>JAQQTP010000085.1:22257500-24729463 GCA_029884605.1 Ormosia emarginata
GAAAATACATTTTTCACAATAATCCCCCACATATTTCAAAAGAATATTAAAATAAAAATAATAAATAAAAACATAATCTAGGTTACATCATCAGTGTAAACGTTTTGAATCTGGTGTCTTCTGGACTATGAACCATACTTAGATAAATAGGATTTTAACTTACAATGTAATTAGTGAAGTTTAAACTTCTATGAACCAAAATATTTTTCGTGTAAATTAGAATCTCATTTGATCACATTTACACCCTCACTTATCTCTTGTGTTAACATTGTTTTGCACTTTTCGACTATGCGCATGCCTAGTTGTTTATGAGTGCTCTAGAGACTATGCCATTATCTCATAAGAGCGGCCCCACTTGTAACACCCCAAACTTTCTATTTATTAAACAGTAATTTTGTGAGGTTAATGTAATTCTCTTGTTTAGTGATTTGCAATCTTGTAAAATTATTTTGAATATTCCGTCTGTATATCTGATCGTTCTGTGTGATTTGCTCCGTGTCAAGAAAATAATAATTTTTGGGCCAGAAAAATATACGTAAATTAATTTTTACTGTTTAGTCTTAATTAATTTACGTAATTTGATTTGATATTTGTGCATTTTCTAATTTTTGTGATTTTATGTGTGATTTTAGAATTTTTACTGTGTTGTGGGCCCCACAAGGTGTATGTGGGCCCAGGTGGGTCCCGCAAAATGAAAAATTTTTCTACGAATAGAAAAATTTGTACTGTTTAAACGGAGACAGGGGATCTTACTAAACCTGAATCCGGAAACAGTTTTAGAAAATTTTCTTTATTGTATTTTATCTTGTATTTAATTAAAAATACATGATAATATATATATATATATATATATATATATATATATATATTTGTGAGGTTAGAACAGAAGATAAAAATAAAATTCTATACTGTTAAGATAACATTAGTGGTTTGGATATCCACTATCAATTTAATTATCGTTGGAGAATTAATCTTGATTTAATTAACGGTGGATATTTGATCTTAAAAGTAAATAAGATCAATTATAACCGTTGGATGGAAATTAAATCAAGGGTAGGGATTTAATTTTATAAATGGCTATGACCATTATCAACCCTTGGATGTAAAATTAATCAATGGTGGAGATGGATCATTAATGACCATTGAATTTAGATTTAGATCAATGGTGGAGAATTGGTCATAAAAAATGATTACAACCATTTTGGACCCTTGGATGTAAAGTTTGAAGGTGTAATCTTGACCCTTCATTTTTGGAGACACATCTAAGGGATAGGGTTTAAAGAGAAAAGATCCGATCATTACCATAATAAGTCTTCTACCTATAATGCTTTTAATTAATACTTAAAATGACTAAAAACAAAAATGGCTATCAAATTGTCACATTTTGGAATGTATGATGAGGGGGACAGTTGAAGGAGCAAGGAAGAAGGAGACCATTTTAGAATAGGTTTTTAGGCCAAAGAAAAAGGATGGAAAAGGATAAAGAAAATAGCCAAGTGTTAAGACAAAGTACTATTGATCATTAATGCTTATGTTTTTCAACTTTCACTTTGTATTTTTCTCCAAGGCATGCTACGGCAATGCCATCTTGGAAGATCATTCTATACTTCATTTATCACTTCTTCACTTTATCACCTAGACTTCAAAGAAAACAAACCAAGAAAACTCCATTTCTCTCCCAAAATATGACCATTCGGCCAAGCACTCCAACCTTCTCCTCCATCACTTTTTAATTTCATACAACCTAGTTTCTTGAATCTTTTCATCATTCTAAGAACCTTTGTAGTTCACACCAAGTTCTAATTCTTCCATCTTGAAGGACTTCTACCAAGATCAAGTTCTAGAGCTTTTGTTGGTGAAGTGTAAGAAAACTTCATTTATTCTTTTCTTTTTCATGTTCTAAACCATGTTTGATCCATGGTTCTTCTTATTCAAGCTTGATATACTAATTTTCTTGTATTTGTTTCATGTTTAAGAACTTGTGTTGGTGGAGATATTGTTCAAAACACAAATCAACAAGCTTTTTGGTGGTTCTTCAAGAGGTAAGAGGGAGATTCATCTCACTAACCAAGCATGGTGGTGAGAGATGGTTTTATATTTGATAGATGGTGAATCCATGTGAGGATTCATATCCATGGTCATGTAATAATTTGTGTGTGTTATGTGCTTTAAATTATTTTTTTTATGCTTGATATCTTTGCATGATTTACTTGTGTATGCATGCTTAGTATAATTTTTATTTGTTTATATGGTATGCTTATAATATGCATGATGATATATGTTGAATATATTATGATGGATGTATGTTGAAATAAGCAAAATTTTGGCTCCAAAGGCCATGGAGGAGGTCACGGTTTTGAGCTTCCAAGACTATGGTTTTTATTGAAATTTTTCAAGAACAATGAAGTTGATTTTTAGTCCTTGAACTAAAATAAATTTCAGCCAAGACACCAATAAATTTAGTGTTCACAAAAATGATATTTTATAAATAAATTGAGTAGTAAAGAAAATAAACAAAAATGGTTTGTTTTACAAAAAGAGTGCACACGATTTTTGAGTAAATATTTTCATGAATTTGTTTTGTGTAGAAACAAGAATGAAATTTATTTAAGTTAGAATAAAAATATTTCATGGTTCCAATGGCCATCTACAAGGTTTTGATAATTTAGAAAAATGTTTTGATGTTATAAAATATAAGAATTTTCAAATAAGGATTTTGGAAAGGAATTAAAGTGTTGTCAAGTGGAATTTTCATAAATAAAAGCAAAAGGGGATTTATAGTGTTGAACTTTAAGTTATTTTAAAGAAAATTAATTTTTAGAAGTGATTTAGAAATATAAAAGAAAACGTTTGTAATTTAAAATTACTAACGTAGAATTTGATTATTGGGTTTTGGAAAACGTTAGAAAATTTAAAATTTTAAAGAGCAATTAAATCAAGTAAATATGATTTTGTAAGAATAAAAAGTGATCTTGAGAAAATATATTACCGAAAGGATTTTTTATTATGAATAGGAAGAGAATAATGTAAGAAATTATATTTTTATAAGAAACGTTCAAAATAATATTTTAAAGTGAGGAAATATTTTATGAAGGGTAAAAATGGTAAAAATGATTTACGTAACTCAAAAACGTAATTTTTAAGTTACGCGATTAGAAAAACGTTAAAATATTTCTACGCGATTTATAAAGCTTTTAAATATTTTACACGATCAAAACGTTGTAGAAAAATCGCTATGCGATTTAAAAATAAAAGATTATTTTTACGCAATTTAGAATACATAAAAAAATTTTGCGATTTTAAAACGTAATGAGAAAATGTTACAAATCATTAATATTACGTAAAAACATAACAAAAATATTTTGAGAACGAGAAAAACACGGTAATATGATTTAGTGTTAATTATATAGTAAACTTTGAGTTAAAAGCAATTTATGGATCTTGTACAAGAAATTGAGAAGTTTGCTTGTAATTGGCATTAATCCATTTTACGAACGAAAAACATGATTTGAATCTGGAATGAGTGAGAAGTTATGTGATTTACCTTTGGTTGGTAATTGGTGCATTACATATGCATTAAAAATGGTCCGATGGACGTATATATGGCTAATTGCCTAGGAGAGAAACATACACTCTTGAGTGGGTGCGACACGCGTAGTGTAGGTCACTTGTTGACCTTGGGGGCATCGGGGTGCGAGTTGCTCGCAATGGGCAGTTGGTAGCTCTTCTGCACCGTGGGTTAGACCGATGCAACACACCGATGATCCGGACCGATACACTATTCTTAATCGAGAACTGATAAAGATTGTCGTGTATGTGCTAGATGTGCAAGATATAATTATAGCACGCAGTGCGAGGCACGTGGTACCGACGGATCTTTTCGATCAATTTCTCCGACTTGAGTATTAGCTCCATGGAGTAGGTCATTGAGTCTACGTGCGTGCGCGTGCATGAAAGCGAGCATCTATATCTATGTGATGGTGTTTGTGTAATTATTTTGTGATTTAAACAGTGATAGTGGCATGATGGTAATTATTATTCTTATACTATGATGATGGCATAATTGTGATCATGATATGATATTTTTGGTATAATATGTTGTTTGTATTATCTCTGTGTTATTATGCTGGTATTGGCGTAGGTGATCTCATCTCTTTGTATGTACATCTGTATATTGTATTTATATTGGGTAAAGACGTTGAGAAAGATACGGTACTAGAAGGAGAAGAGGAATTACTTCTCATATCAGGAACCTCAGAGTTCTGACAGTATGACGTCAAGAGCCAGTTTCTTCGGATATGTACGTTTACAATTTCACGGAGGAACTGGAGAATGGAGGACAAGTCCCGATGAGCGAGGACTTATTTACGAGGGGTACCTAACTGTTAGTATTAGTAGGCTGTATCGTGGGGATCCATTTTTCTGTGTGACTATCTTTGTTCATGTTGAATTTCCGTTGCATATCAGGCGACATTGGGACACTAGAAATTATGTCCCAACGGAAATCAGCATAATGTCGTCAGCCCGGACACCTGTTCGTTGGGCTACTCGTCATAACGGATTCCTACCTGCTGAGGAACCCAAAGAGGACCCGTCTGAGGGGTCTTCTGCTTAGTTAAACTTGGGCATGTTTGAACTCTGATATAAATAATGTCTGTAATTATTTAAGTGTGTTTGTTGTTTCAAGAAATGGTCTGTAATAAATAAACCTGACAGCACTTGTGTAATATGTATGATGATGTAAATTACATGTGATGACTGTTATGTATAATGATGTACATTATGTGTGATGATGTATAATAGTTTTATTTTCCGCTAAGTTTATTTTATTGTCATAAAAAAAAAATTTACAACTCGTATTTTATTATAACATCATATTTTATAACTTGGGGTAATTTGGTAATAAAGTAACATAAATGTGGCACCCTACGGTGGGTGTTACACCATTCCACACTCATATAGGTGATTTCATCAAGTGTATACTGCATTTTATACACCACCCATAAGGGATATGAAATTCATTAAAAGCATTTAGCTTATCCTCACAATAAATGCAGTCTAGCACTTCTCATGCTTCTCACACCATAGGAAGGGACAAACAAAGTGCTAGTAGTACTAACAAGTGACTTGTTATTACTCATATGAACTTTTTCATGGGATCTCTACTCATAAAAGTCGGGTTACCATCACTGTTAGTTTCAAATTGGCTTGAGTCTCATTCCCCTCGATGTGGTATATATTAAGTTCCTTCCCAAAGGTTTAGTCAGAAGATCGGCCAAGTTCACTTCTAACTTCACATAATCAATTGATATAATTCTATCTTTCAGCAGTTGTTTTATCACTTCATGTCTCAACCTAATGTGTTTGTTCTTACCATTAAATGTTTTATTACTTGCAATAGATATTGTCGCCTTGTTGTCACAATGCACGAACATAGAAGGGGTTGATTTTATTCTTAATGAAATATTTTCTAAGAAATTTCTCAACCACTCGGCCTCATTACCGGTTTTCTCTATGGTGGATTTTGCAATTATTGTTTGTTTGGCTGATCTCCAAGTCACTGCACCACCACCAAAGGTGAACACATAACCACTAGTGGATTTAATCTCATCCGAATCTGAGATCCAATTAGCATCATTGTATCCTTCTAATATAGCGAGAAATCCACTATAAATAATACTATAGTTCATGGCACCTCTCAAATATTTCGTTAGTCTAGCCAAAGCGGCCCAGTAATCATTATTAGGATTATGTGTATATCTACTCAATCTGCATACAACATACGCTTTATCAGGTCGAGTGAAATTCATCAAATGCAATAGACTCCCAATAATCTACGCATACTGAGACTGGGCAACATGATCATCTCTATTTTTCTTTAACTGAGTGTTAGCATCATAAGGAGTACTCACAGATTTGACATCAAAATGTCCAAACTCCTTTAGAAGTTTCTCAACATAATGTTCTTGTGATAGTATTATACTATCACACTTCCTTATGACTTTAATACCCAGAATTATACTAGCTTCACTCATGTCTTTCATGTCAAATTTAGATGCAAGAAAACATTTTGTTTGATGCACTATGTCATGGCTAGTACCGAAAATTAGCATGTCATCCACATATAGACAAATAATCACATATTCATCATTTACTAATTTTGTATATACACATTTATCAACTTCAACAGAAGAAAAATCATCACAAATTAAAGTTTGATCAAACTTTTCATGTCACTGTTTAGGTGCTTGTTTTAGACCATATAAAGATTTGAGAAGCTTACATACTTTATTTTCTTGTCCAGGAACTACACACCCCTCAGGTTGTACCATGTAAATTTCTTCTTCTAAATCACCATTTAGAAAGGTTGTTTTAACATCCATTTGGTGAATAACCAAATTATGTACAGAGACTAAAGCAATCAAAACTCAAATATAGGGGTGCACACGGGTCGGGTTTGGGGGGAAAATGTTCAAACCAATTAATTGAAGTCAGGTCGATTCGGGTCAGGTTTTGTTGATTTTTTCAGTGTAACCAGACCCGAACCAACCCGATGGTAATCAGGTTGGTTCGGGTCGGGTAATCGGGTTGGTCGGGTTAAGTGGTCAGGTTAGACCGACCCATGAATACTTCTTAATTGGAATTACCCAAAACGGCGTCGTACTTGGGTCATCGGGTCATCGAGTTGGTTCACCAAACCTGTCACATGAATTGATGGCTAGACGGGTTTATCGGGTCTGACTCGAACTGATCCGTCTACCCGAACCAACCCGGATATATATGGTCTGGTCGGGTTGGGTCATTCGGGTTCGCAGGTCTGCGGGTCGGGTTATGCAACCCTACTCGAATAGAAGAAATTCTAATTACAGCAGCAAAGGTATCAAAAAAGTCAACATTTTGTTTTTGAGTAAAACCTTTTGCTACTAATATAACCTTATATTTTTCAATTGATCCGTCAGGGTTATATTTCCTTTTAAAAATCCATTTGCAACCAATTGGTTTTGCTCCAGGAGGTAAATCTACTAAAACTCAAGTATTACATTTTGTAATTGAATTAATTTCAGAATTAATGACTTCTTTCCAGAAAGGTACAACAGGTGAAGAAAAAGCTTCAGAAACAGTTAAATGGTCATCATCAACAAGATATGTATAAAAATCATTTCCAAAAGAAGTTTCTTTTCTTTGTCTTTTACTTCTTTTCAATAGAGAGTATAGAGGTAGAGAAGAATGAAGCAGTAGAAAACAGTGTATCTAAAACCACAGTAAGTAAACAGCATTTATAGAAGGCAAAAAAAAGAGTCGTTTAGAAAATATGACCGTTGGAAAATGGATCTGACTGTTGAAAACTAATTTGCCCGTTAGAAACTAATTTGAACGTTAAAACAAATCTGCTCGTGTGAGAAGACTAAGTCAGTTTTGACTTCTTCAAAAGCCTCATTTTCCTGGTAAGCTCAAAATTAATTAAATATTTGACAAAAAAATCTAGACTTCATGATATCACGCACAAGGGGGTGATTTGCATTAGCCATGAGTTTTTCAGCCGAATTTTGTGTGCACAAGCCCACCACCTTATTTGTTTCTTATAAAGTCCAAAACACATGTTGAGATATAAACTCTTCTAAAAACTTACTTCCAATCAATGTAGGACTTATTCTTTTGAAAATACACTTTTCACAACAGCGGTTGAGCTTTAGCTTGTAGGAGTCCATTCCATTATTTGAAAGTTAGAATCTATAGAAGTTATTTGGCTTACTGAGAAAACTAAATCTAACTTGCATTAGTGTATTGCCATTGATCTATACCTTGTGTAAAGTAGTGGCGAGCCCTTCTTTAACATAAAACACAACACAATACAAATTGCAACTAACTTGTGTGCTCTGTCTTTAAACACAAAGAAAGAGAGTTACACAAGTTATAATAAGCTGAATATATATAAGTTCAGCATCTCATTCAAAGAAACGACCTTCCCTATCCAATAATTATCGAGTCACACTGCTATACTAAAATAACATTCAAATCAAAAGATATCCAGCATCATGACTTGAATAGGAGAAAATTGAAAAACATAATTCATTATTGCCTTTATAAAAACATTTAGGATCTTGATGCAATTTTTGGCTTCCATCAATTACCAAACAAAAAAAATAATTATGAAATATAAATTGCATGAAGGAGCCACTGTAAAATTTTAAAACTCACTAGACGAGTAGAAGCTGAAACGTGTCTGTCCTTTGTCTTTTAAAAACTGAACTTTATAACAGGAGACAGAAGAGAGGCGACGGTGCTTACCACGGCAGATGCCGATGACTTCCAACCCAGGGTGTTGGGGGAGTGAAACAAACAGGACGTTTGTATAACGTAAACAGAAAAGGTTGAGAGTTGAGATAGTGAAGTGAAGAAAGCTGAGGGAACACTGAATTAGAAAGCATAAAGGTGGCTGCGTAGAATAGAGAAGAATGAAAAAGGCAAAGCAATTGGATATAAGATAGATGTTTATAATTATCTTAAATTTTAAATTAGTTACTTAAAATCTATATAAATTTGTTTAAATTAATGATAGAGATTCTTTTGTAAGTATGCATTAATTATATTCCACGACTATGGTATAATTACTCTTAGTTCATAGAAGATGCAATTGGAAGGAGGAAAATTGAGTTGACATGGCATTCTTTACAGCCCTGGAGGTTCCCATTTTTTTTTTTTTTACATAGGGTTATTAGGAAGGCAGATGAACCCATAATAAAAGCACAAGAAGAAAAAAAATTAAAATACAATAAAGAACATAATATTTAACATGGTTCACAATTTTTACACACCTAAAACTGTAAATTTTTCTCACTAAACTCACCACCTAATAGCCCAATTTCAACTTTTCTTAAGTATCTAGGCTCTCTCTATTAGGTAATGTATTACTTGGAGCAAGAGATCCTTTTTAGAACATACATTAAGGGGATTTCTATAATATCTTTTTTTTTCTCTCCAGAATTTGATATTCAAGGTGAGTTTTAAGCATTTCATTAATTATTAATTATTTTTAAATATTTATTATAGACTCAACATTTAATAAATGTTTGATAATTTACCTGAATGCCAAATCCATCAAAGTATCATAAAAATTTTCATGCATTAGTTATGCTTAAGTAGCATATCATAATTTCTCATGTATTTAATCCTGGGAAGATGCAATTGGAGGGAGGAAAATTGAGCTGATATGGCATTCTTTACAGCCCTGGAGCTTGCTATTTTTTTTTGGATACATAGAGCTTACTTTTTTATGTTTATAATAGACAATAGATTTGCAATTGTAATTTTAATTAAAAAAAATTATAATTACACATAAAATAAATAATGTGTATGCACTTATCTTACCTAAACTCAATAGCATTTACTTGCAGTGTAGGCTTTCGAAGTTTGCTGAAAACACATTATAACCAAGGCCACGCCATCATAGACCCTATGTCTCACATCTTGTGGTAGATTTAAAAAACAAGAATTTTCTTTTTCTTTTTTCTTTTTTTCCAAATTTGTTTTACGCTCTTATAGTTTGAGTTGATATCATAATTTCACATTTTATTTGTATTATTTATGTAATACAAAATATTTAAGAAGTTATAGGTCCATCCAGAGGATTGGACCCAAAATACTCAAATGATTTTCCTATATCAATGCTATTCACCTATAGCTCCAAGGCGTCAAGGAATCTTGCAGGGTGGAATGACCACCAAACGGAATCACTGGCTAAGAGAGGATCCAAAATGTATACTTGGAAAGTGCATAACCTAATCTGGAGCTCTTAAACTAGTTGATTCATTATGCTTTGGCCAATTTTCATTAGCTATTACTTATGAATAATGTATCAAATTTTTTCATAAATTTTACTTAAAAGACCACAATCATAATCACAATCCAAAATTTTCCTTAAAAGACCAAGTGTAATAAAACATTACACCAAAAATTCTTGTACAGCACATTATTCTTCTTGGACATACTTCATCCCTCAATCATAATCATGAGGGTAAAAAAACCCAAAAGGAAAACAAGAAGACAACCATTTTTTTTTCCCAACTCATTGGTATTCTGAAATTTAGCAGATAACACAACCAATAGGATCCTCTTCCACTCTTGTAACATAGTGATCTTGATTGTAATGTAGTGGTCTCATCTGATAATAAAGGGGATAGGCTTCATAGAGCTTGACAGGCTCAGGTACTTCTATTGAATCCTTCTCCTGTTTTGCAGGTCCAACTGAAACAATTTCAGTATGACACCACTTTCGTAACTTGGCAACAATTTGTACTGTATCAATGTCCCCCGTTAAGGTCAATTTCTTGTCTTTCATGTCTACGGAAACTGACTGAACCCCTGCAAAAATATTACGAATACAATTTCACTAAAAAATATTGAACCCTTGATGCTATATGATATGTGTTCTGATTTTTTGAAACAAAAGCAGAGTTTCAGTTAAGCTAAGCTAATTAATTTACTGAAACTAAAGAGACATAGAAGAGGAGGAAGATTAGAAGTTGAAATTCAATACCTGAAAGGCCAGAGACTGTCTTCATAGCTTTCTGCTTGATTCTATCATCATATAAATCTGCCTTCAACACTACTTTCTGTTATAGAACAAATCAAAGAGCTTTTAGGACCCAACAATTACATCTGAGTCTACCATTTGAAAGGAAATAATCAAAGACAATCACAGGTTGAAATTCAAACAGTAAAATGTGAGTCTCAAATTTAAAATATATATGAGGTAATTCGATTCAAAGTACAAAATTAACAGTAAAAAAGTAAAAATTCACGAGCTATGCATTAAAGCAGAGAAAAACTCAGAGAAAACTAAACAAATGGGATTAGTGCATCGATGTGGTGATGAGGGAGATAAAATAGATTGGTTTCACGTAAGGGTGTAGTTCTTACCATCATTTTTGTTGAAGCTTCTGATAGCTGAATAAGAATCGTTGGTTAAAATTAAATTGCGAAGAAGACCAAGAGGAGCTGTGGAACTTGAAGAGGTGAAAGAGTAGGAGATGGCTTTTCTAGTTCAAATGAAGTGGCGAAGTGAAGCTGAGGTTGAGCAAGATTTTATAGTAGGAGCTAGTGAGGACTCAGTCAACCCAAGTCAAGTCAAAGAGTGTGGTCTTCTTCTAAACTTTAGCAATAGCGATAAGAATATACTTTCAATGATTTGTTTGTTTACCAAACGCGGACACGGTGTGGTGTCCTTGTTTGCATCCTCATCCTCCCACGCATCTGTTCCTTCACAGAAAGTGAATCAATCAAACTATAGAAGAGTGGAATCATTGAAGGCTTTTTCTTTCTTTCTCTTAACCTCAATGTTAAAAAAATAAACAATATAGAAATTCATTTTTAGAATGCATTAAATTACATTACTATTTGACAGAAGAAAAAATCGTCATAAACTCATCACAACCATCATTTTTTTTTTTTATTTCTCTCTCTCTCACACTTTTCCATCATATATTTAAGGTTATTTTTTTTTGTTTGGTTCCTGTGTTAGTTTTGTATGTGTAACATTATCAATTATTATTTTAATGTATAATTTAACAATATTAAACATATATTTATATTATTTTTTTAAAAAAAATTATTTAGTCTCTTCATATTTGTTCAATGATAGAATTAAGACGTGTGTAAAAAAAATAAAATAAAATAAATGTATAATAATATATATGTATGTAATATTATTTTTTTAAAAAAATGTCTCCATCGTAATGTTAGTTATTTTTTATCATTATTTATTTTTGAAAGAGAAAAGTGTGCAAACAAAAGGCCCATCCTCCGGTTCGGGGAAACCAAATCTTGCTTCGTGGTTGAATCCCAGGAAAAAAAAAACTTTATTAAGTTGGGAACTTTTGTAGAGATTGTCCTGTTTGTTTCGTTGCATGAATCATGCGCTTCCTTTTTTTTACTAAGTCCATCCAAACGGATGGTTCGTACATGGCGATTTGGAAAGCATGTCCTTTCTGTCCACTTATTTTGAGTCACAGTAATAATCCTCATAAAAACGCGGCATGAAATTGAAATACTTCGAAAGTCTTATAATTGTTTTTCACAGTTGGGGGCGCGTACTTTTTGATTAGTCTTAACTTTCAAGAAGTGTTGACTCAAACCAAAATTAAGATTTATCAATTTTGAAAGGGTTTTGTCATTTGTTAAGAATATTAAAATAATGTTTTTGATAAAATAAAATATTTAATGTATAAAAAATTGAAAAAAATTATTTTTTATTTTGATATTCTTAATAAATGTTCAGTAAAACGCATTCTTAAAATATTGAAACCAAACCAATTTAATAAATTAGAGATAGTTGTCATTGCAAAAATATTTTTTTACACCTATTTTTGACATCTATAGAATATAGTAAATGCTTTTAAGATAAATGTTGATTCTCATGTTAGATATGATAAATTTTAATTATGTCAAATTATGTAGAATAAAATAAGATCATCACATAAGTAATAAATATTATCATTTATGATTTTATTAATCACTATATTTTTAATTTGTGTTAAAAAATATGTTTCAAAAAGTAATAAACACATATAAGAGAAATGATAATCTCACATAAGTAATTTAAATTATTATTTATTATTTTATTGATTATTATATCTTATGAGTTTTAAAAATGAGTGTATAAATAATAGGGTTGCTGTAATTGACCTTTTAGCCCAATAGCACCTCCTTTAGGGTGTGTTTTACTGTTTGTATGCAAAATTTGGGTGGGAAAGAAAGAATGAGTGAAAAGGAAAGGGTTGATCCCCTATTTGGTATTAATTTAAGATAGGAAAAGAAAGTAAGCAGATGGAAGAAATTTCATATGAATCCCACCATTTGTTGCTTCCATCATTTCTTGGAAGGAAATAAGGGGAATAGAAAGGAAGATATACATTTTTGTGACCTCCACAATTTTTTTTTCCACTTTATCCTTTTTAGCAGTCTTTTATTTAAATTAATTTTATTAGATAAAAAGTAATAAAGTAATTTTATATTTATTTACATACATTTTTATTATTTTTTTTTTATGAAACCAAATAAAAAAGTGATATCTCCTCCACTCATTTGTTTATTATTTTACTTTTTTTCTATCATGTTTCTTTCATTTTTTTCTTTTCATAATACCAAACAGACACTTAGTTGTTTGGATTAGCAACTTAAGTTTGGTTGAAAGTGTATTTGCAAACTTAAGTTTGGTTGTTAGATTTGCGATGCTTAATTTAGGTGGGACTTTTATTTCCTAGTTTTAATCACAACATTTTGAGAACGTACCAAGAAAGATAAATCTATTGAGTAAACATAAAAGTGGAATTACCAAACATTAGGCCGGATTCGAAGAATCCTAACGTTTGGATGGTGAAAGGGAAAGCTAAACATACACTTAGTTACCTTGCAAGTATGGTGCTCAAGGTGGGATTCAATCCCTTCACACATCATTTTCCAATTCTTTACCTAAATCATAATAGGGTTTCCATGTTATTTATCTTGGTAACTATCTCTAACATGGACTAACAAACAAAATAAAAGAAAATTATAAAATATGAATTAAATTAAGAGAGGTTATTCATATATAATTAAACCTAAATAATAAAAATTTAGGAGATATATAATTAAACAAATCCTAAATAATAAAAATTTAGGAATACTTCGTAGTTCACAATGCCATCTTCCCTCTTAGTGGACAGTGAAGACGTAAATTTTGCCCACTTTTTTTTTCGATTTACCCACTTCTTACATTGCTCTTCAGTCATCAATTCTCATTTGTTTATTAGTTGCTTGCTCTTCATGCATTAATTCTCATATTAGTTCATTTTACAACTTAATGTCAAGTAAATTGTGAAATACCAATTGGTTACTTAATAGTTAAGCATTAACCATCAATTTAATTATTAAGCACTAACTCTATTAAATAATAATTTTTTTCTCATACAATCATTATCCTGATAGGAAATATTTCACATTGTCTATTACTAATAATAATCAATTCAATCCGGTCATAATAATAATAATAATAATAATAATAATAATAATAATAATAATAATAATAATAATAATAATAATAATAATAATTCAATTATATAGAGTTAGCTCAACCGACAAAATTTGTCATACTTCATTTAATCAAAGGTTTTTTATTTGACATGACTCAACTCTTAATTAATCATAATTTAATGTAATTTCTGAATATTTATACAAAAAAATTATTTAATTTCTGTTGTCTTGTGCAAATAACTTTTTAAGAATTAGTTTAAAAAGAGAAAATTGTTCAAGTCATTATAAAATATATTTTACTCAATATTCAACTAATGCGTGATTTTACACACCCTTCGATCTTCACACTCAAGAGTCAAGACCAGGCATCATCTGGTGGTACTATCTTAAAATTGAGAATGGTCTTTAACCTAACTCAATCACAAAAACTAACTTAAGGGAGAAGATTGTCCAAGTCATAATAAGAGGTGTTTTGCCCATATGCCCAAACCCAACCGATTTGGAATCTAAACAAAATTGAATTACATAAAATAATTTTCAACTAACATACTTTAAATTGTAACTCACTAGTTTAAGCCTTAGGAAAATGCTGCACGATGATTAAGCGGTTTTATTGGTTATTTATAAGAATTTTAGTTGGTCCATTTCTGTTTTAAATTTCAAATGCCCTTATCCCTTGTAAATTTATCATGCCCTGCCCTATGCACTCGAGCTTTTAATAGCATCAACCTAAACCTTAACATTAGCAAACTACTTATCTCATGCTTAATTAAGTTATTCAAACCGCTCTAATACGCATATCATCTTACCTTACTTAGCATTAGTATAAAACACAATTATAAATTAAGTTCCCTGAAGCTTAGTTTAGCTTATCAGTAAATGTAGTGAGCTTATCATTACATTTGCAGGGGTTGAGTCACTCTCTGTTAGGACCTCATAATTACTGCTAAGTATGCCATATGAAAGGAAATAATCAAAGACAATCCTAGGTATTGAAATTTGAACACTGAATTTTGGCTTTGAAACTAAACATCAAAGAGGTACTGCAATTCAGACTAAAATATTTACAGCAATAAATAAATAAATATATCAAGCATGCTTGGTTTCACACGATGATCTAGTTCTTACCATCATTTTTGTTGAAGCTTGTGAGATGTGATAGCTAAGCAATAGTAATTGTTGGTGAAAATAACAAATGAAGGTTAAGAGTGGGTTGGAGAGGGAAACAGTAGTGGCGTGAGTTCTGCCAAACTTTAGTAGCAGCAATAGAAGACTTTCTATAATTTGTTTGTTCTTCAACGCGGAAAAACGATGTGGGTTCCGTGTTTTGCATCCTCGTCCTTCCCCACAGCAACTCCTTCTATGAAAGTGAATCAGTCAATATTATAGAACTAGTCACTACTGCCTACATTGCAGGAGATTTTTCTTTTAAGTTTTAACGTGTATTTAAAATATATTTTAGATATTTAATTTTTAATATATATATATATATATATAATGAATGTTATAATATAAATTTGAATTCTTTAAATTGTTAATATTTTTTTAAAAGTAATAAAAATAATAAATAAAGAAAATTCTATTTACTATGAAATCAAAGATGATGTTATGAAAGAATTTAAAATTTGATTGAAGATAATCAAGGGAAAAAAAATCTTGGTTGATTGAATATAATTAAAGAGAAGTTAAGAAAAATAAATTTTATTTTTAAATGGAAGCACATATGTGAGAAAAGATGAATAAAAAAAACCTTTAAGTAAAATTACGTGATAATTATATAAGAAATAGATGTGATCACATGAAAAAAAATACAATTCAGATTTTATTATTCTCAAGAGAAAGTATTGTCATTTATAATATAGAAGTAGATGGTGAAATCATTGAAGATTTTTTTTTCTTTCATAAAGCTAAATGTAAAGGTTGAAAAAAATTAAAAAAAATATCATTAATTTTATTTTAAATTTTGTATTTTATATATATATATATATATATATATATATATATATATATATATATATATTAGTAACTGTATTAACATTGAACTATGTGCTGTCAGTAAAATAAAAAATAAAAAAATGAGAGTTATAATTAAATAGTGAGAAGTTGAGATGTGTTTGAAAATAATTATAATTGAAGAGAAAGATGTATTTATAATTTTATTATTTTTATGCTTATTATTTTTAAATTTTTAAATAAATAACTAGATGTATTTATAATTAAATTTTTGAATATTTTTTAAATCATTAAATAATTAATTAATAATGATAATTTAAAAAAATTAAATACGAAAATAAGGAATCCTTTATAATAGTATAAATAAATTTGTATATAATTTTAAATTGCTAAACATTTGAGTGCCTTTCTTTGTTATTATTTATTTTTTAAAAAGAAAAGTATATGCAAAGAAAAGGTCAACCCTGCAATTGGGGAAGCTATCATCTTCTTTCGTGGATGGATCCCACGAAAATAATGAAGTTGGGAACTTTCGGAAGAAAATTCTCAGTCGTACACTCAAACTGTCAAACATCTATAATATATTATGAATTAGTATAAAGCAGAATTATTAATTTATTATAGTATTCAAGTTTGATGAAGAGCACGTGCTGAACAGGGATAACAATCAAGTCCATCGTCAATAGGCCAACGAAAGACTCTCAAACATCTAGAATTTATTATAAAACAGTATAAAGCAGAATTATTATAGTAATACACTATTCACACAAATTTACATATATGTTACTAATATTTACATAATTTTTATCATTTTAATATAGTTGAGTTCACTTTATTTTTTTATACATTCATTTTGATTCTACACTTATACAGATATGATGTAAGAGATGTAAGAAAAAAAAAATTGTTAAAAGCATTTTCCTTATTGTATAGTATTATTTTTTAGAGAGACCACTTGCTGAATAGAGATAACAATCAAGTCCTTCGTGAATAGGCCAACGGCGTCTTCGGTGGTCAATCTTACACATAACAATTACATTACATAACTTGGGTTTGGACAAGGGAATCCTCATTGATAGAAAATAAAGTTAGTCTTTTGTCGTAATTTTAAAAGTGAAAACCTTCACTCACTCAAAAAATTTCTAAGCAACGTTTATAATAATACACTTAAAGAAAATTTGAGCGTCAATGCTCCAAGTAATTTACCCATAATAATAGGTAAAAAATCGGTTACTTCAATCTTTTTTTTTTTTTTAATTTGACATTTTTCTTTTCAATCTTCATTCAACCTGAAGCCCAAACGAGATATGCAACTCTCAGTATTCTGTGATATCTTCAAAGATAGCTTCATCATATGATAGGTTCTTAAGCCCTCCATTCATACTTTGATAAACTCTTTTAGCATCACCTTCAAGTTGAACCTTCTTGACACCAATTTCCCAAGCAAAAAGAAGCCCCTCTCTACCTGTCATGAGCTCCCCTGTGAGAATGAACCTCTCCATTAAATCTAAGAACCTTGCCAGCAATGAATCTAAGAACCTTGCCAGCAATGAAACCTCCATCATCATCCCTTATAACAATTTCTATACCAAACGTTTGGGTCCCTGTGGAAGCTGCAAAATCCACATTTATTTTGTACCTGTCTCTACCAGGCTTAGACCAACGACAATGGGAAGAATTTTGGGCAGATTGCCACCAGACAACCCCTTGGCTTCCTGAAACGATATAAGATTCATAGGTGCAAAATTAATTAATCTTGAATTTGAATAGACCCCAAAATCTACAATTGACTATCCTTTTAAAAGTGGAACCAAGAACATGTAAAGCTATAGCTGTTGATAATGCTAACAGGCAAAAGAAGTCAGGTGAAGGGTTGCAGTAAGTGAATCTAAAAGTGAACAGTAGATGAAAACGGAAAAAGGGAAGAGAGAGAAAGATAAGAGAAAAAAAATAAAAAAAAGTATGATAAAGGCAACCTGCATAGCAAGTTGCCTGTAATAATTATAAACCATTGATAATTTTTTCTCATATATCAATGGTGAATAATTTTGGAGCATTCATGCTCCAAAATTAATTAGGAGCATTCTAAATTTTTCCAAATTTCTATACCGAAAAAATAATTCCTGAGTTCAGATTGGACTATGCAACTCTCCCATATCTTTTTTTTTTTTTAATAAACAACTTTCCTATATCTTCAGGTAAATCAACTGAGTACATATTACTTATTTTGGATCGAGTTTTAAGTTAGTAATTTAAGAATAATTTGGTTAATTAGAATAAGATTTAAATATTTATGTGTGTTATTAAATAAATCAATTTATTTATTTATAAAGAATGAATATCTTATAAAATATTTCATAAATAAAAAATTAATTATATTTATTATAAATAAAGAAATAAATTATAAGAATAATAATCATATTAAATTTTTATTTTAATTAATAACATTTAATGTAAATTTAATCCACTATGATTTTTATCAACTAAGAAACTTTTATAAATACCACACAAAGTAGTAGAGGTATGTATTTAATTTAAAATAACACTCATCTTGTGTATGGTTTAACTTGAACGTTAAAATGACTTTCTAGGTACACATCCCTTGCACCATCATAACAAATACCATACATAAAAAAATTACATTTATCAACTTTATTCAAGTAATTCTATGAAACTTATTCATAACATTAACACATAAATCATCCCCTAAATTTGGAATGTCCCTCTCACGAATATCAGATGTAATTTACGATGATATGGCTAGTGCTACCTTCCATCGACTTAGTGTGTATTTGAATTAAAATTTATAAATTTAAGTTTGAGTCAACTTGAATTTACAAATTTAAATTTAATTAAAAGTGAGTTTATAACAATGTAATTTATGTTTAAAAAATTTTATCTCAAAAATAAGTTAGGACAACAATTTTAATACAAAAATAAATTTTTTTTACTTTCTAACCAACGTCCGTTTGACTTCAAATTATGTTGAAGCAAATTGAGATTAAAAAAAACTAAACATAATTTCATGTCATTCAAAAACTCTCAACGTCAGTTTGATAAGGATAACTTTTATCCAAACACGTTTAGTGATTTTTTTACAAACGACTTAATTGGAAAAAGTTGCTAAGAAAAGCCAAAGATGACCAAGGACATTATGGGGGGAGCTTGCATGAGAAGGGTAAACAATATGGTTTTAGAATTTGCATTCCCAGCAAGATTTTTGAAGAAATCAGCGGGCTGATTACTCACCTAAATTCTTGAACTTTTGGAATGGAATGTTAGCATATTTCAATTGAAAAAACTATCTGCCATTTGTGGAGTTTGACAATGTACTTTATGTCATTTCAAAGAATTTCTATGGTTTATCAGCAATCCATGCTTCCAATACAATTTTCCATTCCATATGTACAACAAATACTGTTTGCTCTATCACCATTACCGTTGTTATGATCAATTCATAACTTCACAACCAACCAAATGTATTTATTCATAATATTCTCAAAATCTTACACTATTAAGAAAAGGTACAAACTTTCTTATTAAAACCTCCAACAATTACTGTAACACATACTTCTAATCAGGGGCGGAACCAGATCAGTATCTTTTGGGGTGCAGATTGTTTATAATATTACAAATTTAACAAAATATATAACATTTTCTTAATGAAAGTTCAACCAAAAAATATAAAGATTTTCAGTCTAGGTGTTGCGATTGCTCCCTTAGGCTACATGTAGTTCCGCCCCTGCTTCTAATTATTGAAAAAAGCAGAAGCAAGAGAAGATTGAAATCGTGCACCACAAATTCCATAATTGAATATAAACTCGATCACTCAAATTTTATTAGTTATTACTTATGAATAACACATCAAACTTTTGTATAAATTTTACATAAATGCCAACAAAAGTTTAATCAAACATTACACACAAATTCCTGTACAGCATATAACTCACTCTTCTTGTACACACTTCATCCCTCAATCTGAATCATGAGAAAAAGCCCCCCAAAAAAGCAAAGACTACATTTCCTTTTGCTTTTGTTTTTCATCCAAAAGTCTCTGGTATTCCAAAATTTAGCAGATGACACAACCATTAGGATCTTCTTCCACACTTGTAACGTAGTGATATTGATTATATTGTGGTGGTCTCATATGATAATAAACGGGATAGGCTTCATAAAGCTTGACAGGTTCTGGTACTTTTGTTGAATCCTTCTTGTCATCTGACTTTTTAGGTTCTTCCTTTTTCTTTTCCTCTTTTGCAGGTCCAACAGAAACTATTTCAGTATGACAACATTTCCTTAGCTTGCCTACTACATGTACTGGATCTATGTCCCCCGTTAAGGTCAATTTCTTTTCTTTCATGTCCACAGACACTGACTCAACCCCTGCAAAATTATAACAAATACAATTTCAGATCAAAATCATTAAATTAGGGCTGGCAAAAAAATTCATTAATTTTTAATCCATCCAATCCATCCATATTAAAACCAATCCAGTCCATCCAATTAGAATAATGTATTTTATTGGATTGGATCTAATGGATTAAATTTAGTTATAGATAGTTAGTAATCCAACCAAAATATCCATTGGATCCATTGGATATCCAATTAAAAACCAATCCAATGGATATCCAATGTATTTTATCTTTTTAATTATTTCAACACTTTCACTTTCACTAAAGTATTTTTTTAAAGATAAATTTTAGAGATAATTTTTTTTTTAAATGAGTGGATTGGATATCCATCCATCCAATCCATTAAAATTGATTAATGATGGATTGAATATAATCCATTAAATTAGGTCATGAATGGATTGGATAATATTAAGCATTTTGTAATGGATCTTAAATGGATTAGTGGTTTATTTTGGATCCATCCATTATGATCCAATCCAAAATCAAACCAATCCATCCATTTGACACCCCTACATTAAATCAATGAATCCTTGAGGTTGCAGTGATGCTAATCCACTAAAACAAAGCAAAGGATTTTTTTTTTGCTTTTATTGCAATTTGCTAGCCATGAATGAACCATAGGGAATTTATTTTTCTTTATATTTGGTTTGTTTGATTGTTTCTCTCTTTTACATCTTGATTTTCTGATTGTCTCTAGAATCTAAAATCAGGGAGGCTTAGCAGAGGAGGAAGATTAAGAAGTTGAAATTTAATACCTGAAATGCCCGAGACTGCCTTCATAGCTTTTTGCTTGATTCTGTCATCATATAAGTCCACCTTCAACACTACTTTCTGTTACAGAACAATTCAAAGAGCCTTCAGTACCCAACAATTAATTACTTCTAAGTCTATAATATGAAAGGAAATAATCAAAGACAACAGGGTTGAAATTTGAACACAAAATTGTGGGTTTCATACTTTGAATATCAGAGAGGTACTCAAATTCAGATAAAAAAATTTATAGCAAAAAAGAAAGAAAGAAAATTCACCAATCAGTTAATCACCAGCCATGCATGGAACATAGCAAAACTTAATGAAAACTGAATAAATGGGTTTAATGCTATGATTAGACGGTGAAGGAGAGGAGATAATAGAGATTGGTTTAACTTGAGGGTCTAGTTCTAACCTTCATTGTTGTTGAAACTTTTAAGAAGCTAAGCAAGAATAGTTTATGGAAATTGCAGAGGATGGCCAACAGAAGCTAGGGGACTGTAAAGAGGTAAATGACGTGGTGAAGTGAAGGTGAAGTTGAGCAAGATTTTATAGTAGGAAGGAAGTGGTGAGGAACACAGGACACAGTCAACACAAGTCAAGGCAAAAAGTGCAGTGTTCTTGCTTCGCGGATGGATCCATAGAAAATAATAATGTAGTTGGGAACTTTCGAAGAGGTTAGGTTGGTTTTTATTTCCCTGGCAATTGCGTCAAATCAACATTTATTTGTCTCACCGTGTGTCTGTTTCACTCCTGAGTCATGCGCTTCTAACTCGGTCCCATCTAAAAATAATTATATTTTTTTTTATCATTATTTTTACATTATTCTTTATATTATTAATTATATATATTTTTATTATTTTCTTTCACTTAATCATAATTATTAAAAATTAATATAAAAAGTAATGTTTGTTAAAAAATTATAATAGGAAAAAAATCGAGTTAATGACTTATGAACTGTTAATAATATTTCATAAAAAATCATATTATCCGTCTAAAATGTTGCTGCAATACAAATGTGTGAATTATAGAAAGTTTTGATTGGCTTATAACACCGTTCATATTTTTTTTTTACTTGAAAATAGTACCATTCAATATTAATTTATATTTACCTTAATTTCATTTATATATTTATATTATTATCAAAGATTTATGCATGTAGATTGTATACGGGTCGGGTCAAATTATGAAAAAAAAGCCCAAATTGATTTTTTAACTTTAGATTAGGTTGGATTGAGGTTACGAAAAAAAAATCATTTAACATGATCCGAATCAAATCAACTAAAAGTGAAATGGTTCGGGCCATTTAGTTATGTTTTTTTTTTCTTTTCAGTATGTGTAAAAAAAATTAAAATATATATATATCTCAGTTGAAAGTGCTATCTCTTTGCCTTTTTTTTCCCTTTGCCGCAGATGATGTCGACAGTTAGCCGTTCACTACTTGTTCTTGTTCTCTACTTGATGGGTGGTCTGAGACAACTTGAGATCTCCATAAGGTCCCACTTTAATCAACAACGGTGGTCCCCGTTAGAGGCAAGGGTGGGACACATGCAAAAGAGACTCCAATACTCAAATAAGTCCCAAAGCTAAAAAGGAAAAAAAAAAGTAAAATACAGAGAAAATGAACCAACTTGAGGTACCCCCAAGTGTTTGCATAGGGTGAGGCCCCTGGAGCCTTGGGTGGTGTAACACATGCAAGTTATCAGGCTTGAGTCCAATAAGACATACCAGATCAACGCTAGTTATATATTAAATCTTGGTCACAATCAAAAGTCGTAGTTGCTTGCAGGTTACAGAAGTGGATTGTTTAGTGGTTGACAAATCTTAGAGGTGCTTCACAGATCTTAAATCTCAAATCCATGTGCTTCACAGTCACTCACCACCGTTGTTGGTCACTCGACGCATGACGCACCATTATCGTGGCTTTTGGCTTATGGCAGTGAATAACTAGGCTCCGACCTCTGATGACCTCTTGTTAGTTGCTCAATGTTGTAAAAGTCGAAGGCTAGCATCACTACTCGTTCTTTTAGTATTGCACATAGGCATCAGTGGTGACTCTGGCAAGCAGCAACAAGTCTTGTACACAGGCATAGAAGAGGGAGATGAAGGGGTTAGGTCAGGTTGCTGGGTTCTGAAAAGGTAGACCCGCTACACGATTATCACCGGGCCGAGTTTTGTTGTTTCCTACCTGAACAAACCTAAACGCCCGATCTAACCCGAGAACTTGTCATTGGATTAATTTGGATTAGTCGGGTTTATGAGTTGACTCGTACCTGTGATCACCCCTATATACATGCATCGTGTCGTGGTTTGGAGCTATGATCTGAACCAGGGAATTGAGAAATTCTTAAATAGGTATGAACCAATCATCTTAAATTATTATTTGACATGTGTAAAAAAGTGTCAAAATGGTTTGGGCCGACAAAATAGATTAAGTAGTAAAATGCAAGTTTGAAACTTTTTCAAATACATTTCTTGAGCTAGCAAAATATCGAAAGCATGATGTTTTAAAATGTAAAAGCACTTTTAAATATTGGTTCATTTCTATAAGGGAAAATTACACTCACTTCCAATAAGGTTAATGATAATTACACACAATATCTCTCTTGTTTGAGAAATTATATTAGCCTCCCTTGATTTATGTGTTCATTGCACTTTTGCCTTTTGCCATTTAGGACCTGTTAAGAAATCTAACAGAGGACAAGTCACGTGCCTTACATATGATTTTTAATGGTTGAGATGTAAATTTTTAAACTCCATACTTGCTTGAAAGGACAAGTTTGCCCTCATAAAGGTGAGTTTAATATTCAATAAGCTACATTCTTTCATAAAGATCCCAGACGCCTAAAGCAGAAGCCGAATCCACCAACAGAGCCAACACCATGAAACCCCCCTCTCCCCCCTAACACAATGACTAGTATGTTATTCTAACTTAGGAAGGGGAGACAACTGAGAGATTGAGAGATTTTTGGAACCTCCACAAAGGGTACATTCATCATTCACAAAAACTTGAAAAAGTAATTATTTTTATCAAGCAATTCATGAAAGGATAACCATGGTGACCAAATACATTAACTCCAAATGAAAATCCACATGCACTTTCTTCCAATTCCAACACCGATTGTACCAAACAATAGAACTAGCCACCACCCAAAATCATGAAATAACCAAGCACCAACCCATTAATGAAATTTCCCTCCCTTTTCACCCCAAAAGACTTGACTAATTCTAAAAACCCAGTACTTAGCTTCCACCAAAAAACAAGATTGAGGTTGGTGTGTTTCAGCGAAGAAGTTATTAGTTATGGGACTCAAAGGAATGGGTGAGAATGGGAACGCACATGGGAGGGAGACAAATTTATTGTGCATATAAAGGGGAACACACAGATGTGATGTGCTTGTGTGGAGCCGCTTTATTGTAGGTGTGTTTGGTATTGGATGGGTCCAACTAAGTGGGGCCCATACCATATATATTTTTTTTAAAAAAAATAGGATAATTTTAAAAAGGTTTCAAAACCTATTTTTATCTATCATCAGAGTGACGGCGCCGCGTGAGAGATAAGAAGAAAAATTTCAGTGTTGATCTTGCGTGTTCAGATTGGGTGGTCATTTGTGGTTCGATCTGGATGATTTTTTAGTTTGTTGTTCCTTGCATTGTGAGCTTCTACTTGTATGGTCAGATTTTTATTTCTCTATCTCTAATTATTGGGCTGTTTGTACCCCTTTGTGGGTTTTGAGCTTTGTTGCTTGTTGATTTTCACTTTATTGGTAGTGAGTAGGGGCCGTTGTGATATCTTTATTTATTGGGAGACACTTTGTTGTATTCATTGATTTTATAGTAGAGATTTTTCTGGACTAGGTCCCGTGGTTTTTACTTCTCACATTGAGGAGGTTTTCCACGTTAAAATTGTGTGTGTTCTCTTTGCCTATTTATTTTTGTGCATTCTTAGATATATCTTTTAGTGAATATTTTTAGTTGGCTGTATATTTTACTCCTCACAAGTTCTTTCAAGCAAGAAAGATTTTGTTACCCATTTGTGTGTTGTTACTTCCGCTATGTACACACTCCTTTCTTTTCCAATAGTTGGCATCAGAGAAATTTATTTATTTGTTTGCTTGATTGAATGATGGAGCCAAATTATAGTGGAATGATTAGTTTGAATGACACTAATTACGACAAGTGGAAAGGAAAGATGAAAGATTTATTATTTGTGAAAAAATTACATTTACCGGTGTTTGCTACTACAAAACCTGAGGCTAAATCTGATGAAGATTGAGCTTTTGAGCATGAGATGGTTTGTGGATTTATTCGGCAATGGGTAGATGATAATGTTTTGAATCATATTGCTAATGATTCACATGCAAGAACTTTGTGGGATAAGCTTGAGATCTTGTACGCCTCTAAATCTGGGAACAATAAATTGTTTTTATTGAAGCAGGCCATGAACTTGAGTTACAAGGATGGTAGTTCTATTTCTGATCACTTGAGTGATTTTTAGGGATGCTTTGACCAGTTGTCCGATATGGGTGTGAAATTTGAAGATAAAATTTTGGGACTTTGGTTGCTTAATACTCTACCTGATTCTTGGAAAAATCTCAGAGTCACTTTGACTAGTTCTGCTCCTGGAGGTGTTGTGACTATGAATTATGTACAAACTGTTGTTTTGAATGAAGAAGTTAGATGACGAACTCAACAGGCATCCTATTCACAATTAGAGGTTTTGGTTACTGAAAACAGGGGGAGAAGCATTGAGAGGGATTAGGGATAAGGCAATAGAGGAAAAAAAAAGAGTAAAAGCAAATCAAGGTCTAAATACAAAAATCTTGAGTGTGATTATTGTGGTAAAAAAAGACATATCCAAAAGTTCTGCTACCGATGGAAAAAGGAGAACAAGGGTAACAAGGGCAAGTAACAAAAGAAGGATAATAACAATGATGATCGTGTTGCCACCACTACTGGAGGAGATCTTGTGATTATCTATGATGAAAATTTAATTAATGTTGCCTGTGATGAGACCAGCTGAGTTATTGACAATGGTGTCAGTTTTCATGTGACATCTAGGAAGGATTTCTTCACATCTTATACTCTTAGTGATTATGGGATTTTGAAGATGGGTAATGATGGTATGTCAAAGGTGATTGGCATTGACAATGTTTGTTTGGAAACCAGTAATGAGATAAAGTTATTTTTGAAGAATGTCAGACACGCACCAGACATCCGTTTGCATCTGATTTCTGTTAGTGTTCTTGATGATGATGGCTATTTTAGTACCTTTGGTGGTGGGCAGTGGAAACTCTCTAAGGGTTCTTTAGTTGTGGCACATGCAAAGAAGTGTTCAGATTTGTATTTGATCAAGCCTTCAGTTTCTGTTGATGCTGCTAATATAGTTGAGTGTGATAACCAGTCAAAGTTATGGCACAAGAGACTTAGCCACATTAGTGAGAAGGGACTTGATACTTTGGCCAAAAGGAATCTACTTTCAGGATTGAAGGGTGCAAGTTTGGAAAAGTGTGCTCATTGTTTGGCTGGGAAGCAGAATAGAGTCTCTTTCAAGAGTCATCATCCTTCTAGGAAATCAGAGGTACTTGAGTTGGTGCATTCAGATCTTTGTGGTCTAATGAGGACTAGAACATTTGGTGGTGCACTTTACTTTGTGACTTTCATTGATGATCATTCAAGGAAACTTTAGGTTTATGCCTTGAAGACTAAGGACCAGGTGCTTGGTGTCTTTAAGCAGTTTCAGGCTTCTGTTGAGAGAGAAACAAGGAAGAAACTAAAATGTGTTCACACTGATAATAGTGGTGAATATTGCATACCATTTGATGAGTACTGTAGACAACAGGGTATTAGACACTAGAAGACGCCCCCTAAGACTCCTCAACTTAATGGCCTGGCAGAAAGGATGAACAAGACTTTGATGGAGAGAGTTAGATGCTTGCTTTCTGAAGCAAAGTTACTTGAATCTTTTTGGGGTGAAGATTTATATACTGCTGCACATGTTATTAATTTATTTCCTACTGTTGCTTTGCAGGCTGATGTTCTTAACAGGGTGTGATATGGAAAGGATGTTTCCTATGACCACTTACGTGTCTTTGGGTGTAGAGCATTTATACATGTGCCCAAAGATGAGAGATCCAAGTTACACATCAAGACTAGGCAGTGCATCTTCATTGGCTATGGTCATGATGAGTTTGGCTATAGGTTGTATGATCCAGTTGAGAAGAAGCTTGTTAGAAGTCGTGATGTTATTTTCATGGAGGATCAGAGCATTGAAGATATTAATAAGATAAAGAAGTCAGAGTCTCCCAGTACTGATGGTTTGATTGATATTGATCCAGTTCCTGAACCTCATATGCCTGATGTAGCTGACTTTGACGATCATGATGATGTGCATAATCATATTCAG
The DNA here is from genome assembly GCA_029884605.1 of Ormosia emarginata. NCBI lineage: Eukaryota > Viridiplantae > Streptophyta > Magnoliopsida > Fabales > Fabaceae > Ormosia > Ormosia emarginata. The sequence continues at coordinate 22,285,032 of JAQQTP010000085.1, forward strand.
GGTGATCAGGTTGAGGATGTTGTTGATAATGTTGTTGATGAGGTAGATGCTCTTACTCATGAGGTTGTTGATGAACCTGTTGTTTCACTTAGAAAGTCTTCCAGACATCTTATTCCCTCTACCCATTACTCCGATGAATATGTGCTCCTTGACGGGAGAGAACACGAGTTTGCAATGGAGAGTGAGCATAAAGGTGAGTGGGTTAATGAATGATGATGAGATGAGATCTTTGCTTGACAACTATACTTTGAGCTGGTCAAGTTGCCTAAAGACAGGAAAGCTTTGCAAAATTGATGGGTTTACAGGTTGAAGAATGATGAGAATACTTCCACTTCGAGATACAAAGCTAGATTAGTTGTCAAATGCTACCGTCAGAAAAAGGGGATTGATTTTGAGGAGATCTTCTCACCGGTTGTTAAAATGTCTTCTATCCGAGTAGTTCTTAGTTTGGCAGTCAGTCTTGATTTAAAGGTTGAGTAGATGGATGTGAAAACTGCTTTCCTTCATGGTGATTTAGAGGAGGAGATTTACATGGAGCAACCTGAGGGTTTTGTGATGAAGGGTAAAGAAAATTATGTCACGCAGTTGAAGAAAAGTTTGTATGGCTTGAAACAAGCCCCGAGGCAATGGTACAAGAAGTTTGATGTTATGATTTGCGGGGATTCAAGAAGACTACTTCTGATCATTGTGTGTTTGTGCAGAAATTTTTTGATAATGAATTCATCATTTTATTGGTCTATATTAATGATATGTTGATTGTTGGTCATAATTCTTCTAGAATTGACAGGTTGAAAAAGGAGCTTAGTAAGTCTTTTGCAATGAAAGACTAAGGACCAGCAAGACAGATTTTTGGCATACAGATTACTCGTGATAGAGTGACCAAGAGGTTGTGATTATCTCAGGAGAAGTACATTGAGAAAGTACTTCAATGTTTTCACTTAGATAAAGCTAAAGTTGTAAGCACACCTCTTGCTTTACATTTTAGGCTTAACACTAGACATGCTCCTTCTAGTGATGAAGAAAAACAAGACATACAACGTGTTCTTTATGCATCTGCAGTAGGAAGTTTGATGTATGCAACGGTTTGCACAAGACTTGATATATCTCGTGCAGTTGGTGTGGTTAGTCATTTTCTTTCTAATCCTTGTAAAAAGCATTGGAAAGCTGTGAAGTGGATGGGAAACCTGATATACCTTCGAGTTTGAAGCTTTGTTTTGGAATTGGAAAACCTGTTCTTTGTGGTTATACAGATTCAGACTTAGTAGGGGATGTTGACTCTAGAAAGTCTACTTCTGGCTATTTGATTACCTTTGCAGGGGGAGTTGTGGCTTGGCAATCTAGGTTGCAAAAGTGTGTTGCATTATCTACTACTGAGGCTGAGTTCATTGCTATTACCGAGACTTGTAAAGAGTTGCTTTGGATGAAGAATTTTGTCCATGAACTTGGTTTTACTTAGGAGAGGTATGTTTTGTTTTGTGGTAGTCAGAGTGCTATTCATCTCGGCAAGAATCCTACGTTTCATGGTAAATCTAAACATATTGATGTAAGGTATCATTGGATACATGATGTTCTGGACTCTAAGTTGTTAGAACTTGAGAAGATCCATACTGATGATAATGGTTCAGATATGTTGACAAAGACTCTACCGAGGGAGAAGTTTGAAGATTGTCGTTTGATTGTCGGTTTGGCATTTGCCTCCACTTGAGTTGGAAGGGGAGTTTATTGGATGAGTCCAACTAAGTGGGGCCCATACCATACTTTTTTTTTAAAAAAAAAGAGATAGGATAATTTTAAAAATGGGGAGTGACACGCGTGAGAGAGAAGAAGAAAAATTTCGTGTGATTGATCTTGCATTGATTGGGTGGTCATTTGTGGTCTAATTTGGATGATTTTTTAGTATGTTGTTCCTTACATTGTGAGTTTTTACTTGTACGGTTAGATTTTTATTTCTCTATCTCTACTTATTAAGCTATTTGTACCCCTTTGTGGGTTTTGAGCTTTGTTGCTTGTTGATTTTCACTTTGTTGGTAATGAGCAGTAGGCGTTGTGATATCCTTATTTATTGGGAGACATTTTGCTGTACTCATTAATTTTATAGTGGAGATTTTTCTAGACTAAGTCCCGTGGTTTTTACTTCTCACATTGAGGGGTTTTTCACGTTAAAATTGTGTGTGTTCTCTTTGTCTATTTATTTTTGTACATTCTTAGATATATCTTTTGGTGGATATTTTTTGTTGGCTGTATATTTTGCTCCTCACAGGTTCTTTCAAGTAGGAAAGATTTTATTGCTCATTTGTGTGTTGTTACTTCCACTATGTGCACACTACTTTCTTTCCCAACATTTGGTTATGGAAGTGATGGTCAAACCCTAAACTGACCCATTAACCCATTCAACATTCCCTCGTTGTTGAAAACCGATGCAACGACACCACCACTTCCTTTCCATCAATGCCACTAGTTCTAAATCATGTCCACCTGCATATCAGTATAACAATAATAAATGGCTATGAAAGTTGAACTACAAATTTCAGAATATAACATGGCAGACGTATATAATTCAAATTCTATAACAGACCCATTTCATTTTGTTTCTGAAAATTTCATTCTTTGGGTTTGAATTTGAATTTTTTGAGCAAGTTAGCTATGAGCAAAGGTTAATTGAGAGGTCTTGGGTTAACAATGTGTTAATAGGGGAGGTTCTAGATTTTTTACTTTTGAAATTGTGTTTTTAATTGAGAGGATAAATTTGACGGATCAAGCATAAGTTAAACGGTATGATCCACCATTAGTCATGAGGGAAGTTAGTGTATAGGCTCAAATAAGAAAGGTATTATGTGTAATTACCGTTAATCTTAAGGAATGTCAGTGCAATTTTTCTTTTTTCATAATGGTTCCCACAACCTTATCCATATCAAATAATTATTTGAGTGTCTATTTTAAAGCATGTTTAACTAAGAATTACTCCCAAGGAGTTATCCTAGTTGCTGCTACATAGTTGATTCAAGATGACATGGATTTAGAACGACAGAGGCATTGGAGTTGCAGTTGAGACTTTCTTTAGCTCAAGACCTGTGATGTTGCAAGTAGAGATTAAATCTGATTGCCTGGAATTAATTCATGCCTTGAAGGATGGTAGAAGTTAAGGATGTAAATAAGTTGAATTATTTGTGAACTATTCAAACTTGACTAGTTAAATGTTCAAACAAACTTAAGTATGAATTTATGTTTAATTATATAAATGAGTCAAGTTCAAGTTTATAAGTTTGATATTAAAGGCTCGTGAATAGTTCATATATGTGTGTGTATATTACTTATTCATTTTGTAATTTTAGATAAAAATTCAATCTAAAAAATAATTGTACTTTTAGATTAAAAATTAAAGTATAGATAATAATAATTTATTTGTTACTATTACTTACTAAAAGCCTCAATATGAAGGTTATGAATTTTTTATACAATGAATTATAAATATAAAAAAGCTTTTATTTATATTTTTAGCTTTTTACTCTATCTTTATAACATAAAGATATATCCTTAATACTAAATTAATAAATTTAAATATTTCAAAGAGATATTTGATAAAATAAAAGAAAATAATCAAGTTATAAATGAACTAAACAAGCTAAGTTGAAGTTTTAAATTTGGTTTGTTTAAATAAATAAATCAAACTTGAATAATCTTTTTCTTTCGCAAATGAAACCTAAACTTTAAGTACTTAGCTTAGCTCAAATTGTTCATACCTTTAGTAGACATAACTCAACCTATCTTAACATGATCGTATGACTGCATACGTTTAAGTCATGCCCTACATCAAAGTAGGAGTGTTCATGGGACAAGTTTATCTTGTTCTAGAACTCCGCCCAATATTTTGATCGGACTAATTTTTTTGGATTGAGTCATGACCATGCCGACCCAATAATTAAATAAATTATACAAATTTGACAATTATGTATAGCTAGGTCATAAAATTTTAAAAGGTCAAAACTAAAAGGTAAGAGATATTTTACAATATATATTTCAAAACAAGTTATATCAACATAAATATATTATTATATTATGTAAAATATATCAATTTAAGTTAAAAGTTTTATTATTTATCACAATTTTTAAAAAATTTATGAATTTTAAATTATTGTGTAACATCAAGTCGGATTGAGACAATCTAAAGTGCGATTCAAACACAACTTAAAAATATCACCATATCTAATTTTTAAAACATGAATATGCTCCAATTAGCTTTAAACCGAGTTTTAAACATCCCTACACTTATGTTGTTTTAGCTAATTAAGTTAGCTTGCGCTTCTCATGATATGGTGTGGATTGAAGATGCACCTTGGTTATTTGTAATCTTGCTGCTCTAGATCTTCTCCCTTATGCCTTTTAATGAAAGTCTTTTGAAAGTTTCTTTTAGAAAAAACAAAAACAAAATCCAACCAGATTAAATGGGTGACGAGTGACGTACATATGTACCTAAGAATTTCTTCCCAAAAATGCAACAAAAAAGGTGCTTTAAATTTTAAGCTTATGATGAAGGCTTTTGTGCTTCACAGTAATGGTACCAAGTAAATAAGGAAGTAAAGATCGCACCAAAGCAATTGTTTTGTGAAGGATTGATGGACCTCATTAATAAAATTTTAATCCCAGCCATGGTAATCGAGTTTAATGACTAAATAAACAACTATCAATAACGGAGGTGTTTAACATACCACATTTGGATACAACAAGTATTTTTACCTTCAAACACCGGTTATTTGATTTTTTTTTTATTTAGTTGAGTGTATGTGTATATTTAGGTAGAGAAATGTTTTATCTTTTTATTCAATTTTTATACTAATCCTCTTAATTACTAAATGAAGAAAGTATTGAATATTTTTTATATTCTCAAGATATTAGATGTATTTACTTTTTCATTTAATACTTTTTTATTTAATATTAAGAGAATTATTAGGAACAACTCGTAAGAAAATATAACATTACTCATCTAGGTATATGTAAATATTATCGGTTGAATTCTGTGAAAAAAATTGTGTGTATAATTATTTATAAAAAAAGTGATTTGATCTGAGTCTATATGTAAATATAAATATATGTAAATATTATTGTTAACATTTATAAAATTTATTATATAAAGTTTAATGAGTTACATGTAATTAATGTGAGCCATAGATCTAATTTGGCCAATGATCCGCACTTATTAAGGATTGTTGTATCTTGGGGTATTGAAAAGGCACCCGTCAATAATATCTATGAATTGTAAAGATGAATCATATTTTTTATAAATGGAACCCTAAAAATAATGAAAATGCATTTCTTGGACTTATGATCAATTCATTAACATCGTAACCAACCAAATGTCTATAATGTTTTAAAAATTTGTAATTAAGTCCTTAGATTTAATAATGGTTAAGGAGTCAATTACAAATTTTTAAAACATTAGAGATCAAATTACAATTTTTTTATTTAAGGAACTATTTAAATTATTCTAAAAAATTTGACAACAGTAATTAAACCTTCTATTCCCTAAAGCTTACACCTTTAAGAAATGGTAAAAAATTTTTTTATTAAAATCTCCAATAATTACCTATATTATTCAAGTATTGAAAGACGCAGAACCAAGACAAGATTGAAAATTGTTCGCCATAGTTTTGAATATAAATTCCTTCCCTCAATAACTCAAACATTACATAAAATTTATATAAATACCAACAAATTCTAATCAAACATTACAGAAAAATTCCTGTACAGCATATAACTCACTCCTCTTGTACACACTTCATCCCTCAATCTGAATAGAAAAAGCCCCCCCAAAAGCAAAGACAACATTTCTTTTTGCTTTTGTTTTTCATCCAAGTCTCTGGTATTCCAAAATTTAGCAGATGACACAACCATTAGGATCCTCTTCCACACTTGTAACGTAGTGATCTTGATTATATTGTGGTGGTCTCATATGATAATAAACGGGATATGCTTCATAAAGCTTGACAGGTTCTGGTACTTTTGTTGAATCCTTCTTGTCATCTGACTTTTTAGGTTCTTCCTTCTTCTTTTCCTCTTTTGCAGGTCCAACAGAAACTATTTCAGTATGACACCATTTCCTTAGCTTGCCTACTACATGTACTGGATCTATGTCCCCCGTTAAGGTCAATTTCTTTTCTTTCATGTCCACAGACACTGACTCAACCCCTGCAAAATTATAACAAATACAATTTCAGCTCAAAATCATCAAATCAATGAATCCTTGAGGTTGCAGTGAAGCTAATCCACTAAAACAAAGCCAAGGAAAAAGCTTTGCCTTTATTGCAATTTGCTAGCCATGAATGAACTATAGGGTGTTGATTTTCTGATTGTCTCTAGAATCTAAAAACAGAGAGGCTTAGCAGAGGAGGAAGATTAGGAAGTTGAAATTTAATACCTGAAATGCCAGAGACTGCCTTCATAGCTTTTTGCTTGATTCTGTCATCATATAACTCCACCTTCAACACTACTTTCTGTTACAGAACAATTCAAAGAACTTTTAGTACCCAACAATTAATTACTTATAAGTCTACAATACAAAAGGAAATAATCAAAGATGAGCCCGGGCTGAAATTTGAGCACAAAATTGTGGATTTCATACTTTGAATATCAAAAGAGGTACTGCAATTCAGACTCAAAAATTTACATCAATAAATAAATAAATAAATCAGGCATGCTTGGTTTCACACGATGATCTTGTTCTTACCATCATTTTTGTTGAAGCTTGTGAGATGTGATAGCTAAGCAATAATAATTGTTGGTGAAAATAACAAATGAAGGTCAAGAGTGGGTAGGAGAGTTGAAGAGGTGAGTTAAGGAGGAAGAGAAGGAGATGGAGCTTTCAATTTCAATTTTCAAATGAAGTGGTGAAGTGAAAATGAGGTTGAGCAAGATTTATAGTTGAGCAAAATTATGAAAATCCTCAGGTGGTAAGGGAGACAAAGAACAAAGTCAACCCAAGTCGGAAACAGTAGTGGCGAGTGTTCTGCGAAACTTTCGTAGCAGCAATAAAAGACTTCCTATAAGTTGTTTGTTCTTCAACGCGGAAAAACGATGTGGGATCCGTGCCGCCTTCCCCACAGCCACTCCTTCTATGAAAGTGAATCAGTCAATATCATAGAACTAATTACATTGCACGATTTTTTTTTTAAGTTTTAAGGTGTATTTAAAATATATTTTAGATATTTAATTTTTAACATGTTATATATATATATATATATTGAATGTTATAAATTTGAACTCTTTAAATTGTTAATATTTTATTTTAAAGTAATAAAAATGATAAATAAATAAAATTTATCCTAATATGAAATTAAAGATTATAGAATGAAGGAATTTAAAATTTGATTGAAGATAATTAAAAGAAAAAAATCTTGATTGATTGAGTAAATAATTAAAAAGAAGTTAAGGAAAATAAATTTTATTTTCAAATGGAAGCACATATAAGAGGAAAGGTAAAAAAAAGCTTAAGTAAAGATATGTGACAATCATATAGAAAATAGATGTTAGCACATGAGAAAAAAAGTACAATTCAAATTTTATCACTATAAAAAAAAATATTTTCATTTATAATGTAGAGTAGATGGTAAAATCATTAAAGATTTTTTTTTTTCTTTCTTAAAGCTAAATGTATAAAGTTGAAAAAATAAAAAAATAAATATCATTTATTTTATTTTAAAATTTGTCTTAAATATATATATAACTAAATGTATAAATATTGAACTATGTGCTGTCAATAAAATAAAATAAAAATGTGTGTTATAATTAAATAGTGAGAAGTTGATATGTGTTTGAAAATAACTATAATTGAAGAGTAAGATGTATTTATAATTTTATTATTTTTATGTTTATTTTTTTAAATTTTTTAAATAAATAACTAGATGTATTTATAATTTTATTTTTTTAATATTTTTTAAATAATTAAATAAGTAATTAATAATGTTAATTTTAAAAAATTAAATACGAAAATAAGGAACCCTTTATAATAGTATAAATAAATTTGTATATAATTTTAAATTGCTAAACATTTGAGTGCCTTTCTTTGTTATTATTTATTTTTGTAAGAGAAAAATGTACGCCAAGAAAAGGCCAACCCTGCAGTTGGGGAAGCCATCATCTTCCTTCGTGGATGGATCCCACGAAAATAATGAAGTTGGGAACTTACGAAAGAAAATTCTCAGTCGTACACTCAAACTGTCAAACATCTATAATTTATTATAAATTAGTATAAAGCAGAATTATTAATTTATTATAGTATTCAATTTTGATGGAGAGCACGTGCTGAATTGGATAACTATCAAGGCCTTCGTCAATAGGTCAACGGAAGACTCTCAAACATCTAGAATTTATTATAAAAATAGTATAAAGAAGAATTATTATAGTAATATACTATTCACACAAATTTACATATATATTATTTAATATTTACATAATTTTTATTATTTTGATATAGTTGAGTTCACATTGTTTTTTTATACATTCATTTTGATTCTACACTTAATACAGATATGATGTAAGAGACGTAAGAAAAAATAATTTGTAAAAGGCATTTTCCTTATTGTATAGTATTATTTTTTTAGAGAGAACACTCGCTGAATAGAGATAACAATCAAGTCCTTCGTGAATAGGTCAACGGGGTCTCCGTGGTCAATCTTACACATAACAATTACATTACATAACTTGGGTTTGGACAAGGGAATCCTCGTTGAGAGATAATAAAGTTAGTGATTTGTTATAATTTTAAAAGTGAAAACCTTCACTCACTCAAAATTTCTATTTGGGCTGAATTTTGAGTTAGTAATTTAGAAATAACTTAATTCATTAAAATAAGATTTTAGATATTTATATATGTTATTAATAAATAAATTTATTTATTTATGAAGAATAAATTTTATCATAATTTTTTATAAATAAAAAATTAATTATATATTTTATAAATAAAAAAATTAATTATAAAATATAACAATTATATTAAATATTTATCTTAATTAATATCATTTAATATTAATTTAATTATAATTCTTATTAACTAAATTTTTTTTTTATAAATAATAAAAATATACATTTAATTTAAAATATTACTCTTTTTATATACAATTTAACTTGAATATCAAAATAATTTTTATAAGTGCTTACTCTTTGCAATACCATCACAATCATCATATATTGAAAAAAAATCATTTTCATCAACTTTAGTCAAGTGATTCTATAGAACTCATTACACATATGAGTCATCCCCTAAATTTGGAACGTCGCTCTCACGAATATCGGACGTGCTTCACAATGATATGGCTGGAGCTACCTTCCAACGAGACGTAGTTTATAACTTATGCTGTTTTTGAGTTGTTTGCCCACCCTGTTGTAAAAGAAAAAAGAAAAAAGAAATAGTATTCATTTTTTTATTATGTCTTAATGAGTAGTGATTGTGAAATATTTATTAACGCAAGAGCCTTAGCTCAATATGATTATTATAAATGCTCCTCCGCCATACATTTCATCATCATCCTTCACAGCAATAGAGTTGTCAAACACTAATCAAGACACCAGCTCTGACTCCGTCGCCGAATCTAAGCTCCTCCTCTCTCCAGCCAGACTCCAACATAGTTCGGCTTGTGTAATTGTTCATCTGGTATGATCGCCGGAAACAAGCTTGTTCCGATTCGGTTCAGATTACGGCGAACGCTGAAATTCTCGCTCGCTAACCGGATCACCGCACCTTCCGAGACAACACTCTATTGATTCTGTTCGCTAACGCATCTCTGCAAGCGGTGTTGACATCGATTATCTGTTGCCCATCCACCCTGATGATCAATTTTCCATTCGTTTTTTTCTCATACCCGAGCATCACAATAGAACCATTTTCCTTCATTTTTCTACCATGGATCTCATCGGAGCTGGGCTTCGACATAACAAAGATTTTTTTAATCAAAATTCATAACTACATAACAAGAATTTGCAAAAATATGAACACTTGCATTCTCTTCCATCCAAAAAATTTATCTATAAAATAGAATATCAGAGAAAAGTAGAAATTTTAAGTTTCCTAAATTACCAGATCATCAGGTTTCAGGTGATGAATTCCTACTATAGATGTAGATCCATTTTAGTTGCTAATCAACGACTCTTACTATACTAAGCATGGATGTTCATTTGACTTTAGTGACTACCGTAAAACGACTCTTCTTATTAACCATTCTCCTTCTCATTTCCCACCTCCCTTGGGGTTTTAGTGGGCATCTTCCTTCCGCCAGTGAGCCTAACACTAAAAAATATATATTTATAAATAAATAGTAGATATATTATCTTAAAATAAATTAGATACACATATCTTTTTATTTTATTTCTAATAACTTACGGCATATTTTTTTATTTTATTTCTAATAACTTACGGCATATCTTTTTAGTAGTTCTATATTTTTTTAACTGTTTTTTAATAGTCTTATTAATAAGTCATTTGCTTATGGGTTTAATGTTATATTTTGACTCAACATTTGCTGTTAGGTTAATTTGGTTATAGGTAAGGGCGAAACTAGCTATATACCCTCAAAAATTTCAAAAGCTCAAAATCTCTCCTTAAGTTTCTTTATAAAGTATAATCTAAACCCCTTAAAAATTATATTTTGTATCATAAGCTCTTTTTGTTTCGTTCTGTCATAGGCCATTTTATTTATATGATCCTTAATTTATTTATTTTTAATATACTTCTTTACTTAAATTTTTAAGATATTAAAAAAAAAACTAAACACAACTCTCACTATAAAATCATAACATAAATTTAATTTTTTCATATATTATGTTTTGATTGAATTAATATATTATTTATGATTGTTTCTTAGTTTACATAATAATAATTCCTTCTTTTACAAATGCGAGCTTGTTTTTTGCTGGCAACTAAGTTGTGTCTGCTTCTATCTGCTCTGGTCTGTCCAAAATGCTTATGCATTGGGCTTTCTGTACTCTATTCTCATCTTAATTACGTCACTATAATATAATATTCCACGTGTGAATGAAAGGTAATACCGCTCAGTATTAATTAATACTTACCTTAATTTCATTTATATATTTATATTGCAAAAGTATATACATGCATCGTCCGACAAGAATGAATGGGTGACGTACGAATGTACCTAAGAGTTTCAACCCAAAAATGCAACAAAAAAGGAGCTTTAAGCTTACGACGAGGGTCAGTGTTGAACAAGTTGAGACAGTTTGATTTGACATGAATTTAGTTTGATATTTTAGTTGCGATAAATCTTTAGACTTAAATTTGGATTGATTATGGTCTCAGTAATAATTAAACTCATCTAATATTAAATAAAATATATAAATTTGTATATTATGTATAATTAAATTATAAAATTTTTAAAATATAAAATTAAAATTAAAGTATATTTTTATGAGAGAAGATTAATTTACATAAGTGTAATTTTTTTTTTTTCTTTACTTTTATTTTTAATTATTAATTTCACTTTCATTTAATGTTTACTTTTAATGAAATAATCTTGACTACTAGATGAAAGTGAAACTAACGGTTAAAAATGAGTGTAAGAAAAAAAAAGACTTATACTTAAGTATAAACCGATCTCTCTTTATTTTTATATATATTTTGAAATAAATAATATGAATATAAATATATTATAATATTATGTAAAGTGATTAATTTAAATTAAATTTTTTATTATTTATAACTATTGATAAAAAAAAGGGTATGTTTGAAAATAAATTGTGGTATAAGGAAAGCAACTTTTGTAAGAAAATCACATAATCTTTATACTTCTTGAACATAGATTAATTTTAAAGGCGGTTTAACTAGATCGAACTTATAAGAATATCTTGTGATCTTACGAAAAAAATTGTAACACTGGACTGAGTTTGGAATCAAAAATATACCGTGTTTAATTTTTAGAACTTGAACTCATCATAATGATCTTCGAGCAAAGATGAATTAATAAACGAATCTAGTCTTGAACACCTATTATGACTTTTGTGTTTGACAATTATGACCATTTTAATGGTACCTTATAAAGATGGAATTAGATATATATTTTTATCACAAATAGTATATACACTTTTTTTCATATATCATTTATCATATTTATTTTTTTTTATTTTTTTTAATCACACAACTTTAAAAAATATATGTACAATAACTACATTTCTAAAAACAGTGTAGGATCATCACTACTTTACAGATTGCACCAAACTGTCAAAGCAATCGTTTTGTGAAAGATTGATGCACCTCATCAGTAAAATTTTATTCCCAGCCATAATAATCGAGTTTAATCACTAAATAAACAACTACCAATCAAATCTAACAATTGCAAAGGAGGGAGAATAATATTTTTTATAACTCAACTATTGTAACACTAGATAAAATAAAAACTCAGGAAGATTTTGCAAATGTCTTAAATGCATTTCTTGGGTCATGAAGGAGACAAAACTTGTGAGCAGGGACTGACGTAGTTTTTTTTTAAAAAAAATTTACAATCACAATTTATGATTTCTTACAAACGACTTAGTTGGAAAAAGTTGCTAAGAAAAGACAAAAGATGACCAAGGACAATATGGGGGGAGCTTGCATGAGAGGGGTAAACAATATGGTTTTAAAATTTGCATTCCCGGCAAGATTTTTGAAGAAATCAGCGGGCTGATTACTCACCTAAATTCTTCAACTTTAGGAATGGAATGTTAGCATATTTCAATTGGAAATACTATCTGTCATTGTGGAGTTTGACTATGTACTTTATGGCATTTCAAAGAATTTATATGGTTTGTCAGCAATGCATGCTTCCAATACAATTTTCCATATGTACAACAAAAAATACTGTTTGCTCTATCACCATTACTGTTGTTATGATCAATTCATAACTTCACAACCAACCAAATGTATTTATTCATAATATTCTCAAAATCTTACACTATTAAGAAAAGGTACAAACTTTTTTTATTAAAACCTCCAACAATTACTGTCACACATACTTCTTCTAATCAGGGGGCGGCACCAGATCAGTACCTTTGGGGGTGCAGACTATTCATAATATTACAAATTTAACAAAATATATAACATTTTTTTAATGAAAGTTCAACCAAAAAATATAAAGATTTTCAGCTTACGGGGTGCGATTGCTCCCTTAGGCTACATGTAGTTCCACCCCTGCTTCTGATTATTGAAAGAAGCAGAAGCAAGAGAAGATTGAAATCGTGCACCATAAATTCCATAATTGAATATAAACTCGATCACTCAAAATTTATTAGTTATTACTTATGAATAACACATCAAAGTTTTCTATAAATTTTACATAAATACCAACAAAAGCTTAATCAAACATTACAGACAAATTCCTGTACAGCATATAACTCACTCCTCTTGTACACACTTCATCCCTCAATCTGAATCATGAGAAAAAGCCCCCCAAAAAGCAAAGATAACATTTCTTTTTGCTTTCGTTTTTCATCCAAGTCTCTCGTATTACAAAACTTAGCAGATGACACAACCATTAGGATCCTCTTCCACACTTGTAACGTAGTGATATTGATTATATTGTGGTGGTCTCATATGATAATAAACGGGATATGCTTCATAAAGCTTGACAGGTTCTGGTACTTTAGTTGAATCCTTCTTGTCATCTGACTTTTTAGGTTGTTCCTTCTTCTTTTCCTCTTTTGCAGGTCCAACTGAAACTATTTCAGTATGACAACATTTCCTTAGCTTGCCTACTACATGTACTGGATCTATGTCCCCCGTTAAGGTCAATTTCTTTTCTTTCATGTCCACAGACACTGACTCAACCCCTGCAAAATTATAACAAATACAATTACAGTTCAAAATTATTAAATCAATGAATCCTTGAGGTTGCAGTGAAGCTAATCCACTAAAACAAAGCCAAGGAAAAAGCTTTGCCTTTATTGCAATTTGCTAGCCATGAATGAACTATAGGGTGTTTATTTTTCTTTATATTTGGTTTGTTTGATTGTTTCTCTCATTTACATCTTGATTTTCTGATTGTCTCCAGAATCTAAAAACAGAGAGGCTTAGCAGAGGAGGAAGGTTAAGAAGTTGAAATTTAATACCTGAAATGCCAGAGACTGCCTTCATAGCTTTTTGCTTGATTCTGTCATCATATAACTCCACCTTCAACACTACTTTCTGTTACAGAACAATTCAAAGAACTTTTAGTAATTACTTCTAAGTCTACAATACAAAAGGAAATAATCAAAGATAAGCCCGGGCTGAAATTTGAGCACAAAATTGTGGATTTCATACTATGAATATCAAAAGAGGTACTTCAATTCAGACTCAAAAATTTACAAAAATAAAAAATAAAAAAAAATCACCAGCTATGCATGGAAAGATAGCTAAACTTAATGTAAACTGAACAGATGGTATTAATACAATGATTAGGTGATGAAGGAGAGCATATAAAAGAGATTGGTTTAACTTGAGGGTCTAGTTCTAACCTTCATTGTTTGTTGTTGAAAATGAAACTTCTGAGAGGCTAAGCAAGAATTGTTGGTGAAAATTGCAAAGGAAAGCCAAGAGGAACCAGGGGACTATGAAGAGGCAACACTTGAGGAGGAAGTGTAAGAGATATGTATCTTATTTTACTTGAAATGAAGTGGTGAAGTGAAGGTGAGGTTGAGCAAGATTTTATAGTAGGAAGTGGTGAGGAACACAGGACACAGTCAACACAAGTCAAGGCAACAAGTGGAGTATTCTTGCTTCGTGGATGGATCCAAAGGAAATAATGTTGTGGTTGGGAACTTTCGAAGAGGTTTGGTTGGCTTTTGTTTCGCTGGCAATTGTCTCGACAACGACATTTATTTGTCTCAATGTGTGTCAATTATAATAAATAAGTATAGAAAGATGTGTCGAAAAGAATATATTAACATTTTTCTTTACATAAAATATATTTATTTTAACTTGATTATGTTTCAAGTGAGTATCGTATTCTAAGTTTCCAAAATACATTTTTGTTTCATGAATCATGCCCTTCTCACTACACTTGGTCCCGTAAGGAACGTGGGCTATTGGCGAAGCTGAAGCATGGCCTTTCTGTAATCTCCCTTATGTCACCATAATTCTCCACCGAAAATATGCATCGGATGAAATAACTCATAATAAATTTCCTAGTTTTACCTAAAAATTTTTATTGTTTTTTTGGCTTTTTTTTTTTAAAAAAAAAACGGATGGACTCACCCGTAGCATAAGTAGTGGTTTTGCTATAATTCATTAACAAACCAAATTAGTACAAAAAAAATCAAAACATTCGTGTACAAAAAAAAAAAAACAAAAACAAATTAGTTCACATGATGATACTGGTATCCTAATAAATCTTTCAAGCCAATCAATCCTAGGGATGGAGATGATTTCAATGCTATACTGTCTGTTTGATATTATAAAGAAAAAGGAAAAGAAAGGAATAAGATAAAAAAAGAAACGAAAGGAAAGAAAAAGAGAGATGAAGAAATTATTTTTTCCTTTGATATCATTCAATGGAAATGAAAGAAAGAAAAAATATTTTTTATCTTTTAAATAAATATTAAATTATTTTTTTATTATTTAAATCATCCAATCACTATAAAAGATGTAAGACTTACGTTCAATACCTACTTCTTTCTCTCCTAATCCGTCACTCCAAGGACGGATACAAAATTGGTGAGACTCGCAAAAAATGAATATTTCTCAATTTTTTCTCTCCTATATTAAATTGCATATCAAATGAAGGAAAGACTCCTTCCATTGTATCTTTCTTTTCCTTTCCTTAGATAAGTTGCATACCAAACAAAGCTGATAGTGAGGACTATCACTGACGAAGTGAATTAACACAGCAAACGACGAAAGTGTAATAACAACCAATGAAGAGAAACATAGAACGCTTTGCTAGAAAACTGAAAAACAGAAAACACAAAAGGATAGTAAAGGGCCTTTGATCAGTCTATAAAATATACAAAAATAGAACTAATTATATTATAATTAATTATAACAATAAAATTTAATATAATAATTAATTATTAAAATAATCAAATATTACAGCTAAATTAAATACCCTGAAATCCGTAATCCAAGTTACCAAACTTCTGTTAAGCAAAAAGAAAATACAAATTATGAAAAGGGTAAAGGGCGGATGAAGAAGATATAAAATGGATATCTTTTTCTTTTGGGTACGTAAAATGGATATCTTTTAAGCGAGTGGAAAATGCTAGAGATGAGAGATTTAATTGTACAAGATCATAAATTCAAATATATATTTTTTTACTGGAAAGATAACAATTTTGATAATTCAAATATTTCAAATATTTTGATAATTCGTACGAGATCATAAATTAAAATATTGGTACTAACATAAGGAGGTGCAAGCACTTTCGACAAAGGAGAATGATAAGTAATTTAATAAAAAAAAAATCAAATATCTAACATCGTCTCATTACACCATTATCTTTATTATCAAAATGGATAGTAGTTGAATTAAAAGCTCGTTCACTAAACGCTATTCAGGTTGAGTCCTAACTCACAGCACATAAAACACTATTCAACTTGAGTCCTAAATCACAGTCCATAAACAAAGTGAGTATTTTCGAGATTTTCTTTTATTGTTTAATAATAACATTAACTTGTCTATCAGAAAATGCATAGCAAATTGAAATTTGAATAGAAAAAAAAAAAAGATAAGAACAGGAAAAATATATATATACTTTCATATTTTTAACTTAATTTTAATTTTCAAATTCCTCATCTAACTGACATATTATTGAGACATTTTGTACCCAATCTCATTTAGTTGTTGTGATGAGATAATATTGTTAAATCTCATAAAGCATCTTGGGCGGATGCTTAAGCCATTTTGTTGGGAATTATACTTTAATCACATATTGACATGCAATTTAGTTGTACTTTCTCGTTACCTATATATTACATTTTGTTGGGTCACTAGAATATGAGTATTTTGCATGTATGATATTAAAACTCTTATCAAGTATGATTTTCTACATTGTTAAGGTACTTGTAGTCCCATCTTGGACCATTGATTGATAGTGCTGACTCGATTTTAACACTCAGTTGTGGGCACATGTTATTTAATTAATTTGAAGAATTATTTTTTTATTAAAATAATTAAAATAATATGACTTATGTCATCCAAATAGGAGAATGTTAGATTAATTTTATTAACTTTATTTAACTTTTATGTGGACTAGCATAAGTCACATTATATTTTATAAAACTTGAATTAATTGGATGTTAAAATAATTAGAGCATATTGTTATAAGTAGATACCCTCTGAATTTTGCAAAACTTCAACATCAAGAAAGTACTTCATCTTCCCTAAATTTGTCATATCAAACTTAATCTTCATGGAGCTCTTAAAGCTTTCAAACATGCATACATCATTCCCAGTAAAGATTAAGTCATCAACATACAAACTTACAATTAAAAGCTTTTTACCTCCTCCTTCTGTTTTTATTGAAATCCCTCCTTGACAAAATAGGCTTCAATTCTGCTATACCAAGCACGCGGTGCTTGCTTCAACCTATATAGTGCCCTTTTAAGCCTGTAAACCTTCTCTTTTTCACCCTTTCGAATATAGCCCAATGGATGTTCTACATATACATCTTCTTTTAACTCACAGTGGAGAAATGCACTTTTGACATCTAATTGATACACACTCTATTCCTTTTGCGCTGCTAGAGCTAGAACCATTCAGATTGTGTCCCACCTTGCTACTGGAGCGAAGACTTCATTGTAATCAATCCCTTGTTGTGCATAACCTTTAGCTACCAACCAGGCTTTGTATTTATCAATTTCACTATTTTCATTCAATTTAGTCTTAAAGATCCACTTCACACTAATCTTCTTAGCACCTTTAGGCAAAGTGGTAAGCTGCCAGGTTCTATTCTTTTCAATTGTTTTGATCTCCAAATTCATTGCCCTTCTCCATTTTACATCTTTTTCAGCTAAAAATGAACTCAGATCATTATGAGAGGTAAACATTGCAAGATTATTCATATCTTCATCTTCGAATAGTCCTTCACCTATTTCGTAATTCTGCAAGTAGTTAGGTACTCTTTGAATCCTTCTTTCAGTTTGTATTGGTGCAGCTTCATTGGATGAATCACTCAATGTTGAAGTTGTTTCTTCTGCATCTTGATCTGTAACCACTGCTTCAGTAGCTCCCACAACTTCTTCTTCACTTTCAGAGGAAACATCTTCACCTTCAACGCCTTCTTCCCATACTAATACATCATACTTTACTTCTTCAGCAGTCTTCCCCCAATTCCAGCCTTTATCCTCTTCGAAACTCACATCTATGCTCACTATGATTCTTCTAACAACTAGATCAAACAACCGATAAGCTTTAGATTCATCACTTACTCCAAGAAGTACACATTGCAGGCTCTTGTCATCCAGCTTTGTTCTTTTCTGATCTGGTACATGTACATGAACTAGGCAGCCAAAAACCCTAAAGTAGTCTACTTTAGGTTTAACTCCACTCCACATCTCTTCTGAGGTCTTGTCCTTCACTGCCAATGTCGGACTCCTGTTGAGAATATACATTGTCCATCTTACAGCTTCTGCCCAGAATGCCTTTGGTACTTGTTTGTCACAAAGCATGCACGAAACCATATTCATGATAGTTCGATTTTTGCATTCAACTACCCCATTATGTTGTGGGGTGTAAGATGATGTAAGTTGCCTGCTAATACCATTAATTCTTCAAAACTCATTAAATTCATTGGAGTTAAATTCTCCTCCTCTATCAGTGCGTAAGCAACATATAAGTGCGCCTGACTCCTTCTCAACTAAGCTCTTATAATTTTTGAAAATTGTAAATGCTTTTGACTTTTCAACAAGAAAGTATATCCACACCTTTCTACTAAAATCATCAATAAATGTTATAAAGTACCTTTTGTTACTATTAGAATAAGGAGTGATCAGCCCGCAGATATCGACATGTACAAGCTGCAATTTATGGGAAGCTCTCCACTGACTCTTCTTTGGAATGATTTCTCTATGTTGCTTTCCCACTAGGCATTCAATGCAAGCATTATTCGAAACTTTGAGAAGTGGAAGGCCCTTCACCATCTCTTTGTACTGCAAAGTCCTCAACCCTTTGTAACTCAAATGCCCAAACCTACGGTGCCACAATTGTGAGCTATCTTTTGTGACTGTTTACATGCATGTCAGGGTCTCAAGCACCACACTATCTAATGACACAAACATCCAGTTTGCTGTCATCTTTGTTTGCATAATCAGTCCTCTTCTAGGATGGTATAGCTTGCATTCCCCATTTTGTATATGCATAGCTAAACCCCTTTCTTGAAGTTGTTCGACACTCAGCAAATTATTCTCCAAATCCGAGACATAATAAACATCAGTAACTACTTAAAATGTACCATTGATCTCAAGCCGGATGTTGCCTTTGCTCATTACTTCCATCCTTGAATTGTTGCAAAGCTTTACTGAGTGTTTGAAAGCCTTATCAATTTTAGAGAACCACTGCCTATTCCCACACATGTGATTGCTACAGCCTGAGTCAAGGAACCACACCTCTTCTCGTTTCGAGTTGTTAGCTTCAATAAAGGACATAAGGAGCACCTCTTCTTCTTCGTCAATCTCAGTATAGTTTGCATTCTTCTTTCAACTAGGGCATTCATAGTGGAAGTGCCCTAGTTTGTGGCACTTAAAACACTCCACTATAGCCTTGTTTGGAGACTGCCTTCCTCTGCCTCTCCCTCGACCTCGAACAAAACCTTTACTTCTGCCTCTTCCTTCATACCGTTCTCCATACGAGACCTTCAAAGCTTGTTCATCCCTTGAATCTCCACTATGACAATTCATTCTCTGTTCATGAACCAAAAAGCTACTTTGAAGCTCGTCTATTGTCAACTCATCCAAGTTATTGGACTCCTCTATTAAGCACATAACATAGTCAAATCTTGAGGTCATAGATCTCAAGATTTTTTCTACAATCACAACTTGACTCATCTTCTCACCATGAATCTTCATCTTGTTCACAATTGTAAGTGTCCGAGCAAAGTACTCATCCACTTTCTCTCCTTCTTTCATTTGAAGAACTTCAAACTCCTTTCTCAACACCTGTAATTGTGCTCTCTTCACTCTAGTTGTCCCCTGGTATTTCTGCTTCATTGAGTCCCTAATGCTCTTTGAACTCTCCTTATCGAGAATAGTCTCCATGATGGTTCTGTCTATGGCCTGAAAGAGATAATTATTCACCTTCAAATCTTTCAATCTCTGTTCTTCAATTGCCCTTCTTTGCACCTCTGTTGGTTGTACTCCATTAGCTACTGTAGGAATCCCTGTATCCACCAATTGCCAATACTCCTTTGACTGAAGAAAATTCTCCATGAGCATGACCTTGTGGTCATAATGACCATCGAACTTAAGTATTGCTGGTTGCACGAAGTTGCCACCTTCAGTCAACATCTCTCACTCTTCTTTACTATATGTTTTCTCTCTTTCTCACTCTTTAGGAAACTATGGTTCCTAATCACACTCTATGAGGCCCCTTGATGGGGCTCTGATATCAAATTTGTTGGAAGCAAGAAACTGAAGTACTAAAATACTCAATACTGAAAATGTATAACCCTCTCTTTTATTAAACACAAACTGATGGTAAAGCCTTTTACAAGATAAAGAAATAATGCAACCTACGTCTAACAACTAAAAATATGGTATCAGTTACAGAATAAATCAAATTCTATCTTACTTAGTGATTTTTAATAAACCAGTTACTAGTACCTAACAAGCAGGAACTTATTAACTGAATAAATTTAAATCTTAACAAAAAGAATAAATCCCAACAATAACGTAGTGATATTGATTATATTGTGGTGGTCTCAATGATAATAAACGGGATAGGATTCATAAAGCTTGACAGGTTTTGATACTTTTGTTGAATCCTTTTTGTCATTTGACTTTTTAGGTTCTTCCTTCTTCTTTTCCTTCTTGTCATCTAACATTTTAGGTTCTTCCTTCTTCTTTTCCTTCTTGTTGTCTGACTTTTTAAGTGCCTTCTTGTCATCTGACTTTTTAGGTTCTTGTTGTCTGACTTTTTAAGTGCCTTCTTGTCATCTGACTTTTTAGGTTCTTCCTTCTTCTTTTCCTCTTTTGCAGGTCCAACAGAAACTATTTCAGTATGACACCATTTCCTTAGCTTGCCTACTACATGTACTGGATCTATGTCCCCCGTTAAGGTCAATTTCTTTTCTTTCATGTCCACAGACACTGACTCAACCCCTGCAAAATTATAACAAATACAATTTCAGCTCAAAGTCATTAAATCAATGAATCCTTGAGGTTGCAGTGAAGCTAATCCACAAAAACAAAGCCAAGGAAAAAGCTTTGCCTTTATTGCAATTTGCTAGCCATGAATGAACTATAGGGTGTTGATTTTCTGATTGTCTCTAGAATCTAAAAACAGAGAGGCTTAGAAGAGGAGGAAGATTAAGAAGTTGAAATTTAATACCTGAAATGCCAGAGACTGCCTTCATAGCGTTTTGCTTGATTCTGTCATCATATAAGTCCAGCTTCAACACTACTTTCTGTAACAATTCGAAGAACTTTTAGTACCCAACAATTTATTACTTCTAAGTCTACAATACAAAAGAAAATAATCAAAGATAAGCCCGGGCTGAAATTTGAGCACAAAATTGTGGATTTCATACTTTGAATATCAAAAGAGGTACTTCAATTCAGACTCAAAAATTTACAGCAATAAATAAATAAACAAATCAGGCATGCTTGGTTTCACATTATGATCTAGTTCTTACCATCATTTTTGTTGAAGCTTGTGAGATGTGATAGCTAAGCAATAATAATTGTTGGTGAAAATAACAAATGAAGGTTAAGAGTGGGTTGGGGAGTTGAAGAGGTGAGTTAAGGAGGAAGAGAAGGAGATGGAGCTTTCAATTTCAATTTTCAAATGAAGTGGTGAAGTGAAAATGAGGTTGAGCAAGATTTATAGTTGAGCAAAATTATGAAAATCCTCAGGTGGTAAGGGAGACAAAGAACAAAGTCAACCCAAGTCGGAAACAGTAGTGGCGAGTGTTCTGCGAAACTTTCGTAGGAGCAATAAAAGACTTCCTATAAGTTGTTTGTTCTTCAACGCCGAAAAACGATGTGGGATCCGTGTCGTCCTTCCCCACAGCAACTCCTTCTATGAAAGTGAATCAGTCAATATCATCGAACTGATTACTACTGCCTACATTGCACGAGATTTTTCTTTATGTTTTAAGGTGTATTGAAAATATATTTTAGATATTTAATTTTTAACATGTTATTATATATATACATATATATTTTGAATGTTATAAATTTGACTCTTTAAATTGTTAATATTTTATTTTAAAGTAATAAAAAATAATAAATAAATAAATAAAATTTTATCCTAATATGAAATTAAATGATATGAAGGAATTTAAAATTTGATTGAAGATAATTAAAGGAAAAAAATTTAATTGATTGAGTAAATAATTTAAAAGAAGTTAAAGAGAATATATTTTATTTTCAAATGGAAGCACACATAAGAGGAAATATGAAAAAAAAAAGCAAAAGGACATGTGATGGATTTGTTTGATTTTAGATTGGATCATAATGAATGGATTTAAAATAAAATATTAATATATTTAAGATCCATTATAAAATGTTTAATATTATCTAATCTATCTATGACACAATTTAATTGATGGATATTTAATCTATCAATTAATCAATTTTAATGAATTGGATAAATGGATATCTAATCCACTCATTTAAAAAAAATATATCTCTAAAAATTTTTTTATTCTCTCTAAAAAATATTTCTCTATCTCTCAAAGTTTTTATTCTCTCTCAAAAAAATTTTATTCTCTCTCCAAAAAAAAAAATGTTTCTCTCTCTAAATTTTTTTTCTCTCTAAAAAATGTTTCTCTCTAAATTTTTTCTTTCTTTAAAAAATATCTCTCTCTCTCTCTCTAAAAAATGCTTCTCTCTCTAAAAATTTTCTTTCTCTCTCTAAAAATTTTCTTTTTCTCTCTAAAAAATTTCTTTCTCTCTCTAAAAATTTTTTTCTAAAAATTTTAGGACTCAACACTTTATGTTATGAGCTTTTGAGCTTTAGTGAAAGTGTAAGTATTGAAATAAAAAAAAAAAGTAAATACATTGAATATCTATTGGATTGGTTTTTAATTGGATATCCAACGGATATTCAATAGATCCAATGGATATTTTAATTTGATTACTAATTATGCATAACTAAATTTAATCCATTAGATTCAATCTAATAAAATATATTATTCTAATTAAATGACTGAACTAATTTTAATATGGATAGATTAGATGAATTAAAAATTAATAAATTTTTTTATCAGCATGTGACAATCATATAAAAAATATATGTTATCACCTGAAAAAAAGTACAATTCAGATTTTACCATTACGAAAAAAGTATTTTTATTTATAATATAAGAGTAGATGGTAAAATCAGTGAAGACTTTTGTTTTTCTTTCTCAAAGCTAAATGTATAAAGTTGAAAAAATAAAAAAATATCATTAATTTTATTTTAAAATTTTTCTTATATATATATATATATATATTACTAAATGTATTAATATTGAACTATGTGCTGTCAATAAAATAAAATAAAAATGTGAGTTATAATTAAATAGTGAGAAGTTGAGATGTGTTTGAAAAAAATTATAATTGAAGAGTAAGTTGCATTTATAATTTTATTATTTTTATGTTTATTATTTTTAATTTTTTTAAATAAATAACTAGATGTATTTATAATTTAATTTTTTAATATTTTTTAAATAATTAAATAAGTAATTAATAATGTTAATTTAAAAAAATTAAATACGAAAAGAAAGAATCTTTTATAATAGTATCAATAAATTTGTATATAATTTTAAATTTGCTAAACATTTGAGTGCCTTTCTTTATTATTATTTATTTTTGAAAGAGAAAAGTAAATGCAAAGAAAAGGCCAACCCTGCAAGTTGGGGAAGCCATCCTCTTCCTTCGTGGATGGATCCCACGAAAATAATGAAGTTAGGAACTTACGAAAGAAAATTCTCAGTCGTACGCTCAAACTGTCAAACATCTATAATTTATTATAAATTAGTATAAAGCAGAATTATTAATTTATTATAGTATTCAATTTTGATGGAGAGCACGTGCTGAATTGGGATAACAATCAAGTCCTTCGTCAATAAGTCAACGGAAGACTCTCAAACATCTAGAATTTATTATAAAATAGTATAAAGCATAATTATTATAATAATAAACTATTCACACAAATTTACATATATATTATTTAATATTTACATAATTTTTATTATTTTGATATAGTTGAGTTCACGTTATTTTTTATACATTTATTCTGATTCTACATTATACAGATATGATGCAAAAGATGTAAGAAAAAAAATTTGTAAAAGGCATTTTCCTAAGTATAGTATTATTTTTTTAGAGAGAGCACTCACTGAATAGAGATATCAATCAAGTCCTTCGTTAATAGGCCAACAGGTCTCCGTGGTCAATCTTACACATAACAATTACATTACATAACTTGGGTTTGGACAAGGGAATCCTCATTGATAGACAATAAAGTTAGTGATTTGTTGTAATTTTAAAAGTGAAAACCTTCACTCACTCAAAATTTCTATACCGAAAAAATCATTTCTGAGTTCAGATTGGACTATGCAACTCTCCCGTATAAATAAAAGAAAAATTATAAGATATAACAATTATATTAGATTATTATCTTAATTAATATTATTTAATATAATTTAATTATTATTCTTATTAATCAAAAACTCTTATAAATATTACATAAGATAGTAAAAATATATATTTAATTTAAAATATTACTTACTTTATACACAATTTAACTTAAATGTTGGAGTGATTTTTATAAATATTTACTCCTCGAACTACCATCGCAACCATCGTATATCAAAAAAACTCACTTTCATCAATTTTATTCAAGTGATTCTATGAAACTCATTCAAAACATTAACAAATACGAGTCATCCCCTAAATTTGAAATGTCTCTCTCTTTACGGTGAAATTTAGTTAAGACAAATTTTGATAAACAAATATATATTATCAGTTGAATGTGAGTTCAGAGTTATATGGTAATTTCGTTTAAAAAACAAATTGAAGGTAAATAACAGAAATTTATAAAACTTAATGCAAAAAGCAAGAGAAAAGAAGCGAAAATTTATAAAAGCTTTAAAACGTTGCAGGAAAATAAAGAAACTGATGAATATCTTGCAGAAAATTAAAATACATAAAATATAAAGTGTAGAAAATTAAAGGAAAGCAATAAAATAAAACATTTAAAGAATGCAATGAAACATAAAGAAATTTAAAGAACATGACTTAAAATAAAAGAATTTTAGAAGAACATTGCATTAAAGTAAATGACTTGAAATGAAAATAGAATGTATATTTGGATCAAACCCGTTAATCTGCTCAAGTGAGATATTATGATTGTATATCCAGCAAAAATCCCCCTTTGTACATCATGAACACTAGTATTTATAGGCAAACTATGAAAATAACTAACTCCTAAAAATTAGACACATATACGACAGTTATGCCACATATTTGACACTAATATTTTGTCCAACTATGAGAGTAACTATAAATCTTTTCGACAAAAGCCAACGCTTAACTATTAATACTCATGGCAGTCCAACACTTGGAAAATCTCTTCAATATCATCATCCAGCTGTCAAAAGTTCTTCTTTGTCGAATTAGAACTTGTAATTTTACCCCCAACAGATGCCCCCCAAAATTTTTCTTTTGACATTGCTAGAAGAAAAATAAATTTTAATCTCTCATCTTCTAATTTCAATCTCAACGCTAATAACTTATCAATTCTTCCCAAAGGTGTTTTTTAATTTATTTATTTGATTTTCAAAAATCCAGTAAAATCCTCCGTACAATTCTTGAAAAACACAACTAAAACCAGTAACTTATTTGGTTCTGAAAGTTGTAATGTTACAAGTACTTTCATAGACTTAATGCAATATGAATGAAATTTTTAATCATTCTTTGTCAATATTTACTTCACACATTGTCGACCTATATGGCTTCAAATATTTGCCATTGACAGACTTAATTCTTAAACTTGAATTAATTCCGACAAGTGCATAAGCATTTCCAAAAAAATACTTGAGTAACTTTATATGGTCCTTCCTATTTTGTAGACCATTTCCCATACTCTGGACAACTCTTATCTATGGACAAAATCGCCTTCTAAACCAACTCGTCAACCTTAAAAAACTTGTACTTAATTTGACTATCATAAAATTTAGCAATTCTTTCTTTTTGTCGAATCAAGTTTTCCAAAGCAATTAATCTATTATCACTTAATTCGTTTAATTCATCAAACATCAAGTCACAGTAATGTTCTATCGGTAACTCATCTTGTTTTTTTAATACAAACTAATTGAAGATTAATCTTGACTGTTAACATTGCATCATGACCATATACTAACTTGTATGGTGAAGTGCCCGTCGATTCTCTTGGTGAATTTCTATATGCCCATAGAATTTGGTCAAGGGTATTATGCCAATTTCGGGGCTGTCGACCAATATGTTTCTTAATCAAACTTATGATTATTTTATTTATAGCCTCTACTTGGTCATTTGCCTGAGCATAATATGAAGTCGACGTAATCATTTTAATCTTCCTTGAATTGACATATTCAACAACTCTCCTACCAATGAACACCGTTCCTTAGTCGGTTGTCAATGTTTGTAGTATTCCAAACTGACAAACTATATTGTTTTCTATAAAATCAATTATATCCTATTGGGTTACATCTTTTAAGGCTATAGCCTCAACCCACTTAGTAAAGCAATAAACTTCTACTAAAATGTACTTATGTCCCTATAGGATGAACTTGGCCTATTAAATCTAAAGCTCATCCTCTAAAAGGTCCAGGTTTGACTATGGAATGTAATTCAATAGTAGGAACATTATGTATATGGCCATGTCTTTGAAACTATTCACAAGACTTAGCAAACATTATACAATCCCTGACTAGTGCAGGTCAATAATTCATTTGTCGTTGAAGGACCTATTTCATCTTGTCACCTGCCTGATGAGCTCTATAAATTCCTTCATGGACTTTTGCTAAAACAATATAAGCCTCTGCTTCACTCAGGCAAGCCTCTAAATTTCCATCGATGGATTTTCTATACAAAACCCCTCATAGTACCACAAATTTCGATGCTCTGTACTTAAGCTTTCTATCCATATTTTGACTTGGATTTTCCAAATAGCTTAATATTGGCTGTCTCTAGTCATTAATTGTCGAAATATCATGACGTGGTTGTTGGGGGTAAAGTCACAAATTCCAATTAGACAAAGATATTTTCGACAGTCGGATGATAGTATTGAGATATTCGACGAAAAGATATTCGACAACTGGATGATGATATTGAGGAAACTTTCTAAGTGTTGGACTAACATGAGTGTCAATAATCAGGTGTTAGTTTTTGTCAAAAAAAATTTATAACTGCTCTCAGTTAAGTAAAATATCAATGTGGAATATGTGGTATAACTACCATATACATGCCTAGACTTTAAGAGTCAGTTATTTTCATAATTTGTCCATAAATATTAATATTCATGATGTATAATGGGTTGGTTACTAGATATACAATCTTAATATCTCACTCAAACAGATTAACAGAGTTGATCCGAGTATGCCTTCTATTTTCATTTCAAGTCATTTACTTTAATACAATATTCTTTTAAATTTCTTTATTTTAAGCCTTATTCTTTAAATTTTTTTACATTTTCTGCACTTTTAATCTTATGCACTTTACACTTTCTACATTTTAACTTTTTGCATTCTACATTTTCTACACTTTTAATCTTTTGCGCATTAATTTTTTGCACTTTACTTTCTTGCACGTTAATTTTATGCACTTTAAATACCTGTCCTTTATATTTTTTGCATTTTAATTTTTTACAATTCTCTATTTTTTCTGCAACATTTTAAAACTTTTATAAACTTTTACTTCTTTCCTTTCACTTCTGCTAATTACCTTCAGTTTGTTTTCAAAAGTTTTTTCAAAATAAGATTACCATATAACTCTGAACTCATATTCGACTGAAATATATATTTGTTTGTTGGAATTTGTCTTAACTAAATTTCACCATAAACAGTAGTACATCTCTTTCTTCTAATGGATATAAAAGTTCTCTAATCCCCATTAGACTTGTAAGAACCTTAGACGAAATTTTATACCAGAGGCTATCTGCATCAATTCGTTAGCCTCTTCATTCAAATTTCTGGGGATGTGTTCAACAGTCACTTCGTCAAATTTTTTTATCAACTTACTCGTCATAATGCAATATTTGGTCAGATTATAACGGACACATTTGTATTCTTAGGTGAGCTGATTGATGACTAGTTGTGAATCCCCTAAAATATGCATATTACGTGCTTTCATTTCTATTAGTATTTCTAGCTTGACAATTAAAGTTTCATACTCAACCTCGTTGTTGGAGACTTAGAGCATGTATACTTAAGTTCAAACATGAATTTAGTTGGAGTATCTTAAGGAGAAACAATGAGAATTCTCACCCTAACTCCATTTTGATGTTTTGAGCTATCAAAATATAAATGCCAAGGTTTTAACTCGACGAAATTTATACTATCAATATCTAAACATAGATGGTCAGCCAAGAAATCAGCAATTGCTTGGCCTTTGATAGCTTTCATTGCAACATATTGTAAAGAGAATTCTAACAAAGCAATGGTTCACTTACCAATACGTCCATTTTGCACTGACTTTGACAACATATTATTTTATTACATCAGTCTTTGACATAACCAATACATTACAAGACATCATATAATACTTCAGTTTGGTACATGAGAAATATAATGCTAAACAAAGTTTCTTTATTGCATTATATCTTCTTTCAACATCATTCAAAACTCAACTAAGATAATATACAGCTCTCTTGACGCCATTATCATCTTCTTGAGCCAACATACCCTATATGGTTTCATTCGATGCTGATATGTACAACTTCAATGGTCTACGAGACACTGGAGGCATCATGACTAGTAGGTTTGTCAAGTACTATTTTATCTGGTTAAAGGTTTCTTGGTGGCAAGGCTCCCACACAAAGTCTTGTTCAGCCTTCAACTTGACCAATTGGGCGAAGACTCTGGTTCTTCCCAATAAATTGGATATGACTCTCCTCAAAAAGTTCACTTTTCGTAAAAAAGATTGTAATTCCTTCTTGTTTGTCGGTGGTGCGGCTTCTAGAACTGCCTTGGTTGTATTCTTATCCACTTCAATACCTTTTTTAAGAACTAAGAAACCCAATAATTTGGCAGCCGACACTCCAAAACCGCATTTCTCCAAATTCATCTTGAGATTGTACTTTCTCATCCTGTCAAATGCCTGCCTCAAGTTTGTCGAGTGACTTTCCTTTGTCTCTAACTTGACAATTACATCGTCAATGTACACCTCCATGAACTTTCCAATGATATCATGAAAAATAGTATTCATTGCTCTTTGATAGGTGGCCCCTGAATTCTTTAAACCGAAAGGCATGACTGCTCATTCATTTGTCCCGATGGCTCCCAGACATCTGAAGGCAGTTTTCGACACATCCTCCTTGGCTATGAAGATTTGATTATAACCTACATGACCATCTATACAACTTAACAATTCATGTCCAGATGTGGCATCAACTAATATGTCCGCAATAGGCATAGGATATTCGTCTTTAGGAGTAGCAACATTTCCCTTCTCTGCAGACCAATTTTTTTTTAGAGAGGGCCATTTTTTCAGAGAGAAATCAGAGAACAATGGAGATTTTCGGAGGAGCATTTTTAACTATTCATCATCTTCTTTAACCCACACATACACTATTCATCATCTTTTTCATCTTCATTTTTTTACTATTCACCATCTTTAACATCTTCCATTAACAACCCACCACCAGCCATAACCACCACCTTCCACCACAACCACCCTCTCCCACCACCACAAACCCATCACCCACAACCCAACAACCATAACAAAAAAAAAAAAAAACAGCCACCGACCCAAATCTGACCACCGGACCGCCACACGACCCGGAACTGCCACCCACCAGCGCCGCCGTCAACCACCTCTGCAACTAGACCACCGTGATTCAGAGCTCCGAGAACCACGCTGCTAGCCGTTCATCGCGTTGTTCCTACATCCCGCACCCCTCACCATCGCGGGTCAGATCTGAGCTCACCTGACTCGGAACCTCCGACCTACACCACGCACAACCTACTCATTCCAACCGGGATCTGCCAGCACCCAGTCGCACCGCGCCGTCGGCCAGCTCGAGTCACCCCACGTTGTTGCTCCCCAAAAAGCCCAGATCTGCCACTTAGTCACGATCCAGAACTGCAAGTCGTCGCTCATCGCGCCACTCAGAACAAGCTTCTCCGCTCGTCGTCATCACCTCGGATCGCGTCATCCATTTCGACCACACCGAATCGTCCCGACGCCACACCAGCCCTGCTCCACCAGTCCAAGACACGCCGCACGCCGCAACCCGCAACTAACACCGCTCTGTCCGATCCACGCCGTGCACCACGAACTAGCTGATCTGCTCCTCGTCGCTATTAGCACCTTTTGAGCCGCACTGCCCTCTGTCGTAATACCCGCTCCTCTATTTTCTGTTGCAGAGACGAAAGTCTCTTTCTTGGGTCATTCTTTTACTTATTGATTTTGAAAAGATATGTTAAGAAAAGTATAATAATAATAATAATAATAATAATAATAATAATAATAATAATAATAATAATAACAACAACAAATTAAAACAACATAAATTGATCAGATGGCTTTTGGGCTTGGTAGACTTCTGGTGAATGGTCCAGAGATTGTGTGGTTAATGTTAGGATTAAGTTTGTTTTTCTGATAATGGGCTTTTGTTTTGTTATTAGTGGGCTAGTGTTAAAAAAGGAAAATCAAACAAAAAAGATAGATAGTGTGTTTCTTTTATCATAAGTGAAAAAAAAATAGATTTAGAATAATGATATAAGTAAATAAATAAGAATGAGCAATTAATCGAATTTTTTTAAGATAAAGATAAAAAATGATAAAAATATAAAAAGAAAAAAAACATAAATGATGACAAAATTTCAAAATAAAAAATGAAAAAAATCTAAAATTTGTTAAAAATAAAGATAATTTTTTGATTTGAGATATTTGGTTTGTGATGATTATGTTTAGTCTTACTTTTCTGCTTACCTAACTTATAGAAATTTTATTTTTGTCTTTGTACTATGTTTTGGGAAAAAATGAAAACATAAAAAAAATCTTTTAATCAATGTAATGACTAATGATGTTGATTGAATCGCGGATGTTATCTTCAATGTCGATTAGATCATAAGGGTTTATTGAGTAGCTCAATGCTAACTTGAACCCTGTGCAAGTTTAATTTTGTTTTGAAAAAAAAATCGTTTTTTCCAAAACTATTTTTTAATTAAAATCAACTAACTCAATCTTATTTTCTAAAGAACTACGTAACTTTGAGTTCCTCATTGCACCAGAGGGTACGTAGGAGCAGAATTTTTATTCTGTTAAGCCAAAAATTAAATTTGCATAATTAGATTTTCTTTTCATTCTTTTTCCTAAAAAAAATATAAAAATAAAAATAGTTAGAATTTTTTTAAAAGGAGTAAAATAAATAAAATTGAGATTATCAAGTTTTTGCACAACTGACTTAAGGTACCGTCTCAGGACGAGTGTGATAGGGGTGTAGTGGGATTAAGTTTCCACCATTCTCTATTCATAACCGACTCTCGAATTCGATCTGGTTTTCAAAGACATTTTTCTAAAAAAGGGCTTTCTAATTTTTTCCTAATTCAAATAAAATTGGTGACGACTCCATATTTCATCAACTTTAAAAATCACGCAAGTTGTTATTTCACCGCGATCCCGGTTGCGACAAATGGCGACTCCACTGGAGACTCTTGGAGAGTCATGCCTGTTGTGGTTAGTTGTACAAATTTCTAATAATCTTTATTTATTTATTTTCTTTTTTTCCCTTATTTTTGTTTTCTTATTTGTTTGTAAATAGTTTTTGTTTAATACTTTGGTGTAAATATTTGGTAGCATTATCTTGTGTATATTTTGACTTGTATATATTTTTGTACTTAATTGTTGAAATCCTAGGGTAGATGATTGTTGGCTGGCTGTTGTATATATGCTTTTGCCAGTTAGGTGGTAGTTTTTTTTTTAAGTTTTTGGTAAAGGTTTGTATGCTCCCTCACACACGTCACTATCACTTACCTCACACACTTTTTGGGCTTTATACTTAAGTCTGTGCAAATATAAGAAATAGGAGGGGTCTCGACTTTTGTTATTGAGGGGCTTCATGCTCACTTGACATTGGTTGAGACACCATTCAGATTGTTACAAGTGTCATGAACTAGTCATATTGAGAGGGTTTATTCCTACTTGTGATTAATTCATGCATTAGATCCTTGTCTTTCGAGATAGTGACAATCTAGGGATCATAACTTTTAGATGTCTAGATCTGTCTTAAAAATCTTTCACTGATAAATTAAACATAGTGGATGTCAAAATTATTGTTGCGACTTTAAGGAAATCCAAACTTTAAGTTTCACCTGATTAAGACACAAAGGGAGCATACTTCTTCATGATCTATCTATTTCTCATGTCATTCATTCTTGCATTCCTTAAAAAAAGTAAAAAAAATACCTCATCGTGCATTTTCTTGTCATTTCCTTGCATTCCAAAAATAAAAAATATACCTTGCATTTTCATAACATTCTTAGTATTTAAAAAAATCATGCATTTTCATGTCATTCATAACTTTTTTTGAAAAAAAATATACATCATCTTGCATTTTCGAGGCATTCATAGCATTTAAAAAAAAAGAAAAAAGAAAAAAATGTTTTCAAAGTTCATTCATTTCACCTTATGCATATAATGCAGCTCATTTATTTCACCTTATGCATCTCATTCATTTCATCTTATGCTTCTCATGCATATCATTCATTTAATCTCAGTCTTTGTTTTAATAAATCAATCTGGTTCAGGAACCATTGCGTGGTCTAGGAAAGAAGAGATCAATCAAATTCTAGTTCACAATACCAGATCTCGGATCAGAATCACTGCAAATAATCCTGAGACAATGAGAAACTTGAGCAGAGAAATCAATGAAATGACAGGGAGGATGAATGAGATATCTAAGAGCCAAGCAAAGATGGAAGCAATATTGAAAGATGTGAAGGAGTCTCTCCGCTTAATCAATGGAAATAAAGGTACAAATAGGGTCGAAGCATATGTGAATGTTCTATCGGTGACTGCTCTGATTTCCTCGACTGTAACCTCAAGCATCGCTATAAGGATCCATGAGCAACCACCTCAAATGACATCAATGGTCATACCTATTAGGGAGTGAACTACATGCAAAATCAGTAACCTTCACAACCCCGCTTTCCACCGTCTCACTCTGTCTGTACCAATCGCCCTCCAGCAATTTGGGACCTCTGAACAATTGATGATCTGAGGCATTAATTGATGAGATTGCCATCTTAGAATTTTATGATGTTGAACTCATGTTAACTTTCTTGAAGTATTAATATAATGGATTTGCATGGATCTCAGTATACCTTGTTTCTATTTCCTATGTTCTTAACACTCAGATTCTTGTCATGTCTTTCTTGTCGTTCCTTTTTTTTTTCTTTTCTTGCTTTCTTTGGGTTCGAATCCCATGAGATTCTCGTTCTGAAAAAATTTTGGTGGTCATGAAGCCCACATGTGTAGGTGTAATTTGTAAAAAAAAAGTTAAAAAAAACAACAATAAACAAAAATAAATAAATAAATAAATAAAAGGGAGCAAAGAAGTCATCACTCCGCATGCACTGTCTTTTTTGTCATGAAATTAATTTTTTTTAAAATGAGTACTCAAGATTTGAAATGAAGATTGATCATCTTTCATTTTCTTTCACAGGAATTCTTTTTTTCATTATCTCTTGTTGTCTCTTTTTTGAGCTTGAAAATTTTCTTCAATTTAACCCTAGACAAGGATCACCCCTACACTAGGGGTTAACACAAAGTGAAAATTGTGATTTCTATGGAAAAAAAAGAAAGAAAGAAAATGAAATGAAAAAGGTCACTACAAAGGTGAATTGTTGAAGTGAAAAGAAAATGGGAAGAAATAAAGAACAATACAAGAAAAGTATGCTTGAAAGCACAAAGTCAGTTAACAAGGTTTAATTTTGAGCAAGGATCCTTGGTCCCATTCAACCCTTAAACACTTGTTTAAGTCTTATATCCTTCATTTCGTAACCACGAACCTTGGCTACGTTACGAAGCCTTAAAAAGTCTATTTTGATCATTGAAGGGTTATTTTTATTTTCATTAATTTTAATTTTGAGACAAAAAGTTCATGTTTTTCTTAGCTTTCAATTCCTTGCTTTTATAAAACAAAAAAGAGAGAAAAAAGGGAAAATAAGGAAAAGGGAGGCACTTGCTAGTCCTACACTGGGGCAAATTTCTCTTTGGTTCAATTCGGCCTTACACTAGGATAAGTTTTTATCTTGTTCAAGTTGACTCCAAACTAGGGCAATTTTCGTTTCCCTAGTTTAATTTGACCTACGTTAGGGCAAATTTTTTGGTCATTAGGACATCCGCCCAATTCAATTTTGTTCTAGACTGTGGCAATTTTCTCTTTATTTTAATTTGCCTTGATATGCATGCTCAGCAAAAGGAAATCATTGGCCATAATGTCTAGTAGGCAAATAAAGATCATTTTCATGAAGGTTGAACTAATCCATACTGGAGTAACACCTCCTTGAATCCCATGTCATTGTTTGTGTCTTTTTTTCATATATTCATCTCATGTAAATACCCTTCATGTTGTCAAATTTCTAACATCAATATGATAGTTGTTCATTTTTCTTTCATGGTGTACTTTCAAATCTATGCATGTTTGTTATGTGATGCTTCAGGTAAGGTAAACATGAGTAAAATACTATGATTTGACCATCTAATGGTAATATCTTGAGGAGCAGTTTAGATCGAAGAGAACTTGGAAGTTCCAATTGAAGGATATATCTATGTCAATGGATAATCCAGACACAAGAGGTACCCGAACTCAAAGAAAATAGATGGAAGTGAGAATTTGGAAGAAAGTATGTCACAATAGTCATCCAAATTAAAAGTCAGAAAGTGAGCATGAAAGCAGGTCCATGATCTGATGATGTGTTAAAAAGAATTCCAAGTCCTGGGCTTGATAGTTTTTACAAAATTCCAGGTTCATAACCTGATGATGGTGTCAAAAGAATACCAAGTCCTTCCTTGATGACTTTACAACATTTCAGGTCCATGGCCTGATGAAGTGTTCAAAAAATGAAAAAAAGGAAAAAAGAAAATGAAATGAAGAAGGGATAAAGGAAGTCAAAAGGATTCCAAGCCAACCAAAGAGTTTGATGAAAAAAAAGAGACGCAAACAAAGGGTTTGATTAGTCAAAGCTTTCCAAGATCGTTGTTGGTTCAAAGGACTTCTAATAAAATTCAAAGAAAAAATAAAAAGAAAAAAGAAAAGAGAAAAAAGAAAGAAAGAAAGAATTTTAATTCCATGTTTAATTTGAGCGCATCGACTCCATGCATTTTAAATTTTTGTCAATTCATTTGAGTGCATCAGCTCCTTGCATTTTAAATTTCTGAGCGCATCGGCTCCTTAAATTGCCATTTTAATTTCGGGCCACAGTTGCCCATTGCCATTTAAATTTCGGGACGCAGTTGCTCATTGTCATTTAAATTTCGGGAGCAGAGTTGCCTATTGCCTTTTAAATTTCGGGAGCAGAGTTGCCCATTACATTTTAAATTTCAAGATGCAGTTGCCCATTGTCATTTAAATTTCAAGACGTAGTTGCCCATTGTCATTTAAATTTTAGGAGCAGAGTTGCCCATTGCCTTTTAAATTTCGGGAGCAGCGTTGCCTATTACATTTTAAATTTCGGGAGTAAAGTTGCCCATTGTCATTTAAATTTTTGGGACACAGTTGCCCATTGTCATTTAAATTTTTGGGCCGTAGTTGCCCATTGCCTTTTAAATTTTAAGAGCAGAGTTACTCATTGTTATTTAAATTTCGGGCCGCAGTTGCCCATTGTCATTTAAATTTCAGACGCAGTTGCCTATTGCCATTTACTTTTGAGCACATCGACTCCTGTCATTTATCCTTGAACGCATCCGCTCTATGCATTTTAATTTCTATTGAGCGCATCAGCTCCATGCATTTTATTGTTCTCGCTTTGTTTTGCATTTACCATCTTATGTATTGCCGGACAAAATTGAAATTCATATCTTTACTCATTTTTTTACAACGATAATTTGAAAAAACCATCGTTATTCCTATTATCCAGTAAGAAACAAGTAAAGATGGGTAACTGTGAACACCAAATTTTGTCCGGACAAAAAAAAAGGAAAAAAATTAAAAAAAAAAAAGAAAAAAGTGAAAAAAAGGAGAAAATGATTCAATTTCTCTCAAGTTGTACATTAAGTCCAAATTAATTTGTGACCCATCAAATATGGGTCAACTCAGATCCGTTCTGGCCCATTAAACTTGAGCCCAAAACCCATAGCCCCTTTAACTCTAATTTTTCCTATAAATTCACAAGTAACAACTTGTAAAAAAGGGCAGTCAAAAAAGAAGATTTTCCCTTCTCTGGAGACCATTTTTTTTTCAGAGAGGGCCATTTTTTTAGAGAGAAATCAGAGAACAAGGGAGATTTTCGAAGGAGCATTTTTCATTATTCATCATCTTCTTTAACCTACACATATATTATTCATTATCTTATTCATCTTCATTTTTTTACTATTCACCATCTTTAACATCTTCTATTAACAACCCACCACCACCCATAACCACCACCTTCCACCATAACCACCCTCTCCCACCACCACAAACCCATCACCCACAACCCAACAACCGAGAACCAAAAAAAAAAAAAAAAAAAGCCACTAACCCAATCGACCACCGGACCGCTGCACAACCCGGAACTGCCATCCACCGGCGCCGCCATCCACCGCCTCTGCAACTAGACCACCGTGACTAGGAGCTTCGAGAACTCCGCCGCTAGTCGTTCACAGCGCCGTTCCTGCATCTCGCACCCCTCACCGTTGCAGGTCAGATCCGACTCGCCTGCCTCGAAACCTCTGACCTGCACCTCGCACAACCTGCTCGTTCCGACCGGGATCTGCCAGCACCCAGTCGCATCGCGCCATCGACCAGCTAGAGTCACCCCACGCTGTCGGCCTGCAACCTCGAACTGCGCTGTTGCTCCCCAAAAGGCCCAGATCTGCCGCGTAGTCACGATCCAGAATAGCAAGTCGTCGCTCATCGCGCCACCCGAAACAAGCTTCTCCGCTCGTCTTCGTCACACCAGATTGCATCATCAGTTTCACCTATCCCGAATCGCTGCGACGCCACACCAGCCTTGCTCCACCAGTCCGAGACGCACCGCAACCCGCAACCAGTGCCGCTCAGTCCGGTCGACGTCGTGCACTGCGAACCGACAGATCCACTCCTCATCACCGTTAGCACTCGTTGAGCCGCACTGCCCTTTGTCGTAATACTCGCTCCTCTGTTTTCTGTTGTAGAGACGAAAGTCTCTTTCTTAGTTCATTCTTTTACTTGTTGATTTTGAAAAGATATGTTAAGAAAAGTAAAAAAAAATAAAATAATAATAATAACAAATTAAAACAACACAAATTGATCAGATGGCTTTTGGGCTTGGTAGACTTTTAGTGAATGGTCCAGAGATTGTGTGGTTAATGTTAGGATTAAGTTTGTTTTTCTGATAATGGGCTTTTGTTTTCTTATTAGTGGGCTAGTGTTAAAAAAGGAAAATCAAACAAAAAAGATAGATAGTGTGTTTCTTTTATCATAAGTGAGAAAAAAATAGATTTAGAATAATGATATAAGTAAATAAATAAGAATGAGCAATTAATAGATTTTTTTTTAAAATAAAGATAAAAATGATAAAAATAAAAAAAAAAAAAATCATAAATGATAACAAAATTTCAAAATAAAAAATGAAAAATGAAAAAAATATAAAATTTGTTAAAAAAAATAAATTTTTGCTTTGAGATATTTGGTTTGTGATGATTATGTTTAGTCTTATTTTTCTATTTACAAGACTTATAGAAATTTTATTTTTGTCTTTGTACTTTTTTTTTGGGAAAAAAATGAAAACATAAAAAAAAATCTTTTAATCAATGTAATGATCAATGATGTTGATTGAATAACGGATGTTATCTTCAATGTCGTTTGGATCATAAGGGTTTAGTAAGTAGCTCAATCCTAACTTGAACCCTGTGCAAGTTTAATTTTGTTTCTAAAAAAAACATCCTTTTTCCAAAAATATTTTTTAATTAAAATCAACTAACTCAATCTTATTTTCTAAAGAACTACGTGACTTTGAGTTCCTCATTGTACTATAGGATACGTAAGAGTAGAATTTTTATTCTGTTAAGCCAAAAATTAAATTTTCATAATTAGATTTTCTTTTCATTCTTTTTCCTAAAAAAAAATATAAAAATAAAAATAGTTACAATGTTTTTTAAAAGGAGTAAAATAAATAAATTTGAGATTATCAAGTTTTTACACAATTGACTTAAGGTACCGTCTTAGGACGGGTGTGATAGGGGTGCAATGGGATTAAGTTTCCACCATTCCCTATCTATAACCGACTCCCGAATCCGATCTGGTTTTCAAAGACATTTTTGTAAAAAAAGGTTTTTCAATTTTTTCCTAATTCAAATAAAATTGGTAGCGACTCCGTATTTCATCATCTTTAAAAATCATACGAGTTGCTATTTTGCCACAATCCTGATCGCGACACCCACCAACCAGCTATTTTTTGGATGGTTTGGTTCAAGATTTCAACCCACTTTTATTTTTTAACCCACATAGCCCGCCCCGCTTAACCTGCGAGTTAGCTCGTCGGGTTGAGTTTTTTTTAAAAGTATTATAAATGAGTCTTTTTTTTTGTGTTTATATTATTTTTATAGGTATGATACTATTTTTTATTTTTTTACTCTCTATATATCATAATTTTTCTATTTTTCAAAATTTTTATGGTTTTTTTTTGTTTTTTGTTTTTTTAGGCGAGTTGACCCGCCAACCCGCCTACTTTTTTTCAATTTTTCCTTTAGGCAGGTCAACCTGCCAACCCATCCTAAAATGTGGTGGGTTGGCTCTTCCAACTTATTTTTCAAAACTGTCTAACTCGCCCTGCCTTATATTTTGGCAGGTTGAAAGTCGGGTGGGTCGAGCAGGGCGGGTTGACCTATTTTGCCATCTCTAGTCTGCACCCTTCTTTCAATAGCAGTCTATGCTCGAAAAGGTCTCTGCTCAATCCAGGCATCTCATCATAAACCTATGCAAAACAATATTTGTATTCCTTAATTAAGTTGACAAGTTGTTCCTTAAACTTCTTCGACAAAAATGAACTCACAAACATGGGCCTTTTATCTATATCAGTACCCAAGTTTATTTCTTCCAAAGGATCTTCGACCTCTACATTTTGCTTTTCATAAAATCTTTTCTCGAATCCCAAAGGACTATCATCTATTATGGAATCTAACAATACACCTTCAATGGTGTATATTGTTTTGTCGGTCAAATAAGCCGACAGTCTATCTAACCAATCATTAACACTCATGGCTAGTGTTTGGCCGATCCTTTTCAGCCTTATTTACTAGTCGAATGCCTAATTGGTCCATTAAGGATGCTTCAAGTGCATCTTTGTCGATGACTCCATGATTTGTCGTGAATGACATGACATTTGGAGTATAAATTTTAAAATCAACATGAAATTATTGCAAATAGCAAGGGCTATCGTTTGCCTCTATTATTTCTACTTGATCATCTGCATTCTAAAGGATGAGTTTCTGATGGACCGTAGATGGTATTGCTTTGATGGCATGTATCCAATCTTTTCCCAGCAGAAGATTGTAACTAGATTTCGTTAGACGAATCCGACTTGCACATTCAACATTACTATTATGTCTGACGGGGAAGTCTTGTCACTGAAATCAGTGACAATCATGTTAGTTGATATCAGATCAGACACATTCTTCCCAAGCTTCTTAAACATTGCCTATGAGATCAAATTGATTGCTGTCCCCTCCCCCAGTCTATCAGGACTCTATTCGTCGGCTTGCCTTCTAACAAAGCCTTGATGTATAATGGGCGAAGATGAGCTTTCTAATCTTCTGTTGGCTTCTCAAATTGTGTTATATTGTCAAATACGGTTAACATGTTATTCTGAAGGAAAAGCTAATGATCACTGAAGTCATCCAGGTCTTCTTTATTTTCTCCAATATACTCAATTTCATGATATCCTTCAAACTCAGCAGGTAAAATTGAAATGAAATTCACGCTCATTGACTTTAACAACTCTTCCTCAATCGACTCTTCATCACTTCTGTATCCCCTCAATCTTAAAGTAACCTTTGTTAACTGAACCATCCGATGGCAAGTTGCTATCCATGGCCGTTATAATGTCATCCAGATCCTTGTCTAAATTGAAATTCATATCAAATTGATCATTATCAATAAAGCCTAAAAGATCATCTGGATCATTCAAGTCCTCAATAACTTCATCAGTTGTCAAATCCATGTCAGTGGCTTGACTGTCAGGCTTTGCTAATTTTCTCCTTCTCTTGATCATGTCAAACATTTTCTTTCTCCACTCGATATCTTGGTTAGGATCTTTCAGGACTTCCATGATTTCATCATTTGACCAATCTTCAGCATCTTCACCACCTTCAAGTTCAATTTTAAGGACTTTGATTTTGGCTATTCTCATTATCATCTTCTCAGCTTTCAATATAGTCATTTCCTTATTTTCCTCAACTACTAGATTATTTTTCTTTGCTTCTTTCTCTGCTGCTCCTAATCCAACTGGCCATTTT
Organism: Ormosia emarginata; assembly: GCA_029884605.1. NCBI lineage: Eukaryota > Viridiplantae > Streptophyta > Magnoliopsida > Fabales > Fabaceae > Ormosia > Ormosia emarginata. Next base: position 22,326,028 of record JAQQTP010000085.1, read on the forward strand.
CCAACAGTTTTACTTGGAATAAGTTCTTGAACCTCTTTTAATTTCTTTATCTCTGCAAGTTTTTCTTGTCAGAAACTATCATTCCTGTCCAATCGTCTAACTGCAGTTTGATGCGAATTATAAGTTACAAACTCAAGTGCAGGTTATTTTAAGTAGTAAATTCTCGAGAGTCCAAGGTCGATCCACGGGGAATTGATGAAGAAAAATTCTTTGAGGTAAAGAAAAGATTTGTCACAAAAATAAAGATGATAAAAGTTGTTCACAAATGAAAAAGGATTTACTTAGGCTAAGAGATCCACTTATGGAAATAAATTAAAGACAAGATTATTTCTTTTTATAATTCAATTGAAATCCACACATAATAGAGGTTCCAATCGAAAAATACAACATTCAAATTTCATTTAAGATTATATATGTAATTATATTATGATTTCTTTAATTATCCACTAATACAATCACTTATAAATAGGCTCAAGAATTTATTGTGTCAACCTCTTATCTACAATGAATCAAGATCTCCACTTTACAAGAAGGGTTTCTAAATTAATTAGAAACAAAATACAACACATATAATGACTACTTGATAATACATCATTTAAGCATAATAAAAAAATTAATCAAATCTTAATTTATTACTAAAAGTTTCACCATTTCACCCAAGCAAAATGAAAATTAGTTACTTATGAATAAGAAGAAAGAAAGAGATGAGAAGAAAAAGATGAACATAACTTATATTTAGAACAAAGAAAATTACAACAAGAGAAAAAAATTACACAATAGCATAATCTAAGTTAAGATGATCAAAATAATCAGCCAATGCTCCCTTTTATAGAGCTCATGAAGTACAATATGACAAAAGAGTTGTTTGATGATGATAAGTAAATGTCAAATGAGTTGTTTGATGAAGATAAGTGAGTAGGAAATTATTTTGATATGTGTCTCCCTACTAGTACCAAATGATTCAGTGCATATTGTTGCCCGTTTGCCAGACTACGTAAACGCACCTATCGACAAGTAATAAGAGTGAATATTCGAGTATCGTTCCCACGAGGAGTGTGTTAAAAATCTATACCAAGTATTAACCAATTACAACTTGTTCTCTATTCCAAGCAATCGAGTTAAATTGAGTGATTAAAAAGTAAAATGATTTAAGATAACAATTCCAAAACAGATAAAAATAAGCAGAGAAGAAACAATGGTTTGGGAATCTAGGGTCTACCTCCACTTATTATTTCATTTGATTTCATGTAATCCTTTCATTACTTTGATCAACAAATTGATTATGTTAGCCAACGTGTTCAAGCATTTACAAACCTCTTTCGATGACCTTGTAAACCTATAGACTTTAAACAAAACACTATATTTCTATGTGATTTGACAAAATTCCATGCATTGAGAACAAATATCAAACACTTGCTATGCATGACCAATAGGTATACTTCTATCCTATTGGCTAATCAATTCATCTATACAATTGAATATAATTGAACATGCAATTCCTAATCTCATGGTCCAACATTCAAATCACTATATCTAGTTCAATGGGTTCACCAAAACAACACAAATAATAGCCAATCAATTGTGAGCATTAAGCATAAAATTAGGAATTCATAACAAAAATTATCATAAGAGCATAAAAAGATTATAATCAATTCAACCTACATAATAAGATCCATTAGAACACTAGAAGAGAAAATTAGAACATCATAGTTTCAAGGAAAATAAACTCAGGAGAGAGCAACATAGTCATGATACAAAAATAAAGAGAAGATGTAGAGGAAACTAGTTTTCACAATCGAAGAGAGGTGCTGTGTCCAGCCTCTCTAGCTTTTCACCTCCACCTTGCCCCTCTCCCAAATTCTACAGAAAGCTTCATTGTCGCCTCCAAAAAGCTCCCTTTAGTCAGTCTCGTCTTTCCCCAAAAAAAATACAAAAGATTAAATATGCCCCTTTGCTACGCCACAGTCCAACAAATTTAGGTCCTCCTCCTCATTTTCCAAAAAATCCCAGATGCCAAAAATGCCCCTCTAATTTCATCTCCAGTCACTTTTAATTACGTGACTTTTCCTTTTTACAGGAGTTCCACAACACTTCACTAAATTTGTGCCGCGACACTTAAGTCTCTGTACGTATCAGTAAATTCTCACTGAGAGTAAAGTGTTGAGGCACTTCTCAAATATCTGTCGTGGCACTTCTTTAAAAAGAAGCAAATCTCATTTCCAAAATGCTGCCAGTTGCTTTGATCTCCACCATGCTTCTTTGTTAACTGATACTTTCATCCATCTTACTTCCTTAAGATCCCTTGCCACCTTTAAAGCTCCTAAAATTAACAAAAATTGAATTGGTCAATTATTTACAGGAGTGTGTATATTTCAATTTATGCAGATGTATGAACAAGCATTCTTATACATTTTTTATTATCAAAGATTGAATGAGAACATGGTAAAACTCAAGGATCTAACCTATGAATACATCAGAAAATGCTTGTGTAATAACTCTATTTCACAGAGTTATCACACCCTCAAACCTACGATTTTGCTAGTCCCGAGCAAAACAAAACAAGCTTGCCTTAACTTCTCATTCTCAGCATCAAACATCCATACAGTCACACACAAATCCCAAAAATTTCGATTCTCAAAATGCCAAGATAATATAGCATCAAGCTCGATCTCATATTTAATGATTCAAAGTTGATTCAAAGTCAAGCATACACGCCATCTAATCTTCAGTTCATGCTTCAATTTTTATGTAAACGATTTCCCAAAAGATGATTAAGGACTATTTTCCTATCTCTAGCATGCACATCCAAGAAAACTCATGAGGATACCCAAGCAACTCCAACTCAAATTTCTTTAAAAATGTCTTTCATCTCTCTATACTAATGTAGGACCAAGCATGATTAATGATCAAGAGAGACTTTTAGGCTTGTAATGTAAGGCCACGGTAATCGGTAAAGAAATGAAAGGAAGAATAGAACAAATATTGAAACACATAAACTTACAAAAGACTTAAATAAGCCAAACAACCATTACACAGAAGGTACATTTTCTAGCACAAGTCAAGAACCCAAAAGCTTATCTTTAAGCACAAAGAACAATTGGCGCTAAGACCCTTTTTTTTTTTAGTTTTCTCTTTTTTTTATACTTTTCCCTTTTTTAATTTTATTTTATTTTTTATTTTCTTCGTTTCAAAACACAATTCTGTTGGGTTTTAAGACATGACTATAGCAGCACACCTTTGTTTCATCAGACTAAATAAACTTTTACAAGATATGCTCCTAACACAGGCAATGGTGGATAACCAAAAAATGAGGGCAAACGGGTAAGGATGATGTGGGTAAAGAACAAAACATAAAGGCCAACTCATTCACAAGGCTCAAAATGGGTACTAAGGATATTCATGTATACATGAGTAGGCTTAAAAGGCTCAACCAATACAAAGAATATCCTAATCATTCCATCAAACATGCTCAGCCTAGAATTTCGCCTCAAAAGAGAGTCATACATTCATTTAGAAACCAAATCTTCATCACAACCTTCTTTAGATGTGCGCAACTATTTTTAATCCAAGATTTTGAATTATGCAAAAAGAAATGCATTTATATACTAACAAAGCACTAAGGCTCAATTGAATTTCAAATGGCATACATTAATCCCAAAATCAAGAATTAAACCAAGGGCGAATATATCATAGATCTATTCAGCCACACCAAAATTTAACATTTTTTTTTAAATACACACAATAGTGACAAGGAAATTAAAGCATACAATCCACTAACATACACACTAATATGCAGTAACCCAATCACCCCAAAACCTAAACATAACATTGTCCCTAATGTTAGATACAACTGAATTTAAAAAGAGAACAAGAAAAGAAACATCCTTAAAGATGAACATCAATCCTTAGCATCCTCAGGATCGTCTTCAGCTGGCGATGACATGTACATGGGAAACTGGTCCATAGGTGCTCCGCTATGCTCAACCTAGAATCGCATCATGGGCATATTATAGTCAAACTAGGCTTGTATGGTTGTAGATAATCGTGCAAGCTGCCGCTCAAGGCGGTCAAGATGCTCTGATGTAGACAGAGGTGTACGTCTTAGGGGGCGCGACTGAGGAGGTTGGGGTGGGGCCTCATCTGGCTCAACTAACTGCTTCAAAACTCTCAAGGTCAGGTCCGCTTTAGGGTGAATTAGTCCTCAGTTGAGGACCATATGACACCAGCCTTCTTGCATCAAGTAGTGATCAAGGAAAGGGCCTTCTTGCATAAAGCAGTGATCAAGGAAAGGAACCATAAACCCTGCTGGCTTGAATTGGCAGCTGTATTAATCTGTGTGTTGAGTAACTGGTCGACATCAATATTGAAGTTTTCTATTATGGCATACAAAAGAATGACCCTCACTGTAGGTGCATGTGACAAATGAGTGATGAGGAGGAGGCGACAGGTAAGAAAGTGATACCAAGCCTTAACATCGAGGTGCAAAGATGAACGAGGGACTGAGACATAATTATCACCTATCATCGTCCACCGAGTACTCGACACACAGAGTCGGGTGGTCAATGCCTCGATATCAATATCGTCATTTACCAAACGCTGAAAGTCACACACTGCTGGAGGATCTGGCAAGGAACAAATTTCTCTTATAGTCGTCGGTGCAAACAACACTGGTTTCCCATGGACTTGTATAATACTATTCACATAAAACTTGACATTGGTATAAAATTCTCTAACCAGTGGAATTATGCCGGTATCAAGGCGAGCACCCAATTTCTCCCTGCAGTGATGGGCAATGATAGCATGGAATTCACGGGCTTGCATAGGCAGGGCAAATCCCCGTTCTAGAATTATCACTTTTTTTATCAAAGACTTTTCATAACGTTCTTAAGCCTCTGCTAGTACAAATCGATGACGATCATAAAAGGATTGCCCTTGCCAACTTTTGTGCTTGGGTGCCATTAAACCTGCTAATGAAGATCAAAAGAATAATAAGAATTTTTAACATCAAAAAGCAATTGCAGGATGGTGAGATGCATTCATCAGATCAAAGCACTTGCCAGAATGAGTCATAAGCATGAAAATGAGAAAATATACCAATATACAAATGGAAAATGCATGCTAACATTAACATTAAACAGAATTGATCTACATTTTTTTTATAACATGGTAGAAAGAACAAAAGCATAACTACAACGACTACGTGCTCTACTGGAATTGACTTAGACATCAAAACAAACACTCAATCCAAAATTTACACAATCAGTCATAATTGAGCCTATGTCAAAATCAGCATAATCAATATCCAAGCAGACAAATCACTGACATGTATCATCTTATATGGTTGCCATCAAATTAAATCAACTAAGGCTACGCACAAAGTCAAGGCAACAACATCCCCTTTTTTTTATCAACAAACACGCACCTAATGATGGCACAAACTGTAAATTTTTATTTTTATTTTTATTTTTTTTTCAATTTTTTTTGTGTGACAGTGTAAAAGAGCAAAATAGAGAATGGGAAAACTCTAACAGATCATGGTACGTGGGTGAAAGAATCACAAAGGAAGGCAAAAGTTTTTACAACTACACAAACTTTTAAGAAGGAAAAACTAAAAGGAAATCAAAAACTTACCAAGAAACAACAAAAATGGATGCAAGGAAAGCAAGATGAGAAACCCACCACGACCTCACTTTGCGAAATGAGAAGATGAAAATGAGTGATGGCAGCAAGAAATAAATAAAATGGAGGATGGTGAAGACGTGTGGATGAAATGGAAGATGACACAAGGCAACAAAGGAGGTTGTGAAAAAGGGAAATAAAGAAGATGAGGAAGAAGTGAAGCTGCAACTTTTTTTTTTCTTTTTGAGAGAAAGAGAAGCTCGGGTTCAGGAAACTAGAGAAAGAGAAAAGATGGGATAAAGAAAAAGAAGGCCATTTAAGGGAGTGGGGCCACGGCTGGGATGAGAAATCAGATTTCAATTTATTTTTTAATGCAAAACATAAATTGAATTATTAGGAATTACAAATTGGAGGCACTGTTCATGCGGCAGTCCATTTTTGTGACGTTGCGACACAATATGGCAATTTTTTTTATTTTTTTATTTTTTTTTACGAATTCAAATCAATTGAATTCAATTGCACTTGTTACTGTATACGCATCACTCAATTTTTGAGATGTCATGCCACTTATTTGCCAAAATGAAGCTGTGACACTTTATGGCTAAAGGGAGCCGTAACATAAAACTTTTTTATGCCGCAGCCTTTGACTCTCTGTTCAATTAGCGAAAACAGCCTGCAAGTTGAGAGTCGCGACACAAAACTTTCTGATGCCGCAGCCTCTAACTCTTTAGTCTATCAGTGAAAACAGCTGCAAGCTGGGAGCCGCGACACTCCTATTTTCCAGACTACGTAAGCGCACGTATCGACAAGTAATAATAGTGAATATTCGAGTATCGTTCCCACAAGGAGTGTGTTAAAAATCTATACCAAGTATTAACCAATTACAACTTGTTCTCTATTCCAAGCAATCGAGTTAAATTGAGTGATTAAAAAGTAAAATGATTTAAAATAACAATTCCAAAACAGATAAAAATAAGCAGAGAAGAAACAATGGTTTAGGAATCTAGGGTCTAACTCCACTTATTATTTCATTTGATTTCATGTAATCCTTTTATTACTCTTGATCAACAAATTGATTATGTTAGCCAACGTGTTCAAGCATTTACAAACCTCTTTCGATGGCTTGTAAACTTATAGACTTTAATCAAAATACTATATTTCTATGTGAATTGACAAAATTTCATGTATTGAGAACAAATATCAAACACTTGTTATGTATGACCAATAGATATACTTCTATCATATTGGCTAATCAATTCATCCATACAATTGAATATAATTGAACATACAATTCCTAATCTCATGGTCTAACATTCAAATCATTGTGTCTAGTTCAATGGGTTCACTAAAATAACACAAATAATGACCAATCAATTGTGAGCATTAAGCATAAAATTAGGAATTCATAACCAAAATTATCATAAGAGCATAAAAGGATTACAATCATTTCAACCTACATAATAAGATCCATTAAAACCCTAGAAGAGAAAATTAGAACATCATAGTTTCAAGGGAAATAAACTCAGGAGAGAGCAACATAGTCATGATACAAAATTAAAGAGAACCTGTAGAGGAAACTAGGTTTCACGATTGAAGAAAGGTGCTGTGTCCAGCCTTTCTAGCTTTTCACCTCCACCTTGCTCCTCTCCCAAATTCTACAGAAAGCTTTGTTGTCGTCTCCAAAAAACTCCTTCTCGTCAATCCCGTCTTTCCCAAAAAAAAATGCAAAAGATAAAAGATGTCCCTTTACTGTGCCGCAGTCCAGCAAATTTAGGTCCTCCTCCTCAATTTCTAATAAATCTTGAATGCCAAAAATGCCCCTCCAATTTCATCTCCAGTCACTTTTAATTACGTGACTTTTCCTTTTTACAGGAGTGCCGTGACACTTAAGTCTTTGTACGTATTAGTAAATTCTCACCGAGAGTAAAGTGTTGTGGCACTTCTTTAAAAAATAAGCAAGTCTCATTTCCAAAATGTTGCCAGCTACTTTGATCTCCACCATGCTTCTTTGTTAGCTGATACTTTCATCCATCTTGCCTCCTTAAGCTCCCTTGCCACTTCTAAAGCTCTTGAAATTAACAAAAATCGAATTGGTCAATTATTTACAAGAAAAATGAGTATGTATATTTCAATTTATTATATAGCATTCTTATATATATATATATATATATATATATATATATATGTATATAATAGCATATATATATATATATATATATATAAGATTAAATGAAAACATGGTAAAACTCAAGGATCTAACCTATGAATACATCAAAAAATGTTTGCGTAGCAACTCTATTTCACAAAGTTATCACATATCTCATGGATGCCGTCAGAATAGGATAATATAGTCTTTATGAAAATTGTAGATAAGGATCTTAACTTTCTTCTGTCAAAATTTCAGCTCCAAAGGCCTCCTACAACCCGAGATATGGCTCAATCACTGCACACTATTCAGGCCCAACTACAACTTCCTCTATTCTGACTTTCAAGCCCAATATGACCTTCAAGACATCCGATTCGACTTTTGTGTTCTCATGAAAGTTGTAGATTTGGGTCTTAACTTTCAAATGACACTAGTTTCATTTCAAAAGTTCTCCTATAACTCAAGATATGGTCTAATGAGTACACATAGGTCAAGTTGTCAGGTTCAAAACTTAAGTTTTTGCTTCAACTTTAATTTGAGTTATCCAAACGTATGTTCTAGGTCTTGAAATCTACATGAAAGTTGTAGAGAATTGTCTTAGGTTTCCAACAAGACCAAAATCACATCATTAGAATATTTGTAACTCAAATTATAGCCAGTTTACTTAAAGATACAATTCATCAAATTAAAGACATTTCAAGTAATAATTTCTTTAATAATCCAATTAAGCTCAATATCATAAAATTTGTCAAAATCAACTTAATTAAGCCTAATTGAACCTTAAGAAGCCTAGTGACAAAATTATAAAATATATAAAATATATTGATATTGAGTTGTTATCAAGACTCAAGAGTTGAATTGAGTATTTAAGAATTTTTCGCAAAAGCCTTAAACAAATCTTGAATTTAAATAATAAAAGGCGTGAATAAGATGAAGATAAGAAGAACAACTAGAAATTAAATTGCAAGATATAATAAATAAAGTGCAGAAAGACAAAAGATCGATGTTTATGGATTCTTTTCCGAAACACGGTTCAGATTTTTACTATTCAATACAAGCTTAAAAAAGGTGCTTGCAACCTTTACACAATAGAGCACTTTTCACACACAGGGGAAACTCTACCCTTGTGCTAAAGCCTCGGCTGCGGGGATACCTCACCCTTACACAAACCTTAGAGGGATACCTCACCCCTTTGAAGGATACCTCACCTTCTTTACAACAAGGGATACCTCACCCTTTTCTTGAGGATACCTCACCCTCACAATACAGTATATCAGAGAAATAGATGAAGAAGAGAAACTCTCACTCAGAGCAAATATTACAACTTGAAGCACTATGGAGCTCTCTAAGGATATCTCAAGATTTTAGCACAGAAAATAAGAGAAAATAGTGAATCACGTTTTTGACACAAGCAAAAATAATTCAAGTGATTGGGCAACCTTTAGAAGAGACCCAAGGTCTCTATTTATCATTTGAGAAAAAGAGCCGTTTAAACAATTAATATCCATTTAAATTTGAATTATAGCCGTTTCTTTCTATGAAATCCTGTGGTATTCGAATACCATCAGGAGGTATTCGAATACCGTATTGAATACCATCGAGGTATTCGAATACCTCTGTTTTAAAAGCTTTGTAAAAATGGTTTAGAATGATGTTATTGAATACCTCTAAATGGTATTCGAATACCTCTGTTGAAAAACTTGACTTTTAACACTTTTAAATGCTTTCAAAAACCATGATTTGAATTTTGGGATATTTAATTTAAAACCATTTTTATCTTTTCATGCAAAATTAATGAGATATCCAGAAAGGCTCCGTACATAAGATCCTAAGTCCTAAAGCTATTCTTTAAACACTTGGACTTGGTCTTCTCATCTTCATGTTTGTCTTCACGTTTGTTATCATCAAAACTATTATTCATGATAGCTAGCCAATTACAGTTATTGGCTCAACTGGGATTGACCCTCTTGCATCTATGGATTCTTTTCTGACAATACTCTTTAATTTCTTGTCATCTTTATTTTTGTCTGGTGCTTGTTTAGTTTCGTCTACTAAACATCTCATTTCTATGGGTTGTTCTTTGATAACTAAACCCTCAGTCATGTTTCTTCTTTTCTGCGCTTGTCTCAACCTTTGCAGCTTTCTCTTTCGACTATTTGACAATGGTAAAGACTTTGATGACCCTGCTACATTCTGGCCAATCATAGCTTGATCTTGGTTGATCCTACCATGTCTGTAATCTTCATTCCAGAATAATCGATCTCTCTGAAACCTATTCTTCCTGGCAGCCACTTCCCGCCGAAGTTGTGGGTGGCACGCCATTGCCGAATTTTTAACCCACTTGTCCACAGTAACATTGGCAGGTGACACTCTAGTCCTAGATAGTCCGACATAGCCCCTGGGAAATGAATTGTTTCCCATAGACTCACCAGATAACTCAACTAGCTAGCCATTCATGTTAGGTTTGGGCATATAACTCGACCTTGGTCTTGGAGTATAGAAAGGTTGTTGTGATTTCCAAGCTTTCCTGTCGAAAAACTTCTTCTTACCCTATGAGTTACACTGTTGTTCCTCAGCAACCTTCTTCGCAGCAAAATCATCATACACTACATTGCATCTTGGACATAACATTACCTTGCCTTTCTCTTTCTTCCTCTCAAGGAATGTTTCAAGAGATTCTCCCAGCTTTGGATAAATGGTCATTGCATCTTCCATGTCAATGACAAATTCCTGTAAATTCCTTATGTTAATCATTCCAACATTTAGAGGAACTTGCTGGTCGACATAGGAAACTTCAACCTGAAACGGATCTGTATCAACCTTCATATCTGCCTTAGGCTTGTCATTAAACTTCAAACGCCAATCCATTAGTGCTTTCTGAATTAAATCTTTGAAATGAATACATTCATTAGTAACATGATTGAAATTGTTATGAAACTTACAATCTTTTCGGTCTTTTATTTCATCAGGTTTAAGTAGCCTATGACCTTCCAATAGTTTAATTTGTTTATCCTTTAACAATAAATTAAAGATTTTGTCAAATTTTTGTTATGTCGAATGTATATGTTTTTCTATTGATATAATTCATGTACTCCTTATTTCTTGTAGGCTGTAAAGCCTGACACGCATAAGGAGGACCTTTCTGAAGTTTAGCAATGTAAACCTCAAATTCATCATTGCTATATTCAGTCTCATTGTTAGATTCACCTAATCCGACGAACGCTACTTTCTCTCTTTTAAGGAATCTCTTTTGTTTCTAAACATTTTCAGCTTTCAATTTTTTTATTTGCCTAACATTCTCACCTAGTTGGGCAAGATCAACTAAATGGTAGTTCATTAACTTTTTCCTTATGCAATAGTCTAAACCTCCTGCAACAATTTTTACTATTTCTACCTCAGGTATGAGAGTAAATCACCTACTCCTCATTTGTTGAAACCTTGCAAGATAATCATCCATGGTTTCATTGTACATTCTCTTGATATTGAAGAGATCTATAAGTCTCACTTTCAAATCTTCCCTGAAGAACTGGTCATGAAAACTTCTTTCTAGTTGAGTCCAAGAATGGATCGAATTTGGTCACAATTCCAAAAACCAAGAGAATGCATTTTTAGTAGGGGAACTTGGGCAGAATCTCATTTTAAGGCCTTCAATAGTGGCTAACTCCCTTATTTCTATAGTATACCATGCAATATGTTCGACGGTCGATTTCCCACATTCACCAGCAAACTTAGAAAGTTTAGAAATTTCAATTCCCCTAGGCAATTCTGCTTGTTGCACCCATTGGGAAATGTCGAAACAAAGTAGGATTGGTTGACATATCCAATATTGAAACTAAACCTATTCAGCACTTGTTTCACCATTTGATTTACATTTTGCTCAACCATTTGGTGTCCTCCAGGATTTCATCAAAGCAATCTTATGGCTGCATCATTTCTAACCATTTGATCCTCATCACCTCAACGGAGCACATGAACATTACCATATTCCAAGTGTGGCTGATCATTTTACCCAGGTTAACCAAAATTTTGCTGGTCTTGTCCCATGTTTGCTTAGGGTGCAGTCACTTCTGCATTTGCCCCTGGTTGGGCTCTTTAAACGTTATCATTGGCCAATCCTTCTATTCCCATGGCTTGGTTTAGCCTTGCCATTTGTTGAGCCAATGTATTACAAGCATTATTGGTAGTTTCCATGATTGGCGTAATCACAGCACCTATTTGCTGAGTGAACATATGCACCATCTCATGGTTGCTTTCATCCATTTGTTCTCGAAAACTAGCAAAAGAATTCATAGTTAGCCCTGTTACATTTTAAGGAGTTTGCCTCGACATATTTGGGAATACTGATCCCAAATTCAAGCTCTCCTGTTGAAAATGAGTTAGATTACTTGAACTTGCGACCCCTGCTCGTTGACCATTAAAACTCACTAAAGATGAACTTATTTGTGGTTGGCCTTGTGAAGCTGTTTGTTTGGCCTACGGTATTGGATCTCTCCCGGAGAGTACCAGTTACTATTGCATCAACCACGGGACCTATACTAACAACGGTTGAGGGTGGTGCAGTAACGACTGTCGAAGGTGGCGCATTAACATCAATCAAAAGTGCATTCGACATCTGGTTATTTGCGTATTTTGAGAATAGGAAGAATAGACAAACTTTCCACTTCTTAACTACATAAAATCATCTCTTATTAAAAGAGGTTTGTGACACTACGAGTTGCTCTGAACTCGTCCCACCGGGCATGTCAATTTGTTTATGGTAAAATTTAGTTAAGACAAATTCCGACAAATAAATATATATTATCAGTCGAATGTGAGTTCATAGTTATATGATAGTCTCGTTTGAAAATGCCTTTAAAAACAAACTGAAGGTTACTAATAGAAATTTGTAAAACTTAATGCAAGAAGTAAGAGAAAAGAAGTGAAAATTTATAAAAGTTTTAAAACATTGCAAGAAAATAAAGAAATTGATGACTATCTTGCAAAAAATTAAAATGCAAAAAATGAGAGGAAAGCAATAAAATAAAGCATTTAAAGAATGCAATGAAATGTAAAGAAATTTAAAGAACAAGACTTAAAATAAAAAAAATTTAAAAGAATATTGTATTAAAATAAATGACTTGAAATGAAAATAAAAGACATACTTTGATCAAACCCGTTAATATGCTCGAGTGAGATATTAGGATTGTATATCTAGTAAAAACTTCTCTTTGTACATCATAAACACTAATATTTATAGATAAACTATGAAAATAATTAATTTTTAAAAATTAGACACGTATGTAACAATTTAGCCACATATTTAACATTAATATTTTGCTCAAGTATAAAAACAACTATAAATTCTTTCGATGATACGGCTGGAGCTTCCTTCCAACGTGACATAGTTTATAACTTACGTTGTTTTTAGGTTGTTTGTCGACCCTGTTGTAAAAGAAAAAAGAAAAAGAAATAGTATTCATTTTTTTATTATGTTTTGATGAGCAGTGATTATGAAATATTTATTAACGCCCAAGAGCATTAGCTCAATATGATTGTTATAAATGCTCCTCCTCTATACATTTCATCATCCTCCTTCACAGCAATAGAGCTGTCAAACACTAATCAAGACACCAGCTTCGACTCCGTCACCGAATCTAAGCTCCTCCAGCGAAATTCCTCTCTCCTGCCAGACTCCAACATAGTTCGGCTTGCGTAATTCTTCATCTGGTATGATCGCCGAAAACGAGCTTATTCCGGTTCGGTTCAGATTACGGCGAACGCTGAAATTCTCGCTCGCTAATCGGATCACTGCACCTTCCGACAACACTCTATTGATTCTGTTCGCCGACGCATCTCTGCAAGTGGTGTTGACATCGATTATTTGTTGCCCATCCACCCTGATGATCAGTTTTCCATTCTTTTCTTCTCATACCCAAGCATCACAACAGAACCATTTTCCTTCATTTTTCTACCATGGATCTCATCGGAGCTGGGCTTCGACATAACAAGGAATTTTTTAATCAAACTTCATAAAACTACATAACAAGAATTTAGAAAATTATAAACACTTGCATTCTCTTTCATCCAAAAATTAAGCATGGATGTTCATTTGACTTTAGTGAGTATCGTAAAACGACCCTTCTTATTAACCATTCTCCTTCTCATTTCCCACCTCCCTTGGAGTTTTAGTGGGCATCTTTAGGCCCCACCTCCCTCTGTGTCAGTGAGCCTAACACTAAAAAATATATATTTATAAATAAATAGTAGATATATTATCTTAAAAATAAATTAGATACACATCTTTTTATTTTATTTCTAATAACTTACGGCATATCTTTTTAGTAGTTTTATATTTTTTTAACTGTTTTTTAATAGTCTTATTAATAAGTCATATGCGTATGGGTTTAATGTTATATTTTCACTCAAAACATTTGTTTTTAGGTTAATTTGGTTATAGGTAAGGGCAAAACTAGCTATATACCCTCAAAACTTTCAAAAGCTCAAAATCTCTCCTTCAGTTCTTTATAAAGTACAATCTAAACCCCTTAAAAATTATATTTTGTATCATAAGCACTTTTTGTTTGGTTCCGCCATAGGCCATTTTATTTATATGATCCTTAATTTATTTATTTTTAATATACTTCTTTACTTAAATTTTTAAGATATTAAAAAAAAACTAAACACAACTCTCACTGTAAAATCATAACATAAATTTAATTTTTTCATATATTATGTTTTGATTGAATTAATATATTATTTATGATTGTTTCTTAGTTTACATAATAATAATTCCTTCTTTACAAATGCGAGCTTGTTTTTTGTTAGCAACTAAGGACTTATTTGAGATATCGTATTAGATTTGATAAGATAAATTAATATAATATATTATAATTTTATTAGTTATTTGGTACAAATATTATATTATATTATATAAACTTATTCATCAAATCTTTTATACATTAAAATAATAAATAACTTAATCAAGCTTTGGGGGTAGAATTATGCTTGATTGAGTTTTGATGTATAAGTTTCTATAAAGAATTTTTCATTATAATTCTACACATCTCGATATCTCTAACCCTTATATATTAAATGTCTTTATCTATCAAATGGACTTATAAGGATTATCGAAATTAATTATACTATCAGGCTTTATCAGGTGTTTGGAAGTTTAACCTGATAGTATAATTAAATCAGGTCAAACCTTTTTATCCTATTCTAACCTGATTATTCTATCCTCTCCCCGATTAACCGTAGGATATCTTTTCCTCTAATATCCCTAAACTTCATCCATCTCCTCATGCGCCCGAACTCCAAATGTGAGCACCCGTTGAAACCAAGCCACCATAACCGAAACCAATGAAACTCACCATTCGTCACTAAATCCACCGTGAATAGCCTCCACGTTTGAATACCACCACGTGCAGCGTAGAGACTCCGTTCAATCAATTAATAACTAGAAAGCCACCAAACACCTCTATATTTCACCACCGCGCACCCCACCCCACGCCAGTTTATACCGCATC
This sequence comes from Ormosia emarginata, assembly GCA_029884605.1. NCBI lineage: Eukaryota > Viridiplantae > Streptophyta > Magnoliopsida > Fabales > Fabaceae > Ormosia > Ormosia emarginata. Next base: position 22,341,298 of record JAQQTP010000085.1, read on the forward strand.
GAACTCAACAATCATCAAACCCAGGACCACCTGCCTCTGCCACCACGCCAAACCCCTAAGTCATCAAGCCACCTCCGCGATACCATGCCGGAACTGAACCAGGACCACCCTGTTCCAGGTCCGTCTGTCACCACCGCGAGCCACTGCCACCATAGTCCAGATCTGCGTCGCGCCTCCACTCCTCTGCCACCAGATCCGTGAGCCAGAACGACCTTTGCACCTCCGTCGTCTCTGCCTCGCACCTCCGTCGTCTCTGCCTCGTGCCTCCGTCGTCTTTGCCTCACTCCTCCGTCATCTCTGCCTCACGCCTGAGGATTTGCCAGTACCATGACTCTTACTCCTTTGCCACGCTCCAAATCACTCCATCCAGAATGAAGGCTTTCTTCTTTCTTTTTTAATTATTTTGACTTTTATGTTGAAGGGCATTTTGGTTATAAAAAATATATTATACAATCAATTAATTTATCCTTTTTGTTATCAAACAACAGATAGTGTTATATCTTATTATGTTAGTTATACTATCATACCTAATACTATCATACCTAATACTATCCTACTATCTTATTTTATATTATACTATCATGTGTACCAAACGAGGCCTCAGATCTTATACTATTAGGTCTAATACTATTCTTCATACTGAACGGACCCTAAGTTATGTCTGCTTCATGGATCATGCGCCCGGTCTGTCCAAAATGCTTATGCATTGGGCTTTTCTGTAGTCTATTATCATCTTACACTATGTTTGCATGACAAGTAATAGGGGGAAATGAAAGGAAATGAGGAAAACGGAAATACTCTTTTGTGTTTGAGAATTTTAAAATGTATAGGAATGAAACAGAACACATGGGGAATCATTCTTCCTTTTTCATCTCAAATGTACAATTTTTGTTCCCCTTAAAATTGAGGTAGAATAAAAGAAACACATGTTTCGTTCCGTCTCATTAATGAATCTTCTAAACAAAGAGGAAGAGAACTATATTTTATTCCTTTCATTTCCTTTCTGATCCATCTCTACCTATTTTATTTCATTTCATTAATAAAAAAATATTCAAACATAGGATTAATTACGTCACTATAATATAATATTCACGTGTGAATGAAACGTAATACCGTTCAATATTAATTAAATAATTACTTTAATTTCATTTATATATTTATATTGCAAAAGTTTATACATGCATCGTCCGACAATATTGAATGGGTGAAGTCCGAATGTACCTAAAAGTTTCAACCCAAAAATGCAACAAAAAAGGAGCTTTAAGCTTACAACGAGGGTCAGTCTTTTGATTTGACATGAATTTAATTTGATATTTTAATTGAAAAAAATTTTTAGAGTTAAACTTGGCCACCTGATGATTTGAGTAATGATTTGAGTTTATTTAATATTAGATAAAATATATAAATTTGTATATTATACGTAATTAAGTTATAAAATTTTAAAAATATAAAATTAAAATTGAAGTACATTTTTATATATATTTTGATATAATAATATGAATATAAATATATTATAATGTTATGTAAAAATTATTAATTTAAATTAAAAAAATTATTATTTATATAATTAATGATAAAAAAAAATATGTTTTTAAAATAAATTGTGATTCCAGAAAAGCAATTTTTATAAGAAGATCACATAATTTTTTGTGTTCTTGAGCTTGAACATGAATTAATCTCAATGACAATTTAAATGGATCGAATTTATAAAGATATATTATGGTCTTACAAAAAAAATTGTGACCCTGGATCAAGTTATGATTAACTCAAAATATTATTCAAACTCGACTCGAAAACACATCAAATTTAATTTTTAAAACTTGAATTCATCATAATAATCTTCGAACATAGACGAATTAGTAAAACGAATTGATGAATCGTGTCTTGAACACCTGTTATCAGTTATGTGTTTGACAATTATGATCATTTTAATAGTATCTCATAAAGATGGAATTACGGATCACACCAAACTGTCAAAATAATTAGTTTTGTTAAGGACTCATGCATGTTATCAGTAAAATTTTAATCCCGGCCATAGTAATCGAGTTTAATCACTGAATAAACAACAACTAATCAAATCTAACAAATGCGAAGGAGGGAGAAGAATATTTTTTATAACTCAATTATTGTAACCCTAAACAAAATAAAAACTCAGGAAGATTTTGCAAATGCCTTAAATGCATTTCTTGGGTCATGAAGGAGACAAAACTTGTGAGGAGGGATTGACGTGGTTCTTTTTAAAAAAAATTACAATCACAAATTATGATTTCTTACAAACGACTTAGTTGGAAAAAAAAGTTGCTAAGAAAAGCCAAAAGATGACGAAGGACATTATGGGGGGAGCTTGCATGAGAGGGGTAAACAATATGGTTTTAGAATTTGCATTCCCAACAAGATTTTTGAAGAAATCAGCGGCTTGATTACTCACCTATATTCTTGAACTTTAGGAATGCAATGTTAGCATATTTCAATTGAAAATACTATCTGCCATTGTGGAGTTCGACTATGTACTTTGTCATTTCAAAGAATTTCTATGGTTTATCAGCAATGCATGCTTCCAATACAATTTTCCGTATGTACAACAAATACTATTTGCTCAATCACCATTACTGTTGTTATGATCAATTCATAACTTCACAACCAACCAAATGTTTTTATTCATAATATTCTCAAAATCTTACACTATTAAGAAAAGGTACAAACTTTTTTTATTAAAACCTCCAACAAATACTGTAACACATACTTCTAATCAGGGGCGGAATCAGATCAGTATCTTTCGGGGTGCAAATTGTTCATAATAATATTACAAATTTAACAAAATATATAACATTTTCTCAATGAAAGTTCAACCAAAAAATACAAAGATTTTCAGCTTAGGGGGTGCGATTGCTCCCTTAGGCTACATGTAGTTCCGCCCCTGCTTTTAACTATTGAAAGAAGCAGAAGCAAGAAAAGATTGAAATCGTGCACCATAAATTCCATAATTGAATATAAACTCGATCACTCAAATTTTATTAATTATTACTTATGAATAACACATCAAAGTTTTGTATAAATTTTACATAAATACCAACAAAAGTTTAATCAAACACTGCACACAAATTCCTGTATAGCATATAACTCACTCCTCTTGTACACACTTCATCCCTCAATCTGAATCATGAGAAAAAGCCCCCCAAAAAGCAAAGACTACATTTCTTTTTGCATTTGTTTTTCATCCAAGTCTCTGGTATTACAGAATTTAGCATATGACACAACCATTAGGATCCTCTTCCACACTCGTAAGGTAGTGATATTGATTATATTGTGGTGGTCTCATATGATAATAAACGGGATAGGCTTCATAAAGCTTGACAGGTTCTTGTACTTTTGTTAAATCCTTCTTGTCATCTGACTTTTTAGGTTCTTCCTTCTTCTTTTCCTCTTTTGCAGGTCCAACAGAAACTATTTCAGTATGACACCATTTCCTTAGCTTGCCTACTACATGTACTGGATCTATGTCCCCGGTTAAGGTCAATTTCTTGTCTTTCATGTCCACAGACACTGACTCAACCCCTGCAAAATTATAACAAATACAATTTCAGTTCAAAATCATTAAATCAATGAATCCTTGAGGTTGCAGTGAGGCTAATCCACTAAAACAAAGCCAAGGAAAAAGCTTTGCCTTTATTGCAATTTGCTACCCATGAATGAACTATAGGGTGTTTATTTTTCTTTCTATTTGGTTTGTTTGATTGTTTCTCTCATTTACATCTTGATTTTCTGATTGTCTCTAGAATCTAAAAACAGAGAGGCTTAGCAGAGGAGGAAGATTAACAAGTTGAAATTTAATACCTGAAATGCCAGAGACTGCCTTCATAGCTTTTTGCTTGATTCTGTCATCATATAAGTCCACCTTCAACACTACTTTCTGTTACAGAACAATTCAAAGAGCTTTCAGTACCCAACAATTAATTACTTCTAAGTCTACAATATGTAAAGGAAATAAAATAATCAAAGACAACCAAGGGTTAAAATTTGAACACAAAATTGTAAGTTTCATACTCTGAATATAAGAGAGGTACTCAAATTCAGATAAAAAAATTGACAGCAAAAAAGGAAGAAAGAAAATTCACCAATCAGTTAATCACCAGCCATGCATGGAGCATAGCAAAACTTAATGAAAACTGAATAAATGGGTTTAATGCTATGGTTAGATGGTGAAGGAGAGGAGATAATAGAGATTGGTTTAACTTGAGGGTCTAGTTCTAACCTTCATTGTTGTTGAAACTTTTAAGAAGCTAAGCAAGAATAGTTTATGGAAATTGCAGAGGATGGCCAACAGGAGCTAGGGGACTGTGAAGAGGTAACACTTGAGGAGGAAGTGTCAGAGACATAAATGATGTGGTGAAGTGAAGGTGAAGTTGGCCAAGATTTTATAGTAGGAAGGAAGTGGTGAGGAACACAGGACACAGTCAACACAAGTCAAGGCAAAAAGTGGAGTGTTCTTGCTACGTGGATGGATCCATAGAAAATAATAATGTCGTTGGGAACTTTCGAAGAGGTTGGTTTTTATTTCGCTGGCAATCGTGTCAAATCAACATTTATTTGTCTCACCGTGTGTCTGTTTCACTCATGAGTCATCCGCTTCTCAGTCGCTTTCATTTAAAAATAACTATGATTTTTTTTTTTTTATTATTTTTATGTTATTTTTTATATTATTAATTATATTAATTTTTTTCTATCATTTTTTTTCTTAATCATAACTATTAAAAAAAAAAAATAAAAAAAATAATGTTTGTTGAAAAATAATTTCAAAATATCATTTTTCTTCCAAAAATTATAGTTGAAAAATACTGAGTTAATAACTTATGAACTGCGTCTGTCTGTTTCATGAATCATGTGCCTCCTATCTATCTAAAATGCTACAGAATGCGTAAATTACAGAAAGTTTTGATTGGCTTATAACACGTTCAATTTTTTTTTACTTGATAATAGTACCGTTCAATATTAATTTATATTTACCTTAATTCCATTTATATATTTATATTATTATCCAATATTTATACATGCAAGATTGCACACGAGTCAAGTTATAAAAAAAAAAGTTCAAATTAATTTTTTAACTTTGAATTAAGTTGGGTCGAGTTATGAAAAAAATATCATTCAACATGAATCAAATCAAATCAACAAAAATTGAAATGATTTAGGCCATTTAGTTACATTTCTTTTTTCTTTTCATCATGTATAAAAAAATCAAATAAAAAAAATAAACTAAAATATATATATCTTAGTTGAAAGCCCTATCTCTTTGCCCCTTTCTTTCCATTTGCCTCAGATGATGTCAACAGTTAGCCGTTCACTACTTATTCTTGTTCTCTACTTGATTGGTGGTCTGAGACAACTTGAGATTTCCAGAAGGTCTCGCTCTAATCAACAATGGTGGTTCCCAGTTAGAGGCAGGGGTGGAGCACCTGTAAAAGAGACTTTAATGCTCAAATAAGTCTCGTAGCCAAAAAGGAAAAAAAAAAGTAAATACAGAGAAAGTGAACTAACCTGAAATATACCTAAGTATTTGCATAGGGTGAGGCCCCTGGAGCCTTGGATGGTGAAACATATGCAAGCTATCGGGCTTGAGTCCAATAGAACATACCAGATCACCACTAGTTAGATATTAAATCTTGGTCACAATCAAAAGTCGCAGTTACTCGCAGGTTACAGAAGTGGATTGTTTAGCGGTTGATAAATCTTATATCTTAGGTGCTTCACAGATCTCAAATCTCATATCCAGTTGCTTCACAGTCACTCACCGCCGTCGTTGGTCGCTCGTCGCATGACGCACGATTATCGCGACTTTTGGCTTATAGTGGTGAACTACTAGGCTTCGACCTCTGATGGCCTCTTGTTAGTTGCTCAACGTTGTCAAAGTCGAAGGCTAGCATCACTTCTTGTTCTTTTAGTATTGCACATAGGCATCAATATTGTTTACTATGGCAAGCAGAAACAAGTCTCGTACACAAGCATAGAAGAGGGAGGTGAAAGGGTTAGGTCAGGTTGCTGGGTTCTGAAAAGGTAGACCCGCTACACGAACCAATTATCCCCGAGTTTTGTTGTTTCCTACCCGAACAAACCCAAATGCCCGATCTAACCCGTGAACTTGTCATTGGATTAATTTCGGTTAGTTGGGTTCATGAGTTGACTCATGCCTATGATCACCTCTATATTCATGCATCGTGTCATGGTTTGGAGCTATGATATGAGAAAACCATGGAATTGAGAAATTCTTAGATAGGTATGATCTACCATGTCACCTCTTAAGCATTTAAATTATTATTTGACATGTGTAAAAATACTTTTAAATAATGGTTCATTTCTATAAAGGGAAATTACACTCACTTCCTATAAGGTTAATGATAATTACACATAATATCTTTGGTTTGAGAAATTATACTAGTCTCCCTTGATTTATATGTGTTCATTGCACTTTTGCCTCTTGCCATTTAGGACCCGTTAAGAAATCTACCGGAGGACAAGTCACGTGCCTTACATATGATTTTTAATGGTTGAGATGTATTTTTTTAAACTCCATACTTGCTTGAAAAGACAACTTCGCCCTCTTAAAGGTGAGTTTAATATTCAATAAGCTACATTATTTCATAAAGATCCCAGACACATAAAGCAGAAGTCGAATCCACCAATAGAGCCAACACCATGAAACCCCACCAACACAGTGACTAGTATGCTATTCTAACTTAGGAGGGGGAGACAACTGAGACATTGAGAGATTTTTGGAACTTCCACAAAGGGTACATTCATCATTCACAAAAACTTGAAAAAGTAATGATTTTTCTCAAGCAATTCATGAAAGGATAACCATGGTGAGCAAATACATTAACTCCAAATGAAAATCCACATGCACTTTCTTCCAATTCCAACGCCGACTGTACCAAACAACAGAACTAGCCACCACCCAAAATCATGAAATAACAAAGCACCAACTCATTAACGAAATTTCCCTCCCTTTTCACCCTCAAAGACCTGACTAATTCTAAAAACTCAGTACTTAGCTTCCATAAAAAAAAAAGATTGAGGTTGGTGTGTTTCAGCGAAGAAGTTATTGGTTATGGGGCTCGAAGGAATGGGTGAGAAGGGGAACACACATGGGAGGGAGACAACTATATTGTGGGTATAAAAGGGAACACACAGATGTGATGTGCTTGTGTGGAGTCACTCTGTTGTAGGTGTGTTTGGCAGTGGAAGTGATGGTCAAATCCTAAACTGACCCATTAACCCATTCAACATTCCCTCGTTGTCAAAAGTCGATGCAGCAACCCCACCACTTGCCTTCCATCACTGCCGCTAGTTCCAAACCATGTCCACCTGCCTATCAATATAACAATAAAAAATGGTTATGAAAGTTGAATAACAAATTTCAGAATATAGCATGGCATACTTATATAATTCAAATTCTATAACAGGTCCGTTTCATTTTTATTCTAAAAATTTCATTCTTGGGGTATGAATTTCAATTTTTTGAGCAAGTTAGCTATCAGTAAAGGTTAATTGAGAGGTTTCGGGTTAACAATGTGTTAATAGGGGAGGTTCTAGGTTTTTTACTTTTGAAATTGTGTTTTTAATTGAGAGGATAAATTTGACATATCAAACATAAGTTAAACGGTGTGATCCACCATTAGTCATAAGGGAAGTTGGTGTATAGGCTCAAATAAGAGAGTTATTGTGTGTAATTACCGTTAACCTTAGAGAAGATCAGTGTAAATTTTTATTTTTCATAATGGTTCCCATGACCTTATCCATATTAAATAATGATTTGATTGTCTATTTTAAAGCATGTTTAACTAAGAATTACTCCCAAGGAGTTATCCAAGTTGCTGCTACATGGTTGATTCAAGATGACTTGGATTTAGAACGGCATAGACATTGGAGTCGCGGTTGAGACTTTCTTTGGCTCAAGACTTGTGTTTGTTGCAAGTCGAGGTTGAATCTAATTGCCTAGAATTAATTCATGCCTTGAAGGATGGTAGAAGTTAAGGATGTAAATAAGTAAAATTATTTGTGAACTATTCAAACTTGACTAGTTAAATGTTCAAACAAACAAGTAATCTTGGCTATCTTTGTTATGGACAACTTTATTTTCTCTGCGGGTATCTCTGGTGGAGGTGAGGCTGGAAAGGAGCCGCCGGATGGTGGTGGTGGTGGGAGTAAGAAACACGTTTCATTCAAAGATATGGTTATGGGTAATAAGGAGAAGGCTGTCTTAAGGCCTAAGGTGGATCTTCTTCAACAAAACTTGGCAAAGATTGAGTACGAGGATGGAAACCGTTTGAAACCGAAAGTTTTGATTGCTGACTCGGTTTTAGAAGGATTATGTGCACCCTGGCAAGACGCGCTGGTTATCAAATTATTAGGCAAGAAGATCGGTTTCAACACGATGCAGGACCGTTTGAAGAAGATATGGAAACTGGTTGCAGGGTTTGGACTTATGGACATTGGTAGCGGGTTTTTCATGGTCAAGTTTGATCATGAGGATGATAGGAGGAAGGTTGTTGAGGAGGGGCCATGGCTTATTTTTTATCATTATTTGACGGTGCAAACGTGGTCTCCTTCGTTCCTTGCTCCAGAGGCAAAGATTGATAAAACCTTGGTTTGGGTAAGATTTCCTGGTCTTAATCTTATTTTTTATGACGAGAGTATTTTATTAGCCATGGCAGTAGCGGTGGGGAAACCCATAAAGGTGGATGTGAATACCCTGGATGTTCGAAGAGGCAGGTTTGCTCGTGTGTGCGTCGAGATTGATCTGAACGTGCCAGTGGTGGGACGTGTTTGGCTTCAAGGGCATTGGTACAAAGTCGAGTACGAGGGTCTTCATAGAATTTGCCCAGAATGCGGATGTTATGGCCATTTTTCACGTGATTGTCCTACAAAACCTGCACCAATTGTCCAGGAGAATGTTGCACCACTTTTGAAGGATAACGATCTACCTCCGGTGTCAGAGGGTGGTATCCATGGCAAGTCTCCATTCACAAGCTTGGATCCTGCATCCTCAAGTGGGGCCTCAAGTTTGAAGGAACCTGACCCCATTCATGGCGAATGGATGGTAGTTCGCAGAAAGCAAAGGAACGTTTCTTTCCATTCTAAACGGAAAGATTCTTCCTTGAATGCTAATCACTCAAATCAAGCCAATCATAGGAAAGAGAAGAATATTATTAATACGGCTGTTACTGCTCGGCCACATAACGACAAGACAGAAAAAAATACGGGTCATGCAACGTTCCTGTTCAATAGCCAATCAAGGCCAAAGAGTGCGTTAAAACTTAAACGTTCTCGTAATGATCATCAGGTGTCTCATATTGGCAGCACTCAATCTAAAAATTCTGGTCCGGTTGTTCTGGAGGACGATACCCCATCTGAAAATGTGCATGCCTACAACACGGACAGGTTCAAAGTCTATGACATTGGGAATGGAGTTAAGTCAACCCTTAACCTTAAACAGGTTTCCAGTATTCATTATACCATGCCTCTTGGGGATGATGAAACTAATAAAGACAATGACATGGAGGTGGTTTCCTCTACTCCACTTATCAATGCTGATCTTAACACTGGCCAGCAATCCTAAGCGCTGGTTTTCTATCCCACATCCTTCTCAGTTTTTAATGGAATGTTTTAACGATATTTCGTTGCTGTCTTGGAATATTCGTGGCGCTGTTGGTCGTTGTACATGGCGTTATTTACGTGATTTGATTAAATCCTACCATCCTTCCATATTTATTCTCTATGAGACTCATGCCCCTTATAGTAGAGTTGAACAGAAATGGATGTCTCTGGGTTATAGGGCCATTTTCGTGCAGGAAGCTCAAGGCCACTCTGGTGGCATTTGGATTCTTTCTAGTATTCAAAATATGACTTTTAATTTTGTGGATCAGAATTCTCAATCCAATACTTTCTCTATGCATAGACGGAATAGTAGTTGGGTTTGTACTGCTGTTTATGCATCCCCTACTCCTTCTGTGAGGCGTTGTTTGTGGGACTATCTTATTTCTTTAAGTCAGAAAGTAACTAGGTCGTGGCTTATGTTGGGAGATTTTAATGAAATCCTCTCACCTCATGAGGTTTTCGGAGGGACTTTCTCTATGTCTAGGGCTTCGCTATTTGCTCATATGGTGGACTCTTGCAACATGATGGATATTGATATTAAAGGTGGTCGTTATACTTGGAGGAAAAATATTCAACACGGTGTTCATATTCGTAAGAAGCTGGATAGGTGTTTGTCAAATCCAGCTTGGAGGCTATCCTTTCCTCACACTCTTGTGGAGCTCTTTCCTACGCACAACTCCGACCATAATCCTCTTCTGCTTAGCTGTCTCAAAGCTCCTACTAAGAGAATCAATTCTTTCCACTTTCAAGCAGCATGGATTTCTCACCCTGATTATGCTGCCATTGTGAATAACACTTGGATAGACACCATGGGTAATTTTGTTCATAAACTTGGAAATATCAAAACTGCCTCTCAGGAGTTTAACACTAGAGTTTTTGGTAATATTTTCCGGAGGAAAAGACAGTTGGAAGCTCGCCTCAAAGGTATTCACATAGAACTGGACTTGGCTTTTGACTATCAGTTAGAGAATTTTGAGAAAGAGCTCCAGGATCAGTGTAATCAGGTTCTTGCTCAGGAGGAGATGTTATGGTTCCAAAAGTCAAGAGAGAACTGGGTTAGGTATGGAAATAGAAATACAAATTTTTTTCATACCCAAACCATTATTCGTCGTCGTAGAAATAAAATTACAGGTCTTCACATAGATGGAATGTGGTGTGATGATGATGAAGTTCTTAAAAGAGAAGCCTTATCTTTTTTCAAGGACCTTTTTCAACCCAAAGATCCATGCATCCCCCACAGTCTTGCTTTGAACAATATTCCCCAGATTAGTGATGATGTTTATGATGATCTTCTTCACCCAGTGTCTATGCAGGAGGTCAAACAAGCTCTTTTTGCTATGAATCCTTACAAAGCCCCTGGTCCTGATGGCTTTCAACCAATATTTTTTCGCACATTTTGGGAGACTGTTTCTTCAGACTTATGAGAGTTAGTGGCTCATGCTTTCGCGACAGGTACTATTAATGAAGGTTTGGCTGAAACCCTTATCGTATTGATTCCCAAAATTGATTGTCCCTTAAATCTTAAGGATTTCAGACCCATTAGTCTGTGTAATGTGACCCTTAAAATTATCTCTAAAGTGTTGGTTAATCGCATTAGACCTTTTTTAGATAGTCTTATTAGTCTTTTACAAAGCAGTTTTATTCCGAATAGGGGTCCCTCGGATAATGCTATTATAGCTCAAGAGATAGCCCATCATATGTATAAAAAGAAAGGCAAGACGAGCTACCTAATGCTCAAAATTGACTTTGAGAAGGCGTATGATAGAGTTGATTGGGGTTTTCTTAAATTAACCCTTCATGAATTTGGTTTCCCTCAAAAAATTATTGATCTTATCATGAGTTGTACTACTGAAGCCTCTCTTGCTCTCAAGTGGAACAGTGAAGTCATGGAATTCTTTAAGCCTACTAGGGGATTGAGACAAGGGGATCCTATGTCCCCTTACCTTTTTGTCTTGTGCATGGAGAAATTAGCCCTTCTTATTCAAGAAAAGGTTACTGCTAATCTTTGGGAGCCCATTTCTATTTCCAAAACTGGCCCGAAGATTTCTCATCTTTTTTTCGCAGATGATTGTCTCCTCTTTATTAAAGCCAAATCTTCTCAAGTGAGGTTAGTTAAGGATCTCCTTGACTCTTTCTCTAAGGCGGCTGGCTTCAAGATCAATGTTACCAAATCTAAATTCCTTGCCTCCAAGAATGTTCCGAGGTCTAAGATAGACAGGTTTGTTAATATCCTTGGCTTTTCTTATACAACAAGAATTGACAAATATTTAGGATTTCCTATCTTAACGGGAAGGGTTAAGAATTCAGATTTTACTTTTATTCTCGATAAGATCCAAGGTCGCCTTGCTGGTTGGAAGAATAAGCTTTTAAATAGAGCTGGCCGAATAACTTTGGCTAATTCTGTTATATCAGCTATTCCCACCTATGTTATGCAGAACTGTTGGTTACCGGAAGGAGTTTGTGAGACCATTGATAAATCTGTCAGAAGCTTCATTTGGGGAAAGCCTAGCTCGCATTGGGTGAACTAGGAAACCATTACATTACCAAGGAACCTGGGTGGCCTAGGAGCGCGCTCTGCTATAGAAACTAACATCTCTCTCCTTGGTAAACATGTCTGGAATATTCTCCATGATCAGAATCGTTTATGGGTTAAAATGGTGAAGGATAAATATTTGTTGCAGAACAACATTCTTCAAGCCACTTATTCGAGAACTTGCTCATTTTCTTGGGGCTCTATTTTGAAAGCAGTGGAATGTTTAACAGATGGGTTTCTTATACGGATAGGTAAAGGAGAGGTCTCCTTGTGGTATGATAAATGGCTCGAAGATGGGTACTTATGTGACAAGGTTGATGTTGTGAATATCCAAGACACGGCTCTTTGTGTGAAGGATATTTTCAGGGATGATCGATGGCAATTTCAAGACCTTGCAACTATTATTCCTCCTGTGACCATACTTAAGCTAAAAAGTGTTATTGTTAATGAGCATGCCGAAGACACTATAATATGGGCTCCCTCTGCTTCTGGTGTTTATACTGCGAAGACAGCATACGAGTGGCTCCGTTTTACTTCGTCCACTTTAGACACTCACGGAGAATCCTGGTCCTGGCTTTGGGCACTTACACTACCAGAAAATATCAAGTTTTTCCTGTGGCTCTCTCTCCATGAGAGTCTTCCTACCAACGTTTTGTGTGTTTACCGTCATCTCTTTATGGATGATAATTGTTGCAGGTGTGGCATGGCGTCCGAGACCCTCCTTCATCTTTTCCGTGATTGCGTCAAAGCTCAACAAGTTTGGAACTACCTTTCGTGGGATGGTGGTCTAGACTTCAGAATTAATGACTTTGGGATCTGGTTTCGTAGCAATTTGAGGAGCAATGCTGGAGTGATGTTTGCTGTCTGCTGCTGGTTCATATGGAGGGCGAGAAATGAACAAGTTTTGAATGATAAAGTATGGTCCGTTTGGTTTACTGCTAATCAGATTCGCTCCCTTTATGACTTGATCACACAGACGAATCCTTCCACTATTCTTTCTCGTCAGCAAGTTCTTGTGCATTGGAATCCTCCTCAGTTTGATACTCTGAAACTGAACACAGATGGTAGTTCTTTAGGTAATCCTGGTATCTCTGGATTTGGCGGGGTGGTTCGTGATTGTCTTGGCAATTGGGTAACTGGGTTTGCAGGTAACTGTGGTTTCACTACATCTACCCATGCTGAATTATTTGGGATTTATTATGGCCTTATTATTGCTTGGCAAAAGGGGTTTAAAAATGTCATATGTGAGTCTGACTCTCGTGTGGCCATTGATCTTATCATGAAGAAGGATATTCTTTTTCATCATTATCACTCTCTCATCCAGAAGATCCGAGACTTCCGATCTTTTGATTGGAATATAAGCTTCCAACATGTGTTTCGCGAAGGCAACGTCTGTGCAGATTGGATGGCCAGGCTTGGCTCCTCCTCTCAAGATGACTTACGTGTGTTTGATCACTGTCCTACCATGCTTAGTTTCGCTTTTAGTGCGGATATGCTAGGCATTTCCCGTCTTAGATTGTAGTCGTTTGCTGTTCTGTTCTACCTTTCCTTTTGATAAAAAAAAAAATGTTCAAACAAACTTAAGTATGAATTTATGTTCAATTATATAAATGAGTCAAGTTCAAGTTTATATGTTTGATATTAAAGGCTTGTGAATAGTTCGTGTATATATGTGTATATTACTTATTTATTTTGTAATTTTAGATAAAAATTCAATCTAAAAAATAATTGTACTTTTAGATTAAAAATTAAAGTATATATAATAATAATTTATTTGTTACTATTACTTACTAAAGCCTCAATAGGAAGGTTATGAATTTTTTATACAATGGATTATAAATATTAAAAAAGGTTTTATTTCTATTTTTAGCTTTTTATTCTATCTTTCTAACATAAAGATATATCGTTAATACTAAATTAATAAATTTAAACATTTCAAAGAGATATTTGATAAAATAAAAGAAAATAATCAAGTTATAAATGAGTTAAATGAGCCAAGTTGAAGTTTTAAATTTGATTCGTTTAAATAAATAAACCAAACTTGAGTAATCTTTTTCTTTCACAAGTCAAACCTAAACTTTAAGTACTTGGCTTAGCTCAACTTATTAACACCCCTAGTAGACATAACTCAACCTATCTTAAGATGATCGTGGATGACTGCATACGTTTAAGTCATGTCCTACAACAAAGTAGGGGTGTTCATGGGACAAGTTTATCTTGTTCCAGAACTCAGCCCAACATTTTGATCAGACTAATTTTTTTGGACTGAGTCATGACCATGCTGACCCAATAATTAAATAAATTATACAAATTTAGACATTATGTATAGTTAAATCATAAAATTTTAAAAGTTCAAAACTAAAAAGGTAAGGGATATTTTACAATATATATATCAAAACAAGTTATATCAACATAAATAACTTATTATGTTTTGTAAAATGTATCAATTTAAGTTAAAAAGTTTTATTATTTATCTCTAATTTTCAAAAAATTTACGAATTTTAAAGTATTGTGTAATATCAAGCCGAATTGAGACATTCTAATGTGCGATCCAAACACGATTTAAAAATACCACCATATCTAATTTTTAAACCCAAATATGCTCTAATTAGCTTTAAATCGAGTTTTAAACATCCCTACATTTATGTTGCTTTAGCTAATTAAGTTAGCTTGCGCTTCTCATGATATGGTGTGGATTAAAGATGCACCTTAGCTATTTGTAATCTTGTTGCTCTAGATCTTCTCCCTTATGCCTTTTAATGAAAATCTTTTGAAAGTTTCTTTTAGAAAAAAAAACATAATCCAACGAGATTAAATGGGTGACGACTAAGTATGTGCCTAAGAATTTCTTCGCAAAAATGCAACAAAAAAGGAGGTTTAAATTTTAAGCTTATCATGATGGCTTTTGTGCTTGATAGTAATGGTACCAAGTAAATAAGGAAGTAAAGATCACACCAAAGCAATCGTTTTGTGAAGGATTGATGGACCTCATCAATAAAATTTTGATCCCAGCTATATTAATTAAGTTTAATGACTTAATAAACAACTATCAACAACGGAGGCATTTAACATACCGCATTTGGATACAACAAGCATTTTTACCTTCAAACATCGGTTATTTGATTTTCTTTTCTTTTTTTATTTAGTTGAGTGTATATGTATATCTAGAAATATGTAAATATTATCAGTTGAATTCTGTAAAAAAAAATTGTGTATAGTTATTTATAAGAAAAACAAATGATCTGACTGAGTTTGTATGTAAATCTAAATATATCTAAATATTACTAGTTAAAATCTATAAAATTTATTACATAAAGTTTAATGAGTTACATGTTATCTGAACCGTAAATCTAATTTGGTCAATGATCCACACTTATTAAGGGTTGTTGTATAAAAGGCACCCATCAATAACATCTATGCATTGTAAAGGTGAATCATAATTTTTATAAGTGGAACCCTAAAAATAATGAAAACAGATTTCTTTGCAAATGCCTTGAATGCATTTCTTGGACTTATGATCAATTCATAAACATCTTAACCAACCAAATGTCCTTAATGTTCTAAAAATTTATAATTTAGTCTTTAGATCCAATTTGTAATTGGGTCTTTAGATTCAATAATGATTAGAGAGTTAATTACAAATTTTTAGAACATTAAAGTTTCAATTACAAACATTTGCAGTTTAGAAAACTATTTAAATTATCTTAAAAAATTTGAGAACCTACGTAGTAATTAAACCTTCTATTCCGTAAAGCTTACACCTTTAAGAAATGGTACAATTTTTTTTTATTAAAATCTCCAATAATTACCTATATTATTCAAGTATTGAAAGACGCAGAACCAAGACAAGATTGAAAATTGTTCAACATAGTTTGAAAATAAATTCCATCCCTCAATAACTCAAACATAACATAAAATTTATATAAATACCAACAAATTCTAATCAAACATTACAGAAAAAATCCTGTACAGCATATAACTCAGTCCTCTTGTACACACTTCATCCCTCAATCTGAATCATGAGAAAAAGCCCCCAAAAAGCAAAGACAAGATTTCTTTTTGCTTTTGTTTTTCATCCAAGTCTCTGGTATTCCAAAATTTAGCAGATGACACAACCATTAGGATCCTCTTCCACACTTGTAACGTAGTGATATTGATTATATTGTGGTGGTCTCATATGATAATAAACGGGATAGGCTTCATAAAGCTTGACAGGCTCTGGTACTTTTGTTGAATCCTTCTTGTCATCTGACTTTTTAGGTTCTTCCTTCTTCTTTTCCTCTTTTGCAGGTCCAACAGAAACTATTTCAGTATGACACCATTTCCTTAGCTTGCCTACTACATGTACTGGATCTATGTCCCCGGTTAAGGTCAATTTCTTGTCTTTCATGTCCACAGACACTGACTCAACCCCTGCAAAATTATAACAAATACAATTTCAGCTCAAAATCATTAAATCAATGAATCCTTGAGGTTGCAGTGAAGCTAATCCACTAAAACAAAGCCAAGGAAAAATCTTTGCCTTTATTGCAATTTGCTAGCCATGAATGAACTATAGGGTGTTTATTTTCTTTATATTTGGTTTGTTTGATTGTTTCTCTCATTTACATCTTGATTTTCTGATTGTCTCTAGAATCTAAAAACAGAGAGGCTTAGCAGAGGAGGTAGATTAAGAAGTTGAAATTTAATACCTGAAATGCCAGAGACTGCCTTCATAGCTTTTTGCTTGATTCTGTCATCATATAAGTCCACCTTCAACACTACTTTCTGTCACAGAACAATTCAAAGAACTTTTAGTACCTAACAATTAATTACTTCTAAGTCTACAATACAAAAGGAAATAATCAAAGATAAGCCCGGGCTGAAATCTGAGCACAAAATTGTGGATTTCATACTTTGAATATCAAAAGAGGTACTTCAATTCAGACTCAAAAATTTACGACACAAAAAAAAAATCACCACCTATGCATGGAAAGATAGCTAAACTTAATGTAAACTGAACAGATGGTATTAATACAATGATTTGGTGATGAAGGAGAGGAGATAAAAGATATTGGTTTAACTTGAGGGTCTAGTTCTAACCTTCATTGTTTGTTGTTGAAAATGAAACTTCTGAGAGGCTAAGCAAGAATTGTTGGTGAAAATAAAGGAAAGCCAAGAGGAACCAGGGGACTATGAAGAGGCAACACTTGAGGAGGAAGTGTGAGAGATATGTATCTTATTTTACTTGAAATGAAGTGGTGAAGTGAAGGTGAGGTTGAGCAAGATTTTATAGTAGGAAGCGGTGAGGAACACAGGACACAGTCAACACAAGTCAAGGCAACAAGTGGAGTATTCTTGCTTCGTGGATGGATCCAAAGAAAATAATGTTGTGGTTGGGAACTTTCGAAGAGGTTTGGTTGGATTTTGTTTCGCTGGCAATTGTGTCAGACATCAACATTTATTTGTCTCAATGTGTAAATGAAAATAAATATTAAATGAAGTATTTAAAAAAATATGTTATTATTATTGGCGAAGTTGAAGGATGGCTTTCCTTTAACTTTCATTATGTCACCATAATTCTCCACCGAAAATAGGCATTGGATGAAATAACTCATGATAAATTTCTTTGTTTTACCTTAATTTTTTTATTAATTTTTTTATTGTTTTTTTTACACGGATGGACTCACCCGTAGCATAAGTAGTGGTTTTGCTGTATAATTCATAAACAAACCAAATAGTACCAAAAAATAAAAGGGGAGGTCAAAACATACGTGTACAAAAAGAAAAAGACAAATTAGTTCATACGATGATACTGGTATCCTAATAAATCTTTCAAGCCAATCAATCCAAGGGATATAGATTATTTCAATGATATAGAAAAGAAAGGAAAAGAAAGAAAGAGAGAAGTGCAGGAGTTATTTTTTCTTTTGATATCATTCAATAAAAAAAATATCTTTTATCTTTTAATTAAATATTAAATTATATTTTTATCATTTAAATCATTCAATCACTACAAAAGATGTAGGATCCACATCCAACACTAACTTTTTTCTCTCCCATTTGTCACTCCAAGGACGGATGCAAAATTGGTGAGACTAAAAAAAAGAATCTTTCTCAATTCTTTCTCCCCTGTATTAAATTACATACTAATTGAAGAAAAAGCTCCTTCTATTGTATCATTTATTTCCATTCCTTTTCTTAGAGAAACTGCACACCAAACAAAGCAACAGTGAGGACTATCACTCGACGAAGTGAATTAACACAACAAACGAAAGAAAGTGTAATAACAACAACAAATGAAGAGAAACATAGAACGCTTTGCTAGAAAACTAAAAACACAAAAGGATAGTAAAGGGCCTATGATCAGTCTATAAAATTTCTTTGCTTCTTATCTGTGGCTTTTGAGGCCACTAAGCCACCCTACGAGCAAGTGAAAGCCGCATTGTATCGTAGGCCCATATGGATTTCAGGCTTTCAGCCCCAGCCCATCTTTCAACCAAAAAAAGAAGATTTCATTGGGAGCGTTATGGAACATGGAATTCCTATGCTTCCTCCTTTTCTATTAAAAAAATATATTTTAAAGGTGCAAAAGTTAACATTTTCCTTTTTTATTTTCTTTGGCATATTTGTTTCTTTCAAATTCAAAGATTTATGATATGCACGTGAGCATTTCTGAGATGCTTGGATTCTCACAAGTCACAAGGGACGAAGTACGTAATCCAAGTTACTAAACTTCTGCTAAGCATAAAGAAAATACAAATTATGAAAAGGGTAAAGGGCGGATGAAAAAAGATATAAAATGGATATTTTTATTTTTTTTAATAAAATTTATCTTATACTTTTAAAGAGATGTAAGTATTATTTATATTTTTTTAAAAAAAAATGTGATTAAATAAAAAAAAAATAATAATAAATAATATATATATAATAAATAATATTAAATAAGATATAAATATATATATATATATTATTTAATATAAGAATATAAAAATTATTTTTTTAATACTTAAAATGGATATCTTTTAACCGAGTGGAATACGCTAGTGATGAGATATTTAATACGCTAGTGATGAGATATTTAATTTAATTCGTACAAGATCATAAATTAAAATATTGGTACTAACATAAGGAGGTGCAAGCACTTTCGATAAAAGAGAATGATAAGTAATTTAATAAAAAAAAAATCAAATATCTAACATCGTCTCATTACACTATAATCTTAAATATTAAAATGGATAGTAGTTGAATTATAAGCTTGTTTACTAAACGCTATTCAAGTTGAGTCCTAAATCACAGTACATAAAACACTATTCAACTCTAGTCCTAAATCACAGCCCATAAACAAGTGAGTATTTTCGAGATTTTCTTTTATTGTTTAATAATAACTTTAACTTGTCTCTCAGAAAATGCATAGCAAATTGAAATTTGAATAGTAAAAAAAAAACAGATAAGAATAGGACAAAAAAAACACATTTTCATTCTTTAACTTAATTTTAGTTTTCAAACTCGTTCTAACTCTTTTTCGTTATAAATTCGTCTTTTTAAGTTTTAAAAATTAAAGAACGTTTTCTTAGATCTTAATTCCATTTTCTTGCAATATAACTTTGTTAGTACTTCACTTTACGTGACAAATAGAGATAGAAATAGATTAAATCAAGTTAGATTTTACCTTAAATAAGATTAGTTTGTATCTCAATTTTAAGATTTGAGTCTGAACCGTGAGTTTGTAATAGATTGATTTTTAATGTCAAGTCTTATCTTTTTAAAAGTCTGACCTGATCTGATAAATTATTTAAAGGTTTACTTTGTAAGGAGGCATTTAAATAGACTAACAAACCTACCTTGGCCAACAAGTCTCTAGATAAGCTAATAAGCCTACTTTTAAATAAGTCAATATGTCTTTACATAAGATAACAAACATACATTTAAATAAGTCAATATGTCTTTACATATGCTAACAAACATACATTTAAATAGGTCAACATACTTTAACATAGGCTAACACGCCTAAACCTTGAAATAAGTCAATGAACATATTCAAGGCCAATAAGTCTTTATTATAACTTAATACTTATTTTCTAATTTTATAAATGCTCACTACTTTTTTGCTATGGTCTTTGGTCGATGTGGGACTTGAAGATATACTAAGTTACAAATTTTGTAACTTGGTATATCTCCAAGTCCCACTTGATCAAAAAATTAAAGTAAAGAAAAAGTAGTGAAAGATCTATAAAAAAAGAGGTAAATGTTAATTTATTATTTTCATTCTAATAAATATATTACATTAAATATATTGATAAATATGTTATTTATATTCTAACTTATTAACTTAGGTTTTAGTTATTAATTTTTATTAAAATTTAATTAAAAAATATATTAATATATTATAATTTATAATTATTATAATAATATATATTATATTATATATAGTAAAAAGCAAAGTCGGTTCTATCAAGCTTAAAAAGCCTATTATAAGACTCGAAACCTGACATTTTTAGTTAAACAAGCTTTTAAAAAAATATTTGCCTAACTTATTAAGAAATGGTCAAATTAGGATCAAATTTCAAAGTCGCTATATACCCCTAATGGTCAGCCTAGTTTATTTCCACCCATAATGACAAAAGAATAACTTAAATGCCATTTGTATTAGCAAAATATGTGTGGTGATATATAACATGATAAATGTATCATTTCCATTTAAAAGTTAGGGTTCTGCTTCTCTTAGTTCTCTCACCATTATAGCTCCTTTCTTTTTTCTTCTCCCTATTTCTTCCACAAATAGATAAGCTAGTAAAATTGTCATTTCTATTTCTTACCTCTTTCTTTTTTGATTCTCAAATTTCAACTCTCTGTCTCTCTCTCTTATTCATAGTTTCACTATCTCTAAATCCTTTGTTTTTCTTCTACAGTTCTAATCGAGGTCAGTTTACTCCTTCTATAACTTTTTTTGTATTCATTGGTGCCTCTTTTGTCAATATCAATTCAAGTTCAAGTTTTTATGGGTTCATTTGTGTTAATCAATTTCTAGATCTCACGATATGTTGTTGATAAGCTTTATACTGGGGAATATTTATGGACTCTAATTTTTATGTTGCATTTTTTAGACATTTTTTTTTAAGTTTAGCTATGACATCTGTTCTGAAATGGATTCAGAAGGTACCTGAAATAGGCATGTATATGGTGGTTTCCTCCTTATGCAGTTGCGGTCAAGAGCACGAAGTCTAAGGGGTGGGTACCTGCAATGGGACTCCAACGCTCAAGTAAGGCAGGGCACAAGTAAGTTTAAGCTAATAGAATAGTAGAAAAAATCCAGATCCTCCCTTAGGTTAACTTACCCTGGTATATATTGAGAGCGTGATTGGAATCCTCCTGTAATTCTCGTAGGACAAGGGTATATTAGGATCGTGCCTAGGCAGGGATTTCAGCCTATGATCATTGAGATCCGTCCTTGACTTTGTCGGGACTATCCCACGATCGTTGAGGTCCATCTCTGACTTTGTCGGGGCTGTCCCACGATCGTGGAGGCTCGTCTCTGGTCTGTTGAGATTGTTTCCCTTAATGGCCAATCCTTGCTCGCAGGCAGTCGTGGTCCCCATTACTGAGAATAGGGAAATGACTGCTACGGTCTGACAACGGGGTGCAAGGTCGCAAGGCCGAAGTGGGAGTATTGTCGGCGAAGTCCGATGGTCCGTGTGTCGGGTCGATCCTTCCGGATGGGATCCCGGACTACGGTCCAGAACAGTTGTCCCCAGCTTGGCGCTTGGATAAGACCCAAGTGTCAAGGTATCGTTGTGCTCGAAGTGGGCGATATCCTAGCTTTGAGGCCGGGCTTCGCGATGTCTCATGTTGGCCGAGGTCCGTGATCGAGCATGAGACAACTCGGCGGTTGGGATGTGGTTTGGAGGCCGAGGTGGGTCCTTACCTACATCGCCATTCCTTGGTCTCATGGCTTTCCTTTGGTTGCCCCCGGATATAGTTCTCGAGGTCTTTCAACTTGCGGCATCGTCCTTTGGTTGGTCTTGGATTCCTTAGATTCTTTGGAAACCGTCGCTTTGACCTCCTCGAGAATGAACGAGTCTTTAATGGGGAGCGTCAGCTTTGTGCAGTTTACAACCGTCCGCTACTCTTGCGACCAATGGGAAATAAGGGGCATTGAATGCGGATTTATGGTTTGACAGGTTTTTCAGTGCAAGGAACTAATCAAAGCGTTCCATTCTCTCTATAAATAGAGGGTTTTTGCATTTGATCATGGCATTCCTCTTTGCATCTTCATTCTGGAAGTGACTTATCTCAGAGAAATGGTCCTTTCCTTCCCTACACGTTTCTGGAGAGTTTTGCCTCTTTCGAGAGTTTTCTTCTTGTTCTTTCCCAAATCTCTGAAACTTGATCATTTCTATGTGAGTGATTTCTTGAATAGATATCTCATTTTCTCAGCGTATTAGTGGAAGATGTCTCACTTTCCCAGCGTACTGTGGTTGCTTGTTTGATACTTGCAGTCGTTGGGGAGGTTTGAGATATCCGTCGTGTTAGGCGGAGGTAGTTGCAGAAGGCGAGTCCAAATTCGCTTTCCTTCTCAAGAGCAGTTGGATATGCTGGAGGGATTATTGAGGTTGCTCCTCGGCTTTGAGGCTGCTTGGGGTGATCAAGGTTTTCGGTGGAACGATCTTCCCATAAAAAAGTTGTGCCTCGTTTACCAAAAAAAAGTGTGCACTGATTTCTTCCTGCTTGGTGAAGAAGGAAGTGAAGAAAAGCGGCGAATACCGAGGTTCGGAAGCACTGTTCCGCTTCGGGCTTCGAAACCAATCCACTTTTTCAAGATGCTACTTCGGGGGAGGGAAGACTGGTGCTAGCTCTCGGAGGAAATGTGGAGGTGCCAATGATGTTAATGGCGGTTCACACCTCCAGAGTTTCTTTCATTATATGTTCCATGTCTCTATACTTTCTTTTCCCTTCTTTTGATGTAAGATGATGTATGGAATGAGAAACTTAATAAAATTACTTCTTTTCCTTTGAACTCTGTGCCTTCCGCTTTCTTTTCTTTAAGCTATGGTATTTATATTATACCAGGGTGAGTCCAACGCTCATCCTGACCACGCGATATGTTAAGTTGCCCCCAACTTGGTACTTGGTTGAGGCCGGCGAAGTGTCAAGTTTAGATACTTGATTCAGGGGTCTCTGTCCCTTAGGGGGAACTATTATCAGGGTAATATAGTTCCGGGGTCCGAGCCCGAGCTCTTTGACCCTGCGGTTGCGTGTTCTTTAACCTGTTGGATGACCGTAACGTGATCTGTCATTACGGCGACGTGGGCCACGTGGCGTGCTCGGGTTGGGAGGACGTGCGTCGTGCTCCGGGCGCTATAATGGGTGCCTTTTCAAATCTGAAGTGTTTGGACGGAATTGCCCTCTAACCGCAACCCCTATAAATAGGGTGTCAACTTTTTGGCTTTGCTTCGTTTGATTTTTATCAGAAACTTTGTGGTTTTGAGGTGATTTCTGACGGGCATTGCGGCGGCGCGAAACGATTTTGCTGGACTTCACAAGACTGACCTCTTCCTTTCTTCAAGGTACTCACAGAACTGATCTTTTCTCTTGCTTCTGCTCCTTGTTCATTTGTTTCTTGTTGTTTCGAGAAAAGGAGGGAGGAAGTGTTTTTCTCCCCTTCCGTCAATGGCATTTGCCCTTCTTGGAGCACCTCCTCCATCGCACTATGTGCGGCGGAGGTGTCCTTCTGAGACTTTTTGTCTTGGCAGGTGCGGAGGCCAGAACGTTTGGATCTCCAAACTTGGACTGGTTCTGACCCTGAGCCTCTGTGTGTCTTCCAGGAATTCGAATGGCTAGGAGAAGGGTACTAAGAATTGAAGAGCCCGCCCCGGATCCTGAAGCTCGCGAGCCGGGGGGTCAAGAAGCCGAGGAGGAGTTAATTCGTGTTCGCCAGGGGCCGAGATTGTCTTACACTTGGGTTGCAGACGATGCTTTTAATAGGATTTCCCGCTATGAGACCGGGTCCGAGCTGGACAAATTGAAGGATTACTTGGAGCTTATCGCGTGAGGGCTCCGGGATGGTGAGTTTCTGATCTTATCCCCCGGAAGAGAACACGCGTGTTCGACCCGTGAAGCGGGGGAACACTTCATGTTCCTTTACGAGGACTTCTTCACGCGGTTCGGGCTTCGGCTCCCTTTCAATGATTTCCATATTGCCGTCTTCCGGACTCTTCACGCCGCACCCAGTCAGATTCACCCCAATGGTTGGGCAAACATCCTGGCCTTTGAAAGAATATGCCGGCTGTTGGGGTTGCGATGCTCTGACAGGGCATTTTTTTATTTCCACACCAGGTACTCCGTTCACGGTGCTCGTGCTCGTCAACAGTCTTGGTTGTCAGTGCGTTTTTGGCAAGGAAGGACAGTGTTTCTCCCCTACTTGGAGAGTTATAAAGACTTTAAAGAAAAGTTCTTTAAGTTGACATCGGCAGGTGGGACTCGTCCATTCTGGTTGGGGAACGACATGGAGCCGATATTCTGTTTATATTGGAACCCGGCGGCGTGGAGCATCCCAACCCGGTCGTTCGAGAGGGAGATCGATCACCTATGTGACGAAGAGATTGAGTGCGTCAATTTCTTCGAAATGTGGGTTGCCGAGGTCGACAAGATTCGGCCCAAGGATATACTGGATGTCGTGGATGATGTGGAACTTTGAGTTGTGCTAGGTAGCATAGGCCTTTATTCGTATTTTATTTTCTTTTCTTTTTTCCCTTATATGGACCTGATTGTTTGTGTTTGTGTTTGCTTTTCAGAGAGCTTGGCTGAGATGTCTGAGGAAGGGAACGCTCTGGCTATTCTTGAAGCTCTGAGGGCCATGAGTGAATCGGGGTCTTCAGATCCTGCCGTGGAGGCGGTTTCATTCCCATTGCTTCGTCGAACCGAGGTTCCTACCACGGAGGAGGAGCCGATCCAGGTGGAGGATTCCCCCCCACGTGTGGGGCGAAAAAGAAAGGCAGCTGGCGAGGGGCCGTCGAGTGACCGGAGTAAGAGGACCTTGGTCGAAGAAGGCGCCCACCCGAGTGGTGGGGGGCCAATCAACCTGTACCTCGAGAATCCGAATCCCCATGAGTTCGTTGATAACTTCCTCCTAAATGAGGAAGTAGAGGTGAAGCTGACCTTGTGTAGTGGTACGGATGTTCTCTGTTGCTTCCAGGTTTTTGGGCTCCGTCTTGCCATGAAGGCTCGGCACTTGGAGCATGTGATTGAGGACTACGAGCGGAGGGTTACTACTACGGAGCGGGGTGAAAACCAGGCTCTTATGGAGAATGAGGAGGCTGTACGGGCCAAAGAGGAGGTTGTAAAGTCCAAGAAGGATGTTGAGGCTTTGAACCGAGAGCTGGGGAATGAAGTGGCCGCCCTGAGAGATGCGGTGAAGGAGAATGAGGCCAGCTTGGTAGACGTCAGAAGGGGTATGGCCGAGTTGAGAACTGAGAATGAGGGCCTTCGTGTTAAGAACGAGCGTCTTGGAGGCCATGTTACCACCCTAAAGAGCGATGTTAGGACTCTCCTTACTATTTGTACTGACATCAAAGAACAGCAATTCCGGAATGCCATCAAGCAAGTTCAGCTCTTCAATCCCGAGGTTGATCTGGTTCTCGATTCTCTGGACTCCGGGAAGGTAGTCCAGAATGGCCAACTCGTAGTTCCTCGCCTTGCTACTGCGGGTCCAAGTACGGGGGACTCTTCTGTCGGGGTTCGTAGTCCAGGGCCTCCTGTAGAGTGATTCATATGTTTTTATTTTTGCCCCATGTGCGGGATTCTTTTTCCGTGTTGGACAAATATTACTCCGTTTTTCCAGAATTTTATAATGACTTGACTTGTTATTTTTCAATATCTATTTTGGGATCCAATGCCCTTTTCGAGTATTGCGGAATTTTGACAAGACCTGTGGTCTGGGTCCAACGCCCATTCTTGTCGAGCGCTTTAGGGTTTCCCTTAGGACTTCGCATGATGAGAATGTTCAGAAACCTTGGCATAGGATCCGATATCTGAAGTTGATCAACCTTAGGAATTCGTGCCTAAGGTAAGAAACCTTGACCTTGACTTGGAATTCGAAGGCAATAACTAACTGGGATTTGGAGTCCGTGCCTAAGGTAAGAAACCTTGTCTGGGGTCCATTACCAGTTGTTTTAGGTATTTTAGGAGGCCACGCGACTTGTGGTTTTGGACTGGTCCTTGCCGGGGTCTTTTGTGCGGGTAGATTGGTGCGAGAATTTTCCCCCGTCGGGATTTTTCTACTGCACTCCCTACCTAGCACAAGACACTACGGTTGGTACCATGGTAACTGAGTCTTTGACGATTGTGGCGAGAGGTGCTAGCTTGGTGATGTTTATTTTAATTAAAGACTGAAAAAGTATACAATAATTAGGGCAGATCGAACATAAAGTAGACTAGGAGACTAGGCCTTGAAAGGCGCTTAGCTGTAGTACTTTCTGAGTTTGTCCACATTCTAAAAATTCTTTACTGGCTTGCCTGTTAACGTTTCCAAGGTATAAGCCCCCTTTTCGGTACTGATTACGATGCGGTAGGGGCCTTCCCAGTTAGGGGCTAATTTCCCTTGAGAGATATTCCTTCCGCCGATGTCCGCCCTGCGAAGTACTAGATCGCCTGGCTGGAATCTTCTAGGAATGACCTTTAGGTTATACCGGGTTGTCGTTCTTTGCTTGATCGCTGCGTCGCGTATGTGTGCGATAAATCTTCTTTCCTCCAAAAGATCCAAGTCTTCTCTGATTAGTCCGGGGTTGTTATCAGGCGAAAAGTTCTGGAGACGCCAACTCGGTTTCCCGATCTCCACCGAGATCATCGCTTCACATCCATACGTTAGTTTGAATGGAGTTTCACCCGTTGAGGAATGAAGGGTAGTTCGGTAGGCCCAAAGGACGTGGTCTAACTGCTCAGCCCAATTTCTTTTGGCTTCGTCCAGTCTTCTCTTCAATCCCCTGACGATAACACGATTTGTTGCTTCGGCTTGTCCGTTGGTACGGGGGTTCTCCACGGTGTTGCAATGATGTTTTATTTTCAGCCCGTAAAGTAATTCTTCGAAACCTTTGTCTTTGAACTACGTCCCGTTGTCTGTAATGATGGATTCTGGGACTCCGAATCTGGTAATGAGGTGGCGTCAAGTGAATCTTTGGATTCGAGCCGAGGTGATGTTGACCAGGAGCTCTGCTTCTATCTACTTGGCAAAATAATTCACAGTAATAACCAAAAACTTCAATTGCCCGGACGCTTGAAGAAAAGGTCCCAAGATATCCATGCCCCACTGATAGAAAGGCCAGGGGATGGATGTCGTGGACAATTCCTCCGGCGGGGCGTGGTAGTGGTCAGAGTGCCGTTGGCACTTATCGCACATTTGGATATGTGCAAGGGAGTCTGCCTCTATCGTGGGTCAGTAGTAGCCCACCCTGAGTGCCTTTAGTGCTAGGGCCTTGCCTCCTAAATGGTGCCCATAACTTCCTTCGTGGACTTCAGTCAGGACGTACCCGGCTTCTTTAGGTGTGAGGCACTTTAGGAGGGGTGAAGAGAATTCGCGCCGGTAAAACTGCCCATCGAAGATGGTGTATCTGACCGCCGCTTTTTTCAATTTGGCCGCATCCTTAGAATCCTCGGGGAAGCTGTCGGACTGTAAGTATTCCATCAGTGGGGTGATCCAGGTACGTTCCTGCTCATCAACCTGGAAGACGGCTACGTCGGAAACTGCGGGGTGCGAGAGGGTTGCCTGGATCACCGATCGGTTGTTACCTAGACTTTTGGTGCTTGCCAACTTGGATAAGAGATCGGCCCTAGAGTTTTGTTCCCGGGGTATGTACTCCACTTTAACCAGCTGGAAGTTTGGGAGAAGTTCTTGCACCTTCGCAAGGTATTTCTGCAGGAGGGGTTCTTTGGCTTGATAGTCTCCTCAGATCTGGGAGGTTATGAGCTGGGAGTCACGGCAAAGTTTGATCTTTGTGACCCCCAAGTCTTTGGCCATTACCAGTCCCGCGATACATACCTCATACTCTGCCTGGTTGTTGGAGGTGGGGAATTCGAACCTTAGTAAATTCTCAATGGTCACCCCCCTGAGTTCTCCAAGATTATCCTGGCGCCGCATCCTTTTGGGTTTGAAGACCCATCCACGAACACTGTTAAGGATAATTCTTCGGGGCATCTGGGGTCTGAAGTGAGTTCGACCAGGAAATCAGACAGCGCTTGTGCCTTGATTGCCAATCTAGGCTTGTAGGCAATCCCGAACTCGAAAAGCTCAATGGATCAGGCAATCATCCTTCCCACTAAGTCTGGTTTATGTAGTATCTGCCGGATGG
This sequence comes from Ormosia emarginata, assembly GCA_029884605.1. NCBI lineage: Eukaryota > Viridiplantae > Streptophyta > Magnoliopsida > Fabales > Fabaceae > Ormosia > Ormosia emarginata. Next base: position 22,369,804 of record JAQQTP010000085.1, read on the forward strand.
GCTGATCAGTCCTCACTATCACGGGGTGGCACTGGAAGTATTGCCTCAGTCTCCTGCCCATGATGATGAGTGCGAAGACGACCTTCTCTATCTTTTGATATCTGAGTTCGGGGCCTTACAGTACTTTGCTTACGAAATAAACTGGCTGTTGTCCCTCTGGCGTTTCTCTAATGAGTACCGAACTCACGGCTTCCTCGTGAATAGAGAGATACACGTAGAGTGTTTCTCCTGCCTCTGGCCTTGTAAGGATGGGAAAGGATGCCAGAATGTTTTTCAGGGATGTAAAAGCGTCTTTACAGTCTTGTGTCCATTCGAATCCGGTCCCCTTTTTTAATAATTTGAAAAGAAGGAGGGATTTGTGAGCGGCTTTGGCTAAGAACCTGGTGAGAGCCGCGATTTGTCCATTTAACTGTTGTACCTCTTTCACGTTCCGGGGGCTATGCATGTCGAGCACTGCCTTGCATTTGTTGGGGTTTGCCTCTATGCCGCGGTGGGTCAGCATGAACCCCAGGAATTTCCCTGCTTGGACCCCGAATGCGCACTTTCCTAGATTGAGCCTTATGTCGTGCCTTCTCAGCTGCGCGAATACTTCTTCCAGGTCCGAGGTGTATGATCCGGACGACGGGGTCTTAACTATCATATCATCGATATAGACCTCTAGCATTCTCCCCATCTGTTCTTCGAAGACTCTGTTCATCATCCTCTGGTATGTGGCCCCAGCGTTCTTTAACCCGAACGACATTACCTTGTAGCAGTAGCTCGCCCTTTTGGTGATGAAGGCCATTTTGTCCTGATCTTCGGGGTACATTGGAATTTGATTGTACCCCGAGTAAGCGTCCATGAAGGACAGTGTCCGGAAACCAGAGGAGCTATCGACTAACTTGTCAACGTTTGGGAGGATCTGGATTTTTGGGACACGCCTTGTTCAGGTCGGTGTAGTCCACGCACATCCTCCATTTCCCGTTTGTCTTTTTAACCAGGACGACGTTCGAGAGCCAAGTGGTGTACGAGATTTCTCTTATGAAGCCGGCGTTCAGTAACTCCTTGACTTGCTCCTCGATGGCTTGTTGTCTCTCGGGGCTAACTTTTCTCTTCTTCTGGGCGACTGGCTTTGCATCCCGTTTAATAGATAAATGATGACAGATGAAAGCGGGGTCGATTCCAGGCATATCAGCGGAAGTCCAGGCGAAAACATCATTGTTTTTCTGTAGGAGCTGTATCAGTTGGATCTTTTCCTGTTCTTCGAGGTTTGCTCCTATCATGGTGACTTGGTCGGTTTGTAGCCCAGCTGGAGTAGGATCAGTTCTCCTTCGAGCTGGGGTCTTATGCCCCAGATCTCTTCACGGACATCCAACTCCATCATCAGGATGTTGACTTGGTCGTAGGTGGTGCTGGATGTCCGTGTCTTTGTTTTCCTGGAGGTCCTACCGATCTTCAAGCTCTCATTGTAGCATTTGCGGGCTGCAATCTGGTCGCCCTTGACCGTGACCACTTCATTGTTCTTGTTGAGGAACTTCATGGCCTGGTGGGTGATAGAGACCACAACGGCAATGCCATTTAGCGTAGGGCGGCCCAGGTTGATGTTGTAGGTCGAGGGACAATCCACGACTAGAAACCTCACCTTCACCGTTTTATAGGTGTCGTTGTTACCCAAGGTAAGGAAAGTTTCAAAGTAACCCACCGGGGTTACCTTTTCTCCGGAGAATCCGGTTAGCTCGCCCCCATATAGTGTAAGTGCAGACAGAGAGAACTCCAATCTTTCGAAGATGTCCATGAACATGATGTCCGCTGAGCTCTCCTGATCTACAAAGATACAACGGACTTCGGCGTTGGAGATTATTCCGGATATGACCAGGGGGTCATCGTGATCTCGGATAATGTCGCCGTAGTCCTCATCGGAGAAGGAGACGGGAGGTGCGTCTTTGTATTCCACGTGGGGCTTTCGGGAAGAGGAACCAGACACGCTCAGGACCGCAGTTCGGAGTGCCTTTTTTCTCGAGTTATTTGACAGACCGCCCCCTGCAAATCCCCCTAAGATAGTGCTTATGAGTCTGTCCTTCCTGTTGCCCCCACCTTAAGTATCCCGTTCCCGGTCCTGCCTGTTTTCAACGTTACGGCGCGGAGGGGTCCGGGACCTTCTTGCAGGACTTTTGCTTCTTCTTGGGCGTTCGTTCGGACTTCGCCGGGGGCTGCGGCTTTGTCTCCGGTCTCTGCGCCTTTCACGGTTCTCGCTTTCCCAAAAATCGCTGATGTATTTTTGCAAACGTCCTTCTTTGATCAGGGACTCGATAACGTCCCGGAGTTGGTTGCAATCTTCTGTTTCGTGACCGTAGTTATTGTGTTACCTGTAATATTTTGACTGATCCCTTTGGAACTGTTTCTTCATGGGTAGTGGTATCTTGATATTCTGGAACTCGGTTTGAAGGACCTCTTTCAAGATCATCTCTCGAGGGGTGTTCAAATGAGTATACTCAGAATATTTGGGCCGATATTGCTCTTCTTTTGAGGAGTCACGAGGTTGATTGGAGCTTTGGTTCTTCTTCTAATGTGCTTCACCTTTCTCCAAACTTTCTTTAGCCCTGGTGACTTCCTCTAGCTCAACGTATTTGTCCGTCCGTCGGTGAAACTCTTCTAGACTTTCCGGTTTCTTTTTTGCTAGATACGCAAAAAAGCTTGAGTTGGTCTGGAGCCTGTTCCTGGCGTAGTGCAAGGCTATCCTGTCGTGCAGTTTCTCGATGCCTACGCAGGCTTGATTGAACCTTTTAACGTACTCGCGCAGGGATTCGGAACCTCCCTGGCGGATCCCGGAAAGTGAGTCGATCGACTTCGGTCGTTCCCTTGCTGTGGTGTAGTGTTGCAGGAAACGTTGCGTTAAGTCTTCCCGCCCGGTGATCTTTGTGCGTAAGGTGACGAACCAACGGAGGACATCCTTCTTTAGAAATAGGGGGAAGGCCCGGCATAACAGTTCTGGGGTGTACCCGTAGAGTTGCATGGACTGGGTGTAAGCATTCAGGTGCTCCTGGGGGTCTGTGGTTCCGTCAGAGGCCTCCAAGTTGCTCGGAGGCTTAAAGTTTCTCGGGACCCTATGTGTCATTAGAGCATCCGAGAATTATTGTTGTCGGGTGGGGGCCAGGTTATGGTTTCCATAAGTCCCGGCGCCGGCATGCTGAATGGTGGGCTCGTTACGAGCCGCATCTCGTTCTCCAGTATCACTGTCTGTTCCTCTAGTTGACGTCGCTAGTCCTCGATGAGAGCTGTTTGTTGGCGCAACAACTCTCGAAGGCCATTTCTCGTAATCTCGGATTGGACATTATCTTCGTAATGAGACGTGTGGTCCACATTATCGTGGGAGGCTCCCAAATGAGCATGGACAGGGATCCTAGCTCTATGGTTCGTTCCGTGGTTTACTGCATGGTTTATGTTGTTGGCCCCACCGTGGGGGAAGACAAGCCTGTTCTGGACTGAGACCTTTCGAGATGGATCAGGGCTTTCAGCGGAAGCTGAAGTCTTGTGCCCATCGTTAAGAGTTTCCACCATGACAGGCCTGCTTCTGGCGGCGGAGGTTTCTGGTGGTGTGACTGAAGGAAGGTTCTTATTTGTCTTTGTTGGGTTCTGTATTTGGCCAGGGGTGGCATGCGCAGCGCTCCCTTTTTTCTGGTTGTGTCTCGTGCTCACCATGGTTGATGCGGGAATGGAAGTTTATCGGGGTTTCCCACAGACGGCGCCAATGTTCTGAAATGGATTCAGAGGGTATCTGAAATAGGCACGTATATGGTAGTTTCCTCCTTATGCAGCTGCGGTCAAGAGCACGAAGTCCAGGGGGTGGGTACCTGCAATGGGACTCCAACGCTCAAGTAAGGCAGGGCACAAATAAGTTTAAGCTAATGGAATAGTAGAAAAAATCCAGATCCTCCCTTAGGTTAACTTAGCCTGGTATATATTGAGAGCGTGATTGGAATCCTCCTGTAATCCTCGTAGGACAAGGGTACATTAGGATCGTGCCTAGGCAGGGATTTCAGCCCATGATCGTTGAGGTCTGTCTCTGACTTTGTCGGGACTGTCCCACGATCGTGGAGGTCCGTCTCTGATCTGTTGGGGTTATTTCCCTTAATGGCCAATCCTTGCTCGCAGGCAGTCGTGGTCCCCATTACTGAGAATGGGGAAATGATTGCTACGGTCTGACGACGGGGTTCAAGGTCGCAAGACCGAAGTGGGAGTGTTGTCGGCGGAGTCCAGTGGTCCGTGTGTCTGGTCGATCCTTCCGGATGGGATCCCGGATCACGGTCCAGAACAATATCAAAACTTATCTTAAAGTAACTCAAGGATTTGCAGAAGAATCCTCCTACTTCATGCAGTGTGGGTGAGCTTCTTGATCCTTTTTGTCTTTAATTTTTTTTTTTCAACATCCAAGAAATCTAAAACGATGCCATTTGAGTTCCATCCCTAGCTAATGAGAGTCTAGGTCGTGAAAGCTATGCAGGAGCCATTTAAGCTTAATTGGTTAATGGTGTTAATGGAGTTGGGCTTAAAGAAAATATTATTTAATTTTTAAAATTTAGAAGATGCATTTAGAACAAAAATTAATTAGAGGATGAATTTAAAAATTAAAAGAAAATTAGAGAATGGACATATAGTTTTCGCAATAACAATATGTAGAGTCAAACCAAAAAAGACAATTAACACTAACAACATTAAAAATGTTAGAAAAAGAACCCCATCCTTAACTACAACGCCTACCTTTAAAAAAAAAAAATGCTCAAGCCTCACTTACAACGTTGTGATGGGCCTGTGGCAATGTCCTCATCTTACATGTACCCAAAAACGCACCATATTTAATAAATAAATAAATAAAAACCGCACTATCTATATCTACATACTATCTTTTAAAGTAGGTTCTTACAAGTTTTTAATGTCAAATTATTATATGGGATGATATGATATTTTTTTTTAAAAAAAAATTCGAACTATTTATGTCTACTTAAGATCATTTAATGTAAAATACTAAAACTATTTAATTCTACTTGAGACTATTTAATGCAACATATTCATAAAGTTTAGTAAAAATATTTTCAATCAATATATTAAAATAAAAAGACTGCAAGAACATATAAAAAATTCTTAGAAACTTAAAATAATAATAACAACAAAAATATGTTTTCATGAAGATTATGATATATTTAATAAACTATTTATGTCATCTTCTAACTAATCAAAAATAATAATTTAAAATAAAAAACTTAAACAAGATGATGAATATGATAAAGTTAGTAGATGCAACGTCATCCCATCACAAGAAATCTTTTGGTAGTTTAGGTAATGTTTAAAAAATTAAATCGGTAAAACCGTAAAGTTATAACTTATGACTTAATTAGTTTAGTCAATTAAATTGGTGGTCAAATTATAATTGAATAGAATAACATAATGAGAAAAAATCAAATCGAAAGATATAACTAATTCATGATCTGACCAGTTAAATTGGTTGACCCAATTTGAGTTTCAAAACATTGACTCTAAGAGTAATAGATTTTTTTTATTAAATGTGTATCACTTCTATTATAGTACAAAAAATATAGTTAAAATGTGATATAATAATGGTTCTATTGCTGAAGTGATACATATTCAATAATACAAAACCCTTGACTTTTAGGATACATTCAATAATGTTATTGACTTACTTGAATGAACTTACAAAGTATTAATTGAATATCTAAATTAATTAATAACTTAAGTTTTATGTATTAGTCTTCACTCACAATTTATTATTGAATTTGTGATTATAAAAATCTAAAACAAAAATTATAAAATAAATTATCGCACGAGTTAAAGGCTAGTATTAAAAAAAAGAAAAATATTTGTTGTACAAAAAAATTCATAATTCACATATGAAAATGTGGCATTAATGATGGAGAGAAAAGAAAAAAGAAAAGAAATAGTGGTAATGAAAATTAGCTTTTTTTTAATCAGAATATATATGTTTTTTATTTATTTATCATTCTACCATACTTTTTAGATTATGTATCAAAATATGTTTATTTTATAACATGTTCAGAAGTCGTCATCGGTGATATAATTAAAAGTGGAAGAATCTACCTTATAACATGCCTCTGAAGACATTTTGCTATGTGTTGCATTACTTGATTGACTACTTACTATTACATCACCTGCATTTTCACATGCTTCATTCTGAGATTCTTTGAATTATTATGTGTATGATGTAACATCCTTCCTAATCTATTAGCCTTAATGATGGTTATAGTAACTTATTAACCTTTGTGTGAGTCATCTGTTAATTTTGATGATTTTCATAGTTAGTTTGAACATAATGCTCTATTACAGGACATGAAAAATAGCCTAAAAAATAAAAACTTTTATAGTTGCATATAGAGATTCATTAGTAACTCTTATTTTATCCATCTTTGCAAGAGTTCAAGAAACAAAATAAATGGAGCATGATAAAGAAGCACATAAATCCTCTACCTAATTTTCTTGATGATGAAGTCTTTCTTTCTTTTCATTTTCTTCATTTCTTCTATTTCTTTCGGCTACTCTTTCTTTATTTTTCTTCGTTCTTTCCTCTGTCTCACATCCTCTTTTTCTCTCATTTCTTTCTTTTCTTTTGTGCTTATCTCTGTGTGCAATCGTATTTACGTATGAAAGGAAGCCATCAATTTTTTGTTTGACTTTTATAATTAAATGGAACAGTTGTATCTCGTAGGGCTACTTTGATATTTTATTAACGAATTTTCTAACTTTCATAAGTGTGATAATAAATTCTAAGACTTTATTTAATCCTTATACTCATCATTCTATAATTTCTTATACATTGTTAATTATTACTTAAACTCTATTACTTTTTTTTATGTTAATATAACCTTAAGGAAGTAACTAATACGTATTTGTTCTAACCATATCTATTTACAAATATCTGTCTTAACTCGTAATTATTTTTAAAATAAATTTCATCCTCTATTTAACTTGACTCCACAAATTTTCATAATTTGCTGAGTTACTCTCCTATTTAATTTTGGTCTTTAAACACTTAGTTTATTTATTAAAAATACCAAAATAATTTATTTAATTCCCCAAAAATAATCATAATTCATTGTAATTATTTATATCATAGAAATAAATTTTTTATATTTATTTTTATTAATTAAACATTCTATGCTAATTTTTGAACTATTTTTCATGTCTTATGATAGAGAATTATGTTCAAACTAACTTAGAAAATCATTAAAATTAATATATGATTCACACAAAGGTTCATAAGCTATTATAACCATCATTAAGACTCATAGGTTAGGAATGATGTTACATCATGTACATAATAATTCAAAGAATCTTGGAATGAAGCTTGTGCAAATGCATGTGATATAATAGTAAGTAGTTAATCAAGTTAGACAACACATAGCGAAATGCCTTCATAAGTATGTTATACAGTAGATTATTTTCCTTTTAATTTCATCTTCTACAAAATCATCATGATCGATGACAGTTTCTATGAACATTTTGTTTTTTTTATTACATGCAAAAAGTGCCTTCATGAATGACTACTTTTGTGAACAAAATGTATTTAAAAAAAAAAATACAATGTATAAAAATTATCATCAGTCATGATGATTTATAAAGTACTTAACAAAAAATATAAATAAATATATAAATAAAAAATTATCATCTTCTATGATAACTTCTAAATTACTTACTAAAAAAAATTATATAAGTCAAAAATTATTATCACTTATGATGACTTCTAAACATGTTATAAAATTAATGTATTTTGGTACATAATATAAAAGATAAGATAGAACAATAAATAAAAAAAATCTATATTATGATAAAAGAGCCAATGAAAATTATGTGAGGATTTTTTTTTTTTTAAATAACATTACCCATTATAGCAAACAACCTTAAACTTGATAAGACATCTCTTTACATAAATCGCTCCGCGTTTCGCCGCAATCCCATTTCTCTCTCTCTCTCTCTGAAATCTCCGAATGGTATCCAAAAACCCGAACCCGCCCGAGGGCTTCTACTTGGATCCGAGTGGCATGGCGCTGCCGGGGTTCAACCCCTTCGCCTCCGTCACCGCTGCCGCGGCCCCAGCAGACTCCGCTGCGAACTCGTCGGAGGACGCCGCTAAGAAGATCCGCAAACCATACACTATCACCAAGTCCAGGGAGAACTGGACCGAACCCGAACACGACAAGTTCCTCGAAGCCCTTCAACTGTAAAGTTCACTTTTTTACTTTTCCTCTTCTCAAAATGCAGTGAATGAATTTTAGGGTTCAGTTGAGACATTGGTTAGTGGTATTATGGTATATATAATATACTCGTGTGTGTGTGTGTGTGTGTGTGTGTGTTGATGGTTCTGAGTGGCATGTGTAGAATTGTGTGCCAAGATGTAGAATTTTGGGTTTTTCAGATCGGTTTGGTGGGGGAGGAATTGGGGTTTGTTTTTTATTAGTGTGAAGATGTAAGAATTTTGATTTTTGTGCTGAGTTAACACAGTGAAACAATCAATTTTCCTTTTTTAAGCCATGCCTAAGCTATTACTGTATTACATGGTTACTGGCTGTGTTGCTGGATTCGATCTCTGATTGTGTTTATGTTAATTTGCTAACTATTGCATTAAATTGTTGTTGCTTTGTTCACTTCTATGATTTTTTTTTTCAAGTTTCCTATTGTTTATTTTAGAATAATTTCTTGTTAGAAAGGATGAAAATGTGGTGCATGATTCACTTTGTAAGAGAGAATAGCAGAAACAAATTAGGCAGTTTAGTATTCTTTTTTACATGTTTTCGTTAGATGCTAAAAATTAACATATTTATTTCTTCTTTATGGTGTCTAATTATCACTTTTGGTTTAAACAATGTCTAGCATACAAGCCATGTTGAAGGAATTGAGTTTGAGATATCAGTTGGACAAGTGATGAGTGAGGAACTGAGGATATAAAGTGAAGTTGGATTGTCAGTTGTCAAGGAGAGAGAATTGGGACAATGCTCAATAGCTTTATACTAGAAATAGAATTGTATTTAAAACTAAATTGGTTCTACTGGTAAATTCTGTTCCACTTACATTGGGATCCTCTGATTACTTGCATTATAATTAGGGTTGTGGGTTTAACAAGATGAAGATGGATTCCCACTTCCCTTCTGACCAGTAGTAACTTCCCCTGTTTCCCACATACAGACACCCCGACAAATTGGATTAAGCTCTTTGATCTATTTACTATTTCCACTCTGATCTTTCCACTTTTAATTAGAATGAAAATCTTTTTATTTTCTACAAAGAAAAAGAGGGAGAATAGGTGCATTTAGATCCAAAGATGTTGGTAATCACAACTGGAAAAAAGTAGATAGGGTTGGAATAACATCTAAAATGAAAAGGAATGTTGGACTAATTAATCTTAAGCAGCATTTAGTATGTGATGAAGATTACCTTGGTTATTAATCAGAAATCGCACCAAGAACACCTATATTTTGATAGTAAGTTTATTTTCCTCAGGATTGTAATAGCATAGTAAATAGATTATTTGTTCATGATAAAATGCAGAATGACCTAAAGCCATGTTACTGTAGATGCCTCTTACATTAATTTTGTGGTCATATTAGGAGAATTACTACTTTTTTTTTTGTAGAAGAAAATATTATTGGAATAAATAGAAAATACATCTGAGAGGAGGATAAGAATTTCTCCTAAAAAGAGAAAAGAGAAAATAGAGGAAACAATTGATCCAAAGTGTCTAAAAAATGCAACGAAGCTGTGTAATCTCTTTGCATATCAGTAATAGAACTTCCCTCGAAACATTCATGAGCAGGGCACCAAAGAGAAACACTAGACACAAATATGCAATAACAAATTTGAAGGCAAAGACACCCTTGAAAATATGGGCATTCTTTTCCACCCAAATACACTTCAAATTATTGTATTTTTTAAAATTTGAATTTTGATAATAACTCGAGAATGTTGTAAATCATTGCACCCTTATGGTGGAGAGCTTTATTGAAAGATTAAAACTTAACTCCTTGCCATAAATGAAATTTAGTGTTTCAAATTAAAGCTAAATGTGTTTGTTTCTCCCCTTTCTTGGTCTTGGCGTTGCTATTTTGCATTATCCTCACGTTGTTTTGTTCCTTTCTTTCTGTATCCAGGTTTGACCGTGACTGGAAAAAAATTGAAGCATTTGTTGGATCGAAGACAGTTATACAGGTAATTCCAAATGAAAAAATCCTTTCTCCACCATAAGTGCATCATTATCTTTAATATTTCATATTGAGTCTAGATTTTTCATTCTAATTTGTAACTTGTAAGTATTCCTTTTCTCATTTTCTTTTTAAATTTTGTCTTTGTTCTTGGTGTTGTGGGAGGGAAGTCGACATAGCCATGGCAAGAAAAGGGGTATTCACTGATAAAAATTAGTTCCAGGTGATCTGTCATGATCCATGTGAAGGTTAAAAATACATTGCTGGAAGAAAATCCATGTTGCCGGAATGTGGTTAATTGGCTAACATAAAATATATTGGTGGAAAAAAATGATTTTATGTAGTCAACAGGAAGCAATATATATATATGGAAATATGTTAGAAAATATTTTATGCTATTTATTGCTTGTGTCTGCAGCTTATCTGGCTTGAAAGATCTGAATGCATAATCGTTTATCAGTTGTTGGTTAGAGTTTCAATGTTATATGGATACCTCAATTTAAGAAGGACTAAAAAATTATTTCTGCTGACTTTGTAGATACGTAGCCATGCACAGAAATACTTTTTAAAAGTTCAGAAGAGTGGGACAAGTGAACATCTTCCTCCACCCAGGCCTAAAAGAAAAGCTGCCCATCCATATCCTCAGAAAGCTTCCAAAAATGGTCATCATCTTTCACCATATTCTTTTCTGTAACAAAATTTAAGTGCAATTATATCTAATAATTTTTAATTGATATTTGGCAGCTCCTGTACTCTCTCAAGTATCAGGATCTTTTCAATCTTCATCTGCTATGCTTGAACCTGGATATATCCTGAAGCATGACTCCTCAGCAATGCTTAAAACTCCTATTATGAACACTGTGGTGTCTTCCCACTCAAACACCACCTTGCAAACAACTAATTTATTGCATGGTATTAAATGCCGCAATTTTCTGTGCCTTAAATTTTACTTATATAATCCTGGGATTTAATTTATGAAAATAATTGACGTTGTTTGTTGAAGGTACTTGTTACAAAAAAAAAAAAGAGATACTAACTACTTTCTTGTGTTTGCAACATCATGTGTTTTGCAGTGCCAAAAGTGAATAATTCTTGCACTAGCAGTGAAAGCACTCCTAGAGTCCGGCCAGTTGGTGAATCTAATGGTCAAGGGAATAATAGCCATCCACTGAGAGGCAAGGCTTTGATGGTTTTCCTTTATAATTTCAAGTTGATTTTCAAGTTGTTATAAACACAATTTGTGCTGATAGAGGCATATAATGTTTATTTTAGTTTGTATATGGTTGCTTTACACCAGTTTCATATTCAAAAACAACACTTTATGGGGTCAGAATTAACTTTGGAGTCTCTCTTAACTTTCAGTTGATTTCTTCGAGATGGATCTTTGATAATCATTGTCATATGCACCAAAATTTTCATTTGAACTGTGGTTTAAGTGCAAGGTTGATGTGTGTTCACAGACATCTGAAAAATGTTAGCTGTAGCTTTTATTTGAATTCAACGGAACTACTCAAATAATGCCGAAAGATCTTATTATTTCTGAGATTTTCTCAATGGTACCTTACATTTATTAGATTTGATGTAACCCTGTATGTGGAACATGTTGTCATTTTAATGTTTATTTATCACATGGACGTGATAGTCTGTGGTGTTTTTATTTTAGCTTCATGACTCATTTCATCTAATTATTATCATATCTTTTTTTTTTTTTGTCATGCAAGTTTCACTTTTGTGATATTGTTAATTCTTTTATATGTATTATTATCTCCATATTTTAATTAGCATTTTAACAATACTTATTTTTTTTCTTTTTAATGCAGTTCTTCCAGACTTTACTCAAGTATACAGCTTCATTGGCAGTGTATTTGACCCAAATGCAACTGAGCATTTGCAGAAACTAAAAAAGATGGACCGTATAGATGTTGAGACGGTATGCATGTGTTCTTTCAGTCCAATCTGTACTATTCTACTTAGCTCGATTATTTTGCGGTTACATTTTTGCAAATTTCTTTTTCATATGCTTTAGGCAATTAAATTGCTACTCCTTAAGTTGTGTCCAGACATTAAAGCTTTATTTGAACCTGATTCACTATTGACTTGTGTCAACTTGCACAATGTATGAATGAATTTATGCTTCAGAAGTACTTACAGACCTTGGCTCTATTTAGGTGCTACTGTTGATGAGAAACTTGTCTATCAATTTAACTAGCCCAGATTTTGAGGATCATGTAAGTATTCATGTCACTGATCTTTAGATTGCTATAAATATAAAATATGTCATGATGAGTATGTGCCTTTATAGAAGCACCATGTGAGACCATTTGGGTAAAAGTGTAATGTTATGTGTCTTTTTTTGGTTTCAATTTTTCTGCTCATATCATTTGGTGTAAGATTTTGAAAAGTGCTATAGCAAGACACCTTATCCTCTACTCTTTGTATTTTTTCCTCTCTCCTATTAGTGAGTCTCTTTGATCATCTCATCAAAGGAAACAAAAGGGAAAAGTACAAAAAAGGATTCTTGGTAAAAATATTTGAATTTAAGAACAATTATTAATAGTAGTTACTCCTTAACATGTTTTGAACATTGTTAACTAGTTGAGTGGTTGATTGTTCCTAAAAATGTTCTTTTGTTCTCCCCCAAAAAAATTCCTATAACTAAAAATATTTTTTTCCAAAGAAAATGCAGTAGTTTCTTGTTTATGGCTTTCAGGGTACTAAAGTTGTGTATGTTGTCATTGGTAGTTATGAAATACAAGGCATGCCGATTGCTTTGTCTACAGCATTATATTTTCCATCCTACTATCTTTAATATTCTTGTTCATCTTGTCCCTGAGCTGGGATCCATCAAGAAGCACAAAACTTGGAGGCTACTATCAATTATTCTTTAACTCAAAACATCTTTTACAACTATAGGTCTCATACTACTACTAAATCTTATATTTGCTATTACATTTGAAGGTTCTGGATTTAATGTTTCTTTTGTATGATAAATGCATTCCTTGGTTACTGCTAAAATCAAGCACACACATTTCACAAATTGCATGTGCAGATTGTATATTAATTTTTCGAGTTTGAAAAACTTGTCACTAGTATGAATTGTGGAGTTAATTGGCTGACAAGACATCCAATTGCATGTTTAAGGAAAGAAGGAATGATAATGAACTTTATATATATGTTGGTCAGCATCTTTACTATTGTGCATGCTGTGTAATTCATGCAGAGAAAGCTGCTTTCATCATATGAGGTTGACCTGGAGACAGATAACTATATCAATGCAGATAGACCCATGCACGATGAGCAATTGAAGAGTGCTACCTAGATGGGGTGGAGGCGGAAAATGGCTTCAATTTTCAGCTATTGGAGATGCAGTGAGGGTTTCATGATTTTGCATGATGAGGTAAAGATGCCTTGGAAAGGTAACAAGCTGAGAGGTTCCAGTCACAGCCAATTATGATCCTACTCTAGTTTGTAATTGCTGTTGCTCGTCATCTCAGCTAAGCAAGGCGTTAATTCTCTTCATTCATTTTGATGTAGTGTGTATATATGAATTAACATATTATAAAAGAAAATAATAATGTGGGAATGTATAGTTTTTCCTAGTTTTGTGTAGGTCTGTACAGTACCTAATATTTGTGTATTAGATTTAAACCAAACGTCAAATATCTGGAAGCGAGGCTATTCTGTTCCTGTATTCTGTATACAATTAATTAAATTTATCCAGTGTAAAATTTTTTGGGCGCTGGATATGGAAAGGAGTTATAAGAACTCAATTAAGATATCAAGCTTGATGCCCAACTGGGATTGGAGAGTTGCTCAACATTTTTCTTTTGGTCAAGAGTTGTGTTTTGTTTAATCTATGATTCATCAAAGAAGCAGTGATCCTGAGCTTGGCTCTGTTAAGTTAGTGGAGACTTCCTTTCATCAATTAAATGCGTGTTTAAGATAATTGTGAAAATTAAATTATTTTAATAATTAATTATTGTATAAATTTTTTGTTATAATTGATTATAAGAAAAAAGTTTTATGTTTGAATATAATAGTTAAAAAATAATTTTAAATTAATCTATTTGTTTTTGAGATAATATAAAAAAGAATTATTTTTATATATTAAATTATTAAAATAAATATATAATAATTAAAAAAATTATTTAATTAAAATAAAATAATATTTATATATTATTGTTAAAAATAATCTCAACAACTTTTTCACAAAACAGTTCAAATTTTAGATGGTATAGCAACAGCTTTTTTCATGGCATAAAAGCTGTTGTTTTATTTATTTAAATTTGCCAAACACGTTCAACAAGTAAACAACCGTTTTTTTAGCTGTTGGATGGTAATAAAAAGTCATACCAAACATGCTCTAAGTTAGTAAAGACTGAATAGTTCAGAGTGAATATATAATCAAGAAGAGGGATTCTTGCATTCCTCCTAATTTGAGCCTTTGTAATAAACATGAATGGGGAATGACTGGTACTACTTTTAGGACTAAAATGAAATTGAAAGTCGACATCAAGTCCTTGTTAAAGAAAGTCACCTCACTGACTCAAATGGACTTCTTTAAACAATTGGACGCAAACGGAATTCCTTAAACAATTGGCACTTTGTTGCTCTGCGCTTGCAAAAGACAGGAAAGTTATCTTGAGTTGGAGGGAAACGAAGTATACTTGGTACCTAAAATGGGGGACCAAATTATTCATGCCACTTGCACAAACACTGCTTCCACAGTAACTTTTGAATACATGTCAATGACGTTTGAAGATATCAAATATAGCTATGCAGAAGTTACTGTTGTTCAATGTTGGAGATGCTATTTTGGAAGCGTTTTACCTAATAATCATCTCTCAGTGTGGAGGTTAGTCTTACAGTAATGTGTAAAAATACTTTGATCAAAGAAAAAAAATAAAGAAGTTATTGTTGTTCGGAAAATATTTGCGCAACAATCCTTATTCAGATCCAGTACAACTGAAATTCGAAGCAAAAATGTTATATTCTAACTCTTGTACCATATCTTTTTGTCGACTATGTTAGTGTTGCCTTCATTGTCTAATGCATTATCTATAATTAATTTGACTACTTCTAATTATCATATATTATTATTTGGTTTCAATTAAACCAAAATTATTTCCGCCAAAATTGTTATTTTACCATTGTTATTATCCCGCATCCTCTCTTCACAGCCATGTTCTCTTGCTAGCAAGACTTATTTATTTTTATTTTTTTTCGTTTCATCATATGGACATGCCATCTAATTGAGGCATATTATTTGGACCTCACATATTTCCCTTTTCATCTGTCTGGGCAAAGGCTTTTCCTTTTCATCTAAGTTAAAAAAAATAATTTCTTATTCTTTTTTATTTTTTTAATGTTGACCTTTCTTCTTTTTATCTTTTAAAAGTCTTTTTTAATTGAGAATAAAAAATGAATATTGTAGAGAAGGATTTTTCAATTGCTTCCGGTGAGAAATGCTTTGCGTTAAACTTGATAATTATCTCACTTAGTGAAAGGAGCCAAGGTACAAAACTTTTACTTCTATAGTTCTCATTCGTTTCATACTAATTTTATTCATTAGTGTTATTCTCTTAAGAGTAATAATGATACGAGTTAGAAAAAAAAATCAGAATTTTAACAAAATTTAGCTAGATCTAATGTTGATTGCCAATGAATAAAAAAAAGTAGTAAGAATCATTTACCCATCTAAGAGTCAACAAACATGTTAAATCATTTTATAATAATTTTGTAACGAAAAAAAATTTTGTTTTTAACATTTTTCTTCTATTAATTATGTACAACTATACAATAGTTTATCTGCCACTAACTTATTTATGACATTATTTTTCTTACACAATAAAAAATATTTTATTCATCCAAAAAAATTATAAACTGAAAAAAAATTAAAAATCGATCCGTCGTTAATTTGTTTTGAAGGCAATTAAAAGTTGAACAAATAACTTTTTCTCCTTGAGTTGATTTAGTTTTTTTTTTTCATTTAATGTATACACTATGAATAGAAATATAACTAGCTTTTTATTTGTAATTTTTATAGGAGAACTTTGAAGTGTCAATAAAGAAAAATACATGAAATTAAAAATCAAAACAAATTAGAAAGTGTCCGATAAACTTCACAGGATGATTTGTAGGAGTTTGATAATTTGATTATTTTTAAAATTTTACAAAAGCCCTGCTATCAAAAATATATTTTACAAAAGCCCCATATACATTTTTCAGAGTTGTTGAGTGATTATGGTAAGCACAAATGAACCAAGATATTTAAAAATAACCAATTAAGTTTTGTATGGGTATTTAATATTGAGTGAAATTGAATAAAATATGAGAATGATATGAAATGAAATAGGATAAAATAAAAAAAAATATACCATTATTTGGATAGTTAATAATAGAATAAAGATAAATTTTTATTCCATTATTTGAATTGACAATAAAATGAAATAAAATAATAAAAATTAATAAAATAAAAATTTCATTTCATCTCATATCTTTTAATTTAAAGAGAAAGAAAAAATGAAATAAAATAATAAAAAAATTAATAAAATAAAAATTTCATTTCATCTCATATCTTTTAATTTAAAGAAAAAAAAAATGAAATATAAGATGAAATAAAATAAATTGTATTTAATACCATTCTATTCCAACTTTATTTTTAAAATTCAAATAATAAAACAATACACTATTCCATTTTTTCCTACCAGTCCAAACAAACGGTTTCACACCTTCCCCCCAAAATCCCTACCTTTCTTTGCAACTACTGTCACTGCCACTGCCACTGCCACTGCCACTGCCACTGTCAGAACTCAGTTATCTCTGTTATCTGCAAGTTCTTTTTTCCTCTAAAGTTTGCTCATTTCCTATTCGTAGTTTAGTGTTTAGACTCTATGCTAAATTTGGAGGGTGGTTTCTTTGGAAGAGAAAAGAAACTGTAATATTAATCTATGGACATCTTTTTCTTTTCTTTTTCTTAAAGTCTCTATATGTAGATTTTATTTTGGAAAGAATACATTTTTTGGGTGTTTTTAATGGAAGCTTCAAGTTTGCAACCCCATCAAATAATCACTAGGGAGAAGATAAGTAGAGGGTAGTTGGAATTAATGGTGCTGATTGTTGTGATCGGATGGCAGATACTATAACAATTGAGAGAAGATGGATCAAATAAACAATTCAATTCAGATGGGCAGAAGGGGGCTATTAGACCCACAGATTATTGAGAATTGTCTAACTTGAATTGGAACCATGTTCCATTTTTTTTTTCCTTTTCAATAACTATTATTAGCCACATGTAAAAAATCCAAATACAGGATGAGATTTTTTTGTATTTAACTATTTATTAGCCACATGGAAATGGAACATTACTAAGTGGGGTAGTTTTTTTTTTTTTGGTTTTTATTTGTATTATGTCACGAAAGACCCGTAGATGAAACTTAACCCAAATAATTCAAATACTTAAGTGTCTGTGATTCTTCTGGTTTGTTTTGCTGTATTTTGTCCCTCAATTTTTGTTTGAGTTGAAATGATATAATGCTTATAATAATGTGCAATTCTGGTGTTATTATAAATCAAATATAATAATCCTTCCTTATTGATTAATTTTTATAATTTTCTCTTAATGCTGTCTTGGTATGTTCTGATTTTCATTTTGGTTCTTTGAATATTTGTAGAGGGAGTATGTCATGCGAAAAAGGATTTTAATCTTGCAAAACACCCAGAGATCGAAGTACCAAATCTACAGGTGATTAAGCTTATGCAGAGCTTCAAATCCAGGGAATATGTACGTGAGACTTTTGCTTGGATGCATTATTACTGGTTCCTCACCAATGATGGAATAGAGTTTTTAAGGACCTAACTTAATCTCCCATCAGAAATTGTGCCTGCCACCCTGAAGAAAACTCCTAAACCAACTGGAAGAGCATTTGGTGGCCCTCCTGGTGATCTGCCTCGGTAATATAGAGTTGAAATGAATTTTCAATTTATACTTGCTCATGTGTTTGTAGTTTTTGACTCTCCGCTTTGACTCTGATCTGTAGTGGCCCTCCTCGGTTTGAAGGAGGCTCAAGGTTTGGTGATCGTGATGGACCTCCTGGTGAGTTTGCCGGTGACAAAGGAGGAGCTCCAGCAGACTTCCAGCCATCATTTAGGGTAATTTTTATTTTTCTTAATGTTATGATTTTGGGCTGGTACAACTAGGCAAGTTCATTTTTCTTGTATGTTTCATTGCATTCTTCATTTTTAAAAGGTATAAATGTTTTTGCAAATAATTTAGGTAAATTTAAAGTCTCATTTCTTCTTGTTTAAAATTGTCACTGCAATAGCCCTTGGGAAATATTGTATGAAAATTTTTAGAATAGCATCAGTTCCTTGAAGAGCTCATTGGTTTTATTTTAATTTGTCTTATGGAGTCATAGACAGTAAAAAAGTGGACAAGGCTTCCTAATGATTTCAGGGACCCAATCGGTTGTGGTTTGTTTCTTCTATTCCTATGAGGGAATAGTGTCTGCTCGCTCAATAATTGAGTCCACTGACTTGACTGTTTTTTTCTTGCATTCAATTTCTTAACGTTATCCTCTGTCAAAACAAAGAAAATATTAAACTGAATGTGCTTGACATCTCTCTCCGTACCCCTTTTGGCTGTTATATTTTCTTACTTAATATGGTAACTCTTTTTCAATCCAGGGTCCTAGTGGAAGACCTGGATTTGGACGAGGTGGTGGTGGCTATGGTGCTGCACCCAGCAACAGTTTTTCTTGAGTTTTGTTGCTTTGAAGATTATGGGCTCATGTTCTATCAAAAAAAGATTATAGGCTCATGTTAGTTACTAGGATAATGTTATTGTAGTAACATTCCATGGTGCTCTGTTGAACCAATTGTCTTGTTCTCTATATTTGATAATTTTGGTATTGGTTGTTCAGGACCGTATTTTTTGTCTTTCTGAAATCAGTTCAAATATTATTGGGAAATTATGAGTTTATATACATTATAATTACAGTTCCTATACTGACACAATATCGTGTCATGTTAACGTTGTAATAAGGCATTTTCAGAATGTGTATTTCTACTTTTATCAGCGTTAATTTCATCAAATCGTGGATATTGCATTGTTATAGTTGCTCTGTATGTACGTACTGTCGGAGCATGTAATTTTAGCACTTTAAACCTTGAATTTGATCCATGCACATCGACTTGCCCAAGAATTTGCCCTCGGTTTATTTAACCCAATAACTGCCACTTGCCATTGCCTGTGATGACAAGAGGCACTCTGTTTCCCAATTTGATTTGATTGAGATCGTATGGAATTAAGGGAGGATGAATCTTCCCCTGAATTTCTTTTTATTATTTTCTCATAAGACCTTTGGAAGATTCAACCAGACACTGTAACTACTTCAACCAGCCCGAGCCTCCAGCGCTATTTAGTTAGGCTTATTGCCGCACGCTATCGGCTTATGCAGCAGAAACTTGAGTTGTGACGAAATTCGGACTACACGCAAAAGAAAATTTGATGAACAAAGCAGAAGTTTTAGATGAAATAAATTTGAAACCTATTTCCACATTACCTAACAAGTGCATACGACGGTAATCTTAATAATAGCCAGACAAAGTTCAGGTAGAAAACATGCTATTTTTCATTTTTTTCATTGATGTATACAAGATTGAAGAAATAGGCAGACACGCAGAGACACAATTTCACATCATAAAACTACAAACCCAAGAGGGTAAACACAAGGACAAAAACTACTAAAATACTTCGTCTCATCCACCACTATTGAGTATGTGAGAGACTAAAAGACACCAATGACAACGATATCAAGTTAACAAAATCGACATCAATTCAGGCTCTTAGTCCACTTCCTCCATCTTGCTCTCCTCTGCACCATCCTCTTCCAATGGAGGCATGTCAACATCATCCCCACCAGTCTCCTCCTCATCAATGCTGAGACCAAGCTTCAACATCCTGTGAATCCTTGCAGCAAAGGTGTTGGGATCATCAAGGCTAAAACCAGAAGTCAAGAGGGCTGTCTCGAAGAGAAGCAACACAAGGTCCTTCACTGACTTATCATTCTTGTCAGCTTCAGCCCTCTTCCTCAGCTCCTCCATAATACCATTATCTGGGTTGATCTCCATGGTCTTCTTGCTAGACATGTAGCCGCCCATGCTGTTATCCCTCAAGGCCTGAGCCTTCATGATCCTCTCCATGTTTGCAGTCCATCCATATTCACCAGTCACCAAACAGCATGGTGAATCAACAATCCTATCGGAGACAACAACCTTCTCAACTTTGTCTCCCAAGATTTCCTTGATGGTCTTGCAAAGGTCCTCAAATGACTTCTTTTTCTCCTCTTTTTTCTTTTTCTCTTCCTCAGTCTCATCATCCAACTTCAATCCTTCCTTCGTAGCTGAAACCAACTTCTTGCCATCATACTCTTTCAGTTGCCCAACAGCATACTCATCAATGGCATCCACCATGAACAGCACCTCATAGCCCTTCTTCTTGAGTCTCTCCAAGAAGGGAGAGTTCTCCACAGCCTTCTTGCTCTCTCCAGTGATGTAGTAAATGTCTTTCTGGCCCTCCTTCATTCTGGTAACATAGTCCTTCAAGCTCGTCAACTCATCTCCACTCTTTGTAGAATGATATCTTAGCAAATCAGCCAATTTAGCCCTGTTCTGGCTATCCTCATGGATACCCAACTTCAAATTCTTGGAGAAAGCCTCATAGAACTTGTTGTAATCTTCCTTGTTCTCCGTAATCTCATTGAACATCTCAATGCACTTCTTCACAAGGTTCTTCCTGATCACCTTCAAGATCTTGTTCTGTTGCAAGGTCTCACGGGAGATGTTGAGTGGCAAGTCATCAGAGTCAACAACACCCTTCACAAATCCAAGGTACTCGGGTATGAGCTCCTCGCAGTTGTCCATGATGAACACCCTCCTGACATAAAGCTTGATGTTGTTCAGCTTCTTCCTTGTGTCAAACAGATCAAAAGGTGCCCTTTTGGGGACGAAGAGAATGGCCTTGAACTCAAGCTGGCCCTCCACAGAGAAATGTTTCACGGCCAAGTGCTCTTCCCAGTCATTGGTCAGGCTCTTGTAGAAAGAAGCATATTCTTCCTTGGTGATCTCTTCTGGCTTGCGCAGCCAGATTGGCTTCTGCTTGTTGATTTGTTGCCACTCGTGAGAAACCTCCTTGATCTTCTTCTTCTTCTTAGAATCTTTCTCCTTGTCTTCGTCAACATCCTCAACATCCCCTTCTTCCTCCTTCTTGGGCTCATCATCTTCATCATCACTAATCTCTTTCTCGGTGGTCTTCTCAGTCCACAGGTAAATAGGATAGCTAATGAATTCAGAGTGTTTCTTCACAAGATCCTTGATCCTCCTCTCCTCTAAGTATTCCAACTGTTCAAAATCCAGAACAATATCAATCAATCAGTACATTCTTGAATTAGATCATTTTGTATTAAAAAATTGAAAAAAAATCTGAAAAATAGCAAATTTTCTCTAAAAATTGAATTAAAATCCAATATGCACTCAATCAATACAACAACTAAAAATCCATTTTTCTGCTGTAGCTACCCATTCCAAGTTGACAAATCATCAATTTCAGCAATTACAACTAAATTACAAATTACCTTCCAACAGGTGTTCCTTACATGCAAACCTAAAAATGCTAACTACACATCACTCTCACACACACATTTCCCACATCTACTTATGTGATAGAATCAGAACATAAATATGCAGAAAACAATGATAATTAGATGATGAAACTGTGCAGCTATGAGTAATATGTGTGTAAATGTGTATATATAGCATTGTACACTCAAACCTACCTAAAAAGTACTAGATGTCATGAACAATATCAACCAATCAATCAATACAAAGACAACAAATAAAAAGAAAATCCAATTTTGAACAAAAGAGCATAATGGGATTTGAGTTGTTGAGATTACCTGATCCTCCTTGAGGAAGAGGGTGATCTTGGTTCCTCTTCCTAGTTGCTCCCCGTTGGTGTCCCTAGTGACGGTGAAGGAGCCACCGGCCTGTGATTCCCATATGTACTGTTCATCGTCGTTGTGCTTGGAGGTGACAATGACTTTCTCGGCAACTAGGTAAGCAGAGTAGAAACCAACACCGAACTGGCCAATCATGCTGACGTCAGCACCAGCCTGCAACGCCTCCATGAACTCCTTGGTCCCAGACCTCGCAATGGTACCCAAATTGTTCACCAAATCTAAAAAACACACAAAAAAAAAAAAAACAAGGCAAACAAGTCAAAATTGAAGAACAACAACACACGAATTAACAACATAAGAAACTCAGAAGTGAAGTTGTTTTGATCACGTGGGGATTTATTTATTGCATTTACCTACCTGCTTTGGTCATGCCAATGCCGCTATCGATGATGGAGAGGGTCTTGTTGACCTTGTCGGGGACGAGTCGAATGAAGAGCTCTGGTTGGGCATCGAGCTTGCTCTTGTCCGTTAGACTCTCGAATCGGATCTTATCCAAAGCCTATATATATAAACAGAAATTTGAAACACCGTTACTTGCTTCATTGGAAACAAACACTAAACCGTTGCATGCATAAGAGTTTCTCATGATTTTGGTAAGGGGCGGAAGAAGAATTGAAGAATTGAGAGAAGGAAAGAGGAGGAGACTTACGTCGGAGGCGTTGCTGATGATTTCGCGAAGGAAGATCTCCTTGTTGGAGTAGAAGGTGTTGATGATGAGGCTCAGAAGTTGGTTGATTTCGGCCTGAAAGGCGAACGTTTCTGCGTCTGCCATCTGTACATCCGCCATGGATTACGAATTGCAGAAAGAGCTAACTGTAGATATAGAAGGAATTGCAGAGAGTGGTTCGACGGAGAGATGGGGAAGAAGAAGGGAAAGTTATATAGGAAAGGAAACACACAGCTTCTGGATTCTTCTACCTCTCTCTCGATGCCCCTTTTTTTTTTTATTGAATGGCGGGGTTTATGTGAGGGACGAGAGACGGTGTCGTTTTGGTTACTTATAACTTACGCGGGATGGGATGGAATCCCGAAGTTTCCCGAGAGACGGTTGTTATGTTAAGTCTCTCGAATGTTCGTTGCGTTGCCTACCTCCCACCAGGTGAAAGGTTAAAGTTAAAGTTGACGAGCACGACGACCTGCCCCGCTACACAGTGAATATATCACTATTTTTACAACGTAATGTAGGAAAATGATAAATGGATATATGTTTTTCCTATAAATGCCTCACAAATTTTAAATCAGTAAAAAAAAAAAACTTATTTAGACTATTAAAAAATAATAATAACACAAAGTATTGTTCACTAACTTGCATTAAAATATGTGAATGAAGGGTGTATAAGTATTATTATTGTTGATTTTTTTTTTTAATCTTTAACGGGGTTTATCACCCTCAAAAGGAAAACAAATTACGTATACAATTAAGAATGAGATACCTCCACATAATATTGCCACAGGAGGCTAATAACAGATTGAGTAGGAACATCAATAACAACACAAAAAAATGAACTTGAGTGATCTAGCCTAACAAAAGAATTTACACATTATTTTTTGAGTAAATGACCTAACAACACCATCTAATCTTCATAGAATAGAGCTCAAATTTATTTGACAAGTAAAGCACAATGATAAGTGGTCGAACACTCTTTTAATGCGAGATTCACAACAACTTTTAAATTCATATTTATCACAATTTTTTTAAGACTTATACTCTCTGCAAAATTAAGGTCATAATATAAACTTTAGAGCTTAGCCTTAATACTTAAACAAATACTTAAGTTGCAATAGAATCTTTTTACAAATTTGCATGATCATCACATAACAAGCCTCCACAAGCAACTTAGGGACCTTTGACAAACCGATCCATCTAAATTTAGTTTGTAAGAACCATATGGTGGAAAAGACTAAGAAATCAACCTCACTTTCTTCGAGTTTGTGAAATCCATTAGCAAAGTATTATGGATATGGCTTTCCAAAATCACTTTTGTGTATCTGAGAATATATTGTATACTAACTTATAAGAATTCTGTATACTATGAGAGAACACTTATTCATTATTATTTTTTAAAATAATCCATGCAACTACAACAAACAACACTTGCTAATTAACATCTTCCATATTCCACCAATTGTTTGCTAAGTTCGAAGATAGCCAATCACGCAACTCGAAGAATGAACTCCAAACTTGGGGTTTGATTAGGTAGGACAACACTTTGACAACATATTCATAATCACGAACAAGGTGCATAATTGTTTCCAATGCTTAACCACAACAGGGGCAAAGATCAATGTCAGTCTTTCTCTACCTATATTGTTTCTCATTTGTGAGTAATTGTCCATGAACTATGAGCCAAAAGAAGGCACATATAAGCAGAGGATCCGACCAAGACCACACTTTCTTGAAGCATAAAGCATTGTGGCCTACATGGTCTTTCGCTAAGAGCATATAATATGTTGATTTGAGAGAAAACATTCTATCTAAAGACCATTTCCAAGCTGGGATATCATGCCTTGAAGTTATTTTGTTGTAAACATCATGTGGTAGATATTGAGAGATCAATTCCCATTTTCAATTACCATCATGAGAGTAGAAGGCCACGAGATAATCTATAACCCACTCTGGATTTTTCTCATAAATTATTTCTTTGAGGAAAGTCAGAATTCGAAACCCATACATCTAACTAGAATCGTGTTATATTACCATTTTCAAAGATTCAAAGTATATTATTCTTCTTCACAATGATATTGTTGATATTTTATATGTGTACAGGTAGACATTAATGATTATTTTAGTTGAAATAAAAAATAATTATTTTAGTATAGTAAATAAAAATATTTTATAGAATTTTTTGGTGTGTTTATGGTCATTATTTTTTTTGTTTATTGCCACTCCTTATCAACAAACATTTTTCTCATTTTCTTAAAATATATTTTATTAAATAGAAAGTTGAATCTAACACATTTACTAACTAATCAAAGATGTTTTAAGAAAATAAAAAAAATTATATAAAAGTTACAACAGACAAATAAAAGAGATTCATCAACGTCCCAATTAAAATTGGGAAGCATTTTCCGTACTTCCTCCATCAACATTTGCCTGCTATAGTAAGTTTTATGTTTTATTTATTTTAGAATTTTATTATCGTGTATATAAAAATTAATAGTTAAAATTTATAAAATTAATTATTTGTGACAAAAAAAGAATTAATTTAGTTTTCTGTATATAATTGAATGTATATAAATATTATTAATTAAATTTTATAAAAAAATTATATGTACCTTATAAACAATACTTGTAAAATATTAATCAAATAATAAATAACTAATCACAATTATTAATTTATTTTAACAATAAATCAACTATAATCATTTGGGTGAAGATTGGGTACTCCACTTTTTTGGTGGCTGTCGTGAAATGTTACCATTGGGTTAGCCCAAAATTATTAAGTGGCCGGATGCCGATGGCCCGTTTGACACTTCTCAATTTAAAATCCCCAAGTTTTAAGGCCGAAACAACCAAAAACTATAATATAGGGGCTAACTTTGTAAATTCCCTAACAAGGCTATTACATTACAATCAAATCTGACGTGGCACAATCGGCAAACGAAGACGAAGTGAACAGATCCTTATACTGCTCTCGCCCGCAGCTGATTCATTTAACTCTGTCACACGTTTATCTGCGCCGCCAGGCCACGTAGCTGACGTGGTACCCGAAACTAGAAAGAGACAAATAGCAGGCGCATGTTAGCTCCACTGCTGACCAGCCACAACTCCGTGCTATCGTGCGCCACCGAAACGTTTCTGATCTCTCTCTCTATTCCCCATGAAGTTCCATGGGGACCAGATCGCTGAAGAAGAAGAGGCCCCGTGAGCCCCACAACCACCCTCCCATGGCTGCTACTTCTCCTCCGAGGCGCAAGCCTCGTCCTTACATCACTGTCTCCGTGCTTCTCTCCGCTTCTCTCGTCGTTTCCGTCATCGCCCTCTTGCTCATTTCCTCCAACAAATTGGGCGCGTTCGAACGTGCTGTTTCCTATGAGATGGTCAACGTGGTCAATGAATTCCCTCACGACCCCGAAGCCTTCACCCAGGTAAAGTTTTCATATATATATATATATATATATATATATATATATATATATATATATATTTTAAATTTTTTGATCGTGGGCATCTCGAATTTGTGCATAATATGTATTGGGTTTTGGTTTTTTTTTTTTTTTAAATGGGTTCATGTTGTTATTGTTGTCTTTCACTGTTTGTGGTGCAAAATCAGTTTTTCAATTACTGCTTGATTTGAGAATTGGCTTGGTTTCATGTATCTAGTGTTTTCTTTTTTCTTTTTTTAATGTGTGTGTCTGTGTGTGCGTGTGTGACCGGGTTTTTGATTTTTTTTGGGAAGAGAGTTGACAAACAATTTGGATGCAATGCTATGTTTGCTTCATGATTGTTGATGAGTTTGTCCAAAACCTGAAATGCTAGTACCTCTTTTGTTCCATACAACATTTTCTGATCAAATATGGCGAGAGGTGTTAGCCTGGATCTCAGTTAACATGTGAGATGGGAGGGATAAGAGAAACCATGGCCATAACTTTTTTTTTTTGAGGTCTTACATTGTATTTTCAAATAATTATTTCTGAGGCAGCTGACTCATTTGGGGAGTGAATTCAGTGAGGAAGGCTAGGTATTCTAGTTAATACAGGCAGGACATTTGGTGGAATTGAAGGAACTCTGGTTTAAAAATCCTGTTGTATTTCAGATATGTATTTCTTCTATGAAAAGGGTTAAAAAATAAAAAAAATCAGCCTTTACAAGGACAATTGTAGGGATTTTTTAACCTAAGTTCATTAAAGGGCCACTTGTAAGTTGTAAGTCTTGTGGCTTTTCAATTGAATTTGAAAGAAACTGTTGCTTTTGTGCAAAATCAAGATAAGGAATGACATAAAAGCAAGACTAAATTCAATGATGGACTTGAGAATCTTATTGAATGCTCTGGCATCAGTAGCACATAATCTTCCTGATGATTGCGAACATCTAGCTTTATGCTAAGGAGGTATATACTTATAAAGAGTCTATGGAATGATTAGTTAACGCATGCATCACTTCATTAATGAAATGCCAAGATGTTGATTTGGGTATTATTTAATTTGTCACTCATGGAAGAGAAAAATGCCTTGCCTCTGCTTGTTTGATTTTCAGGGCCTTCTTTATGCTGGAAATGACACCTTATTTGAGTCAACTGGTCTTTATGGGAAGGTAATGTTACTCATTTTCTTTCCCTCCTTTGCCCTTTTTATATTCCTCTTATTTATATGATTTTTATTAGCCTTTTGTCTTACCATTTTCCTTTCTAGGGTTGGAGTGGGATGTGAAATTTGTGTATTCTTGTTTCTCAATAGTGGTCATCTAAGATCAACTTATGTTCAAATATTAAGCTGGAATGGCAATATAACCAGTACTGGTGTCATCTATTAGATAAGACCAAAGTGTTTTGAAGCTTTATTTATTTTATTTGTAAAATACATTCTGTGAATCATGATTAGTTTTATTTTCTTATTACATTCTGATATTTGTGTTTCCTAGACATGCAGTTATTCTTGTTTTTAACGTGTAATGTTGCATTTAACCTTTTAATTATTTGTTGTTTCAGTCATCTCTCCGGAAAGTAGCTCTTCGTACTGGGAAGGTACAGACCCCTGATTCTCGAACTCTTCCATGTACTTGTTCAAATACTTAGTTTATTTTGTTTTCCAATTATTATACATTTATAAGAATAACAACCGATGAAAAGCAAACTACTAAGTTGGTTCAATCCAGACACAAGTTCTGTTATTATGCATGTACTTCTCATTGCAAGCTTATAGACTGAGTTGCTTTGACTAGAATCAATTATATTTTGCATAGACGGTAGTACAGTATGAACTATGAACAGTTTTAGACAAGGAAGTCAGGTCAATGGTTCATTGCCAGTCTGCTTGCTGCAGTTGGCCTGTTCGTGTTAACGACTATTAATGTCAATTATGGATTTTACTCAGTATTGTTTCTGGAAATAAATTACTGGACTTTTTTGGCCCAATTTTTCCATTCTTTTTCACTTTGTTTTGGACACAATGTTTCCTTCACTGGAATAATGCCTAATTTCAATACAAATCCTTCTTTGAATGAAGGAAAATTTATTCAAGGAAGGTACTTTTGTTTTTGTTATTATAAATGTACTTTAATGTGTTTGTAGAAGGCAACAAGGATATCTTTATAAGTTACATTTTCCCATTATTCATACTTGTCCCCATTCCCAGCATCTGCAATTGTTACACCCACAAATTTTAGAAATGTGGGTATTATTTTGATGGATGCGGGTTGCAGGCAATAATGTACTTGCTTATAACTTATAAAATGATGGATGAACTGAAACTCCAATAACTGACTGATAGGTTTGGATGTACATGATAATTATGTGGATAAGGTACATTACTAGAGGCCAGAGGGATTTATTGAAGGAATTTAAAGATATGTATAAGTTGACTTCGGAGTAAATGAGGATGGGCTGTGAATCACAGGTTTAAAAACATTAGTGTGCATGTGACTTAACGATCAAAATAGTGGTAATAATAGAGACTTGCCTTTCTCAAAAGGGAGATTTTATAAGCCATGCCTTATAATATCAAGAGATCATTACTATGAACTATGGACAATCACATGTGATGTGAAACAATAATGATATGGACTTGGAGATGCAGTATTTTCAAACTTTATAGAGAATGCAATTAGGAACTTTAGGAATAATAGTTATGTCTGTATTTCTCTTTTCTTCTTTTGATGTTTCTGGCAGTTCCTTTCTTTACCAATACTAGTACTGGATATACTCCGAGAAAAAGAGCTTATTAAACCATATGGGTTAGATGTATTGTGGCTATGCCACTAGGGTATCTGCAGTTAGAAATTTGACGTTTCAATTAGGGTATAATTAATGAATGTATATATGTAGGAATTGTTCATATCAAAGTAGCATGCTTGTTGTGTTCGATTGAGTATTGATACTATGAAAGTTATTGGAAATTTCATATATTTATTATTTGTGCTACATGCAGGTTGAGGATCTTCAGAAGATGGATTATTCTTTATTCGGGGAAGGTTTAACTCTCCTCGGTAAAAGGTGTGCAAGGCAAATTATGTTGCGTTTTGTTTTTTATTGATCCATTAAGAGTACTAAACTTAAACAAATGTCCACATTTTTTAAAATTTGTTTCTGGGTGAATATCATCTTTTATTTTTGTTTTTGTTCTGTTTTGTGTTTTTTTTTTGGGGGTTTGAAAGGTATCAGGCTGATACAGAAAAGATGAAGAACAAGAGAAACGAGAAAGAGAGAGAAATCAGAATTGAGAATGAATGAGAATATTATTGATTTACACTATCATAGTACATAGTCTTATGTACTATACTTTAGTATATTATAACTGACTTTAACAGACACAACTAACTCTAACTATATCCTAACTAACTGCCAGCAAGGCAGGCTTAACATAATTAACCAATTAACCTATAGTCCCTTACACCCCCCTTCAAACTCAGAGGATGAAAACTTTTCAACTCTGAGTTTGTTTCACAAATGATTGAACTGACTGCTAGAGATGGCTTTCGTGAGAATATCTGCTGGTTGCTCAGTAGAAGGAATGTGGTGAACTTGAACAAGTTTTGCTACAACTTTCTCCTTTACAAAGTGAATATCTAACTCAAAATGTTTAGTTTGACTATGGAGAATAGGATTGGCAGCTAGCATGACTGCACTAAGATTATCACAGTAAACTCTAGAAGTAGAGGAAATTGGAACTTGAAGTTCATTGAGCAGTGATTTTAACCATGTAAGTTCAGCTATGACTGATGCAAGACTTCTATATTCAGCTTCCGTACGTGATCTAGACACCATTGTTTGTTTCTTAGATAACTAAGACACTATATTGGAGCCAAGAAATACACAATATCCAAATGTAGATCGCCTGTCATCTGGATCGGACCCCCAGTCTGCATCACAGAATGTGGTCAGCTGCATCTGTTGAGAGCATCTGAGATTTAAGCCATGAGTTAGAGTGCCTTGCAGATATTTTAGAATCCGTTTGACATGCTTTCCAGTGACTAAGCAGAGGCCTGTGCATGAATTGACAGACTTTGTTGACAGAATAAGCAATCTCAGGTCTGGTGATAGTAGCATACTGCAATGCTCCAACAACTGGCCTGTAAAGTGCTGGATCTTCAAACTCATCAGGACTATGACTAGATAGCTTCAATCCAGCAGTCATTGGAGTAGGAAGAGGCTTGCACTTATCCATATTAGCTTTAACTAATAGATCTGCAACATAGTTAGATTGAAAGAGATGAAGTCCTCCAGCTGCTATTTTCTTAGCTTCTATCCCAAGAAAGTAGTGAATCTGACCAAGATCTTTCAAGGGAAAAACAGTGTTTAACTCAGAGATTAATTGAGATATAACTTGTTGAGAGCATCCTATAATGAGTATGTCATCTACATATACTAAAATGTAAATAGTGCAGCTGGTAGTAATTCGAATAAACAAAGAAGAATCACACTTGACAGTATGGAAGCCCAATTGATGAAGAGTTCCACTGAGTTTTTCAAACCAGGCTCTGGGGGCCTGTTTCAAGCCATATAGAGCCTTATTTAATTTGCAAACCAAATGAGAGCCTTCAATAACAAAGCCTTCAGGTTGAGTCATAAAGACCTGCTCATGGAGATCTCCATTAAGAAAGACATTATTAAAATCCAGTTGATGAATTGGCCACTGCCTGGAGAGTGCAATTGTAAGAACCACTCTTACTGTATTAGGCTTCACAACAGGACTGAAAGTTTCTTGAAAATCAAAGCTTGCTTGCTGGTGGAAACCTTTGGCCACTAGTCTTGCTTTGTGCTTTAGAATAGAGCCATCAGGGTTGTATTTGACCCTGAAAACCCACTTGCAGCCTATGGCAGACCTGTCTGAAGGTAAAGATACAAGAGAACATGTGTTGTTTTTCATAAGAGCAGCATATTCATCTTTCATGGCCTGATGCCATTTAGGAATTTGCAATGCCTGCTTGACAGAGGTAGGTTCTACTACAGTTGAGTACACTTTAGGCTTATAGATACCTGATTTGGCTCTAGTGATCATAGGATGAGCATTAATGTTGGCAGCAGACTGTTGACTAGGTGAAGGAGCATGCATTTCTGATGGAGGAACTGATGACAATGTAACATGTAAGCCTGGTGAGGCTAAAGAGGAGGGTGTTCTGTCATGGTTAGCAGTAGCAGTAGAAAAGGCAGGTGTAATAGCATTATGGGCAATCTGTGTATGTGAATGTGAAACAGGAACAAGTGGAATAGAAGGTACAGTAGTGCAAATAGGTTCAATGACAGGTACAGCAGATGATGAAGTAGAGAGAGACTTCTTATATGGAAAGAGATGCTCATCAAATATCACATGCCTAGAAATATAAACCTTACCATTTTGTCCTAAGCATTTGTATCCTTTGTGCTGAGAACAATAAACAAAAAAAATACACTGTTCTGATCTGTAATTGAGTTTGTGATGAAGATATGGTCTAAGTAAGGGATAACAAGCACAACCAAAGGTTTTTAGGAAGTGATAGTCAGGTTTCTTGTGAAATAAGGTTTCAAATGGAGAAGAATTATGGAGAACAAAAGTAGGAAGCAGATTTATCAAGTGAGTTGCAGTGGTAAATGCCTCACCCCAAAATTTGAGAGGAAGAGATGCATTTGCCAACAAAGTTAGGCCAATTTCAGTCACATGTCTGTGTTTTCTCTCTAAGCAGCCATTTTGCTCATGAGTATAAGGACGAGACAACCTATGAATAATGCCATTTGCATTCAGGTATTTGGTGAAGGTGAGATATTTTTTTGCATTGTCTGTTTGAATAGCTTTAAGCTTTCTGCCTAATTGAAGCTCAGGCAAGGCTTTAAATTGCAGAAAAGTGCTAAATGCTTGAGACTTATGGTTTAGTAAATATAACCAACTATATCTTGAATGAGCATCTATGAAAATGATGTAATAGTGTGCTCCACCAGTAGCAGCAATGGGAGCTGGACCCCATATATCAGTGTAAACTAAGTCAAGTGGATTGACATAAACATTATCAGATGCAGAAAAAGGTAATTGATGAACCTTACCCAAACAACAAGATTCACAAACACTAGGAGTTTTATTTATTTCAGTGGATATGTTACAAGATCTGAGTACCCTATGTACAATTTTGCTAGATGGATGACCTAATCTAGCATGCCATAACAGAAAGTTTGAAACATAAACTGAATTAACTTGTTTGTGAGAAGTAACATCAGAATTAATAGGAAATACAACAGAATTGACATAATTTGGTGAGGAATGTCCAACAGTCATATTGTCAAAAGCATGAAGTCCATCTCTAAGTGTTCCTTGGAGAAGAACCTCCTTGGTACCCTGAGATTTAACAAAACATGTATCAGGATGAAATTCAAAGTAAACTTGATTGTCCTTAGAAAATTGAGATACACTTAGTAAATTATTTGTTATAGTAGGAACATGTAACAAATTATTAAGAGCAAAGCAGGATTGAGAGGAGTTGGTGTAACACCCCTTTGGAGGATGTCACACATAAAAGAAAATAAAATAAATAGAAATAAAATCTACCCAAGTTGCATGAATATTTGTTAAAACTATTACGAGGGGGTGTAAAAGTAATTACGATACGTAAATATGTAATAAAAAGATGATACGAAAAATACGAAATAAATAAAAAAAACATCATCACTAATACTATACATATGGTTAAGTTATAAGCTGTACATATAATTTACAACTAAGACTACAACTATTTAAACAAAAACATTAAAGAAAACAATAAAAGAGTTAATATATACGGACATTGTCTGATTGCGCTACAAAAAAAAACATCATGATTATCTACTCCTCCTCGATGGATCACTCTCGGTGAGAAAATGATCATCGGGAGATAAATATCCACGATGTCTCGACACATGGCGATAACGGGATCGCGCGATCGACACGATGCTTATCTCACTAGGCTCGGGGTTTTCAAAGCACCCCAATAACGCCTAATGGATAAGGGCAACTCTAAATGCAAAAATAACGTCGTCGTCGAAATAGGATCTCCATCAAAGCGATGACGTAGAATAACGGTCATACGTCAAAGATAGGTAACGAAGCACGGTCTCCTCGTAAATGCCAAGCCGATCACCTCCATGGAATATCGCTCTACAAATCCCGAAATGCAAAGGCGTCGCCATCCCTCGCACAATCAATCCGGAGGGTATGGATGATCGGATGGTTCTTGCTCGTAAAACGATCGTCGGCTTGCGATCTTCCTCTTCCTCAGGGTACACGATCTCAAGAGGTTGTTCCTCCTCTTCCTCTTCAAACTCTTTACCGCATAAAAATAATAGAGAATAGACACATACAATAAAGAGGTAAGACAACATAAAATCATCGCATGACATGGCAAATAAGAAGACAACACATAACTACTACACACGGTTCATACAATATGAATAAGCTATAAAAGAATGCATATTAGATATCCTAGGGTTTTAGAACATCACACATATTAACACAAATAAAGAAAATCACATAGATAGATCAATCTCTCGGATAAAATAATATACGAAATGAACAACTAACATAAAAATTATCGGATAAATACAAATAGAGAAAATATAAAAACATCCAAGATGTTACCAGATAAAGATAAATAGAGAAAATGGAATATTATCCAAGATATACTCAAACACACCAAAACACAACCCTACTCCATGGAGCTAAACCCAAACAGATATCAGAGAGAATGACTTGCAAAATCTATTAGTACCACGGCTGCCCAACCAACTATTACGCGATCGCGCGTTGCGTCGATAGCCCTACGACTTTCGGGTATCCACCATCCAGCGTAGTATAGTTCACTGATCTACCGTTGTGGCACTATAGGCAATGTCTTACTAGACTTTACAAACCTCGATTAAATATAGTGAATGTCGAGTACATTAGTGTGCTTATCGGTTCTACCATGGCTGTACCCAATGGCTTACCAATTGTCACGTGTGGGATCCCGTACACTAAAGTCTCCAAGTTTATTAGAACAATAAACTACACTACACTTATCGCATCGACAACACGATGCGATTCGTCGTCGTCCCAAAACACCAAAATCGGTATAAAGACAAAACATAATTCCAAATATATGAAATTACGAAAATGCCCTTAAGATAGAAATATATGCCCTCAATGGCAGAAAGCCTGTGCGGGTTCACTTTTTCCCGACAGCAAAATAACCTCAAAAACACATACGGGTTCACACGTTCGACAACGGCGAAAAATAAATACTGTAACGTTCAATCGCGTAGAAATTTTATCGCGTTTTTGAAATTTCGTCGTTTTTACAAACGTTTAAAAATCGGGTAAAGATATTTTTCTGTTTTTAAAATCGCGTAACATTTTTAATACGTTTTATCAATCGCGTAGGATTTTTAATTCATTTTCTTATTCG
This sequence comes from Ormosia emarginata, assembly GCA_029884605.1. Taxonomy (NCBI): domain Eukaryota; kingdom Viridiplantae; phylum Streptophyta; class Magnoliopsida; order Fabales; family Fabaceae; genus Ormosia; species Ormosia emarginata. Next base: position 22,404,564 of record JAQQTP010000085.1, read on the forward strand.
AATGCCTTTAAAATTACCATTTAAACAGATAGAAATAATATTTAGTACATTTAAACTACGTAAAATAATTTTTCATACCGCATACTGTCATTAGGATATTTTTACTATCTTATAGGTTCATTTTTCTAAAAATTGTGATATTTTGTTTATAAACTTATAATAATGGTTTTCTAAACTTCCCATAAAATTTTGTTTACCTAATTTTTTTTTAACCATTTCATTAAATTCTTTTGAAATCTCTAACATGCTTCAAAACTAAATGTGAGCTATATGTTAGAAAATTTCTTAATATTACTGTATTTCCTTCTAATGATAAAATTATGAATTTTAACCCTTTAGACTTACTTCTAAATCAATTGGTTCCTTCATAAATCATTATAGAAATTTCTTCTTAACTTGTATTGTTTCTTTCTACTTGAAAAAAATTTAGAAACAAATTTTAAAAATTATGAACTCCTATAGTGGCATGTTGGCCGAATTTTATAAAACTTTTGCATTTGTTTTCCAAAATGTCTTTCACCTTTTAAATCATGTTAAATGTAGTCTATAGTCTAAGTTCATTAAATCATTTTAGAAAATAGTTGTCTATAGTCAATTTAATCCTTTAGGCATGTTGGCCCAAAATACTAAGTTTGTACCATTTGATTTATAAATTCTTTTTCTTTGATCAAAATCATTTAAAACTTTCTTATTTCTCCTAATCAATTAAGTTGCACTTTAGGAAAAATGAAGAGAACATTTTGGTCCTCATGGTTTGGCATTGCCGTGAGCTATTGGATTGTGTTCTTTGGAACACTCATGCAAACTTACACATGTTATTCACATCCTAAACCTTATCATACAATTCCTAACACATGCATTATATTTCTAACATATGCAAAATATTTCTAACACATGCAAAATATTTTCTAACACATATAACCTAAATTTAAGCTTGTAGACATGCATTCAAAAACTAATAGACATGCAAAATTATTACAATTACCAAATAAGAAAGCTAATAACAATTACCACATAAACTACTAGCAACCACAAAATTAACAAATACACACATAAATAACACATGACCACCGAATCCTTATGGATTCTACAACATCACAAATAACTCCATCTTCTTACCACCATCAATGAGGATGATAAGAATTGTCTTTCCTCTTACCTTAAATGAAGACAAAAGCTTGCTTCCTCACCTCCTTAGGTCACGGTTTTTCACTCCACCAACACCTAAAAATCTCAAACAAAACCTACATGTTACTAACCATGAAAAAGAAGCTAAACCATGGAAAAATCATGGTTTAGAACTTTGAAAAAAGAGAAAAAGAAAAGTATGAAATTTCACCTTCTAGGTAAAACTTTCAAGGTTGGTTTCAAGCCTTAGATGGAAGAATTTGAAGAAACTTCCAACTACAAAGGTTCTTAAAATGGTGTTTAGATTAAGGAAACTTGGTTAGAAAAATTTTTGGATGGTTGGATGGTGTAGTTTGTGTCTTGGCCGAATATGGTGGAGAAAATGGGCAAGAATGGTGGCTAGGGTTCTTGATGAGAGAGAAGAGAGAAAGTGATGAAGACAAAGTGATCTTTTGGTCACCAAATGACCTCTTGGCCGTGGACTTCAAGTGGGATGCAAGGTGGCTCCTTGCTTGGCTTCATCCAAGCCATTGGATGAATCAAAGGCTAAGATTAAGCCTTGGTGAGCAAGCCTTCTTCTCATTGGTTAGATTATGGTGACTCACATGCTGAGTCACACAGTGAATTTAATTTTCTGCTGAGTCAGCTAGCTGAGTCAGCCTGTTCTGGAAAGTTCTACAGCTTACGGTGATTAATTAATTACCGATCTAACTGATTACGCTAATTGTGGGTCCCGCAAAATATTTAGGGTCCATCTTGTCACTAAAATATCTTGACTAATAAAATAATATTATAATAATATAAAATTATTTTATTTGTGATTAAATCCTAAAAATTAAAAGATTATTTTTAGTATCATTCGAGAATCGGGTTAAGTAAGATCCCCAATTCTAAATAATCAAATAAGATTTTCCCGGCCCGAAAAATATCATTTTTCCCGCCGAGCAAATCACACAAAAAGTCCATAAAAATTTACTGAGACAGTATTTTCGGGCATTAAATCATGAAGAAAACAATTAAAAACAAAGCAAAACAATAAAACAAGACGTTCGGGACGTAACGGTCATTTTCCCATTTTTTTCCACCACGTAGGTAATCGCCCAAAACGTTCAAATAAAATATCCAAAGAAGATTATTTAATTGTATATCTTTCAGAAAAATTATCTGATAGCTCAAGAGAAAAAATTTTTATTTCAATCGTCCGAAACAAATTACGTAAAACGATCAAATAAAATTTGAACCTGTATTATCGTAATTGTTTTCATACGTAAATCGAGAACAGAAAAATAGGGACACGGCGGTCATTCATACAAAAGCATGAAAAACGAAAAACAAGACATTCGAGAATATTTTCTAAAAATTGGGGCGTTACAACACTCAACAAATAAAAATTTCGTCCTCGAAATTTGATGTTCATCCAAACAAATGAGGATCTTGATCCTTCATTTTATCTTCCACTCTCCCAAGTAGCTTCACCCGTCACATCATTCCATATAACTTTCACCACTCGATCATCTTCCCTCGAAGTTCGCTTTACCTTTCTGTCCTCTATTCTGACAGGTAAAGTTTCGTAAGTCAAATTCTCCTTTAATTGCACATCATCCGGTTGTATAACATGTGTCGGATCTGGTATATATTTCCGTAACTGAGACACATGAAACACGTCATGCAAATTGGATAGAAAGCGGCAAAGCAATCGATACGCTACAGGACCTATACGTCGGATAATCTGATATGGTCCAATGAATTTAGGAGTAAGCTTCTTAGACTTAATTACTCTTCCGACACCAGTCGTAGGAGTAACTCTCAGAAATACATGTTCACCCTCCTCAAATTCAAGAGGTCGTCTTCGTTTATCCGCGTAACTCTTTTGTCTGCTATGCGTTGTCCTCATCTTCTCTTGTATCATCTTAACTTTATCCGTAGTTTGTTGTACAAGCTCCTCAGGTCCAACGATCATACTTTCCCCATCTTGATACCAAAGATAACGGCGTTCGACATCGTCTTCCATACAATGCTTCATAAGGTGCCATTCCGATGCTTGCGTGAAAACTATTGTTGTAGGTGAATTCTATCAAAGATAAAAATTCATCCCAACTTCCCCGTTGTTCCAAAACACAAGCACGCAATAAATCCTCCAAAGACTGTATAGTTCTTTCAGTCTGACCGTCAGTCTGCGGATGATACGCTGAACTCAATCGTAATTTAGTTCCCATAGCTTCTTGTAGACTTCGCCAAAATCTTGACGTAAACCTCGGATCTCTGTCAGAAATTATACTTGTCGGTACACCATGTAGTCTGACAATTTCACTGACGTACAACTGGGTTAATTTTTCCAATGAATATTTGATATTGATCGGTAAGAAATGAGCCGATTTCGTAAGTCTATCGACTATAACCCATATTGCGTCATGACTTCTCCTTGTCTTTGGCAAACCAGTAACGAAATCCATAGAAATGCTGTCCCATTTCCATTCTGGAATCGATAACGGTTGCAACATCCCAGCTGGTCTTTGGTGTTCAACTTTCGACTTTTGACAAACTAGACAAGTTGACACACATCTAACAACATCACCCTTCATTCCATGCCACCAGAATAACTTCTTCAAGTCTTGGTACATCTTTGTTATGCCTGGATGCATACTCAATAGACTAGTATGGGCATGTTTCACAATATATCTTCTCAGTTCTCGGTTACGAGGAACACAGACTCTACCCCGAAATCTTAGAATTCCATCAGTTCCTTCCTTGAACTCTAGTGTCTCGCCTTGTTTTATCTGCTCCCTTATTCCTTGCAAAAATTTATCGGCATTTTGTTTTTCTCTTATGTCTTCCATCAACTCGCTCGAGATAGTAACCATGCTAATACAGATCTTCCCCGGTTTCAACTCAACAAACGACCACTCATCTCTAAACTGTTCGATGAGCTCCTTTTCTTTAATCATTAGCGCAGAAACACTAATAATCTTCCTGCTTAAGGCATCGGCCACGACATTCGCCTTACCAGGATGGTATAAAAGTTGAAAATCGTAGTCGTTCAGAAATTCCAACCACCTTCGCTGCCTCATATTCAGTTCCTTCTGATCGTACAAGTACTTCAAACTCTTGTGATCACTGAAGATGTTGAACGTTGCTCCATAGAGAAAGTGTCTCCATATCTTCAAAGCAAAAACCACCGCAGCCAACTCCAAATCATGCGTAGGATAATTCTTTTCATGAATCTTCAATTGCCGAGAAGCATACGCCACCACATTCCGGTCTTGCATCAACACGCATCCTAGTCCTTGATAAGAAGCGTCACAATATACATCGAAAGATTTCGTCGAATCTGGTAGGATTAACACCGTAGATTGTTAACCTCTTCTTCAACTCTTGAAAACTAGCTTCACGTTCTTCCGTCCATTCAAAAGCTTGACTTTTCCTCGTCGATTGTGTAAGTGGTCAAAGCAATCTTGGAAAAACCTTCGATAAACCTCCGATAATAACCAAGCAAGTCCAACAAAACTTGAACACATTCTTGTCTTAGGTCTCTTCCTTCGTAAAAGTCTCCACTTTCGATGGGTCCACCGCTATACCTTCTTTAGAAATTACGTGACCAAGAAATTGAACTTCCTCAACCAGAATTCACATTTAGACAACTTCGCATACAACTGTTTCTCCTCAAAATCTGAAGAACAACACTTAGATGTTCAGATGCTTCTTCCTTCGATCTAGAATAGATCGAATGTCATCGATAAAGACAACGACAAATCTGTCTAGATACGGACGAAATATCCTGTTCATATAATCCATAAATATAGCAGGAGCATTCGTCACCCCGAATGGCATTACGATACTCATAATGTCCATAACGAGTTCGAAAAGCAGTTTTCGGCACATCTTCCCCTCTCACACGAATCTGGTGATAACCTGATCGCAGATCTATCTTAGAAAATATCACAGCTCCTCTTAATTGATCCATCAAATCGTCGATTCTTGGAAGCGGATATTTATTCTTGATAGTCACCTTGTTCAGCTGCCGATAGTCCACACAAAGTCGCGACGTTCCATCTTTCTTCTTGACCAAAAGCACTGGTGCACCCCATGGGGAAACACTAGGTCGTACAAATTCTTTCTCCAATAGTTCCACTAATTGCTTTTTCAGCTCCTCCAACTCTACTGGCGACATACGATATGGTGCAATTGAAATAGGACCTGTTCCCGGTACTAAATCAATTGAGAATTCAATCTCCCGCTCAGGCGGTAAACCAGGTACATCTTCAGGAAAAACGTCCGGAAAATCGTTGACAACGGGAATAGTATTCACATCCTTCTCATTCTTAACTTCTAGAGAAGACAATACCAGATATCCTCTGCGCTCCATCTCTCAATAAAGATTTGACCTTAACAGAGTTAAGAATCCAGACTCTTCTTCTTTAGGAAAAACTATAGTTTTCTTCGCACAATCTATGAGGATATGGTTAGAACATAACCAGTCCATCCCTAATATTACATCTATCTCAATGAGAGGCAAACAAATCAAATCAACCAAAAACAAACGGTCCTTCACAACAATAGGACAATCCAAACAGATCTTAGAAGTAACTACAGGTTTAGCAGTTGGTGTAGATACATTCAACATAACATTCAGAGAAGATATGGGCAACTTCACCCTTTCTACACAATCATATGCAATAAACGAGTGTGTAGCACCCGAATCATACAAAACAGTCAGAAGGTTACCTCCAATGTCTCCTTCTCCCTGAATAAGATCATCAGACTTAGAAATCTCAGATCCCACCATTGTATACACTCGTCCTCCAGATCTCGGTTGAGTACTTCCGATTTTTGTTGATTAGCTTTAACATATCGAATGCAATGAGGTTTTCTTTCCTATTTGTGGACAATCCTTTGCTATGTGCCCGGGTTGTTTACAATTAAAACAAAGCGCACCTTTCTGTACACTCGGGAGAAATATGACCTTTCTTCCCGCACTTAAAACATGTTGGCGTAAACGCCACCCTCTGTCGACTCCAGCTTTCCACTTGCACTTCCACTAAAGATGGTCGTTGAGATTGACTTCTGTTGGCCTGGTATACGGCTTACGCTGAAACCGATTTGCATTACCACCTCCACCTCTTTGAAACCTTGTCGGTCCAAAATTCCGATTCCTTTGATCTCTAGATGGCTCTAACTCTTCAAGTCGAGCACAAGCATCCACCAATGCATGAAACTGAGTCATCCTCAAAGATACCACTCCTCGTTTCAGTTCCACCCTTAAACCTGATTCAAACTTCCTGCATCTCCACACATCATCTTGTCGCGTCTGAGCATAATCTGAGAATTGAGACAAACTCTCAAACTTTGTGGCATACTCATTCACCGTCATATTCCCCTGTCGCAATCCAAGAAATTCCATTTCCTTGGCATGCCTAGCACTTGCAGGAAAATATTTATCCAGAAAAGTATTAGAAAATACTTCCCAAGTGATCTCAGTCCCCTCAGCTTGCAACACTCGGCGGATTCCTCTCCACCAATGTTCTGCATCTCCTCTCAGCATGAAAACAGCATAAGTTACTTTCTTTTCATCGGTGCATCTCATCCCCTCAAATATTCTCTCTAAATCTTGCATCCACTGACTTGCTTTCTCCGGATCCACCTCGCCTCTAAACTGTGGCGGATTATGACGCCTAAATTCAGATAAATTTAAGGCATCTCGCTGTAGCATCTTGTTGTTGAGCTGCTCTCAAATTTTCTTCGAGTAATCACTTCACCATCTCGTACGCATAGCCTCAAGAACAACCAACATCGGATCCTCATCTCGATTTACGTTAGCACGTCCTCTACCTCGACCACCATCTCCTTTCTTCAAACGTAACAAAACAAAGTCGAGATACATCCTTTAAGATATTTCCAAAAGGATATAAATCACAAAGATCACTGAGAGAATCACACAAAGACAAACAAAAACAGACCCAACCACAACCCCAAAAGACTCTAACTTGGGCTCGATACCAACTAATGTAACACCCTTCTGGAGGATGTCACACATAAAAGAAAATAAAATAAATAGAAATAAAATCTACCCAAGTTGCGGAATATTTGTTAAAACTATTACGGGGTGTAAAAGTAATTCCTGATAGACAGAAATATGTAATAAAAAGATGATACGAAAAATACGAAATAAATAAAAAAAACATCATCACTAATACTATACATATGGTTAAGTTATAAACTGTACATATAATTTACAACTAAGACTACAACTATTTAAACAAAAACAAGAAAGAAAACAATAAAAGAGTTAATATATACTGATTACGTTGTGACGCGCCCAAAAAAAACATCATGATTATCTACTCCTACGATGGATCACTCTCGGTGAGAAAATGATCATCGGGAGATAAATATCCACGATGTCTCGACACATGGCGATAACGGGATCGCGCGGTCGACACGATGCTTATCTCACTAGGCTCGGGGTTTTCAAAGACCCCAATAACGCCTAATGGATAAAAGCAACTCTAAATGCAAAAATAACGTCGTCGTCGAAATAGGATCTCCATCAAAGCGATGACGTAGAATAACGGTCATACGTCAAAGATAGGTAAATGAAGCACGGTCTCCTCGTAAATGCCAAGCCGGATCACCTCCATGGAATATCACTCTACAAATCCCGAAATGCGGCGTCGCCATCCCTCGCACAATCAATCCAGAGGGTATGGATGATCGGATGGTTCTTGCTCGTAAAACTGATCGTCGGCTTGCTGATCTTCCTCTTCCTCAGGGTACACGATCTCAAGAGGTTGTTCCTCCTCTTCCTCTTCAAACTCTTTACCGCATAAAAATAATAGAGAATAGACACATACAATAAAGAGGTAAGACAACATAAAATCATCGTGACATGGCAAATAAGAAGACAACACATAACTACTACACGGTTCATACAATATGAATAAGCTATAATGATGAATGCATATTAGATATCCTAGGGTTTTAGAACATCACACATATTAACACAAATAAAGAAAATCACATAGATAGATCAATCTCTCGGATAAAATAATATACGAAATGAACAACTAACATAAAAATTATCGATAAATACAAATAGAGAAAATATAAAAACATCCAAGATGTTACCAGGATAAAGATAAATAGAGAAAATGGAATATTATCCAAGATATACTCAAACACACCAAAACACAACCCTACTCCATGGAGCTAAACCCAAACTTGAGATATCGGAGAGAATGACTTTGCAAAATCTATTAGTACCACTGCCAACCAACTATTACGCGATCACACGTTGCGTCAATAGCCTACGACCGGGTATCCACCATCCAGGCGTAGTATAGTTCGCGATCACCGTTGACTATAGGCAATGTACTACTAGACTTTACAAACCTCGATTAAATATAGTGAATGTCGAAGTACATTAGTGTCTTATCGGTTCTCACTACCGTGAGCTACCAACTGCATTGTCACGTGTGGGATCCCGTACACTAAAGTCTCCAAGTTTATTAGAACAATAAACTACACTACACTTATCGCATCGACAACACGATGTGATTCGTCTCGTCAACCCAAAACACCAAAATCGGTATAAAGACAAAACATAATTCCAAATATATGAAATTACGAAAATGCCCTTAAGATAGAAATATATGCCCTCAATGGCAGAAAGCCTGTACGGGTTCACTTTTTCCCGACAGCAAAATAACCTCAAAACACATGCGGGTTCACGTTTTCCGACAAATGAAAAATAAATACGGTAACGTTCAATCGCGTAGAAATTTTATCGCGTTTTTGAAATTTCGTCGTTTTTACAAACGTTTAAAAATCGGGTAAAGATATATTTTCTGTTTTTAAAATCGCGTAACATTTTTAATACGTTTCTCAATCGCGTAGGATTTTTAATTCATTTTCTTATTCGAATGCCTTTAAAATTACCATTTAAACAGATAGAAATAATATTTAGTACATTTAAACTACGTAAAATAATTTTTCATACCGCATACTGTCATTAGGATATTTTTACTATCTTATAGGTTCATTTTTGCTAAAAATCGACATGATATTTTGTTTATAAACTTATAATAATGGTTTTCTAAACTTCCCATAAAATTTGTTTACCTAATTTTTTTTAACCATTTCATTAAATTCTTTTGAAATCTCTAACATGCTTCAAAACTAAATGTGAGCTATATGTTAGAAAATTTCTTAATATTACTGTATTTCCTTTCTAATGATAAAATTATGAATTTTAACCCTTTAGACTTACTTCTAAATCAATTGGTTCCTTCATAAATCATTATAGAAATTTCTTCTTAACTTGTATTGTTTCTTTCTACTTGAAAAAAATTTAGAAACAAATTTTAAAAATTATGAACTCCTATAGTGGCATGTTGGCCGAATTTTATAAAACTTTTGCATTTGTTTTCCAAAATGTCTTTCACCTTTTAAATCATGTTAAATGTAGTCTATAGTCTAAGTTCATTAAATCATTTTAGAAAATAGTTGTCTATAGTCAATTTAATCCTTTAGGCATGTTGGCCCAAAATACTAAGTTTGTACCATTTGATTTATAAATTCTTTTTCTTTGATCAAAATCATTTAAAACTTTCTTATTTCTCCTAATCAATTAAGTTGCACTTTAGGAAAAATGAAGAGAACATTTTGGTCCTCATGGTTTGGCATTGCCGTGAGCTATTGGATTGTGTTCTTTGGAACACTCATGCAAACTTACACATGTTATTCACATCCTAAACCTTATCATACAATTCCTAACACATGCATTATATTTCTAACATATGCAAAATATTTCTAACACATGCAAAATATTTTCTAACACATATAACCTAAATTTAAGCTTGTAGACATGCATTCAAAAACTAATAGACATGCAAAATTATTACAATTACCAAATAAGAAAGCTAATAACAATTACCACATAAACTACTAGCAACCACAAAATTAACAAATACACACATAAATAACACATGACCACCGAATCCTTATGGATTCTACAACATCACAAATAACTCCATCTTCTTACCACCATCAAGGGATGATAAGAATTGTCTTCCTCTTACCTTAAATGAAGACAAAAGCTTGCTTCCTCACCTCCTTAGGTCACGGTTTTTCACTCCACCAACACCTAAAAATCTCAAACAAAACCTACATGTTACTAACCATGAAAAAGAAGCTAAACCATGGAAAAATCATGGTTTAGAACTTTGAAAAAGAAGAGAGAAAAGAAAAGTATGAAATTTCACCTTCTAGGTAAAACTTTCAAGGTTGGTTTCAAGCCTTAGATGGAAGAATTTGAAGAAACTTCCAACTACAAAGGTTCTTAAAATGGTGTTTAGATTAAGGAAACTTGGTTAGAAAAATTTTTGGATGGTTGGATGGTGTAGTTTGTGTCTTGGCCGAATATGGTGGAGAAAATGGGCAAGAATGGTGGCTAGGGTTCTTGATGAGAGAGAAGAGAGAAAGTGATGAAGACAAAGTGATCTTTTGGTCACCAAATGACCTCTTGGCCGTGGACTTCAAGTGGGATGCAAGGTGGCTCCTTGCTTGGCTTCATCCAAGCCATTGGATGAATCAAAGGCTAAGATTAAGCCTTGGTGAGCAAGCCTTCTTCTCATTGGTTAGATTATGGTGACTCACATCTTTGAGTCACACAGTGAGTGAATTTAATTTTCTGTGAGTCATTGAAAGTCATTGTTTCTGAAAGTTCTACGACTTACGGTGATTAATTGCTACCGATCTAACTGTTCTGCTAATTGTGGGTCCCGCAAAATATTTAGGGTCCATTTGTCACTAAAATGTCTTGACTAATAAAATAATATTATAATAATATAAAATTATTTTATTTGTGATTAAATCCTAAAAATTAAAAGATTATTTTTAGTATCATTCGGAGAATCGGGTTAAGTAAGATCCCCAATTCTAAATAATCAAATAAGATTTTCCCTACCGAAAAATATCATTTTCCGCCTCCGGAGCAAATCACACAAAAAGTCCATAAAAATTTACAGACAGTATTTTCAGGCATTAAATCATGAAGAAAACAATTAAAAACAGCAAAAACAGCGAAAACAGTACGTTCGGGACGTAACGGTCATTTTCCCATTTTTTTCCACCACGTAGGTAATCGCCCAAAACGTTCAAATAAAATATCCAGCAGTATTATTTAGCTGTATATCTTTCAGAAAAATTAATACAGTAGCTCAGAAAAATTTTTATTTTACCGTCTCGAAACAAATTACGTAAAACGATCAAATAAAATTTGAACCTGTATTATCGTAATTGTTTTCATACAGAAATCGAGAACAGAAAAATAGGGACACAGCGGTCATTCATACAAAAGCATGAAAAACAGAAAACAGTACATTCAGAATATTTTCTAAAAATTGGGGCGTTACAGTTGGAATGTAGAAATGAATGCCCAATATGCTGAATACACATACCTGAACCATTACCAATTTGAACTCTATTAGAACCTTCATAAGATGAACTAGTCATAAGATTGGTTGAATCAGGTGTGATGTGATTCGAAGCTCTAGAATCTAGATACCACAAAGGGTCATATAATGTTGATGGTGTAGCAAGAAAACATTGTTGATTTGGCTGTGACTATGAGGAAGAGGAATTTGACTGCTGATGACTTGAACTGGATTGATCAAAGTACTGAGGTGTTGCAAAGAAAGCTTGAGGCTGAGATTGCTGAGATGTCTGAAATGTAAAGGGATTTTGAAGATTTTGATTGAATCTTTGACGACATTCCCAAGCTAGATGACCAAATTTGCCACAAAGTTGGCACTGAGGTTTATTTCCAGAGTTGACACCAGAATTAAACCTTCCACCTCGAGCAAATCTGCCTCTGCCTCTGAAATTGGAGAATCCTCTCCCTCTAAAACTTCCAAAATTGTGTCCTCCAGTACCATTGAATCTTCTTGGCCATTGACCCTGTGATTGAGCAAAATTAGCTTGTAACAGTCCTGAATCAACTTTTCTATGCTTCTCCAACCTCTCTTCTTAAGCCATAAGCAATGCTTCAGTTTCTTCAACTGAATAGGGATCTGTTCTGGATGTGATTGCTGTAATAAAAGGATCATATTCCTCTGGCAAACCATCTAACACAACTTCAATGTGATCAGTTGTACTCACAGGAGATCCTACTGCTGCTAAGCAATCAACAATCTTTTTGATTTGTAAAAGATAAGAATTAACCTCTGTGATTTTCGTGATACTCCCTAGCTGAGTTTTCAGCTGCTTGATCTTTGCTCTTGTTTGAGAAGCAAAGAAAGCTTCAATCTTTTCCCAAATCTGATAACAGAAATCACAACCTACCATTCTTATAGTGAGAGATTCTGACATTGAAGCAAGTAACCAGGACACAATCAATTGATCCTGTTGTTCCCAATTTTCGTACTCAACACTGACATTCCCAATCGTTACATCAACTTCAGACTCATATTTCTTGGGAATTTGACTTTTGTCCAAGAACCTCTACAATTTGAATCCCTTGATTGTAGCTAAAGCTTGCTGCTTCCATGGCAGGAAATTGGTTTGATCAAGTTTCAGAGATATCGGGTTTGAGAATGTGTGGGGAATGAATTGTGGTGAAGAGAGTGGTGGTGATCCATTTTCTTGATTCTCCATGGATCGATCTAGCTCTGATACCATGAAAGGTATCAGGCTGATACAGAAAAGATGAAGAACAAGAGAAACGAGAAAGAGAGAGAAATCAGAATTGAGAATGAATGAGAATATTATTGATTTACACTATCACAGTACATAGTCTTATATACCATACTTCAGTATGTTATAACTGACTTTAACAAACACAACTAACTCTAACTATATCCTAACTAACTGCCAGCAAGGCAGGCTTAACATAATTAACCAATTAACCTTTAGTCCCTTACAGGGTTTCACTTTCTTTAAGAAAGACAGGACTTTGTCTTTAATCTTTTGACCTTTCCTTTTTCTTTCTCCTAAATAACTTCTATTACATACATAAAAACACGAAAAAATACTGTGCTATTTCCTTAAAGCACTTGAAAATTGATACATTTTTGGAGCAATATATTGAATTGTGTTGAAATCAAGGACCAAAAAATACAGTTTCTCGGTCACTTGTAGCTAAATGTCAAATGCTGATTGACATATCCATTAGAACTGGGCCTTGAAGGAGTAAAAGAGAATGTGGCTGTGCTGTGCTTTCATATTGTTTAGTATGATTATAAGTTAATAACTGACTTTATTTTTTCATATTATCTTTTAGTTTCTATTGGCTTTAAAAATAATCAGCAATATGATAGGACACAGAACAAGAAATATAGAGTATATTCTCCTCTTCTGAAACGCTATTGGTGAGATATCAGAATCACTGGGTCTGAGATGTATAGAATCGGTAGAAACAGAAGGACTTATGGAAAATACAAAAAGGTAAGATAGCCCAAGCTTTCAAGAGGCTCGGTCTCTCCCACCCCAAATCCTAACTAAATTTCTCCTTCCTCTTCACTTCTTGTTCCATTCCATCTACCCGATTCTGCCCTCTGTCCCCACCTACCACATAAGCAGGTTTTTAGAAAACAAACCCACAACATGCTGATCACACACCCTTCCCTCATGCCCACATGGGGCCCCAATCCTCTGTTGCTATTCCCTTTTCCCCTACTATATACCTTAGTTATGGGAGGGTGCCTATCATAATACTCGTAAAACGCCAAGTATTTGCCTTGGTTGCTAGACATGAAATGGCATGGTGACTCCCTGATTTTCTGCACTGTAACAATTTTATTCCATTGCTTCTGGATGTTGTAGGGGATTTTTACTTAAATTTAAGTCTATCCGGATATAATGTGCTTTTGGCTTGTACACTTGATATTAAGTCATTAATCATTAAGTTGATTTTTTTTTTTTACTACTAACATTTGATGTTTGGGTTGATTCTAATAAATTTTCTGTTGCTCATTTTGTAGGCTGTTCCAAGTGATTTGGTTGCAGAAAACTGGTTTCATATATGACCACAAAAATTTAAGCAAAGTTTGTGCTTTACCTTCCCACTCATGTAATCTTTTGTCTTTGTCATGGTTTGAGTAGCTCTTACTGTTTTGATTCAATGAGACTACGAAGGAAAGCAACAGTATAGTCAAATTATGGTCGATTTGCAATCTGTCTTTTACTATTCTGCATAATTATATAAATATATTCTCCTTAAGGTTTATACAGTATAATTTTAATATTTATATAAATCTTACATGTATCCCATTTTAATTTTTAATTTTAATATTTTAAATTAATTTGCTTCTTCGGCAGCTTCAATTTTGAAAATTTTAAATATGAAGCTTGAAGTTGAAAGTTTGATTGGATGGTAATAAAAGTAATTTCAGCTGACTATATGTGATTAAAAATAATCTGAGGCAGAAAATATTTTAAGTTATAACTTGGAATATTGATTTAATTAAAACAAATTGAATATTCATACTGATACTTGCTGGTTGGATATAATTTTGGCAGTGTGTTATACTAGAGTCAGTAACCATGGTGTTGAATTTTGCAGATACCAATCTTGTTTTTGTTATTTCATAATTTTTTACGAGATGCTCTTCAGTACAGGGGTGAATGCCCCAAAATGCCTGTTAATATAGCTAGCCAGATCTCAAACAGCTTGCTTTTACAATTTCTGTAGTTAGCGACATTCAATCATGAGATGAAAGATGGTTGGGGTCTGGCAACTGATGGAAAAGTCTTGTTTGGAAGTGATGGCAGTTCAACATTATATCAAATTGATCCTGAAACATTTAAAGGTCTGTCTCTCTAATGAAATTTTATTCCTTTCCTTATCACCATTTATATGCAAAACCCCTTTTCTCAAACCTTTTTGTGTCCAGCTTTCAAACTTGGCAATACTTTGATTAGTTTATCTATGTTTGCCTTGCATTTTCACAGAATTTACTTTGCTCTCTTTGATGTAGCTGTATCAAAACAAGTTGTCTACTATAAGGGTCATCAAGTACACAATCTCAATGAATTGGAATATATAAATGGTGAAGTTTGGGCAAATGTTTATATGGTATGTCCTTCTGTGTTCAACTGTGAATATAGTTGGAGAAAATAGATCTCTTTCCCTAAAATTCTGCAAAATGAAGACAAATGTTAGTCATATATGCATGATGTCTGTGGCCCAAGGTTCTCTGTCAAGCTGGATTTTGTTTGAGGTTGATATTTCATTATGTAGACTGACTGCATTGTAAGAATCTCTCCCAGTGATGGTGGTGTTCTTGGATGGATTCTCCTCCAAAATTTAAGGTATGGCTTCTCCTTCTCCATATGCAAACCACACTTAATGCTTATGATACGAACCTTAGGAGAACCACACCACAAAAGCTAGCCATTGTAGTTGGAGAGCCCAAGGCTATATAAACCCCACACCGGAATCCCATACTTCCGATGTGGGACTCAAGTCTCATACCTTGCAATTGGATCCTAATAGCTTATGTGCATGTTAATGACATAATAAGTAAAGTAAATCCCCAAATTTGGTTCTCTGAAGATTAGTGACATTATTGGTCCTCAAATAATGATTTTTTCTAGTCACATGACATCAATTTGGTCCTAGTAAAGAGTGACTTTTGGACTATTTTGATGCCAAAAAATTATCATTCCAGGACCAACTTGATGTAATAATCTTCCAAGGATCAAATTGATGTTTCAAAAATCTTTCTAGGACAAAAATAGGGGTTTACTCTAATAAGAATGTTTGTCCATTTGTTGCTTAAAGTTACATTTTATCTATCATATGCAGGAAAGAACTAATGGAAGCTGGGAATAATGTAAGGAACCTGAGCCTTTTGATCTCTAGAGATAAGATTTTTGTCCTTTTATGCAGTGATCATCTTTTCTTTTATTCCTGTTTTGAGATCAAGTCATTAGAGATAAGTTGTTGCACATGATTCATTGCTTACGTGTAGATCTTTTATATTTTAGGCTATTGATGTTTTGAATGGGATAGCATGGGATGGTGAGCAGAAGCGAATTTTTGGTAAGCTCCAGTTTTTTTAGTTTATTAAATTGTTAATTACGAAATTGTTATTCAAACATATCATTTCCATTGCATCCATCCGAGACTTATTAGTTATTTCTTTTTTAATTAATATTATTAAGCATGGGATCTGATGAAAATAGAGGTCAAAATGGAAGTGACCTGACTGCAGATTTTAACTTGAAAATGTTAAAATGGTATGCATAAGAATACAAAGTTAACCATTTTTATTGAGAAGACTAATAAATTATCCAGGAATAGGTAAAATGTTACGTTCCTTTTCCTTTAGGAATTTCCTAGTAAGCATCAATAAATGAAAGCTAATTTTCTTTCTTTTAGTTTCCATTTCCATTTCCAGTACTAGTAAGTTTATGTGACTTATGTCTTACTTGCAGTGACTGGAAAACTGTGGCCAAAGCTGTATGAAATCAAGGTTTTTCCTATAAAAAAACCAATTGAAGAAGGGGTCATTGAGCAGCTTTGCTTGCGTAGGCCTTTCGGATTCTCATAATTTTAGCTGTTTCTACGTTAGTTTTTAAATCTATTTGGAAGAATGGGCTACTGAACTGAGTTTTGAAAATGGTACTATGACATGAAACATTTCAAAATATATTTAGTTGGGAGAATGCTGCCCTCTTCATTGTTTCAGCCCCTATAATGCCGTACCCTTTCTAGTATCATTCTTCTATAGCACATCAAGAATTGTAATTATCGCAATATACTCTTGAGAGGTCAATCAATTCTTCTGTATATGATTGGGCTGAGGTTGTAAGTAACAGGAAAGTGTAAGACAAAAGGCTACTTGAGATGTCATATGCTGGAATAGAATGGGAATACAAACCAAAAATAAGAAAGAAAGAAAGAAATAGAATGGATGGATTTAGTGGTTAAATCTTATTATGGCTAATGTTATGTTTTATATCACAAATTAAGACTTCTGGTTCACCAGATGTAGATGTGTAGATTGTATTATCTATTATGGTGGCGGCATCTTTAGGGAAAGCTATTTATAAATATTTAAGCTTTAATAGTTTGATAGAAACTCTTTTAAGAAATGTTCTTCACTTTTTTTCTTCAATTTTTTTTTTTTTTTTGCTGTTTAATAGAATATTCAATGCAAATAATTTTCTCCACTGAACTTAATTTTTAAGAGACAAGGTTTTCTTCCTAACAGCGTTCTTTACTACTATATTTTTTTCAGAGTCAGTTAAAAGTCCTTTTTTATTAAATTCATGTTATATTACACACCGTGATCCCTTTGGAATCAATAGCTGGTTAAGTCTGCATTTCATCAGGAAAATATGATGATAATGAGTTTTAGAAAATTGAAGGGGAAATAGATGGTAGTGAATAATGAAATGCGTGATTAATTGACAACAGTTTTTGTTATTTTTTTTTACGGTGACAATAGTATTTTCACTTAGTAACAATTAAAAAAATAATAAATAATGAAGCATTGCAAGGGTAGCAGTGGGAGAGAAATAATATCAAGATATACGTATGGGAAGCATTTATTTTAAAAATATAAGTAGACCAGCGGATTTCATCATGTGACTTGTGTACTAAATTAAATTAATTTGTACTTTACCAATGCTATTGTATATTATATTATGATCACTAACAAGTGATTTTTTTTTAATTGTTTGAATAAATACTTCGATAAAAAAAAAAGTTGATTAGATACTAATTAAGATCCAAGTCTTCTACAAAGATGATATGTAACATCGATACAAATAATGTTCGTAATTTAATCAATCTAACTGTATCAACAAAATTTTATCTTAACATCTTTTCATCCCAACTAATGCAATTTTGTGTACTTAAATAATTTAAGGATAGGCCTACCATTTTGTTCTTGACCATTGTCAATATTAAAAGTGAAGTTATTACTATATAGAATACCAATTTCTTAACCAAAATGAAAGACCAAATAATCTTTTTTAAATGTGGAAGGCCTTATTAGTGAACAAGTTTTTGTAAGACGTTGGTTAAAGGATTTACAAGAATTTTACAAATTGATAGTTTTTGCTTCAATTGAACTTTGAACTCTTCTTTGTCATACCTCTTCTGTCTTTGCTCACTTTGTTATCAATGTAACGTAGCGTGTGTTTGGCCTTTTTCAGAAAATAAATTCTTGTTAGTGAGAAATTTGTTTGGAAAAAAAATAAAAATCTCAACTCATTTTTCCACTACTCCAGGGAGTTAGTTAGCACCTGAAACATTTGAAATAAAACCAAGAGTTCGAAACTTCAAATCATAGTAACTTCATCTACTAGCTATTCCCGGAGCCATAACCGGTCGACAAAGTAACTAGCTTCAAATTTCCAATTTTCCATGTAGTTCCACAACAAACTCAAAACCACTGCACGTGCAACTCTCCCTTTATCTTTCTCCTCCCACGCCACCTTCCATTTCATCATCATCATCATCATCATCATCATGAAACAAAAGCTCTCAATATCAACCTCATTCTTTGGCATCCCATTATGGATTTTGCTAGTAACTTCCACAGCAGCATTCATTGTTGTGGCATGTCTCATCATGTGCATTTGCTTCATATACTATCCACGTGGAAAATCCTACAAACCCCGTTTTTCTTTACCCAAATCAATTGCATGCAACCACTACCGTGGTGTTTTTAGCTCTTCCTCCCTTGACAGGAGGTTACTATCAGCATCAGGCAATAACATCTCAGAACTTCATATTATGAACTTTGAGAAGTTATCAGGTAAACATGAGTTGGTCCTACCTGACCAGTTTTATCCACAGGTCAATGGCAATATAAGAGATGGATATTTTACAGGTTTGGAATCAAGTGGTAAGTTGTGTCCTGCAGCCAAGGATTTGAGGAAGGGGTGTCACTTTAGCCTAAAGGAGATAGAGGATGCCACAAATGGATTGGCTAAAGAAAATGTGATTGGAAGTGGGGATAATGGGATTGTTTATCTTGGTTTGTTGCCAAACAATAGGAGGGTGGCTGTGAAGAGGCTAGTGTGTGACAGGTACACAATTGTTGCTAGAGTTCATATTAAAGTCGGTCTCTTTTTCTTCTATGGAAGGACATTTACCCTTCATATTGGTATGAAAATAAGGTTATTCAGTAGGCTGAGTGACAAAAAAAAAATGATTTCTGAATAACAACTAACAAGAAAATGTAACATGGTGTTTTAATCCTGTTTGTAATTTGCTTTCCTGTATGAATTCAATATTGCTTTTCTATGTTTATGGAATTATCCCTTCAGAAAAAATAAAAAATGATTTTGTTAGAGCTGAATTTAATCAGAATCATCGAGTAGGATTTGTGCAAATTTCTTGACTAAAGTATGAGGTAACTTGATTTTTTGCTTTATTCTGACTGGCCATTTTAATGCAACGGAGAATTTTCATTCAACTAAAATTGTATCCCATATAAAGCATCTGAAACCATCAAAAAAATTTTTTGTTATTTGGATACGGCTCAGATTCTGACTTAGTAATCTGGCAAACCATTTTGTTCTAGTTTGGCTTCACTGGCTCACACAAGTTGATCAATAGACTATTCAGACTCTAATGATGCATAATATGTCACTGTTAAGTTGATATCAAACATGTAAATTAGGCCTTTAATTTTTTACCCCTTTCTTAGTCGCCAACCTTTGGAATTTTTTGCATCACAAATGGAGGCAATTGGACGTGTAAAGCACAAGACGCTGGTGAAATTGATTGGATATTGTATTGAGGGAGCTTACAGGTATAAACTAGTTTTATCTGAAACTAAAGAAGTCTATCAAGTTCTGCTTGTATTCATAATTGCAAATGTAAAAATAGTTAACACTAACAGGCTTCATATCTCAGGATGTCAGTATCTGAATATGTAGATAATGAAAATCTGCATCATTGGCTTCATGAATTTCCTGGACAAGTCAGCCCTATTACATGGCCTATGAGATTAAACATTATCAACGGTGTGGCAAAGGGGTAAGAATTAGATCTCAAAAATATATGCTACATCTTTATTTATAGAAATTTATGCTTATATGACCTGAAGACAAAATACTTATGCAGACTGGCATACCTTCATGAGGAAGTTGAACCAAAGATTCTCCATGGCAGCATAAAATCAAGCAATATATTGCTTGACCACCAATGGAATCCAAAGATCTCTGATTTTGGCCTTGTCAAGCTTCTCAATCCTGAATGGAATCACACGATAATGGAAGCATTGGGGTCAGTTTTTTTCCTTGACAAAATTCTCAGATAATTTATCTTCATGAAATAATTTGACATTGTATGCAAATTCTTCTTATAACACATTATTTGATACAAATTATCAATTTTCAAATTAATTTTTATTTTCACATGCTCCAGTTATGTAGCTCCAGATTGTCATTCCACTAGTACCTTCACTGAGGGTAATGACATTTATGGTTTTGGAATACTTATCATGGAGATTGTATCAGGGAGGATTCCTTTATATCACAGTCAACCCCAGGTACCAATACTGGATTCATCAGTTGTTGGTTTTCATTCCTACTTATTTAGTATCTTTTAGATAATGAATTTAACATGACTCCATATTGCAGGCTCTTATAGTAGACTGGTTCAAATCAATGATTTCCAATGGAAAAATTGCATATGTGGTTGATCCAAAATTGCCTGAAATGCCTTCTTCCAAGGAACTTAAACGAATTATTTTGGTTGCTCTAAGATGTGTAGATCCTGATGTGAATCCAATACTCAAAATGGGAGATGTCGTTCGCATGCTTGAAACCAACCTACTTCTTTTTGAGGTAAGAACTAGTTCTTCAGTTTTTAGAAATTTACCTATTTTTGACCTGTTTTTGATTCCCTCTTCCTCAAATTTACTGAAGGAACACCAAATTGCCATGGAGCCTTGTGAACATAATCACTCTCCACAAAGTCATACTCCATCAGGATTAGGTGACACTCATTTAGAGAGAAATAGAAGGCTAAGCAGCAGCAATCACTGCCAGAAAATGGCTGGAAAATAACAATATTGTTCCCAAATGGTATTGGCACACCAATTTGACTGAATTTTTCAATATTTTCACATAGTTCACGAGTTACTTGAGCTTAATCCATAAGAATGATTTATTACGAGTCAAATTGTACTTAGATCCAAGTAAGAATTTCTTTCTAATAACAGATCAAAGCAAAGGGACTTTATTCATCCTCTGAAGGTGTGCGCGTGTGAGAGACTATATTTGAGAAATATCAAACATCTCTTGCTCCTTATCCAATATATTTGTAGTAAACCATAGTTTAAAATAGGCAATGACAAGCCACTAGAATTAAGTTGGTGGTGAATTTAGTAACTAGAGACTTGGTCCTTGTTAGTATTTGCAACCATTCTTTCCGGCGCTGATTCTAAACATCTTATTCGTTGTCATAAACGGAACCAAACCAAAACAAAATGGAGATGAAGCACTTTGCTACAAACTAGAGAATGAGAATAAAATAATAAAGAAAGTGGAAGGAAGAGAAAAAGATGTCTTGAAAAGTATTTGAAGAAGATAAAGATTAATTTGGGTAGGAAAAAAAAAATCATTAGCATTAGTTGGGGAAGCAGTTAGAACATTAAGATAAAAATAGAATAATGCATGCAAGGATTACAATTTCAAATTTTAAATATTAGAAGATATACAAAGGTTCAAAAATGTTTTAAAAAAAGTGATTAATGATTGATTGAATTTTTCATTATAGATTTTGATAAAAATGAAGCATATATGAAACACATGAAAAATGGGACAATTTTGATAATATAGCTGTATAAAGAAAATGAAAATTTGGAGGGAAAAAAATTCATATGAATGACATGTGACATTAGCCGCTTGCATGAATTGTGTTTTATTTTATTTCATTTTTTAGAAATACTGTATTTTATATAATAGTGTATAGATTCAACCTTGTACAACCAAGATTATGAGCTAATTAAAGTTGTTAAATAGTCATAAATTGTATGCCAATTAGTGGCATACAGTACAAATTCGCGTGAGGTTTTTGCTACTTAACCAACAAGAAATTACCTGATTTACTAATTAAAATGCAGTAATGGTTCAGCTAGTGGTAGTGTAATAAAATTTTGCATCAACACCAACCTTGCATGGACTGGTGCAATTGAATAATATACTTGACTGTAGGTTAGCATCCTGCCTTGACAAAGTTTAAGTGGGATCGGAGTCAGATCAAACCGTGGTATTTGCTGATGAACTTAAGTAGAAAGAGTTACGCCCTGACTAATAGTTATAATTTTTGGTTTAGTGGTAAGCGCTCGATCTAACAAGTGGTATCAGAGCCAAGGTTACGGATTCGATTCTCGGAAAGGCACAGACTGCTGGAGGCAGGTGCTGAGAGGGGGATTGTTGACTATAGGCCAGCATCCTGTCTTGGCAAGGCTCAGGTGGAGTCGGAGTCAGATCGAACCGTGACGCTTGTTGATGGGCTTAAATAGAAAGAGTTGCGCCCTGACTAATAGTTATAACTTTTGACCTAATGGTAAGCACTCAATCTAACACTACTTAATGTGGACGAGGTTTAAAAATTATTATTAATTATGAAAATGTCTTCTAACAAATAAGGGTATATCTATTTTTAAATTATTTAATGAATTAACATCATCATGCACTTTAAATTAGATTAATAATTGATAAGAAAAACAACAACAATTCGGTAATAAGAAAAACAGTAGATACACTCTATAACTTCTATTTGAATTCATTTCTGTAAAATTTCTACGTAGATGACAATAGCGTTATTACTATATTAGATTCAAAATTCAAATGCATTCATTCTCTTGGAAGAATGAGCCTTGTTAAAAGCAGCAAGTCTTGAACTGAACACTTTCGACGGGCAGTTTGTCATCTGGAAAAGGACAGTCAAATGTCTCTTCCTTCTCTGGCAGCATTTCACAAGGCTTAGGAAGGACATTGCTTGTAACCCCCTCAACATCAGTGCAATTCCATTGCAATTTCTTTGTTCCACCAGTAATAGTCACATTAGAAATACAGATTCCTTTAAAAGGATCGTTAGGAATTCCTTCAAGTCTTGCTGAATATTTGCAATAATCTGCCCTCACATCTCTATAATTTATTCCAGTAATGTTAGGAAGTGCTTTGGGATCAAAGCAAGGGTCAGGGTGTGATCCATAAGAACCTGTCATCCAAAACACATATTTCATGGTGTTCAAGCTCATTCCTTTAACAAATATGTCTTTCACATATCCTCCTCTTCCGGCTGCAGTTTTGATTCTAACAGCTGATTGAGTATTGAGAGCTGTGATGTCTTCAGCTCTAACATCTTGGATTCCACCAGACATTTCACTGCCTAAAGCAATCATAGCACTATCAGGGGATAAACATGTAAGCCTTCTAATGATTATGTGTTGGCTTGGCATTCCAAATTTGATTCCATACTCATCCCAACCACTTTTAATTGCAACACAATCGTCACCGGAGACAATATAACAATCTTCAATCCTAGTGTTGGTACAAGAATCTGTAAAAAAGGAGGGAATAATTAGACAGTGGATAAAATTTCAACCAATATAGTATGTAGTAATAATTGAAAAATTTTAATATGAAAGCCACATGTCCACTACTCCAAATTGAAAACATATAATTAAATTGAGAACTTTAAAATAGAGGAAAGTGGGTAACACTTCAAATACCCTTAAGTGGTACCAATACCTTCAAGTGACGTTACATAAAGTATGATTACTCAGTTACATAATGATTGCAACATGCAACTAACATGTAATTATTATGTAACTTAGTTAACCATACTTTATGTCACATTACTTAAAAGTACCGTTACCATTAAGGCATATTGTAGAATTACAAGTACTGAAAATATTATTCATCATCTCTCAAACTAATCTTTTCTTTTGTCTTTTTCATCTTCTGTTTTCCTTTGAAATCCAGTGGAAATAAGTATATAATAGAATAATTAAAAAAAATTACCAGGATCTATTCCATCAGTGTTGGGAGAGTCAACTGGTGCAGAAATGGTCAACCCTTGAATTATAATGTCACTGCAGAAATGGGTTTGATATGAATAACAGAACATATAGTGCATCAAGATTAACCATGAATGCAAAAGAAAATTCTTGTCAAACCTGCTATAAATTGGATGGACAAACCAAGATGGGGAGTTGATCAAAGTGAGATTTGATATCTGAATGTGATCAGAGAACATAATCTCAATCAAGTATGGCCTGGTGAGTTTCAATTCACCCTTGTGGAACTTGTCCCACCAATAAGATCCTTGCCCATCAATTGTCCCATTGTAACCTTACGAACAAATACAAAATAGTTGACATTAAAAATGATTTCCAATGAGACATGACCTTAACAACCTCAAATAGTGGTATAACAATGGGTCTAGTAGTTACCAGTAATTACAACATCAGTGAGGTTAGTTCCAAATATGAGACTACTAAACCTTCCATCAGGAGCATCTCTTCCTCTGCCATATGATGGTAGTACGGGAAGTGGAGGCCACTCTGATTCATCATGTCAATGTCATGAAAGTGTCTATTAAGGAGAAATATCAAATATCAAACATTTGAATGGATAACCAAATTTCTAGTGATGCCACTATTTTTAACCTTTGAATGGATAAATGGTCCCACTACTGTGACTTATTTAACCACCATTCTTAAAAGTTCATAAATTCTGGCAAAAATTATAACAAATAATTCTGGCCGTGTAAATTACTTTTGCCTAAATCTCTAGTCAATGAGCTTTGCCTTTACCTTAAAACTTATTTCTTTTATTACAACTACTACATATCTTCCGTTGATGTGTTCTACACAGAAAAATATGGGGCACATGTGCCATACTGAAAAGAAATCATATTAAATGTTTCACAATTATATACCAATCATATTTTCTAACTTGTGCCACACTCACATCTCAAATGAACAAATATGATTGACCACATGCTACAATGTGAGGGCTATCAAATATTCTGATAATTTAACAGCAAAGAGAGGGAAGGGGAGGGGGGGAACTAAGTAAATACCTGAGATGCAAGAATGACAGCATCTTTGTCGAGAAAAAGGGTGAAATGGCTAGTGAGATTGAAGCTTCCTGTTAGCCATTTTCCAGGTGGCACGGCAAGTAGAGCTCCCCCATCATATGCATATTGGCTGAGATTGCTAATTGCATCTTGAAAGGCCTTGGTGTTGGATGTTTTGCCATCACCAACCCCACCAAAATCAGTCAAATATGCAGTGTGTTTTCGGCAATTGATGGCAGGGTATTCATCAGATGCTACCCTCGCTCCTAGTGATCCCAATAGCAGAACAGCTGAGATAACCCCAACAACCTGTAGAAAACCAGTGTTTATCTCAAACACCATCATGGCGAGGAAATTTTCAAATTGGCTAAATAACAGAACACAACAAGGGACACATTTTCTTGTCTTGGACTCAAGGTAATTAACTTATATAAAAGATGAAGCAAAGGCGGAAAACTGGTTCCTGAACAAAATCCAGAAACCAAAAGGATCAAAACACTGGAAAAGGCAAGTACAAACGTGCATTAGAAAACAAAATAAAAAACTATATTAACTATGAATCAGATCAAAAACAATGTTTGTATATCAGAAAAAACTCAATGCACAAAAAGAAAAAAGAAATTTACATAGGAGTTTCTGAGTTGTGGACACTGCTTCATAGTTTGACTGGGACTCTGAGGTTTCAGTTTTCCTTTCTGGGACAGAAAACAAAGACGAAGGCCATATTTAAGGAGGATTACTAACGCATGTATGGAAGAAATTATTACTAGGCTGTCATCAAATAATAATAATAATAATAATAATCCTAGGCGATATATCTAAGGAGACATTTACGGAGAGTAACATGAACGTGGTGATTTTGGAAAGCTACATAGAATATTAAAAATAATAACGGTCACATGAAGAACATAATTACGTGTTAGGAAAGCACTGTATGGTCCTATATGGTGGCGGTTATAGGCACATGTGTAGATCCATGAGAATGAGCAATGTCCTTGCCATTTTTAAGCTTTATCCTTCCTTGGACGATATGGACGGGTATTTACTATTCTCATATCAACTTAATTAAGATCCATCTTGAAATTTTGCTTGATTGTTAGGCTGTTCCTGTTGGTCTCTCACAAGCTATCCCCACACCTTTTTGGATGTGGGAAGTAATCCCTATTTCAATCTTTAATAGCATGGCTCTGGCAATTTGGTGTTGTCGATGAGATTCAGAGTCTTGTACTACCAGCAAAATTAGTCACAACTCATTTATTTGCATGTTATTCTTTTTATTTGTCCAAAAAGGGTTAACTCATGTACAAAAATATATTATATATCCAATACTACTATTACTTCGCAATGTGTGTTAGTGTGTTAGTTTGAGTGGAAAGAACTTGAAATCCTTAAACATGTTATTTTAGATTTGATTATTGAATTTATATGTATGAAAATAATATTATTAAAAAAATTCAACTTAAAAGATTAATCCCTCAAAATGTGAGAGATAGAGAGCCAAGCTAAAAGAAAAATGAGCCTAATAAATACCTCGGAATCAATAATCTTAACATAAAAATAACACTTTACGGTGCTTCAATGTGTCCCTCGTTCTTCATGTATAAAACAGTCCAAATATAATGTGTTAAGTGCATCTACATTTTAATGTATCTAAATTAACAAAACCTTTATTAATTACTAGGTATATCACCTTAAAGCTACCCATTATTATATTTCTTTTTACATAAAATCCAGAAACTGAGAATTTTTCTTCCTTCCCTAAAAAGTTGATAAAATTAGTGGATTAAATTGCTCTGGTTTTTAACTCAAAATTACACAACATTAACTTCTCCTTCCTAATATTATTGCTAAATTCAGTTATTCTTTTTATTGAACAAATTCATACATCACACAACACATAAGGGTTTTTTTTTCCTTAAAATATTCTCTCATCCAATAGGGGAGAGACTAATTTTTCAGAACTATTCTAATTATGTTTGTTCTCTCTTCTTAGGCTAGATTTTCCAATAAAACGGCCTCTAAAGTGAAAAAGTGACAGTTTTATTCAACACTGAATAAAGTTTTCAACCTCTATAGGTAGAAATTTTATTTGTGAAAAACAGTACATGCCTAATCGGGGGGGGGGGGGGAAGAAAGAAAAACCAAAGCAAAAGGGAAAAGCTAGAGAGGAAATGTTGTCCATAACACCCTGGTATTTTCTGGGTAAGTACCGATAAAGATTTCTTCTTGTTCACAAGTATGCTACTTTTAAATTTTAAGGATATTCATATCACCCAAAACCCTTAGGTTTTCACCTTTTATAACCTGTATTACAGCCTTGACTCACTTTCAAGTTTCAATTATGAACCTCAACTAGCCAAAATTTAGATTTACTTTATTGGGGCGGTGTTCAATTTACATCTATAATTGGAAGAACTTTCCTAAGAGAAATTGATTATTCTAACTAACAGTACTAGAGCTCGCGATAGATATGTAATTCAGTATTCTAGCTTTTGACACCTCCATGACAGAGTTGAACATTGGTTTAGGTAGAAGTTTTAAGTTTCATGCCCACTGTATACAAACAAAAAAAGATTAGTTCCTATATGAGTTGATGGATGATAATGTAGCAGATATTGTTATTCATAATGTGATAATGTCCTCTATATAATTTTGAGAGAAATCATAATTTCAAATTATAATCATTGATGTCAATTACAACCATCCTGCAAAAACTTTTTATATATATTTTGTGTCTTCTTCCTTATTAAAAAGTACATTGAATTATAAGATTTGTATTATTTGTAATATTCAGTTTTTATACATAGATTCAGATTGAAATATATATAATATATATACACACACATAGGTTATGCTTTAGATACAAGGAAATCATAAAAGACTTTGGGTTTAAACATGTTTTACATTCTCTGCTTTAGAATTTTCAGAATGATTAATAAAAGTCACAGTAAAGGAAGAAATTGATATAAGGAAGACATATAATTAATCTTCGAATTTCTTTATTTGAAGAGAAACGTATTTGCTATATTTTCCAATATAGATATGATGATAATATAATAGCTACTAATTCCACCAAATAATATAATTGCTACTAAACTACTATTTCAATACTCACAAGGAGTAGTTCAAATGGTAAACAAATTTGAAATAAGGATTAGTCTCGAAGCCTAAAGGGTGTAGGAAAATATCGTAAGAACAAATATATTACCAAAAAAAAAAGAAACTACTTCAACGAAATGTAAAAGACGTTCTTAGCAATAGCATTTTAAGTAGAAAAATGTAAATTACATTCTTTGAAGGCAACCAATATCTCCAAGCTTTGATGATTACCACCACACTTTGTCTTGAATTGAGTGATAGTTTTTTTAAAAAAAAATTAATGTAATCTCTTTATGCGTACATGTCCAATCTTCGGCTATTAAGAATGGTCTGATAGGGAGTTGGGGTGTATATGAAGCTTCCAGATATTGCAGTGGAGTTGCATTCTCTTGAATCCATCATCAGGTGTGTGCATATTATGAGGCCACGGATCTTCACCATCATGGAGCAAAGCTTTCGTGGGATGATCCTTCTTCCTCTGTGTGTATTTAACCTTGCTTGCGAATTGTTCAACATATTAAAGCAATATGACCCTTTAATGATATCTCTTAATTACATATGAACTCTCCTAGCTAGAGTGCTAGAGTATTTTTTTGTAATGTCTATAAACACCACAGTTTGAATGTGCTATTTCACCTTATTAAATTATCATGTCTTTGGATACGCACAGATAATTTGCAAGACCTACAATCAAATCTCTAATTCCAGTAACTACAACTCGCTTCTTGTTTGATGATATAATTATTGTAATTTCTAATTATTAAGGTATAATTTTTATTTGAAATTAGTTTTTAAATTTTCTAATTAAAATTGTATGCCAATTGAAAAATGTTTTTTTTTTATTAGGACTCTAACTATAAGTTAGTTATTCTGTTATGCCAACTGTAATTAATTAGTTAGTTAGTTATTATTAGTTCAAGTTGTAGCTATATATAAACCCCTTTGATATTGAGTTAAACAGAGAGAAATATTTTTCTATTCCTTCTCAGTTTAATATTTTTAGAAATTAATTTTTAGTAGGTTTTAAATATTATTTACTATTTGTATAGCTTACTTTGATACCAATTAAGGCATGTGATCATCTACAAGACTACAACCCTAGATACAAAGAACATTGCTAATGGATGATGTAGATGTTTTTCTTGATAAGTGAATATAACAGGATTAACAAACTTTACGTCTACTCCATGAGGCCCTGCTCACTGTTTTTGGAGTTCAGAGCATGTGTGTAATCTATCCTTTCTGGCATTTGCATCTTCTTTCTTCTATAGTACGTAACTGAAGATTATAGCTTGTGGAAAAGCATTGCATGCGAAATTAAGTTGTGAGAAAAATGATGGCCCCATACGTATTTTTATATCGGCATCATGTTATTATAACACAAATCAAAAATAATTTTTGTAGATCAACTTTTTATATTCACTTTTAATATGTGGTGAATGCATATAAAATAAGTGATAATTTTTATGTTAAATATAGTAAACTTTAATTATGCCAAGCTAGTGAAAATAAAAAAAAAGTTATCATATAAATAATAAAAATCATCACTTATATATGTTCTTATTGATTATCACATTTTTGATTTGTATTAATAAATGTGTGTCAATAAGTGATGAATATTTTATAAGATAAATTATAATCTGAATATAAAATATGGTGAATTCTAATTTTAACTCATTATATATAATAAAAAAATCATCACATAAAAAATTTGAATCAACACTTATTATTTCATTAATCACTGCAATCATGTAAATATAAAAAGTAAGTATTAAAAGTGTATGCACAAATTTATGTCCATGTTTACGGAAGCCAGACTCATTTAGTAACACTGAATCTCGGGGTGGTTCGAAGTTCGAATATGCCATAAATTGGGGGCCCTTTTTTACCACAATTTTATAATTAAATTGGAATAGATTAGTTTCTTTTCTCTGTAAACTACATACATACAGCCATACACTATATATTTTTTTTGTTCTTTCAATCTCTCAATGAAAGATGAAAGATTAATCTGTCACGGTATTGTTGACTTTATAGAGAGTAATTATACCTAATTATATTTTTTTTCATACACATGAGTCAAAAATTAAATTCTTAACCACATACTTAAAGTGTTCAAATCCATTACCACGTAGACTAACGTAAGTTGGTGCCATACACTACATATGCCTCTTTGAACTTAAACCAATCAAAATTGCATAAGATTCTTATAGTTTAAAATTTACAAATATTTTTCAGATAAAAAAAATCCTCTCTAAAAAATGTAAATGACGTATAATTTTGTATTATCAAATTATCAAAATACCCAAATTTTTTATTTTTTATCTTCAAAATATATATTAACATCTAAATTTTATTATAAAAGATTAAAATATGACTTCTTTTTTGCACTTTTTGTATAAAAAAGTTTAAGGAGAGAGATGAAATTGTCTTATTTTACGATTTTATCCTTTTTGTCAATGATATTCGATATAATCAATTGAATCAACCCTCATTAATTATTTTTAAATCCATATATTTGTTGAACAATGGATAAAACTAATCTATTGAATATGTATCAAGTTTCTTATATTTTTTTATCAATTTTTAAATCAAATAATGACATATAACTAAAAGAAATCTATTATTAAGTAAAGTGTGTAATGTTGAGTTAGAAAAAAATTTATATGTCATTATTTGATTTAAAAATTACATAAAAAAATATAAAGAATTTGAACTAAGTTTTGTTCTATGTGCAATTGATCACTTATGTCAATATAAATGCATAGTAGATGTGATCACATCGTTTTAAGATTTGCATTTAGCAAAACAAATGGATTATTTATTAAATGAAAAGTCAAATTATGGGAGGTGTTTAGATTTCAAAGTTAGGGAGAATGGAGTCCAGGAGTGATGATTATGTAATTTATTTTAGGGAAAACAAAGGCTAAAATGCAACAAGAAAAAGAAATAACCTCGTGCAGAAAATGAGGGTTTCTTCCACCTTGACCAACTTCTCAGAAAGTTGGAGAGATTGTGCGTGTTTTGCTAATCTAAAATTAATTTCAACTCTGACCAATTACCTGTCCTCTTAGACAAAAACATCAAGAACTAACTTGCAGTTGCTATCAACAAACATTCATAAAACCCAGATCTAGAAAATAATGAATTACTTTCAAAACTGCCCAAGCCTCTATATGACAAGCATGATGCAGAATATGTAGTAATGAACATGGGATAAATGCTCCTGCAGCCAAAACTTATCCAGTACTGTCTCCGTTACTTTTTATTTGTTTTTTTAAGATTTTTATATAAAAATTAAAAATACTATTAAATAATTTTAAACTAAGTAAAAAATAAATTGATATGATTAAATTATCATTTCTCATTTTATTAAATATGTATATATAAAAATTATAGAAATTAATTAATATATGCAGTTATTAAATTTAATAGAGACAATATAATATAATAAAATTAAAAAAATTAATTAATATATTTTTAAAATTCTTAAATGATAAATAAATTAAAACAAAATAATTTTTAAAAAAATACAAAAAAAGGACAGAGATTATGTACCCAAAAGTCAAACTAATTCAATCCAACTCATTTTTTGTTTTGAGTGGAAATTGGAAAGGATAAGTACTGGCAGTTTTGTGACTTCATTCTATTATCGTGATTGGCGAAATATGATGTAGACATAGGGTTAGCTGCCCCCTTTTTTTTTGTTTTTTCTTAATAATTAATACTAAATATCATATAATATTTCTTGTAATTATTAATAGGGTTGCACGTGAATTTAGATTGATCTGATGACTCGACTAACCCGACCTAATTTAATATAAAAGTTTTTGGTCGATTCAAGTTATCAGATTAGTTTGGGTAAAACCTGAAGAACCCGTCTACTTATTAGTTCGAGTGACAAGTTTAAAAAATCAACCCGAAAACCCAACCCGACCACCTGTGATTACCCGAGTATATACGACGTTGTTTTGGGCATATTGTCATTTTCTTGCAAAATAGATTGGGAACCCTAATTAAAACCTAAATTAAAATCAACACAAAAAAGAAACCCCTTGTGTTGAGACTTGGGATAGAGTAAAAGACAGTGGTGCAAAAGGAAAAAGGATGGTTGGGTCATGCGATGGTGCGTTGGGGACAACGGAGGCTTAGCGAGGCATCGAACGGGTAATGCTGGTGGCGAAAATATGACGACTTGGGGAGTTTGGTATAGTGGTGCAAAGCAACTGAGCAGACCTGCAGGATTGTGGTGGGTGGCTCTACATTGGTGGCTCAGCGTAAATGGAGGGGAGCGATGGAGGACGACGGCTACAACGTGACATGGTGGCTCGCAGATCTAGTGGTCCAGCTCGTGGTGGAAGACAACGACAAAAGAAAGCTAGTCCGCATAGATCTGGGTCGAAGAACGATGGTTCTAGCGCGACATGATGGCTCACGATCTGGCAGTTCTAGGCGGAGGTGTTCCTTGGGTGTGACTGAGATGACTGATCTCTAGCAGAGGACGACGGTTGAGGGCGGTGGTTTTGGTTGGCAGCAATTTGGGTTGTGAGAGGTGGTGTTCATGTTGGAGATTAATATTATGATTTATGACAAATTTTTGTTAATCTTTTTAAAATAAACTAACATGATGACTTAACTCAATTCAACTCATCCATAGGTCGTGTTGGTTTAGTTCGGGTTACCCAAAAAAATTTCAAGAAATCGATCTAACTCAACGCGAACTTGATTGATTGATTTGGATTTTTTTTCCCTTAAACTTGACCCAACCCGACCCGACTCATGTGCAGTCCTAATTATTAGTTCTGGTTAGATTTCATATTTTGAGTCTTCTATTACTAATTGTGATATGAGAATGTTTTTTAATCTTAATTCAATGAATAAACTCAATGCTATTTTATTTTATGAATTTTGTCAACTTATGTCCATGTCCAGAATTAAAAATAGTATTTATTATTTTTTATTAATTATTTAAATAAGAAAATAGTACACTTTTTTAATTTTTAAGATAATAAATGCTTGTACTTTTTATTTAATAGTTTTATTTTTTATTTCTTAACATTAGGGATGTTTATGATTCAATTTGAATCGGTTTTGAATTAAAAAGCTAACAAATTCAAAGAATGTTATTTAAATGGATTTAGATTGAATTGAATTGATTATATTTTGAAAATCGATTTAATCTAAACCGATTTAAATTAGTTTAGATTGGATTGATTTAATTGATTTTTGACCAAAATTTTTTAAATCTAAAATATTGTGAGTTAAAAGTAATTTAACTTATTAAAAAGAAAAAAAATAAAGGAAATAAAAAATAGAAATACCTAATTTATCATGTATAAAATAATATTTGATTACAGAAAATAAAAAAAATATGTGAAAAATTAAAATTATTATAAGTAAAAATATAAACTCAATAACAAATAAATCTATTATATAATGTTAATAGATTTGGATCAAATTTTCAATCCAATCGATCAATTTTCAAAAAATAAAATAAAATAAATAAATTTATTCAATTTTAATTAAATTTTAATTTTTCAATTCAATTTTCGATTTGGATTAAATTTAAATACTACCACTTAACATATGCCCAAAGGCCACACATTACTGGGCACTTGAATGCCTTAACTTTACGAGGACACATAATGTATTAGGTAATGTACAAACCCCAGGTGATTGGCCTAGTAATAAATAAACATAATACTGAGTTATAAGCTCAAATTTTAATTATATCAATTTTTTTAAGTCAAGTTGCAATGAATATTCTTGTAAATTAATCCCTTTGTTTTAATTGATGAAATAGATTAGTTAAAGTATTCCCAAGTTGATTCAGATATTCCTTATTTGCAATAAATAAATAAAAATTGACTAATGTATATAACTTGAGTAATGATATTTACGCGTATCTTTTTTATATCAAACAATTATATCTTCCTTTCTAGGAAAAGAAAGTGAGATAAAGTAAGTATCGAAAATTGTATTTTTCACTTTTTTTACTTAAATGAGAAAGATGTAATGTTTTGATATAAAAAAAAATGCACAAATATTAGCCCTTCTTACACAAATTTACACCCGAAACTACTCACGTACTCCAACGCAATCAATTAAATAAAAACTTAGCCCCAGTATAAACTTTTTTTGTAATTGTTATGATTGTGAATTTGCATTATATACAACTAGATTTTCCACGCGAGTAATGTACGGGTAAATTTAAGTATTAAATAATAAAAATAAATATAATTTAATTAAAAATAATTTTTTAATAAAATA
Source organism: Ormosia emarginata (assembly GCA_029884605.1). Taxonomy (NCBI): domain Eukaryota; kingdom Viridiplantae; phylum Streptophyta; class Magnoliopsida; order Fabales; family Fabaceae; genus Ormosia; species Ormosia emarginata. The sequence goes on from JAQQTP010000085.1 coordinate 22,439,116, forward strand.
TATGTAATAATTCATAAAAAAAGTATTTATAAGTTTAATTTTAAATTACAGAATATTTTCATAAAATGATTTTATTCTAATATAAATACTAAATCATTTAAATATATAATATTATAAAATAACTTATATGTTTTTAAAAAAATATTTAAACAGTTTAGAGTTTATTCAAAAATTTATATAATGTTTTAATATATAAATATATAATATTTAATGAAAATTATATATAAATTAATTCAATTTATATTAATGTAACTTAAAGTGAAGAAGTAATGAAATAAATTTTTAATTTATATTTGAATTTATTATTGAACTTGTGGTAGTAATACGTTGAACCAAGTCAATGTAATGTTCAACAGCCAATTAATTATAATTTTTGAAGGATTTCATTTATACAAATATTAATATAATTTTTCAATAAAATTAAAAGTGAAATAGATAATAAACAAAATAATTTATATAGTGAAATCGATATTGAAAGATATTAACCATACAACGTTTACCACACTATATATTATGAAATTGCACAAATTGCATTATAAATTGTAAAAACTTATAAATATATATTCTACCAGATCAAAATATTAAATAATTGACTCCAACCAATAATTGTAACTTTTTTTTATACAATAAATTTGATAACCTAGCCTACAATTGATCCGTTGGCAAAAAAAAGGAAGCATAAATTCGCCTTCTACAATAATAGGAAGGAACTGGAAATAAAAATATAGGTACAACTTTAGCCTTCTACAATTGTAGGCTAAAAATATACAATTAAAAAATAAAAAATAAAAAATAAAACTATATGTATAACTTTTTCCATCATAATCCCTTATTTAAGATCCAATTATCATCACTTTGCTTCATAACTTTCGTTGAAGATTTTGTAGATAAGACCTATAAAAAAAAACATAAACAAACGATAGACATTTTTTAAAATTATGATTCAAATCTTAATAACTGTGAAAATATATTAAAAATACACACACACACAAATATTCAAAGAAAATGGAGGAAAGATAGAAGCTTATCTCGTAGAAAGAAGACAAAGAAAACAAAAAAGGTGAAAAAGTGAATATGTATAACAAAGAAAGATGAATTCAACCAAAATAAAAAAAAAAGAAACCGTAAACCAAATAACCTAACATGAATAGATTAAAAATATTAGAGAAATTTATATAGTCTGATTCCTTTGTATTTTGAAATTAGAACAATTAAAATAAAATGTAGTCAAGGAGAATGAAAAAAAGATATAAGCTTAGTTAGAGAAAGAAGCTAAAGAGAACCAAAAAGGTGAAAACATGAATCTGTAAAGCAAAGAAAGATTAGTTGAACAAAACTGAAAAACATGAAACCGTAAACTAAATACCCTACTGTGAAAGAATGAATAATATCAGAGAGAATTTATATAGAGTGAATCCTTTGTATTTTAAGATTAGAAAATTTTGATTTAAATAATATATTATACCAGAGGCAATCAATCGTTTGTAGGTCAAACAAAATATTATTAGATGCAATCAATTAATTAATGAATTAAAATGAACAGTTTTAAATTTTAGATTTTGAATCCATATATATTATTTGAGTCATTAAATCATCCTTTGAAGGTCAATAAATTAGAGTATATTTAAAATTTATTTGTTCAATATATTTAGAAATTTAAAGAGATGTAGATGAATAATCATGTGAATGAATGAAAGTTATAAAGAGATGTAAACGTTAAGTCATATGGCAAATTTTTTTACTGAGATGACAAATGACATATTTTTAAGTCATATATCTTCCTTTTGTATATTATATTGATTGATTCTGATTATATTGATTATATTGATTGATTTGATATTATATTATATAAGTTGATTATATTGATTTATTTTATAATTATAATTATACTTCAAAAAACTCTACAATAAATTATAGTTTCAAATAATATAATTAGGAAAAACTCTACAATAAATTCTAAGTAATGGTAATAATTGGTGATAATAAATATAATTTATTATAGAGCTCATGACAAATTTTCTTCAAAGCAATGGTAATAATAATTGGAAATGATTCTATAATAAATTAAAAAATTTACTAATTATAGAGATTGACAATTGTTGGTCTTTAACAAAAGTAACGAAGTTATTTTCAAGAATGTCATAACCTCTCAACTACTCTCACTCCTAACCTAGAGGTTGCTAGAGGTCCACCGCCACCAGTTATCGCTCATCCGCTTTAGCAGCTGCCAACCTACCACTCCAAAGTATAATTCCTCCTTTGTTTTTTTTCTTTCTCAACTCACTTTGTCTCTATTATTACATAACTTTAATTTGTTCACAAGGTCATGAGTCTCTTACATTATTCATTGGTACGATATGTAAGACTCGTAATATTGTACTCATGAGAAGAAGATCAACTAACCACACAAAAGAAAAAGAGCGATATGTATTTTGGGACTTCAACATAGTATTTTATTTTGTTAGAAATTTTGGGTTTCAAAATATTCTTCCATTTCGTCCAAAGAATACGTATTTCTAATTCTAAGTTTCATTATACTTTTGTATTTCATGAAAAAAAAGAGAGTAGAATTTCTTTTTCTATTATCAGAAAATTGAGAAAGATGAAACTAGATAGTTGAAACATGATTTTGATTTGGAGTTATATATTTTTTTTATTAATTTTTTTATTATATTTTTTGTAAATATGACATTGACCACACTACTTTACATATAAAAAAAGATCACATTAGATGACACATGACAAAAATTTAGCTTTTTTATTTGCCACATGTCATCATTTCAAACCATGTACTTGCTGACAATAAAGATACATGACAACTTTTCAAGTTATGTACCTTTTTTTTATATATTATATGATTATATGATTTGAAGATACTTATTTGTGAAGCCTACATTATCACTCTCCTTATTTGATATTATCTATGAAAAAAGAAATGATATTTTCTTTCTTTTATTTAGTTTCATCAAGGAAATGAATGAAAATATATGTAAATGAATAGAAATGCATGTAAATATCAATGTTTTAAAAACTAAATTGATCATTGAAATGGTGAAAATAATGGTTTATGATTTATTGGTTTAATCGTGGTTGAACTGTGGTCGAACCAATGAAAATATATATATATATATATATATATATATATAGAGAGAGAGAGAGAGCATATCTAGTGAAAAGAGTATTTATTGTGAGAGGGGTGAGATGTGTGAATTTTGATCATACAATCATACATGAATGATCAAGATTAAAAGTTACTTAAAGGTCATGTGACCAATTAAAAAAGTCACATGCATTTATATTCTAATCTTGACCATTCATGTAAGATCTAATGGTCAAGAATCACTCATCTCATCCTCTTATAATAAATATTCCTCTCACGATGATACTATATATATATATATATATATATATATATATATATATATATATATATATATAAGAGTAAAAGAAGTAAATCTTAATTATACAATCATACATGAATTGTTAAGATTAAAAGTTATTTAAAAGTTATGTGACCACTTGAAAAAATTACATGCATTTATGTTCTAATATTAACCATTCATATAAGATCCAATGGTCAATATCCACTCATCTCCACCTCTTATAATAAACATTCATCTCATCAAATACGCTTCATATATATATATATATATATATATATATATATATATATATATATAGGAGACATATCTAGTGAGAGAAGTGGTTATTGTGAGAGTGTGAGATGAGTAAATCTTGACCATACAACCATACATGGATGGTCAAGATTAAAAGTTACTTAAAAGTCATGTGACTACTTAAAAAAGTCATATGCATTTATGTACTAATATTGACCATTCATATCAGATCTAATGATCAATATTCACTTCTCTCACTCTCTCACAATAAACATTTTTTTCACTTGATACACTTCTTATATATATATATATATATATATATATATATATAGGAAATCGATTACATCAAGTGTAAGTCTTTTTTTTTGACTTACACTCATTTTCAACCGTTAGATCCACTTTTATCTAATGATTGAGATGATTTCATTAAAAGTAACCATTAAATAAAAGTAGATCTAACGGTTAAAAATGAGTATAAGTAAAAAAAAACTTCCACTATTATAAATTATTATGTTACTTATTATCTCAAAGTCTCACATTATAAAATAAGTAAAATATCTAAACATAAAATATATATAAAAACTAAGATGATATCATACGAATCCTTAAACAGTTGGCACTTTGTTGCTCTGCACTTGCAAAAGACAGGAAAGTTATCTAGAGTTGGAGGGAAACGAAGTATACTTGGCACCTAAAATGGGGGACCAAATTATTCACGCCACTTGCACAAACACTGCTTACACAGCAACTTTTGAAAACATGTGAATGACGTCTGAAGATATCAAATATAGCCATGCAGACTGTTGTTCATTGTGTTTTAAATTTCAAAATACCAAATGTCTAATATCTTTTAAAAGAAAAAACAACCAAAAAAAATAAAAAAGTTAAAAAAGTAACGTAAAAACTTGCTGCTTGATTTTTTTTTCTTTTTTGGGTGAAAATTAACTTTTCTTTCTCTTAGCCTTTATTTTTGTCTATTTTTGGCCATGCAAAACACACAGCACTACCACCAAGGGTACAATGCTGTTTTGTTTCACGCTGAGTTTCTCTCTTGGCCTTTGTTTTTTTTCTATTTTTGGCCATGCAACACACACAGTACTACCACCAAGAGAACAATGCTGTTCTGTTTTGCTTCCTGCTCAGTTGCTCAGTTTCCCACCTGCACTGTTGCACACACACACACCCACTCACGAAGCTCACATTTTTCACTCCCATACACTCACATTTTCATCTTCCACATATAAGCTGCACACTACAGCATCTTTTTTTTTTTTTTTGGAGATTCCTCTTCCCCACATTTCCATGCTTCCATAACCTCTCCACCTTCACACTTCATCTTGATCACCTTCAGACTCCCATAATCACTCTCAACCAAGCTTCAACCAGGACGGCATCCACCTTCACCACTCCACCCTTCACCCTCAACCTTCCATTTTCACCACCTTCATCTTCACCTCTCCTCTGCCACATCATAACAACCAACTCACACACAACCACTCTTCCATAACCATCCTCATCCATATTTAACCATCTTCACCACCACACACAACCACTCCTCCATAACCACCCTCAACTTCATCTTCAACCTTCAAACTCACCAACCAACCAACCCATAAACCACCAAGGAACCACCCAACCTCCACACCCACCACCGTTAACTCCGGCTAACCAGCACCGTGCCGTGGCTAGCAGCAGCGCCGCTCCGCCCGCTCAGCACCGCGCGCTACAGTCTCTTCCTCCTCACACCTCCACCAACCCAAACGCCCAGATCCACCCACAGAACAGCCTCACGAACGCCGGCCGTGACCAGATCGGAGCTCCACCACGACCCATACCTGCAGCTCGAACCAGCACCGCGACCCCGCACCAGATCTGCCCCTCTAAGCCGCCGCTCCCTGCAGACCCGCATCGCAACCTCCCGTCGTCCTCGAACCGCCGCCTCTGCCTCATCCCACCGGCGCCGTCGAGTCGTCGCCCCCGGTCTGCCACGGTCCGTTCTGCTGGTGGGAGTGAGTTTCCCCATTCTCCATTTCGTTTCTTTCTCCACAACCAGCACCCTTTTTTTGTTTCTGTTGAGTTTTCAGCTTTTAGGAGTTAAAAATGAAATATTAGTTTTGTTTTTTTTGTTGTGTTAGTCTGATAAGAAAAAAAAAAGGGGGAAATAAAAGAAAATATACAAAAAAATAATGTTTGCATATGGGTTTGGGCAAGTTGAGCGTGGAGGGCGAATCAAAAGTTCCAGTTCCAAAGGAATGATTGGTGAGAAAAAGGATCATCACCTTCAATGTCGTCCTCATTATCCTCAAAAGAGGGTGGTGGTAAAGTGGAATACAATAACTCACCCGAGTGCATCTTGTCTAGCTCAAAATAGAGGCCATAGTCAGAGGCAACAGGAACCTCAGGGGAGCCATGATCCAACAAGTTCAAAAATGTCCAATCCATTTTACTCATGTCCCCATGGTCCACTTGCACCGTCCCATCATATTCATACATAGGCATAGCAGTAGAAGATGACGAGGCGGTGGTGGTAGTATAAGTACTCTCTGTTATGCTGTCGGATTTAGATAACAATCCAAATGAATTAGCACCATCACGTTGTGGTTGTTGCGGTTGCGAGGGTTCTTGATTGTGATAATCAAGTGGTAGTGGGTCCTCGTTGGCAAACTCAGCAGCAATCACTTGAATCTCCTGTAGGGTAAGAGATTGGTCAGCCACAGTCACATTATTGATCTCCAAGTTGAAAGGTGTGTCAGGGAAATTGAAATTGGTATGACGACCACGTAGACAGTAAAGGGCAGCATCGAAGGCTCGAGCAGATTTCTCAGGAGAATCATGAGACCCCAGCCATATGCGTTCACGGCTATTGGGAACCTCATTGGAGCCATGATCCAACACGTTCAAAAATGTCCAATATCCATTTTACTCATGTCCCCATGATCCACTTGCACCCCATGGCTGACCAATCTCTTACCCCACAGGAGATTCAAGTTATTGCTGCTAAGTTTGCCAACGAGGACCCACTACCACTTGATTATCACAATCAAGAACCCTTGCAACCGCAACAACAACAACGTGATGGTGCTAATTCATTTGAATTGTTATCTAAATCCGACAGCATAATAGAGAGTACTTATACTACCACCACCGCCTCGCCATCTTCTACTACTACTACAGGATTTTAATCTTGCAAAGCACCCAGAGATCGAAGTGCCAAATCTACAGGTGATTAAGCTTATGCAGAGCTTCAAATCCAGGGAATATGTACGTGAGACTTTCGCTTGGATGCATTATTACTGGTTCCTCACCAATGATGGAATAGAGTTTTTAAGGACCTACCTTAATCTCCCATCAGAAATTGTGCCTGCCACCCTGAAGAAAACTCCTAAACCAACTGGCAGAGCATTTGGTGGCCCTCCTGGTGATCGTCCTCGGTAATAGAGTCGAAATGAATTTTCAATTTATACTTGCTCTATGTGTTTGTAGTTTTTGACTCTCCGCTTTGACTCTGATCTGTAGTGGCCCTCCTCGGTTTGAAGGAGGCTCAAGGTTTGGTGATCGTGATGGACCTCCTGGTGAGTTTGCCGGTGACAAAGGAGGAGCTCCAGCAGACTTCCAGCCATCATTTAGGGTAATTTTTATTTTTCTTAATCTTGTGATTTTGGGCTGGTACAACTGGGCATGTTCATTTTTGTTGTATGTTCCATTGCATTCTTCATTGTTAAAGGTAGAAATGTTTTTGCAATTAATTTAGGTAAAATTAAAGCCTCATTTCTTCTTGTTTAAAATTGTCACTGCAATAGCACTTGGGAAATATTGTATGGAAATTTTTAGAATAGCATCAGTTCCTTGAAGAGCTCATTGGTTTTATTTTAGTTTGTCTTATGGGGTTATGGACAGTAAAAAAGTGGACAAGGCTTCCTAGTGATTTCAGGGACCCAATCGGTTGTGGTTTGTTTCTTCTATTCCTATGAGGGAATAGTGTCTGCTCGCTCAATATTTGAGTCCACTGACTTGACTGGTTTTTCCTTGCATTCAATTACATAACGTTATCCTCTGTCAAAAGCAAGAACATATTAAACTGAATGTGCTTGACATCTCTCTCCGTGCCCTTTTGGCTGTTATACTTTCTTACTTAATATGGTAACTCTTTTTCAATCCAGGGTCCTGGTGGAAGACCTGGATTTGGACGAGGTGGTGGTGGTTATGGTGCTGCACCCAGCAACAGTTTTTCTTGAGTTTTGTTGCTTTGAAGATTATAGGCTCATGTTCTATCAAAAATAGATTATAAGCTCATGTTAGTTACTAGTTTTACTCTATGGATAATGTTATTGTAGTAACATTCCATGGTGCTCTGTTGATGTTTTCTATATTTGATAATTTTGGTATTGGTTGCTCAGAACCGTATTTTTTGTCTTTCTGAAATCAGTTCAAATATATATTATTGGGAAATTATGAGTTTATATATATTATAATCACAGTTCCTATACTGACACAATATCATGTCATGTTAACGTTGTAATAAGGTATTTTCAGAATGTGTGTATTTCTACTTTTATCAGCGTTAATTTCATCAAATCGTGGATATTACTTTGTTATAGTTGCTCTGTATGTACGTACTGTTGGAGCATGTAATTTTAGCACTTTAAACCTTGAATTTGATCCATGCACATCGACTTGCCCAAGAATTTGCCCTCGGTTTATTTCACCCCATAACTGCCACTTGCCATTGCCTGTGATGACAAGCAGCCTTCTCATAAGACCTTTGGAAGATTCAACAAGACATTGTAACTACTTTCAACCAGCCCGATTCTCCGGCGCTATTTAGTTAGGCTTATTGCCGCACCCTATCGGCTCATGCAGCAGACACTCATGAGTTGTGACGAAATTCGCACTTTCCATTTTAAGACACGCAAAAGAAAATTTGATGAACAAAGCAGAAGCTTTAGATGAAATAAATTTGAAACCTATTTCCACATTACCTAACAGGTGCATACGACAGTAATCTTAATAATAGTCAGCAAAAAAGTTCAGGTAGAAAACATGCTATTTTTCATTTTTTCATTGATGTATATAAGATTGAAGAAATAGGCAGACACGCACAGACACAATTTCACATCACAAAATTACAAACCCAAGAGGGCAAAAACAAGGACAAAAACGACTAAAATACTTCGTCACGTCCACCACTATCAAGTATGTGACAGACTAAAAGGCACCATTGACAAAGATATCAAGTTAACATAATAGACATTAAACCTTCAGGCTCTTAGTCCACTTCCTCCATCTTGCTCTCTTCTGCACCTTCCTCAGCTCCTCCATAATACCATTATCTGGGTTGATTTCCATGGTCTTCTTGCTAGACATGTAGCCGCCCATGCTGTTACCCCTCAAGACCTGAGCCTTCATGATCCTCTCCATGTTTGCAGTCCAGCCATATTCACCAGTCACCAAACAGAATGGTGAATCAACAATCCTATCGGAGACAACAACCTTCTCAACTTCGTCTCCCAAGATTTCCTTGATGGTCTTGCAAAGGTCCTCAAATGACTTCTTTTTCTCCTCTTTTTTCTTTTTCTCTTCCTCAGTCTCATCATCCAACTTCAATCCTTCCTTCGTAGCTGAAACCAACTTCTTGCCATCATACTCTTTCAGTTGTCCAACAGCATACTCATCAATGGCATCCACCATGAACAGCACCTCATAGCCCTTCTTCTTGAGTCTCTCCAAGAAGGGAGAGTTCTCCACAGCCTTCTTGCTCTCTCCAGTGATGTAGTAAATGTCATTCTGGTAACATAGTCCTTCAAGCTTGTCAACTCATCTCCACTCTTTGTAGAATGATATCTTAGCAAATCAGCCAATTTAGCCCTGTTCTGGCTATCCTCATGGATACCCAACTTCAAATTCTTGGAGAAAGCCTCATAGAACTTGTTGTAATCTTCCTTGTTCTCCGTAATCTCATTGAACATCTCAATGCACTTCTTCACAAGGTTCTTCCTGATCACCTTCAAGATCTTGTTCTGTTGCAACGTCTCGCGGGAGATGTTGAGTGGCAAGTCATCAGAGTCAACAACACCCTTCACAAATCCAAGGTACTCGGGTATGAGCTCCTCGCAGTTGTCCATGATGAACACCCTCCTGACATAAAGCTTGATGTTGTTCAGCTTCTTCCTTGTGTCAAACAGATCAAAAGGTGCCCTTTTGGGGACAAAGAGAATGGCCTTGAACTCAAGCTGGCCCTCCACAGAGAAATGCTTCACTGCCAAGTGCTCTTCCCAGTCATTGGTCAGGCTCTTGTAGAAAGAAGCATATTCTTCCTTGGTGATCTCTTCTGGCTTGCGCAGCCAGATTGGCTTCTGCTTGTTGATGACTTGCCACTCGTGAGAAACCTCCTTGATCGTCTTCTTCTTCTTAGAATCTTTCTCCTTGTCTTCGTCAACATCCTCAACGTCCCCTTCTTCCTCCTTCTTGGGCTCATCATCTTCATCATCACTGATCTCTTTCTCGGTGGTCTTCTCAGTCCAGAGATAAATAGGATAGCTAATGAATTCAGAGTGTTTCTTCACAAGATCCTTGATCCTCCTCTCCTCTAAGTAGTCCAACTGTTCAAAATCCAGTACAATATCAATCAATCAGTACATTCTTGAATTAGATCATTTTGTATTATTAAAAAATTTAAAAAGTTTCTGAAAAATAGCAAATTTTCTCTAAAAATTAATTAAAATCAAATATGCACTCAATCAATACAACAACTAAAAATCCATTTTTCTGCTGTAGCTACCCATTCCAAAGTTGACAAATAATCAATTTCAGCAATTACAAATAAATTACAAATTACCTTCCAACAAGTAGTGTTTCTTACCATCGTTTTAAATTGTAGTTTCGGTCGCGATCGCGGTTGCGGTCACTACAGTTGCGGGTATTACAGTTATTGTGATGTGAATTGCGATTATTGCAGTGTAATTTTTTTTAAAACTTGCACAAAATGTAAAAAAAAAATCTATAATTATTATAACTCTTCATATTTTCTTATTTATAATGTTTTATAAGTTTTTACTTATTTGATAAAATTTTATACTATCTTAAAGAATAATTGAAATTGAATTCATAACTAAAATAACATAATTATTGTTATAATAATTATTAATAGGCCTTTTAAAATTTTATTTGAGCATATATAAATATAAGAGAGTAAAAAACTAAATAATATATCAATTTAAATAAGTTTCAAATAAATTTCACATGTCATATTTTTTACTTTGAAGTCATTGATAAAAAAATCTAACTCAGTTAGAAAAATACAATTACCTTCAATTTTAATCACATCACCAATTATGCAAGGAACAATGCTACTATTAGGATGCATAATTTCACCGCAAAAAGAAAACATGATATAAACTCATAATTAATATCTTAAATATTTATAAGTATTATAAAAAAAATTCTTGTGAGTTCACAAATAATAAACTAAATCTCACTTTAAAAACTTTGAAAAATAATAAAGTAAATTATTAAATTTAAAATAATAAATAAATAAGTAAGTAAATAAATAAATAAATAAATTAAAATCTCAAAGACAATATAAATAAAACTTACATGATAATTATTACCACATGGTAGAATGACGTGGATGATCATAACCTCCACTTTCATTTTGGCTATCACCTTACATGTCTCCTTGTCCAAAGGCATAATCAAAAAATTCACTACTTGATTGTTGATGATAAGGATCTTGATAGTTCATTGAAGATTGGTGGTATAGTAGAAGTTGATTACTACTAGCATATTGATCATATGCACTGAAGTAAGGATACTGGTAAGATGGTGGATAATACCCCTGACTACTCTGAGATGATTCACCAAGACCAAAGTCACTAAAACTTTGTGCAATGCTTGAAGAGGAAGAATCTTCTAGTATAACATTTTGTTGCCTTCTTCCTCTACTAGATTGTGATCCACCTCTTCTGCTATCACCAAATGAATGATCAGAAGGAACCATATTTGGCCTAGATGTAGTCATATCAATCATTAGGCTTTTGTCACGACGATTATATGAAATCTCCTGATATGAATCATTTTGCTTATATTCGTCATCATCTTCATCATTATCATCACTTTTTTCAACTTCTGCATTAGCACCACCATTACCACTGTTGTTACTAGGAGGACTTAAACCACCACTATTCTCATTAGAACCTGCATCATCATCACCACCAGCTTCCATATCTTCATCATCAGTATCAATTCTAGGCAACCATTCTGAATTTTGTACTCCATCTAATACAGGACCTTCCCTTTCTTTAATCCAAGGAGATAATGGATCTTCTTCTTGAAATATATAGTCAAGATTAATTGGATTGAAAGTAGCTTCAATTTCTTCTTGACTTCTCATTTCTTCATGTCTCATTTTCAGCTTCATATTGTAATATGTGAAGACAAGTTTTTGTAGCTTTTTATACTTGAGTCTATTCCTTGTCTTTGTATGAATGTAGCTGAATATGCTCCAATTTCTCTCACAATTTGTAGCTGAAGTTGTTTGACTAAGAACTTTTATTACCACACGTTGAAGTTCAGGAGCACACGATCCAAATATCAACCACCATTCGGCTATTTAAATGACCAAGCATAATGAATAATTATTTGTCATATAAAATATAAATAAATTTTAAATAGATTTACTTGTACAAAAAAGAAAAAAATATATTTTACCTGGATTCATTCTAGCCTAAGCTCTTTGAGCTTGTGGTGTGCCAAATTATTCACGTTTTTTCCTAAATATCATCAATATTATAACACAATATAATATGTCAATAAGTAAATATATAATATTTAATTATAAATTTATAAGATTTAAATATAAACATTATTTACTAACTTGATTCAAAGCTTTAATTTGATCATCTATGTTTCTTTCTAATTTGATGATGACGCTATTAGTTCCATCAAAAGTTTCTTTATAAACATCAGATCTATGTTCAACTCCATATTGAAATTGTGGGTTAAGAAAATAACCTAAAAAAATATTAATTAATTATTATGCATAAAGGCATGAGAGTAAAATTTATAACAAAACAAAAAATTATAAATTATATCGATTATTGACGTATCTGCAGAATGAAGATCAGAATGCATGAATCTCCAACGTTGGTCTATTATTTCATTATATCTTGTATGATATCGAGAATTTTGTTGGATAGATTGTTTGGCTCGATCTATGGCTTCATAAAGAAAACTCATTGTTGGCTTCACGTCACTGTCGACCAGCCTCAAGACTTTTACAATAGGTTCAAATACTTTTAGTAGATCAACAACTTTACTCCAGAATTCACTACTCAAAACTATTTTTCTTGCTTCAAATGCTAGTCCTTTTTTCTCTTTCCCAAACTTAGATCTTCTAAATTCTTCTGAGTTGAACATGTTTCTTAAACCTTGCTTTTGCTTCATAATAGCTTGAAGCTGCAAGAACTGTGTTGCAAATTGAGTTATGTCAGTAGGACAATTTCTCTACCTCCAGTGTATTTCTTCATCAAATTTACTGTCCATATGTGGTTATAGATGAAAGTTGTCATTGTCTTTGCATCATTCAGTAGTTTCTTCACATTTTGCTTTTTCCCTATATCCTCCAAGCAAAGATCCAAACAGTGAGCTGCGCATGCAGACCAATACAGATGTGGCCTCTTTTCCATCAATTTTTTCCCAACTGCTTTGAGTGCTTTTTCATTATTTGTAACCACTTGGACTACATATTCTTCTCCAACTTCATCTACAACTTTGTCAAGCAATTGGAAGTAATAATATGTATTTCTAGTATCAACACCAGAAGCATCAACAGATTTTAAGAAAATTGTCCCATTGCTGCAGTAAACAAGAAAATTCATAATATGTGTATGGTTTATACTATCAGTTCAACCATCACATATTATTGTAACTCATCTTTCTTTCCAGGTAACATTTAATGTATTTATCCATTCTTGCATTTTTTTGTATTCAACTTCCAAATACACATCTGAAACTTCATAAGGAGTTGGGTACTTAACTCCTTTGCCTACCTCAGCTGCTTCAACAATCAAAGCATGCAACCAAGGAGAATCAGCTAAATTCATAGGCAAATGCTCATAAATTAAGAATCTGCTTACTGCTGCTCCAAGCGTTTTTCTTAGTGCTTTCATCCAACCACCAGTAACTTTTAGTTGCTTCACGCTTTTACTTCTCATAAGGTTAACATCTGTAGACCTCAAAGTAGTAGAAATATCTTATGACCTTCTGACTTCACTAATACTTGCATGAGAGCTTCCACCTTCTTCATATATATTTCCCGATCCCCCTATTTGTTGCCTGAATCGTTGTTTGTATTCCCATTCATGTTGTGATCTAAAGCTCTCCTGTGTAGCTAGCATGATTTGTTCATTAATATGATCATCTATGTCTTCCTCTTCAACATTTCCCCTTAAGCCTTCTTCGAATTCTTCTTTTCTTTTTTTTGAGTCAAATTTTTTTGCTTTCCCATCCATGAGGAGTTTCATCATATTCTCTCTAACAAATGTGTTGACTCTAGGACAACTTGCTACTTGCCCTTTATAATGTGTTATGTGTTGCTTCAATCTTATAATGCCACCCTTTATTACTTTTTCACAAAGTTTGCATGTAATGTTGTTTCAATTTTCAGGTACAACTGTTCCGAAATGTCATCCAATATCATCACTTGGAGCACCCTCCAATCTTCTTGTAGGAAATTCTTCTCTTGGCGGCATTGTTTAAATTTTGTAATACCTGTTTACAAAAAAATTATAACAATTATCAATAATTAACTTAATTATCACTATTACTAATACCTCAATTAGCAATCAATAATTAACTTTAACTTCAAAGTTAAAACCCTTAATAATTAATATATACTACTAATTATATTCTTTTAAACAAATAATTAAGTAATTAAATTAATTATTAATATTCCTAATACGCCATCAATAATTAACTTTAAATTTAAACCCTTAATATAAACTACTAATTAATTATTATTCTTAACTTAATTTTCACACACTATTATAAAAAAAAAATTCAATTTTCTCACAATTTTTTCTAATTTCCCACTCCCTATTTTTTCCCAATTTCTCACTTCCTCAATTTTTCTCCAATTTTTCCTCAAAAAATTTTCCCCAAATTTTTCCTAATTTTCTCCCTTAATCGCCCAATTCCCACCCAATCCCACGAAGCCCTAAAATCCCAAATCCCCAATTTTCCCTAAATTCCCTCATCCTCTCCTTTGCGCAGCCTCTCTCTCTTTCCTCCCTGTTCCTTTTCTTTCCCTTCTTCGGTTCTTCCTCCGATCCTCTCTCTCGGCCTCGCAAAGCTCTCTTCCCTCATCCCCATTCCCTTTCTCTTTCCCTTCTTCCTCTCCTCTCTCGCTTCCCGTATCGGATCCGCCACGCCCACCCCTCGACCGCCTTCTTCTTCCTCTCTCGGTTCGCGGACCACCGCCCTCGTCCACGACCACCTCCCCCTCTCAGCCCAATCGTCCACGACCACCTCCCTATGTCCGCCTCCCACTTCGTCGGCCTCACTCTCACCTCTCACGGTCTCCCATTCCCACTCTCGCCCACCGCCCCCCTCTCTGCTCCCAAATCTCACAAACAAACATTCAACCCCAACCCCAACCTCCTAAATTTCACAAGATGCATGTATATGCATATCAAACACAGAAACAAAACATAAGAAAAACTGAGATGGGAGAGATGAGCTCACCTGCAGTTGCGGAGCGCCGGAGCAAGATGGTAAGTCCGTGATTTAGGATCTACAAGATGGAGACTGAAGTGGAGACTGGAGATGGTTTTCAGAGAGAATTCTAGATATTCAAGTTTTCAACACCAAGTTTGAAAGGTTAGTGATCCGTGAATGAAATCTGATGTATTTGTATTGTTTTCTCCTTTTTCCTGTTGATGTCATGAAATTATTGGGCTAGAGAATCTTTTTCTTTTTCTTTCTCGTCCTCTGAGTCTTTGACATTATTGATTTGAAAGAAAAAATGGAACGGAGCACTGTCGCGGCCCGTTGCAGCTGCAACTCCGTTCCGTTGCGGCCGTTTTATGTGATTTTGAGTCACATCGCAATTACGGTCTGATGCCGTTGCGGCACGGGCCGCAACGGCAATATTGCAGCCGCATCAGGTGATGCAGACCACAATTTAGAACCATGTTTCTTACATTCAAACCTAAAAAATGCTAACTACACATCACTCACACACACACATTTCCCACATCTACTTATATGATAGACTTAGAACATAAATATGCAGAATACAAAGTAAGCTCAATGATAATTAGATGATGAAACTGTGCAGCTATATAGTAATGTGTGTAAATGTGCATATATATAGCATTGAACATTCAAACCTACCTAAGTACTAGATGTCATGAACAACATCAACCAATCAATCAATACAAAGACAGAAAAAAAATCATTTTTAAACAAAATGGCAAAATGGGGATTGAGTTGTTGAGATTACCTGACCCTGTAACATCTCAATTTTTATTTTTTCTGCACAAATATTAATTTTTTAATTTTTGTGATTTTTGAGAATTTTTGTGAGATTAAAAGTATTTTAGTATTATTTTAGGCCGTTTGTGGGCCCGAAAATACTAAAAAATTTTATTGGTCAGAAAATTTTATACTGTTGATGCGGGGTCGGAGGATCTTACTAAACTCAAAATCTGATACAGTTACTAATTTCTTTTATACTGTGATTTTATTATTTATTGTACAATAATTACTGGTTTGTGAGCAGTAATTTTATTCTGTGGGTAATAAATTCTTATAGCTTTAGTTAGGTGCTAGCCATGTGATGGCCATGTGCCACTAGTGTGTATAAGTCAAATTTGGTGGCTAGTTATAAAAATTAACTAATGGTAATAAGTTAACAAAAATGACTTATTTAAATTAGTTACTAAACTAGATGAATTAGTAAGCTAACCTAAGTTTAAATAGTCACAAATTAAAACAATTATTGGATAGCAATTTGCATAGACTTCCACGGCAATGAAAGAGTTCTAGGACATTTCAAAAGTTAGTGAGTCATCAAATGTTGACCAAAGCATGACTTGATGACAAGTGCTTGATTTGCACTTTGATTGACCATGCAATTAATTTTCCACATGCTAGCACTAGTGTAACATCCCGAAAATCATGTTAGACTTATAATTAGTTACAAAGGTAATATTTACTTGTTTAACATGTCTCTGAAGTTTTGTGACAAACTGAGTTCGTTTATGCACTTAGTTGCAACACAGAAGTTGAAAAGTAGCTTAAAATGACTCAGATAATAGCATAAGTTGCTAAGTTGAAAGAAATAAACATAGAGAGTTTATTTCTAGGTCACAAATAAGCCAAGTAAGATGTGGTAAAAGTTTCAAGAGAATCAGAGTCAGTTTGGTATTTTTAGGCATACTGGTTGTGCATTTGAATATCGAATGACTAGTAGCAGATATAGAAAATCCTGAAAATGGTGAAACAATAGTTTAGATGAATCCTATGATTTATTCTAAAGTTGTTGGAAGCTGGGAAGCTTGAATTAGCACAATTTGGGTGCCCTTAGCAGATATAAGTTTCAGTGTAGAAACTTATGTTAATCTTTTCTCGTATTTCCTTTCACGTCCCACCCCCCTATTTATCTCTTCTCCCTCGGCAGAGAACCGAAAAACAGAGAAAGAAAAGAAAGAAATGGGAGGAGAAGAAGGAGAAAGGGGAAGAAGGGAAGAAGGAGAGGAAGAAGATCAAGGATCAAGCTTCAAGATCAAGAGTCTTCAAGAGGTAGGGGTTTAGAACTTCCACTCATCTATTTTCTCTATATTCTCTATGTATGCATATTAACAACCTAATATGCTAAATTGAGTTCTAGATGAGTTTGATATGTTTGGTTTGCATGGATATGTTTCTTAGATCAATTATGACTTGTTCATGTCATAAACTGAATTTAGAAACCTAGAAATATTCATGTAAACCATTGATGCCCATTTTGGGGTTTAGGGTCAAGCATGCATGATTTTGGTTCAAGGATCCAAATCAAGAGGTTTAGAATGGTGATTGATGTTTCCTAAGTGTTAATGAACTAATTAGGAACTTAAAATCACATAGAAAATGATCTTGAATGATTGGAATTGAGAATTGTTCCAAAGGAACCATTTTCGGATTATGCAGAATTCTGCAGAATCCAGTGAGCAGTCAGCGATGTTTGCTGCATAACTCGAGCTGTAGATATCGGAATCACTTGATTCTGGTGCCATTTGAAAGCTAACACATAAGGCTTTATGTGGTAAAAATTTCAGAATTATTGAGCAAGCCAATCAATACCAGTTTCGGTTTGAATCCAAGGCAAATTCTGCAGAAAAAGGCATTCTGGCAGTCAGTAAACCAGATTGCATAATTTCTTGCTCCGATGTCGTATGGGCATGAAACTAGTGCCATTTGAAAGCTAAGACATAAGGCTTCATGTGGTAAATATTTCAGAATTTTCCCACATGTAGTTTGTTTCCAGTTTCAATTTAAAATTAGGTCAGAAATGGGTAAATAAGAGAATGTTCTGTTTTGGCCTCTGCAAAATGTTGCATAACTTTGGTTACACTTAGCCAAATGAAGCAAGGTTTGTGGCATTGGAAAGATATGAAAAAGAGTTATGTACTCATAAAATTTCAGAATTTTAAAAGTTATGATTCATGTTTGGTGCAATCTTGAAAATCAGCCTTTTTAGGCAAGATTTGAGGTGTTTTTGAGAAAGTTGGACACTAGAATCTTTAGTAGCACCTTAGGCAACTTAGTGTTGCATTAGATATCACTTAAGATGTGATGAGATGGTGCAATGAAAATAAGTATGCTAGTAGGCATAATAGTATTCACTCTAGTTGAGAATTAGAAAGGTGTGAGCCTTAGAATATCCAAGAGAAGTATACTTAAAGTTATATGAATGCTCTCATAGAGGTAAAGCTAGTAGTGTAAGTATAGAGATTATGTAATGGTTATGCAAGACTTAGGCATAACACTACATTATGCATGCATACTCATACATAGCACAGAAACAAATCAGAATGGTGGGTTAAGGAGATAACAGATTCCCTCCCCACTATAGAAAGGAAAGTAAAGATAAGGAACTAATCAGTAAAGAAGGAAGTGGGTTAAGGAGGTAACATATTCCCTCCCCACTGTAAAGAGGAATAACATATTCATGACATTCATAACATTGTACTCACAAAAAGAGAAATGGTAGGTTATAGGAGGTTATATATTCCCTCCCTACCATAAAGAGGAATAGTAAGTTCAAGACATTGTAAATCTCTGAGATGGAGATTCATGACATTATTTATGACATTGCACTTACACTATCACATATTCTTGTTTGAGCATAATCATACCTCATATTCTGCATCATAATATCATTGCATTACTTGACGTGTGATTATTATTGTGTTTGGTGATTCCTTGTGTTTGTGCATGGTTGCTCAATGTTATTGTTCCATTGTATGGGCGGTGGCTCAATATCATTGATTATTACCTTCTAAACATGCATTAACAGTTGTATGGGCAACTGTCTTATCTTGTAAAGAGGAATTAGTTCAGAGTTATGGCTAGACTGAGAACATTACATAAAGAGAGAATGTGTATGTTCCTAGAATAAATAATAGAAATGTGAAGGATTATACAGACTTATGTACGATGTTATGACTGAGTGAGAATTAAGGATGTAATTACTAGTTAAATTTATTTTTATTTCAGATATTATGGGTTGTATGATGTTATACGACTGCTGGTATTAGTACACTTATACTGAGAATTATGAATTCTCACCCCGTGTGTTCCATGTAAATCCAGGTTGAAGATTCAAAGACAATGAGAAGATAAAGCATGAAGACTAGTATAGTTATTTTCATGATTAGTAGATAGATTTTATATTTTCATGCATATGAGATTAAGGATGTAAAAGAAAATCAGGTATGTAATAGTGAAAAGTTATGTATATAAGTGGATATTGTTTCCACAAGACTCTCCATGATGATTTATTTGTATAAATGTTATGGATTAGTTTATGAATAAGTTAGAAGTAGTATAACTAATACTGTTTATCCAGGTATATGTCAGGTATACTAAGATTTCAGTATTAGGATGTTACAACTAGTACTCCATGGCAATGAGCTCTAGGATAGACTATCTATCACAATTATATCACATTTGTCTCCTAAGCCATTCTCTTCATTTCCTAACTTAGCAAAAAACTTCATTTCTCTCCTCCAAATCACCATTCGGCCATCACCCAAAGACTAACCTTCCAAGCTTCTAAAATTTTATCCAAGCTTATTTCTTACACCTAAACATCATTTTAAGACACTTCTATGTTGAAGACTTAAGCAAAATCCTTTATCTACTACCTTTTCTACAAGTTAGTGTTCTTGAGATTTAGAGGTAAAAGTTCTTCTTCTTTATTTCTAAGTTGGTTTTTGAGTTTCTAAATCATGATTGTTCCATGATTTCTTTTTTTCAAGCTTTGTTTGTGACTTTGGTTTGGTTTAAGTTTGTTAGGGTTTTTCTTTGAGTTTCATGAAATCATAGAAGACCAAGCAAGAAGGAGTTTTGTCTTCTTTGAGGTAAGATGGAGATTACCTTCATCAACCATATGTTGGTGGTGAGGAGATGACCTTGTTTGTGGTGAAAAATTCATAAGGATTTATTCACTTGTATGGTTTTAATCTTGCTTTGTTTGTGGTGATTTATGCTTGGTTTATTTTTAAAGCTTTGATTTATACTTGTTGATTTGATTATATGTTGGTTTACTTGATCATATGCTTGATTATATGTTTATGGAAGTATAATGATATTTATATGAAGTAGGATATGATTATTATGATGAGAAAATTTTATGAAGGTTCCAAAGAACCTAGGGGAGACTCACGATTTTGACTACTACAAAGGAAACAAGATGTTTCAAATTAATTCCTAAGTTATGGATTAATGATTTTAAG
Source organism: Ormosia emarginata (assembly GCA_029884605.1). Taxonomy (NCBI): domain Eukaryota; kingdom Viridiplantae; phylum Streptophyta; class Magnoliopsida; order Fabales; family Fabaceae; genus Ormosia; species Ormosia emarginata. Next base: position 22,459,730 of record JAQQTP010000085.1, read on the forward strand.
GATAAAAAGTGAATTAAAGGTTTTGTAAAGGATTTTGGTGATGAAAAATAGTTTTGTAAAGGATTTTGGTGGTGAAAAATGATTAAGTATGTACATGAAACCTAAACCTAATTTTCGGCCAACACACCAAAGTGTGGTATTTTAAATCCTAGATTATTTTACTAAGTGTGGACTTTGGAAATTAGTTAACAAGAATTTGATTTAATGAATTTTTAGTAGAAAAAGGAAACTAGATCTAATGGTTGGAATTAAATTAGTATGTTAAAGCTTTAATATTTATGTATATCAAAGAAATCAAATTTTTGAAAGGGATCATAGAAAATAAGACGTAAAGAATTTTTAGAAAGGAAATATTTTCAAGAAGGTCAAAGTGCATATTTTATATATAGAAAATAATACGTAAATGATTTTTAGGAAAAAAATATTTTCAAGAAGGCCAAAATGTATAATTTATGTAAAGAATTCTATAAATAAATTTAGAATGTTAAGAAAATATTTTACGTAAGTGAGAAAAATATTTTACATAAGTGAAAAATGCTAGAAAATTATTATACGATTTAAAAACGCCTGTTTTAAGCAACACGATTAATTTTTACACTACACGATTGAGAAAAAAATGATTTTTAATATTTATGTGATTTAAAAACGTTTGATGATATTTACGCAATTTAGAAAATGTTTGAAATTATTTATGCAATTTAGAAAACATTTGAAAATATTTACGCAATTGCAAAAACATTGAAAAATATTTACGAAAATTGAAAATGTAAAAAAATGTTACGAAATTTCAAAAACGTGATAAAATGTTTACGAGTTTGGAAATTACAGCAGTTGGTTGTCGGGCTGTCATGGTGGGCCCTGTTATGATGAAAAGAGATACTATCAAGAAATGACGCGTATGTGTGAAATATTGTAAAATAATATAAAATTATATGTGTTGGATCATATATCTTGCATGGAAAATGGTATGTGTTGGATCATACATCATGCATGGAAAAGCATGTCAAGTAAGGCGATTGGCCTAGGAGATGGAAATTACATATTCGTGCGGGTGAGAATTGCGTAGTTACGATCTTCAGTGATCTTCGGGACGTCGGGGTGTGGAATGTCATATGTGGCCAGTTGGTAGCACCACTGCGTCATGGTATTCTTTGCAAACACACCGACGGTCCTAACGGAGTTACTACTCTTTTCATGATATGGTTGAGAGTGTCTTGTATAAGTCAGGTTACGCGCCATGATATGATAAACAACACATGATTTGAGGCTAACGATATACAGACATGTCCTCCCTTCATTCTCTCCGAAATTGTGTTTAGCTCCATAGAGTAGGAAATGGGTCGTTGTACACATGCATAATGAGTCAGCATATTGGTGTGATAATTATGCCTATTTTATCTGTTTTCTATGATATGATATGACTGTATGAGATATTTTGTATCTGCATCTTTTACTGTCATTTTCTATACTGCCTCATTGGTATTGATGAAATAGGATCTCACCTCTTTATTATGTTATATTTATGTATTGTATGTATTTGATGAAGACCGAGGAGGCGAGGAGGTTGATAAATCATTTTACTATCAGTAGCTGTTTTTCTATACCTATCTAATATGGTGGCGATGCGCCAAGTTTTAGGGTTTGTCACGGTTCAATTCCACGGTGGGATTGATGTGTGGCGAGTTAATTTAGATAGGGAAAGATTTGTGTATAACGAGGATCTGACTCTGACTTTAAGTGATACTAGGGATGGTACTCTTGTCTTGACACAACACGTGTCTGTACGTCTAGAGTTCTATATGCCTATACGTGAGATTTGGAATAGGAACACTTACACTCCACATGAGGATTCTATGATGTCGACTGTTAGGACACCAACCAGGCATGTGCTGTATCCGCCAGGTTTCTTTGATGACAACACTGAGGAGGAGGAGGAGGAGGATCCCAATGAGAGTCTGAACCTTTAATTTGATGGAGTTCTAATTTAGTAGTTTTATTTTAGTGTGTATTGTATATATAACTTTTGGGGGTGTAATTATGTAAATTATTTGTGAACAAGGTTTGTAATATGTAATATAAAGTGTGTTAGTTTTAATTACGTTTTATGTTTAAAGTTTTTATTTATTATCTGTTATTCCGTAAAAGAAATTTTAAAATCAGTGTTTTTACAATATTAATTCTTTTACAACTTGATAAGTTATATTAGGATTAATCTTAAATGTGATACCCTACAAGAGGTGTTGCATTAGTTGGTATTAGAGCATCCCAGTTAGAGTCTTTTGGGTTTATGGTTAGGTATGTTTTGCTTAAGTTGTGTAATTTTCTGTGTTTTGTTTTCGAAAGATGATATCTGACTCTTATTGTGTTTTGGTTGCTGGTGAAGAAAGTTATGTCTCGTAATAGAGGTGCACGTACGAACGTGGGACACAATGATGATCCAATGACGGTGGCTACAGCGGCAATGCAGCGTATGGCAGAAGTGATTGTGCAACAAAATCAACAGGCTGCACAACAACAAGAGGCGAATGCTGATGTTCAGAATTTGTCAGAATTTCATCGAAACAATCCACTGCAGTTTCGAGGCGAGTTTAATCAGGAAAAGGCAAGTATGTGGATAAAAGAGCTGGAGAAATTTTTTGAAGGAATGAAGTGTGCAAATGATCGCAAGGTGACTTATGCCACTTTCATGTTGTTAGGAGACGATGAAAATTGATGGAAGGCTACTCGTAGAGTTTTACAAGAACAACGAAGGACAATTACGTTGGAGGTATTTCATGAAGTGTTTCTGGACAAATATTTCCCGGAGGGTGCAAGACATGTGAAGGAGATGAAATTTCTTGGATTAAGACAAGGAGAAATGACAGTGAATGAGTATGCAGCAAAGTTTGAGAGTTTGTCTAAATTCTCACGTTATCTTCATATTCAGTCCGATGAGAATTGGAAATGTCGCAAGTTTGAGGAAGGATTAAGGGTTGAACTGAAGAAGACAGTAATACCAATGAAAATGAACCACTTCTCGGCACTGATATGTGTTGCAGACTTGAAGAGTTGGAGCCATCGCGAGATAACAGGAACCGTAACTTTGGACCATCAAGGTTCCAAAGGGGAGGAAGCAGTAACAATAATCGTTTTCAGTGCAAACCATATTCAAGACCATCAGGAAGTCAACAACAACAATAACAGTCTCGTGGTGGAGGTAGCAATAATAATAATCGTTTTGCTCAGAATGCGGCATTGCCAACGAGATGTTTGAAGTGTGGAAATGGTCATGCAACGAAGGACTGTACGATCATAGGAATCATTTGTTTTAGATTTGGAAAACCTAATCATTTTGCGAGAGATTGTAATCAAGTGAAGGTGGAGCCTTCAGTAAGCAATGTTCGTGCTGTCAAGTCTCAAGCTGTAGGACGAGTTTATACGATGAGTGGAGCCGATGCCTCTCAGTCTGATGATCTTATCAAGGGAGAAGGTGTCATATCAGGTAATCTTTTAATTGTACTATATGATTTGGGTGCAACTCATTCGTTTATTGCAAATGACTGTGTGGATCGTTTGGAATTGTCTGTGTCTTCTTTGAACTTCCAATTGATTATTTCTACACCTACTACTAAACCTGTTAGTACTTCTAATGTTTGTTTGAATTGTTCTATTACTATAAAAAAAATCGAGTCTTTTCTATTAATTTAATTTGTTTACCTCTTATCGATATAGATATAATCTTAGGAATGGATTGATTATCTTCTAATCATATTCTGTTAGATTGTTCCAAAAAGACCTTAGTATTTCCTGAGGATGAGATTTTTGGATTTTTGACTGCCAATCAAGTCGAATCTTTATTGAGGGATAAAGCACGAGGATACATGATGTTATCTTCTTTAGAAGTCAAGAGTGAAAATAATGTGAATGTTATTCCTATTGTAAATGAGTTTCCTGAAGTTTTTCTCGATGATATACATGGACTACCACTAGAAAGAGAGATAGAGTTTTCTATCGATCTTGTACCAGGAGCGGGTCCTATTTCGATTGCACCGTATCGGATGTCTCCATCTGAGTTAGCAGAGTTGAAGAAGCAATTGGAAGAACTGTTAGAAAAATAGTTTGTACGACCTAGTGTTTCACCTTGGGGAGCCCCAGTGCTGCTAGTCAAAAAGAAGGATGGATCTTCGCGCTTGTGTGTGGACTACCGCCAGTTGAACAAAGTCACAATTAAGAACAAATATCCATTTCCAAGGATTGATGATTTGATTGACCAGATGAAAGGAGCAATTGTTTTCTCTAAGATATATTTACGCTCAGGGTATCACCAAATTCATGTCAAGGTAGAGGATATACCTAAAACAACTTTTCGAACGTGTTACGGTCATTATGAGTACCTTGTAATGCCGTTTGGAGTGACAAATGCTTCTGTTATATTCATGGATTACATGAATAGGATTTTTCATCCATATCTAGACAGATTTGTCATTGTTTTTATTGATGACATTCTGATTTATTCTCAAAATCAGGAAGAGCATGCTAAACATCTCAATATAGTTCTTCAGATTTTAAAGGAGAAGAAGTTGTACGCAAAATTGTCTAAGTGTGAATTTTGGTTAGACAAGGTTCAGTTTTTGGGTCATGTGATTTCGAAAGATGGAATTGCAGTGGATCCAGCAAAAGTGGAGACAGTTCTTCAATGGGAAATGCCAACTACAGTGACTGAGATCCGAAGTTTTGTTGAATTAGCTGGATATTATCGAAGATTTGTTGAAGGTTTTTCCAAGATAGTCGGACCTCTTACACAACTCACAAGGAAGAATCAAGCTTTTGTCTGGACAAATGAGTGTGAGGAAAGCTTCCAAGAGCTAAAGAAAAGATTGAATACTGCACCAGTGTTAATTTTACCAGATCCAAATGAATCTTTTGAAGTATATTGTGATGCTTGATATCAAGGATTATGATGTGTCTTGATACAAAATAGAAAAGTGGTAGCATATGCTTCAAGGCAACTGAAGGTGCATGAGAGGAATTATCCAGCTTATGATTTGGAATTAGCTACAGTTGTCTTTACATTGAAAATTTGGAGACATTTTCTATATGGAGCTACGTTCAACGTCTTCAGTGATCATAAAAATTTGAAGTATCTATTTAATCAGAAAGAGTTGAACATGAGGCAAAGAAGATGGTTAGAATTCTTGAAAGATTATGATTTTCAACTCCAATATCATCCTGGAAAAGCAAATGTTGTGGCAGATGCTTTGAGTAGGAAGATGCTCAGTGTTTCTGCTATGATGATCAAAGAGGAACAACTGATAGAGCAATTCAGAGATTTGGGGTTGTCGATAGAGTTAGCTCCTAGAAGGATGCGTTTGAATAAGGTTACTATTCTAAATGATTTACTTGAGGAAAATAGATAAAAGCAATATGATGATGAATTTTTACAAGAAGAAATAGAGCGGTTGAAGCATGGTGGAGTTACAACAGTTAAGGAAGGGTCTGATGGGATCCTAAAGTTTAAAAGCAGAATCTGTATACATAATGATCCTAATCTTAGAAAGGTGTTTCTCGATGAAGCTCGTACCAACAGATTGAGTATATATCCAGGAATGACCAAAATGTATCACGATCTGAAGCGATTATTTTGGTGGCCTGGGATGAAGAAAGATGTTGCTGAACATGTGTCATCATGTCTCGTGTGTCAGAAAGTGAAGGTTGAACATCAAAGACCAACATGTATGCTACAACCCCTCATTATTCCAGAATGGAAATGAGATAGTATAGCAATGGATTTTGTTACGGGTTTTCCAAAGACTAGAAAAGGATATGATTCTATATAGGTCGTTGTTGATAGGCTTACGAAGTCAGCTCACTTCTTGCCAATCAATATCAGGTATTCATTGGAAAAGTTGACACAGGTGTACATTGGTGAAATCGTAAACCTCCATGGTGTACCCATTAGTATCATTTCTGATAGGGATCCAAGATTTACGTCAAGGTTTTGGCGAAGCCTACAAGAAGCTATGGGGACTAAAATTCATTTGAGTTCTGCTTATCATCCGCAGATGGATGGTCAAACAGAAAGGACAATACAATCACTGGAAGACCTGTTAAGAGCTTGTGTGTTAGAATAAAAAAGGAGTTGGGATGAATTTTTGCCTTTGGTAGAATTCACCTACAACAACAATTTTCACTCAAGTATAGGGATGACACCCTATGAAGCGCTTTACGAACGACGATGTCAAACACTTTTGTGTTGGTATCAAGATGGTGAAAGTATAAACATTGGACCTGAAATGATACAACAAACAACTGAAAAGGTGAAGATGATCCAAGAGAAAATGAAGGCGACTCAAAGTAGACAGAAAAACCATGCTGATAAAAGACGAAGACCTCTTGAATTTGAGGAAGGTGAGTATGTGTTTTTGCGGGTTACACCTACGACTGGTGTTGGAAGGGTTATAAAATCTAGAAAACTCACTCCTAAGTTTATTGGACTTTATCAAATTCTTCGTCGTATAGGTCCAGTTACATACCAAATTGCTTTGCCACCTTTTCTTTTCAATTTGCACAATGTTTTCCATGTATCTCAATTGAGAAAGTATATTCCCGATCCAACTCATGTTATTCAACTCGATGAGGTACAATTGAAAGAAAATTTGACGTATGAGACACTTCCTATTAAGATTGAAGATAGAAGGATAAAGCAGCTCAGAGGGAAGGATATTTTGTTAGTAAAAGTAATTTGGAATGAAACAATGAGAGATGCTACATGGGAGCTAGAAGACAAAATGAAGGAACAATATCCTCAATTATTCTGAGGTATAGTAAATTTTGAGAACGAATTTTTTTTTAGCAGGGGAGAGTTGTAACATCCCGATTTTCGTTTTTTCTACACAAATATTAATTTTCTAATTTTTGTGATTTTTGAGAATTTTTCTGGATTTTTCTGAGATTAAAAATATTTTAGTATTATTTTAGGCCGTCTGTGGACCCACAGTGGGCCTCGAAACACTGATGAGAAAATTAAAAATTTCAAACCCAAGTGCAGGTTGTTTCAAGTATTAAATTCTCGGGAGTCTAAGGTCGATCCACAGGGAATTGATGAAGAGAAAATTATTTGAGGTACGGAGAAGATTTGTCACAATACTAAAAATGATATAAGTTGTTCACATATTAAAAAGATTTACTTGGGTTAGGAGATCCACTCTTGGTAATAAATTAAAAATAAGATTATTTCATTTTATAACTCAATTGAAATCATGCATAATGAAGATTCCAATCGGAAGATTTAACATTCAAAATTCAATCATGTAATCATATTATGGTTTCAATAATTATCTACCAATACTTGTAAATCGTCAAAAACATCCACTGTGCCAATCCTATTGTCTACAATGGATCAAGATATTCATTATACAAGAAGAGTTTTTAAATTAATTGGAAACAACATACAACTCATATAAAGATCACATAAAAATATATCATTTAAAACACAAGAAAGAAATTAATCTAACCTTAACTTATTACCAAAGAGCTTCACATTTCCACCTAAGCAAGATGAAGATTTAATTACTCATAGACAAGAAGAAAGAAAGAGAGAAGAATAAGATGATGAATATAACTTCAATTAAGAACAATAGAAAACTACATAAAGGAAAACTAATAATACAATAGCATAAACTAAACTCTAAGCTCACTAACACCCTTAAATGTTCAGCCTTTGCCTCCTTTTATAGAGTTCAAGGAGTGCAAGAAGACAGTGGACTTGTTCGATGATAAGAAGTAAAATCAAAATAGATGATGAATGAGCTAAAATTATAGACTTTCTCGGCTCTGAAATGTCTCTAATCTTAGCTCATGACATGCGTCATAATTGAGCCAAGTGGTCTTCATGAAAGTTCTAGGAAATTGTCTCAGCTTTCCAAAGACACCAAGTTTAGCCAAATCTAATAACTACAGCCCGAGATATGATCCAATTACTACTCATGGGTCAGGCCCAAATCCAGCACCTCTGTTTTGACCTCCAAGTCCAATATCACCTTCAAGGAATCCTAATTAGCTTTTGTATTTTTCATGAAAGTTGTAGATATTAGTCTTAACCTTCCACTGTCAAAATTTCAGAATTATTGAACTCCTATAGCCTGAGATATAGCCTAATAAGTGCATAAAGGTTAAGTTGTTAGGTTCAAAATGCTAGATTTTGCTTCAACTCCAATTTGAGTTATCCAAACATGTGTTTCTAGTCTTGAGGCCTTCATGAAAGTTGTAAAACTTTATCTTAGCTTAAAAACAAGACCAAAATCACATCCATCGGATATTTGTAACTCAAATTATAGCCAGTTTACTGAAAAAGCCAAGTGAGAAGGTTATACAATGAATAAAATATATTGCTATTAATGTGACTTTTGCTATCAAGTGAATAGTTATTAGAGAATTATCTTAACTTTCCAACAAGACCATAATCACATTAATCAAATAATTACAACTCAAGTTGTGGTCACTTTACTTAAGAATGCAATCACCCAAATTAATGATAATTTAAGCAATAATTTCTTCAATGATCAAATTAAGCTTAATTTTATAAAATGTGACAAAATCAACTTCATTAAGTCAAATTGAACCTTAAGAAGCCTAGTGAGAGGATTATAAAATGCATAAAATACATTATTATCAAACACTAAAAAATTTTATTGGCCAAAAAATTTTGTACTGTTTATGCGGGGCTGAGGGATCTTACTAAATCCGAAACCGAATACAGTTACTAATTTTTCTTATACTGTAATTTTATTATTCACTGTACAATAATTACTGGTTTGTGAGTAGTAATTTTATTCTGTAAGTAACAAATTCTTATAGCTTTAGCTAGGTGCTAGCCATGTGATGGTCATGTGCCACTAGATAGTAGAAGTCAAATTTGGTGGCTAGTTATAAAAATTAACCAATGGTAATAAGTCAACAAAAATGACTTGTTTAAATTAGTTACTAAGCTAGATGAATTAGTAAGCTAACCTAAGCTTAAATGGTTACAAATTAAAACAATTATTGGATAGTAATTTGCATGGACTTCCACGGCAATGAAAGAGTTCTAGGGCATTCAAAAGTTAGTGAGTCATCAAATGTTGACCAAAGCATGACTTGAAGACAAGTGCTTGATTTGCACTTTGATTGACCATGCAATTAATTTCCCACATTCTAGCACTAGCACTCCACGGTAATGAGATCTAGGATAGACTATCTATCACAATTATATCACATTTGTCTCCTAAGCCATTCTCTTCATTTCCTAACTTAGCAAAAAACTTCATTTCTCTCCTCCAAAGCACTATTCGGCCATCACCCAAAGACTAACCTTCCAAGCTTCTAAAATTTTATCCAAGCTTATTTCCTACACCTAAACATCATTCTAAGACACTTCTATGTTGAAGACTTAAGCAAAATCCTTCATCTACTACCTTTTCTACAAGTTGGTGTTCTTGAGATTTCAAGGTAAAAGTTCTTCTTCTTTGTTTCTAAGTTGGTTTTTGAGTTTCTAAACCATGATTGTTCCATGGTTTCTCTTTTTCAAGCTTTGTTTGTGACTTTGGTTTGGTTTAAGTTTGTTAGGATTTTCCTTTGAGTTTCACGAAATCATAGAAGACCAAACAAGAAGGAGCTTTATCTTCCTTGAGGTAAGAGGGAGATTACCCTCATCAATCATATGTTGGTGGTGAGGAGATGACCTTGTTTGTGGTGAAAAATTCATAAGGATTTATTCACTTGTATGGTTTTAATCTTGCTTTGTTTGTGGTGATTTATGCTTGTTGATTTGATTATATGTTGGTTTACTTGATCATATGATTGATTATATGTTTATGGAAGTATAATGATATTTATATGAAGTAGGATATGATTATTATGATGAGAAAATTTTATGAAGGTTCCAAAGAACCTAGGGGAAGCTCACAGTTTTGACTACTACAAAGGGAACAAGATGTTTCAAATTAATTCCTAAGTTATGGATTAATGATTTTAAGGATAAAAAGTGGATTAAAGGTTTTGTAAAGGATTTTGGTGATGAAAAATAGTTTTGTAAATGATTTTGGTGGTGAAAAATGATTAAGTATGTATATGAAACCTAAACCTAATTTTCGGCCAACACACCAAAGTGTGGTATTTTAAATCCTAGATTATTTTACTAAGTGTGGACTTTGGAAATTAGTTAACAAGAATTTGATTTAATGAATTTTTAGTAGAAAAAGGAAACTAGATCTAATGGTTGGAATTAAATTAGTATGTTAAAGCTTTAATATTTATGTATATCAAAGAAATCAAATTTTTGAAAGGGATCATAGAAAATAAGACATAAAGATTTTTTAGAAATGAAATATTTTCAAGAAAGTTAAAGTGCATATTATATATATAGAAAATAATATGTAAAGGATTTTTAGGAAGAAAATATTTTCAAGAAGGCCAAAATGTATAATTTATGTAAAGAATTTTATAAATAAATTTAGAATGTTAAGAAAATATTTTACGAAGTGAGAAAAATATTTTACGTAAGTGAAAAATGCTAGAAAACCATTATACGATTTAAAAATGCCTATTTTAAGCTACGCGATTGAGAAAAAAATAATTTTTAATATTTACGTTATTTAAAAATGTTTGATGATATTTACGCAATTTAGAAAATGTTTGAAATTATTTACGCAGTTTAGAAAACATTTGAAAATATTTACGCGATTGCGAAAACGTTAAAAAATATTTACGAAAATTGAAAACGTAAGAAAAATGTTACGTAATTTAAAAAATGTGATAAAATGTTTACGCGTTTGGAAATTGTAGCAGTTGGCTGTTGGTATGTCATGGTGGGCCCCGTTATGATGAAAAGAGATACTATCAAGAAATGACACGTATATGTGAAATATTGTAAAATAAGTAAAAATTGTATGTGTTGGATCATACATCTTGCATGGAAAATAGTATGTGTTGGATCATACATCATGCACTACTAGAAATTTGGCTTTTAGAGACCGAAAAATCGGTCTCTAAATCAAGAAAATCGGTCTCTAAAATAGTTAGCGACCGATTTAGAGACCGATTTAAATCGGTCTCTAAAAGCCTCGTCGCTAAATATTAGAGACCGATTTAGAGACCGATTTTTTAGAGACCGATTTTTTCGGTCTCTAAATCGGTCGCTAATTTTCGGTCAAATATTGGTCAATCATACTTCAAAGAAAACACATTAGAGACCGATTTGGAGACCGATTTTTTAGAGACCGATTTATCGGTCTCTAAATAAGTCTCTAAATCGGTCTCTAAATCAGTCTCTAAAAACATAAATAAAATCGGTCGCTAATTCCGTCTCTAAACTAGAGACTGATTTATCAATCTCTAAATCGGTCGCTAAATCGGTCTCTAAATCGGTCTCTAAAATACTAAATATATTATATATTTTATAAAATCGGTCACTAAATCGGTCTCTATTTATAAAATAAAAAAATAAAAAAAATAAAAATTACTAAAAGAGAATTATTATGGAGTTATAGAAATCAAAACAAACTACTTTTTTTTTTTATATCAAACACGATTTTAGATCTTAATCCATACAATCAATTATACAGAAAAATCCAAAAATTACATTTTTATCATGATATGTCTATGAACAAAAAATTAAATCGTTGATTAAATTCTAAAATAACTAGGCAACACACGATCACATACTAGTTTGAAGTAAATAACAAAATAGTAATGAGTGCTAGAACTGCAGTGGTTCAAAACTTCAAGCTCAATCCATTCAAATAGGTCTCTACAAAATAAACAATACAAATAGTTAGAAAGAACAAGATGCACGAGTTTAATGCCATTAAAGTTAACTATGCAATTGTATAGAAGATCACGACCATGTGGAAAGAGCATAAGACTTTATACACCACACAAAAAAATAGAGAACACAAATACTGAAAGATTGGATAATAAACCATATTTTTTGTTTGTTTGTTTTAACCATAGTAAGAAATTTACATCAAAAAATATATATTTTAGAATCCAAGTGTCATATGCACAGGTACTTATACCAAACTTGGCCAAACATTAGAAACATTAAAATTAAAATAACAAAGCCCTGTAAGGGCATCTGTGTGGGGCAAGAAGGCCCCGTTGTGGCAGCAATGAACCCCACTATCAGAGCAATAACACAGAAATGATCGTCCCCTCACATTCTTCCATCTATATATATATATATTCATTTGAAATTGTGGACGCTCCTAGGCTCTCCTAACTTCCCCACATTCCTATAATAGCATTATGATTAAAATCCTTGCCCCATCGAGTGAGTGGATCCCTCTGTGATTTGATACTACACAAAGTCCACATTACTTTAAAGCCTTTAAAAGATTGGTAGGCCTATCTCGCATATTCTCTAGCTGATCTGATCCTCTCTTTGGCTTCTAATTTTTTAATGAGCTCCTTTGATTTCACCTCCTTAACCTTTACATAAAAGAATTTAACAACATAAATTACATTTGTCTTGATAGTTTTATACTTTTCTTTCTCTTAATAAATACTAAATAGTAAGAATAACAAAGATCAATGAACCTATGAGGCCGTAATGGAGAAGATTATGAATTATCATCACACGGTATACAATAAATTAAAAATCTATAAGACGTTTCCATAAATCTAGCCATCACGTAAATAACTAAAACAATATGTATAAATATCTTAGCACCATTCAGATATAAGTCCCACACTAATTGGATTTTAGTCATTTTACTTCTCAGACATCACTAAAAAAGATAATTTATACATAAGATAGTAGAGAGAGAAAACACATAATCACTTACTTCGCCTATGAATTGCAACCTGCAGATCTGCAACAGTAGCCTATGGAAAAGAAACAATGGGATAAACCATAAACTATTACTCTAGAAAACAAAGCTCCCACTTCGCAAATAAAAAGCTACATAATAGGGGAAATTTTGAATTATATAAATAAAATCCAACTTGGGCAAATCAAACTAAGAAATCAAAACTACCCTTTTGAGGACAACAATAAAGATTACAAAATATGAAAAATAAAATAAAAGTAAGAAATTGAGAGAAAGAAGACATACAGTAATCCTATACATGAATTTGTCTTGCCATTAGTCCCGTCCTCTAATATATCCTCCATGGCTCCTCTAGTAGTCATATTTTTTATTATCAGTGCCTCTCTAGCAAACGTGTATACCTATATGTTTATGAATCTTATAGTTTGAACATGATGAGAACTCTGGCTTTTCATATCATATCATGATTTTAACATGTTCACGTATCCTCCACATCAAATCAAGCAGATGTATGTCAACAATTGTCTTCAATAAAAGTGAACAAGTTAACAAATGCTACAAATCTAAACAATGTGGAAGTAGAACATACAATATGCGCAAACTCTGTAACATGGAGAATTCTGGTGGAAGATAGCCAGATAAGTTATTGTTGTCCACAAGCCTGTAAACTCATTTCAACAAGCAGACACTGAAAACTTATAAACAAGTTTCAATTTGGAGAGGCATCTCAGTATGCAATGAAAGTTTTAAACAACAAAGGAAATGTATTAAAAATAAATAGCTTAAATACTCACAAGTGCAGAAGATTGGATAGCTTTGAAAGTTTGGGTGGGATTTGACCATGAAATGAGTTGTTGTTCATGTGGCTGCAAAGATACAAACAAAGCAAATAAGTACATGTAAGGAATCCAGCTCCAAGCTGAGTTGATGATGCATCTGGCTTGGAGATCCACTCACAGATGTCTAACGTTGATCAAGTTTGCAAATGACACTGGTATAGGACCTGACAATTGGTTTTGGTCAACTTGGAGTCTATTCAAATTCGAAAGGCTGCCAAGCTCATATGGTAAACTACCAGATAAGTTATTGCCATTCAAGAGCTTGCATAGACAATAATACATCAAAATATTTGCTCTGTTTGCATGATTGAATCACAAAAATTCATGGCTTGAAGCATTAGTGTGTTCACTTCTCTACAATCGTGAACACTAACATAATAAAAGAAGCACATCAGAAATTTCCCCAATTAGAGTAGCTTTTATTTTACCACAAGTCTACCTTGTATACTCATCCAATTAGACTTCTCATCTAACTTCAAACTTATGATACAAAGAGATACAATATGTTTATTTATAACACATCAGGATCAACAGAAATCCAAACTTACCCATACATACTTAAGCAAATAAGATCATCTCTTAAAACAAATCTCAGACAAAATGTAGAAGGATAAACAAGCCATACAGCTCGCGGACATGGAAGTAACCATCAGCTCCTACCCTATCAAAACACCAAACCCCAGTCCAGTTTGATGTACATGGGTCACCCTTATTCCAGTTCCTTAGATTGTCGTTGGGATCAATCAAGCTTTTCTTGATTTCTGTCAGTACATTTACTACAAATGGAACAAATATAGACCAAGTATCAAGGTTAAAAAATTTCATAAGCCAAATTAAATTACAAGGAAGCATCAGATAAAAGAAGATGAAATTATATGCATGTAGCACACTTTCTCTAAGCAGATAACAAATCCCTCCTTATTTTCTAACTTGGATAGAAATTTTCATATGAGGTCTCTTGTTTAGAGTCTAAAATCATAAACCATAAAGAACAAAGTGAAACAGAAAGATTCAATATTTTAAGGCTTGTACAAGTTCACCTTCTGAAGGATCGTTCGTTGTGAGGCTGCTATGAGGATGACAAAACAAAACGAAATAGCCAAGGCATATCCATGTATTCTCAGAGCCAACATCACAGTATCCTATAGAGCGACCAAATAGAAGGGATGAATAAAACAAGTATTGAGCATTGTAAGGGATGTCATACATTCAAATGAATACATTATTGGCCTAAAATTTCTTGAGAAGCCTCTGATCATGTCATTTGCCCAAGTTAACATCAATCAATCAAATGTAAAAAATAGAAACACTAGCTAGCTAAAAGCAAGCCTCATACAATAATTGGGGTTAATTTTTCTGGTAAGAAACAGAAAAAGTTCACAGCTTGCAAGCTTGTGGAACTTAAATTTCTCAGATAACTCCAACACAAAGCTATAACATAAAAGCTTATGTCTGTCGGAAAGAATCAGATATCTTAGTTGTCAATTGCTTAAGTAAATTCCTAACCAAGAAGATAAAAAAAAACTTTTAGTCTGTGTGAGAAGGAAAACGAAACAGAGGAGGAAATGGGGAGTTGAGGCTCACGGTGGTTCGCGTCTGGTGGTTTGGTGGCCGGATCTGCGTGGTGGTGGCCGGTTCGTGGCACGACGTGGAGGCATGACGGCTCTGGGTCAGTGGCTGCGAACGGCGAGGGAACACAATGGAGGCTCAAAACAGCGAGGAAGCAAGGGTTCGCGCGGTCCTGGTCTCGGTGGTGCTGGATCTAGTGCGAGGCTCACGAATCCGGCGGAGGAGTCGCGGTGTCGTGGGTCCGCGTGGTGGTGGCTTGCGTCTGGTGGTGGCTGATTTCGGGCTTGCAGTGGAGAACGGTGGTGCACAGGATCCGATCTGTGTGTGGGGGTGATGGTTCACGAGTGGGTGGCCAGCGAACGAGGTGGTGTTGCGTGGTGGGTCTGGCTGGTGGTTGGTTGTGATGATTCAATGAAGGTGGAAGCTTGAGTGGTTGGGGTTTTCTGTATTGGTGAAGGGAAGTGGTGAAAATGGTTTGGTGAAGATGGTGGTGAAGGAGACATGAGAAAGACAAAAATGAGAGAGTGAGAGAAGAGCTCAACGAATTCAGAATGAGAGCAAGAGAGTTGTGGATGGATTTTGGGGGAACGAAATTTGCAGGAAAATGAGAATTTTTTATTTTTATTTTATTTGTTTAGCGACCGAAAATTCGGTCGCTATTTATTTTTTTTATTAATTTTTTTATGTAATGATTGAAATTTTAGTTTTAAATTTTTTTAACCGAATTTTTTGGTCGCTATTTATTTAATTATTTTTTTTGTTGATTTTTAAATTTAGAGACCGAAATATCGGTCTCTAAAAATAAGACATATTTTTTTATTTTTTTTATTTTTATAATATAATTTCGGTCTCTAATTCGGTCTCTAAAAAATTTAGAGACCGAATTAGAGACCGATTTTATTTCGGTAACAAATTAATTTTTTTTTTCTTAATCGGTCTCTATTTCGGTCTCTATAGAGACCGAAATAAATCGGTCTCTAAATCGGTCACTAAAATCCAAATTTCTAGTAGTGATGCATGGAAAAGCATGTCAAGTAAGGCGATTGGCTTAGGAGACGGAAATTACACATTCGTGCGGGTGAGAATTGCGTAGTTACGATCTTCAGTGATCTTCAGGACGTCGGGGTGTGGAATGTCATATGTGGCCAGTTGGTAGCACCACTGCATCGTGATATCCTTTGCAAACACACCGATGGTCCTGACGGAGTTACTACTCTTTTCGTGATATGGTTAATAGTGTCTTGTATAAGTCAGGTTGCGCGCCATGATATGATAAACATCACATGATTTAGGACTAACGATATACAAACATGTCCTCCCTATTATTCTCTATGAAATTGTGTTTAGCTCCATGAAGTAGGAAATAGGTCGTTGTACACATGCATAATGAGTTAGCATATTGGTGTGATAATTATGCCTATTTTATCTATTTTCTATGATATGATATGATATGACTGTATAAGATATTTTGTATCTGTATCTTTTATTGTTATTTTCTATACTGCCTTATTGGTATTAATGAAAGGAGATCTCACATCTTTATTATATTATATTTGTGTATTGTATGTATTTGATGAAGACCGAGAAGGCGAGGAGGTTGATAAATCGTTTTACTATCAGTAGCTATTTTTCTATACCTATCTAATATGACGGCGATGCGCTAAGTTTTAGGATTTGTCACGGTTCAATTCCACGGTGGGATTGATGCGTGGCGAGTTAATTTAAATAGGAAAATGTTTGTCTCTATCGGGGATCTGACTCTGACTTTAAGTAGTACTAGGGATGCTACTCCTGTCATGACACAACACGTGTCTGTATGTCTAGAGTTCTATATGCCTATACGTGAGATTTGGAGTAGGAACACTTACACTCCACATGAGGATTCTATGATGTCGACTGCCAAGACACCAACCAGGCGTGTGCTATATCTGCCAGGTTTCTTTGATGACAACACTGAGGAGGAGGAGGAGGATCCCAATGAGAACCTGAACCTTTAATTTGATAGAGTTTTAGTCTAGTAGTTTTATTTTGGTGTGTATTGTATATATTATTTTTTGGGGAGTAATTATGTAAATTATTTGTGAACAATATTTGTAATATATAATATAAGGTGTGTTAGTTTTAATTACGTTTTATGTTTAAAGTTTTTATTTATTATCTATGTTTAAAGTT
This sequence comes from Ormosia emarginata, assembly GCA_029884605.1. NCBI lineage: Eukaryota > Viridiplantae > Streptophyta > Magnoliopsida > Fabales > Fabaceae > Ormosia > Ormosia emarginata. The sequence goes on from JAQQTP010000085.1 coordinate 22,477,095, forward strand.
TTTGGGGGTGTTTAAAGTTTTTATTTAATTACGTTTTATGTTTAAACATGCATGTCGACGGTTGGTCACAGACCAATCACAATGAATATATCACTATTTTTACAACGTAATGTAAGAAAATGATAAATGGAATAAAGATTATCCTACACTTGACACTTCTAAATCAGAGTCTGTATTCACCTCTGCCCCAAGTTCCGACGATGCATGCCCGTCACCCTCAGCTTCTAAGTCGTACCACCACTAAACTCATTGGCAACCTTCCACCATGATACCCACCATATTCCAATCACCAACACCGGTGCACCCTTTGCCAGAGATCGTTGCAGCCAGCCGCACCACAATTTCACGTTCAATCGGTCAACTCCTGTTTGAAAACATTAAATCATCGTTGTTGTAGAAAGCTTTTGAAAATAGAACAATAACGGGAAGATTGCTGGATTCTTTGGATAGGAATAGAACGTGAAATTGTCATGAGAATGGTGGTGGGAAGATTTATGGGTTTTTGGTGTTAAATTAAATCTAAGACTTTGTTTGAATGTTAACATAATTTAAAAATTATAAAACAAACTCATAGGATCATTTAGCAAAAAAGAAAGTTAAGTCACGTAACTTGTGACATGGATATGAAGTGGACAGTTAGTTGAATTTGCTTGGTCCAATTAAGAAGGGTTTTTAAACCCTTATAAATAGGTACCATAGAAAGTACTAAATAATAATAACAGTAAGTATTGTTCACTAACTTTAAAATATGTGAATGTAGGGTGTACACGTATTATTATTGTTGATTTTTTTATTATCATTAACGGGGTTTATCACCCCCAAAACAAATTATATATACAATTAAGAATGAGACAACTTCGTAGAATATTGCCACAACTGGGTAACAGGAGGCTAATAAGAGGTTGACAAAGAATATAACATCATTATAAAAGAATGAATTTGAGTAACCTAGCCTAGCAAAAAAATCTATACATATATTACTTTTTGAGTGAATGAGCTAACAGTACTACTAAATCTTTATGGAACAGAGCTCAAATCTATTTGACAAGTAAAACACAATGATAAATGGTCGAACACTCTTTCAATGCGAGTTTCATAACCACTTTTGAATCCATATTTATCACAATCTTCTAGAGTCCCATACTCTTTGCAAAATTAAGATCATGATATAAACCCTAGAACTCAACCTTAATACTCAAACAAACACCTACATTGCAATAAAATCCTTTTACAAATTTGTATGATCATCACGTAGCAAGCCTCTACAAGTAACTTGGAGAGACCATTGACTAATCGATCCATCTAAATCTAGTTTGTAAAAACTATATATTTGGTGGAAAAGACTAGGAAATCAACCTCACTTTCTTCAAGTTTGCGAAATCCATTAGCAAAGTATTATGGATATGGCTTTCCAAAATCGCTTTTGTGTAGCTAAGAATATATTGTATACTAACTCCTAAGGACTCTGTATATTATACGAGAACACTTATTCATTATTGTCTTTCCAAATAATCCATGCAGCTACATCAAACAACACTTGTTAAATGACATCCTCCATATTCCACCAATTGTTTGCCAAGTTCGAAGATAGCCAATCATGCAACCACATGTTGAAGAATGAGCTCCAAACTTTGGGTTTGATTAGGTAGGACCACACTTTGACAACATGCTCACAATCACGAATAAGGTGCATGATTGTTTCCGATGCTTAACCACAACAAGGGCAAAGATCAATGCCAGTTGTCCTCCACCTATATTATTCCTCATTTTGTGAGTAATTGTCCATGAATTATGAGCACAAGAAGATATGTATAAGCTGAGGACTCCACTAATACCACATTTTCTTGAAGCATAAAGCATTATGGCATACGTGGTCCTTTGCTAAAAGCATATGATATGTCAATTTTAGAGAAAACATTCTATCTAAAGACCATTTCCAAACTGAGATATCAAGCCTTGAAGTTATTTTGTTGCAAACATTATGTGGTAAATATTGAGATATCAATTCCCATTTTCAATTACCATCATGAGAGTAGAAGATTATGAGGTAATTTATAACTTGAGATTTTCTCATAATTCTCTCATTGAGGGGTCCACAATTCAGAACCCATATATCTAATCAGAATTGTGTTGTATTACCATTCTCAATAATTCAAAGTATATTATTCTCCACTATTTTCTAGTTCTTTGCAATCTCCCTCCATGTGTTAAAGCATTCAATGTTTCAACAAACATTTAGGAATGCTTGGTTACTGCAATGATATTGTTGATTTTTTATATGTGTACACGTAGACATTTATGATTATTTTAGTTGAAATAAAAAAATAATTATTTTAGTTTAGTAAATTAAAATTATTTTATAGAATTTTTTTATGATGTGTTTTATTGTCATTACTTTTTGTCTATTGCCACTCCTTATCAACTAACATTTTTATCATTTTCTTAAAATATCCTTTATTAAATAAAAGTTTAATATAACGCATTTACTAACTAATCAAGGATATTTTAAGAAAAAAATAAAAAAATTAATTATATAAAAGTTACAATAGACAAATAAAAGTGATTCATCAATGTCCCAATTAAAATTAGGAAGCGTTGCTCGTATGTCCTCCATCAACATTTACCTATTACCTACTATAGTAGGTTTTTTTTAGAATCTTATTATTGTGTATATAAATATTATTAGTTAAAATTTATAGAATTAATTATCTTTAATAAAAAAGAATTGATTTAGTTTTTTTGTGTATGAATCTGAATGTGTATAAATATTATTAATTAAAATTTATAAAAAAAATTATATGTACAATATAAATCATACCTATAATCTTTTAAGTTAATCAAATAATAGATAACTAATCACAATTATTAATTTATTTTAACAATAAATTATCTGATCTGATTTGCTGAAGATTGGGTACTTCACCTTTTTGGTGGAGGTCGTGAAATGTTACCGTTGGGTTAGCCCAAAATTATTAAGTGGCCAGATGCCGATGGCCCGTTTGACACTTCTCAATTTAAAATCCCCAAGTTTTAAGGCCGAAACAACCAAAAACTATAATATAGGGGCTAACTTTGTAAATTCCCTAACAAGGCTATAACATTACAATCAAATCTGACGTGGCACAATCGGCAAACGAAGACGAAGTGAACAGATCCTTACACTGCTCTCGCCTGCAGCTGATTCATTTAACTCTGTCACGCGTTCATCTGCCCCGCCCCGCCCCGCCACGCCACGCCACGTAGCTGATGAGGTACCCGAAACTAGAAAGAAACAAATAGCAGGCGCATGTTTGCGCCCGCCACTGCTAAACCTGCCACAACTCCGTGCTATCGTGCGCCACCCAACGTTTCTGATCTCTCTCTCTCTCTCTCTCTCCCATGAAGTTCCATGGGGACCAGATCGGTGAAGAAGAAGAGGCCCCGTGAGCCCCACAACCACCCTCCCATGGCTGTTACTTCTCCTCCGAGGCGCAAGCCTCCCCTTACACCACTGTCTCCGTGCTTCTCTCCGCTTCTCTCGTCGTTTCCGTCATCGCCCTCTTGCTCATTTCCTCCAACAAATTGGGCACGTTTGAACGTAACGTGCTGTTTCCTATGAGATGGTCAGCGTGGTCAATGAATTCCCTCACGACCCCGAAGCCTTCACCCAGGTAAAGTTTTTATTTTTTTAATTTTTTGATCGTGGGCATCTCGAATTTGTGCATAATATGTATTGGGTTTTGGTGTTTTTTTTTTAAAAAAATGGGTTCATGTTGTTATTGTTGTGTTTCTTTGTTTGTGGTGCAAAATCAGTTTTTCAATTACTGTTTGATTTGAGAATTGGCTTGGTTTCATGTATCTAGTGTTTTTTTCTTTTTCTTTTTTCTTTTTTTAATGTGTGTGTGTGTGGGTTCGTTGATGTTTTTTTGGGAAGAGAGTTGACTAACAATTTGGATGCAATGCTATGTTTGCTTCATGATTGTTGATGAGTTTGTCCAAAACCTGAAATGCTAGTACCTCTTTTGTTCCATACATCATTTTATGTTCAAATATGGCGAGAGGTGTTAGCCTGGATCTCAGTTAACATGTGAGATGGGAAGGATAAGAGAAACCATGGCCATAAATTTTTTTTTTTTGAGGTCTTATATTGTATTTTCAAATAATTATTTCTGAGGCAGCTGACTCATTTGGGGAGTGAATTCAGTGAGGAAGGCTAGGTATTCTAGTTAATACAGGCAGGACATTTGGTGGAATTGAAGGAACTCTGGTTTAAAAATCCTGTTGTATTTCAGATATGTATTTCTTCTATGAAAAAAGGGTTAAAAAAATAAGCCTTTACAAGGACAATTGTAGGGATTTTTTAACCTAGGTTCATTAAAGGGCCACTTGTAAGTTGTAAGTCTAGTGGTTTTCAATTGAATTTGAAAGAAACTGTTGCTTCTGTGCAAAATGAAGATAAGGAATGACATAAAAGCAAGATTAAATTCAATTATGGACTTGAGAAATTTATTGAATGCTCTAGCATCAGTAGCACATAATCTTCCTGATGATTGCGAACATCTAGCTTTATGCTAAGGAGGTATATACTTATAAAGAGTTTATGGAATGATTAGTTAACGCATGCATCACTTCATTAATGAAATGCCAAGATGTTGATTTGGGTATTATTTAATTTGTCACTCATGGAAGAGAAAAATGCCTTGCCTCTGCTTGTTTGATTTTCAGGGCCTTCTTTATGCTGGAAATAACACCTTATTTGAGTCAACTGGTCTTTAAGGGAAGGTAATGTTACTCATTTTCTTTCCCTCCTTTGCCCTTTTTATATTCCTCTTATTTCTATGATTTTTATTAGCCTTTTGTCTTACCATTTTCCTTTCTAGGGTTGGAGTGGGATGTGAAATTTTGTGTATTCTTGTTTCTCAATAGTGATCATCTAAGATCAACTTATGTTCAAATAATAATATTAAGCTGGAATGGCTATATAACCAGTACTGGTGTCATCTATTAGATAAGACTATAGGTTTTGATAAGAGAATTCTCTTTATTCTCCAATAATTTTATTGAATCAGAAAACAAATACTTATAGACAGATTTGGATAACAAATCTGTTGTACAGAGGATAACGTAAAAACAGAAAAGATTTCCTACTCTAAAGTCTGATTTGATCAGATTTTATTCTAACTTCCTATCTAAACTAACATCTTATCTAAATCTGAATGATTTAGATTGATTCTAACAGAATCCTAATAAATAAATCTGAATCAGATTTATTCAAATCTAAACAGATTCCTAACAAACTTCGACACCCCCCTCAAGTTGGTGTATAGATGTCTATCAAGCCCAACTTGTTTATAAGATGTTCAAAGTTAGTTCGGAACAGTCCTTTGGTGAGGATATCTGCTAGTTGCTGTGTGGTTGGAACAAATGGCATACAGATAGCTCCATCATCAATCTTCTCTTCGATGAAGTGTCTATCAATTTCCACATGTTTCGTACGATCATACTGCACTGGATTTTGAGCAATACTTATGGCAGCCTTGTTGTCACAGTATAACTTCATTGGCAAGTTGATGGGCATGGCCAACTCTTCAAGAATCCTCTTCAACCATAACATTTCACAAACTCCTTGAGCCATGGCTCTATATTCTATTTCAGCACTACTCCTTGCAACCACATTTTGCTTTTTATTGCGCCACGTGACTAGGTTTCCCCATACAAAAGTGTAATATCCTGATGTAGATCTCCTATCTGTGATTGATCCGGCCCAATCAATGTCTATGTACGTTTCAATGGTCTGTAGTGTAGTTTTTCTTAAAAAAAGACCTTTTCCTGGTGCACTTTTCAAATATCTTAGGATTCTATAAACTGCCTCAAGGTGCTCCTCATAAGGTGAATGTATAAATTGACTCACCAAGCTTACTGCGAAAACAATATCTGGACGAGTGTGTGATAGGTAGATCAACTTTCCAACCAGCCTTTGATAACGAGAAGTATCCACAGGATCACCCTTCTTGTCATTCCCAAGCTTTTGGTTAGGATCAATTGGAGTATCAGTGGTCTACAACCACTCATTCCTGTTTCTGTAAGAAGGTCAAGGACATACTTCCTCTGAGATACGACAATTCCCTTTCTTGATCTCGCAGTTTCCATCCCAAGAATGTATCTTAAGGATCCTAAATCCTTTATCTCAAACGCTGCAGAGAGAGATTTCTTCAACCGGTTCATCTCCAACAAAGCATCTCTAGTGAGAATTATGTGATCCACATATACAATTAGGACAACAATTTTTCCTTCAACCGAGTGCCTTACAAACATAGTATGATCTGCTTGTCCCTGCGTGTAACCTTGATTCTTGATAAACTGAGTGAATTTCCCAAACCAAGCCCTTTGGTGACTGCTTTAATCCATAAAGAGATTTCTGTAGCTTACATACCTTTTGATTGAACTTCCCTTCAAAACCAGGTGGGACATCCATGTACACTTCCTCCTCCAAATCACCATTTAAAAACGCATTCTTCACATCCAATTGTTGTAGATGCTAGTCCAGATTTGTGGCAAGAGACAAAAGTACCCTAATAGTGTTCAACTTTGCAACAGGTGCAAATGTCTCTAAGTAATCAATACCATAGGTTTGAGTAAAACCTTTGGCAACCAATCTGGCCTTGTATCTCTCAAGTGACCCATCAGACCTGTATTTAATGGTAAATACCCATTTGCATCCCACAATTGTCTTTCCTCTTGGCAGATCCACCAATTCCCATGTCTGATTCTTTTCAAGAGCTTTCATCTCTTCCAAGACAGCCTCCTTCCACTCAGGAACCTCTAGAGCATCCTGTACACTTTTGGGAATCTCCATACATGACAATTGTGAGGTAAAAGCACGAAAAACAGTGTGATTTTCATATGACACAAAATTGGACAATGGATGTTTGGTGCATGACCTTACACCTTTTCGAATAGCAATTGGTAGATTAGACTCATTTGACTTAGTGGTTTCAGACTCATGACTCAAAGGAACAGAACTAGATTGTGCAGGCGCAGGAAAAGTATTACCTGGTGGGTTCACAGATTCATGGCAGTGCATAGGATCATGGATGGGATCATGGAGCTCATGTCTTTGTATAGTTTTCCTCCTTGAGTAGACAATATCAAAAGGTTTTAAACCTCTTCCTGTGGTACTTGTCTCATTTTACATAGGGTTCAGGATTGTCATGTTTCGGCATTAGAGATAAGTCACCTGTTTCTTCATTATTTAAAAAACTTGACTCATTTATATTAAGGGGTGTGGAGTCTTTAAGTTGAAAATATTGTATTGAATCTTCATATTTTCTCCCCCCCTGAAGATGAGTATTAAAGAAAGGTGTGGACTCAAATAAGGTGACATCCATAGTTACAAAAATTTTTTTGGAGATGGGATCAAAACACTTGTATCCTTTTTGATTGGAGGCATACCCAATAAACACACATTTCTTTGCTCGAGGATCAAGTTTACTTTGATTTTGGTCATGTATATGAACAAACACAATGCACCCAAATATTTTTAGGGGTAAAAATGTTGAAAGCCTAGTTGTTGGAAAAACATTTAGAAACACATCAAATGGGGTTTTAAAATTTAAAACCTTACTAGGCATTCTATTAGTCAAATAGGTGGCAGTCAAAATAGCCTCTCCCCAAAGATATTTAGGTACATTGTTTTGAAAAAGTAATGCTCGAGCAACCTCTAACAAGTGTTTATTTTTCCTTTCAGCCACACCATTTTGTTGAGGAGTATTAATGCATGAACTTTGATGAACAATTCCTATTTCCAAGAAAAAATGGCTTAGATTGTTGTTAAAGTATTCTTTACCATTATCACTCTTGAAAATTTTGATTTTTTCTTGAAATTGTGCCTCCACCATCTTATAAATTTTTTTGAAAATTACTTCCACTTCTGATTTTTCCTTCATCAAATACACCCAAGTTAGCCTAGTATGATCATCAATAAACGTGACAAATCATCTTTTACCTAAAGGTGTAGGATCACGGCTAGGTCCCTAAACATCACTATGGATTATGGTAAAAGGGCTGAATGTTTTGTAAGGTTGAGGCAAATAGGAATTACGATGATGTTTAGACAATTGACAAATATCACAGGAAAATTTAGAGTGATTCTTATTCTTGAAAAATTCAGGAAACAAGTATTTTAAATAAGAGAAACTTGGATGGCCTAACCTATAATGCCACAACATTATTTCACTATCCCTAGAAACAGAAACAGAATTAAAACATGTACGTTGGGTTTGTCTACTCAAGTCAGGGTCATCTTCAAAGATATAGAGTCCACCAATCTCCCTAGCATTGCCAGTCGTCTTCCCCGAATTCAATTCCTGAAATTTAGAGCATGAGGAGTCAAAAACAGCACGGCATTTAAGGTCAATTGTCATTTTACTAATGGATAACAGATTGCACGATAGGTTAGGAACATGAAGAACATCATGAAGAATTATAGAATTAGAAAGAGGGACAGAGCCAATGCTAGCTATTGCAGAAAAAGAACCATTTGCAATTTTGATTTTTCTATTGCCTGCACAAGGACTATAAGATGAAGTCAATTTAGAGCAATCTGTCATATGGTCAGTTGCTCCAGAATCAATGATCCATGGGGTTTTGGAATTCTATTTGTTACTAAAAAAAGCTGCAGTGATATAGATACCTTTTTGTGCCAAAGAACAAGATGGATTTTACTGACATGTTTGGAGAAAACAATTTGTACAGGTGGTCTAATTGTTCCTTTGTAAATGGAGATGTCTCAAAATTGACTTATGGCTCCTGAACGTCCTCAGAGATGGTCTGAAAAGCACGGGTCTCCCTGCTTGATTTCTTCTTCCAGTTTGGTGGTTTGCCATGGAGTTTCCAACAAGTCTCCTTCGTATGCTATGGTTTTCTAGAATGTTCACACCATGGTTTCCTTTTCCCCTCTGAATCTTCTCCTTTAGTCACAAAAGTTGAACCTTCAACTTCTTGATTTTTTGAGATTTCAGAATTGGGCAGCATAATACGTCTTCTAGATTCCTCTTTTCTAATTTCTGAGAAAACTTCACGAATGGAAGGAAGTGGTTTTCGACCCAAAATACGACCACGGACTTCATCCAAACTCTGATTTAGACCAACAAGAAACATGTAAACACGATCATTCTCCTCCCTTTTTTTTAAACCGAGCAGAGTCATTGGGGTTTTCCCAATCATCCTCATAGCACTGATCCACTTCTTGCCAAAGAGTCACCATCACGTTATAGTAAGTGGTAACATCCTGATCACCTTGTTTGGATTGCCTGAGACGAGCCTTCAAATCAAAAATCTAAGAGGAGTTCTCTAGGTCAGAGTAACAATCACGGATAGCCTCCCAAACATCCTTTGCCGTCGGTAAGAATATATGAGGTTTCCCAATTGCTTGCTCCGTCGAATTAATCAGCCAAGCAATGATAAGAGAGTTTTCAGACCTCCATTTTTTCAATGAAGGGTCAGTTGGTCCAGGTTGCGCCGTTTCCCCAGTTAGATGCCCTAACTTCCCCTTGTCATCCATTATCAACTTCACGGATTGAGCCCATTCCAGGTAATTCTTGCCGTTAAGTTTATGGACGGTGAGTTGCAGGTTGTTGGAGTTCTGATAGAGGGCATCAACAGAAGAGGATGACCTTGGTTGAACAGACGACCCATCCGAAGAGGTCGTTGATGGTGTTGTGCCGGTCATCGCCGTTTTCACCATTGCAGAAGATGGTCCAGAGCAGTGGGCTCGATACCATATAGGTTTTGATAAGAGAATACTCTTTATTCTCCAATAATTTTATTGAATCAGAAAACAAATACTTATAGACAGATTTGGATAACAAATCTGTAGTACAGAGGATAACGTAAAAACAGAAAAGATTTCCTACTCTAAAGTCGGATTTGATCAGATTTTATTCTAAGACCAAAGTGTTTTGAAGCTTTATTTATTTTATTTGTAAAATATATTCTGTGAATCGTGATTAGTTTTATTTTCTTACTACATTCTGATATTTGTGTTTCCTAGACATGCATTTATTCTTGTTTTTAACGTGTAATGTTGCATTTAACCTTTTAATTATTTGTTGTTTCAGTCATCTCTCCGGAAAGTAGCTCTTCATACTGGGAAGGTACAGAACCCTGATTCTCGAACTCTTCCATGTACTTGTTCAAATAATTAGTTTATTTTGTTTTCCAATTATTATACATTTATGAGAATAACAACCGATGAAAAGCAAACTAATAAGTTGGTTCAATCCAGACACAAGTTCTGTTATTATGCATGTACTTCTCATTGCAAGCTTATAGACTGAGTTGCTCTGACAAGAATCAACTATATTTTGCATAGACGGCAGTACAGTATGAACTATGAACCGTTTTAGACAAGGAACTCAGGTCAATGGTTCATTTCCAGTCTGCTTGCTGCAGTTGGCCTGTTTGTGTTAATGACTATTAATGTCAATTATGGATTTTACTCAGTATTGTTTCTGGAAATAAATTACTGGATTTTTTTGGCCCAATTTTTCCATTCTTTTTCACTTTGTTTTGGACACAATGTTTCCTTCACTGGAATGATGCCTAATTTCAATACAAATCCTTCTTTGAATGAAGGAAAATTTATTCAAGGAAGGTACTTTTGTTCTTTTTGTTTTTGTTATTATAAATGTACTTTAATGTGTTTGTAGAAGGCAACAAGGATCTCTTTATAAGTTATATTTTCCCATTATTCATACTTGTCCCCATTCCCAGCATCTGCAATTGTTACACCCACAAATTTTAGGAATGTGGGTATTATTTTGAATTTGATGGATGCGGGTTGCAGGCAATAATGTACTTGCTTATAACTTATAAAATGATGGATGAACTGAAACTCCAGTAACTGACTGATAGGTTTGGATGTACATGATAATTATGTGGATGAGGTACATTATTAGAGGCCAGAGGAATTTATTGAAGGGATTTAAAGATATGTATAAGTTGACTTCGGAGTAAATGAGGATGGGCTGTGAATCACAGGTTTAAAAACATTAGTGTGTGCATGTGACTTAACGATCAAAATAGTGGTAATAATAGAGACTTGCCTTTCTCAAAAGGGAGATTTTATAGGCAATGCCTCATAATATCAAGAGATCATTACTATGAAGCATGGACAATCACATGTGATGTGAAACAATAATGATACGGACTTGGAGATGCAGGAATATTAAAACTTTATAGAGAATGCAATTAGGAACTTTAGCAATAATAGTTATGTCTGTATTTCTCTTTTCTTCTTTTGATGTTTCTGGCAGTTCCTTTCTTTACCACTACTGGTACTGGATATACTCCGAGAAAGAGAGCTTAATAAACTATATGGGTTAGATGTATTGTGGCTATGCCACTAGGTTATCTGCAATTAGAAATTTGACTTTTCAATTAGGGTATAATTAATAAATGTGTATATGTAGGAATTGTTCATATCAAAGTAGCATGCTTGTTGTGTTTGATTGAGTATTGGACACTATCAAAGTTATTGGAAATTTCATATATTTATTATTTGTGCTACATGCAGGTTGAGGATCTTCAGAAGATGGATAATTCTTTATTCGGGGAAGGTTTAACTCTCCTCGGTAAAAGGTGTGCAAGGCAAATTATGTTGCATTTTTTTTTTTATTGATCCATTATGTAGATTACTAAACTTTAAACAAATGTCCACATTTTTTAAAATTTGTTTTTGGGTGAATATCATCTTTTATTTTTGTTTTTGTTCTGTTTTGTATTTTTTTTTTAGTTTCACTTTCTTTCTGAACGACAGGACTTTGTCTTTAATCTTTTGACCTTTCCTTTTTCTTTCTCCTAAATAACTTCTATTACATAAATAAAAACACGAAAAAATACTATGCTATTTCCTTAAATCACTTGAAAATTGATTCATTTTTGGAGCAATATATTGAATTGTGTTGAAATCAAGGGCCAAAAAATACAGTTTCTCGGTCACTTGTTACTAAATGTCAAATGCTGATTGGCATGTCCATTAGAACTAGGCCTTGAAGGAGTAAAAGAGAATGTGGCTGTGCTGTGCTTTCATTTTGTTTAGTATGATTATAAGTTAATAACTGACTTTATTTTTTCATATTATCTTTTAGTTTCTATTGGCTTTAAAAATAATCAGTAATATGATAGGACACAGAACAAGAAATATAGAGTATATTCTCCTCTTCTGAAACGCTGTCGGTGGGATATCAGAATCACTGGGTCTGAGATGTGTAGAATTGGTAGAAACAGAAGGACTTATGGAAAATACAAAAAGATAAGATAGCCCAAGCTTGCGAGAGGCTCGGTCTCTCCCACCCCAAATCCTATCTAAGTTTCTCCTTCCTCTTCTCTCTTCTCTCCTCTCTTGTTCCTTTCCATCTACCTGATTCTGCCCTCTGTCCCCCCACGTACCACATAAGCAGGTTTTTAGAAAACAAACCCACAACATGCTGATCACACACCCTTCCCTCACACCCACATGGGGCCCCAATCCTCTGTTGCTATTCCCTTTTCCCCTATTGTATACCTTAGTTATAGGAGGGTGCCTATCATAATACTTGTAAAACACCAAGTATTTGCCTTGGTTGCTAGACATGAAAATGGCATGGTGACTCCCTAATTTTCTGCACTGTTACAATTTTATTCCATTGCTTCTGGATGTTGTAGGGGATTTTTACTTAAACTTAAGTCTATCCAGATATAATGTGCTTTGGCTTGTACACTTGATATTAAGTCATCAATCATTAAGTTGATTTTTTTTTTACTACTTACATTTGATGTTTGGGTTTATTCTAATAAATTATCTGTTGCTCATTTTGTAGGTTGTTCCAAGTGACTTGGTTGCAGAAAACTGGTTTCATATATGACCACAAAAATTTAAGCAAAGTTTGTGCTTTACCTTCCCACTCATGTAATCTTTTGTCTTTTTCATGGTTTGAGTAGCTCTTACTGTTTTGATTCAATGAGACTACGAAGGAAAGCAACAGTATAGTCAAATTATGGTCGGTCTGCAATCTGTTGTTTACTATTCTGCATAATTATATGAATATATTCTCCTTAAGGTTTATACAGTATAATCTTGCATCTGTTCCATTTTAATATTTTAAACTAATTTGCTTTTTCTGCAGCTTCAATTTTGAAAATTTTAAACATGAAGCTTGAAGTTGAAAGTTGGATTGGATGGTAATAAAAGCAATTTCAGCTGACTATATGTGATTAAAAATATTCTGAGGCAGAAAATGTATTGTTATAACATGGAATATTGATTTAATTAAAACAAGTTGAATATTCATACTGATACTTGCTGGTTGGATATAATTTTGGCAGTGTGTTATACTAGAGTCAGTAACCATGGTGTTGAATTTTGCAGATACCAATCTTGTTTTTGTTATTTCATAATTTTTCCCGGGATACTCTTCAGTACAGGGGTGAATGCCCCAAAATGCCTGTTAATATAGCTTGCCAGATCTCAAACAGCTTGCTTTTACAATTTCTGTAGTTAGGGACAGTTATGATAGCTGAATGGCGTAGAATAACCTTCTCAGCCTCCTCAATTTATAAAATGATAAGTTACAACAATTGAATACATAATCCCTTGATTTTAGGGATTGACTATTAACAACAATATCAAACAATATCAAGCTATATCAAACTATATCAGACTATATCAAATCTAAATCAAACAATATCAACACTCCCCCTCAAGTTGGTGCATAGATGTCATAAGTACCCAGCTTGTTACATATGTAAGTTATTCGTGAGCCCCGTAGAGACTTGGTGAAAACATCATCGCAAGTTGATCATTAGAATTGACAAATGAAGTACTAATCTCCTTTGAAAGAATCTTGTCTCGAATGAAATGACAATCGATCTCTATATGCTTAGTTCATTCATAAAAGACAGGATTAGAAGTAATGTGTAAGGCTGCTTGATTATCACAAATCAGCTGCGTAGAACCCATTTTGCAAAACTTTAACTCTTGAAGTAGATGTTTTAACCATATAAGTTCACATGTTGTAAGAGCCATAGTCCTATATTCTGCTTTTGCACTCGATCTTGCAACTACACTCTACTTCTTACTCTTCCAAGAGATGAGATTACCTCCAATGAAAACACAATACCCAGAAGTTGACCTCCTATCACTTGGAGATCCTGCCCAGTCTGCATTTGTATAGGCAACAATGTCTGTGTTACCTCTGTTCTCATATATTAGCCCCTTTCTAGGAGATCCTTTAATATACCTTAAAACGCGAGTCACTACATCCCAATGACTGTCACAAGGAGAGTTAAGAAATTGACTCACAGCACTAACAGCAAAGGCTATATCTAGTCTGGTCATAATGAGATAATTCAACTTTCCCACCAACCTTCGATATCTGCCTGGATCTGAGTACGGCTCCCCCTGATTTGGCATGAGCTTAACTTTCGGATCCATAAGAGTATCCACTGACTTACAATTTAGCATCCCAGTCTCTTTCAAAATATCAAGTGCATACTTCCTTTAACAAATGGAAATGTCTGTTTTTGATTGAGCAACCTCAATACCAAGGAAGTATCGCAACTTGCCCAAATCTTTGGTTTGGAAATGTTGAAACAAATGTTACTTTAGTCTAGTGATCCCTTCATGATCATCACCTGCAATTACAATTTTATCCACATAGACCACAAGATAAATGACCTTTTTACACGGTGAATGTTTATAGAAAACAGAGTGATCAACCTCACTACGAATCATGCCAAACTGCTGTATGACCTTACTAAACCTTCCAAACCAAGCTCGGGGTGACTGTTTCAACCCATACAATGACTTCTGAAGTTGGCAAACAAGACCTGACTCCCCCTGAGCAATAAACTCAGGTGGCTGCTCCATATAAATCTCCTCCTCCAACTCACCATGTAAAAAGGCATTTTTAATGTCCAGCTGATATAAAGGCCAGCAAGAGATAGCAGCCATGGATAAAAAGAGACGAACAGATGCCATTTTAGCAACAAGAGAGAATGTATCACCATAGTCAAGACCATTAATCTGAGTATATCCTTTGGCCACAAGACGAGCCTTCAAGCGATTCACAGTCCCATCGGGACCAACTTTGACAATAAAAACCCAACGACAACCAATAGTAGACTTCCCTGGAGGAGAGGGAACAAGAGCCCAAGTGTGGTTAGATTCCAGTGCTGTCATCTCATCAATCATAGCCTGTCGCCATCCTGGATGGGATAGTGCTTCCTGAACAGTTTTAGGAATAGAAATGGACGACAAAGCAGAAACAAAGGCATAATGGTTGGAAGATAAACGATGATAACTTAGAAAATTATAAATAGGATGAGGATTGCGAGAAGAACGATTACCTTTGCGAAGTGCAATGGGAAGGTCAGTGGTAGGCTTAGGTTGGACCGGAATCGACGGAGACGGAGGAGCAGGAGATGAGTCACTGGTGTCCACAACAGGTGCAGCCTCCAGAGTAGTAGGATGAGGACGACGGTGATAAGTGAGACGAAATGGCTCCATGAGGTACTTAGGAGCAACAGGGGTAAGCCTCTTGTATATGTTAGACAGGTGGACTTAAAACGGGAGAATCGAAGACTGGAATAGGCAAGACTTGAGAAACAGACTCCGACAAGACTTGTGAGGCAAAGAAAGGTGTATCCTCGAAAAAGATAACATCTGCGGAGATGTGAGAACGATTTGTGGATGGAGAATAACATCTGTACCCCTTTTGAACCCGAGAATAACCAAGAAAGATACACTTAATGGCGTGAGCAGCAAGTTTGTCGAGACCTGGAGCAACAGTGTGGACAAAACATGTGGAACCAAAAACACGAGGGGGAACAGTATAAATGGGTGCCTGAGGATATAGAATAGAGTGAGGAACCTGGTTATTGAGAACAGAAGATGGCATTCGATTTATTAAATAACCTGCAGTGAGAACAACATCACTCTAAAATTTCACAGGAACATTAGAATGTAACATGAGAGTACGAGCTGTTTCAACGATATGGCGATATTTGCGCTCAGCCACACCATTTTGTTGAGGTGTGTGAGGAGAACTCGATTGATGAACTATACCATGCGATGCCATGAAAGAATTAAAGGGACAGAAAAATATTCTTTGGCATTATCACTGCGTAAGATACGAATAGTTTGTCCAAATTGATTATGTATTTCAGCACAAAATTTTTGAAAAATAGTAAATAACTCATAACGTTCTTTCATTAAAAATAACCAGGTACAACGAGAGAAATCATCGATGAAAGTAACAAAATATCTATATCCTAAGAAAGAAGAAATACGACTAGGACCCCAAACATCAGAATGAACAAGACTAAAAGGAGACTCAGCACGACCTGTAACCTTGCTTGGAAAGGATGCCCGAACATGTTTTTCAAGTTGACATGCCTCACACTCCAATGCAGGTAAATTAGAGAGATGAGGGACCATTTTCTTTAATTTATTCAAACTCGGATGACCAAAACGACGATGAAGAAGACTAGGCGACTCTGTGGCAGCGCATATGGTAGAGGATGGAGGTTGTAAGTAGTAGAGACCGCGTGACTTAGATCCTGCTCTAATCGTCTTCCCCGTACTCCGGTCCTGGATAGAAAAGGAAGTAGAAGTGAAGGTTATGGAACAATTGAGAAATCGAGTAAGTTGACTAATAGAAATTAAATTAAAAGGACATCCAGTACAAATAAGACTGAATTTAAAGACGAGAGAGGGAAGAGGTGAAGCATGACCAATACCAGTGGCTTGAGTTTTAGAGCCATTAGCAAGGGTGATGTGATGTGGTGCTTGAGTAGAGGATAAAGTAGAAAAGAGAGAAGAGTTACCAGCAATATGATCGAAGCACCGAGAATCCAAAATCCAGGAACCAACAGGAGATGAATGAGAGAAACAAACCATAGAATTACCGAGAATGAGCTATAGTTGTTTGAAGATGAGGCTTGTTGGGCTGCCTTAAGCTGAAGGTACTCCTTATATTCATCAATTGAAAATTTGTTCTGATTGTGACCTGTTTGATTATCATACACAACCTCGACTTTCTGATCGGCAGACTGCGTCACATTAGCTGACTTTTCTGGGAAACCATGAAGAGAATAACACTTGTCTTGGGTATGACCCACGCGCTTGCAATAAGAGCACTGAGGACGATCACCTCTACCACGACCACCTCTTCCACCACGCCCACGGCTTCGTCCTCCACAGTTTGCCGAATTAGAGACAAAGGCCGAGGACTCTGAAGCTATTTGGGAGCCAATCTCAGATGTCTCCACTGGTGACGGAACTCGTAGAAGACGATCAATGAGCTCCTCCACCATGGGGATGTTAGGATTAGTTAGAGCTTGATTCCGGACGGATTCAAAGTCCTCATGTAAACCATGAAGAACAAAGACCATATACATATTATCAAGTTTTGCTAGTACCTTCGTAAGATCATCACCTGTTATAATGCGTTTAATGTCATCAATGACGGACTATGGTTTGTTCAGATAAGAGGGAAGATCATGATCTATCGAAGAGTGGCCAAATTGTGGACAGAAGCATAGAGACGTTGTAGATCATTGGAATAGACATTTTGAGCTTTCTTCCATATTTCATAACAAGTTTTGTACGGGCGAAAGTGTACCATCAACTTTGGATCAATAGACTGCCATAAAATAGAGACCAATTGATAATCTGCCCTTTTCCATTCATCACGAATTTTCTCATCAATCTCTGCTTCCTTCTTGGTGAGATGTTCATAAAGCCCTTGACCTAAAAACCAAACTTCAACTGCATTGTACCAATCCACAAAATTCTTACCATTGAGTTTTTCCGATGTGATAATGGGACTTCCAGAGAAGGCAAAAGAGATGAAACCCTTCCCTGTAGACCCAGAACCAACACTAGAATTGACGTCAGAACCTTTGGAAGAGCCGGTGGTTGAATCGGACATGGTGAGAAGGAAAAGAATGAAAGTTCTTGAAACTGGACTTTGATAGTCAAAAGGAGGCCAGAGGACGCCAGTGAACAAGACAGAGATGACGCGCGGACGAAACGGCGCGTGGACGGCGGTGCGTGGAGCTCACGCGTGCGGAGATCTGCTGACGGTGGCGGTGCGTGATGGCGCGTACGGCGGAGAACGGAGGTGGGTCTTCTCGGAAACGGATCGCCGGCGCTTTCTGAGTTGTCCGGTCACCTTACTTTGGTGATCGGAGACGGTGGCCGGAGATGATCGCCGGAGAGCGGTTCTTGACCAGATCGAACCCTAGCTCTAGATACCAAGTTATGATAGCTGAATGGCTTAGAATAACCTTCTCAGCCTCCTCAATTTATAGAATGATAAGTTACAACAATTGAATACAAAATCCCTTGATTTTAGGGATTGACTATTAACAACTATATCAAACAATATCAAGCTATATCAAACTATATCAGACTATATCAAATCTAAATCAAACAATATCAACAAGGACATTCAATTATGAGATGAAAGATGGTTGGGGTCTGGCAACTGATGGAAAAGTCTTGTTTGGAAGTGATGGCAGTTCAACATTATATCAAATTGATCCTCAAACATTTAAAGGTCTGTCTCTAATGAAATTTTATTCCTTTCCTTATCACCATTTATATGCAAAACCCCTTTTCTCAAACCTTTTTGTGTCCAGCTTTCAAACTTGGCAATACTTTGATTAGTTTATCTTTGTTTGCCTTGCATTTTCACAGAATTTACTTTGCTCTCTTTGATGTAGCTGTATCAAAACAAGTTGTCTACTATAAGGGTCATCAAGTACACAATCTCAATGAATTGGAATATATAAATGGTGAAGTTTGGGCAAATGTTTATATGGTATCTCCTTGCATGTTCAACTGTGAATATAGTTGGAGAAAATAGATCTCTTTCCTTAAAATTCTGCAAAATGAAGACAAATGTTAGTCATATATGCATGATGTCTGTGGCCCAAGGTTCTCTGTTAAGCTGGATTTTGTTTGAGGTTGATATTTCATTATGTAGACTGACTGCATTGTAAGAATCTCTCCCAGTGATGGTGGTGTTCTTGGATGAATTCTCCTCCAAAATTTAAGGTATGGCTTCTCCTTCTCCATATGCAAACTAACTACTTAATGCTTATGTGCATGTTAATGACATAATAAGTAAAGTAAACCCCCAAATTTGGTCCTCTGAAGATTAGTGACATTATTGGTCCTCAAATAATGATTTTTGCTAGTCACATGACATCAATTTTGTCCTAGTAAAGAGTGACTTTAGGACTATTTTGATGCCAAAAAATTATCGTTCCAGGACCACTTGTTGTAATAATCTTCCAAGGATCAAATTGATGTTTCAAAAATCTTTCTAGGACAAAAATAGGGAATAAGAATGTTTGTCCATTTGTTGCTTAAAGTTACATTTTATCTATCATATGCAGGAAAGAAGTAATGGAAGCTGGGAATAATGTAAGGAATCTGAGCCTTCTGATCTCTAGAGATAAGATTTTTGTCCTTTTATTCAGTGAATCATCTTTTCTTTTATTCCTGTTTTGAGATCAAGTAGTCATTAGAGATAAGTTGTTGCACATGATTCATTGCTTACGTGTAGATCTTTTATATTTTAGGCTATTGATGTTTTGAATGGGATAGCATGGGATGGTGAGCAGAAGCGGATTTTTGGTAAGCTCTAGTTTTTTTAGTTTATTAAATTGTTAAATAAGAAATTGTTATTCAAACATATCATTTCCTTTGCATCCATCCGAGACTTATTAGTTATTTCTTTTTAAGTTAATATTATTAAGCATGGCATCTGATGAAAATAGAGTTCAAAATGGAAGTGAACTGACTGCAGATTTTAATTTGAAAATGTTAAAATGGTATGCATAAGAATACAAAGTTAACCATTTTTATTGAGAAGATTAATAAATTATCCAGGAAAAGGTAAAATGTTACGTTCCTTTTCCTTTAGGAATTTCCTAGTAAGCATCAATAAATGAAAGCTAATTTCTTGGTTTTAGTTTCCATTTCCATTTCCATTTCCAGTACTAGTAAGTTTATGTGACTTATGTCTTGCTTGCAGTGACTGGAAAACTGTGGCCAAAGCTGTATGAAATCAAAGTTTTTCGTATAAAGAAACCAATTGAAGAAGGGGTCATTGAGCAGCTTTGCTTGCGTAGGCCTTTCGGATTCCCATAATTTTAGCTGTTTCTACGTTAGTTTTTGAAATCTATTTGGAAGAATGGGCTGCTGAACTGAGTTTTGGAAATGGTACTATGACATGAAACTTTTCAAAATATGGGAGAATGCTGCCCTCTTCATTGTTTCAGCCCTATAATGCCGTACCCTTTCTAGTATCATTCTTCTATTATAGCACGTCAAGAATTGTAATTAGAGCAATATACTGTGAGAGGTCAATCAATTCTTCTGTATATGATAGGGCTGAGGTTGTAAGTTACAGGAAAGTGTAAGACAAAGGGCTACTTGAGATGTCATATGCTGGAATAGAATGGGAATACAACCCAAAAATAAGAAAGAAAGAAAGAAATAGAATGGATGGATTTAGTGGTTAAATCCTATTATGGCTAGTGTCTTGTTTTATATCACAAATTAAGATTTCTGGTTCACCAGATGTAGATGTGTAGATTGTATTATCTATTATGGTGGTGGCATCTTTAGGAAAGGCTATTTATAAATATTTAAGCTTTGATAGTTTGATAAAATCTCTTTTAAGAAATGTTCTTCACTTTTTTTCTTCATTTGTTTTTGCTGTTTAATAGAATATTCAATGCAAATAATTTTCTCTACTGAATTTAATTTTTAAGAGACAAGGTTTTCTTCTTAACAGCGTTCTTTACTACTTTATTTTTTCTGAGTCAGTTAAAAGTCCTTTTGAGTAAATTCATGTTATATTACACCGTGATCACTTTGGTATCAATCGTTGGTAAAGTCTGCATTTCATCAGGAAAATATGATGATAAGAGCTTTAGAAAACTGAAGGGGAAATAGATGGTAGTGAATAATGAAATGCGTGATTAATTGACAACATTTTTTTTTTGACGGTGACAATAGTATTTTTACTTAGTAACAATTAAAAAAAACAATAAATAATGAAGCATTGCAGGGGTAGTAGTGGGAGTGAAATAATATCAAGATATACGTATGTAAAGCATTTATTATAAATATAAGTAGACCAGCGGATTTCAACATGTGAGTTGTGTACTAAATTAAATTAATTTGTACTTTACCAATGCTATTGTATATTGTGATCACTAACAAGTACGTGATTTTTTTAAAAAATTGTTTGAATAAATACTTCGATAAAAAGTTGTTGATTAGATACTAATTAAGATCCAATCTTCTAAAAAGTTGATATGTAACATCGATACAAATAATGTTCGTAATTGAATCAATCTAGTTATGTTCGTAATTTAATCAATCTAGCTGTATCAATAAAATTTTATATTAATATTTTTTCATCCCAACTAATGCATTTTTGTGTACTTAAATAATTTAAGGATAGGCCTACCATTTTGTTCTTGACCATTGTTAATATTAAAAGTGTAGTTATTATTATATAGAATACCAATTTCTTAACCAAAATGAAAGACTAAATAATCTTTTTTAAATGTGAAAGGCCTTATTAGTGAACAAGTTTTTGTAAGACGTTGGTTAGAGGATTTACAAGAATTTTACAAATTGATAGCTATGTTTTTGCTTCAATTAAACTTTGACCTCTTCTTTGTCATACCTCTTCTTTCTTTGCTCACTTTGTTATCAACCTAATGTAGCATGTGCTAGGCCTTTTTCAGAAAATAAATTCTTGTCAGTGAGAAATTTGTTTGGAAAAATAAAAATAAAAATCTCAACTCATTTTTCCACTACTCCAGTGAGTTAGCACCTGAAAAATTTGAAATAAAACCAAGAGTTCAAAACTTCAAATCATAGTAACTTCATCTACTAGCTATTCCCGGAGCCATAACCGGTCGACAAAGTAACTAGCTTCAAATTTCCAATTTTCCATGTAGTTCCACAACAAACTCAAAACCACTGCACATGCAACTCTCCCTTTATCTTTCTCTTCCCTCGTCACCTTCCATTTCATCATCATGAAACAAAAGCTCTCAATATCAACCTCATTCTTTGGCATCCCATTATGGATTTTGCTAGTAGCTTCCACAGCAGCATTCATTGTTGTGGCTTGTCTCATCATGTGCATTTGCTTCATATACTATCCACGTGGAAAATCCTACAAGCCCCGTTTTTATTTACCCAAATCAATTGCATGCAACCACTACCGTGGTGTTTTTAGCTCTTCCTCCCTTGACAGGAGGTTACTATCAGCATCAGGCAATAACATCTCAGAACTTCATATTATGAACTTTGAAAAGTTATCAGGTAAACATGAGTTGGTCCTATCTGACCAGTTTTATCCACAGGTCAATGGCATTATAAGAGATGGATATTTTACAGGTTTGGAATCAAGTGGTAAGTTCCGTCCTGCAGCCAAGGATTTGAGGAAGGGGTGTCACTTTAGCCTAAAGGAGATAGAGGATGCCACAAATGGATTGGCTAAAGAAAATGTGATTGGAAGTGGGGATAATGGGATTGTCTATCTTGGTTTGTTGCCAAACAATAGGAGGGTGGCTGTGAAGAGGCTAGTGTGTGACAGGTACACAATTGTTGCTAGAGTTCATATTAAATTCGGTCTCTTTTTCTTCTATGGAAGGACATTTACCCTTCATATTGGTATGAAAATAAGGTTATTCAGTAGGCTGAGTGACAAAAAAATATGATTTCTGAATAACAACTAACAAGAAAATGTAACATGGTGTTTTAATCCTGTTTGTAATTTGCTTTCCTGTATGAATTCAATATTGCTTTTCTATGTTTATGGAATTATCCCTTCAGCAAAAATTAAAAATGATTTTGTTAGAGCTGAATTTAATCAGAATCATCGAGTAGGATTTGTGCAAATTTCTTGACTAAAGTATGAGGTAACTTGATTTTTTGCTTTATTCTGACTGGCCATTTTAATGCAACGGAGAATTTTCATTCAACTAAAATTGTATCCCATATAAAGCATCTGAAACCATCAAAAATTTTTTTTGTTATTTGGATACGGCTCAGATTCTGACTTAGTAATCTGGCAAACCATTTTGTTCTAGTTTGGCTTCACTGGCTCACACAAGTTGATCAATAGACTATTCAGACTCTAATGATGCATAATATGTCACTGTTAAGTTGATATCAAACATGTAAATTAGGCCTTTAATTTTTTACCCCTTTCTTAGTCGCCAACCTTTGGAATTTTTTGCATCACAAATGGAGGCAATTGGACGTGTAAAGCACAAGACGCTGGTGAAATTGATTGGATATTGTATTGAGGGAGCTTACAGGTATAAACTAGTTTTATCTGAAACTAAAGAAGTCTATCAAGTTCTGCTTGTATTCATAATTGCAAATGTAAAAATAGTTAACACTAACAGGCTTCATATCTCAGGATGTCAGTATCTGAATATGTAGATAATGAAAATCTGCATCATTGGCTTCATGAATTTCCTGGACAAGTCAGCCCTCTTACACGGCCTATGAGATTAAACATTATCAATGGTGTGGCAAAGGGGTAAGAATTAGATCTCAAAAATATATGCTACATCTTTATTTATAGAAATTTATGCTTATATGACCTGAAGACAAAATACTTATGCAGACTGGCATACCTTCATGAGGAAGTTGAACCAAAGATTCTCCATGGCAGCATAAAATCAAGCAATATATTGCTTGACCACCAATGGAATCTAAAGATCTCTGATTTTGGCCTTGTCAAGCTTCTCAATCCTGAATGAAGTCACATGATAATGGAAGCATTGGGGTCAGTTTTTTTCCTTGACAAAATTCTCAGATAATTTATCTTCATGAAATAATTTGACATTGTATGCAAATTCTTCTTATAACACATTATTTGATACAAATTATCAATTTTCAAATTAATTTTTATTTTCACATGCTCCAGTTATGTAGCTCCAGATTGTCATTCCACTAGTACCTTCACTGAGGGTAATGACATTTATGGTTTTGGAATACTTATCATGGAGATTGTATCAGGGAGAATTCCTTTATATCACAGTCAACCCCAGGTACCAATACTGGATTCATCAGTTGTTGGTTTTCATTCCTACTTAGTATCTTTTAGATAATGAATTTAACATGACTCCATATTGCAGGCTCTTATAGTAGACTGGTTCAAATCAATGATTTCCAAAGGAAAAATTGCATACGTGGTTGATCCAAAATTGCCTGAAATGCCTTCTTCCAAGGAACTTAAACGAATTATTTTGGTTGCTCTAAGATGTGTAGATCCTGATGTGAATCCAATACTCAAAATGGGAGATGTCGTTCGCATGATTGAGACCAACCTACTTCTTTTTGAGGTAAGAACAACTAGTTCTTCAGTTTTTAGAAATTTACCTACTTTTGACCTGTTTTTAATTCCCTCTTCCTCAAATTTACTGAAGGAACACCAAATTGCCATGGAGCCTTGTGAACATAATCACTCTCCACAAAGTCATACTCCATCAGGATTAGGTGACACTCATTTAGAGAGAAATAGAAGGCTAAGCAGCAGCAATCACTACCAGAAAATGGCTGGAAAATAACAATATTGTTCCCAAATGCTATTGGCACACCAATTTGACTGAATCTTTCAATATTTTCACATAGTTCACGAGTTACTTGAGCTTAATCCATAAGAATGATTTATTATGAGTCAAATTGTACTTAGATCCGAGTAAGAATTTCTTTCTAATAACAGATCAAAGCAAAGGGACTTTATTCATCCTCTGAAGGTGTGCGCGTGTGAAAGACTAAATTTGAGAAATATCAAACATCTCTTGCTTCTTATCCAATATATTTGTTGTAAACCATAGTTTAAAATAGGCAATGACAAGCCACTAGAATTAAGTTGGTGGTGAATTTAGTAACTAGAGACTTGGTCCTTGTTAGTATTTGCAACCATTCTTTCCGGCGCTGATTCTAAACATCTTATTCGTTGTCATAAACGGAACCAAACCAAAACAAAATGGAGATGAAGCACTTTGCTACAAACTAGAGAATGAGAATAAAATAATAAAGAAAGTGGAAGGAAGAGAAAAAGATGTCTAGAAAAGTATTTGAAGAAGATAAAGATTAATTTGGGTAGGAAAAAAAATCATTTGCATTAGTTGGGGAAGCAGTTAGAACATTAAGATAAAAAAAGAATAATGCATGCAAGGATTACAATTTCAAATTTTAAATATTAGAAGATATACAAAGGTTCAAAAATGTTTTAGAAAAAGTGATTAATGATTGATTGAATTTTTCATTATAGATTTTGATAAAAATGAAGCATATATGAAACACATGAAAAATGGGACAATTTTGATAATATAGCTGTATAAAGAAAATAAAAATTTGGAGGGAAAAAAACTCATATGAATGACATGTGACATTAGCCGCTTGCATGAATTGTGTTTTATTTTATTTCATTTTTTAGAAACACTGTATTTTATATAATAGTGTATAGATTCAACCTTGTACAACCAACAAGCATTATGAGCTAATTAAAGTTGTTAAATAGTCATAAAATTGTATGCCAATTGGTGGCATACAGTACAAATTTGCGTGAGGTTTTTGCTACTTAACCAACAAGAAATTGCCTGATTTACTAATTAAAATGTAGTAATGGTTCAGCTAGTGGTAGTATAATAAAATTTTGCATCAGCACCAACCTTGCATGGACTGGTGCAATTGAATAATCTACTTAATGTGGACGAGGTTTAAAAGCTATTATTGATTATGAAAATGTCTCCTAACAAATAAAGATGTATTTATTTTTAAATTATTTAATAAGTTAACATCATAATGCACTTTAAATTAAATTAATAATGGATAAGAAAAACAGCAACAATTTGGTAATAAGAAAAACAGTAGATACACTCTATAACTTCTATTTGAATTCATTTTTGTAAAATTTCTACGTAGATGACAATAGCGTTATTACTATATTAGATTCAAAATTCAAATGCATTCATTCTCTTAGAAGAATGAGCCTTGTTAAAAGCAACAAGTCTTGAACTGAGCACTTTCGATGGGCAGTTTGTCATCTGGAAAAGGACAGTCAAATGTCTCTTCCTTCTCTGGCAGCATTTCACAAGGCTTAGGAAGGACATTGCTTGTAACCCCCTCAACATCAGTGCAATTCCATTGCAATTTCTTTGTTCCACCAGTAATAGTCACATTAGAAATACAGATTCCTTTAAAAGGATCATTGGGAATTCCTTCAAGTCTTGCTGAATATTTGCAATAATCTGCCCTCACATCTCTATAATTTATTCCAGTAATGTTAGGAAGTGCTTTGGGATCAAAGCCACGGTCAGGGTGTGATCCATAAGAACCTGTCATCCAAAACACATATTTCATGGTGTTCAAGTTCATTCCTTTAACAAATATGTCTTTCACATATCCGCCTCTTCCGGCTGCAGTTTTGATTCTAACAGCTGATTGAGTATTGAGAGCTGTGATGTCTTCAGCTCTAACATCTTGGATTCCACCAGACATTTCACTGCCTAAAGCAATCATAGCACTATCAGGGGATAAACATGTAAGCCTTCTAATGATTATGTGTTGGCTTGGCATTCCAAATTTGATTCCATACTCATCCCAACCACTTTTAATTGCAACACAATCGTCACCGGAGACAATATAACAATCTTCAATCCTAGTGTTGGTACAAGAATCTGTAAAAAAGGAGGGAATAATTAGACAGTGGATAAAATTTCAACCAATATAGTATGTAGTAATAATTGAAAAATTTTAATATGAAAGCCACATGTCCACTACTCCAAATTGAAAACATATAATTAAATTGAGAACTTTAAAATAGAGGAAAGTGGGTAACACTTCAAATACCCTTAAGTGGTACCAATACCTTCAAGTGACGTGACATAAAGTATGATTACTCAGTTACATAATGATTGCAACATGCAACCAACATGTAATTATTATGTAACTTAGTTAACCATACTTTATGTCACATTACTTAAAAGTACCGTTACCATTAAGGCATATTGTAGAATTACAAGTATTGAAAATATTATTCATCATCTCTCAAACTAATCTTTTCTTTTGTCTTTTTCATCTTCTGTTTTCCTTTGAAATCCAGTGGAAATAAGTATATAATAGAATAATTAAAAAAAAATTACCAGGATCTATTCCATCAGTGTTGGGAGAGTCAACTGGTGCAGAAATGGTCAACCCTTGAATTATAATGTCACTGCAGAAATGGGTTTGATATGAATAACAGAATATATAGTGCATCAAGATTAACCATGAATGCAAAAGAAAATTCTTGTCAAACCTGCTATAAATTGGATGGACAAACCAAGATGGGGAGTTGATCAAAGTGAGATTTGATATCTGGATGTGATCAGAGAACATAATCTCAATCAAGTATGGCCTGGTGAGTTTCAATTCACCCTTGTGGAACTTGTCCCACCAATAAGATCCTTGCCCATCAATTGTCCCATTGTAACCTTACGAACAAATACAAAATAGTTGACATTAAAAATGATTTCCAATGAAACATGACCTTAACAACCTCAAATAGTGGTATAACAATGGGTCTAGTAGTTACCAGTAATTACAACATCAGTGAGGTTAGTTCCAAGTATGAAACTACTAAACCTTCCATCAGGAGCATCTCTTCCTCTGCCATATGATGGTAGTACGGGAAGTGGAGGCCACTCTGATTCATCCTGTCAATGTCATGAAAGTGTCTATTAAGGAGAAATATCAAATATCAAACATTTGAATGGATAACCAAATTTCTAGTGATGCCACTATTTTTAACCTTTGAATGGATAAATGGTCCCACTACTGTGACTTATTTAACCACCATTCTTAAAAGTTCATAAATTCAGGCAAAAATTATAACAAATAATTCTGGCCGTGTAAATTACTGTTGCCTAAATCTCTAGTCAATGAGCTTTGTCTTTACCTTAAAACTTATTTCTTTTATTACAACTACTACATATCTTCCGTTGATGTATTCTACAAAATAAAATAGGGGGCACATATGCCATACTGAAAAGAAATCATATTAAATATTTCACAATTATATACCAATCATATTTTCTAACTTGTGTCACATCTCAAATAAACAAATACGAGTGACCACATGCTACAATGTGAGGGCTGTCAAATATTCTGATAATTTAACAGCAAAGAGAGGGAAGGGGAAGGGGGGAACTAAGTAAATACCTGAGATGCAAGAATGACAGCATCTTTGTCGAGAAAAAGGGTGAAATGGCTAGTGAGATTGAAGCTTCCTGTTAGCCATTTTCCAGGTGGCACGGCAAGTAGAGCTCCCATATCATATGCATATTGGCTGAGATTGCTAATTGCATCTTGAAAGGCCTTGGTGTTGGATGTTTTGCCATCACCAACCCCACCAAAATCAGTCAAATATGCAGTGTGTTTTCGGCAATTGATGGCAGGGTACTCATCAGATGCTACCCTCACTCCTAGTGATCCCAATAGCAGAACAGCTGAGATAACCCCAACAACCTGTAGAAAACCAGTGTTTATCTCAAACACCATCATGGCGAGGAAATTTTCAAATTGCCTAAATAACAAAACACAACAAGGGACACATTTTCTTGTCTTGGACTCAAGGTAATTAACTTATATATAAAAGATGAAGCAAAGGTAGAAAACTGGATCCTGAACAAAATCCAGAAACCAAAAGGATCAAAACACTGGAAAAGGCAAGTACAAACGTGCATTAGAAAACAAAATAATGAACTATATTAACTATGAATCAGAACAAAAACAATGTTTGTATATCAGAAAAAACTCAATGCACAAAAAGAAAAAAGAAATTTACATAGGAGTTTCTGAGTTGTGGACACTGCTTCATAGTTTGACTGGGACTCTGAGGTTTCAGTTTTCCTTTCTGGGATAGAAAACAAAGACGAAGGCCATATTTAAGGAGGATTACTAACGCATGTATGGAAGAAATTATTACTAGGCTGTAATCAAATAATAATAATAATAAAATAATAATAATAATAATCCTAGGCGATATATCTAAGGAGACATTTACGGAGAGTAACATGAACGTGGTGATTTTGGAAAGCTACATAGAATATTAAAAATAATAACGGTCACATGAATGAGGAACATAATTTCGTGTTAGGAAAGCACTGTACGGTCCTATATGGTGGCGGTTATAGGCACATGTTGTAGATCCATGAGAATGAGCAATGTCCTTGCCATTTTTAAGTTTTATCCTTCCTTGGAAGATATGGACGGGTATTTACTATTCTCATATCAACTTAATTAAGATCCATCTTGAAATTTTGCTTGATTGTTAGGCTGTTCCTGTTGGTCTCTCACAAGCTATCCCCACACCTTTTTGGATGTGGGAAGTAATCCATATTTCAATCTTTAATAGCATGGCTCTGGCAATTTGGTGTTGTCGATGAGATTCAAAGTCTTATACTACCAGCAAAATTAGTCACGACTCATTTATTTGCATGTTATTCTTTTTATTTGTCCAAAAAGGGTTAACTCATGTACAAAAATATATTATATATCCAATACTACTTTACTTCACAATGTGTGTTAGTGTGTTAGTTTGAGTGGAAAGAACTTGAAATCCTTAAACATGTTATTTTAGATTTGATTATTGAATTTATATGTATGAAAATAATATTATTAAAAAAAATTTAACTTAAAAGATTAATCCCTCAAAATGTGAGAGATAGTGAGCCAATCTAAAAGAAAAATGGGCCTAATTAATACCTTGGAATCAATAATCTTAATATAAAAATAACACTTTAAGGTGCTTCAATGTGTCCCTCGTTCTTCATGTATAAAACAGTCCAAATATAATGTGTTAAGTGCACCTATATTTTAATGTATCTAAATTAACAAAACCTTTATTAATTACTAGGTATATCACCTTAAAGCTTCCCATTATTATATTTCTTTTTACATAAAATCCAGAAACTGAGAATTTTTCTTGCTTCCCTAAAAAGTTGATAAAATTAGTGAATTAAATTGCTCTGGTTTTTAACTCAAAATTACACAACATTAACTTCTCCTTCCCAATATTATTGCTAAATTCAGTTATTCTTTTTATTGAACAAATTCATACATCACATAACACATATGGGTTTTTTTTTCCTTAAAATATTCTCTCATCTAATAGGGGAGAGACTAATTTTTCAGAACTATTCTAATTATGTTTGTTCCCTCTTCTTAGGCTAGATTTTCCAATAAAACGGCCTCTAAAGTGAAAAAGTGACAGTTTTATTCAACACTGAATAAAGTTTTCAACCTCTATAGGTAGAGATTTTATTTGTGAAAAACAGTACGTGCCTGATCCGGGGGGTGGGGGGGAAGAAAGAAAAACCAAAGCAAAAGGGAAAAGCTAGAGAGGAAATGTTGTCCATAACACCCTGGTATTTTCTGGGTAAGTACGGATAAAGATTTCTTCTTGTTCACAAGTATGCTACTTTTAAATTTTAAGGATATTCATATCACCCAAAACCTTTAGGTTTTCACCTTTTATAACCTGTATTACAGCCTTGACTCACTTTCAAGTTTCAATTATGAACCTCAACTAGCCAAAATTTAGATTTACTTTATTGGGACGGTGTTCAATTTACATCTATAATTGGAAGAACTTTCCTAAGGTTGTGTTTGGAATGAATAAAAATAAGAAATGATTTAATTTGATTTGAATTGAATTGAATTGATTTGATTTAAAAATCAAATTTTGTGTTTGGAACTTAAAAAAAAATTGAATTGATTTAGAAATCAAATTTTGTGTTTGAAGTTCATTAAAATGAGAATTGATTTGATTTGATTTTATTATTTTACATTTTAACCTTTTTAAAAGGTTGTTAAGGGTAGTTACTAAGGGTAAAATAGTCTATTTATTTCAAATCAAATCCTAATAAATCCTATCAAAATTTGAAATTCATGAGATTTTAGAAATCAAATCATTTCTCATTTTTAAACATTCTAAACACAAAATTTAATTTAATTTGATTTACAAATTAAATTATTTTCCATTTTTTTACATTTCAAACACACTCTAAGAGAAATTGATTATTCTAACTAACAGTACTAGAGCTCGCGATAGAAATGTAATTCAGTATTCTAACTTTTGACACCTCCATGACAGAGTGGAAGATTGGTTTTGGTAGAGGTTTTAAGTTCCATGCTCACTGTATACAAACAAAAAAAGATTAGTTCCTATATGAGTTGATGGATGATAATGTAGCAGATATTGTTATTCACAATGTGATAATGTTCTCTATATAATTTTGAGAGAAATCATAATTTCAAATTATAATCATTGATGTCAATTACAACCATCCTGAAAAAACTTTTTATATATATTTTGTGTCTTCTTCCTTATTAAAAAGTACATTGAATTATAAGATTTGTATTATTTGTAATATTCAGTTTTTATACATAGATTCAGATTAAAATATATATAATATATATACACACACATAGGTTATGCTTTAGATACAAGGAAATCATAAAAGACTTTGGGTTTAAACATGTTTTACATTCTCTGCTTTAGAATTTTCAGAATGATTAATAAAAGTCACAGTAAAGGAAGAAATTGATATAAGGAAGACATATAATTAATCTTCGAATTTCTTTATTTGAAGAGAAACGTATTTGCTATATTTTCCAATATAGATATGATGATAATATAATAGCTACTAATTCCACCAAATAATATAATTGCTACTAAACTACTATTTCAATACTCACAAGGAGTAGTTCAAATGGTAAACAAATTTGAAATAAGGATTAGTGTCGAAGCCTAAAGGGTGTAGGAAAATATCGTAAGAACAAATATATTACCAAAAAAAAAAAAAAGAAACTACTTCAACGAAATGTAAAAGGCATTCTTAGCAATAGCATTTTAAGTAGAAAAATGTAAATTACATTCTTTGAAGGCAACCAATATCTCCAAGCTTTGATGATTACCACCACACTTTGTCTTGAATTGAGTGACAGTTTTTTTTTTTAATTAATGTAATCTCTTTATGCGTACATGTCCAATCTTCGGCTATTAAGAATGGTCTGATAGGGAGTTGGGGTGTATATGAAGCTTCCAGATATTGCAGTGGAGTTGCATTCTCTTGAATCCATCATCAGGTGTGTGCATATTATGAGGCGACGGATCTTCACCATCATGGAGCAAAGCTTTCGTGGGATGATCCTCCTTCCTCTGTGTGTATTTAACCTTGCTTGCGAATTGTTCAACATATTAAAGCAATATGACCCTTTAATGATATCTCTTAATTACATATGAACTCTCCTAGCTAGAGTGCTAGAGTATTTTTTTGTAGTGTCTATAAACACCACAGTTTGAATGTGCTATTTCACCTTATTAAATTATCATGTCTTTGGATACGCACAGATAATTTGCAAGACCTACAATCAAATCTCTAATTCCAGTAACTACAACTCGCTTCTTGTTTGATGATATAATTATTGTAATTTCTAATTATTAAGGTATAATTTTTATTTGAAATTAGTTTTTAAATTTTCTAATTATAATTGTATGCCAATTGAAAAATGTTTTTTTTTTTTATTAGGACTCTAACTATAAGTTAGTTATTCTGTTATGCCAACTGTAATTAATTAGTTAGTCAGTTATTATTAGTTCAAGTTGTAGCTATATATAAACCCCTTTGATATTGAGTTAAACAGAGAGAAACATTTTTCTATTCCTTCTCAGTTTAATATGGTATCACTTGTGATTCTTCTTTGCGTTCTCTGAGTTCTCTGCGCTCTCTCCCATGGCTGCCATGGATGATTCCAATCCTTTTTTTCTTCACCCCGTCGATAATCCGGGTGCTATCTTCAGTCTCTCATCCGCTCACCTTTGGAGGAGATAACTACAGTTCTTGGCGCAAGGCTATGACGATGACGCTTATTGGCAAGAATAAGTTTGGTTTTGTTGATGGTTCCATAGTTGAACCTGCTGTTGATCATCCTTCTTATTTTTCTTGGCGCCGCAACAATAATGTTGTTGCTTCTTGGCTGTTGAATTCTCTTTCGAAGGAAATGCAAACAAGTGTTTTACATTGTTCCTCTGCTGTTGCGATCTGGAGTGACATCAAGGAACGATTTGAGCAACAAAATGGACCTCGCATCTTTCAGCTTAAGCGTCAATTGATGGCCTTACAACAAGGGTCCATGTCTGTTAGTGATTACTACACCAAGCTCAAATCTCTTTGGGAAGCATTGGCCGAGCGTAAGCCTTCTCATTCTTGCAATTGTGGGGGTATTGCTCCTTGGGCAACTTACAATCAAATGGAATATGTGATGCATTTCTTGATGGGTTTGAACGACTCTTTCTCTTCAATTCGAGGTCAAATTCTTTCCTCTGATCCTATACCTCCTATCACAAAGGTGTTTTCTCTTGTGATTCAAGATGAGGCACAAAGAGAAGTTGGAGCTTCTGCCATCGGTGTTGATAACCCTCATGCCTTTGCTGTCAAGAACTCGTCTGATAACAGGCCAAAGGGTGCGAAGAAGGATAGACCTTTGCGTGCTCATTGTGGGCTCTTGGGACACTCCAAAGACAAGTGTTACAAGCTTGATGGTTATCCACCAAACTACAAGAAGAAACCTCAATCAGACACTGTTAATCAAGTCTCTCTTGACATGTCCAATCCTCCTTTTCAACTCACAGCTCAACAATATACTCAATTGTTGAATCTATTACACAATCAGCCCTTCCAATTCGTCCCACCTCCCGAATCTTCTACCGGTATTGTTCTTTCTGTTGATCCCGTAATTCAGTTATTCCACATGATTCATGGATAGTCGATTAGGTGCTAGTGCCCATATAGCATGCTCTTTACATTTCTTTACTTCTTATCAGCATGTTCTTGATAAAACAGTTACTCTCCCTAACAAGCATGTTATTTTCGCTATTGGCACAGTTAGGCTTTCTTCTAATTTCATCTTACATAATGTCTTGTATGTTCCTCAATTCAATTTCAACTTGTTGTCTGTTAGTGCTTTACTAACTCATGGTTCTTTTTCCATTACTTTCTTTAAAAATTACTTCCTGATTCAGTGCAACACTCCACGAGGATTGGGAGGGGTGACCTTCTTGCTAGCTTATATGTTTTGTCTTTCAAGAATAATGTCTCACACTTGAATGTTGCACATTGTACTCACACTTGTAATTCTTTGAATTCCGTTACATGTAATTCATCGCTTGTAACTCATACTTGTAATAATGCCACTTTGTGGCACTCTAGATTTGGACATATATCTGATAAGGTGCTTCGCATATTGAGCAATAAAATACCTTTTAATATGTCTTCGATTTTTCTTCTTCTTCATGTCAAATTTGTCCCCTTGCTAAGTTGAAGATTGTCCTTTAATTCGTACAACCATGTTTCGATTCAATTTTTGCTTTATTGCATTGTGACATTTGGGGTCCTTATGGTCACTCAACCTTTGATGGTAAAAAATATTTCTTGACTTTGGTGGATGACTGTTCAAGACACACTTGGGTCTATCTTCTCCAAGCACAAATCCGAAGCTCCTAATGCTATTATCAGATTCTTTTCTATGGTCAAGACACAGTTTGGTGCAACCATTAAATGCCTAAGGTCTGACAATGCAAAGGAATTAGCATTGACTGACTTCCTTCAAGCCCAGGGAACCTTGCATCAGTTTTCATGTGTTCAGAGGCCTGAGCAAAATTCGATTGTTGAAAGGAAACATCAGCATCTGCTCAATGTTGCAAGAGCATTGTTCTTCCAATCGAAGGTTCCTATTTCTTTTTGGGGTGAGTGTGTTTCCACGGCTGCCTTCTTGATCAACAGAGTTCCTTCTCCTATTCTGCAACACCGATCTCCTTATCAGATCCTTCATGGTTCAGAACCTGATTATTTGATGCTTAGATCATTTGGTTGCTTGGCATATGCACCACCTTGCCTTGTCGAACGAAGTTTACTCCCGGGCTATACCAGTTGTCTTTATTGGCTATCCACAGGGCTACAAAGGTTATCGACTCTATGATTTGCAAAATAAATGTTTCTTCATATCCAGAGATGTCATTTTTCATGAATCCGTCTTTCCCTTTCACTCTATGCCTTCTGACTTGCCACCCCATGACCCTTTTCTTGATACTGTCATTCCCTTACCTTTACCTGATGTTTCTCTAACCAACATACCTCCTACACATACAACCCCTCCTTCCCCTCAAATTCCTCCAGCCAATCCTGTCCAAACCCGTAGATCCAGTCGAGTCACTAGAACACCTGCATACCTAAATGACTATGTTGTCTCTCACCCTACACAAACCTATCCCATACAACACTTTTGTTCTCTGGCTAGATGCATATAAAGCTTTCGTTACTCAGGTTTCTTCCACGTATGAGCCTCGTTTTATCATCAGGCAGTGCCATTTCCTGAGTGGCGTCAAGCCATGGCTGATGAGATTCAAGCCTTGGAGGCCAATTCCACGTGGTCACTTGTACCACTTCCATCTGACAAACATTGTATTGGTTGCCGATGGGTATACAAAGTGAAGTTCAAGCCCGATGGTTCTGTGGAGCACTATAAAGCCCGCTTAGTGGCTAAAGGCTATACACAACAGGCAGGCATTGATTTTTCGGACACTTTTTCTCCAGTTGCTAAACTCACTTCAGTCCGAATTCTCCTTACTGTTGCTGCAGCTAAGAGCTGGCATCTGTTGCAATTGGATGTTAATAATGCGTTCCTTAACGGTGAACTCTTTGAAGAAGTGTATATGGAGCTTCCAAAAGGTTACAAAGCCACCTCTCCTGGTCTTGTTTGCAAGTTAAACAAGTCCCTTTATGGCCTTAGACAAGCCTCTCGACAATGGTTCTGCAAGTTCTCTACATCCTTGATCAACCATGGTTTTGTTCAATAAAAAAAATGATTATTCTTTGTTCACTATGGGTTCTGGTTCATCTCTGGTTGTTCTCATTGTCTATGTGGACGACATTATCTTAGCAGGACCCAACCCTCAGAAGCTCCATGAAGCTCAGGTTTTACTTCAAACCTACTTCAAGTTGAAAGTGTTAGGTGACTTGAAGTTCTTCCTTGGACTAGAAATTGCTCGGTCCAGTAAAGGAATTGCTTTGTCCCAGCGCAAATATACTCTCAGTCTCTTGGATGACACTGGGTTCTTGGGCTGCAAACCAGCTACCTTGCCCATGGATCCCAATGTTAAGTTGACTGCATCAGATAGTGAACCTCTTCCTGATCCTTCTCTCTACAGACGCTTAGTGGGTAGGTTAATGTACCTCACTATTTCGCGCCCTGATATTAGTTTTGCAGTCCACAAGCTAAGCCAATATATGCAGACTCCTCGGATTTCTCATTTAAATGCGGTTCATCATTTACTGCAGTATCTTAAGTCTACACCAGGGCAAGGCCTTTTATTCCCAATGACAACCCTCTCGCATCTCACCGCCTATCAACGATCCGATTGGGCATTTGCTTGGATACTCGTCGTTCTGCTTCTGGTTTCTATGTTTTTCTGGGAGATGCATTAGTGTCTTGGAAATCTAAGAAGCAGCCTATTGTCTCCAAGTCCTCAGCAGAAGCGGAATATCGTGCTCTGTCTACAGTTGCCAGTGAAGTTGTATGGTTGACCCGCTTGCTGCAACACTTTGAGGTTTCCGTAACTTCCACAATGGTGTTTTGTGATAATCAATCGGCCATCCATTTAGCCTCTAATCCGGGTCATCATGAACGTTCCAAGCACATCGACATTGATTATCATTTTATTCGGGAACTTGTCCAGTCTCAGCTCCTCAAATTGGTTCACATCAAAAGCCAATATCAGCTTGCTGATATTTTCACCAAGGCTTTACCTTCAACCACTTTTTCTGCTCTCATTCACAAGCTGGGCATCGTAAATCTTTACTCTCCACCTTGAGGGGGGGTATTAGGACTCTAACTATAAGTTAGTTATTCTATTATGCCAACTGTAATTAATTAGTTAGTCAATTATTATTAGTTCAAGTTGTAACTATATATAAACCCCTTTGATATTGAGTTAAACAGAGAGAAACATTTTTCTATTCCTTCTCAGTTTAATATTTTTAGAAATTAATTTTTAGTAGGTTTTAAATATTATTTACTATTTGTATAGCTTATTTTGATACCTAGGCATGTGATCATCTACAACCCTAGATACAAAGAAAATTGCTAATGGAAGATGTAGATGTTTTTCTTGATAAGTGAATATAACAGCATTAACAAACTTTACGTCTACTCCGTGAGGCCCTGCACACTGTTTTTGGAGTTCAGAGCATGTGTGTAATCTATCCTTTCTGGCATTTGCATCTTCTTTCTTCTATAGTACGTAACTGAAGATTATAGCTTGTGGAAAAGCATTGCATGCGAAATTAAGTTGTGAGAAAAATGATGGCCCCATACGTATTTTTATATCGGCATCATGTTATTATAACACAAATCAAAAATAATTTTTGTAGATCAACTTTTTATATTCACTTTTAATATGTGGTGAATGCATATAAAATAAGTGATAATTTTTATGTTAAATATAGTAAACTTTAATTATGCCAAGCTAGTGAAAATAAAAAAAAATTATCATATAAATAATAAAAATCATCACTTATATATGTTCTTATTGATTATCACATTTTTTATTTGTATTAATAAATGTGTGTCAATAAGTGATGAATATTTTATAAGATAAATTATAATCTGAGTATAAAATATGGTGAATTCTAATTTTAATTCATTATATATAATAAAAAAAAATTATCACATAAAAAAATTTGAATCAACACTTATTATTTTATTAATCACTGCAATCATGTAAATATAAAAAGTAAGTATTAAAAGTGTATGCACAAATTTATGTCCATGTTTACGGAAGCCAGACTCATTTAGTAACACTGAATCTCGGGGTGGTTCGAAGTTCGAATATGCCATAAATTGGGGACCCTTTTTTACCACAATTTTATAATTAAATTGGAATAGATTAGTTTCTTTTCTCTGTAAACTACATACATACAGCCATACACTATATATTTTTTTTGTTCTTTCAATCTCTCAATGAAAGATGAAAGATTAATCTGTCACGGTATTGTTGGCTTTATAGAGAGTAATTATTCCTAACTATATTTTTTTTCATACACATGAGTCAAAAATTAAATTCTTAACCACATACTTAAAGTGTTCAAATCCATTACCACGTAGACTAACGTAAGTTGGTGCCATACACTACATATGCCTCTTTGAACTTAAACCAATCAAAATTGCATAAGATTCTTATAGTTTAAAATTTACAAATATTTTTCAGATAAAAAAAAATCCTCTCTAAAAAATGTAAATGACATATAATTTTGTATTATCAAATTATCAAAATACCCAAATTTTTTATTTTTTATCTTCAAAATATATATTAACATCTAAATTTTATTATAAAAGATTAAAATATGACTTCTTTTTTGCACTTTTTGTATAAAAAAGTTTAAGTAGAGAGATGAAATTGTCTTATTTTACGATTTTATCCTTTTTGTCAATGATATTCGATATAATCAATTGAATCAACCCTCATTAATTATTTTTAAATCCATATATTTGTTGAACAATGGATAAAACTAATCTATTGAATATGTATCAAGTTTCTTATATTTTTTTTTATCAATTTTTAAATCAAATAATGACATATAACTAAAAGAAATCTATTATTAAGTAAAGTGTGTAATGTTGAGTTAGAAAAAAAATTATATGTCATTATTTGATTTAAAAATTAAATAAAAAAATATAAAGAATTTGAACTAAGTTTTGTTCTATGTGCAATTGATCACTTATGTCAATATAAATGCATAGTAGATGTGATCACATCGTTTTAAGATTTGCATTTAGCAAAACAAATGGATTATTTATTAAATGAAAAGTCAAATTATGGGAGGTGTTTAGATTTCAAAGTTAGGGAGAATGGAGTCCAGGAGTGATGATTATGTAATTTATTTTAGGGAAAACAAAGGCTAAAATGCAACAAGAAAAAGAAATAACCTCGTGCAGAAAATGAGGGTTTCTTCCACCTTGACCAACTTCTCAGAAAGTTGGAGAGATTGTGCGTGTTTTGCTAATCTAAAATTAATTCCAACTCTGACCAATTACCTGTCCTCTTAGACAAAAACATCAAGAACTAACTTGCAGTTGCCATCAACAAACATTCATAAAACCCAGATCTAGAAAATAATGAATTACTTTCAAAACTGCCCAAGCCTCTATATGACAAGCATGATGCAGAATATGTAGTAATGAACATGGGATAAATGCTCCTGCGGCCAAAACTTATCCAGTACTGTCTCCGTTACTTTTTATTTGTTTTTTTAAGATTTTTATATAAAAATTAAAAATACTATTAAATAATTTTAAACTAAGTAAAAAATAAATTGATATGATTAAATTATCATTTCTCATTCTATTAAAGATGTATATATAGAAAATTATAGAAATTAATTAATATGTGCAGTTATTAAATTTAATAGAGACAATATAATATAATAAAATTAAAAAATTAATTAATATATTTTTAAAATTCTTAAATGATAAATAAATTAAAACAAAATAATTTTTTAAAAAATACAAAAAAAGGACAGTGATTATCGTACCCAAAAGTCAAACTAATTCAATCCAACTCATTTTTTGTTTTGAGTGGAAATTGGAAAGGATAAGTACTGGCAGTTTTGTGACTTCATTCTATTATCGTGATTGGCGAAATATGATGTAGACATAGGGTTAGCTGCCCCCATTTTTTTTTTGTTTTTTCTTAATAATTAATACTAAATATCATATAATATTTCTTGTAATTATTAATAGGGTTGCACGTGAATTTAGATTGATCTGATGACTCGATCAACCCGACCTAATTTAATATAAAAGTTTTTGGTCGATTCAAGTTATCAGATTGGTTTGGGTAAAACCTGAAGAACCCATCTACTTATTAGTTCGAGTGACAAGTTTAAAAAATCAACCCGAAGACCCAACCCAACCACTTGTGATTACCCGAGTATATACGACGTTGTTTTGGGCATATTGTCATTTTCTTGCAAAATAGATTGGGAACCCTAATTAAAACCTAAATTAAAATCAACACAAAAAAGAAACCCCTTGTGTTGAGACTTGGGATAGAGTAAAAGACAGTGGTGCAAAAGGAAAAAGGATGGTTGGGTCATGCGATGGTGCGTTGGGGACAACGGAGGCTTAGCGAGGCATCGAACGGGTAATGCTGGTGGCGAAAATCTGACGACTTGGGGAGTTTGGTATAGTGGTGCAAAGCAACTGAGCAGACCTGCAGGATTGTGGTGGGTGGCTCTACATTGGTGGCTCAGCATAAATGGAGGGGAGCGATGGAGGACGACGACTACAACGTGACATGGTGGCTCGCAGATCTAGTGGTCCAGCTCGTGGTGGAAGACAACGACAAAAGAAAGCTAGTCCGCATAGATCTGGGTCGAAGAACGACGGTTCTAGCGCGACATGATGGCTCACGATCTGGCAGTTCTAGGCGGAGGTGTTCCTTGGGTGTGACTGAGATGACTGATCTCTAGCAGAGGACGACGGTTGAGGGCGGTGGTTTTGGTTGGCAGCAATTTGGGTTGTGAGAGGTGGTGTTCATGTTGGAGATTAATATTATGATTTATGACAAATTTTTGTTAATCTTTTTAAAA
Source organism: Ormosia emarginata (assembly GCA_029884605.1). Classification (NCBI taxonomy): domain Eukaryota; kingdom Viridiplantae; phylum Streptophyta; class Magnoliopsida; order Fabales; family Fabaceae; genus Ormosia; species Ormosia emarginata. The sequence goes on from JAQQTP010000085.1 coordinate 22,517,868, forward strand.
TAAACTAACATGATGACCTAACTCAATTCAACCCATCCATAGGTCCTGTTGGTTTAGTTCGGGTTACCCAAAAAAATTTCAAGAAATCGACCTAACTCAACGCGAACTTGATTGATTGATTTGGATTTTTTTCCCCTTAAACTTGACCCAACCCGACCCGACTCATGTGCAGCCCTAATTATTAGTTCTGGTTAGATTTCATATTTTGAGTCTTCTATTACTAATTGTGATATGAGAATGTTTTTTAATCTTAATTCAATGAATAAACTCAATGCTATTTTATTTTATGAATTTTGTTAACTTATGTCCATGTCCAGAATTAAAAATAGTATTTATTATTTTTTATTAATTATTTAAATAAGAAAATATTACACTTTTTTTAATTTTTAAGATAATAAATGCTTGTACTTTTCATTTAATAGTTTTATTTTTTATTTCTTAACATTAGGGATGTTTATGATTCAATTTGAATCGGTTTTGAATTAAAAAGCTAACAAATTCAAAGAATGTTATTTAAATGGATTTAGATTGAATTGAATTGATTATATTTTGAAAATCGATTTAATCTAAACCGATTTAAATTAGTTTAGATTGGATTGATTTAATTGATTTTTGACCAAAATTTTTTAAATCTAAAATATTGTGAGTTAAAAGTAATTTAACTTATTAAAAAGAAAAAAATAAAGGAAATAAAAAATAGAAATACCTAATTTATCATGTATAAAATAATATTTGATTACAAAAAAAAAAAAATATGTGAAAAATTAAAATTATTATAAGTAAAAATATAAACTCAATAACAAATAAATCTATTATATAATGTTAATAGATTTGGATCAAATTTTCAATCCAATCGATCAATTTTCAAAAAATAAAATAAAATAAATAAATTTATTCAATTTTAATTAGATTTTAATTTTTCAATTCAATTTTTGATTTGGATTAAATTTAAATACTACCACTTAACATATGCCCAAAGGCCACACATTACTGGACACTTGAATGCCTTAACTTTACGAGGACACATAATGTATTAGGTAATGTACAAACCCCAGGTGGTTGGCCTAGTAATAAATAAACATAATACTGAGTTATAAGCTCAAATTTTAATTATATCAATTTTTTTAAGTCAAGTTGCAATGAATATTCTTGTAAATTAATCCCTTTGTTTTAATTGATGAAATAGATTAGTTAAAGTATTCCCAAGTTGATTCAGATATTCCTTATTTGCAATAAATAAATAAAAATTGACTAATGTATATAACTTGAGTAATGATATTTACGCATATCTTTTTTTATATCAAACAATTATATCTTCCTTTCTAGGAAAAGAAAGTGAGATAAAGTAAGCATTGAAAATTGTATTTTTCACTTTTTTTACTTAAATGAGAAAGATGTAATGTTTTGATATAAAAAAAATGCACAAATATTAGCCCTTCTTACACAAATTTACACCCGAAACTACTCACGTACTCCAACGCAATCAATTAAATAAAAACTTAGCCCCAGTATAAACTTTTTTTGTAATTGTTATGATTGTGGATTTACATTATATACAACTAGATTTTCCACGCGAGTAATGTACGGGTAAATTTAAGTATTAAATAATAATAAAAATAAATATAATTTAATTAAAAATAATTTTTTAATAAAATATATGTAATAATTCATAAAAAAAGTATTTATAAGTTTAATTTTAAATTACATAATATTTTCATAAAATGATTTTATTCTAATATAAATACTAAATCATTTAAATATATAATATTATAAAATAACTTATATGTTTTAAAAAAAATATTTAAACAGTTTAGAGTTTATTCAAAAATTTATATAATGTTTTAATATATAAATATATAATATTTAATGAAAATTATATATAAATTAATTCAATTTATATTAATGTAACTTAAAGTGAAGAAGTAATAAAACAAATTTTTAATTTATATTTGAATTTATTATTGAACTTGTGGTAGTAATACGTTGAACCAAGTCAATGTAATGTTCAACAGCCCATTAATTATAATTTTTGAAGGATTTCATTTATACAAATATTAATATAATTTTTCAATAAAATTAAAAGTGAAATAGATAATAAATAAAATAATTTATATAGTGAAATCGATATTGAAAGATATTAACCATACAACGTTTACCACAATATATATTATGAAATTGCACAAATTGCATTATAAATTGTAAAAACTTATAAATATATATTCTACCAGATCAAAATATTAAATAATTGACTCCAACCAATAATTGTAACTTTTTTTTATATAATAAATTTGATAACCTAGCCTACAATTGATCCGTTGGCAAAAAAAAGGAAGCATAAATTCGCCTTCTACAATAATAGGAAGGAACTGGAAATAAAAATATAGGTACAACTTTAGCCTTCTACAATTGTAGGCTAAAAATATACAATTAAAAAATAAAAAATAAAAAATAAAAAAAAAAATAAAACTATATGTATAACTTTTTCCATCATAACCCCTTATTTAAGATCCAATTATCATCACTTTGCTTCATAACTTTCGTTGAAGATTTTGTAGACAAGACCTATAAGAAAAAACATAAACAAACGATAGACATTTTTTAAAATTATGATTCAAATCTTAATAACTGTGAAAATATATTAAAAATACACACACACACAAATATTCAAAGAAAATGGAGGAAAGATAGAAGCTTACCTCGTAGAAAGAAGACAAAGAAAACTAAAAAGGTGAAAAAGTGAATATGTATAACAAAGAAAGATGAATTCAACCAAAAAAAAAAAGAAACCGTAAACCAAATAACCTAACATGAATAGATTAAAAATATTAGAGAAATTTATATAATCTGATTCCTTTGTATTTTGAAATTAGAACAATTAAAATAAAATGTAGTCAAGGAGAATGAAAAAAAGATATAAGCTTAGTTAGAGAAAGAAGCTAAAGAGAACCAAAAAGGTGAAAACATGAATCTGTAAAGCAAAGAAAGATTAGTTGAACAAAACTGAAAAACATGAAACCGTAAACCAAATACCCTACTGTGAAGGAATGAATAATATCAGAGAGAATTTATATAGAGTGAATCCTTTGTATTTTAAGATTAGAAAATTTTGATTTAAATAATATATTATACCAGAGGCAATCAATCGTTTGTAGGTCAAACAAAATATTATTAGATGCAATCAATTAATTAATGAATTAAAATGAACAGTTTTAAATTTTAGATTTTGAATCCATATATATTATTTGAGTCATTAAATCGTCCTTTGAAGGTCAATAAATTAGAGTATATTTAAAATTTATTTGTTCAATATATTTAGAAATTTAAAGAGATGTAGATGAATAATCATGTGAATGAATGAAAGTTATAAAGAGATGTAAACGTTAAGTCATATGGCAAATTTTTTTACTGAGATGACAAATGACATATTTTTAAGTCATATATCTTCCTTTTGTATATTATATTGATTGATTGCTGATTATATTGATTATATTGATTGATTTTATATTATATTATATAAGTTGATTATATTGATTTATTTTATAATTATAATTATACTTCAAAAAACTCTACAATAAATTATAGTTTCAAATAATATAATTAGGAAAAACTCTACAATAAATTCTAAGTAATGGTAATAATTGGTGATAATAAATATAATTTATTATAGAGCTCATGACAAATTTTCTTCAAAGCAATGGTAATAATAATTGGAAATGATTCTATAATAAATTAAAAAATTTACTAATTATAGAGATTGACAATTGTTGGTCTTTAACAAAAGTAACAAAGTTATTTTCAAGAATGTCATAACCTCTCAACTACTCTCACTCCCAACCTAGAGGTTGCTAGAGGTCCGCCGCCACCAATTATCGCTCATCCGCTTTAGCAGCTGCCAGCCTACCACTCCAAAGTACAATTCCTCCTTTGTTTTTTTTCTTTCTCAACTCACTTTGTCTCTATTATTACATAACTTTAATTTGTTCACAAGGTCATGAGTCTCTTACATTATTCATTGGTACGATATGTAAGACTCGTAATATTGTACTCATGAGAAGAAGATCAACTAACCACACAAAAGAAAAAGAGCGATATGTATTTTGAGACTTCAACATAGTATTTTATTTTGTTAGAAATTTTGGATTTCAAAATATTCTTCCATTTCGTCCAAAGAATACGTATTTCTAATTCTAAGTTTCATTATACTTTTGTATTTCATGAAAAAAAAAAGAGTAGAATTTCTTTTTCTATTATCAGAAAATTGAGAAAGATGAAACTAGATAGTTGAAACATGATTTTGATTTGGAGTTATATATTTTTTTTATTATATTTTTTGTAAATATGACATTGACCACACCACTTTACATATAAAAAAAGATCACATTAGATGACACATGACAAAAATTTAGCTTTTTTATTTGCCACATGTCATCATTTCAAACCATGTACTTGCTGACAATAAAGATACATGACAACTTTTCAAGTTATGTACCTTTTTTTTTAATATATTATATGATTATATGATTTGAAGATACTTATTTGTGAAGCCTACATTATCACTCTCCTTATTTGATGTTGTCTATGAAAAAAGAAATGATATTTTCTTTCTTTTATTTAGTTTCATCAAGGAAATGAATGAAAATATATGTAAATGAATAGAAATGCATGTGAATATCAATGTTTTAAAAACTAAATTGATCATTGAAATGGTGAAAATAATGGTTTATGATTTATTGGTTTAATCGTGGTTGAACGTGGTCGAACCAATGAAAAAAAAAAAAAAATATATATATATATATATATATAGAGAGAGAGAGAGAGAGAGAGAGAGAGAGAGAGAGAGAGAGTGAGAATATCTAGTGAGATGAGTATTTATTGTGAGAGGGTGAGATGTGTGAATTTTGATCATACAATCATACATGAATGATCAAGATTAAAAGTTACTTAAAGGTCATGTGACCAATTAAAAAAGTCACATGCATTTATATTCTAATCTTGACCATTCATGTAAGATCTAATGGTCAAGAATCACTCATCTCACCCTCTTATAATAAATATTCCTCTCACCTGATACATATATATATATATATATATATATATATATATATATATATATAAGAGTAAAAAAGTAAATCTTAATTATACAATCATACATGAATTGTTAAGATTAAAAGTTATTTAAAAGTTATGTGACCACTTGAAAAAATTACATGCATTTATGTTCTAATATTAACCATTCATATAAGATCCAATGGTCAATATCCACTCATCTCACCTCTTATAATAAATATTCATCTCATCAAATCGCTTACGTATATATATATATATATATATATATATATATATATATATATATATATGAGACATATCTAGTGAGAGAAGTGGTTATTGTGAGAGTGTGAGAAGAGTAAATATTGACCATACAACCATACATGGATGGTCAAGATTAAAAGTTACTTAAAAGTCATGTGACTACTTAAAAAAGTCATATGCATTTATGTACTAATATTGACCATTCATATAAGATCCAATGATCAATATTCACTTCTCTCACTCTCTCACAATAAACACTCTTCTCACCTGATACACTTCCTCTCTCTCTATATATATATATATATATATATATATAGAGGGAATCGGTTCTGTCAAATGTAAGTCTTTTTTGACTTACACTCATTTTCAACCGTTAGATCCACTTTTATCTAATGATTGAGATGATTTCATTAAAAGTAACCATTAGATGAAAGTAGATCTAACGGTTAAAAATGAGTATAAGTAAAAAAAAATTTACACTGCTATAAATTATTATGTTACTTATTATCTCAAAGTCTCACATTATAAAATAAGTAAAATATCTAAACATACAATATATATAAAAACTAAGATGATATCATACGAATCCTTAAACAGTTGGCACTTTGTTGCTCTGCACTTGCAAAAGACAGGAAAGTTATCTAGAGTTGGAGGGAAACGAAGTATACTTGGCACCTAAAATGGGGGACCAAATTATTCACGCCACTTGCACAAACACTGCTTACACAGCAACTTTTGAAAACATGTGAATGACGTCTGAAGATATCAAATATAGCCATGCAGACTGTTGTTCATTGTGTTTTAAATTTCAAAATACCAAATGTCTAATATCTTTTAAAAGAAAAAACAACCAAAAAAAATAAAAAAGTTAAAAAAGTAACGTAAAAACTTGCTGCTTGATTTTTTTTTCTTTTTTGGGTGAAAATTAACTTTTCTTTCTCTTAGCCTTTATTTTTGTCTATTTTTGGCCATGCAAAACACACAGCACTACCACCAAGGGTACAATGCTGTTTTGTTTCACGCTCAGTTTCTCTCTTGGCCTTTGTTTTTTTTCTATTTTTGGCCATGCAACACACACAGTACTACCACCAAGAGAACAATGCTGTTCTGTTTTGCTTCCTGCTCAGTTGCTCAGTTTCCCACCTGCACTGTTGCACACACACACACCCACTCACGAAGCTCACATTTTTCACTCCCATACACTCACATTTTCATCTTCCACATATAAGCTGCACACTACAGCATCTTTTTTTTTTTTTTTGGAGATTCCTCTTCCCCACATTTCCATGCTTCCATAACCTCTCCACCTTCACACTTCATCTTGATCACCTTCAGACTCCCATAATCACTCTCAACCAAGCTTCAACCAGGACGGCATCCACCTTCACCACTCCACCCTTCACCCTCAACCTTCCATTTCACCACCTTCATCTTCACCTCTTATCTTCCACATCATAACAACCAACTCACACACAACCACTCTTCCATAACCATCCTCATCCATATTTAACCATCTTCACCACCACACACAACCACTCCTCCATAACCACCCTCAACTTCATCTTCAACCTTCAAACTCACCAACCAACCAACCCATAAACCACCAAGGAACCACCCAACCTCCACACCACCACCGTTAACTCCGGCTAACCAGCACCGTGCCGTGGCTAGCAGCAGCGCCGCTCCGCCCGCTCAGCACCGCGCGCTACAGTCTCTTCCTCCTCACACCTCCACCAACCCAAACGCCCAGATCCACCCACAGAACAGCCTCACGAACGCCGGCCGTGACCAGATCGGAGCTCCACCGCGACCCATACCAGCAGCTCGAACCAGCACCGCGACCCCGCACCAGATCTGCCCCTCTAAGCCGCCGCTCCCTGCAGACCCGCATCGCAACCTCCCGTCGTCCTCGAACCGCCGCCTCTGCCTCATCCCACCGGCGCCGTCGAGTCGTCGCCCCCGGTCTGCCACGGTCCGTTCTGCTGGTGGGAGTGAGTTTCCCCATTCTCCATTTCGTTTCTTTCTCCACAACCAGCACCCTTTTTTTGTTTCTGTTGAGTTTTCAGCTTTTAGGAGTTAAAAATGAAATATTAGTTTTGTTTTTATTGTTGTGTTAGTCTGATAAGAAAAAAAAAGGGGGGGAAATAAAAGAAAATATACAAAAAAATAATGTTTGCATATGGGTTTGGGCAAGTTGAGCGTGGAGGGCGAATCAAAAGTTCCAGTTCCAAAGGAATGATTGGTGAGAAAAAGGATCATCACCTTCAATGTCGTCCTCATTATCCTCAAAAGAGGGTGGTGGTAAAGTGGAATACAATAACTCACCCGAGTGCATCTTGTCTAGCTCAAAATAGAGGCCATAGTCAGAGGCAACAGGAACCTCAGGGGAGCCATGATCCAACAAGTTCAAAAATGTCCAATCCATTTTACTCATGTCCCCATGGTCCACTTGCACCGTCCCATCATATTCATACATAGGCATAGCAGTAGAAGATGACGAGGCGGTGGTGGTAGTATAAGTACTCTCTGTTATGCTGTCGGATTTAGATAACAATCCAAATGAATTAGCACCATCACGTTGTGGTTGTTGCGGTTGCGAGGGTTCTTGATTGTGATAATCAAGTGGTAGTGGGTCCTCGTTGGCAAACTCAGCAGCAATCACTTGAATCTCCTGTGGGGTAAGAGATTGGTCAGCCACAGTCACATTATTGATCTCCAAGTTGAAAGGTGTGTCAGGGAAATTGAAATTGGCATGACGACCACGTAGACAGTAAAGGGCAGCATCGAAGGCTCGAGCAGATTTCTCAGGAGAATCATGAGACCCCAGCCATATGCGTTCACGGCTATTGGGAACCTCATTGGAGCCATGATCCAACACGTTCAAAAATGTCCAATATCCATTTTACTCATGTCCCCATGATCCACTTGCACCCCATGGCTGACCAATCTCTTACCCCACAGGAGATTCAAGTTATTGCTGCTAAGTTTGCCAACGAGGACCCACTACCACTTGATTATCACAATCAAGAACCCTTGCAACCGCAACAACAACAACGTGATGGTGCTAATTCATTTGGATTGTTATCTAAATCCGACACCATAATAGAGAGTACTTATACTACCACCACCCCCTCGCCATCTTCTACTACTACTACAGGATTTTAATCTTGCAAAGCACCCAGAGATCGAAGTGCCAAATCTACAGGTGATTAAGCTTATGCAGAGCTTCAAATCCAGGGAATATGTACGTGAGACTTTCGCTTGGATGCATTATTACTGGTTCCTCACCAATGATGGAATAGAGTTTTTAAGGACCTACCTTAATCTCCCATCAGAAATTGTGCCTGCCACCCTGAAGAAAACTCCTAAACCAACTGGCAGAGCATTTGGTGGCCCTCCTGGTGATCGTCCTCGGTAATAGAGTCGAAATGAATTTTCAATTTATACTTGCTCTATGTGTTTGTAGTTTTTGACTCTCCGCTTTGACTCTGATCTGTAGTGGCCCTCCTCGGTTTGAAGGAGGCTCAAGGTTTGGTGATCGTGATGGACCTCCTGGTGAGTTTGCCGGTGACAAAGGAGGAGCTCCAGCAGACTTCCAGCCATCATTTAGGGTAATTTTTATTTTTCTTAATCTTGTGATTTTGGGCTGGTACAACTGGGCATGTTCATTTTTGTTGTATGTTCCATTGCATTCTTCATTGTTAAAGGTAGAAATGTTTTTGCAATTAATTTAGGTAAAATTAAAGCCTCATTTCTTCTTGTTTAAAATTGTCACTGCAATAGCACTTGGGAAATATTGTATGGAAATTTTTAGAATAGCATCAGTTCCTTGAAGAGCTCATTGGTTTTATTTTAGTTTGTCTTATGGGGTTATGGACAGTAAAAAAGTGGACAAGGCTTCCTAGTGATTTCAGGGACCCAATCGGTTGTGGTTTGTTTCTTCTATTCCTATGAGGGAATAGTGTCTGCTCGCTCAATATTTGAGTCCACTGACTTGACTGGTTTTTCCTTGCATTCAATTACATAACGTTATCCTCTGTCAAAAGCAAGAACATATTAAACTGAATGTGCTTGACATCTCTCTCCGTGCCCTTTTGGCTGTTATACTTTCTTACTTAATATGGTAACTCTTTTTCAATCCAGGGTCCTGGTGGAAGACCTGGATTTGGACGAGGTGGTGGTGGTTATGGTGCTGCACCCAGCAACAGTTTTTCTTGAGTTTTGTTGCTTTGAAGATTATAGGCTCATGTTCTATCAAAAATAGATTATAAGCTCATGTTAGTTACTAGTTTTACTCTATGGATAATGTTATTGTAGTAACATTCCATGGTGCTCTGTTGATGTTTTCTATATTTGATAATTTTGGTATTGGTTGCTCAGAACCGTATTTTTTGTCTTTCTGAAATCAGTTCAAATATATATTATTGGGAAATTATGAGTTTATATATATTATAATCACAGTTCCTATACTGACACAATATCATGTCATGTTAACGTTGTAATAAGGTATTTTCAGAATGTGTGTATTTCTACTTTTATCAGCGTTAATTTCATCAAATCGTGGATATTACTTTGTTATAGTTGCTCTGTATGTACGTACTGTTGGAGCATGTAATTTTAGCACTTTAAACCTTGAATTTGATCCATGCACATCGACTTGCCCAAGAATTTGCCCTCGGTTTATTTCACCCCATAACTGCCACTTGCCATTGCCTGTGATGACAAGCAGCCTTCTCATAAGACCTTTGGAAGATTCAACAAGACATTGTAACTACTTTCAACCAGCCCGATTCTCCGGCGCTATTTAGTTAGGCTTATTGCCGCACCCTATCGGCTCATGCAGCAGACACTCATGAGTTGTGACGAAATTCGCACTTTCCATTTTAAGACACGCAAAAGAAAATTTGATGAACAAAGCAGAAGCTTTAGATGAAATAAATTTGAAACCTATTTCCACATTACCTAACAGGTGCATACGACAGTAATCTTAATAATAGTCAGCAAAAAAGTTCAGGTAGAAAACATGCTATTTTTCATTTTTTCATTGATGTATATAAGATTGAAGAAATAGGCAGACACGCACAGACACAATTTCACATCACAAAATTACAAACCCAAGAGGGCAAAAACAAGGACAAAAACGACTAAAATACTTCGTCACGTCCACCACTATCAAGTATGTGACAGACTAAAAGGCACCATTGACAAAGATATCAAGTTAACATAATAGACATTAAACCTTCAGGCTCTTAGTCCACTTCCTCCATCTTGCTCTCTTCTGCACCTTCCTCAGCTCCTCCATAATACCATTATCTGGGTTGATTTCCATGGTCTTCTTGCTAGACATGTAGCCGCCCATGCTGTTACCCCTCAAGACCTGAGCCTTCATGATCCTCTCCATGTTTGCAGTCCAGCCATATTCACCAGTCACCAAACAGAATGGTGAATCAACAATCCTATCGGAGACAACAACCTTCTCAACTTCGTCTCCCAAGATTTCCTTGATGGTCTTGCAAAGGTCCTCAAATGACTTCTTTTTCTCCTCTTTTTTCTTTTTCTCTTCCTCAGTCTCATCATCCAACTTCAATCCTTCCTTCGTAGCTGAAACCAACTTCTTGCCATCATACTCTTTCAGTTGTCCAACAGCATACTCATCAATGGCATCCACCATGAACAGCACCTCATAGCCCTTCTTCTTGAGTCTCTCCAAGAAGGGAGAGTTCTCCACAGCCTTCTTGCTCTCTCCAGTGATGTAGTAAATGTCATTCTGGTAACATAGTCCTTCAAGCTTGTCAACTCATCTCCACTCTTTGTAGAATGATATCTTAGCAAATCAGCCAATTTAGCCCTGTTCTGGCTATCCTCATGGATACCCAACTTCAAATTCTTGGAGAAAGCCTCATAGAACTTGTTGTAATCTTCCTTGTTCTCCGTAATCTCATTGAACATCTCAATGCACTTCTTCACAAGGTTCTTCCTGATCACCTTCAAGATCTTGTTCTGTTGCAACGTCTCGCCGGAGATGTTGAGTGGCAAGTCATCAGAGTCAACAACACCCTTCACAAATCCAAGGTACTCGGGTACGAGCTCCTCGCAGTTGTCCATGATGAACACCCTCCTGACATAAAGCTTGATGTTGTTCAGCTTCTTCCTTGTGTCAAACAGATCAAAAGGTGCCCTTTTGGGGACGAAGAGAATGGCCTTGAACTCAAGCTGGCCCTCCACAGAGAAATGCTTCACTGCCAAGTGCTCTTCCCAGTCATTGGTCAGGCTCTTGTAGAAAGAAGCATATTCTTCCTTGGTGATCTCTTCTGGCTTGCGCAGCCAGATTGGCTTCTGCTTGTTGATGACTTGCCACTCGTGAGAAACCTCCTTGATCGTCTTCTTCTTCTTAGAATCTTTCTCCTTGTCTTCGTCCACATCCTCAACGTCCCCTTCTTCCTCCTTCTTGGGCTCATCATCTTCATCATCACTGATCTCTTTCTCGGTGGTCTTCTCAGTCCAGAGATAAATAGGATAGCTAATGAATTCAGAGTGTTTCTTCACAAGATCCTTGATCCTCCTCTCCTCTAAGTAGTCCAACTGTTCAAAATCCAGTACAATATCAATCAATCAGTACATTCTTGAATTAGATCATTTTGTATTATTAAAAAATTTAAAAAGTTTCTGAAAAATAGCAAATTTTCTCTAAAAATTAATTAAAATCAAATATGCACTCAATCAATACAACAACTAAAAATCCATTTTTCTGCTGTAGCTACCCATTCCAAAGTTGACAAATAATCAATTTCAGCAATTACAAATAAATTACAAATTACCTTCCAACAAGTAGTGTTTCGGTTTTAAATTGTGGTTGCGGTCGCATGATTCTTGATTCACAGTTCGCTTGATTCTGATTTATGATCAGCTGCGGTTGTGGGTATTGTAGTTATTGCGATGCGAATTGCGGTCACTGTAATGTGATTTTTTTTAAAACTTGCACAAAATGTAAAAAAAAAAATTATAATTATTATAACTCTTCATATTTCCTTATTTATAATATTTTATAAGTTTTTACTCATTTGATAAAATTTTATACTATCTTAAAGAATAATTGAAATTGAATTAATAACTAAAATAACATAATTATTGTTATAATAATTATTAATAGACCTTTTAAAATTTTATTGGGGCATAATAAATATAAGAGAGTAAAAAACTAAATAATATATCAATTTAAATAAGTTTCAAATAAATTTCACATGTCATATTTTTTTACACTGAGTCATCGATAAAAAAATCTAACTCGGTTAGAAGAATACAATTACCTTCAACTTTAATCGCATCATCAATTATGCAAGGAACAATGCTACTATTAGGATGCATAATTTCATTACAAAAGAAAACATGATATAAACTCATAATTAATATCTTAAATATTTATAAGTATTATAAAAAAAAATTTTCTTGTGAGTTCACAAATAATAAACTAAATCTCACTTTAAAAACTTTGAAAAATAATAAAGTAAATTATTAAATTTAAAATAATAAATAAATAAGTAAGTAAATAAATAAATAAATAAATTAAAATCTCAAAGACAATATAAATAAAACTTACATGATAATTATTACCACATGGTAGAATGACGTGGATGATCATAACCTCTACTTTCATTTTGGCTATCACCTTGCATGTCTCCTTGTCCAAAGGCATAATAAAAAAATTCACTACTTGATTGTTGATGATAAGGATCTTGATAGTTCATTGAAGATTGGTGGTATAGTGGAGGTTGATTACTACTAACATATTGATCATATGCACTAAAGTAAGGATACCAATAAGATGGTGGATAATACCCCTGACTACTCTGAGATGATTTACTAAGACCAAAGTCACCAAAACTTTGTGCAATGCTTAAAGAGGAAGAATCTTCTAGTGTAACATTTTGTTGCCTTCTTCCTCTACTAGATTGTGATCCACCTCTTCTGCTATCACCAAATGAATGATCAGAAGGAACTATATCTAACCTAGATGTAGTCATATCAATCATTAGGCTTTTGTCACGACGATTATATGGAATCTCCTGATATGGATCATTTTGCCTATATTCGTCATCCTCTTCATCATTATCATCACTTTTTTCAGCTTTTGCATTAGCACCACCATTACCACTGTTGTTACTAGGAGGACTTAAACCACCAATATTTTCATCATAACCTGCATCATCATCACCACCAGCTTCCATATCTTCATCATTAGTATCAATTCTAGGCAACCATTCTGAATTTTGTACTCCATCTAATACAGGGCCTTCCCTTTCTTCAATCCAAGGAGATAATGGATCTTCTTCTTGAAATATGTAGTCAAGATTAATTGGATTGAAATTAGCTTCAATTTCTTCTTGACTTCTCCTTGCTTCATGTCTCATTTTCAGCTTCATATTGTAATATGTGAAGACAAGTTTTTATAACTTTTTATACTTGAGTCTATTCCTTGTCTTTGTATGAATGTAGTTGAATGTGCTCCAATTTCTCTCACAATTTGTAGCTGAAGTTGTTTGACTAAGAACTTTTATTGCCACATGTTGAAGTTCAGGAGCACACAATCCAAATATCAACCACCATTCAGCTATTTAAATGACCAAGCATAATGAATAATTATTTGTCATATAAAGTATAAATAAATTTTAAATAGATTTACTTGTACAAAAAAGAGAAAAATATATTTTACCTGGATTCATTCTAGCCTATGCTCTTTGAGCTTGTGGTGTGCCAAATGATTCACGTTTTCCCTAAATATCATGTTGTATAACACAATATAATATGTCAATAAGTAAATATAAATATTTAATTATAAATTTATAAGATTTAAATATAAACATTATTTACTAACCTGATTCAAAGCTTTAATTTGATCATCCATGTTTCTTTCTAATTTGATGATGACGCTACTAGTTCCATCAAAAGTTTCTTTATAAACATCAGATCCATGTTCAACTTCATATTGAAATTATGAGTTAAGAAAATAACCTAAAAAAAATTAATTAATTATTATGCATAAAGGCATGAGAGTAAAATTTTATAACAAAACAAAAAATTATAAATTATATCGATTATTGACGTACCTGCAGAATGAAGATCAGAATGCATGAATCTCCAACGTTGGTCTATTATTTCATTATATCTTGTATGATATCGAGAATTTTGTTGGATAGATTGTTTGGCTCGATCTATGGCTTCATAAAGAAAACCCATTGTTGGCTTCACGTCACCGTCGACCAGCCTCAAGACTTTTACAATAGGTTCAAATACTTTTAGTAGATCAACAACTTTACTCCAGAATTCACTGCTCAAAACTATTTTTCTTGCTTCAAATGCTGGTCCTTTTTTCTCTTTCCCAAACTTAGATCTTCTAAATTCTTCTGAGTTGAACATGTTTCTTAAACCTTGCTTTTGCTTCATAATAGCTTGAAGCTGCAAGAATTGTGTTGCAAATCGAGTTATGCCAGGCCGGACAATTTCTCTACCTCCAGTGTATTTCTTCATCAAATTAACTATCCATATGTGATTATAGATGAAAGTTGTCACTGTCTTTGCATCATTCAGTAGTTTCTTCACATTTTGTTTTTTCCCTATATCCTCCAAGCAAAGATCCAAATGTGGTAGCGCATGCGCATTAACCAATACAGATGTGGCCTCTTTTCCATCAATTTTTTTCCAGCTGCTTTGAGTGCTTTTTCATTATCTGTAACCACTTGGACTACATATTCTTCTCCAACTTCATCTACAACTTTGTCAAGCAACTGGAAGTAATAATCTGTATTTCTAGTATCAACACCAAAAGCATCAACAGATTTTAAGAAAATTGTCCCATTCTTCTGATAAACAAGAAAATTCATAATATGTGTATGGTTTATACTATCAGTCCAACCATCACACATTATTGTAACTCCTCTTTCTTTTCAGGTACCTTTTAGTGTATTTATCCATTCTTGCATTTTTTTGTATTTAACTTCCAAATACATATCTGAAACTTCATAAGAAGTTGGGCACTTAACTCCTTTGCCTACCTCAGCTGCTTCAACAATCAAAGCATGCAACCAAGGAGAATCAGCTAAATTCATAGGCAAACGCTCATAAATTAAGAACCTGCTTACTGCTGCTCCAAGCGTTTTTCTTAGTGTTTTCATCCAACCACCAGTAACTTTTGGTTGCTTCACGCTTTTACTTCTCATAAGGTTAACATCTGTAGACCTCAAAGTAGTAGAAATATCTTGTGGCCTTCTGACTTCACTAACACTTGCATGAGAGCTTCCACCTTCTTCATATATATTTCCCGATCCCCCTATTTGTTGCCTGAATCGTTGTCTGTCTTCCCATTCATGTTGTGATCTAAAGCTCTCCTGTGTAGCTAGCATGATTTGTTCATTAATATGATCATGTATGTCTTCCTCTTCAACATTTCCCCTTAAGCCTTCTTTGAATTCTTCTTTTCTTTTTTTTGAGTCAAATTTTTTTGCTTTCCCATTCATGAGGAGTTTCATCATATTCTCTCTGACAAATGTGTTGACTCTAAGACAACCTGCTACTTGCCTTTTATAATGTGCTATGTGTTGTTTCAATCTTGTAAGGCCACCCTTTATTACTTTTCCACAAAGTTTGCATGTAATGTTGTTTCGATTTCCAGGTATAACTGTTCCGAAATGCTATCCAATATCATCACTTGGAGCACCCTCCAATCTTCCTGTAGGAAATTCTTCTCTTGAGGGCATTGTTTAAATTTTGTAATATATGTTTACAAAAAAAATTATAACAATTATTAATAATTAACTTAATTATCACTATTACTAATACCTCAATTAGCAATCAATAATTAACTTTAACTTCAAAGTTAAAACCCTTAATAATTAATATATACTACTAATTATATTCTTTTAAACAAATAATTAAGTAATTAAATTAATTATTAATATTCCTAATACTCCATCAATAATTAACTTTAAATTTAAACCCTTAATATAAATTACTAATTAATTATTATTCTTAACTTAATTTTCACACACTATTATAAAAAAAAATTCAATTTTCTCATAATTTTTTCTAATTTCCTACTCCCTAATTTTTCCCAATTTCTCACTTCCTCAATTTTTCTCCTAATTTTTCCTCAAAAAATTTTCCCAAATTTTTCCCCAATTTTCTCCCTTAATCGCCCAATTCCCACCCAATCCCACGAAGCCCTAAAATCCCAAATCCCCAATTTTCTCCTAAATTCCTTCATCCTCTCCTCTGCTGCACTCTCTCCTTCCTCCCCGTTCCTTTTCTTTCCCTTCTTCGTTTCTTCCTCCGATCCTCTCTCTCGGTCTCGCAAAACTCTCTTCCCTCATCCCCATTCCCTTTCTCTTTCCCTTCTTCCTCTCCTCTCTCGCTTCCCGTATCGGATCCGCCACGGCCCACCCCCGACCGCCTTTTTTCCTCTCTCGGTTCGCGGACCACCGCCTCGTCCACGACCACCTTCCCTCTTAGCCCAATCGTCCACGACCACCTCCCCCTCTCTGCCTCCCACTTCGTCAGTCACACTCTCAACTTCTCACTGTCTCCCACTCCCACTCTCACCCATCGCCCCCTCTCTGCTCCCAAATCTCACACAAACAAACATTCAACCCCAACCCCAACCTCCTAAATTTCACAAGATGTATGCATATGCATATCAAACACAGAAACAAAACATAAGAAATACTGAGATGGGAGAGATGAGCTCACTTGCGGTTGCGGAGCGCCGGAGCAAGATGGTGAGTCCGTGATCTAGGATCTGCAAGATGGAGACTGAAGTGGAGACTGGAGATGGTTTTCAGAGAGAATTCTAGAGATTCAAGTTTTCAACACCAAGTTTGAAAGGTTAGTGATCCGTGAATGAAATCTGATGTATTTGTATTGTTTTCTCCTTTTTCCTGTTGATGTCATGAAATTATTGGGCTAGAGAATCTTCTTCTTTTTCTTTCCCGTCCTCTGAGTCTCTGACATTATTGATTTGAAAGAAAAAATGGAGCGGAGCACTGTTGCGGCCCGTTGCAGCCGCAACTCCGTTTCGTTGCGGCTGTTTTATGCGATTTTGAGTCACACCGTAATTGCGGTCTGATGCTGTTGCGGCACGGGCCGCAACGACAATATTGCGGCCGCATCAGGTGATGCAGACCGCAATTTAGAACTATGTTTCTTACATTCAAACCTAAAAAATACTAACTACACATCACTCTCACACACACATTTCCCACATCTACTAATATGATAGACTCATAACATAAATATACAGAATACAAAGTAAGCTCAATGATAATTAGATGATGAAACTGTGTAGTTATATAGTAATGTGTGTAAATGTGCATATATATAGCATTGTACATTCAAACCTACCTAAGTACTAGATGTCATGAACAATATCAATCAATCAATCAATACAAAGACAGAAAAAAAAATCATTTTTGAACAAAATAGCAAAATAGGGATTGAGTTGTTGAGATTACCTGACCCTGTAACATCTCGATTTTTATTTTTTCTGCACAAATATTAATTTTCTAATTTTTGTGATTTTTGAGAATTTTTCTGAATTTTTCTGAGATTAAAAGTATTTTAGTATTATTTTAGGCCGTCTATGGACCCGAAAATACTAAAAAATTTTATTGGTCAGAAAATTTTATACTGTTAATGCGGGGTTGAAGGATCTTACTAAACTCGAAATCGGATACAGTTACCAATTTTTTTTATACTGTGATTTTATTATTCACTGTACAATAATTACTAGTTTGTGAGCAATAATTTTATTCTGTGAGTAATAAATTCTTATAGCTTTAGCTAGGTGCTAGCCATGTGATGACCATGTGCCACTAGATAGTAGAAGTTAAATTTGGTGGCTAGTTATAAAAATTAACCAATGGTAATAAGTTAACAAAAATGACTTGTTTAAATTAGTTACTAAGCTAGATGAATTAGTAAGCTAACCTAAGTTTAAATAGTCACAAATTAAAACAATTATTGGATAGTAATTTGCATGGACTTCCATGGCAATGAAAGAGTTCTAGGACATTTCAAAAGTTAGTGAGTCATCAAATGTTGACCAAAGCATGACTTGATGACAAGTGCTTGATTTGCACTTTGATTGACCATACAATTAATTTTCCACATGCTAGCACTAGCACTCCACAGCAATGAGCTCTAGGATAGACTATCTATCACAATTATATCACCTTTGTCTCCTAAGCCATTCTCTTCATTTCCTAACTTAGCAAAAAACTTCATTTCTCTCCTCCAAAGCACCATTCGGCCATCACCCAAAGACTAACCTTCTAAGCTTCTAAAATTTTATCCAAGCTTATTTCTTACACCTAAACATCATTTTAAGACACTTCTATGTTGAAGACTTAAGCAAAATCCTTCATCTACTACTTTTTCTACAAGTTAGTGTTCTTGAGATTTCAAGGTAAAAGTTCTTCTTCTTTATTTCTAAGTTGGTTTTTGAGTTTCTAAATCATGATTGTTCCATGGTTTTTTTTTTCAAGCTTTGTTTGTGACTTTAGTTTGGTTTAAGTTTGTTAGGGTTTTCCTTTGAGTTTCACGAAATCATAGAAGACCAAGCAAGAAGGAGTTTTGTCTTCCTTGAGGTAAGAGGGATATTACCATCATCAACCATATGTTGGTGGTGAGGAGATGACCTTGTTTGTGGTGAAAAATTCATAAGAATTTATTCACTTGTATGGTTTTAATCTTGCTTTGCTTGTGGTGATTTATGCTTGGTTTATTTTTAAAGCTTTGATTTATGCTTGTTGATTTGATTATATGTTGGTTTACTTGATCATATGCTTGATTATATGTTTATGGAAGTATAATGATATTTATATGAAGTAGGATATGATTATTATGATGAGAAAATTTTATGAAGGTTCCAAAGAACCTAGGGGAGACTCACAATTTTGACTACTACAAAGGGAACAAGATGTTTCAAATTAATTCCTAAGTTATGGATTAATGATTTTAAGGATAAAAAGTGGATTAAAGGTTTTGTAAAGGATTTTGGTGATGAAAAATGGTTTTGTAAAGGATTTTGGTGGTGAAAAATGATTAAGTATGTACATGAAACCTAAACCTAATTTTCGGCCAACACACCAAAGTGTGGTATTTTAAATCCTAGATTATTTTACTAAGTGTGGACTTCAGAAATTAGTTAACAAGAATTTGATTTAATGAATTTTTAGTAGAAAAAGGAAACTAGATCTAATGGTTGGAATTAAATTAGTATGTTAAAGCTTTTTATATCAAAGAAATCAAATTTTTGAAAGGGATCATAGAAAATAAGACGGAAAGAATTTTTAGAAAGGAAATATTTTCAAGAAGGTCAAAGTGCATATTTTATATATAGAAAATAATACGTAAAGGATTTTTTGGAAAAAAATATTTTCAAGAAGGCCAAAATGTATAATTTATGTAAAGAATTCTATAAATAAATTTAGAATGTTAAGAAAATATTTTACGTAAGTGAGAAAAATATTTTACGTAAGTGAAAAATGCTAGAAAACCATTATACGATTTAAAAATCTGTTTTAAGCTACGCGATTAATTTTTACACTACGCGATTGAGAAAAAATGATTTTTAATATTTACATGATTTAAAAATATTTGATGATATTTACGCAATTTAGAAAATGTTTAAAATTATTTAAGCAATTTAGAAAACATTTGAAAATATTTACGCAATTGCAAAAACATTGAAAAATATTTACAAAAATTGAAAACGTAAAAAAATGTTACGTAATTTCAAAAATGTGATAAAATGTTTACGAGTTTGGAAATTACAGCAGTTGGTTGTCGGGCTGTCATGGTGGGCCCTGTTATGATGAAAAGATATACTATCAAGAAATGACGCGTATGTGTGAAATATTGTAAAATAATATAAAATTGTATGTATTGGATCATACATCTTGCATGGAAAATGGTATGTGTTGGATCATACATCATGCATGAAAAAGCATGTCAAGTAAGGCGATTGGCCTAGGAGATGGAAATTACACATTCGTGCGGGTGAGAATTGCGTAGTTATGATCTTCAGTGATCTTCGGGACGTCGGGGTGTGGAATGTCATATGTGGCCAGTTGGTAGCACCACTGCGTCGTGGTATCATTTGCAAACACACCGACGATTCTGACGGAGTTACTACTCTTTTTGTGATATGGTTGAGAGTGTCTTGTATAAGTCAGGTTACGCGCCATGATATGATAAACAACACATGATTTGAGGCTAACGATATACAGACATGTCCTCCTTTCATTCTCTCCGAAATTTTGTTTAGCTCCATGGAGTAGGAAATGGGTCGTTGTACATATGCATAATGAGTCAGCATATTGATGTGATAATTATGCCTATTTTATCTGTTTTCTATGATATGATATGATATGATATGATATGATATGATATGATATGATATGATATGATATGACTGTATGAGATATTTTGTATCTGCATCTTTTACTGTCATTTTCTATACTGCCTCATTGGTATTAATGAAATTGGATCTCACCTCTTTATTATGTTATATTTTTGTATTGTATGTATTTGATGAAAACCGAGGAGGCGAGGAGGTTGATAAATCATTTTACTATCAGTAGCTGTTTTTCTATACCTATCTAATATGGCGGCAATGCGCCAAGTTTTAGGGTTTGTCACGGTTCAATTCCATAGTAGGATTGATGCGTGGCGAGTTAATTTAGATAGGGAAAGGTTTGTGTATAACGGGGATCTGACTCTGACTTTAAGTGATACTAGGGATGGTACTCCTGTCCTGACACAACACGTGTCTATACGTCTAGAGTTCTATATGCCTATACGTGAGATTTGGAATAGGAACACTTACACTCCACATGAGGATTCTATGATGTCGACTATTAGGACACCAACCAGACGTGTGCTGTATCCGCCAGGTTTCTTTGATGACAACACTGAGGAGGAGGAGGAGGAGGAGGATCCCAATGAGAGTCTGAACCTTTAATTTGATGGAGTTCTAGTTTAGAAATTTTATTTTAGTGTGTATTATATATATAACTTTTGGGGGTGTAATTATGTAAATTATTTGTGAACAAGGCTTGTAATATGTAATATAATAGTTTTAATTACGTTTTATGTTTAAAGTTTTTATTTATTATTTGTTATTTCGTAAAAGAAATTTTAAAATCAGTGTTTTTATAATATTAATTCTTTTACAACTCGATAAGTTATATTATGATTAATCTTAAATGTGATACCCTACGGGGGGTGTTGCATTAGTTGGTATTAGAGCATCCCGGTTAGAGTCTTTTCGATTTGTGGTTAGGTATGTTTTGCTTAAGTTGTGTGATTTTCTGTGTTTTGTTTTTGAAAGATGATATCTGACTCTTATTGTGTTTTGGTTGCTGGTGAAGAAAGCTATGTCTCGTAATAGAGGTGCACGTGCGAACGTGGGACACAATGATGATCCAATGACAGTGGCTACAACGACAATGCAGCGTATGACAGAAGTGATTGTGCAACAAAATCAACAGGCTGCACAACAACAAGAGGCAAACACTGATGTTCAGAATTTGTCAGAATTTCATCGAAACAATCCACCGCAGTTTCAAGGCGAGTTTAATCCGGAAAAGGCAAGTATGTGGATAGAAGAGCTGAAGAATTTTTTTTGAAGGAATGGAGTGTGCAAATGATTGCAAGGTGACTTATGCCACTTTCATGTTGTTAGGAGACGGTGAAAATTGGTGGAAGGCTACTCGTAGAGTTTTACAAGAACAACGAAGGGCAATTACGTTGGAGGTATTTCGTGAAGTGTTTCTGGACAAATATTTCTCGGAGGGTGCAAGACATGTGAAGGAGATGGAATTTCTTGGATTAAGACAAGGAGGAATGACAGTGAATGAGTATGCAGCAAAGTTTGAGAGTTTGTCTAAATTCTCATGTTATCTTCATATTCAGTCTGATGAGAATTGGAAATGTCACAAGTTTGAGGAAGGATTAAGGGTTGAACTGAAGAAGACAGTAATACCAATGAAAATGAACCAGTTCTCAGCACTAATGGATATATGTTGCAGACTTGAAGAGTTGGAGCCATCACGAGATAACAGGAACCGTAACTTTGGACCATCAAGGTTCCAAAGGGGAGGAAGCAGTAACAATAATCGTTTTCACTGCAAACCATATTCAAGACCATCGGGAAGTCAACAACAACAATAACAGTCTCGTGGTGGAGGTAACAATAATAAGAATTATTTTGCTCAGAATGCGGCACTGCCAACGAGATATTTGAAGTGTGGAAATGGTCATGTAACGAAGGACTGTACGATCATAGGAATAATTTGCTTTAGATTTGGAAAACCTGGTCATTTTGTGAGAGATTGTAATCAAGTGAAGGTGGAGCCTTCAGTAAGCAATGTTCGTGCTGTCAAGTCTCAAGCTGTAGGACGAGTTTATACGATGAGTGGAGCCGATGCCTCTCAGTTTGATGATCTTATCAAGGGAGAAGGTGTCATATCAGGTAATCTTTTAACTGTACTATATGATTTGGGTGCAACTCATTCGTTTATTGCAAATGACTGTGTGGATCGTTTGGAATTGCATGTGTCTTCTTTGAATTTCTAATTGATTATTTCTACACTTACTGCCAAACCTGTTAGTACTTCTAATGTTTATCTAAATTGTTCTGTTACTATAAAAAATCGAGTCTTTTCTGTTGATTTAATTTGTTTACCTCTTACCGATATAGATATAATCTTATGAATGGATTGATTATCTTCTAATCATATTTTGTTAGATTGTTCCAAAAAGACCTTAGTATTTTCTGAGGATGAGATTTCTGGATTTTTGACTGCCAATCAAGTCGAATCTTTATTGAGGGATGAAGCACGATGATACATGTTGTTATCTTCTTTAGAAGTCAAGAGTGAAAATGATGTGAATGTTATTCCTGTTGTAAATGAGTTTCCTGAAGTTTTTTCCGACGATGTACATGGACTACCACCAGAAAGAGAGATAGAGTTTTCTATCGATCTTGTACCAGGAGCGGGTCCTATTTCGATTGCACCGTATCGGATGTCACCATCTGAGTTAGCAGAGTTGAAGAAGCAATTGGAGAAACTGTTAGAAAAATAGTTTGTGCGACCTAGTGTTTTAACCTTGGGGAGCCCCAGTGCTGCTAGTAAAAAAGAAGGATGGATCTTCGTGCTTGTGTGTGGACTACCGCCAGTTGAACAAAGTCACAATTAAGAATAAATATCCACTTCCAAGGATTGATGATTTGATTGACTAGATGAAAGGAGCAACTGTTTTCTCTAACATATATTTACGCTCAGGGTATCACCAAATTTGTGTCAAGGTAGAGGATATACCTAAGACAACTTTTCGAACGTGTTACGATCATTATGAGTACCTTATAATGCCGTTTGGAGTGACAAATGCTTCTGTTATATTCATGGATTACATGAATAGGATTTTTCATCCATATCTAGACAGATTTGTCATTGTTTTTATTGATGACATTCTGATCTATTCTCAAAATCAGGAAGAGCATGCTAAATATCTCAATATAGTTCTTCAGATTTTAAAGGAGAAGAAGTTGTACGCAAAATTGTGTAAGTGTGAAGTTTGGTTAGACAAGGTTCAGTTTTTGGGTCATGTGATTTCGAAAGATGGAATTGCAGTGGATCCAGCAAAGGTGGAGACAGTTCTTCAGTGGGAAAGACCAACTACAGTTACTGAGATCCGAAGTTTTGTTGAATTAGCCGGATATTATCGAAGATTTGTTGAAGGTTTTTCCAAGATAGTCAGACCTCTTACACAACTCACAAGGAAAAATTAAGCTTTTGTCTGGACAAATGAGTGTGAGGAAAGTTTCCAAGAGCTAAAGAAAAGATTGACTACTGCACCAGTATTAATTTTACCATATCCAAATGAATCTTTTGAAGTATATTGTGATGCTTGATATCAAGGATTATGATGTGTTTTGAAGCAAAATAGAAAAGTGGTAGCATATCCTTCAAGACAACTGAAGGTGCATGAGAGGAATTATCCAGCTCATGATTTGGAATTAGCTGCAATTGTCTTTACATTGAAAATTTGGAGACATTTTCTATATGGAGCTACGTTCAACGTCTTCAGTGATCATAAAAATTTGAAGTATCTGTTTAATAAGAAATAGTTGAACATGGGGCAAAGAAGATGGTTAGAATTCTTGAAAGATTATGATTTTCAACTCTAATATCATTCTGGAAATGCAAATGTTGTGGCAGATGCTTTGAGTTAGAATATGCTCAGTGTTTCTGCCATGATAATCAAAGAGGAACAACTGATAGAGCAATTCAGAGATTTGGGGTTGTCGGTAGAGTTAGCTCCTAGAAGGATGCGTTTGAATAAGGTTACTATTCTAAATGATTTACTTGAGAAAAATAGATAAAAGTAATATGATGATGAATTTTTACAAGAAGAAAGAGAGCGGTTAAAGCATGGTGGAGTTACAACAGTTAAGGAAGGGTCTGATGGGATCCTAAAGTTTAAAGGCAGAATCTGTATACATAATGATCCTGATCTTAGAAAGGTGTTTCTCGATGAAGCTCATACCAACAGATTGAGTATACATCTAGGAATGACCAAAATGTATCACGATCTGAAGCGATTATTTTGGTGGCCTGGGATGAAGAAAGATGTTGCTGAACATGTGTCATCATGTCTCGTGTGTCAGAAAGTGAAGGTTGAACATCAAATACCAACATGTATACTACAACCCCTCACTATTCAAGAATGGAAATGAGATAGTATAGCAATGAATTTTGTTATGGGTTTTCCAAAGACCAGAAAAGGATATGATTCTATATGGGTCGTTGTTGATAGACTTACGAAGTCAGCTCACTTCTTGCCAATCAATATCAGGTATTCATTGGAAAAGTTGACACAAGTGTACATTGGTGAAATCGTAAACCTTCATGGTGTACCCATTAGTATCATTTCTTATAGGGATCCAAGATTTACGTCAAGGTTTTGGCGAAGCCTACAAGAAGCTATGGGGACTAAAATTCATTTGAGTTCTGCTTATCATCCGCAGACGGATGGTCAAACGGAAAGGACAATACAATCACTGGAAGACCTGTTAAGAGCTTGTGTGTTAGAACAAAAAGGGAGTTGGGATGAATTTTTGCCTTTGGTATAATTCACCTACAACAACAGTTTTCACTTAAGTATAAGGATGGCACCCTATGAAGCGCTTTACGAATGACGATGCCAAACACTTTTGTGTTGGTATCAAGATGGTGAAAGTATAAACATTGGACCTGAAATGATACAACAAACAACTGAAAAGGTGAAGATGATCTAAAAGAAAATGAAGGCGACTCAAAGTAGACAGAAAAGTCATGCTGATAAAAGACAAAGACCTCTTGAATTTGAGGAATGTGAGCATGTATTTTTGCGGGTTACACCTACGACTAGTGTTGGAAGGGTTATAAAATCTAGAAAACTCACTCCTAAGTTTATTGGACCTTATCAAATTCTTCGTCGGATAGGTCCAGTTGTATACTGTAACACCCCAAATTTCCTATCTCTTAAATAGTAATTCTGACAATTAACAAAATTTCACTGTTTAGTGATTTCTGTATGCTGTAAAATTATTTTGATTATTCCATCAGCATATTTGATCGTTTTGAGTGATTTACTCCGTGTCAAGAAAATAATAATTTTTGAGCCGGAGAAAATCTTTCTATATTTATTTCTCTTGACTGTTAATTATTTTTAACAATATGACTTGATTTTCATATGTTTTCTAATATTTATAATTTTTGTGGATGATTATGAATTTTTTTACTGTATGTGGGCCCAGGTGGTCCTAGGTGGGCTCAGGTGACCTTTACGTGGGCCCAGGTGGGTCCCGCAAAGCCAAAATTTTTCTATAATTAGAAAAATTTGTACTGTTGAGACGGAGACAGATGATCTTACTAAACCTGAATCCGAAAATAGTTTTTAGAAAATTTCTTGTACTGTGTTTTGTACTGTATTTCATTATCGGGCGATAAAAAATACAGTAAATATATTCTTTCGTGAGATTTTAGCAGATAAAAATAGGAATTATATTGCTAAGTCAACAATAGTGGTTATGACAACTTTTGACAGATCAATAGGAAGTAAGTCTTCTAATATTGAAGACTTTGATATCAACCATTGATTTAATCGACGGTAAAGACTT
The DNA here is from genome assembly GCA_029884605.1 of Ormosia emarginata. Taxonomy (NCBI): domain Eukaryota; kingdom Viridiplantae; phylum Streptophyta; class Magnoliopsida; order Fabales; family Fabaceae; genus Ormosia; species Ormosia emarginata. The sequence continues at coordinate 22,544,395 of JAQQTP010000085.1, forward strand.
AATCTTGATTTAATCAACGGTGTAGATTTGATCTTATAAAGTGATCATCATCATTTATAACCATTGGATTTAGATTTAAATCAATGGTGGAGATTTAGTCTTAAAAAGTGACAAAGACCATTTATGACCATTGGATGTGAATTTAATCAATGGTAGATATTTGGTCTTATAAAGTTACAAGGACCATTTATGACCATTGGATGTGGATTTAATCAATGATGGAGATTTGGTCTTCTAAAATGATTAAAACTAATTATAACCCTTGGATTTAAAGTTTGAAAGAACAATCTTAACCCTTAATTTTGGAGACACATCTAATGACTAGAATTTAAAGAAGAAAGATTCAATGGCCTAGATTTAGTCTTCTAATAAAAAATCTACATAAATCCTAACCATTGAATTAATCAATGGTCTAAAATGCTTTAAATGGTGGCTTGAAAAAGATGACAAATTATTGCATGCAAAATGGAGGAAGGGGACGGTTTTGGATTGTTTAGAAGACAAAGAAAAAAAAAAGCTTTATGACCATTATTACATGTCATGGTCAATATTACATCATCCTTGAATATGATTTCTTTGTTTGCATCCTTAGGAAATTTTTTGGAGGGAGGCCAAAATTATTTCATGCATTATCACATTTTCTTTCAATTATTCTAGTAACTTGACTATCACTCAAAAAAAAAAAATCCACTCTTCACTTTCCATCACACTCCACGGCCATACACTTGAGAAAGAGGACATTTCATTTCATTGTCTTCACTTTGTGACAAAAGGAAGCTATCATCTTTTAATGCAAAGCTTAGTCAATTTTAGTGACTTTGCACATGTACCCTATAGTCATCATTCTATTCAATATCTATTAAAGCTATCAAATAATTCTCACTTTCTCTATTCTTGATATCCCACGGTCATACACTCAAAAGTAGGAGACAATACTCATTTATTGATTTCACTTATTCAATTGCTCATCATTCTATCCAAAGAACCAAGAACCAATACAAGAAATTCTCTTATCTTCTCTTCTCCAAGCAAGTTTCGGCCAAGCACCCTAGAACCATCTTCCATCACTCTTTAATTTCATCCAACCATAGATCTTGAATTTACATAATATTCTAAGCAACTTTCATGTTAGATATTTTCTCTAAATCATTCATCTTCATGGACTTTCTTCAAGATCAAAGTTATGAGGTATTTATGGTGAAGTGTAAGGAAACTTCATTTCTTCTATTCTTTTTCATGATCTAAACCATGTTTGATCCATGGTTCCTCTTAATCAAGCTTAATATACTGATTTGTATGTATTTTGTTTTGTATTTGAGAAGCCCTTGGTGGTGAAGGACTTAGAAAAAGAAGCAAAACAAAGAGCTTTTGAGGATCTTCAAGAGGTAAGAGGGAGATCCACCTCACCAACCAAGTATGGTGGTGAGAGATGGTATTATATTTGGTGGATGGTGAATCCATGTGAGGATTCATATCCATGGTCATGTAATAATTTATGGTTGTTTATGTGTTTAATTATTTGCCTATGTTTGATATGCTATGCATGATTTTATGGCTTTGATGGTATGCTTATATTATGCATGATGAGTATATGGCATGCTTGTAGTATTTATGATGAAATATGTATGTGTATGCCATGATGTATTGATGGAAAAGAAATCAATTTTTGGCTCCAATGGCCAAGGAAGGACTACAATTTTGATGCCTTTGATTAGGGTTCATGTTGAAAATTTTTAAGAACAAGGGAATTGATTTTTGGGTCCCTAGAACTTAGTGAATTTCGGTCAAGACACCTCAACATAGGTGTTTACAAATTAATATTTTCATGGAAGAATAAAATTGGATTGATTAGAAAAGCATGGAAAATAAACAAAGGGTTTGTTTTCAAAGAGTACATGAACACAGTTTTTGAGGAATTTTTATTAATTTATTTTGTGTACAAAAATCCTAAGTATTTTTCTAAACATGAGTTTTAGATGAAATGGGCAATGTTGTTTCTAAGTGTTTATTAAACTTGATTTCGAAAAACGAAATGGGCAATGTTGATTTTAAGGATTTGCAAAGAAAGTGAAAAAGGATTTGCAAAGAAAGTGAAAAAGGATTTGTAAAGAAAGTAAAAATGAATTTGAACAAATGAGTTTGGTTTTTATGACCATCGGTATTTCGGTTTTGAAAAACCGGTTATGCCTAAATTTTTATGGAACAAAATGATATTTTATAAAACGAAGTGTTTTGTCACTCGAAAGATTTGACAATTTTCAATGAACACGTTCACGGTTTTTGTAAAGGATTTTTTTAATGGTTTTGTTTGTGTAAAACCATATTGACTTAGAAGGAAAAATGTTTTGATGATTTCAATAGTCATGTCCACGTTTTTGAGGACTTGTATTTCCTTGATTTTTATGAAAACAAAGTAGAAATATAATTGATTTGGTATAAAGAATTTGAAAAAGGAATTAGAACATTTTATCACTTGAGAGAATAGAAATTTTCGTAACGGAAAACAAAGAGAGGTTGAAAATGTTTGAATTTCAATTTATTTTGAAGAAGATTGATTTTGGAAATGATTTGGGAAAAATGGAGAATATAATGGTGATTTGAAAATTTACTAATGTTTAACTCATTTCTGGGTTTTGGAGTACATTAAGAAATTTTAAGATTTGAAACATTGATTTATATCAATGGAAAAGTGATTTTGTGGATTATATTTTGGAAAAGGATTTCTTTTGTGGATTATATTTTGGAAAAGGATTTCTTGAGTAAAGAAATGTCGAAAAAGATTTTCTTGAGTAAGAAAAAGTATTAAATGAAGTATAAAGTGATATTATTTTGAGAAAAGTTGAAAAAGAATTTTTGAAGGTTAAAAATATTTTCTGTAATGAAATTGTGATGAAAAATATTTTACGTATTTAAAAATATGATTTTTAAGCTACGCGATTTAAAAAAATGTTTAAATATTTCTACGCGATTTGAAAAACGTTTAAATATTTTATGTTATTGAAAATATTGTTGAAAAATCACGATGTGATTGAATAATGAGAATATTTTTACGTGATTGAATAATGAAAGAATATTTTTACGTGATTGAATAATGAGAGAATATTTTTACGTGATTTTGAGAATAATGGAAAATGATTTACGCGACTTAAAAGAATGATTTTTAAGTTACACGATTTTGAAACAATAGAAAAATATTATGCGATTTGAGAAACGTATATTTTTACGAGATTGAGAAAAACGTTGAAAAATTAGTACGTGATTTAAAAATGCAACAGAAGAGTTGCGGTATTTTGAAAATGTAATAGAAATGTTACTGTATTGTGAAAACGTAACAGAAGTGTTACGGTATTGTGAAAATATAACTAAAACGTTTTGAATTGTGAAAACGTAAAGAAATGTTACTGCGATTGTAAAAACACGACAAAAGTGTTTTATGACTATAAAAATATAATAACATGATGATTACTGTTGAACTAGTGTCCATACACTGTATGAGAAAATGACAAGTTTTGCCTGTGATTGGCATTTGGTGCATTTTACATGCATTAGAAAGATATGCCTGTGATTGGCATTGGTGCATTATACATGATTTGGAAAAATATGCGTTGAGGCATATGATTACATTGAACAAATGAAATTGAAAAGATTTGGCCCTTGTGGTTGGACTTGCACTGATATATTCGTGCATTGTATAAATTATAGCTAATAAGATATTTTGGCCCTTGTGGTTGAAGATGAATGGATTGATAGTGAGGTCTATGATGGATCTTGGGGGCGTCAAGGCGCGACGGTCGACCAGTGGATATCTGTCTGTGGGCTAAGGCTGGACCATATGCCACTTGACGATGCAGTCCGTTGCAACGCATTGACGATACCCGATAAGAACACGATTCTTTTCGACGACTGGAAGATTGTCTTTGGGCTAAGGCTGACAATTGACAGAGCATTCTCCTCGAAAATTGTGAAAACCTCCATGGAGTTATTTTTGAAAAATTGAGTCTATGTGCGCATGCATGAAACTGAGCATTTATATCTATGTGATATATTAATTGAGGGATATTGACTATGACAATTGTTCTGTTGAGGACATCATCGTAAATATTGAATGATATTTGAACTGATAAATGATTTGATGGTGATAGTTCATTAATGTTGATGGCATGATCATAATTATGGTATGATGTATCTGTATGATATGTTGTTGTGTTATCTCTGTGCTACTATATTGGTATTGGCGTAGGTGTCTTACCTCTTTGTTATGTTGTCTTGCTTTGTCTGTATTGTTAAGATTAAACAGTAGAAGGAATGAGTTGTCTTAGACATACCGGGAGGTAGATATTCTGAGTTCGGAGACAACATCAGAGAATGACTATTCCAGAGTCGATAACATGCAGTGTTGACATGAAACAGATGTCTGATGCATCAAGAGGGATACAAAAAGAAATAAGTATGTTGAGTTTTCTCATTAGTGTTGTACCGTGCTATTAAGTAGAACTCGTGATGAGGTTTGCTACTGTTAAAAAAAAAAGAGTCTGTTAGTTTTATATTTCTCTTTAAATTGTTAAATATTAATTGGTGTCAATATTGTATATTAATCAGTTTAAATATATTTTCAGTAATACTTATAGATTTTAGTAAGTTTATGTTTCTGTAATAAGAAAAAAAATTTGTAACCCACCTTTTATAACTCAAACTTTGTGCGAACTTCTTTTTGATTTTGAGTCGGGAGTCAGACATGTGATACCCTAGGGAGGGTGTTACATATACCAAATTGTTTTGCCACCTTTTCTTTTCAATTTGCACAATGTTTTCCATGTATCTTAATTGAGAAAGTATATTCCCGATCCAACTCATGTTATTCAACCCGATGAGGTACAATTGAAAGAAAATTTGACGTATGAGACACTTCCTGTTAAGATTGAAGATAGAAGGATGAAGCAGCTCAGAGGGAAGGATATTCCGTTAGTAAAAGTAATCTGGAATGAAACAATGGGAGATGCTACATGGGAGCTAGAAGACAAAATGAAGGAACAATATCCTCAATTGTTCTGAGGTATGGTAAATTTTGAAGATGAAATTTTTTTTAGCAGGGGAGAGTTGTAACATCCCAATTTTCGTTTTTTCTACACAAATATTAATTTTCTAATTTTTGTGATTTTTGAGGATTTTTCTGAGATTAAAAATATTTTAATATAATTTTAAGCCGTCTGTGGACCCATAGTGGGCCTCGAAACACTGATGAGAAAATTAAAAGTTTTAAACCCAAGTGCAGGTTGTTTCAAGTAGTAAATTCTCGGGAGTCTGAGGTCGATTCACAGGGAATTGATGAAGAGAAAATTATTTGAGGTACGGAGAAGATTCGTCACAATACTAAAAATGATATAAGTTGTTCACAGATGAAAAAGATTTACTTGGGTTAGGAGATTCACTCTTGGTAATAAATTAAAAACAAGATTATTTCATTTTATAACTCAATTGAAATCATACATAATGAAGATTCCAATCGGAAGATTTAACATTCAAAGTTCAATCATGTAATCATATTATGGTTCCAATAATTATCTACCAATACTTGTAAATCATCAAAAGCATCCACTGTGCCAATCCTATTGTCTACAATGGATCAAGATATTCATTATACAAGAAGAGTTTCTAAATTAGTTGGAAACAACATACAACTCATATAAAGATCACATAAAAATATATCATTTAAAACACAAGAAAAAAATTAATCTAACCTTAACTTATTACCAAGAGCTTCACCTTTTCACCCAAGCAAGATGAAGATTTAGTTACTCATAGACAAGAAGAAAGAAAGAGAGAAGAAGAAGATGATGAACATAACTTCAATTAAGAACAATAGAAAACTACACAAAGGAAAACTAATAATACAATAGCATAAACTAAACCCTAAGCTCACTAACACCCTTAAATGTTCAGCCTTTGCCTCCTTTTATAGAGTTCAAGGAGTGCAAGAAGACAATGGATTTGTTCGATGATAAGAAGTAAAATCAAAATAGATGATGAATGAGCTGAAATTATGGACTTTCTTGGCTCCGAAATGTCTCTGATCTTAGCTCATGGCATGCGTCATAATTGAGCCAAATGGTCTTCATGAAAGTTCTAGGAAATTGTCTCAGCTTTCCAAAGACACCAAGTTTAGCCAAATCTAATAACCACAACCCGAGATATGGCCCAATTACTACTCATGGGTTAGGCCCGAATCCAGCACATCTGTTTTGACTTCCAAGCCCAATATCACCTTCAAGGAATCCTAATTAGCTTTTGTGTTCTTCATGAAAGTTGTAGATATTGGTCTTAACCTTCCACTATCAAAATTTCAGAATTATTAAACTGCTATAGCCTGAGATATAGCCTAATAAGTGCATAAAGGTCAAGTTGTCAGGTTCAAAACGCTAGATTTTGCTTCAACTCCAATTTGAGTTATCCAAACATGTGTTTATCTGGTCTTGAGGCCTTCATGAAAGTTGTAAAAATTTATCTTAGCTTAAAAACAAGACCAAAATCAAATCCATCGAATATTTGTAACTCAAATTATAGCCAGTTTACTGAAAAAGTCAAGTGAAAAAGTTATACAATGAATAAAATATATTGCTATTAATGTGACTCTTGCTATCAAGTGAATAGTTATTAGAGAATTATCTTAACTTTCCAACAAGACCAGAATCACATTAATTAGATAATTACAACTCAAGTTGTGGCCACTTTACTTAAGAATGCAATCACCCAAATTAATGATAATTCAAGCAATAATTTCTTCAATGATCCAATTAAGCTTAATTTCATAAAATGTGACAAAATCAACTTAATTAAGCTAAATTGAACCTTAAGAAGCCTAGTGAGAGGATTATAAAATGCATAAAATACATTATTATCAAACATTAAAATTTTTTATTGGCCAGAAAATTTTGTACTGTTTATGCGGGACCGAGGGATCTTACTAAATATGAAACCGGATACAGTTACTAATTTTTCTTATACTGTGATTTTATTATTCACTGTACAATAATTACTGGTTTGTGAGCAGTAATTTTATTCTGTGAGTAATAAATTCTTATAGCTTTAGCTAGGTGCTAGCCATGTGATGGCCATGTGCCACTAGATAGTAGAAGTCAAATTTGGTGGCTAGTTATAAAAATTAACCAATGGTAATAAGTCAATAAAAATGACTTGTTTAAATTAGTTACTAAGCTAGATGAATTAGTAAGCTAACTTAAGCTTAAATGGTCACAAATTAAAACAATTATTGGATAGTAATTTGCATGGACTTCCACGGCAATGAAAAAGTTCCAGGACATTCAAAAGTTAGTGAGTCATCAAATGTTGACCAAAGCATGACTTGAAGACAAGTGCTTGATTTGCACTTTGATTGACCATGCAATTAATTTCCCACATTCTAGCACTAGCACTCCACGGTAATGAGATCTAGGATAGACTATCTATCACAATTATATCACCTTTGTCTCCTAAGCCATTCTCTTCATTTCCTAACTTAGCAAAAAACTTCATTTCTCTCCTCCAAAGCACCATTCGGCCATCACCCAAAGACTAACCTTCCAAGCTTCTAAAATTTTATCCAAGCTTATTTCCTACACCTAAACATCATTCTAAGACACTTCTATGTTGAAGACTTAAGCAAAATCCTTCATCTACTACCTTTTCTACAAGTTAGTGTTCTTGAGATTTCAAGGTAAAAGTTCTTCTTCTTTGTTTCTAAGTTAGTTTTTGAGTTTCTAAACCATGATTGTTCCATGGTTTCTCTTTTTCAAGCTTTGTTTGTGACTTTGGTTTGGTTTAAGTTTGTAAGGATTTTCCTTTGAGTTTCACGAAATCATAGAAGACCAAGCAAGAAGGAGTTTTGTCTTCCTTGAGGTAAGAGGGAGATTACCCTCATCAACCATATGTTGGTGGTGAGGAGATGACCTTGTTTGTGGTGAAAAATCCATAAGGATTTATTCACTTGTATGGTTTTAATCTTGCTTTGTTTGTGGTGATTTATGCTTGGTTTATTTTTAAAGCTTTGATTTATGCTTGTTAATTTGATTATATGTTGGTTTACTTGATCATATGATTGATTATATGTTTATGGAAGTATAATGATTTTATATGAAGTAGGATATGATTATTATGATGAGAAAATTTTATGAAGGTTCCAAAGAACTTAGGGGAGGCTCACGGTTTTGACTACTACAAAGGGAACAAGATGTTTCAAATTAATTCTTAAGTTATGGATTAATGATTTTAAGGATAAAAAGTGGATTAAAGGTTTTGTAAAGGATTTTGGTGATGAAAAATGGTTTTGTAAAGGATTTTGGTGGTGAAAAATGATTAAGTATATATATGAAACCTAAACCTAATTTTCGGCCAACACACCAAAGTGTGGTATTTTAAATCCTAGATTATTTTACTAAGTGTGGACTTTGGAAATTAGTTAACAAGAATTTGATTTAATGAATTTTTACTAGAAAAAGGAAACTAGATCTAATGGTTGGAATTAAATTAGTATATTAAAGCTTTAATATTTATGTATATCAAAGAAATCAAATTTTTGAAAGGGATCATAGAAAATAAGACATAAAGATTTTTTAGAAAGGAAATATTTTCAAGAAGGTTAAAGTGCATATTTTATATATAGAAAATAATATGTAAAGGATTTTTAGGAAGAAAATATTTTCAAGAAGGCCAAAATGTATAATTTATGTAAAGAATTTTATAAATAAATTTAGAATGTTAAGAAAATATTTTACGTAAGTGAGAAAAATATTTTACGTAAGTGAAAAATGCTAGAAAACCATTATACGATTTAAAAATGCCTGTTTTAAGTTACGCGATTAATTTTTACACTACGCGATTGAGAAAAAAATGATTTTTAATATTTACGTGATTTAAAAACGTTTGATGATATTTACGTAATTTAGAAAATGTTTGAAATTATTTACACAGTTTAGAAAACATTTGAAAATATTTACGCGATTGAGAAAATGTTGAAAAATATTTACGAAAATTGAAAACGTAAGAAAAATGTTACGTAATTTCAAAAACGTGATAAAATGTTTACGCGTTTGGAAATTGCAGCAGTTGGCTGTCGGTCTGTCATGGTGGGCCCCGTTATAATGAAAAGAGATACTATCAAGAAATGGCGCGTATATGTGAAATATTGTAAAATAATTGAAAATTGTATGTGTTGGATCATACATCTTGCATGGAAAATGATATGTGTTGGATCATACATCATGCATGGAAAAGCATGTCAAGTAAGGCGATTAGCTTAGGAGATGGAAATTACACATTCGTGCGAATGAGAATTGCGTAGTTACGATCTTCAGTGATCTTCGGGACGTCGGAGTGTGGAATGTCATATGTGGCCAGTTGGTAGCACCACTGCATCGTGGTATCCTTTGCAAACACACCGATGGTCCTGACAGAGTTACTACTCTTTTCGTGATATGGTTGAGAGTGTCTTGTATAAGTCAGGTTGCGCGCCATGATATGATAAACAATATATGATTTGAGACTAACGATTCACAAACATGTCCTCCCTATCATTCTCTCTGAAATTGTGTTTAGCTCCATGGAGTAGGAAATAGGTCGTTGTACACATGCATAATGAGTCAGCATATTGGTGTGATAATTATGCCTATTTTATCTATTTTCTATGATATGATATGATATGACTGTATGAGATATTTTGTATCTGCATCTTTTACTGTCATTTTCTATACTGCCTTATTGGTATTAATAAAAGGAGATCTCACCTCTTTATTATGTTATATTTGTGTATTGTATGTATTTGATGAAGACCGAGGAGACGAGGAGGTTGATAAATCGTTTTACTATCAGTAACTATTTTTCTATACCTATCTAATATGACGGCGATACGATAAGTTTTAGGATTTGTCACGGTTCAATTCCACGGTGGGATTGATGCGTGGCGAGTTAATTTAGATAAGGAAATGTTTGTCTATACCGGGGATCTGACTCTGACTTTAAGTGGTACTAGGGATGGCACTTCTGTCATGACACAACACGTGTCTGTACGTCTAGAGTTCTATATGCCTATACGTGAGATTTGGAGTAGGAATACTTACACTCCACATGAGGATTCTATAATGTCGATTGCCAAGACACCAACCAGGCGTGTGCTATATCTGCCAAGTTTCTTTGACGACAACACTGAGGAGGAGGAGGAAGATCCCAATGAGAGTCTAAACCTTTAATTTGATGGAGTTCTAGTTTAGTAGTTTTATTTTGGTGTGTATTGTATATATTATTTTTGGGGGAATAATTATATAAATTATTTGTGAACAATATTTGTAATATGTAATATAAAGTGTGTTAGTTTTAATTATATTTTATGTTTAAAGTTTTTATTTATTATCTATGTTTAAAGTTTTTGGGGGTGTTTAAAGTTTTTATTTAATTACGTTTTATGTTTAAACATGCATGTCGACGGTTGGTCACAGACCAATCACAATGAATATATCACTATTTTTACAACGTAATGTAAGAAAATGATAAATGGAATAAAGATTATCCTACACTTGACACTTCCAAATCAGAGTCTGTATTCACCTCTACCCCAAGTTCCGACGATGCATGCCCATCACCCTCAGCTTCTAAGTCGTACCACCACTAAACTCATTGGCAACCTTCCACCATGATACCCACCATATTCCAATCACCAACACCGGTGCACCCTTTGCCAGAGATCGTTGCAGCCAGCCGCACCACAATTTCACGTTCAATCGGTCAACTCCTGTTTGAAAACATTAAATCATTGTTGTTGTAGAAAGCTTTTGAAAATAGAACAATAACGGGAAGATTGCTGGATTCTTTGGATAGGAATATAACGTGAAATTGTCATGAGAATGGTGGTGGGAAGATTTATGGGTTTTTGGTGTTAAATTAAATCTAAGACTTTGTTTGAATGTTAACATAATTTAAAAATTATAAAACAAACTCATAGGATCATTTAGCAAAAAAGAAAGTTAAGTCACGTAACTTGTGACATGGATATGAAGTGGACAGTTAGTTGAATTTGCTTGGTCCAATTAAGAAGGGTTTTTAAACCCTTATAAATAGTTACCAGAGAAAGTACTAAATAATAATAACAGTAAGTATTGTTCACTAACTTTAAAATATGTGAATGTAGGGTGTACACGTATTATTATTGTTGATTTTTTTATTATCATTAACGGGGTTTATCACCCCCAAAACAAATTACATATACAATTAAGAATGAGACAACTTCGTAGAATATTGCCACAACTGGGTAACAGGAGGCTAATAAGAGGTTGACAAAGAATATAACATCATTATAAAAGAATGAATTTGAGTAACCTAGCCTAGCAAAAAAATCTATACATATATTACTTTTTGAGTGAATGAGCTAACAGTACTACTAAATCTTTATGGAACAGAGCTCAAATCTATTTGATAAGTAAAACACAATGATAAATGGTCGAACACTCTTTCAATGCGAGTTTCATAACCACTTTTGAATCCATATTTATCACAATCTTCTAAAGTCTCACACTCTTTGCAAAATTAAGATCATGATATAAACCCTAGAACTCAACCTTAATACTCAAACAAACACCTACATTGCAATAAAATCCTTTTACAAATTTGTATGATCATCACGTAGCAAGCCTCTACAAGTAACTTGGAGAGACCATTGACTAATCGATCCATCTAAATCTAGTTTGTAAAAACTATATATTTGGTGGAAAAGACTAGGAAATCAACCTCACTTTCTTCAAGTTTGCGAAATCCATTAGCAAAGTATTATGGATATGGCTTTCCAAAATCGCCTTTGTGTAGCTAAGAATATATTGTATACTAACTTCTAAGGACTCTGCATATTATACGAGAACACTTATTCATTATTGTCTTTCCAAATAATCCGTGCAGCTACATCAAACAACACTTGTTAAATAACATCCTCCATATTCCACCAATTGTTTGCCAAGTTCGAAGATAGCCAATCATGCAACCACATGTTGAAGAATGAGCTCCAAACTTTGGGTTTGATTAGGTAGGACCACACTTTGACAACATGCTCACAATCACGAACAAGGTGCATGATTGTTTCCAATGCTTAACCACAACAAGGGCAAAGATCAATGCCAGTTGTCCTCCACCTATATTATTCCTCATTTTGTGAGTAATTGTCCATGAATTATGAGCACAAGAAGATATGTATAAGCTGAGGACTCCACTAATACCACATTTTCTTGAAGCATAAAGCATTATGGCATACGTGGTCCTTTGCTAAAAGCATATGATATGTCAATTTTAGAGAAAACATTCTATCTAAAGATCATTTCCAAACTGAGATATCAAGCCTTGAAGTTATTTTATTGCAAACATTATGTGGTAAATATTGAGATATCAATTCCCATTTTCAATTACCATCACGAGAGTAGAAGATTATGAGGTAATTTATAACTTGAGATTTTCTCATAATTCTCTCATTGAGGGGTCCACAATTCAGAACCCATACATCTTATTAGAATTGTGTTGTATTACCATTCCCAATAAATCAAAGTATATTATTCTCCACTATTTTCTAGTTCTTTGCAATCTCCCTCCATGTGCTAAAGCATTCAATGTTTCAACAAACATTTAGGAATGCTTGGTTACCGCAATGATATTGTTGATTTTTTATATGTGTACACGTAGACATTTATGATTATTTTAGTTGAAATAAAAAAATAATTATTTTAGTTTAGTAAATTAAAATTATTTTATAGAATTTTTTTATGATGTGTTTTAGTGTCATTACTTTTTGTCTATTGCCACTCCTTATCAACTAACATTTTTCTCATTTTCTTAAAATATCCTTTATTAAATAAAAGTTTAATATAACACATTTACTAACTAATCAAGGATATTTTAAGAAAAAAATAAAAAAATTAATTATATAAAAGTTACAATAAACAAATAAAAGTGATTCATCATTGCCCCAATTAAAATTGGGAAGCGTTGCTCGTATGTCCTCCATCAACATTTACCTATTACCTACTATAGTAGGTTTTTTTTTTTTAGAATCTTATTATTGTGTATATAAATATTATTAGTTAAAATTTATAGAATTAATTATCTTTAATAAAAAAGAATTGATTTAGTTTTTTTGTGTATGAATCTGAATGTGTATAAATATTATTAATTAAAATTTATAAAAAAATTATATGTACAATATAAATCATACCTATAATCTTTTAAGTTAATCAAATAATAGATAACTAATCACAATTATTAATTTATTTTAACAATAAATTATCTGATCTGATTTGCTGAAGATTGGGTACTCTACCTTTTTGGTGGAGGTCGTGAAATGTTACCATTGGGTTAGCCCAAAATTATTAAGTGGCCAGATGCCGATGGCCCGTTTGACACTTCTCAATTTAAAATCCCCAAGTTTTAAGGCCGAAACAACCAAAAACTATAATATAGGGGCTAACTTTGTAAATTCCCTAACAAGGCTATTACATTACAATCAAATATGACGTGGCACAATCGGCAAACGAAGACGAAGTGAACAGATCCTTACACTGCTCTCGCCTGCAGCTGATTCATTTAACTCTGTCACGCGTTCATCTGCCCCGCCGCGCCACGCCACGTAGCTGATGAGGTACCCGAAACTAGAAAGAAACAAATAGCAGGCGCATGTTTGCGCCCGCCACTGCTAAACCTGCCACAACTCCGTGCTACCGTGCGCCACCCAACGTTTCTGATCTCTCTCTCTCTCTCTCTCCCATGAAGTTCCATGGGGACCAGATCGGTGAAGAAGAAGAGGCCCCGTGAGCCCCACAACCACCCTCCCATGGCTGTTACTTCTCCTCCGAGGCGCAAGCCTCCCCTTACACCACTGTCTCCGTGCTTCTCTCGTCGTTTCCGTCATCGCCCTCTTGCTCATTTCCTCCAACAAATTGGGCACGTTTGAACGTAACGTGCGGTTTCCTATGAGATGGTCAGCGTGGTCAATGAATTCCCTCACGACCCCGAAGCCTTCACCCAGGTAAAGTTTTTATTTTTTTAATTTTTTGATCGTGGGCATCTCGAATTTGTGCAGAATATGTATTGGGTTTTGGTGTTTTTTTTTTTTTTAAATGGGTTCATGTTGTTATTGTTGTGTTTCTTTGTTTGTGGTGCAAAATCAGTTTTTCAATTACTGTTTGATTTGAGAATTGGCTTGGTTTCATGTATCTAGTGTTTTTTTTCTTTTTCTTTTTCTTTTTTAATGTGTGTGTGTGGGTTCTTTGATGTTTTTTTGGGAAGAGAGTTGACAAACAATTTGGATGCAATGCTATGTTTGCTTCATGATTGTTGATGAGTTTGTCCAAAACCTGAAATGCTAGTACCTCTTTTGTTCCATACATCATTTTATGTTCAAATATGGCGAGAGGTGTTAGCCTGGATCTCAGTTAACATGTGAGATGGGAAGGATAAGAGAAACCATGGCCATAAATTTTTTTTTTTTGAGGTCTTATATTGTATTTTCAAATAATTATTTCTGAGGCAGCTGACTCATTTGGGGAGTGAATTCAGTGAGGAAGGCTAGGTATTCTAGTTAATACAGGCAGGACATTTGGTGGAATTGAAGGAACTCTGGTTTAAAAATCCTGTTGTATTTCAGATATGTATTTCTTCTATGAAAAAGGGTTAAAAAAATAAGCCTTTACAAGGACAATTGTAGGGATTTTTTAACCTAGGTTCATTAAAGGGCCACTTGTAAGTTGTAAGTCTAGTGGTTTTCAATTGAATTTGAAAGAAACTGTTGCTTCTGTGCAAAATAAAGATAAGGAATGACATAAAAGCAAGATTAAATTCAATTATGGACTTGAGAAATTTATTGAATGCTCTAGCATCAGTAGCACATAATCTTCCTGATGATTGCGAACATCTAGCTTTATGCTAAGGAGGTATATACTTATAAAGAGTTTATGGAATGATTAGTTAACGCATGCATCACTTCATTAATGAAATGCCAAGATGTTGATTTGGGTATTATTTAATTTGTCACTCATGGAAGAGAAAAATGCCTTGCCTCTGCTTGTTTGATTTTCAGGGCCTTCTTTATGCTGGAAATAACACCTTATTTGAGTCAACTGGTCTTTATGGGAAGGTAATGTTACTCATTTGCTTTCCCTCCTTTGCCCTTTTTATATTCCTCTTATTTCTATGATTTTTATTAGCCTTTTGTCTTACCATTTTCCTTTCTAGGGTTGGAGTGGGATGTGAAATTTTGTGTATTCTTGTTTCTCAATAGTGATCATCTAAGATCAACTTATGTTCAAATAATAATATTAAGCTGGAATGGCTATATAACCAGTACTGGTGTCATCTATTAGATAAGACTATAGGTTCTGATAAGAGAATACTCTTTATTCTCCAATAATTTTATTGAATCAGAAAACAAATACTTATAGACAGATTTGGATAACAAATCTGTTGTACGGAGGATAACGTAAAAACAGAAAAGATTTCCTACTCTAAAGTCTGATTTGATCAGATTTTATTCTAACTTCCTATCTAAACTAACATCTTATCTAAATCTGAATGATTTTGATTGATTCTAACAGAATCCTAATAAATAAATCTGAATCAGATTTATTCAAATCTAAACAGATTCCTAACAAACTTCGACACCCCCCTCAAGTTGGTGTATAGATGTCTTTCAAGCCCAACTTGTTTATAAGATGTTCAAAGTTAGTTCGGAACAGTCCTTTGGTGAGGATATCTGCTAATTGCTGTGTGGTTGGAACAAATGGCATACAGATAGCTCCATCATCAATCTTCTCTTCGATGAAGTGTCTATCAATTTCCACATGTTTCGTACGATCATACTGCACTAGATTTTGAGCAATACTTATGGCAGCCTTGTTGTCACAGTATAACTTCATTGGTAGGTTGATGGGCATGGCCAACTCTTCAAGAATCCTCTTCAACCATAACATTTCACAAACTCCTTGAGCCATGGCTCTATATTCTATTTCAGCACTACTCCTTGCAACCACATTTTGCTTTTTATTGCGCCACGTGACTAGGTTTCCCCATGCAAAAGTGTAATATCCTGATGTAGATCTCCTATCTGTGATTGATCCGGCCCAATCAATGTCTATGTACGTTTCAATGGTCTGTAGTGTAGTTTTTCTTAAAAAAAGACCTTTTCCTGGTGCACTTTTCAAATATCTTAGGATTCTATAAACTGCCTCAAGGTGCTCCTCATAAGGTGAATGTATAAATTGACTCACCAAGCTTACTGCGAAAACAATATCTGGACGAGTGTGTGATAGGTAGATCAACTTTCCAACTAGCCTTTGATAACGAGAAGTGTCCACAGGATCACCCTTCTTGTCATTCCCAAGCTTTTGGTTAGGATCAATTGGAGTATCAGTGGTCTACAACCACTCATTCCTGTTTCTGTAAGAAGGTCAAGGACATACTTCCTCTGAGATACGACAATTCCCTTTCTTGATCTCGCAGTTTCCATCCCAAGAATGTATCTTAAGGATCCTAAATCCTTTATCTCAAACGTTGCAGAGAGAGATTTCTTCAACCGGTTCATCTCCAACAAATCATCTCTAGTGAGAATTATGTCATCCACATATACAATTAGGACAACAATTTTTCCTTCAACCGAGTGCCTTACAAACATAGTATGATTTGCTTGTCCCTGCGTGTGACCTTGATTCTTGATAAACTGAGTGAATTTCCCAAACCAAGCCCTTTGGTGACTGCTTTAATCCATAAAGAGATTTCTGTAGCTTACATACCTTTTGATTGAACTTCCCTTCAAAACCAGGTGGGACATCCATATACACTTCCTCCTCCAAATTACCATTTAAAAACGCATTCTTCACATCCAATTGTTGTAGATGCTAGTCCAGATTTGTGGCAAGAGACAAAAGTACCCTAATAGTGTTCAACTTTGCAACAGGTGCAAATGTCTCTAAGTAATCAATACCATAGGTTTGAGTAAAACCTTTGGCAACCAATCTGGCCTTGTATCTCTCAAGTGACCCATCAGACCTGTATTTAATGGTAAATACCCATTTGCATCCCACAATTGTCTTTCCTCTTGGCAGATCCACCAATTCCCATGTCTGATTCTTTTCAAGAGCTTTCATCTCTTCCAAGACAGCCTCCTTCCACTCAGGAACCTCTAGAGCATCCTGTACACTTTTGGGAATCTCCATACATGACAATTGTGAGGTAAAAGCACGAAAAACAGGTGACAGATTTTCATATGACACAAAATTGGACAATGGATGTTTGGTGCATGACCTTACACCTTTTCGAATAGCAATTGGTAGATTAGACTCATTTGACTTAGTGGTTTCAGACTCATGACTCAAAGGAACAGAACTAGATTGTGCAGGCGCAGGAAAAGTATTACCTGGTGGGTTCACAGATTCATGGCAGTGCATAGGATCATGGATGGGATCATGGAGCTCATGTCTTTGTATAGTTTTCCTCCTTGAGTAGACAATATCAAAAGGTTTTAAACCTCTTCCTGTGGTACTTGTCTCATTTATATTTGTTACATAGGGTTCAGGATTGTCATGTTTCGGCATTAGAGATAAGTCACCTGTTTCTTCATTATTTAAAAAACTTGACTCATTTATATTAAGGGGTGTGGAGTCTTTAAGTTGAAAATATTGTATTGAATCTTCATATTTTCTCCCCCCCTGAAGATGAGTATTAAAGAAAGGTGTGGACTCAAAAGGTGACATCCATAGTTACAAAAAAATTTTTGGAGATGGGATCAAAACACTTGTATCCTTTTTGATTGGAGGCATACCCAATAAATACACATTTCTTTGCTCGAGAATCAAGTTTACTTTGATTTTGGTCATGTATATGAACAAACAGAATGCACCCAAATATTTTTAGGGGTAAAAATGTTGAAAGCCTAGTTGTTGGAAAAACATTTAGAAACACATCAAATGGGGTTTTAAAATTTAAAACCTTACTAGGCATTCTATTAGTCAAATAGGTGGCAGTCAAAATAGCCTCTCCCCAAAGATATTTAGGTACATTGTTTTGAAAAAGTAATGCTCGAGCAACCTCTAACAAGTGTTTATTTTTCCTTTCAGCCACACCATTTTGTTGAGGAGTATTAATGCATGAACTTTGATGAACAATTCCTATTTCCAAGAAAAAATGGCTTAGATGTTTGTTAAAGTATTCTTTACCATTATCACTCCTGAAAATTTTGATTTTTTCTTGAAATTGTGTCTCCACCATCTTATAAATTTTTTTGAAAATTACTTCCACTTCTGATTTTTCCTTCATCAAATACACCCAAGATAGCCTAGTATGATCATCAATAAACGTGACAAATCATCTTTTACCTGAAGGTGTAGGATCACGGCTAGGTCCCTAAACATCACTATGGATTATGGTAAAAGGGCTGAATGTTTTGTAAGGTTGAGGCAAATAGGAATTACGATGATGTTTAGACAATTGACAAATATCACAGGAAAATTTAGAGTGATTCTTATTCTTGAAAAATTCAGGAAACAAGTATTTTAAATAAGAGAAACTTGGATGGCCTAACCTATAATGCCACAACATTATTTCACTATCCCTAGAAACAGAAACAGAATTAAAACATGTACGTTGGGTTTGTCTACTCAAGTCAGGGTCATCTTCAAAGATATAGAGTCCACCAATCTCCCTAGCATTGCCAGTCGTCTTCCCCGAATTCAATTCCTGAAATTTACAGCATGAGGAGTCAAAAACAGCACGGCATTTAAGGTCAATTGTCATTTTACTAATGGATAACAGATTGCACGATAGGTTAGGAACATGAAGAACATCATGAAGAATTATAGAATTAGAAAGAGGGACAGAGCCAATGCTAGCTATTGCAGAAAAAGAACCATTTGCAATTTTGATTTTTCTATTGCCTGCACAAGGACTATAAGATGAAGACAATTTAGCGCAATCTGTCATATGGTCAATTGCTCCAGAATCAATGATCCATGGGGTTTTGGAATTCTATTTGTTACTAAAAAAAGCTGCAGTGATATAGATACCTTTTTGTGCCAAAGAACAAGATGGATTTTACTGACATGTTTGGAGAAAACAATTTGTACAGGTGGTCTAATTGTTCCTTTGTAAATGGAGATGTCTCAGAATTGACTTATGGCTCCTGAACGTCCTCAGAGATGGTCTGAAAAGCACGGGTCTCCCTGCTTGATTTCTTCTTCCAGTTTGGTGGTTTGCCATGGAGTTTCCAACAAGTCTCCTTCGTATGCCATGGTTTTCTACAATGTTCACACCATGGTTTCCTTTTCTCCTCTGAATCTTCTCCTTTAGTCACAAAAGTTGAACCTTCAACTTCTTGATTTTTTGAGATTTCAGAATTGGGCAGCATAATACGTCTTCTAGATTCCTCTTTTCTAATTCCTGAGAAAACTTCACGAATGGAAGGAAGTGGTTTTCGACCCAAAATACGACCACGGACTTCATCCAAACTCTGATTTAGACCAACAAGAAACATGTAAACACGATCATTCTCCTCCCTTTTTTTTAAACCGAGCAGAGTCATTGGGGTTTTCCCAATCATCCTCATAGCACTGATCCACTTCTTGCCAAAGAGTCACCATCACGTTATAGTAAGTGGTAACATCCTGATCACCTTGTTTGGATTGCCTGAGACGAGCCTTCAAATCAAAAATCTAAGAGGAGTTCTCTAGGTCAGAGTAACAATCACGGATAGCCTCCCAAACATCCTTTGCCGTCGGTAAGAATATATGAGGTTTCCCAATTGCTTGCTCCGTCGAATTAATCAGCCAAGCAATGATAAGAGAGTTTTCAGACCTCCATTTTTTCAATGAAGGGTCAGTTGGTCCAGGTTGCGCCGTTTCCCCAGTTAGATGCCCTAACTTCCCCTTGTCATCCATTATCAACTTCACGGATTGAGCCCATTCCAGGTAATTCTTGCCGTTAAGTTTATGGACGGTGAGTTGCAGGTTGTTGGAGTTCTGATAGAGGGCATCAACAGAAGAGGACGACCTTGGTTGAACAGACGACCCATCCGAAGAGGTCGTTGATGGTGTTGTGCCGGTCATCGCCGTTTTCACCATTGCAGAAGATGGTCCAGAGCAGTGGGCTCTGATACCATATAGGTTTTGATAAGAGAATACTCTTTATTCTCCAATAATTTTATTGAATCAGAAAACAAATACTTATAGACAGATTTGGATAACAAATCTGTAGTACAGAGGATAACGTAAAAACAGAAAAGATTTCCTACTCTAAAGTCGGATTTGATCAGATTTTATTCTAAGACCAAAGTGTTTTGAAGCTTTATTTATTTTATTTGTAAAATATATTCTGTGAATCATGATTAGTTTTATTTTCTTACTACATTCTGATATTTGTGTTTCCTAGACATGCATTTATTCTTGTTTTTAACGTGTAATGTTGCATTTAACCTTTTAATTATTTGTTGTTTCAGTCATCTCTCCGGAAAGTAGCTCTTCATACTGGGAAGGTACAGAACCCTGATTGTCGAACTCTTCCATGTACTTGTTCAAATAATTAGTTTATTTTGTTTTCCAATTATTATACATTTATGAGAATAACAACCGATGAAAAGCAAACTAATAAGTTGGTTCAATCCAGACACAAGTTCTGTTATTATGCATGTACTTCTCATTGCAACCTTATAGACTGAGTTGCTCTGACAAGAATCAACTATATTTTGCATAGACGGCAGTACAGTATGAACTATGAACCGTTTTAGACAAGGAACTCAGGTCAATGGTTCATTTCCAGTCTGCTTGCTGCAGTTGGCCTGTTTGTGTTAATGACTATTAATGTCAATTATGGATTTTACTCAGTATTGTTTCTGGAAATAAATTACTGGATTTTTTTGGCCCAATTTTTCCATTCTTTTTCACTTTGTTTTGGACACAATGTTTCCTTCACTGGAATGATGCCTAATTTCAATACAAATCCTTCTTTGAATGAAGGAAAATTTATTCAAGGAAGGTACTTTTGTTCTTTTTGTTTTTGTTATTATAAATGTACTTTAATGTGTTTGTAGAAGGCAACAAGGATCTCTTTATAAGTTACATTTTCCCATTATTCATACTTGTCCCCATTCCCAGCATCTGCAATTGTTACACCCACAAATTTTAGGAATGTGGGTATTATTTTGAATTTGATGGATGCGGGTTGCAGGCAATAATGTACTTGCTTATAACTTATAAAATGATGGATGAACTGAAACTCCAGTAACTGACTGATAGGTTTGGATGTACATGATAATTATGTGGATGAGGTACATTATTAGAGGCCAGAGGAATTTATTGAAGGGATTTAAAGATATGTATAAGTTGACTTCGGAGTAAATGAGGATGGGCTGTGAATCACAGGTTTAAAAACATTAGTGTGTGCATGTGACTTAACGATCAAAATAGTGGTAATAATAGAGACTTGCCTTTCTCAAAAGGGAGATTTTATAGGCAATGCCTCATAATATCAAGAGATCATTACTATGAAGCATGGACAATCACATGTGATGTGAAACAATAATGATACGGACTTGGAGATGCAGGAATATTAAAACTTTATAGAGAATGCAATTAGGAACTTTAGCAATAATAGTTATGTCTGTATTTCTCTTTTCTTCTTTTGATGTTTCTGGCAGTTCCTTTCTTTACCACTACTGGTACTGGATATACTCCGAGAAAGAGAGCTTAATAAACTATATGGGTTAGATGTATTGTGGCTATGCCACTAGGTTATCTGCAATTAGAAATTTGACTTTTCAATTAGGGTATAATTAATAAATGTGTATATGTAGGAATTGTTCATATCAAAGTAGCATGCTTGTTGTGTTTGATTGAGTATTGGACACTATCAAAGTTATTGGAAATTTCATATATTTATTATTTGTGCTACATGCAGGTTGAGGATCTTCAGAAGATGGATAATTCTTTATTCGGGGAAGGTTTAACTCTCCTCGGTAAAAGGTGTGCAAGGCAAATTATGTTGCATTTTTTTTTTTATTGATCCATTATGTAGATTACTAAACTTTAAACAAATGTCCACATTTTTTAAAATTTGTTTTTGGGTGAATATCATCTTTTATTTTTGTTTTTGTTCTGTTTTGTATTTTTTTTTTCAGTTTCACTTTCTTTCTGAACGACAGGACTTTGTCTTTAATCTTTTGACCTTTCCTTTTTCTTTCTCCTAAATAACTTCTATTACATAAATAAAAACACGAAAAAATACTATGCTATTTCCTTAAATCACTTGAAAATTGATTCATTTTTGGAGCAATATATTGAATTGTGTTGAAATCAAGGGCCAAAAAATACAGTTTCTCGGTCACTTGTTACTAAATGTCAAATGCTGATTGGCATGTCCATTAGAACTAGGCCTTGAAGGAGTAAAAGAGAATGTGGCTGTGCTGTGCTTTCATTTTGTTTAGTATGATTATAAGTTAATAACTGACTTTATTTTTTCATATTATCTTTTAGTTTCTATTGGCTTTAAAAATAATCAGTAATATGATAGGACACAGAACAAGAAATATAGAGTATATTCTCCTCTTCTGAAACGCTGTCGGTGGGATATCAGAATCACTGGGTCTGAGATGTATAGAATTGGTAGAAACAGAAGGACTTATGGAAAATACAAAAAGATGAGATAGCCCAAGCTTGCGAGAGGCTCGGTCTCTCCCACCCCAAATCCTATCTAAGTTTCTCCTTCCTCTTCTCTCTTCTCTCCTCTCTTGTTCCTTTCCATCTACCTGATTCTGCCCTCTGTCCCCTCACATACCACATAAGCAGGTTTTTAGAAAACAAACCCACAACATGCTGATCACACACCCTTCCCTCACACCCACATGGGGCCCCAATCCTCTGTTGCTATTCCCTTTTCCCCTATTGTATACCTTAGTTATAGGAGGGTGCCTATCATAATACTTGTAAAACACCAAGTATTTGCCTTGGTTGCTAGACATGAAAATGGCATGGTGACTCCCTAATTTTCTGCACTGTTACAATTTTATTCCATTGCTTCTGGATGTTGTAGGGGATTTTTACTTAAACTTAAGTCTATCCAGATATAATGTGCTTTGGCTTGTACACTTGATATTAAGTCATCAATCATTAAGTTGATTTTTTTTTTTTTACTACTTACATTTGATGTTTGGGTTTATTCTAATAAATTATCTGTTGCTCATTTTGTAGGTTGTTCCAAGTGACTTGGTTGCAGAAAACTGGTTTCATATATGACCACAAAAATTTAAGCAAAGTTTGTGCTTTACCTTCCCACTCATGTAATCTTTTGTCTTTTTCATGGTTTGAGTAGCTCTTACTGTTTTGATTCAATGAGACTACGAAGGAAAGCAACAGTATAGTCAAATTATGGTCGGTCTGCAATCTGTTGTTTACTATTCTGCATAATTATATGAATATATTCTCCTTAAGGTTTATACAGTATAATCTTACATCTGTTCCATTTTAATATTTTAAACTAATTTGCTTTTTCTGCAGCTTCAATTTTGAAAATTTTAAACATGAAGCTTGAAGTTGAAAGTTGGATTGGATGGTAATAAAAGCAATTTCAGCTGACTATATGTGATTAAAAATATTCTGAGGCAGAAAATGTATTGTTATAACATGGAATATTGATTTAATTAAAACGAGTTGAATATTCATACTGATACTTGCTGGTTGGATATAATTTTGGCAGTGTGTTGTACTAGAGTCAGTAACCATGGTGTTGAATTTTGCAGATACCAATCTTGTTTTTGTTATTTCATAATTTTTCCCGAGATACTCTTCAGTACAGGGGTGAATGCCCCAAAATGCCTGTTAATATAGCTAGCCAGATCTCAAACAGCTTGCTTTTACAATTTCTGTAGTTAGGGACAGTTATGATAGCTGAATGGCTTAGAATAACCTTCTCAGCCTCCTCAATTTATAAAATGATAAGTTACAACAATTGAATACAGAATCCCTTG
The DNA here is from genome assembly GCA_029884605.1 of Ormosia emarginata. NCBI lineage: Eukaryota > Viridiplantae > Streptophyta > Magnoliopsida > Fabales > Fabaceae > Ormosia > Ormosia emarginata. The sequence continues at coordinate 22,568,414 of JAQQTP010000085.1, forward strand.
ATTTTAGGGATTGACTATTAACAACAATATCAAACAATATCAAGCTATATCAAACTATATCAGACTATATCAAATCTAAATCAAACAATATCAACACTCCCCCTCAAGTTGGTGCATAGATGTCATAAGTACCCAGCTTGTTACATATGTAAGTTATTCGTGAGCCCCGTAGAGACTTGGTGAAAACATCTGCAAGTTGATCATTAGAATTGACAAATGAAGTACTAATCTCCTTTGAAAGAATCTTGTCTCGAATGAAATGACAATCGATCTCTATATGCTTAGTTCATTCATGAAAGACAGGATTAGAAGTAATGTGTAAGGCTGCTTGATTATCACAAATCAGCTGCGTAGAACCCATTTTGCAAAACTTTAACTCTTGAAGTAGATGTTTTAACCATATAAGTTCACATGTTGTAAGAGCCATAGTCCTATATTCTGTTTTTGCACTCGATCTTGCAACTACACTCTACTTCTTACTCTTCCAAGAGATGAGATTACCTCCAATGAAAACACAATACCCAGAAGTTGACCTCCTATCACTTGGAGATCCTGCCCAGTCTGCATTTGTATAGGCAACAATGTCTGTGTTACCTCTGTTCTCATATATTAGCCCCTTTCTAGGAGATCCTTTAATATACCTTAAAATGCGAGTCACTACATCCCAATGACTGTCACAAGGAGAGTTAAGAAATTGACTCACAGCACTAACAGCAAAGGCTATATCTGGTCTGGTCATAATGAGATAATTCAACTTTCCCACCAACCTTCGATATCTGCCTGGATCTGAGTACGGCTCCTCCTGATTTGGCATGAGCTTAACTTTCGGATCCATAAGAGTATCCACTGACTTACAATTTAGCATCCCATTCTCTTTCAAAATATCAAGTGCATACTTCCTTTAACAAATGGAAATGCCTGTTTTTGATTGAGCAACCTCAATACCAAGGAAGTATCGCAACTTGCCCAAATCTTTGGTTTGGAAATGTTGAAACAGATGTTACTTTAGTCTAGTGATCCCTTCATGATCATCACCTGCAATTACAATTTCATCCACATAGACCACAAGATAAATGACCTTTTTACACGGTGAATGTTTATAGAAAACAGAGTGATCAACCTCACTACGAATCATGCCAAACTGCTGTATGACCTTACTAAACCTTCCAAACCAAGCTCGGGGTGACTGTTTCAACCCATACAATGACTTCTGAAGTTGGCAAACAAGACTTGACTCCCCCTGAGCAATAAACTCAGGTGGCTGCTCCATATAAATCTCCTCCTCCAATTCACCATTTACAAAGGCATTTTTAATGTCCAGCTGATATAAAGGCCAGCAAGAGATAGCAGCCATGGATAAAAAGAGACGAACAGATGCCATTTTAGCAACAAGAGAGAATGTATCACCATAGTCAAGACCATAAATTTGAGTATATCCTTTGGCCACAAGACGAGCCTTCAAGCGATCCACAGTCCCATCGGGACCAACTTTGACAATAAAAACCCAACGACAACCAATAGTAGACTTCCCTGGAGGAGAGGGAACAAGAGCCCAAGTGTGGTTAGATTCCAGTGCTGTCATCTCATCAATCATAGCCTGTCGCCATCTTGGATGAGATAGTGCTTCCTGAACAGTTTTAGGAATAGAAATGGACGACAAAGCAGAAACAAAGGCATAATGGTTGGAAGATAAACGATGATAACTTAGAAAATTATAAATAGGATGAGGATTGCGAGAAGAACGATTACCTTTGCGAAGTGCAATGGGAAGGTCAGTGGTAGGCTTAGGTTGGACCGGAATCGACGGAGACGGAGGAGCAGGAGATGAGTCACTGGTGTCCACAACAGGTGCAGCCTCCGGAGTAGTAGGATGAGGACGATGGTGATAAGTGAGACGAAATGGCTCCATGAGGTACTTAGGAGCACTAGGGGTAAGCCTCTTGTATATGTTAGACAGGTGGACTTAAAACGGGAGAATTGAAGACTGGAATAGGCAAGACTTGAGAAACAGACTCCGACAAGACTTGTGAGGCAAAGAAAGGTGTATCCTCGAAAAAGATAACATCTGCGGAGATGTGAGAACGATTTGTGGATGGAGAATAACATTTGTACCCCTTTTGAACCCGAGAATAACCAAGAAAGATACACTTAATGGCGTGAGCAGCAAGTTTGTCGAGACCTGGAGCAACAGTGTGGACAAAACATGTGGAACCAAAAACACGAGGGGGAACAGTATAAATGGGTGCCTGAGGATATAGAATAGAGTGAGGAACCTGGTTATTGAGAACAGAAGATGGCATTCGATTTATTAAATAACTGCAGTGAGAACAACATCACTTAAAATTTCACAGAACATTAGAATGTAACATGAGAGTACGAAGTTGTTTCAACGATATGGCGATATTTGCGCTCAGCCACACCATTTTGTTGAGGTGTGTGAGGAGAACTCGATTGATGAACTATACCATGCGATGCCATGAAAGAATTAAAGGGACAGAAAAATATTCTTTGGCATTATCACTGCGTAAGATACGAATAGTTTGTCCAAATTGATTATGTATTTCAGCACAAAATTTTTGAAAAATAGTAAATAACTCATAACGTTCTTTCATTAAAAATAATCAGGTACAACGAGAGAAATCATCGATGAAAGTAACAAAATATCTATATCCTAAGAAAGAAGAAATACGACTAGGACCCCGAACATCAGAATGAACAAGACTAAAAGGAGACTTTGCACGACCTGTAACCTTGCTTGGAAAGGATGCCCGAACATGTTTTTCAAGTTGACATGCCTCACACTCCAATGCAGGTAAATTAGAGAGATGAGGGACCATTTTCTTTAATTTATTCAAACTCGGATGACCAAAACGACGATGAAGAAGACTAGGCGACTCTGTGGCAGCGCATATGGTAGAGGATGGTGGTTGTAAGTAGTAGAGACCGCGTGACTTAGATCCTGCTCTAATCGTCTTCCCCGTACTCTGGTCCTGGATAGAAAATGAAGTAGAAGTGAAGGTTATGGAACAATTGAGAAATCGAGTAAGTTGACTAATAGAAATTAAATTAAAAGGACATCCAGGTACAAATAAGACTGAATTTAAAGACAGAGAGGGAAGAGGTGAAGCATGACCAATACCAGTGGCTTGAGATTTAGAGCCATTAGCAAGGGTGATGTGATGTGGTGCTTTAGTAGAGGATAAAGTAGAAAAGAGAGAAGAGTTACCAGCAATATGATCAGAAGAACCAGAATCCAAAATCCAGGAACCAACAGGAGATGAATGAGAGAAACAAACCATAGAATTACCAGAATGAGCTATAGTTGCTGAAGATGAGGCTTGTTGGGCTGCCTTAAGCTAAAGGTACTCCTTATATTCATCAATTGAAAATTTGTTCTGATTGTGACCTGTCTGATTATCATACACAACCTCGACTTTCTGATCGGCAGACTGCGTCACATTAGCTGACTTTTCTGGGAAACCATGAAGAGAATAACACTTGTCTTGGGTATGACCCACGCGCTTGCAATAAGAGCACTGAGGACGATCACCTCTACCACGACCACCTCTTCCACCACGCCCACGGCTTCGTCCTCCACAGTTTGCCGAATTAGAGACAAAGGCCGAGGACTCTGAAGCTATTTGGGAGCCAATCTCAGATGTCTCCACTGGTGACGGAACTCGTAGAAGACGATCAATGAGCTCCTCCACCGTGGGGATGTTAGGATTAGTTAGAGCTTGATTCCGGACAGATTCAAAGTCCTCATGTAAACTATGAAGAACAAAGACCATATACATATTATCAAGTTTTGCTAGTACCTTCGTAAGATCATCACCTGTTATAATGCGTTTAATGTCATCAATGACGGACTATGCTTTGTTCAGATAAGAGGGAAGATCATGATCTATCGAAGAGTGGCCAAATTGTGGACAGAAGCATAGAGACGTTGTAGATCATTGGAATAGACATTTTGAGCTTTCTTCCATATTTCATAACAAGTTTTGTACGGGCGAAAGTGTACCATCAACTTCGGATCAATAGACTGCCATAAAATAGAGACCAACTGATAATCTGCCCTTTTCCATTCATCACGAATTTTCTCATCAATCTCTGCTTCCTTCTTGGTGAGATGTTCATAAAGCCCTTGACCTAAAAACCAAACTTCAACCGCATTGTACCAATCCACAAAATTCTTACCATTGAGTTTTTCCGATGTGATAATGGGACTTCCAGAGAAGGCAAAAGAGATGAAACCCTTCCCTGTAGACCCAGAACCAGCACCAGAATTGACGTCAGAACCTTTGGAAGAGCCGGTGGTTGAATCGGACATGGTGAGAAGGAGAAGAATGAAAGTTCTTGAAACTGGACTTTGATAGTCAAAAGGAGGCCAGAGGACGCCGGCGAACAAGACGGAGATGACGCGCGGACGAAACGGCGCGTGGACGGCGGCGCGTGGAGCTCACGCGCGCGGAGATCTGCGGACGGTGGCGGCGCGTGATGGCACGTACGGCTGAGAACGGAGGTGGGTCTTCTCGGAAACGGATCGCCGGCGCTTTCTGAGTTGTCCGGTCACCTTACTTTGGTGATCGGAGACGGTGGCCGGAGATGATCGCCGGAGAGAGGTTCTTGACTAGATCGAACCCTAGCTCTAGATACCAAGTTATGATAGCTGAATGGCTTAGAATAACCTTCTCAGCCTCCTCAATTTATAAAATGATAAGTTACAACAATTGAATACAGAATCCCTTGATTTTAGGGATTGACTATTAACAACAATATCAAACAATATCAAGCTATATCAAACTATATCAGACTATATCAAATCTAAATCAAACAATATCAACAAGGACATTCAATTATGAGATGAAAGATGGTTGGGGTCTGGCAACTGATGGAAAAGTCTTGTTTGGAAGTGATGGCAGTTCAACATTATATCAAATTGATCCTCAAACATTTAAAGGTCTGTCTCTAATGAAATTTTATTCCTTTCCTTATCAACATTTATATGCAAAACCCCTTTTCTCAAACCTTTTTGTGTCCAGCTTTCAAACTTGGCAATACTTTGATTAGTTTATCTTTGTTTGCCTTGCATTTTCACAGAATTTACTTTGCTCTCTTTGATGTAGCTGTATCAAAACAAGTTGTCTACTATAAGGGTCATCAAGTACACAATCTCAATGAATTGGAATATATAAATGGTGAAGTTTGGGCAAATGTTTATATGGTATCTCCTTGCATGTTCAACTGTGAATATAGTTGGAGAAAATAGATCTCTTTCCTTAAAATTCTGCAAAATGAAGACAAATGTTAGTCATATATGCATGATGTCTGTGGCCCAAGGTTCTCTGTTAAGCTGGATTTTGTTTGAGGTTGATATTTCATTATGTAGACTGACTGCATTGTAAGAATCTCTCCCAGTGATGGTGGTGTTCTTGGATGGATTCTCCTCCAAAATTTAAGGTATGGCTTCTCCTTCTCCATATGCAAACTAACTACTTAATGCTTATGTGCATGTTAATGACATAATAAGTAAAGTAAACCCCCAAATTTGGTCCTCTGAAGATTAGTGACATTATTGGTCCTCAAATAATGATTTTTGCTAGTCACATGACATCAATTTTGTCCTAGTAAAGAGTGACTTTAGGACTATTTTGATGCCAAAAAATTATCGTTCCAGGACCACTTGTTGTAATAATCTTCCAAGGATCAAATTGATGTTTCAAAAATCTTTCTAGGACAAAAATAGGGAATAAGAATGTTTGTCCATTTGTTGCTTAAAGTTACATTTTATCTATCATATGCAGGAAAGAAGTAATGGAAGCTGGGAATAATGTAAGGAATCTGAGCCTTCTGATCTCTAGAGATAAGATTTTTGTCCTTTTATTCAGTGAATCATCTTTTCTTTTATTCCTGTTTTGAGATCAAGTAGTCATTAGAGATAAGTTGTTGCACATGATTCATTGCTTACGTGTAGATCTTTTATATTTTAGGCTATTGATGTTTTGAATGGGATAGCATGGGATGGTGAGCAGAAGCGGATTTTTGGTAAGCTCTAGTTTTTTTAGTTTATTAAATTGTTAAATAAGAAATTGTTATTCAAACATATCATTTCCTTTGCATCCATCCGAGACTTATTAGTTATTTCTTTTTAAGTTAATATTATTAAGCACGGCATCTGATGAAAATAGAGGTCAAAATGGAAGTGAACTGACTGCAGATTTTAATTTGAAAATGTTAAAATGGTATGCATAAGAATACAAAGTTAACCATTTTTATTGAGAAGATTAATAAATTACCCAGGAAAAGGTAAAATGTTACGTTCCTTTTCCTTTAGGAATTTCCTAGTAAGCATCAATAAATGAAAGCTAATTTCTTGGTTTTAGTTTCCATTTCCATTTCCATTTCCAGTACTAGTAAGTTTATGTGACTTATGTCTTGCTTGCAGTGACTGGAAAACTGTGGCCAAAGCTGTATGAAATCAAAGTTTTTCGTATAAAGAAACCAATTGAAGAAGGGGTCATTGAGCAGCTTTGCTTGCGTAGGCCTTTCGGATTCCCATAATTTTAGCTGTTTCTACGTTAGTTTTTGAAATCTATTTGGAAGAATGGGCTGCTGAACTGAGTTTTGGAAATGGTACTATGACATGAAACTTTTCAAAATATGGGAGAATGCTGCCCTCTTCATTGTTTCAGCCCTATAATGCCGTACCCTTTCTAGTATCATTCTTCTATTATAGCACGTCAAGAATTGTAATTAGAGCAATATACTGAGAGGTCAATCAATTCTTCTGTATATGATAGGGCTGAGGTTGTAAGTTACAGGAAAGTGTAAGACAAAGGGCTACTTGAGATGTCATATGCTGGAATAGAATGGGAATACAACCCAAAAATAAGAAAGAAAGAAAGAAATAGAATGGATGGATTTAGTGGTTAAATCCTATTATGGCTATTGTCTTGTTTTATATCACAAATTAAGATTTCTGGTTCACCAGATGTAGATGTGTAGATTGTATTATCTATTATGGTGGTGGCATCTCTAGGAAAGGCTATTTATAAATATTTAAGCTTTGATAGTTTGATAAAATCTCTTTTAAGAAATGTTCTTCACTTTTTTTCTTCATTTGTTTTTGCTGTTTAATAGAATATTCAATGCAAATAATTTTCTTTACTGAATTTAATTTTTAAGAGACAAGGTTTTCTTCTTAACAGCGTTCTTTACTACTTTATTTTTTCTGAGTCAGTTAAAAGTCCTTTTGAGTAAATTCATGTTATATTACACCGTGATCACTTTGGTATCAATCGTTGGTAAAGTCTGCATTTCATCAGGAAAATATGATGATAAGAGCTTTAGAAAACTGAAGGGGAAATAGATGGTAGTGAATAATGAAATGCGTGATTAATTGACAACATTTTTTTTTTTACGGTGACAATAGTATTTTTACTTAGTAACAATTAAAAAAAACAATAAATAATGAAGCATTGCAGGGGTAGTAGTGGGAGAGAAATAATATCAAGATATACGTATGTAAAGCATTTATTATAAATATAAGTAGACCAGCGGATTTCATCATGTGAGCTGTGTACTAAATTAAATTAATTTGTACTTTACCAATGCTATTGTATATTGTGATCACTAACAAGTACGTGATTTTTTTAAAAAATTGTTTGAATAAATACTTCGATAAAAAGTTGTTGATTAGATACTAATTAAGATCCAATCTTCTAAAAAGTTGATATGTAACATCGATACAAATAATGTTCGTAATTTAATCAATCTAGTTATGTTCGTAATTTAATCAATCTAGCTGTATCAATAAAATTTTATATTAATATCTTTTCATCCCAACTAATGCATTTTTGTGTACTTAAATAATTTAAGGATAGGCTTACCATTTTGTTCTTGACCATTGTTAATATTAAAAGTGTAGTTATTATTATATAGAATACCAATTTCTTAACCACAATGAAAGACTAAATAATCTTTTTTAAATGTGAAAGGCCTTATTAGTGAACAAGTTTTTGTAAGACGTTGGTTAGAGGATTTACAAGAATTTTACAAATTGATAGCTATGTTTTTGCTTCAATTAAACTTTGAACTCTTCTTTGTCATACCTCTTCTTTCTTTGCTCACTGTTAGGCCTTTTTCAGAAAATAAATTCTTGTCAGTGAGAAATTTGTTTGGAAAAATAAAAATAAAAATCTCAACTCATTTTTCCACTACTCCAGTGAGTTAGCACCTGAAAAATTTGAAATAAAACCAAGAGTTCAAAACTTCAAATCATAGTAACTTCATCTACTAGCTATTCCCGGAGCCATAACCGGTCGACAAAGTAACTAGCTTCAAATTTCCAATTTTCCATGTAGTTCCACAACAAACTCAAAACCACTGCACATGCAACTCTCCCTTTATCTTTCTCTTCCCTCGTCACCTTCCATTTCATCATCATGAAACAAAAGCTCTCAATATCAACCTCATTCTTTGGCATCCCATTATGGATTTTGCTAGTAGCTTCCACAGCAGCATTCATTGTTGTGGCTTGTCTCATCATGTGCATTTGCTTCATATACTATCCACGTGGAAAATCCTACAAACCCCGTTTTTCTTTACCCAAATCAATTGCATGCAACCACTACCGTGGTGTTTTTAGCTCTTCCTCCCTTGACAGGAGGTTACTATCAGCATCAGGCAATAACATCTCAGAACTTCATATTATGAACTTTGAAAAGTTATCAGGTAAACATGAGTTGGTCCTATCTGACCAGTTTTATCCACAGGTCAATGGCATTATAAGAGATGGATATTTTACAGGTTTGGAATCAAGTGGTAAGTTCCGTCCTGCAGCCAAGGATTTGAGGAAGGGGTGTCACTTTAGCCTAAAGGAGATAGAGGATGCCACAAATGGATTGGCTAAAGAAAATGTGATTGGAAGTGGGGATAATGGGATTGTCTATCTTGGTTTGTTGCCAAACAATAGGAGGGTGGCTGTGAAGAGGCTAGTGTGTGACAGGTACACAATTGTTGCTAGAGTTCATATTAAATTCGGTCTCTTTTTCTTCTATGGAAGGACATTTACCCTTCATATTGGTATGAAAATAAGGTTATTCAGTAGGCTGAGTGACAAAAAAATATGATTTCTGAATAACAACTAACAAGAAAATGTAACATGGTGTTTTAATCCTGTTTGTAATTTGCTTTCCTGTATGAATTCAATATTGCTTTTCTATGTTTATGGAATTATCCCTTCAGCAAAAATAAAAAATGATTTTGTTAGAGCTGAATTTAATCAGAATCATCGAGTAGGATTTGTGCAAATTTCTTGACTAAAGTATGAGGTAACTTGATTTTTTGCCTTATTCTGACGGCCATTTTAATGCAACGGAGAATTTTCATTTAACTAAAATTGTATCCCATATAAAGCATCTGAAACCATCAAAATTTTTTTTTTTTATTTGGATACGGCTCAGATTCTGACTTAGTAATCTGGCAAACCATTTTGTTCTAGTTTGGCTTCACTGGCTCACACAAGTTGATCAATAGACTATTCAGACTCTAATGATGCATAATATGTCACTGTTAAGTTGATATCAAACATGTAAATTAGGCCTTTAATTTTTTACCCCTTTCTTAGTCGCCAACCTTTGGAATTTTTTGCATCACAAATGGAGGCAATTGGACGTGTAAAGCACAAGACGCTGGTGAAATTGATTGGATATTGTATTGAGGGAGCTTACAGGTATAAACTAGTTTTATCTGAAACTAAAGAAGTCTATCAAGTTCTGCTTGTATTCATAATTGCAAATGTAAAAATAGTTAACACTAACAGGCTTCATATCTCAGGATGTCAGTATCTGAATATGTAGATAATGAAAATCTGCATCATTGGCTTCATGAATTTCCTGGACAAGTCAGCCCTCTTACACGGCCTATGAGATTAAACATTATCAATGGTGTGGCAAAGGGGTAAGAATTAGATCTCAAAAATATATGCTACATCTTTATTTATAGAAATTTATGCTTATATGACCTGAAGACAAAATACTTATGCAGACTGGCATACCTTCATGAGGAAGTTGAACCAAAGATTCTCCATGGCAGCATAAAATCAAGCAATATATTGCTTGACCACCAATGGAATCTAAAGATCTCTGATTTTGGCCTTGTCAAGCTTCTCAATCCTGAATGAAGTCACATGATAATGGAAGCATTGGGGTCAGTTTTTTTCCTTGACAAAATTCTCAGATAATTTATCTTCATGAAATAATTTGACATTGTATGCAAATTCTTCTTATAACACATTATTTGATACAAATTATCAATTTTCAAATTAATTTTTATTTTCACATGCTCCAGTTATGTAGCTCCAGATTGTCATTCCACTAGTACCTTCACTGAGGGTAATGACATTTATGGTTTTGGAATACTTATCATGGAGATTGTATCAGGGAGAATTCCTTTATATCACAGTCAACCCCAGGTACCAATACTGGATTCATCAGTTGTTGGTTTTCATTCCTACTTACTTAGTATCTTTTAGATAATGAATTTAACATGACTCCATATTGCAGGCTCTTATAGTAGACTGGTTCAAATCAATGATTTCCAAAGGAAAAATTGCATATGTGGTTGATCCAAAATTGCCTGAAATGCCTTCTTCCAAGGAACTTAAACGAATTATTTTGGTTGCTCTAAGATGTGTAGATCCTGATGTGAATCCAATATTCAAAATGGGAGATGTCGTTCGCATGATTGAGACCAACCTACTTCTTTTTGAGGTAAGAACAACTTGTTCTTCAGTTTTTAGAAATTTACCTACTTTTGACCTGTTGTTAATTCCCTCTTCCTCAAATTTACTGAAGGAACACCAAATTGCCTTGGAGCCCTGTGAACATAATCACTCTCCACAAAGTCATACTCCATCAGGATTAGGTGATACTCATTTAGAGAGAAATAGAAGGCTAAGCAGCAGCAATCACTACCAGAAAATGGCTGGAAAATAACAATATTGTTCCCAAATGCTATTGGCACACCAATTTGACTGAATTTTTCAATATTTTCACATAGTTCACGAGTTACTAGAGCTTAATCCATAAGAATGATTTATTATGAGTCAAATTGTACTTAGATCCGAGTAAGAATTTCTTTCTAATAACAGATCAAAGCAAAGGGACTTTATTCATCCTCTGAAGGTGTGCGCGTGTGAGAGACTAAATTTGAGAAATATCAAACATCTCTTGCTCCTTATCCAATATATTTGTAGTAAACCATAGTTTAAAATAGGCAATGACAAGCCACTAGAATTAAGTTGGTGGTGAATTGAGTAACTAGAGACTTGGTCCTTGTTAGTATTTGCAACCATTCTTTCCGGCGCTGATTCTAAACATCGTATTCGTTGTCATAAACGGAACCAAACCAAAACAAAATGGAGATGAAGCACTTTGCTACAAACTAGAGAATGAGAAGAAAATAATAAAGAAAGTGGAAGGAAGAGAAAAAGATGTCTAGAAAAGTATTTGAAGAAGATAAAGATTAATTTGGGTAGGAAAAAAAATCATTAGCATTAGTTGGGGAAGCAGTTAGAACATTAAGATAAAAAAAGAATAATGCATGCAAGGATTACAATTTCAAATTTTAAATATTAGAAGATATTTGTTCAAAAATGTTTTAGAAAAAGTGATTAATGATTGATTGAATTTTTCATTATAGATTTTGATAAAAATGAAGCATATATGAAACACATGAAAAATGGGACAATTTTGATAATATAGCTGTATAAAGAGAATAAAAATTTGGAGGGAAAAAAACTCATATGAATGACATGTGACATTGGCCGCTTGCATGAATTGTGTTTTATTTTATTTCATTTTTTAGAAACACTGTATTTTATATAATAGTGTATAGATTCAACCTTGTACAACCAGCACTATGAGCTAATTAAAGTTGTTAAATAGTCATAAAATTGTATGCCAATTGGTGGCATACAATACAAATTTGCGTGAGGTTTGTGCTACTTAACCAACAAGAAATTGCCTGATTTACTAATTAAAATGTAGTAATGGTTCAGCTAGTGGTAGCATAATAAAATTTTGCATCAACACCAACCTTGCATGGACTGGTGCAATTGAATAATCTACTTAATGTGGACGAGGTTTAAAAATTATTATTGATTATGGAAATGTCTCCTAACAAATAAGGGTGTATCTATTTTTAAATTATTTAATAAGTTAACATCATAATGCACTTTAAATTAGATTAATAATGGATAAGAAAAACAGCAACAATTTGGTAATAAGAAAAACAGTAGATACACTCTATAACTTCTATTTGAATTCATTTTTGTAAAATTTCTACGTAGATGACAATAGCGTTATTACTATATTAGATTCAAAATTCAAATGCATTCATTCTCTTAGAAGAATGAGCCTTGTTAAAAGCAACAAGTCTTGAACTGAACACTTTCGATGGGCAGTTTGTCATCTGGAAAAGGACAGTCAAATGTCTCTTCCTTCTCTGGCAGCATTTCACAAGGCTTAGGAAGGACATTGCTTGTAACCCCCTCAACATCAGTGCAATTCCATTGCAATTTCTTTGTTCCACCAGTAATAGTCACATTAGAAATACAGATTCCTTTAAAAGGATCATTGGGAATTCCTTCAAGTCTTGCTGAATATTTGCAATAATCTGCCCTCACATCTCTATAATTTATTCCAGTAATGTTAGGAAGTGCTTTGGGATCAAAGCCACGGTCAGGGTGTGATCCATAAGAACCTGTCATCCAAAACACATATTTCATGGTGTTCAAGTTCATTCCTTTAACAAATATGTCTTTCACATATCCGCCTCTTCCGGCTGCAGTTTTGATTCTAACAGCTGATTGAGTATTGAGAGCTGTGATGTCTTCAGCTCTAACATCTTGGATTCCACCAGACATTTCACTGCCTAAAGCAATCATAGCACTATCAGGGGATAAACATGTAAGCCTTCTAATGATTATGTGTTGGCTTGGCATTCCAAATTTGATTCCATACTCATCCCAACCACTTTTAATTGCAACACAATCGTCACCGGAGACAATATAACAATCTTCAATCCTAGTGTTGGTACAAGAATCTGTAAAAAAGGAGGGAATAATTAGACAGTGGATAAAATTTCAACCAATATAGTATGTAGTAATAATTGAAAAATTTTAATATGAAAGCCACATGTCCACTACTCCAAATTGAAAACATATAATTAAATTGAGAACTTTAAAATAGAGGAAAGGGGGTAACACTTCAATATCCTTAAGTGGTATCAGTACTTTTAAGTGATGTGACATAAAGTATGATTAACTCAATTACATAATGATTGCAACATGCAATCAACATGCAATCATTATGTAACTTAGTTAATCATACTTTATGTCACATTACTTAAAAGTACCGTTACCATTAAGGCATATTGTAGAATTACAAGTATTGAATATATTATTCATCATCTCTCAAACTAATCTCCTTTTCTTTTGTCTTTTTCATCTTCTGTTTTCCTTTGAAATCCAGTGGAAATAAGTATATAATAGAATAATTAAAAAAAAATACCAGGATCTATTCCATCAGTGTTGGGAGAGTCAACTGGTGCAGAAATGGTCAACCCTTGAATTATAATGTCACTGCAGAAATGGGCTTGATATGAATAGCAGAACATATAGTGCATCAAGATTAACCATGAATGCAAAAGAAAATTCTTGTCAAACCTGCTATAAATTGGATGGACAAACCAAGATGGGGAGTTGATCAAAGTGAGATTTGATATCTGGATGTGATCAGAGAACATAATCTCAATCAAGTATGGCCTGGTGAGTTTCAATTCACCCTTGTGGAACTTGTCCCACCAATAAGATCCTTGCCCATCAATTGTCCCATTATAACCTTACGAACAAATACAAAATAGTTGACATTAAAAATGATTTCCAATGAGACATGACCTTAAAAACCTCAAATAGTGGTATAACAATGGGTCTAGTAGTTACCAGTAATTACAACATCAGTGAGGTTAGTTCCAAATATGAGACTACTAAACCTTCCATCAGGAACATCTCTTCCTCTGCCATATGATGGTAGTACGGGAAGTGGAGGCCACTCTGATTCATCCTGTCAATGTCATGAAAGTGTCTATTAAGGAGAAATATCAAATATCAAACATACACCGAAAAAAAAAAAAAACACTAGCAATTGTGATGTCAAAGGCTGCTGAACTAACGTGCCAAGAAATCATAGTTAGGTGAGAGGTTAGTGACGATAAATTGGGTAACCAATTTTCTAGTGATGCCACTATTTTTAACCTTTGAATGGATAAATGGTCCAACTACTGTGACTTATTTAACCACCATTCTTAAAAGTTCATAAATTCTGGCAAAAATTATAACAAATAATTCTGGCCGTGTAAATTACTTTTGCCTAAATCTCTAGTCAATGAGCTTTGCCTTTACCTTAAAACTTATTTTTTTTATTAAAACTTCTACATATCTTCCGTTGATGTATTCTACACAGAAAAATAGGGGGCACATGTGCCATACTGAAAAGAAATCATATTAAATATTTCACAATTATATACCAATCATATTTTCTAACTTCTGTCACATCTCAAATAAACAAATATGATTGACCACATGCTACAATGTGAGGGCTATCAAATATTCTGATAATTGAACAGCAAAGAGAGGGAAGGGGAGGGGGGAACTAAGTAAATACCTGAGATGCAAGAATGACAGCATCTTTGTCGAGAAAAAGGGTGAAATGGCTAGTGAGATTGAAGCTTCCTGTTAGCCATTTTCCAGGTGGCACGGCAAGTAGAGCTCCCCCATCATATGCATATTGGCTGAGATTGCTAATTGCATCTTGAAAGACCTTGGTGTTGGATGTTTTGCCATCACCAACCCCACCAAAATCAGTCAAATATGCAGTGTGTTTTCGGCAATTGATGGCAGGGTACTCATCAGATGCTACCCTCGCTCCTAGTGATCCCAATAGCAGAACAGCTGAGATAACCCCAGCAACCTGTAGAAAACCAGTGTTTATCTCAAACACCATCATGGCGAGGAAATCTTCAAATTGGCTAAATAACAAAACACAACAAGGGACACATTTTCTTGTCTTGGACTCAAGGTAATTAACTTATATAAAAGATGAAGCAAAGGCGGAAAACTGGTTCCTGAACAAAATCCAGAAACCAAAAGGATCAAAACACTGGAAAAGGCAAGTACAAACGTGCATTAGAAAACAAAATAAAAAACTATATTAACTATGAATCAGAAAAAAAAAAATGTTAGTATATCAGAAAAAACTCAATGCACAAAAAGAAAAAAGAAAATTACATAGGAGTTTCTGAGTTGTGGACACTGCTTCATAGTTTGACTGGGACTCTGAGGTTTCAGTTTTCCTTTCTGGGACAGAAAACAAAGACAAAGGCCATATTTAAACTAACGCATGTATGGAAGAAATTATTACTAGGCTGTAATCAAATAATAATAATAATAATAATAATCCTAGGCGATATATCTAAGGAGACATTTACGGAGAGTAACATGAACGTGGTGATTTTGGAAAGCTACATAGAATATTAAAAATAATAACGGTCACATGAAGAACATAATTACGTGTTAGGAAAGCACTGTACGGTCCTATATGGTGGCGGTTATAGGCACATGTTGTAGATCCATGAGAATGAGCAATGTCCTTGCCATTTTTAAGTTTTATCCTTCCTTGGACGATATGGACGGGTATTTAATATTCTCATATCAACTTAATTAAGATCCATCTTGAAATTTTGCTTGATTGTTAGGCTGTTCCTGTTGGTCTATCACAAGCTAGCCCCACACCTTTTTGGATGCAACTTTTATATTCTTACATCAAATAGTACATAAATTTTTTTTTACACTCTATTTAATATTATTTATTATACATATTTTTTTCTATTATTTTCTCTCACTCAATCATATTCCTTAAAAAAGGTATAAATAATACATATATCACTAAAAGTGATGTATAACTATCTTTTTTCTTTTGGATGTGGGAAGTAATCCCTACTTCAATCTTTAATAGCATGGCTCTGGCAATTTGGTGTTGTCGATGAGATTCAAAGTCTTATACTACGAGTAAAATTAGTCACAATTCATTTATTTGCATGTTATTCTTTTTATTTGTCCAAAAAGAGTTAACTCATGTACAAAAATATATTATATATCCAATACTAGTATTACTTTGCAATGTGTATTAGTTTGAGTGGAAGGGATTTAAATCCCTTAAGTATATAGTTCTAAATTTGATTATTAAATTTATGTGTACGAAAATAATACTGTTATGAAGAATTTCCACTTAGAAGATTAATTCCTCAAAATGTAGGAGATAGAGAGCCAAGCTAAAAGAAAAATGGGCCTAATTAATCCCTCGGAATCAATAATCTTAATATAAAAATAACACTTTAAGGTGCTTCAATGTGTCCCTCGTTCTCCATGTATTAAACAGTCCAAATATAATGTGTTAAGTGCACCTACATTTTAATGTATCTAAATTAACAAAACCTTTATTAATTACTAGGTTTATCACCTTAAAGCTACCCATTATTATATTTCTTTTTACATAAAATCCAGAAACTGAGAATTTTTCTTCCTTCCCTAAAAAGTTGATAAAATTAGTGAATTAAATTGCTCTGGTTTTTAACTCAAAATTACACAACATTAACCTCTCCTTCCCAATATTATTGCTAAATTCAGTTATTCTTTTTATTGAACAAATTCATACATCACACAACACATTAGGATTTTTTTTTCTTAAAATATTCTCTCATCCAATAGGAGAGAGACTAATTTTTTAGAACTATTCTAATTATGTTTGTTCTCTCTTCTTAGGCTAGATTTTCCAATAAAACGGCCTCTAAAGTGAAAAAGTGACAGTTTTATTCAACACTGAATAAAGTTTTCAACCTCTATAGGTAGAGATTTTATTTGTGAAAAACAGTACGTGCCTAATCCGGGGGGGGGAGTGAAGAAAGAAAAACCAAAGCAAAAGGAAAAAGCTAGAGAGGAAATGTTGTCCTTCCAGTCTAAATAACACCCTGGTATTTTCTGGGTAAGTACGGATAAAGATTTCTTCTTGTTCATAAGTATGCTACTTTTTAATTTTAAGGATATTCATATCACCCAAAACCTTTAGGTTTTCACCTTTTATAACCTGTATTACAGCCTTGACTCACTTTCAAGTTTCAATTATGAACCTCAACTAGCCAAAATTTAGATTTACTTTATTGGGGCGGTGTTCAATTTACATCTATAATTGGAAGAACTTTCCTAAGAGAAATTGATTATTCTAACTAACAGTACTAGAGCTCACGATAGAAATGTAATTCAGTATTCTAGCTTTTGACACCCCCATGACAGTTGAAGATTGGTTTTGGTAGAGGTTTTAAGTTCCATGCTCACTGTATACAAACAAAAAAAGATTAGTTCCTATGAGTTGATGGATGATAATGTAGCAGATATTGTTATTCATAATGTGATAATGTTCTCTATATAATTTTGAGAGAAATCATAATTTCAAATTATAATCACTGGTGTAAATTATAACCATCCTGAAAAAACTTTTTATATTGTGTGTCTTCTTCCTTATTAAAAAGTACATTGAATTATAAGATTTGTTTCATTTGTAATATTCAGTTTTATACATAGATTCAGATTAAAATATATATACACACACACATAGTTTATGCTTTACATACAAGGAAATCAATTAAGACTTTGGGTTTAAACATGTTTTACATTCTCTGCTTTAGAATTTTCAGAATGATTAATAAAAGTCGCAGTAAACGAAGAAATTGATATAAGGAAGACAAATAATCTTCGAATTTCTTTATTTGAAGAGAAACGTATTTGCTATATTTTCCAATATAGATATGATGACAATATAATAGCTACTAATTCCACCAAATAATATAATTGCTACTAAACTACTACTTCAATACTCACAAGGAGTAGTTTAAATGATAAACAAATTTGAAATAAGGATTAGTCTTGCACTTAGAGGGTATAGGGAAAATCTCGTAAGAACAAATATATTAAAAAAAGAAAACTACTACTTCAACGAAATGTAAAAGACGTTCTTAGCAATAGCATTTTGAGTAGAAAAAAAATAAATTACATTCTTTGAAGGCAACCAATATCCCCATACTTTGATGATTACCACCAACTTTGTCTTGAATTGAGTGATAGTTTTTTTTTTTTTTTAATTAATGTAATCTCTTTATGCGTACATGTCCAATCTTCAGCTATTAAGAATGGTCTGATAGTGAGTTGGGGTGGATATGAAGCTTCCAGATATTGCAGTGGAGTTGCATTCTCTTGAATCCATCATCAGGTGTGTGCATATCAGTAGGCCACGGATCTTCACCATCATGGAGCAAAGCTTCCGTGGGATGATCCTCCTTCCTCTTGTGTATTTAACCTTACTTGCGAATTGTTCAACATATTAAAGCAATATAACCCTTTAATGATATCTCTTAATTACATATGAATTCTCCTAGCTAGAGTGCTAGAGTATTTTTTTGTAGTGTCTATACACCACAGTTTGAATGTGCTATTTCACCTTATTAAATTATCATGTCTTTGGATATGCACAGATAATTTGCAAGACCTACAATCAAATCACTAATTCCAGTAACTACAACTCTTTTCTTGTTTAATGATATAATCATCTCATTAAAAATAATTAATTATTGTAATTTCTAATTATTAAGGTATAATTTTTATTTGAAATTAGTTTTTAAATTTTCTAATTAAAATTGTATGCCAATTGAAAAATGATTTTTTTAGAAATTAATTTTTAGTAGGTTTTAAATATTATTTACTATTTGTATAGCTTACTTTGATACCAATTAAGGCATGTGATCATCTACAAGACTACAACCCTAGATACAAAGAACATTGCTAATGGATGATGTAGATGTTTTTCTTGATAAGTGAATATAACAGGATTAACAAACTTTACGTCTACTCCATGAGGCCCTGCTCACTGTTTTTGGAGTTCAGAGCATGTGTGTAATCCATCCTTTCTGGCATTTGCATCTTCTTTCTTCTATAGTACGTAACTGAAGATTATAGCTTGTGGAAAAGCATTGCATGCGAAATTAAGTTGTGAGAAAAATGATGGCCCCATACGTATTTTGATATCGGCATCCTGTTATTATAACACAAATCAAAAATCTTTTTTTTACACTAATTAACTTTTGATATCTACTTTTGACACTTATAAAATATGGTGAATACCTATAAAATAAATAATAATTTTTATGTTGTATATAATAAATTTTAATTAGATCAAGTTAAAGAGAATAGATAAAGAAAATTAACATATAAATAATAAAGATCATCACTTATATATGTCCTCATTAATCACCACATTCTTAATTTGTATTAAAAAATATGTGTCAATAAGTAATGAATATCTATAAGATAAATTATAATCTGAATATAAAATATGATAAATTCTAATTTTAAATCACTATATATAATAAAAAAAAATTCTCATAAATAATTTAAATTATCACTTATTATTTTATAAAAAGTAAGTATTAAAAGTGTATGCACAAATAACTTGATTGAACACAAATTTATGTCCATGTTTACGAAAGCCAGACTCATAGAGTAGCACTGAATCTGGGGGTGGTTCGAAGTTCGAATATGCCATAAATTGGGGTCCCTTTTGACCACAATTTTATAATTAAATTGGAATAGATTAGTTTATTTTCTGTGTAAACTACATACATACAACCATACACTACATATGCCTCTCTGAACTTAAACCAATCAATATTGTATAAGATTCTTATAGTTTTAAATTTACAAATATTTTCCACACAAAAAAAAAAATCCTCTCTAAAAAATGCAAATGACATATAATTTTGTATTATCAATTTATCAAAATACCCAAAATTTTTTATTTTTTTATCTTTAAAATATATATTAACATCTAAATTTTATTATAAAAGATTAAAATATGACTTCTTCTTTGCAATTTTTGTATAAAAAAGTTTAAGGTGAGATGAAATTATCCTATTTTACGATTTTATCCTTTTTGTCAATGCTATTGGATATGATCAATTGAATCAACCCTCATTAATTATTTTTAAATCCATATATTTGTTGAACAATGGATAAAACTAATCTATTGAATATGTACAAGGAGAAAACTTAACTCAAATTTTTTATATTCTTTCTTTCAAGTTTTTAAATCAAACAATGACATATAAGCTAAAAAAATATTTCATTGTTGAGTTAAGTGTGTATTACTGAATTAGAAAAAAATTCACATGTTACTGATTGATTTAAAAATTGAATAAAAAAGAATATAAAGAAACTTGAATTAAATTTCGTCCTATGTACAATTGATCACTTATACCAATATAAATGCATAGTAGATGTGATCACATCGTTTTAAGATTTGCATTTAGCAAAACAAATGGATTACTTATTAAATGAAAAGTCAAATTATGGGAGGTGTTTAGATTTCAAAGTTAGGCAGAATGGAGTACAAGAGTGATGATTATGTAATTTATTTTTGTTTTTATTTTAGGAAAAACTAAGGCTTAAATACAACAAGAAAAAGAAATAACCTCATACAGAAAACGAGGGTTTCTTCCACCTAGACCCACTTCTCAGAAAGTTGGAGAGCTTGTGCTTGTTTTGCTAATCTAAAATCAATTCCAACTTTGACCAGTTACCTGTCCTCTTAGACAAAACATCAAGAACTAACTTGTAATTCCCATCAACAAACATTCATAAAACCCAGATCTAGAAAATAATGAATTTTTTTCAAAACTGCCCAAGCCTCTATATGACAAGCAAGATGCAGAATATGCAGTAATGAACACGGGATAATGCTCCTGCGGCCAAAACTTATCCTATACTGTCCCCGTTACTTTTTATTTGTCTTTTAAAGTTTTTATATAAAAATTAAAGATACTATTAAATAATTTTAAACTAAGTAAAATATAAATTGATATAATTAAATTATCTTTTTTTACTCTATTAAATATGTGCAGAAAATTATAGAAATTAATTAATATGTATAATTATTAATTTTAATGGAGATATATGATTGAATAAAATTAGAAAAAACTAATTAGTATATTTTAAAAATTTTCAAATAACAGATAAATTAAAAAAAAAATTTTTAAAAAATACAAATAAAAAAATGGAGAGAGTACCATTTCTAAAAGTCAAGTCAATTAGATCCGACTCATTTTTTGTTTTGAGTGGAAATTAGAAAGGATAAGTACTAGTAGTTTTGTGATCTCATTCTATTATCGTGATTGGCGGAATATAATATAGGCATAGGGTTAGTTGCCCCGATTTTTTTTTTGTTTTTCTTAATAATTAATACTAAATATCATATAATATTTTTTATAATTATTAGTAGGGTTGCATACGAATCATGATCGACCCAATGATCCGATCAACTTGACCCAATCTAATATAAAATTTTTGGGTCGGTTCAAGTTATCGGGTTAGTTCGGGTAAAACTCATAAGACCCATCTACTTATTGGTTCGAGTGAAGGGTTTAAAAAATCAACCCGAAGACTCGACCTGATCACCTGATTACCCGAGTATATACGACGTGGTTTTGGGCGTATTGCCATTTTCATTCGTTCTTTGAACTCGATCCTCATTTCTGCAAAATAGATTGGGAACCCTAATTAAAACCTAAATTAAAATCAACACAAAAAAGAAACCCTTTGTGTTGAGAGTTAGGATAGAGTAAAAGACAGTGATGTAGAAGGAAAAAGGATGGCTAGGTCATGTGGTGGTGCACCGGGGACGACGGCAACTTGGCGAGGCATCAAACGGGTAAAGTTGGTGGCAGAAATTTGACGACTTGGGGCATCTGGTATAGTGGTGCACGACAGCTGAGCAAATCTGCGGGATTGTGGTAGGTGGCTCTGCGTTGGTGGTTCGGTGCATATAGAGGGGAGCGACGAAGGACTTGAGTCTTCTATTACTAATTGTGATATGACAGTGTTTTTAAATCTTAACTCAATGAATAAACTCAATGCTATTTTATTTTATGGATTTTGTTAACTTGTGTCCACGTTTAGAATTAAAAATAGTATTTTATTATTTAGTATTAATTATTTAAATAAGGAAATATTACACATTTTTTTAATTTTTAAGATAATAAATGCTTGTATTTTTTATCTAATAGTTTTTATTTTTTACTTCTTAACATTAGGGATGTTTCTTGTTCAATTTGAATCGATTTTGAGTTAAAAATTAAACAATTCAAATAATGTTATTTAAATGGATTTGGATTGATTAGATTGATTATATTTTAAAAATTGATCTAATCTAAACTAATTTAAATCGGTTTAGATTGGATTGATTTAATTGATTTTTGACCAAAAATTTTTTAAGCCCAAAATATTTTGAGTTAAAAGCAATTTAACCTATTAAAAAGAAAAAAAAAAAGAAATAAAGGAAATAAAAAATAAAAATACCCAATTTTTATTACCTAATATAATATTTGATCACATAAAGTCAAAAAAATGTGTGACAAATTAAAGTTATTATAAGTAAAAATATAAATTCAATAACAAATAAATCTATTATATAATGTTAATCAGTTTGGATTGGATTTTCAATCCCAATCGGTTTTCAAAAAATAAAAAAAAAAAATTTTATTTGATTTTGATTAGATTTTGATTTTTCAATTCAATTTTCAGTTTATATTGGATTTGAACATCACCACTTAATATATGCCCGAAGGCCACACGTTATAAGGCACTTGAATGCCTTAACTTTACGAGAAAACATACTATACTAGCTAATGTATAAAACCAAAGGGGTAGGCCTAGCAATAAATAAACATAACACTGAGTCACATGCTTAAATCCTAATTATGTCAATTTTTTAAAGTCAAGCCACAGGGAATATCCTTGTGAATTAATCTCCTAGTTCTAGCCGATGAAGTAGATTAGTTGAAGTGTTTACAAGTTAACTCATATACCACTTATTTGTAATTAAAAAAAATGGCTAATGTATATAACTTAAGTAATGATATTTGCACATATCTTCTTTATATCAAACAATTATATCTTCCATTTTAGGAAAAGAAAATGAGATAAAGTAAGTATTGGAAATTGTATTTTCTTCTTCTTTTTTTTTACTTAAATGAGAAAGATGTAATGTTTTGATGTGAAAAAAAAGCACAAATATTAGCACTTCTTACACAAGCTTACACCCGAAAACTACTCATGTACTCCAAAGCAATCAATAAAATAAAACAATAATGATATTTTTATATCATTTTTATCTCACATCACTTTTTATATTACTCCTTATACCATTAATTATATCACTTTTTTCATCACTTAATCACAATCATTCAAGAATAGTGTGAATAGTAGTGTAATGCCAAAAATGGTGTGATAACACCATTTCCCTAAATAAAAACTTGGCCCCACTATAAACTTTTTTTTGAATAGTTTTGATGGTGAACTTACATTATATACAATATGGGGATACTTCTTTGCAAAGCCTACAATATCACTCTCCTTATTTAGTATTATTTATGGAAAAAAATGACTTGTCTTTTATTTTATTTAGTTTTATCAAGAAAATGAATGAAAATATATGTAAATGAATAGAAATGCATGTAAATATTAATGTTTTAAAAATCAAACCGATCATTGAATCGGTAAAAATACCGATCATTGAATCGGTAAAAATTCATGGTTCATTGGTTTAATTGTGGTTGAATGTGATATATATATATATATATATATATATATATATATATATATATATATATATATATATATATATATATATATATATATATATATATATATATTGGAGTTTTTATTGTGAGAAAGTAAATCTTGATCATACAATCGTACATGAATAGTCAAGATTAAAAGTTACTTAAAGGTCATGTGACTACTTAAAAAAATTAAATGCATTTATTTTTTAATCTTGACTATTCATATAAAATTCAATGGTAATAAATTAATATACTAATAACTCATATTATGTTACTTATTACCTCAAAGTCTCACATTATACAATAAGTGAAGCATCTAAGTATACCAACATATATAAAAGTTAAGAGAAGGCTATACTTACAAGTTCTACATAGAGTAGTAAGTGAAACATTCAAACATACAACTTATATAAAAGCCAAGAGGGAGGCAAATTTTCTTATATCTTAAATTGGCCTTATATGTGGGCCTTTTTAGCTTGGTAATGACTTCTATTTGACTCAAAATTTATTTTTGAATGAGTTAAAAATTTGTTGACAAAAAAGATAAATTTACTTTTTTTAAAATAAAAATGGTTCTAACTGATTTACTACTGGTTCGGTCAATTCTTAATCAATTCTGACTGGTTCTCTGACAAGCCAGTTATGTGGGTTATACGGACTGGACCTGTGACCAGTTCATTGATTTTTCAGTTGAATTTACTGATGTGGTTCGATTTTTTTAACATTGGTAAATATATGGTGTGGTCTATGATAACTCCATAAAATGGTGTTATTGTGACTTTATATATGTGCTTTATTGATTGCTTAGTCTTTATTATTAAGCATATTTGGAACATTTTGAGCTAAATTCATTGATTTCAACAGTGATATCTTCTTATATGTTTTCTGAGCAAATTGGTATAATTCTTTGAATGATTATGTGAACTCACTACTGTCATTAATCTGGTGACTTCTTAATTGCAGGAATAACTCATTTTAAGCATAATGGTCAAGGATTTAGAGCTGCATTGGAAGAGAAAGCACCAGGTGAAGTTCAGCATTCAGTCTCGTGGCGTGGGCAAGTTAGCGCTGTGGCATGAGGCATCCCCTATTTTCTGGCAGAGAGCTACGAAATTTGCACGCCCCGACGTGAAGAATGAGCGTCACGACATGCTTGACCTAAATTCAACACGCGACGCGACATGACAAGGTGAGCATTGCGGCGTGATACACAAATCTGAAGTCTATAAATACTGTTCTATTAGATTTCACAAACAGAACGTTTTTGTTTTTAGAACACAGCTATTAGAGTTTATTTGTGACATTAAAAGGAAGCAACAATGACCAAAGTTGGAGGCCAAATCTTTCCACAAGGAGGATTTACACACCAAAGATCACCATTATTGAGCTTGCAACCTTCTCTCCTTCAACTTCCTCTATTTTCTTATCATGACAATGAGTATTTGTGATATATTTTCATTTGTCATGAGTGGCTAAGCTATGTATAGGGATTTCTTTAGATCCTTATATGAATATTGATGATTTTGTAAACCTTTAAATTAATATATGTGATTTGGGATTGTTCAATCATATTGTTCCTAATGCTTTTGAATGTTTGACCAATATTTAATATACTTTGATTAAATCTAATGAACCTAGACATAAGAATTTGGATTTAAGATCATATATATGGTTGATGCATATTTAATTTCATTCAATTGGCTTGAATAAATTAATTAGCTAATAGGATAGAAATATACTTATTAGTCATGCATGACTATTATTGAGACTTACTCTTAATGAGTGGAATTTACTCTAAATCTCATGGACACATAGTCACTAGGTAAATGAAGCATGGTTAAATGACCTACACATAGGCTTTTAACTGAATAAGATTCTCAGGCTAACAAATTCCAGATCATGTATTTTGATAAAGAGGTTTGCATAGCATCTATTAAAGTAGAAGGTGAAGAAGGATTCTTTATTTTTTAATCATCAACTGTAATTTTAATTAGCTAACATTTAAATTTTTCCATTAGTTTACGCATACCTCTTTTAATTTGAATGTTCTTAGATAGAAATTATTAAGCTATTAGTTAATAATTAGTTCTAAATTAGCAATAGTCCTTGTGGGAACGATATCTCACTCCTATCTATACTACAAGTGCGACCCGTGCACTTGCGGTAAGCAAAAGAACGAACAATCTACAAAAAAATTCATTTTTCTTTCATTTCCATCAATCAACCAATGAATGCAAATTTTATGAGTCCTGTTAAAAATGTATCCTTCCAAATCTATTCCTCCCTATATTCCAAACAAGGGATGTGTAACACCCTCATTCGAGTGTCACATCTTATACTATAAACTTACCAAAGTATAATTAAATTGTAAAATATTTAATGTTATAAAATATAGGTTATAAAATTTCTTTCGTTGATAACTTAAACTTACAAAAGATTTAGAAAATACTGAAATATTTTGAACTGATGAAAACACACTACTTATGACACATAATATCCAACAACATTAAATAACTATATCATACTTATTCTTAACAAAACATAATTTCGAACTTACATACTCAAAAAGGAAACAGTATTAGCCATATGACAAGTCCTACTCAATAGCACAGTAACAGACTTGACACAACTCTAAACGTCCACATCCAGATGGATACGCCAAACTACGAAACCTCCACAACACTGTTTCCCAGCAAAAACCAAGAAGATCTCCGCTTCACATCCACCATGATCTTAACAGAACATAAACATAAAACATAACAAGACAATGAAGAGGTGAGATCCCCTACATCATATACCAGCATAGCAGTGGAGAAACAATACGAATGACAATAATGCCATTCAAATACACAATAACAAGTATATTCATGTTATCAAGTAACAGATAGTTTAATACAGATAATTCAACAGATACTTCTATAGATATACTTAACAGATAATATAAATATCACAGAAATCACAGATATAGTCATACTATCAATTAATAAATAACTTCCATAAACACATATCACAACAATACAGATGTCAGCATTACTACGACTATAAATATCAATGATATGTATATTGACCATGCATATGCACAATGCACCAGTTCCTACTCCATTGAGCTAAGACACAAATCGGGGAGAATGATTAGAGAGTACATGTCTGTATATCGTCAACCTCAAAATTAAGTGCTAAAACAAGTTCAGTGTACGCATCATGACTTATACAAGATACTATTCACCAAATCACGAAAAGAGCAGCAACTTCGTCGAGATCGTCAGTGCGTTTGCATCAGATACCACGGCGCAGAGGTGCTACCATCTGACCACATATGACATTTCGTGCCTCGACGCCTCCAAGATCAATAATTGATCATAACTACGTAATTCCCACCCGCATAAAGGTGTATTTCAACTCCTAGGCCACATGCCTTAACATAGTCCACCAGACTTTTCCAATGCATAATCAATGATTCAATGCATAAACACAAGTCATAACAACCATCGATTGTGTAATGTCCAATGTATGATAATTCAATACAAACTTCCATTTGACTGTTCCCAATAATATTAGAACAACTGCCCATACAATTGTCTAATACTATTAGATCAATGATATTATATAACCGCTCATACAATTACATAATAATATTAATACACTCGGGTCCAGTATGTCACCCTGACAATAAACTTACTGTATTTTCAATTGCATAACATTTTTATCACGTTTTTACAATTGCGTAACAATCTAGTTATGTTTTTACATCGCGTAACCATTTTTCACGTTTTCTCAATCGCGTAAAAAATATTTAAACATTTTCTAAATCATGTAGCTCAAAATCCACGTTTTTGAAACACGTAAGACTTTTCTACTATTTTTCGTTGTATAAAATATTTCTTGACGTTTTAAATTCTATTTTCGAAACTTTAAAAGTTTAAAATATAAATTGGACTTCTAAATCCCATTTTTCTCATTAAAACTCCTCTAAGTAATAAATTCTGACGTTTCCCAAAAATATGCATTATTTTAATTTACTAAAAACTTCTTCTAAAATCCTCTTAAATAGAATATTTTGAGTTCTAAATCACTTTCAATACTTATTCTCTATCATCAAAAATCACTTTTATCTCATAAACTTTATTCCATTCTTCTTAAAAATACCTTAAATCTCAAATCACCTTTAAAAATTCCTTTTCTGTTTCTATTGCCAAAAATCATCCTTTTATCAATAAAAATTGTTCCTTTCCATTTCCATTTTATAAATCATTATTTCATTTCTTTGTTACAAAAATCAATTTAATCCGTAATTAATAAAATATTAATGACTTGATTTCCCCTAGTATAGACTGGGTGGCCGTGAGCCAAAAAGGATCATTGAACCCAAAATTTCTTTCCTTTTCCAATATTAAAACTTTATTCATAATCTTGTTACAAAATCCATTAAGTTCACCATTAAATAAATATTTCCATCTTGGATACCCCTATTTTGGGCTTAGAGGCCGTGAGCCTCAAGTGGTCTTTGGAACCAAAATCATTTCCTTTCCATGTGATTCACATATACAACATATATCAATTATCCTAGTTCTATCATAACAATTTCATACATACTATGAACATCACAATAAGCATCCAATAATCAATCACAACATCAACATCATACTATCAAAATCATACATCACATAGAGCTACTAAGAAACCATAATAAATATCATGTATACTATTAAAACTATAAATCACATAATGCAATCAAACACAAACAAGTAAAATTATACAATAAGTCAATAAATCATCACATGGATTATTCACACTTACACACACAATTCGTTCCTCACCACCATGAATGGTTGATGATGTTAATCTCTCTCTTACCTTAAATGATGATCTAAAGCTCATTGTTGTCCTCTTTGAGTGAATTTCTACCACCTCCAAGTTTCTCCTTAAAACAAAACAACATACATAAATTAACATCTAAGGCATAACTAAGATGATCATGGATTCAAATCATGGTTTAGAACTTTGAAATGAATTTTAGAAAAGATGATCAAGAACTTCACCTAAAAATCCTTAAACTTGAGCTTAGGAAAAGTGCCTGAAGATGATTGATTTAGAAGAAGGTCCCAACATGAAAGTTTCTTGGATTGATGTCTAGATGTAAGATCTATGGTTGGTTTGAATTAAAAATAAGTGGATGTGAATATTGGTGCTTTGGTCGTGGAGTCTATGGAGAGAAAAGGTGAAGGAATTCTTGTATTTGGCTTCTTGGTTTATGACAAGATGGTAAGGAATAATCTAAGTCACAAACTTAGCATCTAAGACTAGCTTCGCCATGAGTTATGGGAAGGGAAAAGGTGAGAGAGATGTTCATGAAAGTGAGAGAGTTGGGTATATAATTTTTGTTTTCTTGGATAGAAATTAATGAAAGATGAACTAAGTGTAAGATTTGGTCTTTTAAATGGTGTTGGCCATGGGTTTTAAGAGAGAAAAGGGTGAGAGCTTTTATGAAGGTGTGATAGGAATGAACAAGAGTGAAAATAAACTAAAGCCCTCCTATTTTTAAGCTTCATGAAAAAGATGAAAGCTTAGGATATTTTGACCAAGATATTTAGCTAAGCAAGATATTTTCTTAACCAAAATATCTAACAAAAAATATCTAATCAAAATATCTCACTCAAATATCTAACCAAAATATCTAACCAAAATATTTAATCAAGATATTTTCAAGAAGATATTTATCAAGAAGATATTTACAAAAGATATTTTCAAGAAAAAGTATCCAACTTCTTTTCTACTTCCTCCAAGCTTAGCCACCAAGAAAGCCTCTCTATTGGTCCACCAAAAACAAGCCATTATTTTTTACTTTTCAATAACTTAGCTAGCAAGCATGCTCTCTTATTAGTTCAAACATAAAGATTGTCATGATTACTCA
This sequence comes from Ormosia emarginata, assembly GCA_029884605.1. Taxonomy (NCBI): domain Eukaryota; kingdom Viridiplantae; phylum Streptophyta; class Magnoliopsida; order Fabales; family Fabaceae; genus Ormosia; species Ormosia emarginata. The sequence goes on from JAQQTP010000085.1 coordinate 22,598,109, forward strand.
TGATTAGCTCTAAGATATTTTTTGGTATATATTAACCAATGGATAATAGTTATTGTTTATGAAATTAGTGTCTGTTGTCCAATGGATAATAGAATGTACCTAGATTTTTTGCTTGTTCTACAAGCTTCTAGATCATGACACATAAGGTCGCAAGGTGTCTCTGCTTCACCATTAAGCTTCCTTCCTATTGGTTCTTTATGGTGAGTCACTATGGAGGTTTCTAGAACAAGTAAGTCAGCATGATGAGTCGTAGCACTGTGTAACATCCTAATACTGAAATCCTAGTATACCTGACATATAACTGGATAAACAGTATTAGTTATGCTACTTCTAACTTATTCATAAACTAATCCATAACATTTATACAAATAAATCATCATGGAGAGCCTTGTGGAAACAATATCCACTTATATACATAACTTTTTACTATTACCTACTTGATCTTCTTTTACATCCTTAATCTCATATACATGGAAATAAAAAAAAATCTATCTACTAATCATGAAAATAACTATACTAGTCTTCATGCTTTATCTTCTCATTGTCTTTGAATCTTTAACCTGGATTTACATGAAACACAAGGGGTGAGAATTCATAATTCTCAGTATAAGTGTACCAATACTAGCAGTCGTATAATATCATACAATCCATAAATATCTGAAATGAAACTTTAACTAGCAATTAAATTATTATTCCTTACTCAATCATAACATCATAAATAAATCAGTATAATCCTTCGAATTTCTATTCTTTACTCTAAGAACATACACATTCTGTCTTTATGTAATGTTCCCAGTTTAGTCATAACTCTGAACTAATTCCTCTTTACAAGATAAGACAGTTGCCCATACAACTGTCAATGCATGTTCAGAAGGTAATAATCAATGATATTGAACCACCGCTCATACAATGGAACAATAACATTGAGCAACCACGCACAAACACAAGGAATTACCAAACACAATAATAATCACACGTCAAGTAATGCAATGATATTATGATGCAGAATATGAGGTATGATTATACTCAAACAAGAATATGTGATGGTGTAAGTGCAATGTCATGAATCTCCATCTCAGAGATTTACAATGTCATGAACTTACTATTCCTCTTTATGGTAGGGAGGGAATATATAACCTCCTATAACCTACCATCTCTCTTTTTGTGAATACAATGTCATGAATGTCATGAATATGCTATTCCTCTTTACAGTGGGGAGGGAATATGTTACCTCCTTAACTCACTTCCTTCTTTACTGATTAGTTCCTTATCTTTACTTTCTTTTCTATAGTGGGGAGGGAATATGTTACCTCCTTAACCCATAATTCTGATTTGTTTCTGTGCTATGTATGAGTATGCATACATAATGTAGTGTTATGCTTAACTCTTGCATAACCACTACATAATCTCTATACTTGCACTACTAGCTCTACCTCTATGAGAGCATTCATACAACTTTAAATATACTTCTCTTGGATATTCTAAGGTTTACGCCTTTCTAATTCTCTACTAGAGTAAATACTATTATGCCTACTAGTATACTTATCTTCATTGCACCATCTCATCACATCTTAAGTGATATCTAATGCAACTCTAAGTTGTCTAAGGTGCTACTAAAAATTCTAGTGTCCAACTTTCTCAAAAACACCTCAAATCTTGCCTAAAAAGGCTGATTTTCAAGATTGTACCAAACATGCATCATAACTTTTAAAATTCTGAAATTTATGAGGACATAGCTCTTTCTCATATCTTTCTAATGCCACAAACCTTGCTTCATTTGGCTAAGTGTGGCCAAAGTTATGCAACATTTTGCAAAGGCCAAAACAGAATATTCTCTGATTTACCAATTTCTGACCTAACTTTAAATTGTAACTGGGAACAATCCACAGGTGGGATAATTCTGAAACTTTACAGGCAAGAAGCCTTACATCTTAGCTTCAAAATGCCACTGGTCCCATGTCGATACGACATCTGAGCAAGAAATTATGCAATTTGGTTTACTGACTGCCAGAATGCCTTTTTCTGTAGAATCTGCATTGGATTCAAATAGAAACTGGTATTGATTGGCTTGCTCAATAATTCTGAAATTTTTATCACATGAAGCCTTATGTCTTAGCTTTCAAATGGCTCTAGAATCAACTCATTCCGATATCGGTAGCTTGAGTTATGCTAAAAACACTACAAGCTGTCAGAAATGAGTTTTCTCTCTGTTTTGGGTTTATTCGAATACCTCTGGTGGTATTCGAATAATACCAACGAAAATTCACTTTCTGGAGCTGTCTGTGATGTTGTATTCGAATACCAACCTTGGTATTCGAATACTACACTGCAGAACAGCACTCCTGGAGCAGAAAACAGCCGTATTTCTTATTCCATTAATTTCCTAAACTTAATCCAATCCTCAACTCATGGACTCTAGGTAATTTCTAACATTAATCTATGTCGTTAAATGTGTTGTAACTCTTTTACAGGCTATGAATTCTCTTAGGATATAAATCTAGGTTCAAATCACATAACTCCAAACCATTTCCTAATTCTCCATTCATGAACCAAAATGGTTTGTCTTAGGCCATAAATGACCATCTAGCATTATCTTGGCTTAAACTATCCTAACCTAGTCCTTGGAATCAAGAACCAAGCTAAGAATATGGATTTGGCTATTCAAACCCCTATTTTTATTCAAAACCCCAAACTATATTCAAAGATAATCAAAGAGGGAGAAATGAATAGAAATCCCCTTACCTCTTGAAGCCTTGAACTTGATCATTGATCTTCCTCTTCCTCTTTTCCCCTTCCCTTCTTCTTCTCCCCTTTCTCCCTTTTCTTTCTTTTCTTTCTTCTTTCTCTATTTTTCGGTTCTCTGCCGAGGGAGAAGAGAGAAATAGGGGGTGGGACGTGGAGGAAAATACGGGAAAAGATTAACTTAAGTTTCTACACTGAAACTTATATCTGCTAAGGACATCTGAATTGTGCTAATTCAAGTTTCTCAGATTTCAACAACTTTAGAATAAATCATAGGATTCATCTAAATTGTTGTTTCATGATTTTCTATATCTGCTGCTAGTCATTCGGTATTCAAATGCACAACCAGTATGCCTAAAAATATCAAACTGACTCTGATTCTCTTGAAACTTTTACCACATCTTACTTAGCTTATTTGTGACCTAAAAATAAACTCTCTATATTTATTTCTTTTAACTTAGCGACTTATGCTATTATCTGAGTCATTTTAAGCTACTTTTTAACTTCTGTGTTGCAACTAAGTGCATAAACGAACTCAGTTTGTCACAAAACTTCAGAGACATGTTAAACAAGTAATATATTACCTTTGTAACTAATTACAAGCCTAACATGATTTTCGAGATGTTACACACTGAGTCACTAGCTGAGTCACTAAGAGAACCTTCTGGAATGTGACTCACTGTGGCGAGTCACAGGGTGAGTCACCGTTCTACCACATTTTAGAACATAGCGAGTTATTGTTCTACAAGTTTCCAGAATACGATTAGTCACAGGGTGAGGTGTCCAACTCCTATTGGGCCATTACGATGAGTCACAACAGCAATTGTTGACTAGCTCATCATTGGTCTACACGTAAAGTAAGTACTCAAGTACTCGATGACTAGACGCGTGACTAAGCTCATGACTCGTCACTTTCTAGAATCATCCAACAAGATATTTTCAAGAAAGATATTTATCGGTAGCTAGTATCCAATGGACAGAAGCTACAACGTATTACGCAGTAGTTATTATCCAATAGATAATAAAACAACATAAAAAACACTGTAAAAAAAATTCGAAAATTGTTTCTAGTTCCTAGTTTAGTAAGTTTCCCCGATCTCGAATCAACAATCCAAAATTTTTCGATCCTAATTTTTTTTTATTTTTTTGGGCTCACTCTGGACTCACATATAACCCAAAATAATATTAAAATAAAAATAAATCAAATAATTCATAAAATCATAAAATCAATCTAAAATATATTAAAATATTCAAAATATTTCAAAATATCTAAAATATCACAAAATTCATAAAAATCACCTATAACTAAAAAATAAAAAATTTCAAAGTGTTACAGGATGAATTCAATGTACTTCCCAATTTTCTTTTCTTTCCACTCAAAATTAGTATACCAAACAAAACTTTAGATGGATGTAATGCAATCAATCAACTTTCTATGTCCTAATCATTCAAATTTAAAGATTATTTTTATTTTTTGGTAAGCCAAATTTATAAAATTTAGTTAACAATTTAATCTAAAAAGTAAGTCAAATTTGAATAATTTAGTAACGTCTTTGCCCCAGCAAAGCCTTTAGCCAAGTTCCGCCACTCATCCCTTGAAAAATTGATATAATATCTTATTTTCTTATAGACGCGTAAAGGATAAAGGATACTAAGCCTCTAATGACTGGATGTAAGCTTGCACGGCTTAACTCTGTTTTCCCAATACATCACTGGAACGTTAATTACTATTTGGATCCAAGGTTATATGGCTTTGACCTTTGATGAAAGTAAATTTGGGGAATTTAAGTGTGAGTAGAATAAGGATGAAGAAGTTTTACATTTAAAAATAATAAATAAAGTAAAATTAACGACGAATAAAGATAATATTTTAAGATTTTTTATTGAAATGTGCTATCACAAGCCTATTGATTTTAGTTTGAAATATAGTTGCTCGCCCAATACTGTGTAACTCCAATTGAAACATATCAGGAGTAAAGCCAAATAATAATATAACCTTCGGTTAAAGCCAGATAATATAATATAACCTTTGGTTAAATCAGTTTTCCCTTTACTGATTAGTGTATGCAGTTTATACTAGTTTTTTATCCTTTTCATCAGGATTGAATATCTTTCGGCTGGAAGCTCTCAAGTAGGGCTATCTACTGCAAAGTTTTCTACTGGAGTAGGAAACATCTTCTGGCCATGTTGACACACGAGAATCCAATTAATCTTTCAAGATTACTTAAGAATATATAAATATATATATATATATATATATATATATATATATATGAGAAGGGATCTATTTATATTTAATGTAAATAAAAAATATTTATATTTAATTTTATATTTTTTATTTTAATAATGATTATGATAAAGATAAATAGTAGTCGAGAATCATAATAAAATAAAAAATATAAAATTAGATGTAAATTTTTTTTATTTACATTAAGTGTAAGTGAATTTTCTTTTATATATATATATATATATACACTGTAGGTGTAATACACTCATTTTTCAATCGTTAGATCCACTTTCATCTAATGGTTGAGATTATTTCATTAAAAGTAACCATTGGATGAATGTGAATCTAACAGTTAAAAATGAGTATAAGTCAAAAAAGATTTATTCTGTTGATATAAATTGATCTTTCTCTGTATATATATATATATATATATATATATGTCATCAGCGAATCATAGCCTCACTAGTTCCTCGCGTTCCTCACAATCTGAAACTAGTGTCATCGAGTGGTAAATCCTAAATTAACCAGGACTGTCACAATTGGCAACTTACAGAGGCTAATGAAAGTGCTACTACGACCGGGGACAGACGTATAGAAGTATTAAAATGGATTAAATTTGACGGGTTGACTTGAATAATTTGATAAAATAGATGGATTAGACTAATAAAATATTAACTCGAAACTTACATAATTCGAATGGGCTAAGGTCGAATGGGTTGGATCCGAATAGGTCGGGTCAGCCCGCTCTTTTAATACTACATAAAACTAAATGAATTGAACTGGACTAACAAAATATTAGTTCGAAACTTACATGACCCGAATAGAACGATTCGAAAATGACCCAACTCCGAATGAGTCAACCCAACCCGTTTTGACACTCTTATAGACCTAGCTTTGTATTAAAGGGGGCGGCCATACCCCAAATAAAATTATTATTATTTAATTATTATGTTTAATTATTTAAATAAATTTTCTCAAATAGATAAAATTTACACTCTTTTCAAAGATTTTACACTATTTATGTGAGTCAGTGTATATGTAACACTCTCATTTAATTTTTTTTTATTTCATCCTTGGCTATACCTATTATTTTTAATTTCAGATCCAGAATAATAATTAAATAAAATTATTTTTAAATTAATGGCTCAAAAATTAAAATTCCTGATATTATAAATAAAATTCATTTGATTTTATTTCTATTGAGACCAATCATTCTTTAACTAATTCTTTTTGTTTAGTATTTGCTTTTACTACTCGTAACATTGAAATGCAATTCTCTTTCCTCATCTATTATTACAGTTGTAATAGGCCTTTTGCAATTTAATTAGTTTTGGGATATCAACCTCTGATTTACAATTTCCTTCGCATGCGATGATCTTATTTGTATCCACTACATGATCGCAATGTATCGATAACAGAAAATCACCCCCAAACAAAGTATATAAACGGAAATTTCAAAAACACTCATATATATTGAAGAACAAATTAAAGGCAGTAACCAAAAATAATTGAAAGAAACTCATATAATATCTCTCTTTCTTCCTGTTGGTATAAAAATAAAAAAAAAATTGATTTATGCTATTTTGATAATTTAAATTGACATAAATATGATTCTTGATGAATTTACAAATTGTAAAATGGAATCAAAGCTGATCGAGACAGAAATTTCGATTGATTATTTTCATTTCATAGTGAAAATAGTAGTTTCGATTTGAAATCGAAACTATAGACTTAGAGAGTAGCTATACTTAGCAAAATTTCTGGAAGGAATAGACCTCGAGTGAAAATCAACAAAGGTTCGAACATACAAGTTTGGATTCAAAAAAGAGAGTTTTTGAAATTGAAATAGCAGTAAGCAGCAGTTGGAGGAAAAATCAAGACAACACATAAATTGCTGACAAAGATCGAGCAGTTGTTGATGGCATGCGGATTGCTGACAAAGATTTAGTGGTTATTAGACAAAGATTATCAATCATTTAGACAATTATCTTTGTTGTAAACACATGTCAAAATCGTGTAAACTAGGTAGTTACTTAGAAAGTCTATAAATACCAAGAGGATAGAAATATTTAGGGGTTAGAAATTTTATACTCGCAAACACTTGTAAACTCACGCTCTCACATCCATTGACATCTCGAGCAAACAACACGCAAGTTTAGTTCAGTATATTTCCATCCACTTTCATTTTCATTTACATTTATATACTCTTTACAAATCCAATGCAATCTTAAATTCAGTCCATTTATATTCAGTCTTTATTTTTCTTTGCAAATTCTCTTCTACTCATAATCAAGTGATTCTTTTAAAGATCATTTGAGTTTTGTTTATTACTTTCATTTAATTGTTTTCTTTACTTTTAATGCAAGTTTCCTTCTTTGCAATTCACATATCTGCACATTTACTTTTCATTGCATCTGTTTAAATTACTTCAGTTTTTCTTTATCGTAAGTCTTTTATATTCTGTCATATTACTTCGAATGCTTTTTCATTTCAATCATTTCAACTTATTCTCATTTATACTGATTTTACTTTACTTCTCGAAAATAAGGCTTTTAGATTTCCAAACATAACTTTCTTGAAATCGAAGTCATCAATCCCAATCCTTTTAAGATATTCAGACTAGAATCTCAAGAGGAAGCGATTCTCTTCCCCGAATTGAGATCAAGAATCAAACTTTGTTCATAAATAAAGGGTTTACTAAATTGTCGAACAATTAATAAAATGTTCAGTAAATAAATTGACACGCCAAGTGGGATAAGTCAATTGAATAAAATCTTAAAAGATTTTTTTTTTGCTAAGTATATGAGCTTGAGAAGTAGTAGAGTACTACTAAATATGTCTGAAAATACATCTTTGAGTGCTCAGAACCCACAAACAGGGAATAATGGTACTAGTGCAATAGAGACACCATAGTCTCTGCAAATTTACCATAAGCCTTAGAGCCCGTGATTAATGAAATCACAGGGACCCCTGTTTTGAATCTAGAAACTAGGACTCTTAGGGTAAATAGAACTGCACTCCTGTATGGTTTACCTCTTGGATTTGTTCCCCAAAGTGTTACACAGAATGTAGGGACTGCCCAAGCCACATACACAAGTCTTATACCCAATATTTCACCAAGAAACCAAATGATGAATGTTGGTGGTCAGGTTGCAGGAACAAGTACCAATCGAACTGATGGGCAAAATATGGGAATACCAGTGTTCCCTAATATGCCCAAGGATATGTCTTCGACTCCTTTAGGAAATACAAATACAGCCTTGAACAATATCAAGCAACAGATTGATGAAAGTAACCATGAGATGGTTCATATGTTGACTCAGCAGATGACTATTGTGATAACACCACTCATAGAATCAACCAATAATACCTATACCACATTGGTTAGGCAAATGGGTAGGATTACAGATGTTTTTGGCAATCCAGAAGATTCTGTAGGTAATCAAAGGGTGAACAATCAACCTGTTTATCGAAAAAATGTCCAATTGGTAAATAATTGCAATGCTAACAACACAGTTGAGGATAACCATCCAAGAGAAATTCCACAAGGTCCGAACTTAGGATTTCAAATAGTCAATCGAAATCAAGATGCTGATAACCTTTTAGAAAGGATTAAACTTAATAATCTTGGGGGTAATAAAATATCAGTCAAGCAATGGAACAAGTGCTGAATATATATGGTTTTATTATGGGATATGCAAACAGACCTTATTTTGTGTCAGCTTTTCTTGAAGTCATCCAACGGGAAGAATTACCTAGAGGGTGCAAAACACCTAAAATCTCTAGTAAATTTGCTGGAAAAAATAGAGAATCTACTGTAGAGCATATTATTCGATACACAATCGAAGCTGGGGAAGCAGCCTCGAATGAATATTCAAAAATAAAATATTTTCCCAGTTCTTTAACCAAGAATGCCTTTACTTGGTTTATAACCCTTCCACCAAATTCGATTCATTCTTGGAACTAATTGGAAAGAAATTTCCATGACTAGTTCTTTAGAGGTGAGATGAAGGTAAGTCTCGTAGATTTGTTTAATATTAAAAGAAGCAATGAGGAATCCATAGATGATTACTTGGCTAGGTTCAGGCAAATGAAGGCTAGGTGTTTCACTCTGATTCCTGAATCTGAGGTGGTCAAAATAGATGTTGGTGGATTAGATTATTACATTCGAAAGAAATTAGTAAACCGGCAAATCCTCAACATGTCTCAGCTTGCTGATAAAGTAAGACAAATCGAACAGTTGAAAGTTGAAAATGAAAGGTTTAGGAAAAATTTAAGAAAAGAAAAGATTACTTATGTTGAAACTCCTGATATTCAGGATAAACACTTTAAGAAATCGAAAGATAATAAAGTAGCCTATGTCGAAATAGATGAAGGTATAGATGATGAGGAAAATGAGGTTAACATAGCAGAACTAAAGTTTGGTCCTCTTTGTACTTGTTCATCTTTAGTACCTAGTCGAATCAAGGATAATATAAAATCTTCTACTAGGCCAACTTATGCTTTCGACATATCTAAAGCTGATTAAATTTTTGATGTCTTATTGAAAGATAAGCAAATCAAACTTCTCGAAAATATTGCAAGTATCATAATAGATATAACCATTCGACTAACAATTGTATACGTTTCAGGGATTTAATTCAAAAAAGCATCATAGAAGGAAGATTGATCTTAGACAACAAGAAAATCATGAGGGTGGATGCTGATCCATTCGAACTGAATGCCAGCTATGTAGAGTCTGTTGGCTTCGTTGAACTAATTATCTGATATTTTTACTGGCACTAAACTAAAGGGCCACTAAATCATATATTATTGGTTCCAAATATATAAAAAAAGCTAATTGTTAATAATATTGTATAAGTATAACAATTAACCCATAAATCTAAAACACACCAAAAGAGTGCTAAATTCATTGGGGCAAATGAAATTATTCTTTAAAAAAAAATTATTCTCAAAACAATCAGACCTTTGAGTTTATATTTATTTTTGGTCATTTTTTTAAGAGCAGATGAATAATGGTATAAATTTAAGTTTCTAGAAATAAGACGTGGTTCTCATTGTTATTAATGAGCAATAAAGTGAAGTCGAAGAAATTTTTTTTAATTTTTTGGTTTTAAAGATATTCTCATATCTTTTAAATATGAGGGGGATCGGCCTATACCAGTGTAAGTTTTTTTTAACTTACATTTATTTTTAACTTTTAGATCCACTTTCATCTAATGGTTGAGATTATTTCATTAAAAGTAACCATTAGATGAATGTGGATCTAACAATTGAAAATAAATGTAAATAAAAAAAGACTTATACTGATATAAATTGATCTTTCCTCTTTAAATATGTGACTCATCTCATTTGTAATGGAGCGATGTTATTAGGCGCTCTCCACATTAACCTAGCCAGTACTTAAAAGTTAGACTTCCATAAAAAAAAAAAAAAAAATCCGCTTTTCACTACATCCAATCCTTTGTGAGTTAAAAAAAAATTATAACCCGAAATCAATAATGATTACTCATTAGTTATTGACAGTGTGGTGATTAGAGGTAGCATGAGCATCATGACCAAACGGCCCGATCAAATTTTTTCTTGAAACGGGGTGAGATGGGCCAGTCCATTAAGTTTGTGTGTCACAAAAATCTTAACCCAAGTAAACTCATCATAGGCTGCGTGTTAAACGGGGTTAGTTTGCTTAAATTAAAAATGAAAAATATTAAAAAATAAAAAGCAATTGAAAAACTTAAGAAACAAATACAAATAAAAATAATTAAAAATATGTTATTCGAGATTGTTCATTTCTACAAAATACAACTATAAATACGGCATACTAATACATCATAACACTTATATGTGAATATGAAAAATTTTAAAAAATCATAAAGTACAGTACAATTGAGATATAATATATAAAATTAATATAATATTAATATAAAAACACACTTTCAATTAAAGTAAAAATATTAATATTTTATAAATCAATTTTAATCATTGTAAACTAATAAAATATTATCATTTATTTAATTATTGTAATTGTAATATCTCATTTATATTAATGCAAAATTTAAAAATAATTTAGAAATATAAATGATAAGTATAAAAAATATCTGAGATGTATCTAATATGATAGTATCAAATACCGATAAATCAACTAATTAAAGTATCAATATATGTTTATTTAGCCAAAACAAAAAATATGTTATTTGAAGTTATTAAAACATTAAATATCAACTTAACAAGTACCAAAAATATAATGTGATCATGGGATGAATCAATTTATCAATTCAATTAGAGGCTGATTCAATGTGTGCATTGCAGATGATGAACTCAGATTTTCAACCATGGCATCCTTGCGCTGCTATCTTATCCTCGTTGAAGAATCCACTTGCTAAAGACTGGCGTGTAGAGGAGATGACTCATGTTTTTAGGAAGATTAATGTGTGTGCTTGTTAAGAAGGGTCATGAATATCTTGTGGGAGTTCATTTTATTCAATCTCTGCCTTCTTTTTTTGTTTGTTAGTTTTTCGGCAAATTGTAGTCATACTCAATTTTCTCTCATTGTAGTTAGTCAATTGAGCTTTTGGTCCAAAGTTTAAAAAAAGTAAAATTTATCAATTCGATTGGTACAACTCAAATTTATACATGAAAAATGTTTGTTGCATACAAATTTTGAGGACAAGTACTTAACAAATCCCATCAATATTAGAAAATAAATAATGATTATAGTTAGATTGCATAAAATCTATGACGGAATTTGTCTGTGTATCTGTCGTTGTTACTCTTTACACCTTTATCAGCGATAGTGATTAGTCGGTACATTATCCTCTTTACTGGTTGTGACGTTTTAAACACTAGGAATTTTTCTTATTAAAATTTCTTCAGGTAAAAGCGGGGACTTTTGACATATGGTCAGAGCAGATTGAGTGAAGTGACCAGATTACTCAGTGCTCTGCTCACCCAAATAATATAAAAGAAGAGGAAACCACTAAAGTGGGAGACATTGAGACTGAACCCACCAGCACTAACTAATGGCGTAGGGTCAAACCCCATGAACATGCCACCTATTACATGCATGCGTATGAATGTGGCGCATGTGTCACTTTGTAGGTACGAAGCGATTGGGCCAATCCGTGCAAGAAATAAACAAGGACGTCATGAAAAAGGTAAAATTGTTTTATAATCTTATAATAATATATTACACCAATAAAAAAAAGTGATATATGAACATGTATAATTACACATATCTATTACATTAAAAGTAAAATATTATTAAATTATATTTAAATAATTATTATGTAATTGAGAATATTACTCTCATTCTTTATAAGAAAAGAATTTTCCCATGGAAAAGGGAGTCAGGGAAGTTGGTTAGGGACTATTGACTATTGAGCAGGCATCGTGGACGCCTACGGCAGCGTTATTATTTGTTAGCATTTACCAACAATCCAATAGTGAGTGGAATCCAATCTATTTTGAATCACAGCCATCACAACTATCAAATAAGGACACTCAATGAAAAATGTTACAAATTATTATTATTATTATTATGATCAAATTATGAAGTAATATTCAATAATTAAAAATATATAATAGTGCCAACAATCTTCTTTTTCAATTATCAATGGACCACAGGCTCTTTAATATTACGGCGTGATATAATGTCAGAAAATTTGAGCTTCCACTACATCATCTAGAGTGCTTAGATTTTTAAATATGTGCGAGACTACTTATTTATTTAGATATAAAACTAGGCTAGAATGATATAGTTAGGCCAATCCTACAAATAATGTCTATAGAATTCAAACTTTACCTTCAAATTTGGTTATATGAAATGCATATAAGATGTATCCGTATTGCATTCCGCATCCATAGTGCTCATGTGATGGTGCTGTGGTTTTAACTTTTAATCGAACCCGAACCATCTCTGTCAATCTATCATCTAAGGAGCCGTCTACAGTCTGGTTTTAATTCCTTTTTCAATGTGAGGTTGTTACTGTGAACCTCAACTCCTTTGACTAGCTGCTCGTCCCCTTCCCCTCTCTGCTGGCAGCATTTAGGAGTGTCACTGAGTTGAATTAACTCATAAATTTACAAATTTTAATCTAATTTGATTTATAAAATACAAGTTAAATTGAACTCGTAAATTAAATTAAATTAAATTAAAAAATATTTTAATTTGTAGTATGTGGATCAAATAATAAATTTGAACATATTTAACTTATACAAACTTAATTCATTTATATTTTTTAATAAAAAGTCATTTAAATAATAAATAGTATATAAAAAAATAAAAATAAAATTTAATAATTATATTAATATATATGATATATATGATAATATTGATTTCGATTAATTAGACTAATTTATTATTTGAATTATAACTAATTTTATTTAATTTATTCTAAACTTAATAAAACTTATTAATTATTAATTTGTTATAACTTTTGACTTATAATATATTTAATTTATTTAAGATTAAAATTTATTATATTTAAATAAAATTAATTAAAATTTATAGTATTTAATTTATTAAATTAAAATTTATTATATTTAAAAATAAAATTTATAATATTAATTTGTTAAATTTTATATTTTAATTTAAAAAAAATTAAAAAAAACGTCAAACTTATAAATTTAACTTCTAATAAACTGTCCAAAAATACTAATGAAGTCATCCAACCTAGCCATAAGATGCCCCTAGCTGCAACCTCACATTCTTCTATCCCACTCTGACATACGCTATTCTACTCTGCTCACACGTACACCCCCACTTCTGCAACTTTTACCCTTCCTCCCTCTCTAAAGTTACCCAAATGCCATTAATGTAATACATTCTCTCTCTTTCTTTCTTTCTTTTTTTTTTTGGGGAGTTTTTAGGCATTTAGTCTATGACTTCAAAGTTCAATCACTTGAAATTTCTAGCTTAAGAAAAAGAGATAATCTCCAGACGAATGGATCGTAAAATATTATGATAAAAATGTAAATGAGATGAGTAGATTAAATAGAAAACAAAAATTAAAAAAATTAATTATCATTTTTAAATTATGTATTAGTTTTAAAATTTATACTCATAATTATGTTTTTTATTGTTAAGTCTCATATCATATAATTATATAGACAAAGTAACTCTTATAATGACTTAAATAATTCTCTCTCATTGAGTTAATTTTTAGAGTTGAGTTAAGCCAAGTTATTCTAATATGATATCAGAATTTATCTCAATCTTAATGTTGGTCACTTAATGTTTAGTACTTGATTTGAGGGTGTGTTAAATCTCACATCGAATAGATATATAAACAAAGTACCTTTTATCTAGCTAGAGTTAAGTTCAATTATTATAATATTCATTAGAAATATGAGAACAAATTAATATTTTAAAAAATTAATGATAAGGATCATTAAGGAGTAATATTTAATTTGAAGGAACAAAAAAAAAGTTAAAATTATTAAAAAAGACCATTTAAGTTTTAATTAAAAAGAATGATCATTTCATTTTATCTAATAGTCAAAATTACCTTTAATAGAAAGCAATTGCAATCTCATTTAAAATCATTAACTACTCAGTGGTAACAAATGAACACTTAATAGAAAACAATGATCACTTACAAATTTCATGTTAATTTTATAAAATTTTACACATAAAACTTTATTTAAAATCGTTAAACTCTAAGTAGTAATAAATAATCATTTAATAGAAAGTAGAGGGTACTCACAAATTCATTCTCAATTTCCTAAAACTTCACACATGGAACTTCATTTAAAATTATTAACCACTTAATGTCAACATATGACTATTCAATAAAAAGCAATAATCGCTCATAAATTTCTTCTTAATTTTATACAACCGGCTAACTATTTTAAATGAAGTTTCATGTGCAAAATTTTATAAAATTAAGAAGGAATTTGTGACTGACCTCTACTTTTTATTGAATAATCACTTATTACCACTGAGTGACTAACGATTTTAAATAAAATTCTATTGCAAAGTTTTACAAAATTAAAAAGAAATTTATAAGTGGTCATTGCTTTTTAATGAATGGTAATTTGTTAATGCTGAGTGGCTAGCAATTTTAAATGAATTTTCATGTATAAAGTTTTATGAAATCAAGAAGAAATTTATGAATGGTCATCACTTTGTATAAAATGGTTATTTGTTTACACTAAGTGACTAACAATTTTAAATATAGCTCTATATGTACAGTTTTATGAAATTAAGAAAGAATTTGTGAGTGATCTTATGTTTTTATTGAATGGTCATTTATTACTACTAAACGACTAATGATTTTAAATGAAGTTTCATATATAAAGTTTTATGAAATTAAGAAGAAATTTGTTAGTGGTCATTATTTTTTATTGAATGGTCATTTGTTAACACTGAGCGGCTAATAATTTTAAATAAAGTTCCACGTGTGAAATTTTATGGAATTGAGATGGAATTTGTGAGTAGTCTTTGTTTTCTATTAAATGGTCATTTGTTACTAATAAGCGTCTAACGATTTTAAATGAAGTTCTATATGCAAAGTTTTATGAAATTAAAAAAAAATTATGAGTGGACATTGTTTTCTATTAAGTAGTTATTTGCTACTATTGAGCAGCTAATAGTTTTAAATGAGATGGCCATTACTTTTTAGTCATGATGATTTTGACCATTATATAAAATGAAATGGTCATTATCTTTAATTAAAACTTAAATGGTCCTTTTAATAATTTTAACTTTTTTACCTCTTTAAATTAAATATTACTCATTAATGATTTTTACCATTAATTTTTCCTTCAAAATTTGGTTTAAATATGTTTTTGGCCTTTAAAATATAGTACTTTTTTATTTAGCTCCCTATTAAATTGTTTTCTTTTTTTGTTTTGATCCAAGTTTCTTGAATATATTTGTTAGTCCTTATTGTAGACGAGTTTTCATTAAGTGTTTACATAGCAAATGAAGCCATTAATATTGGACATCAATGAATAAAATTTTTATTTGTCACGTAAATATTTAATGGAAACTTATTAACAGTAAGAATTGAAACAAAATATATTTCAAAAACTTGTACCAAAAGTAAGAAAAAAAATTAATAAGGATTGAATAAAAATATATTATATTTTCAAGATAAAAACATATTTAAGCCTAATAATTTAAAAAAAATATCTTTTCCTTGAAGGTAGGGGATGAAAGTGATTCTTTCTTTCTTGCAGTTGATAAATTACAATAATATTATTTTTACACTATTTCTATTACATTATTTTTACATTACTTTTTTAGGATGAAAATCTTTTATCCCCTAATTGTGTCTCATTTCCTATTTCTCCAGTAGAAAGTTGCCAACTCAATTAAAATGCATGCTAAACTTAAACATCTTTTAACAGCGTTAACTTTTTCTTGCTCAACCTTAACATAGTTCTCAAGTATTGCTTCACCGCTTCTGAATTGATCAATGGTGGCATCGTATTGAAACTTGAAGAAGGTTTGTTACTGATATCGATGAGGTGGGTGTTGTATGGGATTTCCTTCTCCAAAGTTGAGAGCACCCTTTGTGAGAATGGACTTTGAAAACAAAACCAAACTCAAATTCATGCTTATACCCTATAAAAAAAAAAAAAAACCAAGCTCAGAAAACCAACACAAAATCCACTAATCCTCACACACTGAACCAAAAAATAAAAATAAATAAATAAATCCCAGACAGCCGTAGAACGAAACACCACCATGAACCCCTTTGAATCAACCAACAAACAACTAGTCTTGTCCATTGAAAACACACCAAACCGAAAATCACTCAAAATGAACCCAACAAATACAAAGCACCAACTAGAAATCAAACCCATAAAACTCCCCAAACTGAGCAATTGAATCTGCAACCACTATTCACGAGCAGCTACCAAGTTCCATCCTTGACAGAATACGAAAACTCCATATAATAGAATCAGTTAGCCGCGCCATGACAGCAATGGCAGATGATTGCTTTAGGTGGAAACCATGTTAAATTTCATGGTTTCAGAGTAGAGGGAGAAGAGAGAGATGAGAGAAATAAAGAAAATCTGTGTATTGATAGAATGAAGAAGAAGTGTAAAATACAATGAGTAACCTTGGCTTATATAGCCAACTAATCCAAGTAAACTAACTAACTATTAAAACTAATTCTAACTAATTCTAACAAATTCTAACTATCTTAACAGCCCCCCGCAAGCTGGAAGGTGTACATTACACTTCCTTGGGATGACCAATACAAATGCATATCAAATGCATATCCAGAAATACAATGATAATGCCAAGAACTAGTAAGGCACACAGGCCAACAAAAGCTTAACCACCAGATTAGGCAGAAACTCTAAATGCTTAACCACCATACAAGGCAGAAGCTACAAAAGCTTAACCACCATACAAGGCAGAAGCTCCAAATGCTTAACCACCATAGAAGGCAGAAGCTGAAATCATCAAAGCCAATTAAGGCACAAAGCTTAACCATCTTGAGCAGAAGCTAAACATGAGGCTTAACCACTTAAGACAGAAGCAACAAACAAAGAATCTCAATGCTTAACCATTCATGGCAGAAGCTCACATCAATACTTAACCACCATGAACAGAAGCTTACAACAAAAAAAAATATCAAAGAAACAATTCACCAAACAGTTGGTGTACACACAGATCTTAAGAAACATTGGAAATACATCTTGATCAAAACAATGAATCTAGCAAAATGCGTGTATTCTTCTGTTTTCCTTCTGCAATATCATCTAAATAACATTCAACTTTCGTGCGTCCTTGAATCGGTTTCAATGGAGACTCCATCATCCACAACAAGAAGAGTCACAAGATCACAGACAACCTTGGCTGCTTCCAATAACACCGTCAACAACAGCAGCAGCAACAACAACAACATTCCAGTCTCGGGAAAGATTGAAGATTCAGAGAAGAATCTGTCAAAAGCAAGGCAAAGGAACGGGCAACAACAACCTGATCGGCTTGCAAGATTTGAGGCTGGAGCTTCACCAGCAAGAACTCAAGATCAAGGAATCGCAATCGTGGTGAGTGAACAGGGGCGCAAGAATCAGCGTCAGACGCTTCAACAGTGGCGACCGGCGGCCGGAAATCGCCTCCCACGGCAGAACACGGTGGCGCTCGCGGTGGTGGTGACAGATCGACAAAATATGGTGGAAGAACCGGTCCAAGAGGAGAAAGAGTGGACGGTGAGGAGCGAGATCTCGTCGACCTTGGGTCTGAACATAGAGATCTGAGAGTTGGAATTGGAGAGAGATCGAATTAAACGTTAGCGCCAGATCGATAGCGGTAGAGCTTGCCGAAGACGTGGAGAGCGGTGACGAAGCCGATGAAGCAGAGGCTCATAACGAGCACCGCCGTCAGCGAGATCTTAAGGCCGGGGGCGTCGTCGGTGTAGAACCTCAGCATGTTGCTTTCGGCGGAGCTGTTACCACCAGATCCTCTGCCTAGACGGCGGCGGCGCATGCCAGCGCGGGGAGCCATGACTATTTAATTATTTAATTGATTAATTCTAACTATTTTTTGTTGAGGACTAATTCTAACATAGACTAATTCTAACAAATTCTAACTATCTTAACAAACCAAGGGATTGGAAGGAAGGAGCTGAGGACGGTAGAGAAAAAACGTTTACCTTGTGTTTGGATGTTTTTTAATTAACAGAATAAAATAGAATAGGTGGGGATGAATTGAAAAGGAAAAGAATAGAATAGAACATAATTTTTTTCCTCTTTGTTTAGAAGATTCATTAACGGAACGGAACGGAACATATGTTTTTCCTATTCCACCTCAATTTGGAAGGAACAAAAATTGGATATTTAAAAAAAAAAGAAGAGAAATGATTCTCTATGTGTTCCGTTCTGTTTCTATGCATTTTAAATCTTCTAAACACAAAAATTTATTTTTAATCTTCTCATTTTTTTTTCATTTTTCTCATTACCTATTATCTAAACATAATATTAAGTTTTTTTGGACTAATGTTAAAAATGATGTGACATTTTAATTGAGTTGACAACTTTTTATTGGGGCACAAGGAAGGAGACACAATTAGGGGACAGAAGTTTTACATTTACTTTATAAGTAATGAAATAAGAGAAATATATTTTCTAACACATATTTTTTCTCCTTTTTTTTTCTTTCTAAACAAGTATAAATATAAGAAAGATGTAGAATAAATGTTGTGTAAAAATATTTTTCCGATAAATTATTGCTTGACATACAAGGTGAAACATCCAACCAACAAATCTGACTCCGTACACTCCAACTGTGCCGGAGATACAAATAGAACATTAACCTTTTAATTAAGTTTAGGTAACATGGAAAGTTCTAATCTTAATTTGTTTATATCATTTTGTACGTTATATCTTATATGCCAGTTGCAGCCACATGGTGGCAATAATCAAAACTAACTCCATACGAAATTGTTTTCGGGGTTTTTTTTTTGGTGCAATTTTTTTCGGGTTTGATAATTCCTAACTAGATAGAGGGGCTTAAATTATTCATTAAAGCACTAATAATTGAATTACACCTTAATATGGTAGCTGTAAACAACTTATATGCAGCAAAATGCAAATTTTCTTCTGTTTTGGCTTTTAGCTTGATGTTAAAAAAGTGTATATGGTAGGGTCATGAAATTAATGAATGGGAGTGACCAAATTCATCAGCACACTTTTGTGGGATTTCAGTTCTGAACCACTTGATTTTATACAGTGATCTAAAGACAGAAGGTCGTATTTTTCATCCCTCGCAATGCAAGTAATGGACGTAGTGCAGCCGCATCTCACCTTTGAATCCTTTAATTAATTCACTAACATCCTTCACCCTTTAATTCACTGTCGTTTTCTTTTGGATCTTCTCACTTTCAGACCTGCATGAGTTGGAGAACCTGCCGCCTATTCTGCATCTTGGGGCTGAAATATATGCAAGAGGAAGGTTCGACCACGATTCAATTAAGTGAATTAATAAGGATAAGATAAAAATCCAGTCTGAAAAAACAAAGGATAAGATAAAAAAAGTATATGCATAAAGGTTAATTTTAATTCACTGTAATAGTAATTTTTTTTAAAACTAATATCAAGTCATGTGTTATTACGTATTTACGTTGTTAAAAGATTCCTTTAAATTTTTTTTTTTGCTATAAACTAAAATTCATTCAAACATTAGTTTAGTAGCACTTATAATTCCAACAAAAATAACATTTTTATTAAAAAATATATTTCATAATATGTAGTATTACTCTTAATCTAAAATTTATTAATAATGATATATTTTTTACTATAAAGTCCAACGTGTATTGTCTCTTAAATCTTCATTTTATTTCCTTTTTTCCTTGTACATATATAACTCATAAATAAATTTACACACACACATATATGAAGAGATAAGTTTATATAAGTGTAATTTTTTTATATTTATTTTTAACTGTTAATTTTACTTTTATTTAATAGTTAAGATTATTTTATTAAAGATAATTATTAGATGAAAATGAAATTAATGATTAAAAATAAATATAAAAAAAGACTTACACTAATATAAGTTAATCTTTTATATATATATATATATATATATACTCATTTTTAATTATTAATTTCACTTTTATTTAATAGTTAAGATTATTTCATTAAAGATAATTATTAGATAAAAATAAATTTAATAATTAAAAATAAATATAAAAACAAATTATACTATCTTTTATATATATATATATATATATATATATATATATATATATATATATATATATATATATATATATATATATATAACTCTATTTAATAAACTTTGGTTTTACATTGGATTTTTCAAGCATTTCTTTAAGGTTTGGCAAACTTAAGTTTAGTTGAAAGTGAGGAATTAATTTAAAAATTAAGGCCAACAATTTTGGATTTTTTTCAAGCATTTTTTTTTTTTTGCCAAACATCTTTTACAGATTCAAGAATTGAATCATTGAATCATTGAGCACTCTATCTATAGCTTTAAGTACAAGTATAGCTGAAAGTTATTAATGCCTCTCTCTCACATATGCTTTTTGAATTATGTGTAAATGAAATTAATGTCCTATCTTTTATTATCTGAAGATGCATTTATTTTTTAAGAAAAAGATAGTGATATATTATTTTTAATAATGTATATATTCATATTCTTTTTAAAAAATATAATTTAATTAAAAAAATAATATAAAAATATATATAATAAATGATATTAGATAAAATATAAAAATAAGTATATATATTATTTAATGTAAGAATATAAGAATTATATTTTTATCATTAAATTGTGTAAATTCTTTAATTTATAACCATTGGATAATATATGATCAATTTAAAATACATAGCATATATTTTTCTTATTTGATTGGTTTTTATTTTTATTTTTTTCGTAATGGATTGGTTGAATTTTATTATTATTTTTTTCTTCCTTAAAAGATTGATATTTTTACTAAGAATTAGGGGTGTCAAAACAGACCAGTCCGATCCATTTGGGATAGACCTATTTTTGGGTTAGCTCATTCGGATCATATAAGTTTCGGACTGATATTTTGTTAGTCCAGTCCAACTCATTTAGTCTTATGTAGTATTAAAAGAGCGGAGTGATCCGGTCTATTCGGGCTAAACCTGATCATATAAGTTTCAAGCTGACATTTTACTAACTCAACTCATCTATTTTGTCAGACTACTCAGGTCAATCCATCGAATTTGGTCTATTTTAACACCCCTACTGGAAATCTACTTAACCTATAAAACCTGTGTTTTTACTTTTTTGTTTTCCCACCGAAGACTTTGCATCTCATTTTTTCCCATCAACGTTTCTATCAAAATACCTTTTTTTTTTTATTACTTAACCAATCCCTCACCATGGGTTTTCAGTTAATGCCTCTACCTCCTATTCTATGTCAAATCCCATCCTATTTATATTCAAATTTTAAACACAATTTTTTTCCTGCTTAGTAACATTTCTAGGTTGTTTCTTATTTCTTGAGTTTCCTCGCTTTTTTTTTTTTTACATTTTCCCTTCCAATTTGCAACTAGGTTTTTTCATTTCATCATTTCTTTGAAACATTTTGCTTGCTTCTCATTCGCCTCTTATTTTTTTTCTCTCCTTCTCCCCTCTCCTTCTTACCTAGGTCCATATTCGGGATTGGCTCTTTCTCAACTTAAACAAACTTATTTCTTTTTATTTTTCCCTTAATTTCTCTAATTTTAGGTTCATATAATTTCTTTTGTAACAGTTGATTTAGACCTTTGCTTTTTTCAACTCATTGTTTGTTTCTAGAGAGAATTTGGACTTTCAAATTCAATGTCTGCTCAAGCACTAAGTTTAATGCGGTGCCACTCTTCTTACATCTACTCACTTGTTTTTTTTATTCTTGCTTGGCCTTCTTATTTATCATTGTATAAATTAATCTATCTCGGAATTTCGTTCATGCTAAGAAAATAGACCCGTGATATATGTCGCGACCGGGATTGCGATAGGATTATCGCGATAACGACTTAAATTACAAAATTTAAGGGAGTCGCCACCAGTTTTATTTGTTATTAGGAAAAATTAGAAAATCTAAAAAAGATTAGTCTATATTCAAAGATTCATATTTGGGAGTCTAATTATGCACAGGGAAGGATAGAGACTTAACCCCACAACACCCCTAATACATCCGCCCTAAGACGGTTACCTTAAATTAGTTGTGCAAATTTTTATAACTCTTAAAAATATTTATTTTATCCCTTTTATTAAAAGATAAACTAAACAAATAAATAAATTATGAAAAATTAATTTTGACTTCACAGAATTGCGATTCTGCTCTTACGTATCCTCGGATACAATGAAGAATTCAAAGTCACGTTGTTCTTTAGAAAACGATTGTGGGTGAGTAATTTTTAATTTTGAAAAGATTTTTGTTTTAAAAATTCATTTGATTTTTTTTTTATTTTAGAAAAGAAAGAATCATCAAGCTGTCGCAACTCAGATGATTATCTTAAAACTGTAAGATTAACAAGTTATTACAGTTCAGCTAATCTCATTTTATTCTTCTCAACAAAGTTCAATTATCTTATTTTATTTTATTAAAAAAAAAACGAATCATCAAACTGTCACAACTCATATGATTCTAAAAGTCACAAGATTAACAAGCTGTCGCAACTTAACTAATATTGTTTTATAAAAAAAAAACTTCCATTTGTAAAAGGTAAGCTTACTATTTGAAACAAAGATCAATAATATGATGAACACACCAATAAATATAAAAACAAAAATCAATAAATTCACAAAAGAAAACAAAATACATTTTTTTTAATAAATGGTCAAAAATCAATATTTTTGTTTCTATAACCAACAAATAAACTCAAGTAAAAAAAAAAAAAGAACACTAAAAAGATGGCCAACCCAACTAAAAGCCCAAAGAAAGATGGTTAAACCCCACAAAAAAAAAAAAACCTTGAATCGTAATAACGACCCATTAAACAAAAAAAAAAAAAAAAAAACTTAAGAAAACAAAAACCGAATCGGACCTTAAATTAGAGTCTAAACGACCCAAGACCACACAGCCCAATAAGCTTCAAGTAACCCAACAAAACCAAGAAAAAAAAAAAGCAAAATAAATAAGAAAAGAAATAAAATAAAAAAGGCTTGTTGAAACGTAAAAGAAAACAAAAAATCATCATCTGCCTACCACAAATATTAGGAATCCAAAACTAAAGAAAGGGAAAGAGGGAGAGGCACAGCGGCCCGAGCACGGACTGCGATGGGGTGGTTGGACGGCGGCGACCGCAGGGTGGCTCGCGGCTAAGAGTGCGGGTTAGCAGGGAGCGGCGGCTGGGGCGTGGTTAGGTGGTGAGGACTGCGGGATCTGGTGCGTTTGGGTGTCGCGGTGGCTACTGGTTTTCACGGTTTTGGGTGGTATTTGGACGGTGGTGGATCTGGCTGCTGCGGTTCATGGAGGAGCGCGGTTGGGCTCAAGGATCTGAGTCAGTGAACATGGTTGACGGCGGATGGTAGATCTGTAGTGTTGGTGGTGCGGGCAGAGGGGTCGCATGAGGAAGGTGACGGCTCGGTGTTGATGGCGTGGTGAAATGGTGAGGAGTTTTGGTGGAATGGAGGTGGATTTTACGGGCGTATTGTGGTGAAATGGCGAGGAGTTTGGGTGTGGTGGAATGGTGATGGAGGGCAGAGGTGGAACGATGTTGGTTATGGGGATGGTGAAGTTTGGTGGAGCAAGATGTGGGGGCTTGAAGGTTATTAATGGTGGGGTTGTGTGGTGGCTTCGGTGGTCTCGGGGTTAGGCTTGGTGGTTACAGTGGGGAAGATGGAAGTGGTGAGAGTTATCGTAGAGATGAGTTGTAGAGGGTTGAATATGGAGGCTAAAAAAGAAGGTGCCTTTCCCCTGCTGCAAATGCAATTTTTATACCAAAGTTAATGTGTGTGCTGTGTAGTATGGTTAGAGGAATAAAAAAAAGGAAAGTGTAGTGTGTGTGCTGGTGAGAACATGAGAGAAAAAAATGTGAAAGTGAGTGCTGTGTGTGCCCCCAACATTGTTGGTGCTACTGGGTGAGTGCTGAGAAGTGCAGGTGAGGGACGTGAAGGTAGTGGAGCAGTTACTGTAAAAGAACTGGAACCATTTTCCCCTCAGTGTGTACGTGCTTGAGTGAGGATGTGTGTGCGTGAGTGGTGCCTGGTGGAAAAAGGAAAGAAAGAGAAGACAAAAGGATGGTAAAATGAACTCATACTCAAAATGGAAAAAGAAAAAAAAGGGAAAAAGGAGGGCTCAACGGCAGCTCCTTCATTATTTACTATTACTTTTTTTATTTTTGTAAATTTTTGTAATTATAATGGAGTGGGCTAAATAAGCCTTTAGGCTGAAAAAGAAATGGGCCAAGCAAACAAAGAACACCTATTAGCATAACTAAAATTACTTTTTTTTTATTTTGCATTAATTTTTTTTTTATAACCCGGATAAAATTGGGTGTTCACAGTTACCCCTCTTTACTTATTTTTTACTAGATATTAAGAATAACCATAATTTTTCATATTATCATTGTAAGAAACGAGTAAAGACGTGAACTTAAATTTTGTCTGACAATACATGAGATAATGTGAATGGTCAAGCCAAAGATGCTAATTGAAAACTAGTGAGCTCAAAAGCGGATTTACGAGTTGTCGCAGCATCGTTAATCCTACCAAGGTGAAGCTCAGCGTAAAGCCAGAGACATCACCGCATTGTCAATAAGCTGTCGCAGCTCAATTGACGTTTATTGACTAAAAAGAATCTTCTCTTTTTTTTCTTTTTGTTTTTTGTTTTTGTTTTTGTTTTTGGAAATAATGTCGGGTGACCTTGTGACTTGGAATTGTAAAAGGCAATGGACTTGATCCGGAATTTAAAAGACAATGGACTTCTGTGTCCCGAGATTTAAAATGCAGTGGACTTCTGTGTCCTAAAATTTAAAATGTAGTGGGCTTCTGTGTCCCAAAATTTAAAATGCAGTGGGCTTCTGTGTCCCAAAATTTAAATGACAGTGGGCATATGTGTCCCAAAATTTAAAATGTAGTGGACTTCTATGTCCTGAAATTTAAAAGACAGTGGGCTTCTATGTCTCGAAATTTAAAATGCAGTGTGCTTTTGTGTCCTGAAATTTAAATGACAATGAGCTTATGTGTCCCGAAATTTAAAATGTAGTGGGCCTCTATGTCCCGAAATTTGAAATGCAGTCGGCTTATGTGTCCCGAAATTTAAAATGCAGTGGGCTTCTGTGTCCCAAAATTTAAAATGCAGTGGGCTTTTGTGTCTCGAAATTTAAATGACAATGGACTTCTATGTTCCGAAATTTAAAATGCAATGGGCTTCTGTGTCCCAAAATTTAAAAGACAATGGGCTTCTGTGTCCCGAAATTTAAATATAGTGGGCTTATGTGTCCCGAAATTTAAATGACAATAGATTTCTGTGTCCTAAAATTTAAAATGCAGTGGGCTTCTGTGTCCCGAAAGATTTTTTTTCTTCTTCTTCTTCTTTTTCCATTTTTTTTCTTCTTCTTTTTTCTTTTTTAAGAAAGATCATTAGGTCATGGACCTAAATTTTGTAAAAACATGTCATCAAGTCAAGGACTTGAGATTATTATTTTTTTTTTGTTTTTTTAGGGAGATTATTAGGCCATGAACCTAAATTTTTTGTGAAAGTTACCAAGTCAAGAACTTAGAATTTTTTTTTTATATACTTCACCAGGTCATGGACCTGAATTTTTTTTTAAGCTTTTTTTTGTTCTTTTATAGTGAAGCTTGACATGAAAGCCAAAGACGTCATTTTCAAAGCTGTTGCAGCTTATTATCTCATGAAAAGATATTGTACTGTTCATTCATGTAACTCAAAATCTAAAGATCTTGTCAATAGATTGAAAACATCATATCAAAATCTTTCACTTGCATTCTTAATGTTAATTGCTTTCTCGGAAAACTTGATCCACCAAACCCGGATGCAAGCTCTCACAAACTAGGGCTTATCAACTTGTTTCAAATTCCTCGGGATCTTTGAACATTGAGACATCGAGTATCTTTCCTTTCAAGTTTGATTATCAGGCACACAATCCCTCTCTTCTTCCTAGCTTTCTTCATAGTCTTCATTTCCATCCTTCCTTTCTCTTTTTTTTTTTTTCCGGATACCTTTTGTTTCTGCGTCATCCCTTGAGATAACATTTTCCCTTCAGTTAGAACTTACAAGTTCTTTTCAGTCTAAAATAGTCACATCATAGTGTTGTACTCATGTTCACCATATCTGAAGCATTACGTAACAGACAGACATTGATTCAGACGTACAAAAAGAACAACTTCCAGATTGACCTTAGAAGTTTGACTACAAAAAGGGTATTTACAAAGGATGAATATATGGAAAAAGACACAAAAATGATATGGGATTCAAAGAGGTTTTGCCCCAGTATGGATTGGTTTGACCTTTATGAAAGTCATCTTTAGTTGCCTATTGGACATTATGGCCAATGATTTCCATCAAGCCAAATTGAACCAAAGAGAAATTTGCCCCAGTGTAGGTCAAATTGATCCGAAGAGAAAATTTGTCCCAATCTAGGTCAAATTGAACCGAAGAGAAATTTGCCCAAGTTTAGGACTAAATTGAATAGAGTAGACACTTAATTGACCATAAGATTTGTCCTAGCGTAGGTCAAATTGAACCAAGAAAAAAAATTTGCCCCAATTTAGAATCTAATTGAACAGGGCAGAAACTTGTCCTAATGTAAGGTCAAGTTGAACAAAAAAATGTCCCAGTGTAGGCTATACCGAGCTAGAGAAAAATGTTCTAGTGTAAAGCCAGCTCGAACATAGTAGAAACTTGCCCCTGGGTAAGTCCTTTTTTTCTCATTTTTCTTTTTTTAAAAAAAGCAATGAACTAGATACTTGGATGAACATAACTTTTTTATCTCAAAATTAAAACTTATGAAAACAAAAGCAATCATTCATTGATCAGATTGGACTTTTTAAGGGTTGTAACATGGCCAAGGTTAGTGGTTATGAAATGAAAGATATAAGGCTCAAACAAGTGTTTAAGGGTTAAATAAGGCCAAGGATCCTTATTCAAAGTTGAACTTTGTCAACTACTTTTACACTTTCAAGCACACTTTTCTCTTATTGTTCTCTATTCTTTCCCTTTTCTTTTCACCTCAATCGTTCACCTTTGTCATGAATCATTTCATTTCATTTTCTTTCTTCTTTCTTTCTTTTCTCTCTCTTCATTTTATTTTTTTAGTTTTTCATCATTATTTTTTTTACTTCACGCCCTTTTCACCTCTTCGTCCGATTCTTCTTATTATGTTTAAAAAACACCATGGTAATCAATCTTTGTTTTGTGTTATCCCCTAGTGTAGGGGTGATCCTTGTTCAGGGTTTATTGAAGAAAACTTTTAAGCTCAAAAAAAGGACAACGAGGGATGATGAAATTATGAATTCTTGTGAAGGAGAGAGAAAGATGGTCGATCTTCATTTCAAATCTTGATTGCTCATTTTCAAAAATTTTAATTTAAAGACAAAAATATTGTGCACAACAAGTGATTACTTCTTTGCTCCATTTTATTTTTCCTTTTTGATTCATTTTCTTTTTTTTTTGTTTTGCAAAGGGCACATGTACACGTGGACTTTATGACCACCAAAAGTTTTTTTGGAATAAGAATCCCATGGGATCCGAACCAAAAGAAATCAAGTAAAAGAAATAAAAGAGTGATAAGAAAGAAATGACAAGAACATGAGTGCCAAGAATGTTGAGATCCACGCAAATCCATTACATTAATACTTCAAGAAAGTTTACATAAGTTCAAGCATCACAAAAGTCTAACATGACAATCACATCAAATTAAACGCCTCAAATTTCTAATTGTTCAGAGGTTCCGAGTTGCTGGAGGGCACTTGGTGTAAACAGGATGAGTTAGGACATATGAAAGCGGCGAGGGAACTTGGTATGAGGTCTGGTAAGCACTGACTTCTGGCTCTTCCTCCCTTGTCGGTTCCACCATCTTAGGAAAGGTACTTTCTATATTTTCAACAAGTAATTTACCTGATCTTGCAAGGTTCTCAATCCTTTCTCCAGCCGAAATTAAGTCAGAGAAATTTTCATAAGCAACCCCTGCCATCAACCCAATAAAAGGTGCTCCTAAGGTCCCCATGAAGTATGAGCTCATCTCTGACGAAGTCAATGGTGGTTGGACCTGGGCTGCCAACATTCTTCATCTTTGAGCATATTGCTTGAAAGCCTCATCACTCTTCTTTTGCATTGCTTTTAGCTATTATCGGGTAGGTGCAATGTCGATGTTGAATTGATATTGTCCCAAGAATAGATTTGTCAAATCATCCCAACAAGAAACCTTTGAATGATCAAGTTGCATATACCATTCCAAAGCTAGCCCAGTCAAGCTTTCATGAAAGAAATTGATTAGGAATTTTTGATCCCGTGACCAAATGACCATTTTGGTGATGTAAGTCTTCAGATGAAACATTGAATTGGTGCTTCCATCGTACTTTGAAAAATCTAGAATTTCAAAGTCCTTAGGGGTATTGACTTCGGTTTTTGGGCACAGTTCATCGATTCCCATCGAGCTATACAGATTAGGGCCTTGAATGACTCTAATTTGCTCTTGCATCTTTTTAATCAATTCATCTCTTGATTTTTCTCTTTCTGAGTTACTATTCAAGAATATCTTCACTGACTGCTCCTGAGCAGCTTTTGCATTATTATTCTCCCCTTTAGGACTTTTGTTCATGGAACCATCCCCTTTATTTGCATTTGTTCTAGCGCTGACAGGGGTTCCATTTGTTGTTCTAAGGGTCTCGATTAACTGTCTCAGTAAATTCTCGTCCCTTAATTGTCTTTCTGCCATTACATCAATTCTTTCCCTCATTTCATCCATCTCTCGACCCAAATTTCTCTCTGAGTTTAACATCTGTTGCAGCCTAGTTTGCGACCTCATCTCATAGGTTCGGGTTTGTGCGATCTGTGTTTTCCGAGAAAGAGTAATGGTTCAAGTTTTATTATTAAAAAGAGAACATTAAATGGTATAAAAAAATTCTTCTTTTTTTTTAAAGAAAAAGTGAATATATAAAAAAATGCATGATGAAAATTTGTTCTTTTAAAAAAAAAACTAAATTTTTTTAATGCAAACATGAAAGATGTGAGGAGAAGATAGGTAAAGAATAAATACGCTCCCTTTGTGTCCTAATGAGGTTGCCCTAAACTTGGGGAAGTCTCCCATAAGGATCTATGAGTCTTTCTAATTCGTGAGAACTCTCATTGGATGGCTCTTCAATTCTAAAGGCCTCTAGAGCTAAGTTCCATTTCATAATGTTGACTACAAACAGTGGGTAAACCACCAAGTACGGGACATTTATGAAAAAGATACACTCTAGATGAGATTTTCACAATAACCAAACAGGATGTACATCCAAAATGGCTACCACTACGCAACCTCGACTTAACTTAGGCTTCACTCAGACCTGGGTATAGGGCTCCACTCGAATGTGTGTGATAAACGTGTAAGTGTGGTGTGTATAGGGAGCATACAAACCTTTATAATCTTAAAAGGTACCCACATTCTACAAAACAAACACAAAACAAATTCTAAAAGAGCCTCTATCCTAAGGTTTGCATAATAAATAATAATAAAATAGTTAAAATAATCAATAAACAAATTAAACAAAATAGAAAAACAAGGCAAAACAAAAAGGGTAAAACAAACATATAAATGTCACAAAATTTGCACAACTAGTTTACAAAGGCTTGACTCTCAAGAATTCCCAAACGGAGTCGCCAACTGTCGCGACAGGGATCGCGGCAGGATAACGACTTAAATTACAAAATTTAAGGGAGTCGCCACCAATTTTATTTGTTATTAGGAAAAATTGGAAAACTTAAAAAAAATTGGTCTACATTCAAAGATTCAGATTCGGGAGTCTAATTATGCACAGGAAAAGATGGAGACTTAACCCCATAGTACCCCTAATATATCCGCCCTAAGATGGTTACCTTAAATTATTTGTGCAAATTTTTATAACTTTTAAAAATATTTATTTTATCCCTTTTATTAAAAGATAAACTAAACAAACAAATAAATTATGAAAAATTAATTTTGGCTTGACAGAATTGCGATTCCGCTCTTACATATCCTCGGATACAATGAAGAATTCAAAGTCACGTCGTTCTTTAAAAAACGATTGTGGGTGGGTTATTTTTAATTTTGAAAAGATTTTTGTTTTAAAAATTCATTTGATTTTTTTTTATTTTAGAAAAGAAAGAATCATCAAGCTGTCGCAACTCAGATGATTCTCTTAAAATTGTAAGATTAACAAGTTGTCACAATTCAGCTAATCTCATTTTATTCTTCTCAACAAAGTTCAATTATCTTATTTTATGTTGTTAAAAAAATGAATCATCAAACTGTCACAACTCAGACGATTCTAAAAGTCACAAAATTAACAAGCTGTCGCAACTTAATTAATCTTGTTTTATAAAAAAAAAAACTTCCAATTGTAAAAGGTAAGCTCACTATTTGAAACAAAGATTAATAATATGATGAGCACACCAATAAATATAAAAACAAAAATCAATAAATTCACAAAAGAAAACAAAATACATTTTTTTTAATAAATGGTCAAAAATCAATATTTTTGTTTCTATAACCAACAAATAAAGTCAAGTAAAAAAAAAAGAACACTAAAAAGAGGGCCAACCCAACTAAAAGCCCAAAGAAAGATGGCTAAACCCCACAAAAAAAAAAACCTTGAATCTGGTAATAACGACCCATTAAACAAAAAAAAACTTAAGAAAACAAAAACCGAATCGGACCTTGAATTAGAGTCCAAACGACCCAAGACCACACATGCCTGATAAGCTTCAAGTAACCCAACAAAACCAAGAAAAAAAAAAAGCAAAATAAAGAAGAAAAGAAATAAAATAAAAAAGGCTTGCTGAAACGTAAAAGAAAACAAAAAATCATCATCTGCTTACCACAAATATTAGGAATCAAAAACTAAAGAAAGGGAAAGAGGGAGAGGCACAGTGGCTAGAGCACGGACGGCGATGGGTGGTTGGATGGCGGCGACCGCAAGGTGGCTCGTGGCTAGGAGTGCGGGTTAGCAGGGAGCGGCGGCTGGGGCGTGGTTAGGTGGTGAGGACGGCAGGATCTGGTGCGTTTGGGCATCACGGTGGCTACTGGTTTTCATGGTTTGGGGTGGCTGTTTGGACGGCTGGTGGATCTGGCTGCTGCTGTACGCGGAGGAGTGCGGCTGTGGACGGTGGTCATGGTGGCTGGCTGGTTGGGCTCTGCGGGTCGAGCGGCGTCATATGGGTTCTTCCGGGTGGAGCTCCGGTTGGCGGCGGATCTAGCTGCTGCGGTTCGTGGAGGAGCGCTGTAACACCCTCCTTAAGGCATCACATTTCTGACTCCCGATTCATAATCTGAAAATCAATCGTAAAAGGTTTGAGTTATGAAAATATGGGTTTTAAAATTACTTCTTTACTGAAACGTAAATTTACTGAAAATATTAGGTAATATTGAAAATCATATTTTAACTATTCATTATGCAATATTGACACCAATTACTATTTCACAATTTAAAGAGAAATATAAAATTAACAGACTCTTTTTTTTTTAATAGTAGCAAATCCTATAACGGGTCCTACTTAATAGCACGGTATAACACTAACGAGAAACTTTAACATACTTATTCCTTTTTCTGTCCATCTTGATACATCAGACATCTGTTCCTTTGTCAACACTGCACACCTTCGAATCCTGAATGTTCACTCCTTATTGTTGTCACCAATCTCATAGTATCCATCGCCCGTTATGTCTAAGACAACTCGACCCTTCTATTATTTGATTTTAACAGTATAGACACAGCAAAACAACATAACAAAGAGGTGAGATCACCTACACCAATACCAACATGGCAGCACAGAGATAACACAAACAGCAATATCATACAGGGATATCATACCAAACTTCCAAAACTATATTTAATATTAATCAACTATCATCATCCAATCATATATCAATCCAAGTATTCTAAACAATTGTCATTGTCAATATTCCTCAATTAATATATCATACAGATATAAATGTAATCATATAATGCATGTGTATTTAGACTCAATGTTCCTACTCCATGGAGCTAAACTCAGGTCGGAGAAATGATCGAAAAGATCTGTCGGTACCACATGCCTCATACCACGTGCTATAATCCTCATTTTGATTTTGCACATCTAGCATATACACGACAATCTTTATCAGATCTTGAATAAGAATAGTATCTCGGTCAGGATCTTCGGTGTGTTGCATCGGTCTAACCTACGGGAAGAAGCGTGACCAACCACCCGTGTAAGCAACCCGCACCCCGATGCCCCCAAGGTCAACAAGTGACTTACACTACGCATATCGCACCCACTCAAGAGGTGTGTTTCTCCTAGGCAATCAGCCATATCCTAGTCCTCATCTCGGACCATTCCAATGCATGTATAATGCACCAAATACCAATCACAGGTATAATATCAATCACAAGTATATCTCATAATTTCTCAGATATAGTTTATACAATGCACGAATATATCAGTGCAAGTCCAACCACAAGGGCTATTCTTTTCAAATTCGTTTGTTCAATTAAATCATATGCCTCAACGCATATTTTTTTCCAATGCATCTAAAATGTACCACGTGCCAATAACAGGCAAAACTCGTTGTTTTCACAAACAGTGTATGAACACTGGTTCAACAGTAATCATCATGTTATTATGTTTTTATAGTCATAAAACACTTTTGTCGAGTTTTCACAATCGCGTAACATTTCTATTACGTTTTCACAATTCCACAACACTTCTGTTATATTTTCAAAATACCATAACACTTTTGTTACGTTTTTAAAATTCCAAAACATTTTTATTATGTTTTCACAATACTATAACACTACTGTTATGTTTACAAAATTTTGTAACATTTCTGTTACGTTTTCAAAATGCTGCAACTCTTCTGTTGCATTTTTAAACCACGTACTAATTTTTTAACATTTTTCTCAATCGCGTAAAAATATACGTTTCTCAAATCGCATATTATTTTTCCACTGTTTCAAAATCGCATAACTTAAAAATCATTCTTTTAAGTCGCGTAAATCATTTTCCATCATTCTCAAAATATTTAAAATACTTTCCAAATCACATAACGATTTTTCGTCATTTTCACAATCACATAAAAATAATTCATCACTTTTCAATTACGTAGTAATTTTTCAATAGTAGTTCAAATTACGTAAAATATTTAAACGTAATTCAAATCGCGTATAAATATTTCAACGTATTTAAAATCACATAGAAATATTTTTTTCATATCACGTAACTTAAAAATCACGTTTTTAAGATACGTAAATAATTTTTCACCACAATTTCATTACAGAAAATATTTATTGACCTTTAAAAATTCTTTTTCAACTTTTCCAAAATAATATAACTTTATACTTCATTTAATATATTTTCTTACTCAAGAAAATATTTTTCCACATGATTCTTTACTCAAGAAATTCTTTTAGAATATAATTCACAAAATCACTTTTCCATTGATGTAAATCAATGTTTCAAAATCTTAAATTTTCCTAACGTACTCCAAAACTTGAAAATAAGTTATACGTTAGTAAATTCTTAAATCATCATTATATTCTCCATTTTTCTCAAATCAATTTTAAAATCAATTCTCTTCAAAATAAATTGAAGTTAAAACATTTTCAACCTCTCTTTGTCTTTCATTTACAAAATTTTCTCAAGTGATAAAACACTCTGATTCCCTTTCCAAAATCCTTGTATTAAACCAAACTGTATTTCTACTTTGAAAATTACTTTATTTTATAAAGCCAAGGCATTACAAACCTCTAAAACGTGGACATGACTATTGGAACCATCAAATATTTTTCCTTCTAAATTGATATAGTTTTACACAAACAAAACTATTAAAATTTTGTTTTCAAAACCATGTGATTCATGGTCATAAAAACCAAACTCATTTGTTCAAATTCATTTTCACTTTCTTTGCAAGTTCTTTTTCACTTTCTTTGCAAATCCTTAAAATCAACGTTTACCCGTTTCATTCAAAACTCATGTTTAGAAAAACACTTAGGATCTTTTTACACAAAATAAATCAATAAAAATCCTTCAAAACCATATTCTTGTTCTCTTGAAAAACATATCCTTTGTTTATTTTCCATACTCTTCAAATCAATCCAATTTTTAATCTTTCATGAAAATCTTAAGTTATAAACACCTAAGTTGAGGTGTCTTGACCGAAAATCCCATAGCCTTTAGAACCAAGAAAATTCATTTTTCTCCACTTCATAATTTTCATTAAACAAATCAATTTTCTTGTTCTTGAAAATTTTTAACATGAATCTCTAATTATGGGCATCAAAACCGTAGCCCTCTCCTTGGCCGTTGAAGCCAAAAATTGGTTTCCTTTCCATCATCAAATCATGACATACACATACATACACATCATATATATATATATCAAAAGCATGCCATATTATCATCATGCATAGTATAAGCATACCATTAAAATCATAAATTCATGCA
The DNA here is from genome assembly GCA_029884605.1 of Ormosia emarginata. Classification (NCBI taxonomy): domain Eukaryota; kingdom Viridiplantae; phylum Streptophyta; class Magnoliopsida; order Fabales; family Fabaceae; genus Ormosia; species Ormosia emarginata. The sequence goes on from JAQQTP010000085.1 coordinate 22,633,146, forward strand.
AAGCATATTAAGCATAGGCAATTAATCAAAGCTCATAAACACCCACAAATTAATTACATGACCATGGATATGAATCCTCACATGGATTCAACATCCATCAAATATATAACCATCTCTTACCACCATGCTTGGTTGGTGAGATGAATCTCCCTCTTACCTCTTGAAGATCCTCAAAAACTCTTTGTTTTGCTTCTTTTTCAAAGTTTTTCACCACCAAGGGCTTCTCAAATACAAAACAAAATACATAGAAATTAGTATACTAAGCTTGATTAAGAGAAACCATGGATCAAACATGGTTTAGATCATGAAAAAGAAGAGAAGAAATGAAGTTTCCTTACATTTCACCATAAATACCCCATAACTTTGATCTTGAAGAAACGCCTTGAAGATGAATGATTTAGAGAAAGTCTCCAACATGAAAGTTGCTTAGAATATCATGTAGATTCAAGATCTATGGTTGGATGAAATTAAAAGAGCTTGGAGAGTGGTTTTGGGTGTCTTGGCCGAAGCTTGCTTGGAGAAGGAAGGAGAGAAAATTTTGAAGAGCTTTGGCTTTTTGGAATTGATCAATAATGACCAAGAATGACAATGATGGTGTCTTCAAATTTTCCTACACAAGAAAACATCACAAAACCGTCCCCCCCTTCATAATGCATTCAATAATGTTATCATCATTATTAGCCACCATCATTTCTAGCCATTGATTAATTCAACGGTTAGGATTTAGGTAGACTTTTGATTTAGAAGACTTAATATAGGTCATTGGATCTTTCTCCTTTAAATTCTAGCCATTAGATGTGTCTCCAAAATAAAGGGTCAAGATTACTCCTTCTTACTTTTAATCCAATGGTCATAATTAGTCTTTGCTACTTTTTAAGACTAATTCTCCACCATTAATTACATCTTCATCCAATGGTCATAAATGGTCTTTGTTACTTTCCAAGACCAAATCTCCACCCTTGATTAATTCTAAATCCAATGGTTATAAATGGTCATAGCCATTATATAAAACTAAATCTCTACCCTTGATTTAATCTCCATCTAACGGTTATAAATAATCCTATTTACTTTTAAGATCAAATCTCCGCCGTTGATTAAATCAAGATCAAGTCTCCATCGTTAATTAAATCAATGGTGGATATCCAAACCACCAATGTTGACTTAAGCAATATAATTTCTATTTTTATCTGCTAAAACCCTACGAAAGATTATATTTACAGTATTTTTATCGTTCGATAAATAAATACGGTACAAAACACAGTACAAGAAAATTTCTAAAACTGTTTCCGGATTCAGGTTTAGTAAGATCCCATGTCTCCGTCTAATAGTACAAATTTTTCTATGCATAGAAAAATTTTTACTTTGCGGGACCCACCTAGGCCCACGTATGGCCACCTGGGCCCACATACAGTAAAAAAATTTCATAATCATCTACAAAAATCACAAATATTAAAAAGCGTACGAAAATCAAGTCAGATTATTAAAAATAATTAACAGTCAAGAGAAATAAATATTTAAAGATTTTCTCCGGCCCGAAAATTATTATTTTCCTGACACGGAGTAAATTACTCAAAGCGATTAAATACGCTGACGGAATAAACAAAATAATTTTACAGTGCACAAAAATTACTAAACAGTAAAATTCTGTTAACTGTCAAAATTATTGTTTAAGAGATACGAAAATTCAGGGTGTTACAAGCGCGGTTGGTCTCAAGGATCTGAGTCAGTGAACATGGTTGACGGCAGATGGTAGATCTGCGGTGCTGGTGGTGCGGGCAGATGGGTCGTGTGAGGAGGTGACGGGCTCGGTGTTGATGGCGGTTTTGAGCGGTTTTTCTGGGCAGTATTGTGGTGAAATGGTGAGGAGTTTGGGCGTGATGGAGTGGTGATGGAGGCGAGAGGTGGAACGGTGTTGGTTATGGGGATGGTGAAGTTTGGTGGAGCAAGATATGGGGGCTTGAAGGTTATTAATGGTGGGGTTGTGTGGTGGCTTTGGTGGTCTCGCCGTTGGGTTTGGTGGTTACAGTAGGGAAGATAGATGTGGTGAGAGTTATCATAGAGATGAGTTGTAGAGGGTTGAATATGGAGGCTAAAAAAAAAGGTACCTTTCCTCTGCTGCAAATGCAATTTTTATACCAAAGTTAACGTGTGTGCTATGTAGTATGGTTAGAGGAATAAAAAACAGGAAAGTGTAGTGTGTGTGCTAGTGAGAACGTGAGAGAAAAAAATGTGAAAGTGAGTGTTATGTGTGCTCCCAGCATTGTTGGTGCTACTGGGTGAGTGTAGAGAAGTACAGGTGAGGGATGTGAAGGTAGTGAAGCAGTTACTGTAAAGGAACTGGAACCATTTTGCCCTCTGTGTGTACGTGCTTGAGTGAGGGTGTGTGTGCGTGAGTGGTGCCTGGTGGAAAAAGGAAAGAAAGAGAAGACAAAGGGAAGGTAAAATAAACTCATACTCAAAATGGAAAAAGACAAAGGGGAAAAAGGAGGGCTCAACGACAACTCCTTCATTATTTATTATTACTTTTTTTATTTTTGTAAATTTTTGTAATTATAATGGAGTGAGCTAAACAAGCCTTTGGGCTGAAAAAGAAATGGGCAAAGCAAACAAAGAACACCTATTAGCATAACCAAAATTACTTTTTTTTTTATTTTGCATTAAATTTTTTTTTATAACCCAGACAAAATTGGGTGTTCACAATATATAAACTCAAAAGAAAAATATATGGATAAAAAAATAATAATATAGACTCGAGTTCATGTGAACCCTATACGTAACAAGATATTCACTATAGAATTTCATTTTATATATATATATATATATATATATATATATATATATATTATTAAATTCTATTTTAGATAGTGCATATGTTGCTACGTATAAAGTTAACCGTGAATCCGAGCTTACATTAACATTATTCTTAAAAAAATATAAACACAAACAATAATGCATCGGTGCATAGCACGAGTATTTGAGTTGTCAAAATGAGTTGAGCTCAAATAACCAAACGAAATGTGTGGATTGAGTTAGAAAAATACGAATCCAAACTTAATTTAGTATGACTTGGTTTGACCCGAAATTAGGTCAGCCCATTGACCCAAAATTTTATTTATTTTTTATTTTAACAACCTATTACCTAAAAGCATGTCACCATTTTTTGTTTGAAAAATGTAAGCCCAATTGATAAATGAGCTATCTCGCTAATTTATTAGTCATTGATCCAAAATTAAGTTGTCCAAATTCCTTAATTTTTATTGACTCAATTTTTTTTAAGATTAAATTTATTGTATTTTTTTATTCAAAAAAAAAAAAGAGTTGGTGAGCCGATGAGTGGACTCGCCTAACTCGTAGCTCGCAATTAGATGTGTCAAAACAGGTCAACCCACATGGGCCAAGTTAATTTTCGGGCTAGACCAGGACAAAGTTGTTACGAGCTAGTAATTTGCTAACTCGATCTACCCCTATGTGGGTCATGGTTTAGGTCGGGATAGCTCGTTAACCCAAATTATCTTTTCTTTTCTTATATTTTTAACACTTAAAATATTTTATCATCATACTTTACTATATTTTTGTTTTTCATACTTTAAATATTAATAAACATCAAATAAAATTACTTTTGTAACACAAATATTAGTTTATATTAAAAAAATTAAAGATAAAATCTTTTACACATCTTAAAAATAATTAAAAATCAAGCTAGTGACTTGGCCTGACCCACTACAGATCTGTGTCGGGGCAGACCAAAATTGAGTCAGCCTAATCATGCTAAAGTGCATTTAAACTTTAATTTTTTCAGCTTAATCCACATATTTGACCAGGTTAGTATATTTTAGCATTCCTACCCACAATAAAACAAAATACTAATTCAAAATATATTTTACCCCATCTAACCCAGCCCACAAACTAGATTTACCCATTTTGACACCTGATATAAACTATGAAGCGCAGACATGGACACGGGACACGGGACACGGGACACAACACGACACATATACGGAGACACACTAAATTCAAAAATTATAGGATACGGACGACATATATATATATATATATATATATATATATATATATATATATATATATAATTTCAAATTTTAAGAAAAAAGATTTATACTTCATTAATATCATTTCTATAAACTTGAAGATTTATAATATTTTAATATATGTCGTATATATGTACTCAATATTTCTTTACCTAGTAAGTCCCTCCTAAAAAATATGGAACATAATTTCTATTGGTATATTCTAAAATATCTCCTAAACTAACTTCTCTTAATAAAACTAATCATGTACAAGTACATGTACATAAAAAAATAATTAGAATGAATATTGATGTGAGGCAAGTTTCGGTGACAACGAAGTGGACGACTTAGTACGATCAGAGGTACAAGGAGCAGATGAAAATAGTGATGTGTGAAAAGATAAAACTTAAAAGTCTAATAGTAGCGTGTGAAAAGATAAAACTTAAAATACTTGTATGTGAAAATAATGGCTTGTAATGTCAGTCATGTGATTAGACTTAAGTAGGTTACGAGCTTACTAATTGAACGTTAGTCTTTTAAAAAAATATTAATGAGTTGTGTTCAAGTCGTGATCTAGTCGTGTCAAAACGTGTATGAGAAATGTCCGAATGTGTCCAAGAAGTGTTTGAGTGTATTTAAGACGTGTCTAAACTGAAAAAAAAATAATTTTTTTAATCGGATATATTCAAACATCTAAAATATATATATCATACGAATATCTCTATATATCTAATACGAGGGAGGATCAACTTATACCAGTGTAAGTTCATTTTCTCTTACACTCATTTTCAGCTGTTAGATTTACTTTCATCTAATAATTATCTTTAATGAAATAATCTCAACCATTAAATAAAAGTTGAACTAACGATTGAAAATAAATATAAAAAAAAAAAGATTTATACTTAATATAAATAAATTTTCTCTCATCTAATATAAATACATATCTAATACACAAATACATCTTATAATCAACGTATTCGTACTTTAGATGGTATATATATCTAACTCGTTAACTTTAAGGTCAAAAGGTGATACCTCAACAGTCCAACTTACGAGCCTGACCCAATACACACCACCGATCACTTCAAAAGTATGAAGCCCATAAATAAATTACATCCAAAATAATATATATATATATATATTCAAAAGAAAAAATAAAAAATGAAAAACACACACATGCAAACATAATGGCTTTGCCGTGATTTAGAAAAACATTCATGGCACTTTTAAACAACCTCTTACAGGCAATGCAATGTTCCACGAGGTTAATTTTAATTAATGGCCCCACAAACACCTCCATTGTTCCACACACAGAATAAAGTTGTGGACTCTGTTCTTCCTCCTTTATAAATCTTCACTCCAAATCTTTCCCTCTTCACTCCGACGTCCAAATCTTCTCTCTCACTTCCACAGCTACAAATACAAGCACACACTCTTTGCCATTTTCAACCTCAAACTACACTTCTGCCATGGCGGCTGCACTTTACGCCGCCATAGCCTTGAAGCCCCTCCGTCTCCACCAACCCCTTTTCCCCCTCTTCCCCAAGCCAAATCCAACACTGTTCTTCAGCCCCTTGAGACCTTTTCGCCACAGCACAATCCCTTCACCCCTAAGAATGACAAGCTTCACCGTTTGTGTCCTCATGGATGATCCAAAAGAACGCACCCAGATCGAAACTGAGGCAGAAGAAACTACCCCACATGTGAATTATTCTCAACTTATATCACCACGAGTGACAGAGAAATTGGCCAGAAAGAGGTCTGAAAGGTTCACATACCTGGTTGCAGCAGTGATGTCTAGCTTTGGCATCACATCCATGGCAGTGTTATCTGTTTATTATAGATTCTCATGGCAAATGGAGGTAGGTGGTGCCTTAAAGTTCTTATCTTTTTCTTTCTGTCTTCACATTGGCGTGTGTTAAAGAATCTGAATCTGAAATTGGGTTGGGTTGGTGTAGGGTGGAGAAATTCCTTGGTCTGAATTGTTTGGCACATTTGCTCTCTCAGTGGGTGCTGCTGTAAGTCCTATATATTAATTCTGATTCCAATTCAGCATTAGAAAGTTTTTTCAATTCAAAATCAGGTAAGTTCTTTGTGAAATTTGGGTGATAAATTCAACTGGGTATGTCTTATTTTCAGGTGGGTATGGAGTTTTGGGCTAGATGGGCACACAAGGCTCTCTGGCATGCTTCCTTATGGCACATGCATGAGGTAATTTTTACAACTTCTTCACTTAACCTTTTTTCCATTCTCCACTCCACTGTTTCAATCAATTTTCAACAAATGCAAGAAACAAAAGAGCATCAAAATTCAAAACCTTGTTTTTTGGTGTTTAATTATGGCTTTTTATTTTTTATTTTTTTCTGCCTAAGCCTAACACCAAAACACTCTAGAAAAATCGTTTGCTTTTACTATCTTATCCAATTTCTCAGCGACCAATCACTATAGACTATTTGATCTTTGCAACACAAACAAACAAACAAACAAAACATGAATTTTGCTTGAATTGCAGTCCCACCATCGACCAAGAGAAGGGCCCTTCGAGCTGAACGATGTTTTTGCAATAATCAACGCTGTCCCTGCCATAGCTCTCCTCTCCTATGGTTTCTTCCACAAGGGACTGGTCCCTGGCCTCTGCTTTGGTGCAGTAAGTGTATCTTTCAATTCAAAATTTGTTTTTGTTTTTTGTTTTAAACTCTGAAGTCTTAATTGACGGTTTCATTGGAAACTCTCACGGTGGAGGGTTACCAATGATAATGACTTGACGGTAATGCCACTGAACACTATCAATATGACACCATCATCTATGAGCAGGGTCTTGGAATTACAGTATTTGGGATGGCCTACATGTTTGTCCACGATGGCTTGGTTCATAAGAGATTCCCTGTGGGTCCCATTGCCAATGTGCCTTACTTCAGAAGGGTAGCTGCTGCTCACAAAGTAATTATTAGTATAATATTATTAATTAAGCCATCCTTATTTTTCACTCTTTAGAAACAAAAAGCCAAAAAAAACAAATTGGTGTTTGTTTCTATTTGTGAAATTGATCTTATAACCATGATTTTGTTGTCTGTATTTCAGCTTCACCATTCGGACAAATTCAATGGGGTGCCATATGGGCTGTTTTTGGGACCAAAGGTGAGAGCTGCATTCTTGTTTCCTTCTCTTGTTCATTTTGTTCAGTTAAATATGTCTTTTAATTGTTAAATTTTAGTCTTCTAAGGTTCTTACTTTCTATTTTGTTTAATAACTCAAACTTTTATATTATTTGTTTATATCACTTGAGGCTTTGAGGTTTGCATATTTCTTGTGGTGCTAATAACGGTTGGTTGATAAATAATTAAATATATGGGTGCAGGAAGTTGAAGAGGTTGGAGGGCTAGAAGAGCTGGAGAAAGAGCTAAGTAGGAGAACAAGATCATCCAATGGTTCATGACAACAGCAAACACTAATCAAAATATGTTTCAAAGAATTACCAGTGTATATTGAATGAAACGATTTAAAATTTTTGTTTGCATTTATACAGGTTTTAATTATAGCAGGATATAAGAAAAATAGATATAAACAGATAAAAAAAAAAGAAGAAACAAAATAGTTACAAAAGAACAGTAATAAACAAAAGGTGGTGTAAGAAATAATTGGTGCCTTCAGTGTTGGCTTTTGCTTTGATAAAAAAGAGCAAATGAGCCATCTTGTATTCCCCCAGCACCAAGTGGGATGGGCTCAGTCAGCTACAGTCCATTAGCACACAGACTCACGGTTGGTTGGTGTCCTTTTGTCGGGCATTGAGCAAATATATGCCACTCAAGTAGGGGAAGGACCATACACAACCACCACCAATTACAAATCCTTGAAATGCAGGGCAGCGTTAACTTGGACTCAATTGTAGTCTTGTAAAAGTGTAAACAAGTACTATCAATGTGAATCACAATATTACAGTGTGTTAATTTTGCATGAATCGTAAAAATTCAAGATTGAGTTTGTGTTTAAATTAATTTATTTTGTATTAAAAATAATTTATAATTAAAATCTTAGAATATGCATAAGTCTTCCGTTAAAAACATAAAGATCCTTGTATGGGACTATGAGTCTGAAGAATAACAAAACTCGGTAAAGTGGAAGGAAAGAAAAACGTTGATAAAGTAAAAATCATTTCAATTAGCAACGTCTTGAAGTCTTTAAAACTTGAGTAAAGAATTAAGTTCAATCTAGAATTTTATCTGCTCCAAAATGCTATTTGACTATATAAAAGTGAAAGAGTCATAAAAAAAAAAAACTTAATATCCTTCAAAGAATGTGACACTCATAGTAGTTAGTAAATCGATGTTTTGTATTTATAAAGGCATTCTGATTTTTTTTTGGGGTCATGAAGGCAAGTTGACTTTGAAAATAGTGATTTTGAAAAACAATGGATTTGTTCATTGTATGTAGGATATGCTGCTAGATTTAAGGAAGACTAGGAAGAAAAATATTGTGAACTAATAATCTAAAACAACCGATTTTTTAATGATGCTCCTTGAACAAAGCGTTTTGTTAAATTGATCTTAATAGATGACGCAAGTCAATGTGTCTTGTGTGACATGAAAATCAATGATCACGTTATACTTCGTATGATTTCTTTAAAATCACTACATTTTTTTGCCTCCTTTTCTTGTTTCTACAAAACACTTATTGAGAAAATAAAAGTAAAAAATATTAAAAGAATGGTGAGTTTACATAATGCATGAGTGTACATGCACTCGACCTTGTCAAGGGTAGTGGTGGTTAGAATTAGTTATGGTTGGTTAGGCTTAGCTGATAGGTGATTATGATTAGTTAAGGAGGGTTATTATTAAGTTATAATTAGCTAATTAACCTAATGAATAGTTATTGTGTTAAGCACAACTATATATGTTGAGATTAATAACTGATGTAAACTAAGATCAACATTCTTCTCTCTCTCTCTCTGATAATTCCATAAAATGCAGTTATTTGTGTGTCATATCTGTACTTTCATTGATTGCTTAATTCTTCATTGTATGCATTGGAAGATTTTGTATTTATATTTGTTATATTCAATTCTGATACATTTCTTATATGATATTGAGCAAATTGTGGTTACTTTGTTATTGATTAAGTGAATGTACAATTGTTAATGATTTGGTGATTTCTTTATTGTAGGAAGGGTTCCAAACAAACAGATATATGGAACATTTGAACTAAATTTGGAAGATAAAGCTAAAGAAGCATTCTGGCATATGACGCCGCGGCGCAGGAATATCAATGGCGCGGCGTGGTGAATCCCCTGCATCCAGACAGAGAGTTACGAAATTTGCATGCCGCAGCGCATGCATGTAATGCAGCGACGTCTGTGACCTAAATGTAAACGCGTCATGGCGTAGGCATGTTAATGTCGAGGCGTGACTCTGTTTTCTAGGCTTATAAATACGATTTTAACAAATTTTTTAGGGAGTTTTTTTAGAGAGCTTTTGAGGTTTTAGAGAAGCTGCGGTTAGAATTCATGTTTGGGAGGTTGATGAGGCTAGGGGAGCCAATGTTGGAGGTCATCTTTTTCATGGAAGGAGATTCAAACATCAAAGATGACATCCATGAGCTCCCATCCTTTTCCCTATGCTTTCTCCTCTTTTCCTTATCTGATGAACACTGTTTTTACTGTATAATTTCTTGTTCAATGATTAGCTGAGCTGTATTTAGGGATTACTTTAGATCTTTGTATGGATATTAATGATCATGTATTACTTTGAGTATATATTGATGTTTGGTTATGTTCAATCATATAGATCTTAATGCTCTTGATAGTTTGATCAGATGTTAAGTGATTTGTTGAAATCTGATGAACCTAGACATAAGAATTTGGGTTTGAAATCATATGTATGGTTGATGCATGTTCGATGAGCTCAATTGGCTTGGATAAGTTGATTCGCTAATGGGATAGAAATATACCTCTTAGCCATGCATAACGTCTGTTTGAGAATAGATCGTTTATTAGTGGATTTCACTTTGGTTCTCATGGAAGCATAGTGAGTTAGGTGAAGGAAGCCATTGTTAACTGATCTAAACATATGTTTTTAACTAAATCGAATTCTCAAGCTAACTTAACTATTCATTAATGTTGCTTATAAGGATTGTATATAATTAATTGAAGTATGAGGTGAAGAAGGACAAAAAGGTTTTGACGCCGTTGCCGGCGATGTTAGTTTAACTTATTCCTTAGCACTTGCTTGGGATGACGGTTTATTTCTATATTGCTAATATCAATAACGAGTTTATTTAGTTCTAATTTAAGTTGTATAGTTCAAGTTTTCTTTTGTACAGTTTAACTTAAGTCTTCATTTTTTGTGATTTTAGGTACAATAAATGAAGGATGAGCTTAATCATTCGAGGCCTTTGAGGGAGCTCGAGAACCCCCAAATGGAGACCTCCAATTAGGCAAAACAAGGCCTACCATCCGATCTATCCATTTTGGGATCAAACCGGCCATACTCTAAGAAGATGCATACTGAAGTGTATTTTGGCGGTTTGCCTTATGAAAGTCCTACTGGGACTGTAACTCAGGCCCTTATTGGGAGGGAACCTAGGTTTTTATGTTTTTGTTAATTGGTATGTGTTTGTTTTATATATAAGTTAGTATGTTTGATTTTTGTAGTTGTGTTAGTTTTTATGGTTTTAGTGAGTTCTAAGTTATATATATGTTAGTATGTAGGATTTTTTGTAATTTTGTAGTTAGTATGTTTGATTGTTGTAAGTTTAGTTAGTTTTATTGTTTATGTTTAGTTTTAAGCCATATATAGGTTAATATGTTGATTTTGTAGTTTTGATAGTTTTTAGTTGTACATATTAAGTTTTAGCTATTTGAACAAGTTTTAGAGGTGTTAAGGACCTTTATGGACAAAATTCTGCAACAAAACTGAGTTTGTTGCAGAATTCTGCAGTTTGATCTCTCACGTTGCGGCGTAAGTCTGTTGCATGTCGAGACGTGACAGTTATTTTATGTGCATCAAGCCAGAATCCAAAGAGCTCAGCACCGCGGCGTGGAAAGTTCAATGCCGCGGCGTGCCCTTTAAACTTAAGTAAAAAAAAACTTGATTTAGGTGCTGCTGAAAGCACCTATTCTGACCAAATATACCACGACATGGATGTTGTGTGCTACGATGTATCGTCCTGTAATGTATATATTATACATACTTAGTTTATTTTAATTGTTTTTAAATATTATAGTATACCCGGCTCTCATATTTTTAGTATTTATTCAGGCTCATGTACCCTAAAAACCATCGACAGTAAGGACACTATTTCACTTCGGTTTGACGGAGTATCATTACATGTTTTGTTATTATAATGTTGAATTTATGTAACATGTACTGATATTTATAGTATACAGTGATGATAGTTACCGTGTTATCATGATCATATGCCGAGATTGACTATTACTGATGGGTTTCTGAGAAAATTTTTCAATTTATAATGCATGATTGAACTGATGCTAATGTGAAATTGGTTGTCCAATGACATAAATGGTTGTAATTTGATTACTTTTAGCGAAATCATATGTGATCAGAAGCATGTGAAACAATTTAATCACTTTTTATGTATGATTTACATCCCACTTAGATGCAAGTGTAACTTTAAAAATGATAAGAGTGCACATGTCTAGAGAAAGTTTATAAATGTACATGTAGAGTCTCGATTATCCTAGAAGTTGTTTTTAAACTCTCTTAAAGCGAAATCCTAGATTTTGCATGACTGAGGAAATAATTAGGGCATTGTTTGGATCGATTGAGCCTTTTCAAGCTTACTCTGATATGATGATATCTCTAGGTCCTATTTTGAAGCCTTATAATTGTTTGGCCTTATATGTTTTTCATTCACCCATTGTGTTCGTTAATCTGTTAACCATTCTAATGCATGTGAAAGCATGACATTTTATTTCTACCATTAATGTTTGTTGAGTACATGATGTGTTATTTCTTGAAGTGAGTCTAGTGATTAGGGGTATTAATGTATATCCAATACAAAATGAGCCTGAAGGAACCATATGCAAAATTGAAGAAAAAGCATTGCTTTGTAAAAAAATGGAAAAAGAAAAAGAAAGAGAAAAACAAGCAAAACATAATAAATGAAAAGTATAAAAAGCATTGAATGGTTCTGGCTAGTTTTTTTCTTTCATTGTTGAATACCCTGATAATATCGCTTGATGACTCGAGTCTTGAAATAACATGTTTATGTTTCTCAATGTTTGTTGTATATCTTTCCCTTCTTTTCATACGCCCATTACCATGGCCTGATATTACAAGCTGTTAAAGACTCTTTTGATCCTCATTTATGTGTGATTTACATTATTGGAGAGAAAGTTTATGATCAATCTTGTGGATTATATGATTCATATGCATGTATGCTTATAAACTTATCTGGATTTGTGTGATTTAAATAGGAGAAGTTTATCTTGCATGTTTGTAGAAAATGTGATCTTCATGAAAGGATGTTAGATTGTTAGCATGTTTAGGATTGTGTATGTGTGGAGTTAATTATGAGATTTTAGCATTCATTAAGGACTGACGCAATCATTCTATGTTGGTTATGTTTAAAGAGAAAATTGAAATTGAATCTACTGAATGCATGTGAAGTATAAATTGTTAAAGTAAGTTTACTTAGTCATACTTTATTTTACTTGAGGACAAGTAAAAGTCTAAGTTTGGGGGTATGATAACTCCATAAAATACAGTTATTTGTGCCCCATATTTGTACTTTCATTGATTGCTTAAGTCTTCATTGTATGCATATTTGGAAGGTTTTGTGCTTATATTTGTTATATTCAATTCTGATACCTTTATATGATATTGAACAAATTGTACTTACTTTGTTATTGATTAAGTGGATTTGCAATTGTTAATGATTTGGTGATTTCTCTATTGTAAGAAGGGCTCCAAACAAGCGGATATATGGAGCATTTGAGCTAAAATTGGAAGAGAAAGCCAAAGAAGTATTTTGGCATATGACGCCGCGGCGTGGTGAATCCCCTGCATCCAGACAGAGAGCTACAAAATTTACACGCCGCGGCGCAGGCATGTAATGTTGCGGCGTTTGTGACCTAAACGTAAACTCACCACGGCGTAGGCATGTTAATGTCGCGACATAAGTCTATTTTTTGGGCTTATAAATACAATTTTAACAGATTTTTCAGGGAGTTTTTTTAGAGAGTTTTTGAGGTTTTAAAGAAGCTGCGACTATAATTCACGTTTTAGAGGCTAAGGAGGCTAGAGGAGCCAAGGTTGGAGATCATCTTCTTCATGGAAGGAGATTCAAGCATCAAAGATGGCACCCATGAGCTTCCATCCTTTTCCCTATGTTTTCTCCTCTTTTCCTTATCTAATGAATACTATTTTTACTGCGTAATTTTGTGTTCAATGATTAATTGAGCTGTATTTAGGGATTACTTCGGATCTTTGTATGGATATTAATGATTATGTATTACTTTGAGTATATATTGATGTTTAGTTATGTTCAATCATATAGATCTTAATGCTCTTGATAATTTGATCAGCTGTTAAGTGATTTGTTAAAATTTGATGAACATAGACATAGGAATTTGGGTTTGAGATCATATGTATGGTTGATGCATGTTCGATGAGTTCAATTGGCTTGGATAAGTTAATTTGCTAATGGGATAGAAATATATCTCTTAACCATGCATAATGTGTGTTTGAGAATAGATCGTTCATTAGTGGATTTCACTCTGGTTCTCATGGAAGCATAATGAGTTAGGTGAAGGAAACCAGGATTAACTGATATAGACATAGGCTTTTAACTAAATCAGATTCTCAAGTTAATTTAACTATTCATTAATGTTGCTTATAAGGATTGCATATCATTAATTAAAGTATGAGGTGAAGAATGATTCCCTAAATCTCTAAACCATTATGTTTACTTTCATTTATTGCTTTTCTATCTATAGATTAGTTTTATTGTATTTTCTCCTATTTTATGTGTTCTTGAATAGAATTTTGATAAGTTATTAGTTGATACTTAACATTGGAAGGCAACATCCTCGTGAGAACGATACCCTGCTCTTTCACTTTATTACTTGTTCGACCCGTGCACTTGCGGCCTTAAAAAGGGACAACACTCTCGTACCTTTCAAACTTCCTAGTAGTTAAAACAAACTTAAAAATATAAGAGAAAGAAAATAAAGCCACACATCTCAAGAAAACTAAGGATAATCGAAGGTTGAAAACCTCAAGTGAATAAACGCTCGAGTGTTTAACACATAGTTGTAAAACCTGAATTGGAGACTGACCTAGTTAGAAATTCGGATTAACGGTCCGACCGCAAGTCAAGTGGTCGAATTGAAAAACTAAAAAAAAGGATTAATTTTTTAAAAATATTATCCAAAAAAATTATTTTACATAAAATTATTATATTTAAAAATAGAAAATAAAAAAATATTATATAAAAAATACTTACAAACTACCGGTGTTAATAACATATTAGTTGAATAATGTCGCGACCAGGATCGCGGCGAAATAGCAGTTCACATGATTTTTAAAAATATTAAAATATGGAGTCGCCACCAATTTTATTTAAATTAGGAAAAATTAGAAAACCTTGTTAGAAAAATGGTCTTTGAGAACCAGATCGGATTCGGGAGTCGGTTATGGACAGAGAATGGTGGAAACTTAATCCCACAGCACCCATCACACCTGGCCGTCCCGAGGCAGTACCTTAAGTCAATTGTGCAAAAACTTAATAATATCAAATTTATTTATCTTACCCATATTAAAAAGACTTTGTAATTATTTTATTTTTTTTTTATTTTTTATTTTTTTTGGAAAAAAGAAAAGAAATAACCAAATTGTGAAAAATTAAATTTTGGCTTGATAGAATGAAAATTCTGCTCCTACGTACCCTTAGGTGCAATGAGGAACTCAAAGTCACGTAGTTCTGTAAAAAAAATAAATGTGTGGGTTGATTGATTTAAATTAGGAAAAAAAAGAATTTATTTTTATTTTTTTAAAAAAAAATTTTGTTTATTAACAAATTTATTTTTTTGCACAGGGTTCAAGTTAGCACTAGACTACTCAATAAACCCTTATGATCCAAACAACGTTGAAGATAGCATCCGCTATTCAATCATCATCATCGGTCATTGTATTAATTAAAAGAATTTTTTATTTTTTATTTTTTTTAAAAAAAAAATACAAGGGCAAACATAAAATTTCTATGAATCAAATAAATAAAACAAGATTAAATATAAGCATCACAGATCAAATAACCCAAAACAACATTATCTTTACTTTTCTAACCATTTTCAGATTTTTTTTTAATTTTCTTTTTTTTTTACTTTCCTTCATTTTTTTTATTTTTTCTTATTCAAAAGACATGAAGCATTTTGTCTAATAGAAATAAATACCACTAAAAAGATAAATCCTAAAAAAACAAACTAAAATCGAAATACATAATTTTTATACTTTAAAGAAAAAAAAATTATTTCAAAACAAACCAACCCACGTATGAAGTGGGTTGGCTGCCGAGCCCAAAACCTTCTTTATACTTATTATTTGGCATTTGAAATGTTACTTTTTTGAAGCATGAAACAGAAAGCTCCAGATGATTGAGGGTAACAACACATCAACATATATTGAGAGGAGCAAAGAGGTTCAAACCTCTGGTGAGAGACGGTGCAGTGGGGCTTCTCGGATCCGGCAGTGTTGGTGGTCCGATATGGGTCTTTTCGGGTCAGGTTGGTTCCGACGACGGTGAGGTGCTGGGGTTCTGGTGCGGGTTGCTGCGGCTCGATGGACTAATGGTGGCGGAGCTAACGGCGCGGGGGAGTAGCTCGCGAGTGGCTGTTGTATCGTGTGCAGAACTGCAGCTGGACGGCAGACTGGAATGGGTTCGGCGGTGGGCTGAGGGACGATCCGAGCAGATCTGGCTGCTCCGGTTCACGGAGGAGAGTGGCGCGACTCTGTTCGAGTGGCTACAACAGGGAAGCCGCGTGGTGGCTGCTTCACGGCTGGTGGAGGTTGTGGGTGTTGTGGGTCACTGTTTTGGAAGAAGGTTGAAGATGGTTGGGCATTGGGTGGAGCTTGGTAGAGGCTTACGAGTTTGGTGTTGGTTCTTTGTTATGTTTGAAGTTTTTGGAAGGTTTAGAGGTGGAGATGGAGGGAAAAAAAAAGATGGTGAATAATGAAGGTGGTGGTGAATGGTTTTGGATTGTTAATGGTGGTTGTGGTGAGGTGAGGAAGATGGCGGTGAAGTTGGAGATAATGAAAGAATGGAGTTGTTTCGGTGGTGGAGGTGGTGGTGGAAGCATTTGTGAATGGTAGTGGGAAGAAAATTGGTGGTGAAGGTCAGAGTGATTAATAGCAGGTTAATGGTTGATGTGGTTTTCGTTTTTGAGATGGAAAAGAAAGTTTTCTGTTGGTGATCTCCTCTCAATCCCCTTCTCTGTAATATGCCCCCTTTGTACGTGAGTGCCGTGAAGCCCCAAGAAGTCAGCTCCGATTGAGCTTTCCAATCAAACCTCCATTTTGATGTATTTTCTCTGAAGTTGTCAATTTCTCTTCTCCTGTAATTTCCTTGCCAGTTTTCCATTTTTGGGCTGCCTTGAGCCATGGGATTATTGGCTGCCAGATAACGTGCTACCTTCATTTTTTCATTTTCTTTTCTTTTTTTTTAAAAAAAAACGAAATCAGACCCCTTTTTTTTTTTAAAACGAAATTAGGCTCTTTTTTTTCTTTTTTTTTCAACATAATAAAAACGAAAATCAACATTTTTTTTAAATTTTGGTGAAAATAAAATAAAATAAAATAAATCAAATCAACATTTTTTTTTAAATTTTGGTGAAAATAAAATAAAATAAATAAAATAAAACAAACAAATAAAATACATGAGATAAAGAAATTAATCAAAGGATGTACACAAATATTTATTTATTATTTTTTTTGTTATTTTGGTCCTGGACAAAATTGAGTGTTCATATGATTGCCTTCTCTTTACTCATTTCTTACTAGATAATGAGAAAAGTCATGATTTTTCATGTTATCATCGTAAGAAAGGAGTAAAGATATGAACTTCAATTTTGTCGCAAAAACGAAACAAAGCAAGAAATTAAAATGCATGGAGCCGACGCATTCAAAGATAAAAAGCAATGCGCAACTGCGTCCCGAAAATTAAATGACAATGGGCAACTGCGTCCGAAATTAAAATGACAATGGGCAACTGCGTCCCGAAAATTAAAAGGCAATGGGCAACTGAGTCCCGAAATTAAAATGACAATGGGCAACTGTGTCCCGAAAATTAAATGACAATGGGCAACTGCGTCCCGAAAATTAAAAGGCAATGGGCAACTGAGTCCCGAAATTAAAATGACAATGAGCAACTGTGTCCCGAATTGTAAATAACAATGGGCAACTGCGTCCCGAATTTTAAAATGCGATGGGCAACTGTGTCCCGAAAATTAAATGGCAATGGGCAACTGTGTCCCGAAACTTAAAATGCAATGGGCAACTGCGTCTCGAAATTTAAATGACAATGGGCAACTGCGTCCCGAAAATTAAAATGCAATGGGCAACTGCGTCCCGAAAATTAAAATGCGATGGGCAACTGAGTCCCGAAATGTAAATGACAACGGGCAACTGCGTCCCGAATTTTAAAATGCAATGGGCAACTGTGTCCCGAAAATTAAATGGCAATGAGCAACTGTGTCCCGAAACTTAAAATGCAATGGGCAACTGCGTCCCGAAATTTAAAATGCGATGGGCAACTGAGTCCTGAAATGTAAATGACAACGGGCAACTGCGTCCCGAATTTTAAAATGCAATGGGCAACTGTGTCCCGAAAATTAAATGGCAATGGGCAACTGTGTCCTGAAACTTAAAATACAATGGGCAACTGCGTCCCGAAATTTAAATGACAATGGGCAACTGCGTCCCGAAAATTAAAATGCAATGGGCAACTGCGTCCCGAAAATTAAAATGCAATGCAAGGAGCCGATGCACTCAGAAATTTAAAGTGCAAGGAGCCGATGCGCTCAAGGAATTAAACTGCATGTAAAAATTTTCTTTTCTCTTTTCTTTTCTCTCATTTTCTTTTCTCTTTTCTTTTCTCTCATTTTCTTTTCTCTCCTTTTTTTGTCATTTTTTCATTTATTTATTCAAAGTCATCTTAACCAACGACGATCCTAGAAAGCTTTGACCAATCAAACCCTTTGTCCACGTGCTTTCCTTCATCAGACCTTTTGTTAGCTTGAAAACCCCGGGATTTTCTCATTTCTCTTTTTTTATTCTGACCTCCTTAATCTCCTTGGCAACATATTGCAACCCATATCTTGAGTTACTGAGATCCTTTAATCTAAATTAATCATTGAAGGATTCTTTGCATAATTGTCAAATCAAATTGTCGATCCTAAGTTTATTTTATTTGAGACATAAATTAATGAGTAAACATGCATTCATGAATAGAAAGAAATTTGTTGAATGAACAAACTTCCTTTTATTATTTTGGTAATGTAATCATACATGAACTTTTGACAAGACACATACTTGAAAGACAAAAGAAAGATTGCAAGAAAAATAAAAAATTTGCCCCAGTATTGATTCTCTGTTCCTCATTCAATTGATTCACTGCAAATGCTTGACAACTCAACCGCTGCCTCTGCTGATACCTCCGTCAACATGAATCCTTTTTAATTCCTCAAAAATTTTGCCCCAGTATAGCCAATTCAATGCAAACAACTTGCCCCCCATGTGCTGATTGGACGCACATCCAAAATTGCCCCAGGTTTGGTGAATCCTCGAAGAGTTTAGGCCCACTTTCTTTGAGATTTTGCCTATTTATTTGTCCTAATTTTTGCTTAGACTGCCTTTTTTAGGTTTTCAGCCTAACGGACTTTTATTTATTTATTTATTTTTTTTTTTTTTTTTTTTTTTTTCAGTTGTTCTAAATTTTGCTTAGGCCGCCCTTTCGGGTTTTCAACCTAACGAGTTTTTTATTTATTTATTTAGGCATAGAACCTCTTGACAACATCAGTATTCACGGGCCTTGGCAATTCTTCTCCATCCATATTCTGCAAAATTAACGCTCCTCCTGAAAATGCCTGCTTGACTATGTACGGGCCTTCATAATTCGGAGCCCATTTTCCTCTGGCATCCTCTTGGTTAGGGAGAATCTTTTTCAAAACCAAATCCCCTGAACGGAATTCCCTGGGACGAACTTTCTTGTTGAAGGCTCTGGCCATTCTGCTTTGATACAATTGCCCATGACAAATAGCTGTCAACCTCTTTTCTTCTATCATATTCAATTGCTCATACCGAGTCTTCACCCATTCAGATTCCTCTAACTCTGCTTCCATCAAAACCCTTAGGGAAGGGATCTCAATTTCTATTGGAGAGACTGCTTCCATCCCATATACCAAAGAGAAAGGCGTTGCCCCAGTGCTTGATCGTATATTGGTACGATATGCATGCAGAGCATAGGGTAACATTTCATGCCAGTCCTTGTAGTTCACTACCATCTTAGCAACAATTTTCTTCACATTCTTATTTGCTGCTTCAACTGCACCGTTCATTTGAGGCCTGTAAGGAGCTGAATTATGATGCTTAATTTTGAAATTCTCACAGAACTTTTTAATCTCAGCACCATTGAGATTGGTACCGTTATCTGTGATTATCCTTTCTGGAATCCCATATCTGCAGACAATATCCCTTTTGAGGAACTTCAAAAACACTTTTTGAGTGATGCTGGCATAAGAAGTAGCTTCTACCCACTTGGTGAAATAGTCAATCGCCACTAAGATGAAGCGATGACCATTGGAAGCTTTGGGATTAATAGGCCCGATGACATCTATTCCCCACATTGAGAAAGGCCACAGAGATACCAAATTATGCAAAGGGAAAGGAGGTGTATTGACTCGATCTGCATACATCTGGCACTTTTGACACTTCCGTACATAATCTATGCAGTCTGTTTCCATTGTGGACCAACAATAACCTCTCCTTAGAATTTTTCGAGCCATCATATGACCATTAGCATGAGTTCCACAGATTCCTTCATGGACCTCAGTCATGATTATACGAGCTTCGCAAGCATCCACGCATCTAAGTAAAGTACCATCATGACTCCTTTTGTACAAAACCTCTCCATTCAAGAAAAAGGTTATCGCCAACCGGCGGATAGTCTTCTTATTCACCTCACTTGCCCCTGTTGGGTATTCTCTATGCTGAATATACCACTTGATATCATGATACCAAGGTTTACCATCTGGCTCGCCTTCCACATTAGCACAATACGCAGGTTCACTGTGCGTCTTCAGTTGGATGGGTTGAACATTATTATGAATATCCAACTTGGTCATTACAGCTAAAGTGGCCAAAGCATCTGCAAACTGATTCTGGTCTTGGGTCAAATGGGAGAAGGTCACCTCCTCAAACTTCTCAACCAACTGGATCAGATACTTTTGATAAGGTACCAACTTCGGATCCCTGGTTTGCCATTCACCATTCACCTGATAAATGATGAGTGCTGAGTCTCCAAATACTTTTAACTGCTTGATCCCCAAGTCAATTGCAACTTGTAAACCATTAGCACATGCCTCATATTCCGCAACATTATTGGTGCACTCAAATTCCAGCTTGATAGCAACTGGGTATTGTTTTCCAGTTGGTGAAACAACCACGGCCCCTATGCCACTACCATGCATGTTAACCGCTCCATCAAAATACATCTTCCAGCCAGGTTCTTCTTCTTTTTCTCCTTCTTCTGCCATTAGTATTTCTCCATCAGGGAACTCAAATGTTGCTAGTTGTCCACCCTCAAGAGGGTTTTCAGCTAAATGATCAGCAATCGCACTTCCTTTGATGGATTTCCGAGTCATGTACTTGATATCGAATTCTGACAGTATCACTTGCCACTTTGAAACCCTTAATAAAACATGAGGACTTTCAAATATGTACTTCAGAGGGTCTATTCGGGAGATCAACCACGTGGTGTAATAGAGCATGTATTGTCGTAGCCGCTTTGAGGTCCATACCAGCGCACAACAAGTCTTCTCAATAGCCATGTAACGAGCTTCACAGTCATTGAACTTCTTACTCAGATAGTAAATTGCTTGCTCCTTTTTTCCCAATTCATCATGTTGTCCCAACATTGCCCTCATCGAGGTTGGCAATACAGTTAGGTACAAAATTAAAGGGCGACCCGGCGTAGGGGGTACCAAAACAGGAGGATTCATTAAATAAGCCTTTATCTTGTCAAAAGCTTCCTGACATTCTTCATCCCATTTCCCTGGTTGAAGCTTCTTCAATAACTTGAATATAGGCTCACAGGTGCTGGTTAAGTTAGCAATGAATCTAGCAATGTAATTGAGTCTCCCAAGAAAACTTCGCACTTCACGCTCCGTCTTAGGGGCAGACATCTCTTGTATTACTTTCGTTTTATCTGGATCCACCTTTATTCCTTCTCTGCTAACAATGAATCCAAGTAATTTCCCAGTAGATGCTCCAAAAACACATTTAGCAGGATTCAACCTCAACTTATACTTTCTGAGTCTTTCAAATAGCTTACGCAAAACTGCCACATGACTTTCTCCTTCTTTAGACTTGGCTACTATATCATCCATGTACACCTCAATCTCCTTGTGCATCATGTCATGAAACAGTCCCACCATGGCACGTTGGTAAGTAGCCCCAGCATTCCTTAATCCAAACGGCATTACCGTGTAACAAAACGTTCCCCAACGAGTAATGAAAGTGGTTTTTTCTTTGTCATTAACATCCATCAGAATTTGATTGTATCCTGAGTATCCATCCATGAATGAGAACCTATGATTCTTAGCAGTGTTATCAACCAGAACATCAATGTGAGGGAGTGGGAAATCATCCTTCGGGCTGGCCTTATTCAGATCTCTATAGTCCACACACATTCTGACTTTTCCATCCTTCTTAGGCACTGGCACGATGTTAGCTACCCACTCTGGGTGTCTGGATACTTCCACAAATCCCGCTTCCAACTGCTTAGTCACTTCTTCCTTGATCTTCAGAGACATATCAGGATGCATCCTCCTCAACTTTTGTTTCTTTGCCTCAACATTCGGGTATAGTGGAATTTTATGCGATGTTATCTTTGGGTCTAACCCAGACATATCTCGATAAGACCAAGCAAAAACATCCATATATTCTTTGAATAGTGTGATCATCTCTTCAAACTCCGGGTTTGCCACTACTTTCAATTCTTTTTTCTCTTCCTCTGTCCCCATGTTGACCACATCTGCTTCCTCACCATTCAAGACAAATCCCTTCTCTGAGTATTCCAGTAACTGTGCAAAATTTTTAACAACATCTTCGTCTTCTCCAGATCCAGGGTCTTCTTCATCAAACATTGCAGGAGAATCAATTGATGGGTTTTCGAAGTCCTTTTCATGAGGTGAACTTTCTATGAAACTCAGATCCCTGGAAAGTAATTTTGTGTGGAGTTGGAAAAGCAGAATAAAGGAGGAATGACAAAGGAAGAACAAGATATGGTACAAAAATATAAAACAAAAAATGGTAAATGCAAAAAGATAAGTAAGAGAGTGCAACGAAGAGGAATGTTGAATATTCATACAAGTTCATTTAATCAATGTCTCAAATAACATAAACCATAAGCTCAAAATAACTTCGACATTTGCTCAACACAATATGACTAGACAATTACTTTGAAACAATCACATCAATAATTGGTTCAGATTTCCAGTTCTTCAGCGGCTCCTCATCAGCAACAGGACGGATTGCCTTGTGCTCTTCTTGGCTCTCTTCATGCAAAGCATTGATAGTGAGGCGGTATCGAGGGTGAATGACCTCGTCAGGCATAATCACCTCGGCCGGTGCTGGGAATGTTTCCCTTAAGTGGGGAATATGCTTCATCTTGCCCTTGTCACCCTTTCCTCCAAGCGTCATGCTCCTCATATGCTCCTCTAGAGATGCTTCGTACCCTATCCCAAACTTGTCTGACTTTCCTGGGAGTGACACTGGCGACCGAGCACCTTGTAGCTTTGAGCCCAAACCCTTTCCTTCCTGGTATCCACTATTAGCCATGATCCGGGCCACCACCTGATTCACACTTGGTGCGAGAGATTCATCTTTACCAAGTCCAGTCTCAACTACTCGAAAGCGTGCCACTGAGTTCTCCTCTTCCTTTTCTGCACTCTCCACATATGGTACCGAAACTGGTTTTGACAGCATAATCTCTTCCTCTCCATATATGGTGATGACCGACCCATTCTCAATATATTTAACACTTTGATGCAGGGTGGAAGGAACGGCACCGGCAGCATGGATCCATAGTCTCCCCAGTAGCATGGTGTAGCCAGGCTCCATATCCATGACTTGAAACAGCACCTAAAAATTACTTGGACAATCTCTAGTGTCAACATTATTTCTCCCATAATGCCTCTCCTATTTCCATCAAAGGCTCGCACCACCATCTCCCGTGGCGACAGTTCATCCTCACTTATTGATAACGAGGCTAGAGTTGACCTGGGAATGATATTTAATGCAGACCCCCCATCAATCAAAACTTTTGAAACTATGTACCCTTTGCATTTGAGGGTTATATGCAAGGCCCGCGGGTTCTTCTCAGATTGAGAAACGATCTCTTCATCAGTGAAGGTGATCATGTTAACGCGTTTCACGGGGTCCACCATGTTAACCACACTTTCGGGAGTAACATCGGGCTTCACATAGGCTTCATCCAGAATTTTCAATAACGCCTTCCGATGCATCTCAGATGTCAAGATGAGTGACAAAAGAGATATCCTGGCCGGAGTCTTTTTTAACTGCTCCATCACATCATACTCGCTCTGCTTCATTATCTTCAAGAACTCCTCTTCACCTTCCATCTCTCTCTCCTCTTCTTTTGACATTTTCTCCCTACTTCCTTCTTTAACAATTTTCCCTTTTTCTAACTCTTCTGGGCCATAGCATCGCCCACTCCTGGTAATTCCCCCTACCCTGACTATATTAGTCACCAACTCCTTATCTTTGTATACTTCAGCAATTCGAGCCTTCGACGTCTCTTCCCCGACTCCTTTTGTCTCCACCTTGGTTTCATAATTCCATGGTACTGAATGAGTGTCATTATAAACAAATGGCACTGGCTTCTTGATTGTTACCACTACTTTCTCTGACGTCGAGACTTGGTTGAAAGGTGGCACTTTAAGCACAAAACGTTCGATCACATTAACATCTTCGGAGGAGGCTACTCCTTGTCTCACATGTATCACTCCCAAAGTAAGCAACCCTTGGACTCGAACCTTGAAGTCCCAACAATTCTCAATATCATGTCCCATTTCCCCACAATGATAAGCACAATTTGACTCTGCATCATATTTTTCCTCTTCTTTCATCATGGCGGCTGGTGCAGTGATATTATAGCCAGCTTTCTTTAACCCTTCGAATATCCTTGCCATCGGTGTACGCAAGCTCATGACCTTTCTTATGGATGACCCTTCCGCCTCTAAAGCATTCACCACATTCCTTCCACCATGATTAGGAATTGGGTTGTTAACGATACTGGGTCCAGCTTCTTCTTGGATATCAAGCTTCCCGTAGGCAATTAACCTTCTTACTGCGGTCTTAAAAGTCTCGCAATCTTCAATCGAATGCCCTGGGATATCCATGTGATACTTGCAGGTTGAGTTCGAGTTGTACCATGATGGAAATGGTGGTTCTAAAGGACGCACAAGAATTCCCGAAATAAGGTGAGCATCAAACAATCTTTGAAATAGGTCTGCATTCGAAATGGATAACCTTGGAAAGGGGGGAGGTTTTGAGGACGAAAGCGGCTTTGGTTTTGGAGGTTCGGGCGAGGTTGTGAGTGGTTTGGGTAATTTTGCGGAGGTGCAGGTGGGTATCGGGCATAGGTTGGGCGAGTTGGTGTATATGTTGTGGCGAGGGACGTTGTTAACTTGGAATTGTGGTGTTGGGGTGAAATTTGTGGCCGGTATAATTTGGTGGGATGGATAATGAGGCAGTGGCGGTGTTTGGTATGAAAAGTGAGGGTTGGGGTTGTATGATGGTTGATGACTTGGGCTATATCACGGTCTGAAATTCTATTGAGGTCGGATATAATTCACCTCAGGTTCTTTTTTCTTCGGCTGGAATCCTTTCTTGAAAGTAGTATTCTCTGTGCTACTCATTGGCAACTTCCCAGTTTTGGCCAATATTTCAATTCTTTCTCCAGAAGTTATCAAATCTGCAAAATCCTTATAGGCCGCCCCAGCCATCGCCCCAATAAAAGGGTTTCCTAGGGTCCCCAAGAAATACGAGCACATCTCAGACAATGTTAATGGGGGCTGGACTTGAGCCGCCAAGGCTCTCCACCTCTGTGCGTATTGCTTGAACGGTTCTTCGTTGCCTTTCTGCATTGAACTCAACTGCTCTCGGGTTGGGGCTGCGTCAAGATTGAATTTGTACTGGTCCATAAACAAATCAGCCAATTCTGTCCAACGCAAGACCTTTGAGCGATCTAACTGAAGATACCATTCTAGGGCGAGACCTGTAAGACTCTCATGGAAGAAACTGATGAGGAACTTATCATCCCTAGACCAAACAGCCATCTTGGTTCCATAACTGATCAAATGGAAACGAGGGTTGCCGCTCCCGTCATACTTCACAAAATCAGGAATCTTGAAGTTGTTGGGGATTACTACATCCGTGGTAGGACATAAATCCTCTATCCTCAGGGGTCCATAAGCATTTGGGCCCTTTATTGCCTTGATTTGTTCCTCCATTTTCTCCATCCAATCTTCTTTCATTTTATCCTTCTCAGTCGTGACGTGGCTATTCCCAGAACAAGACATGGTCACATGTCCTGGAATAGACACATGAGGTGATTCCCAAGTAGGCCCTGCATAACCAGGGATTTCATTGTGGGCGCCTTCCAGAGCGCGATACCCCTCCCCAATGGGCATGACTATTGATGCTG
Organism: Ormosia emarginata; assembly: GCA_029884605.1. Classification (NCBI taxonomy): domain Eukaryota; kingdom Viridiplantae; phylum Streptophyta; class Magnoliopsida; order Fabales; family Fabaceae; genus Ormosia; species Ormosia emarginata. Next base: position 22,659,128 of record JAQQTP010000085.1, read on the forward strand.
TTTGAGGTGGTTGCTCGTGGATTCCTGCAGCAATGCCTGAGGTTATGGCCGGAAAGATCGGAGTAGTTATTGATGGTACGTTTGCATATGTTCCAACCCCACTTGCATTTCTATTTCCACTGATTAAGTGGAGAGACTCCCTTATATCTTGCAATATCGCTTCCAACCTCGCTTGGTTCTCTGACACCTCATTTATTCTTCCTGTTACTTCATCGACCTCCCTACTCAAGTTTCTTCCTGTCTCAGAATTATCAGCAGCCATCCTGGTCCGAGATCTGGTATTGTGAACTCGGGTTAGATTGGTCTCTTCTTTCCTAGGTCGCGCAATGATTCCTGAACCAAATTGATTTATTAAAGCAAAAAGCACATTAGATAAAAAAAAAGAGAAATCAACACTATTGTGAGGATGCTTGGCGATTGTGGAGAGATTCACATGGTCATTCAATAGCAAGGTAGGATCCCAGATTTGGGCATTAGCAGGTTCACCAATGGTGCCATCTTTAAACAATGCAATCATTCTTTCACCAAAAACCAAGATTCCCATATTTTCGCTAAAGGACAAATTGTCTCAGGGCGAAAATACGGTTGACAACCTATTCAAGGGGGAATTCACCCCTCAATGAATAGTGCCTGAATAAAAAGCAATAACATCAACATTCAAAGCAACACACAGCAACTGGTCATTCATTTCATTCCAAAATTAATCAATACAAAGTCTCAGTCTCCTCGAAGTGTAACGTAAACTACATTACATCAACAACTTTGTTTGTTTCTTCCTAAGACCTTTAGCAAGACCTCGACAATACTTCATAAACTCGGCCATCTTCTGTGGTAGTCGTAGCAAGGGATTCATGCGAATCTGAAGGTCTGCCTCATCAAAACGATTAACCAGTTACGTAGTGTGATACTGCAAGCTGTTAGACATGTCTTCATATTTATTCATCCAATATTCCCTTTGAGCCCTTTCATTTTGAGCTGCCCATTGCCACGCGCTTTCACTTTCTTCTTTTTGCAGTCGTTGCCTCTGCGCTTCGAGTCTCCATTGCTCCTTTTCTTGCTCTAGTTCTTGAGCTTTCAACTCCAAACGCCTTGCTTTCTTGTTTACTTCCTTGAGTGAACTATAATATTCTGCAGCCAAAACCTGTTTTTGATCGGAGCGTCATTTCACCTCAATCAGAGCTTCTTGTAATGATTGCATCCTTTGGTCTTGTGCTCTTGTATTCGCTTCCAATTCTTCTTTCTCTTGCAGAATCTTCTCTATCAATTCTTCTTGAGCGCTTACTTTCACTCGTAGCTCTTGGATTTCTAAAGTGGTCTTATTTGATTCCACCTCTTTTCCTCTTCTCGCCCTTTTTACCCGGCTCGGGGCTTCAGCAGTATCAACTTGTGCATCCTTTAAGTCTTCAATCTTGTCGACTAACTTCTGGCACCGACTTGAGTGAATGACGACTTTTAACTCAGCGGCTTCCTTCCCTTGTTCCAAAAACTGCATCTGCGCTTTCATCCTCTCTATCCGGGTAGTCATTTGAGATATAATCGGGAGTGATTTTCATCACTTGACACCGCCTTTGAGGGGTACTATTTTGAGCCCTTCTTTTTGCTCTCCATTGTAGGTACTCGGGAGTAGGAATTACCACACGTTTTCCCAGTTCTTTCCTTCCTACCCTATGGTATTCTTCCAAGCGTCCCTAACCTCCTTTTCCGCTTGGTAGTGCTTCCATCTTTCCCATATAAAAAGCTAAATCCTCTCGAGTTGTGTCTCGTCGGGCACGTCTTGAGTCCATTGGAGCCGTGTAAGCACAAGGACCGGTGAGAACGATACACAACCTCTCACGCCCATTAAAGGAATGTTAGAGAAGTCACCACAATTGAGCAATATCTCTTCCCCATGATACCATGAGCAAACCCATTTGAAAGAGTCGATCCCATCTTCATGAACTCATCTTTCCATTCATGGGCTTTTGATGCTTCACTGGAATACGGCTAAAATTTCTTAGCAGATCAGGTAAGAGACCCAGGCGATTGTGTACATCCATGTGCGTCATGATCCAAACATACAACATGTGTGTGCAACATCGGATCATACCCCCTCCTTTTTTGTGGCAAATCTCCATGGTTAAGAAAGTATCAGCAAGAATAGCAGGGATTGGATTTGACCTATGATTCTCAAACTTGAAGAAAGCATTCATTGCCGCTTGGTCTACCACATCTGAGGTGAATGGGAATAACACCAATCCAAAGATAGTTAGTGCCAATGTTTTGTTAAAGAGATCCCCCTTCCTTGCTGCGCTAGTAGCTCAAGATGTGCTTCCAGGTAACTCTTCTTCAATCCTCGTGTTCATCCTCTCTTTTCCACGCCTAACTGACTTGCCTGAACCCCTATGAGTTCTGCTATTTTTTCTTCTGACACATAATGTCCTCCATAGAGATAAACATTAGGGTATCTGCTCATTGGGAGTCTCAACATGATGGCATATTCTTCTATGGTCGGTGCAATATCCAAGTCGGGCAGCTCAAAACATTTCAAAGAACAATTCCAAAACTGGGCCAGGCCACTCAGAACAGGTTCTTCAACAGGGATGCGCAACAAATCTAGGATCTGTCCATAACTGCTTGAAAACTCTGATCGAGCCTTAGGGGTCATGTGTTGAGTAATGTCCTTCACACGCCTCAGATCACTGCCATTTACTGTAATCTTCATATTCCTCTTGAGGTCAACGGCATTGCTGGTGTTTTTCCTTTGGCCTATCTCTTCCATTCCTTGCTATTGAATGAGCACTAATCTTTCCACTTTACCAACTAAACTCACCCTACAAAAGAGTAAAAGAAGAATGTAAGCAAACCAACAAAATGCGTCCTAAGGGTACCCCTCATCGAGGTAACTCTAAAATGTATCCTAACATTCTACATGGAGAAATCCTTATAGGGTCGTAAACCCAAAGGATTATGCATGATTTGCTGATGCATGCCCTCCTTATTTTTCTTTATGCAAGAAAATGACATAGAACCGTAAGATGATGCATTCATTTTTTTGAGAATGTCATGCAAATGCAAGGTAATGCATGTCCTTTCTTTATTTCTCTTTTGTTTGAAAAATGCTATGAATGTCATGCAGATGATATGAAAATGCAAGATGAAATATTCCCCTTTTTATGATTTTTTTTTTAAAAAAGAATGATATGAGAAATGAACAGATAAAGAAAGAGTACGCTCCCTTTGTGTCCTAATCAGGTGAAACTTAAAGATTAGATAAAGTCATAACTCTAATTTTGACAGCCACTATGTTCCATCTACCAGTGCAAAGTTTTTAGGACAGATCTAGACCTCTAAAAGTTATGGTCCCCAGATTGCCCTTATCTCGAAAGACAAGGATCCAATTCATAAATTAATCACAAGTAGGGATAAATCCTCTCAATATGATTAGTCAATGATATTGGTAACAATCTGAGTGGTGTCTCAACCAATGTCAAGTGAGCATGAAGCCCCTCAATAACAAAGATCGAGACCCCTCCTATTCCTCGGGTTCGCACAGACTCGGGTATAGAGCCCAAAAAAAATTGTGTGAGGGAGCATACAAACCTGTACCAAAAATTTTAAAAGACCAAAGATTACCCCCAATATACCAACAATCGGTTTGCAAAACATATATACAATAGCCAATTGCCAAAGCGTCAATCATCTACCCTATGGTTTAAACAATTAATCACAAACTACATACAAGTCAAAAATATACTCAGAATAATGATATCAGATATTTACAAAATAACTAAAATAAAATCTATTTACAAACAAATAAGAAAACAAAACAAGGACAAAAAGGGTAAAATAAATAAATAGAGATTATTAACAATTTGCACAACTAACAATAACAAGCTTGACTCTCCAAGTATCCCCAGTGGAGTCGCCATCCTGTCGCAGCCATGATCGAGATCGCGGCGAAATAGCAGCTCAAATGATTTTTAAAATATAAAAATATGGAATCGCCACCAATTTTATTTGAATTAGGAAAAATTGGAAAACCTTGTTAGAAAAATGGTCTTTGAAAACCAGATCGGATTCGGGAGTCGGTTATGGACAGGGAAGGGTAGAAACTTAATCCCACAAAGACTTTCATCACACCGTCCGAGACTGCATCTTAAGTCAATTGTGCAAAAACTTAATAATATCAAATTTATTTATCTTACTCATATTAAAAAGACTTTGTAATTATTTTATTTTATTTTTTTTTTTTATTTTTTATTTTTTCAAAAAAAAGAAAAGATGGTCCCAGATTGCCGCTTATCTCGAAAGACAAGGATCCAATTCACGAAATAACCAAATTGTGAAAAATTAAATTTTGGCTTGATAGAATAAAAATTCGCTCCTACGTACCTGGTGCAATGAGAACTCAAAGTCACGTAGTTCGCCCCTCAATAAAAAAAATAAATGTGTGGGTTGATTGATTTAAATTAGGAAAAAAAGAATTTTTTTTTAGGGTTTTTTTTTACAAGTAAAAAAAAAAAAATTTGTTTATTAACAAATTTATTTTTTTGCATAGGGTTCAAGTTAGCACTAGACTACTCAATAAACCCTTATGATCCAAACAACGTTGAAGATAGCATCCGCTATTCAATCATCATCATCGGTCATTGTATTAATTAAAAGAATTTTTTATTTTTTATTTTATTTTTGTTTTTTATTTTTTATTTTTTATTTATTTATTTTTAAAAAAAAATACAAGGACAAACATAAAATTTCTATGAATCAAATAAATAAAACAAGATTAAATATAAGCATCACAGATCAAATAACCCAAAACAACATTATCTTTACTTTTCTAACCATTTTCAGATTTTTTTCAATTTTCTTTTTATTTTTACTTTCCCTCATTTTTTTTATTTTTACTTATTCAAAAGACATGAAGCATTTTGTCTAATAGAAATAAATACTACTAAAAAGATAAATCCTAAAAAAACAAACTAAAATCAAAATACATAATTTTTATACTTTAAAGAAAAGAAAATTATTTCAAAACAAACCAACCCACGTATGAAGTGGGTTGGCTGCCGAGCCCAAAACCTTCTTTATACTTATTATTTGGCATTTGAAATGTTACTTTTTTGAAGCATGAAACAGAAAGCTCCATATGATTGAGGGTAACAACACATCAACATATATTGAGAGGAGCAAAGAGGTTCAAACCTCTGGTGAGAGACGGTGCAGTGGGGCTTCTCAAATCCAGCAGCGTTGGTGGTCCGATATGGGTCTTTTCGGGTCAGGTTGGTTCTGACGGCGGTGAGGCGTTGGGGTTCTGGTGCGGGTTGCTGCGGCTCGATGGACTGATGGTGGCGGAGCTAACGGCGCGGGGGAGTAGCTCGCGAGTGGCTGCTGTATCGTGTGCAGAACTGCAGCTGGACGGCGGACTGGAATGGGTTCGGCGGTGGGCTGAGGGACGATCCGAGCAGATCTGGCTGCTCCGGTTCACGGAGGAGAGTGGCGCGACTCTGTTCGAGTGGCTACAACAGGGAAGCCGCGTGGTGGCTGCTTCACGGCTGGTGGAGGTTGTGGGTGTTGTGGGTCACTGTTTTGGAAGAAGGTTGAAGATGGTTGGGCATTGGGTGGAGCTTGGTAGAGGCTTACGAGTTTGGTGTTGGTTGTTATGTTTGAAGTTTTTGGAAGGTTTAGAGGTGGAGATGGAGAAAAAAAAAAAAGATGGTGAATAATGAAGGTGGTGGTGAATGGTTTTGGATTGTTAATGGTGGTTGTGGTGAGGTGAGGAAGATGGCAGTGAAGTTGGAGATAATGAAAGAATGGAGTTGTTTCAGTGGTGGAGGTGGTGGTGGAAGCTGTGAATGGTAGTGGGAAGAAGATTGGTGGTGAAGGTCAGAGTGATTAATAGCAGGTTAATGGTTGATGTGGTTTTCGTTTTTGAGATGGAAAAGAAAGTTTTCTGTTGGTGATCTCCCCTCCAATCCCCTTCTCTGTAATATGCCCCCTTTGTGCGTGAGTGCCGTGAAGCCCCCAAGAAGTCAGCTCCTGATTGAGCTTTCCAATTAAACCTCCATTTTGATGTATTTTCTCTGAAGTTATCAATTTCTCTTCTCCTGTAATTTCCTTGCCAATTTTCCATTTTTGGGCTGCCTTGAGCCATGGGATTATTGGCTGCCAGATAACGTGCTACCTTCATTTTTTCATTTTCTTTTCTTTTTTTTTAAAAAAAAAACGAAATCAGACCCCCCCTTTTTTTAAAACGAAATTAGACCCCTTTTTTTTTTTTTTTTTTTTTTCAACATAATAAAAACGAAAATCAACATTTTTTTTTTAAAATTTTTTTTTAAATTTTGGTGAAAATAAAATAAAATAAATAAAATAAAATAAACAAATAAAATACATGAGATAAAGAAATTAATCAAAGGATGTACACAAATATTTATTTATTATTTTTGTTATTTTCGGTCTGGACAAAATTGAGTGTTCACAAATAATAACATAAATTAAAAAATTGAGCACATTGCTCAACAATAGCATGAAGTTTAGTGGTAGGATGAATTTTATGACAAAGTTTACTAGGTACTGTGTTCAAGTTTTATAACTTGCATTTTTTAAGTTTCAATTAAAAGAAAGATAATTGACTGGGTTAATCGGGCCAACTTGTTTGGACGAGTCACCTATATTCGATTGGTTTGTTGCGAAAATTCGTAAATAACAAGAACTGGAGTGGCTCAGAGATTGGGTCATGGGTTTTTCGATCTGACCAGCCAGACCGGGCCTTTGAGCGGGTCGCCCATGTTTGACTGATTTGTTGCGAAAATCCATAATTAACAAGAATCGGACTAGCCCAAAGCACAGATGGCGGGTTTTCTGGTTCAACTTGGTCAGGTCATACAACTATAGTTTAACAACAAAATCCTTAAATGAAAAGTACATCATTTAATACATTGAGACCTTAAAAAACTATATTTTTTTTTGGCCTTGAATTAATGTACCAAGAAAAAAAAAACCTAGACCAGATTAGTCGGTCCAAACAGTCTAATAGGTAACTAGTTCATAGTCCGTCCAATTCAGTTGTTAAAAACATAGTGCTGAAAATTGGTATTTAGACTGGTGGACTGACCAAACCCTGCGAATTAGACAGGGTTTGGCTAGTTGGACTAGTTATATTTTATTGCAAGTTTTATCAAAATGGAGACTTTTGAACATAGGTGAGGTAATTTTTATGCATACAATGATACCACTACACCACCTTCCACTTTTGGTATATGTGTAGCATATCTTAGTATTTAAATTAATTTTGTTGTCTGACTATATTATTTTTTAACTAAATATATCTAAAAAAACAAATTATACAGTTAAAAATTCTAGCCTAAGGGTTCAAGAATAGTATAGATCCTTAAATAGAACAATCTTACTTTAAAGGAACTTCTAGAAAATTGTTTGTAAACATCCAAGATACTTACTAAAGATATTTAGATATCTTTACTAGAGATATTTTATAAGCTATGTAAGTATCTAGATATTTTAGAAGTTAGGTGAGGAAGGTTCTAGAGTTTTATCCCTACCATATACTTGAATATATCTGCTCCTTCCAGTCCCATCTATTGAGGATGTAGAGCAATTATAAATACGTGAAGTCCTCTTAGGCCAAACCATGACTTACCTACCTAGAGTCAAGGTTCGATATTGACTCATTTAGCTTGAGCAGTTCATGAGCTTAAGGCAGCCAATAAGATAAATTTGATTTCTTATTGAGCTGAGCCTAAGTCAAGCCCAACTCAACTCAGCTTGACTCATTTTCAATCCTACTTTAGCCAAATGTTGACGTAGTTGCTGAAGATTTCGGATATGGTCATTGTGAAGTAGAGAAGGCATACGATAGTGAGTATCACTAGTGGTAGTAGTTGCCATAGGAGTGGCAGCATGTTTTGAACCTAATAAGCCATAATCTTAAGAAGTTGCAAAGTATACATACCATGGGAAACCAATATCCCATGTTGCGACCTACCCACTTTTAAGTGCAGAAAGTACTTTAGATACTAACGTCTTTTGATCCAAAGGTATCATCCAGCTCATGTTTGAGCCATTAATTGTTACCATTTAGCTTCAAACTCAAGTGGGAGGTGAATTGAGTTTATAAAATATTTTTGCAAATCTTTCACAAAATACTTGTATATCAATTTTCGTTGAAGCTATTGATTGATTGAAGTGAATAGATAAATGAGATTGAATACTTCACTTACAAATAAACAAGCTAAGATAGAAAGTATTCAAGCAAACATATAAAATTAAAGCACAAATGTAAATAGATAGAGTCGAGAAGAACAAACACAAGGATTTATCCTGATTCAATCACCCCTTGTGACCTACGTCCACTCCTCAAGTGAACTACTCAAGATTTTTCACTAAATCTTTAAGCTTGAATAGGTGCTTGAAAACTTTTACAACTAAGAGCACTCAACACATCTCTAGGATATCTCACCCTTTGTGCTTGAGCCTTAAAACAGGGATACCTCACCTTTTACAACTTTAGAGGGATACCTCACCCTTTACTCTATCAAGGGATACCTTACTATTTTATCTCTTGAGGGATACCTCACCCTATTTTATAGGAAAATGAAATGGAGATTAAATGATAAACTCTTAAAAAAGTAGATATTACAAATTGAAGCTCTATGGGTAGAAGGATAAACACACTTTCAGCTCATAAAACAGAGAATGACATTTAAGGCTGTTAAACTTGTATTCAATGCTTAACCAAGATGTTTCAGTTGATTGCCTCTTAGTCTTTAATGGCCAAAGACTTGTATTTATAGCTAAATGCATTAAAGAGTTATTGGGAGTGGTTGGAGGATTAAATGCAAGTGAACTAGCCGTTAATTTCTGATTCTGGAAACGAGTTTATTCGAATTGCATAACTCTCTATTTGAATAAATGTGTTTATAGCACATCAAGGAATGGTTTTTGGAACATGTTATTCGAATAATACTTTTGGTTATTCAAATAAACCTTTTAAAAACACAAGAAGAAAAGGTTTCTGGAACACCTTTATTCAAATAACAAAAGTGTTATTCGAATAGATTTTTTAAAACAAAAAGGCATGTAGCTTGTTTTAAGTTGTTATTTGAATAATGCCCTGTGTTATTCGATAAATTTTGATGAAATAGAATTCTTGGCATTCTGACTTTGGTTATTCGAATAAGGAAACTCTCTATTCGAATAAACCTATTTGAAAACACTTTAATCAACTTTTAAAACTTGCCAATTGTTTTCAAATATTTCAACAAGTTTTTAGGCACTTAAAGACTATTTCTTAAGAAATCAAAAACCATTTAAAAGCTTTGAAATCATGTGTGCTAATTAGGTTCTTTGAAAAATAAGTTTAGAGCTTACGTGTGAACCATGTTACCATTACAAAGTGATCTAAGTCCTAAAGTTATTCTTGAAGATATTAGACTTGATGTTACCATCTTCTTCATGTTTATTATCATCAAAACAATCTTCAATGGTTAATAACCAATTACATTAATCTCATACAAGACATTATTGGTAAGAATTAAATCATCTAACATATACTAAAATGATAGTAAAAGTGGATGAAGAACCATTGACAAATAAAGAATAATTTGATTTCGACTAAACGTAGCCCTAAAAAATGAATGCAGAAAATAATTTGCTATACTACAAGCAGCTGGCGTATTTTAAACCACAGAGAGACTTTTGTAATTTGCATAGTGAACTTTGAGATAGTGAAATGCGCAACTTCATATAAACATCCTCATGTAATTCCCCATGTAGTAAATCATTATTGACATCTAATTACTTCAAGTGCCAACCATGTGCAGCAACAAGTGAAAAAGGAAATCTAATTGTTATCATTTTTGCTACAAGAGAGAAAGTTCATGACGCAACTTCATATTCTCCATGTATTAAAGCATTATTAAGATCTAATTGCTTATGTGCCAACCATGTGTAGCAGCAAGTGAAAGAAGAACTCTAATTGTTATCATTTTTGCCAACACTATTAGTCTGTGTGCATACCTTAGCCACAAGATGCGCTTTGTAGCACTCTATAGAACCATTAGCACGATATTTAACCTTGTACACCTACTTGCACCCAATTGGCAATTTGCTTGGAGGCAGGTCTGTCAACTCCTACGACTGATTCTGTCAAGTGTACTTGTGATTTGGATAAAACGAGCACTTAGCTTCATTTCTGAATATGCAAAGTAAATAAATACAACCAATTAAGCCTAATCAATGTGACTAGCAGTATTAACAGTAATCTAACAAATTATAACTCCCTAACTAATTCTATTATGCATGTATGTGGTTGTTGACGCCATGTTAACTTCAAGAGCTTTGGTTCCTGTACATGCAAGTGTAGTATTCTCATGTGGTGAAGGTGCAACAACTAATATAAAAACTTTAGCTTAAGAGTTTAATTTTGATGTACTAATAGTATAAAAAAGTTTATATTATCACATTATTTAATGAGTTATATTACAAATTTATAAAAAAGATTTATAGAAATGGATAACTTTAGTAGAGATGACAAAACTGACCAACTTGACCTGTCCCGCATTGCCCCATTTTTGTTGTGTGGGTTGGAATAAGCAACCAACCTTATTTTGTAGTAGATTGACAAATCAACCTGCTTAATTTTTTTCTTTAAAAAAAATGATGGGTAACATGTTAAAATTTGAACAAAAAAGACAGGTTAAATGGATTGACTCGCATCGTGTCGTCACAACTCTCAAGTTATGCTGAACGAGTTAAATTAAAATGACTTGCCTAATAAAATGGGACTCACCATTTTTTACGAGTTAAATGAGTTGACTTCCATTTTACCTGGAGGTAGCAAAACGGGCTAACTAGCCTCACTCGCCCTACCTCGCCCTCAACCCGCCAAAATATGGGACATGGTGAGTTAACTTGTTTTGAAAAATGAGTTAGAAGAGTCAACCCATCTCGTTTTAAGATGGGTTAGCGGGTTGACCTGCCTAAAAGAGAAAATGAAAAAAAGCTGGACGGGTTAGTAGGTCAACCCGCCTAACCCACCTAAAAAACAAAATAAAAATGTGTAAAAAAATAAAAAATACCATAATTTTTTTTTAAAAAAACTACAATTTGTAAAAATTAAAAAAACAAAAAAGAATTAAAATTAGTATCATACTCATAAAAGTATCACAAACACAAAGTAAAGTGCAAAACTTAAAAGAAAAAAAAAAGAGAAATGACCCAACAAGCCAATCCGTATTCAACTCGCCTAACTTGTGGAGATTAGGTGAGACATGTTATATAAGTTAAAAATTAAAAATGAGTTGAAATATGTAACTTAACTTGCCATTTTTTTGCGAGTTGGCAAATTGACCCAACGAGTCAGATTCATTTTGCTAGCTCTAATTTTTCCATTTCTACTTCAGTACCCCAATCAAGATTAATCTCACACCAAATCAGGTGTGGTAAAACCTCATTAAAAAAAAAATCTATTGATTCGGTGGTGCTTCTCATAGCATTACCCTAGAAAGCAAAAATAATATAAAATATGGTGAGTCTGTGAACTCACTCCACAATCCACGTGCAAGGTCAGTGCAAGTTTCTTAGGGCGGTCGGGTGACTATGACTTTCAATTTTTTTTTCCTTTCACATGAACCTAACTATCTTTTTGTTTGGTTATGTGAGATACGTGTAAGATATATACAGCATACCAGTATAGGTTTCTCCAATTGTTTTTGTTTAATAGGAAAACGCAGCCTTAGTGGTTCATGCACTTCACCTTTTTCAATTGTTCCAAATGGATTGTGAGACTACCTTTCACTTTCCCTAAATTGTTTGGTTGTACTAGTGTTCCCATTTTAATTCACACCTATCAAATTTAGAGAAGCATATATATACGAAATGGGCCCTGTCCATTACTTGCTTTATTTAGAAAAAGAAAAATAGTCTTAGGGGAAAGTATATAAGTCTTCTTGGTCATGAGTTCATGGGGGAAGGAATTCTCAGTCGATGAATCTCATTTCTCTTCTCTGACATCAAAATGCATTTCAATAGCTACCTAATATTATTCATTAATTTCCTGTATATGTATTGTTCTATCGTGTCAATAGGCATTTGTATAGTTTATTTTATCTTGACAAACCAAAATGGGCAACAAATTGACTGAGCTCACACCACAAATTAGTAATTATATATATCTATGAAAATAATAGCATTGTCTGTTGATGGTAAGATTAATATCTCTAAGGACTTAGCACAAATACATCCCAAAACAAAATAATCTAATTATTTAGAATGACCATTCTCTTTAATTAAAATTAGAATGATTATTTTTAATAATTTTAATTTTTTATCCCTTTAACTTAAATATAACTCTTTAATGATCGTTAATATTAATTTTTCCTTAAATTAACTACTTGTACCAAAAACTTTCAATAAAAAAACATATGAAGGATTTAGGAGAATTTATTTCTCTAAATATATCAGCTCAGTGTGTGGATGCACTCTTAAGATTATTTGAGGAAAAATAAATAATCTCAATTAACACACAAGTTTATGAGGATATCGTTGAACATACAATAAAATAATAATAAGTATAATTTATAGGTACTATCTTGTTAGCGTAGTCATATATATTCAAATGGACAAAAATAAATATTATAACGGAATTAAAAACAAAAAGGAGTGAAAATTCTAATAAAATAATAGGTTAGGGTTAAAAAAAAAAAAACCCTCTTACATAGTAGGCTTAAAAAAAAAGATAGAATTTGATTCTAACTCTTGAAGAAATTGTCTTCTTCTAATTCTCTTAATCTGTTATCATGTGTTTACTAACTCAATTAAATGATATGAATGAATAATAAAATAGACGCATAACAACAAATTAAAGAAGTTTAAAAGAGATAATTTCTTTAAAAATTAGAGTCAAGTTCTGTCATAAAAAAAATGAACTAAAGATGGGGACATAATGGGTTATACTCTGGGCTATAACCCATATTGACAATACTAAATAAAATGCACTCTTATTCCACAAAAATAAAATAAAATAAACTGCACCATTAAGATTGCAAGTTGAGAATAAAAGCAATACTTTATCCTAAAGAAAAAAAAAATCAGATTTTGAATAATTCGTGTATTTGTTCCGTTAGCATAATTATTGACTGTTGTATTATTATTGAATGGATTTAAATACATACTCAATAATGGAAAAGTATTACACAACCAAAATTATTTTTATACCTTTGTTATCTTTTTTTTTTTTAGCAATTTTTATACCTTTCATGTGATCAACATTTATTTATAAAATAAAATAAAAAGCACATGTACAATTCTGCCAAAAAGTTTATAATTGATGATAACAAAAAAAAAAGTCAACCTTATAATCGTTGCTGTTGTTAATATACATCTTCCCATATTAATTAATTTACAGTCTAAATAAAAGACTAGCAGGCCTTGTCGTTTAATTAATTAACCAGTATATGTATTTTATAAGAAAAAAAAACAGGAAAAAAAAAGGAGACTGGCATCTAACGATACTTATCTATCAAGCCCAATTTTTTTTTAAAAAAAAAACTACAATGAGCGAATTAACATAACTTGCTGAGTCTGAAAGTGACTTATGTTATAGTTTAATGACAAACTGCGCATGATTAGCTATTGAGGCTTGTTAATATGATGCAACATTGACAGCAACAGATACCATCTCTGCTGGGTGCTGGGTTGCAATTGCCAGATTTTGGTAGCTAATTTCAGGTTGCCAAATTTAATAATGGCTAAGGGATTGTGGATATCTTCTTCCAGAGTGTGTAGCTGGTAGGCAGCTGATTTTTTCCACTGGCCAAGCAAAAGATATTATCAGAAAAAGGCATAAGCTCTCGGGTATTCTTTGAGCATTGGCAGAAATGATTTTCCATTGAATTAAATATATTAATATATAGACATAACGCCTTTCTCTGTATTCAAACGAAAAAAGAAGTTTAAAAACTAAAAGAGATTTTTACTATATATATTGGGATGATGATAACGATAATGTTGTGACATAATCAGAAAGGATTAGGATGCTGCTTTTCTAGCTGATAGCTGCGTACACTAAATAAAGGTGAGATGAACAGTAAATTTTGGTTAACTGGTCAAATTGAATAGAAACTGTCACATTTATCGTTCAGTGTTTGTCAATTAATTTAGGTTAACTGGTCATATTGCCGTGATATGAATGGATAGTTAGAGGAAATCAGATGACTGCAAAGTTTTTTTTTTTTTTATAATTTTTCTATTCTTGACATGAATTTTTTTTTTAAGAGTATCTTCACTTTGATAGGTAAGAGACTAATTTCTCATAATACTGTCAGATACTTAAGTGATGACTCATCTTAATAGTGTCTTTACTCTTTACTTAATTAAATTGAGAAAGTAAATTAATCGAAGTGTACATTAATATGAAATGTGAATCATGTCATGTAACAAAAAAACAAAAAGAAATAAATCTTGAAATGAATTTTTTTTTCTATTGACCTAAATAGTTGCAGAAAAATATTGAATAGCTATAATGATGGCACATATGTAAGAATATATAGTTAAGAATGGAGAAAAATAAAGAAAATAAAAAATGAAAATGTGATAGTTTAAAAGTACTAGTTTTTTAATATAAAAATGTTAATATTTGTTTTATAATATATTTATTTTTATTTTATTTATCATATTTAAATTAGATTTGGAATATTTTGAGACAAAAAAGTGAAAATTGAAAAATATACATAAATATATTAAAAATAGAAATTATGATTATAATTATAAACAAATGTAGAGTAACACGAGCCATGAAGAGGAGTTTTTTTTTTTTATAAATTATATTGACTTTCTTTGAAATTTTGTCTAATTACACTTGATGTTTTCTTTATTTGTATTTCTACATTGACCTCTCATAAAATAGATAGATAAGAGAATTAAGTGTAATGACGATATAAACCTTAAAGAGATATCAATATAATGACAATATAAATATTAAGAGAGACCGGTATAATTTATAAAACAAGAGAGATATCAGGTGTAATTAAATTAAACTTAAGGGAAAGTCATTGTAATTTTTTTATTTTTTTATTATTGAAAAAAAAAGGTGTGAACCATGAATTAAAGGTATAAAAGCATGCCATGGCTGTGGCATATTTTTTGCAACGAGATTAACCATTAGCTGAGATTATTATGGATGTTGAGCACACAATTCTTGTTTTTTCCCCTGCGATGAAATATAATTATGTTAATATAGATTCTTGTATCAGGTGAGAGGGACATTTTGAGTGAGTGGAATGAATTTTGTTTTATAAAGAAGAACTACAATGAAACATGGAATGAAATTTTATTGTGATCCAAAGGCAGCAGTAATAATTGTTACATTTTCCAAAGAAAATTGAAGAGACCACTCATTTCAAAGTGTTACTGGAGTTTGAAGTAGATTCAACAGCATCAAGAGGAGCCCAAGTACGAAAGAGGGATAAGAAACCAGTGAACCCTGACCTGCTGAAACTGGGTACATCACAGAAAACTGAAAACGTGTCCACATAATGGGTGCGGAAGGGCTTTCCGGGTCCAATAATGGGCCTTGTGGCTCAATAATAGATTAGTGTGCATCCAACATAATATCTCTGCATTAATTACTGTGTCTGTTCGTCTCCTGCAGAGGATGGCGATACAACCTCTAGCAAATTATTCAAATCCTTTACCATTACTCCATTCTTAGTTACTTTCTTTTTGTCTCCTTTAATGTTGTTCAAACTTCGAATACAATAAGTCCTTTCATTTCACATTTTTTCACAAATGGGAAAGCAAAAGCCAGTGTGGAATGCTAATTTGAAAATAACTATAATTTCAGGGGCATTGCTTTCTTCCTCTCTAAGTTGGTGCACACTGCCAGAGTTCCAAGCTATTCTTATCCCAGGCTTGATTTCCCTTTCAGTATGATACTAGGTTACCAGAATCATCTTCCCCAAGAGCCAACTGCAGGTGTCATTCAGTCAGAATTAAAAATAAGCCAACTAACAGTTGCAGTTCGAGTTTCCACCTTTACTGCATTGATACTAGTAGTCTAACCAGCCCCTAGGCCATCCCACAATGCCCAGTTGCTAACGATTCAGCCTCCAAACTTGCAGGTTGCAACCTTTTCATTTACTTTTCTCATGAACCCACCAACCCACTTCCCCTGCAGCCTTAAGTATCGAGCAATCAGCCAATCACAGTGGAATCGCTTTATCAAATTGACAATAGCAATCAATATTAGATGGACATATTTCCGTAGCATGGGACAAGAAATTTAGTTTGAGAATAGAACAAGGATTTTTGTTATTAAACAAGTTGTTACTGGTATGATACGAATAAGATGCTCGAGCCTTCCAGGGTATATCACCATCAGTTTGAAAATGGAACAAAGATTTGGGCCTTAGGCCCTCCAAAGCACCCAAAAAAAAATGGAACAAAGATTTTTTTTTTTTTTCACATCATTTACCAAACCAGGTTTCAACATCTTCCAGACATAACTTCATTGGTAGTTAAGCAATCATTTTCCATTTTTCTACCGCTGTAGAAGGCCTTTTAAACATGGAATCCGTTTTCCTTATCAAGAGCGGATTCTGCAAGTTTTTAAAATAGAGAAGTCTGTATGATAAATAAAAAATTTAAGGGATGTGGGAGTAATTTAATTAAATAGGTATAAGTATGTCTATCATTAACAGGCCAATTTCTGGACATAAATATTATAACTACCCTGTCCATTGATATAATAGATATCATAGACAGCAGGAGCACCCTCATGCCACAAGACAACTCATTTTTCTAGTAGTTAACTATGTTTGCCAAGGCAGAGGTAATAGTCTTACATAAGCAGGTAGAGGCTTTGCACAAGACTAGAGAAACGGTGGATATGATATGTTTATCATATATTAATATTAAAAAACTTAAGCATTGAACAGTCATAAAATAATAAAGAACCATAATCCACAATGGCACAATCCATATATTAGCTAAAATGTAGCCCAAAAATTAATAAGTTGATACG
Organism: Ormosia emarginata; assembly: GCA_029884605.1. Taxonomy (NCBI): domain Eukaryota; kingdom Viridiplantae; phylum Streptophyta; class Magnoliopsida; order Fabales; family Fabaceae; genus Ormosia; species Ormosia emarginata. Next base: position 22,676,145 of record JAQQTP010000085.1, read on the forward strand.
AAAACTAAGTTGGAAGTGATCAGCAGCTGTTAGGGGTATTCAAGACCCATCCCGTCCTACTAACCCGTATCGTCCCAAAGCTAATTAGGACAGGTTCAAGTTGAATAAATTAGACTCTATATATTTTCGAATTAGGTTCAAGTTATACTTTGAACCATTCCAACCTGACCCGATATTACACATTATTTTAAAACCTATATTTTTTTTTTTTACAATTAGTTATAAATAATAAGATTTCTTGACTTAAATTAATAATTTTTTACATAACATGGTAATATATTTATATTGATATTATTTGTTTTAAAATATTTATTATAAAATATACCTTAGTTTTTGTTTCTTACTTCTATAATTTTATAACTTAATTATGCATAATGTTCAAATTTATATATTATGTCTACAAAGGATCGGGTTAAGGTCCAATAAAATGGCCCGATCAAGATATCAGACCGGGTTTGGGTCAAGCCGAACCCATCCCATGTACACCCCAACCAGCTGCTTTGTTCACAATGCAAGTTCCTTGGCAATATAAAACATGTTAGCTTAGCACAACCATATAAGGTGGAATCTGATCCTAATTTAATTTGAAGTATCTTTTTGCCGTAGTTTCTGTCATAGAAGAAAAGGGAGTCTGCATAAGTTTATTATTTTGCCAACTGGTATTTATACTAGTTATCACTTATCAGTTAACACACACAAAATGGAAGTTTATCACTCCGGCACTAATAACACGACACCCGTACGAAACTTCTAATACTTACATCACTTAAAAGGATCCATCATGTTGATCTTCCATTTCAAAGTTTAGATCAATTGGACACCAATACGTATTTAATCCTATAGTTGATATTTTCTTAGGTTTGAAAAGCATATTGTACATTAATTTTAAGATATTCTAATAGCGTAAAAATTAGTTTAGGATTTGAAATGAAATTTTATGATAATGTAAGCTTTTAACTCTATGGTGGATTGTGCAACATGTTCATCCTATAGTGGTAAAAAATTTATTTTGTTTTACAACTACAATGGATCCTAACCCATAACACGTGACTTAATTGTCCATAATTATGTGTTCACTCGGTGAACAGAAACTTGCTCATTTAGTAAAAACAAATTCAGGCACATCCAAAAGCAGTATTCCCAGGGGACAACTTATAAAGCTTACTATCGTTTTATGGTGTAGTTTTATTCCTCACAGAAGGAATTACCAAATTGCTGCAAAGCATCAACCTTCCATTATGTCATAAAATCATGGCAGGGTAAAAGAAATCAAGTTTCACAGAACAGGCAGAAATTTATCATTGAACCACCCCAACATGCTGCATTGGCAACAAAAGTGAACCTAGAGCAAAAGTGAACCTAGAGGGCTGCAATTCACGTGACCTGATGTCAACCAAATGTTACAGATACTAATCCCAAAAACCTACTAGTGAAACAGAGAAATGCTGAATAGAATTAATGAATAAAGATAAGATTCATGAACCACACTACAAAGTTTCCTCCTTCATCTAGAACAAGTATCTGTTGCTGAAACACTTCCATAAACCATCTTTGCACTAATAACATATTTGATTTAGTTGTCCATACTTCTGCACTCATTCAGCAAACAAATATCCAAACAACTGAAGAGAACATCACTGATGCGGTATCCTCAAGAAACAACATTTAAAGTTTATTATTATTATTGTGTAAACACAACCTTTTCCCATTTAGTAAATTTCAGTTTCTTCTCTCATCACTCTTCTCTCAATTTTCACTCCTCTCTACCATGTTTTCCAACAGGTGTAGTGTAACTTTACTTGTCCACAAAAGACATTTGTTCATTGCTGCAGAGCATCAACATCCCAGTACTTTTTTGAGAACATTGCAGGGTTTAAAGATTACAAAGAGTAGAGCTGTAATACCCCGAAAATTATTTATTTTATGATAAATATTTATTTTATAATATTTATGATTTTTAAGAATTTTTCTAGAATTATTTGAATTACTTGAATATTTTAATTTTTTTTTAATTTGCGTGCGCACTAAGCGGAGTGGGAAAATGGAATATTTTCCTCGAGGCTGATAAACCTTGAACTGTGGAAATATCGACAGAGGATCTTACTAAACCCGAGGCCGGAGACAGTAAACGAGGTTTGCATTTTACGAGATTTTTATCTGATAAATAAAAATCGCAAAATAATTTTATTATCCGTTAGACAATAAATACCGATTTTTGTTAGCTGTAACTTCTGTCCATTGATAATAAACTTGATACAGTGTTAGTCATATTTTAGAGAACACTTTAATGACATCACAAGATGACCTCACTTGATGACATCATTTTAACTTTTCAAAAAGTGAAAATTTGGCTTGTTGAAGAAGTTTGGAAGAAGCTTCTTAGCAATTTCCTCATGACTTGTTGGAGAAACCAATTCTCTCCCCTCTTCTTGTAGCTCCAAGGCAATGTGGAGAAAAATATGACAAAATGTCACTTTTTCCATTTCACCTATCACACTTCACTTTCATTTCAAAACACTTTTCTATTTCTTTCTCTCTCCACTTTCCATTTTCTCTCATTTTCTCTTCTCTCTTCTTCTCCTCTCCTACCTCACGGTCATCACACCATTTGCCACCTCCACCATTGCAAAAATTTCATCCAATCACATTTTCTTAATCTCCATTACATTCTAAACACTTTTTTAGTTGAAATCATTTCCAAAAGCTTCCATCTTCATCATTTTTCTTCAAGAGCAAAGCTTGAAGCTTTTGAGGTGAACTTTTGATCTTCACTTTTCTTCTTCATTTTCGTGTTCATGGTCTTTCTTGTGACCATTGATTTACTCTTTTCAAAGCTTGGAATATTGATTTGTGAGGTAAAAATTCTAGGGTCTGTTGGAGGCTTGGACGAAATCTTCAAGGGCCATCAAGGAAACATTTTTCTTGTTACTTTCTTTGGTAAGAGAGAGAACATTCTCATCAAGCACACATGGTGGTGGGGGACGAATTTTGGTGTTGATGGTGGAGGATCCATGTGGTGATCTCTCCACTTGAATGTTTGCTTTCAATGATTTGTTGTTATGTGATTGTATGGTGTTGTTGTATGAGGTTGATATATTATGTGTTACTGATATTTTGTGATGTGTTATATACTTAAAATCATATTTGAAAGATTAAGAACACTTTGTTTCTTGATGTGTGGCTCACGGCCTTGTGGCCTTAAAATGAGAACCAAAATGAAATTATTGCCCTAAATTGGAACTTGATGAGTTAATGGATGAAATGATGAAAAAATGTGAACTTAAGACCTTAGGTGAGGTCACGGCCAAGAGGAAGAAAATAGGGGAAAACTTATGACTAAATTGGCAATGACTTGGAACTTATGAGCTTAAGTGAAAGATGAGTTGATTGAGGAATTAAAACGATAGATTAAGAAGATGAAAATGAAATTCCTTGAACCAAGGGTTCACGGTTAAGAAGAAGGAAAAATGGAAGAGTTGGATAAATCTTAAAGTAATTTGGAATTTAAAAGAATTAGGTTAAAAGTGAGATAATTAAAGAATTGAAAATAAATAAGAAGAGGAGGAATTTTGGAACTTAAGAATATTAGTGTTTTTGGACATTTAGGGTAATCAAGAGGAAAAATTGAAATTAAAGTGAAGCTTGAATAATTAAGTGACTAAATACTAAATTGGGAATTCATAAGATGGGAAAATAAAAGAAATGAAGACTTTAATGTAATACCATAATGACTTATGAACTTTAAAGGGAAATGAGTGTAAGTGAGACTTTGAGACTCATAAGACTTTAAATAAATAAATTTTATTAATGATAAAGAGAAATGTAAACTTGAATAGAGAAACAAGAATCGAAATGATAATGGAAATCATGAGGTTGAGATTAAATGATAATATTATTGTCGTGCCCGTAAGTGAAATCTTGATATATTGATAATTACTATGAATCATGATGGTGTATGATCATGGATTGCATGACATTGATAATATTATGTATGCATGTGTGCATTGAGGCATTCATCATACCTTGCGAAGTCATGTGGACTGTTGTATGGTTGTATAAGTCTAGGAGTTGAATTACACTTTCGTGCGGGTGCGATGGGCCTAATGTAGGTCTTTATTGACCTTGGAGACGTCAGGGTGTGGGGTGTCCACAATGGCTAGCTGGTAACTCCCCTGAGCCGTGGACCAGACCAATGCAAACACACCGACAATTCGGACCAAGACACTAACCCCAATTAGGATTTGGTATAGAACATCTTGTATAAAGCCTTATTGCGCAAACATTGATTTTATTGAAAGCACTTGATTTATGCCTGACGAGATATAGACATATCTTCCGATCATTCTCTCCGAAATATTTGTCTAACTCCATGGAGTAGGAATTGAGTACATTGTATACATGTTAAGTGGGTCTGCATACCCTCATGACATTTCATATATGTTTATTTATTTGACATTGATTGATTTATTGAACTGTTATATTATTAATATTATTCTTACTGTTGATATTTGATATTGCTGATTCCTGTATTTGGATGGTATTTTTGTCCGTACTGTCTTTACACTGCCTGTTGGTAATGATGTCAAATTTCTCACCTCTTTGTAGTGTTGTGTTATTTCACTGTATATTCTGATTCATTAAAGACCAAGAAGGACTTGAAGAGGAACTACCCCCTCTTGAGTTGTGATAGCTGTTGCACCAAGATGACATCAAGACTGCGTATTTTGGGTTATGTGCGTGTACTTTCATGATGGAGCAGATGCGTGGTCAATCAACTTGGCTAATAAGAGAGTTACCTACACTGGGGAGTTGACTTTGGTTTTTCGTGAGGATCTTCAACACCCCCCTGTCTTATCCTTTTTTGTATCTGTTTAGTTAGTGTTTATCATACTTATCCGAGAATGGTGGAGTGACTTCCACTATACTCCTCATGAGGACAGTGTTGTGTCCTCTGGGCAGATGCCTATCTTGTCATTTCTTCCGAGGAATCGGAAGAGGATCCCTCTGAGGACCCTATGATTTAGGTATGTAGGACTTGGGCTGGTCGTGTCTTTTTGCTAGTCAGTCTTCATTGATCACCTGTACATTTTTGAGTGCGCATATATATTTGGAGCGCCATTCTTTTTGTAAGTATTTTGAGGTACAGAGTTGTATATGATCCACACAAACCAGATGATATGAACACCTATGCAAATGCAATATATATGTATGCTTATTAATGATGCTTCATGATTTAATTGTTTGTTTGATCTGTTATCCGCAAGTAAAAGAATGTTTTACGTCGAATATTATGATTTTAATAATTACTAATTTTATAACTTGGATTAAATTTACTTCATATTCCGCAATAATTTGATTTGAAATTTTGAATTTGTAAAGTTGTGATGTCCTCCTCCTTTTAATGAGGGAAGGGGGCGGCATGTCACAAGAACACTAGAACTTAATCATTGAATCACCAATATCATAATAGTATGGCAACAAAAATGAACCTGAAAGGCTGCAAAAGTTCATCTAAACTAAAACTAACGGACACTAATCCTGACACTAACACAGTAAATTCACTAGTCAAATGAAGAAAAGAAATCTTTAATGAACAAAATGAAGAAAGATAAGCTTTACTAACCCAACTGTACACAGCTTCCTCCTCGCAACTTCACCTAGACCAAACAAATTGCAGCTAAACAAGCACTTGCACTTGAGCACTTCCACAACCTCAAACACCACAAAAACCGTTACAACCCAACAGATTCCAACCTTGCACAACAACTCCTCCTCAATCCAAAATGTTCCGAATTCCAATCCTAGCCACCAAAAAATGAGAAAAACCCGCGCTTCGGCTCCTCCTCAACCACCACAGCCTGCATGCTATCCTGCTCCACAAGCCTCCACGCCGCTTGTTCAAACGCCAACCCCGCCAACGTGGGAGGCTTATTCAAAACAAGAGGGTACCCTCTATTGGTACTCCTTATAACCTCAGAATCCTCAGGAATCACACCAAGCAATGGCAACCCCAACATTTCTTGCACATCAAGAACCGACATCATGTCCTCCCCTTTGATCATATCAGTCCTAACCCGGTTCACAATCATCTTGATATCCCTAATTCCATCACATTCAAGTAATCCGGTGACCCTATCGGCATCACGCAAACTTGTGATGTCAGGGGTAGTTATCAGAATAGCCTCGTTCGCCGGAGTTATGGCGGTTATGAAACCGGCGTCGATGCCAGCAGGGCAATCGATGAGGATGAAGTCCGGGGAACCCTCGGTGCGTGATTTAAGGGCGTCGACGAGCCAAATTAGGGCTTTTCCGCCGAACCCTAGGGGCAATTTGGACCTAGGTTTTGAGATGCAGAGCAATTCGAAGTTGGACCAGCGCTTGTCCCTGACAAGGGCCTGGTCGAGGCGGCAATCACCGTTGAGGACCTCGACGACGGTGTAGTTGACGCGGTTCTCGAGGCCGAGGAGGAGGTCCAGGTTGCGGAGGCCGACGTCGGCGTCGATGGCGACGACCGAGAAGCCGAGGCGGGCGAGGGAGAGGCCGATGTTGGCGGTGGTGGTGGTCTTGCCAACGCCGCCCTTGCCGGAAGTGACGACGGCGACGCGCGGGGTGTCGCCGGAGAGCTGGGGTTTGCGGTTCCACTGGAGGAGGGCGGTTACGGGGGTTGAGAAGTAGGGTTTTGGTTTGGGGTTTAGGGGTTTTGTTAGGGTTTTGGGGGCGAAGAATGTGGTTGGGGTTGTGGTTGAGGTATGAAGAAGAGTCGTCGGAAAAAATGGAGACTTGGCATTGGCGCCGCCGGGGAGAAGGTGGAGAGAGAGCATTGGAGGATGATGGGTGAGAGACAGAGTGAGGAGTGAGGAAGGAGAGTGGCTAAGTGTTCACTGGGAAATGGAAGAGAACAACCTCAAGCTTAGGCTTAGCTTCTGTTTTTAACTTTTTTTGTTTTCTAAAAAAATATTATTCGAATTTTTTAAAATTTAATTTATAATATAATAGTTATAAATAAATATCCTATTGTACTTGAAAAAAAAAATAACAAACAAACCTTTCTATCATTCATACACTTGAAATTTCACATATTTTAATACCACATTTAATGATTAGTCAAAAAAAAATACCATATTTAATGATGAATAAATTATTATTTTATCATTGTAAGTTTTTTTTTTCTTATTAATTTTTTTTTATCACTGGGAAATGGAAAAAGTAGGTAAATTTTAGGAGAGTAAAAATTTAGGGAAGGTTGGTATGCTTGGTTTACGGGAAAAAGGTTGGGCAAAATTTAGAGGGAGTAATATTTCCTCCAAATTGGAGGGTAAACCTTATGACGGGGTAAAATTAATATTTTTAAAATTGGACTGATTATTATATTAGTGAAAATATTACTCTATAGTTTATTAGTTTAGTTATGGTTGAACGGGTAATAATTAATATATTATATTATATTACTTAATGTTTTAAAGTTTCACATTAATAAATTAAATATTTAAACATATAATATATATAAAAGTTAAAAAGAGATCACACTTATAAATCTTACATAAAATAGTTAATGAAACATCCAAGTATATAACTTATATAAAAGTTAAGAAGGAGACAAATTTTATGCCTTTCTTAGGTTTTATATGTGAACTTTTGCAACTTGACACTAAGTATTTATTTTGCTTAAAAAATATTTTTGAATGAGTTAAAATGTGTTGACAAATTTTTTTTTATTAAACCAGCTTGAACCAGTTTATTCTCGATTTTGGATTGGTTTGGATGGTTCTTGAATGATTCTTTCAGGCCGGTTATGTAGGTCAACTAAACCGTACTTGTGATCGGTTCACCGATTTTTCAATCAAATTTGCTAGTCCAGTTTAATTTTCTCAACACTGGATAAAATTTCCTTTCTTATCTTCTTTCTCTTTTTCTCTCTCTTTCTTGGCCCAACGCATGCGATGTAACATCCTCTTTTCTCTCTTATATTTCTCATACAACAACACTAACAATGCAGCATCACCAATCTCCACTCTCCTTTATGGCTTTCACGATAATTATTTGATATGTGTAAAAATATATTAAAATCAATGCATTTGTATCATTGACTTACAACTTTAAGCATGTTAAAAAATGATTTGAGATTTGGACTTCGACGTCGACCAATGGTGGTCAGGGCAAGGATGAGATGGTGATTGTGGTTACGGGTAAAGTTAGGTAACATTGGTTACAGGGCCAAATAAAAAAAATATGTAAAGGGATTTACTTAAGAATATTTTATTATTTTTTTAAAAAAATTATATTATAAAATCAAAATTTTTGAGAAACTGTGAGGGGGAGCCCCCTCATCTATAAGGACGTTGTGCCCTTGACTACAACTTATGAGAGGAGAGGAGAATAGAGGATTAAAGTTGATGTGTGATTGAATTATTGTATTTTTTACTCGACCTAATATAAAATAATCCTATCAGGTCTTATAAAGTCAATTGAGGATTGATAAGTTTATTTCTATAATCATAAAATAAAAATAAGTCAATCAGATAACTTTATCATATCATATGCCACATCAAATATATAATAAAAATAGATTATATGATATAAACTTATACTATGATGGTTCTATATTTGGTTCCTGCCACACAGTAGCCTGTGGTGGCATAGCTCGTAATGAACATGGTATTTTCTTGATGGGTTTTTGTGACAAATCTGGGCAGTTGCAATATTATCATGGTTGAGCTTTGGGGTCTCTTTATGGGTCTCATGACATCATATGATTTGGATTTCTGAAGGATCGTTGTTAAAGCGGATTCTATATATGATGTTAAATTGGTTAACTTGGTTGTTGATCCCTACCATCCTTATGCCCCGCTCTTGGACAGAATTAAAGAGTTATTGAGTAAAGAGTGGCAGGTGATTATTCATCATGTTTTCAGGGAAGGCAATATCTGTGCAGATATTTTGGCAAAATGTGGGCATGAAATGCCTCATAGTGTTCATCTTCTTCAAAAGGTTCCTGCTCATCTCTCTCTTAATGTTTTGGCTGATATTAGTCATGTTAGTCTTGAAAGAGTTATGTCTCTTTTTAGTTTTCTTTTAGGCTTTGCCCCATTGTTTATAAAGAAAATTTTTATTAAGCCTTATATTATATACTAAATTGGGCTGAATCTATTTATCTATTTATTTATTATATAATGTAAAAGTTCTTTCACTATAATTGTCATGTGGTATTTTTTTCTAAATTTTTATTTTATAAATTTTGTAATTATAAATATTTATTTATTTATTTATTTATTGACTTTTCATTTCTCTAATTTATATCTTTCTTTGCTTTTCATGATCTCTAACCTTTTGAATTTTTCATTCTTTTTTTTATTGTCTTTTCATATTTCTTTAACTTTTTCATTTGTTTCACTTCATTTATTTTTAATTTTTTAATTATTTTAAAAAATATCAATCAAAGTGTAATTTTAATAAATTATAAAAAATACATACTTTATTTCATAAATTAACCTTAAATAGAGAAAAATAAAAGTATACATTAGTAAAATACCTTTTAAACTATTCTTTTACATATTTATAAATTATATTACCTTTTAATCTTAATCTTATAAGTTTTAAAGATAAAAATATTTGAATAATATTATAATTTTATTTGATTTTTATATATTTCATTGACAATATATTTCTATTTTATTTACTTATAATATTATTATAAGATGCATTTTAAAATTTATAAATATATATAAGATAAAATAATAAATATAAATTTTGCTTACTACATGATATTTTTATTAAGAGAAAAGTTATCAAAATATAATTAAGATTGAGATAAAAAACTATTTTGTAAAATAAAAAAAATAAAAAATATCGAATAAAAATATTTTCATGTCCTAAAGAAATTCACTTAAAATATCTATATTACCCAATAAAAGGGATTGCATCACCATTTTCATGTCCATTCGGAAAGAAATTCACTTAAATATAAGTTTATCGATATTACTCAATTTAATTTTATGTAGTATTAAAAAAAAGGGATTGCATTCATTTCCATTTTGTAAGTTTCGGTGATATTTTTTTTCAACCATTTTTTTTTGCCATTACCAATTTTGGTCACATTTTTTTACCCTTTTTGCCATTACCAAACATTTATATTTACACTTTACCCAATTCACAATTCTCTTTTATCTATCCCACGTTTAAAAAAAAAAAAATAAAGGTAAATTTATTCCACTGCTTCCGGCCACCTCCCTTGCAGTTTCAAGAGGAGATAACTCCCCATACGTTATAACTCCCATTTTTTCTCAGTTATTGCATTGCTTTATAACTCCTTTACAATTTTATAATATCTATACTAACAGATTCAATAATAGAAAGGATAAAATTTAGGTAAAATTCTTTAAATATTTGTGGTGTTTGTTTTTAATAAAAATATAATATGTGTATATTTTTAAAAGAATTTAATTATTATTTTTAAAATTTTTATTAATGAGTTATAAAAAAATATACATATATTATATTTTTATTAAAGACAAATACCATAAGTATTTAAAGAATTTTACTTAAATTTTGTTCTAATAAAAACATCTCAGAAAAATAAAAAATGTGGATTAAGAGGCACTATCCACTAATCAAAATAAATATAATGACTCTTTTTTATTTAAATTAAGTATATAAATTTTAAAAATACATATAAATATTATTACAAACTAGCAAAACAAAATCATGTCATATAATTATTAAATTTTGAATATATGATTATTTATTATGGTTTATAAAATTTTAAATATGTTTAAATTAATTTATTTTACTCTTAAAAAACTTTAAACGAATATTCTTTTTAAAGTATTTTAATTATGAATTTTAATTAAAGCGAACTAAATTAATTTAAATATATATTAAATATTTATTATTAAATAAAAAAATCATAAACATATATATTTGATTTAATAAAAATTTGTGCAATCTGTAGATAGCGTAAGTAGTATATATTGAAAGTCATGCATTAAGAATTACTGTCTCGATAAGGAAACCATCGCGTTAATTACGGACTTCTTCACTAGACGGGTCCCACACTAGACCACAATCGTTGATGATTGTGCCACGTGGTCCAACAGTGAGAGTAACACAGCACAAGCCCAATGTCCGTGCCACGCCGAACAAGCACGACGTGTCACCGTAAGAAAAGTCAGATATTCTAGAGTGCCCTTTCGCCATCACTCGACACATGTCACCTCTTCATTCGTCGTTCATACGATTTGCTCCTTTCCCCTCTCAAGTTGTCGGTTATTTCTTCTCTCTCTCTGTCTCTATGTTTCTCAAAGCACAAAACTTTTTCACTTCCTTTCTCTACCCTCCTACGTTTTCTTCAGATCCAACCAATTCGATCATCACCAGCACCCTCCTTTACTTCTTCAGCTTCATCTAACTATTCAACCAGGACTGTGATAGGTCCATCCCCCTTTGCTCTCTATGCCATTCCCACAGGTTCCATTCATCGTTTTCTGATTCAAAGTTAGCATTTTTATTTTTGTTCTTCTGATTTTAATCTGATGGCTTCTGTTTTTTATGATAGATAAATTATGGGTATTGAAGCTTTTCTGAGTTTTGGATCTGGGTCTAAATTTGTTGTTGGAGTGATTGATTTTGAAGAAAAAAATGTTTTTAAATTATGGGTCGGGTAGATCTTGTGGTTTTTGTAGGTGGGTGGTTATGGGGTTCTACTTGAATTGAGTTCATTCATGTGTTACTTCTATGTTGGGTCGATCTGATCTCGTTATAGGTGTAATGGATTTGTTCGATTTTGGGTTGGTTGCAAATAGAATTGAGGGGAAAATGAAATTATCAAATGGAGTCTTTTTTTTTTTGTTTTTTGTTTTTTGACTTTTTTGTTTTATGGAAAATCATCAAATTAATAATACTGAAGATAAATAATTGGTGTGAAGTTTGGTGAGTGCTTTTGCTCAGGCCATTAATTATTATTATTCATACATTATATAAGTCATTAAACGACAAGGCCACATTTTCTTAATATTATTTCAAGTGACTCTTATTTCATTTTGGACTTCGGTTGTTAGGTGTGCGTGGTATTGGTGGATCGTGAATTTAGAATGAATCAGTTAGTAGTTTCTCTGTTGCAAGTTTGGTTAAAGCTCAATGGACACCACTTGTCTGTTTGACTTGTTATAATTCTGTGGCATTATTTCATGTGATAATGAACGTTTCTACCGGTTTTTGAATAATTTTGTTTATTGTTTATTTAGGACTGATATAGAATGAAATATATAGCATATAGGTGTAAATATTGTCTAAGTTACAGTTTCATCCCTACCTGTACGTTTCATTCCTCAGCAAGTTAGGGTATACAATTGAGAACTTGATTCAGTCATCTTGCTGTTTTCTTTTTTGCAATCAATAATTTTTTTTTCTTGTCTTAAAATTATATAAATGTATTGCCTCTGAAGATTTTAATCAAACCTGTTTAATATGACAATTTTTAAAATTAATTGTTCCAGTTTTGGTACAAACATATGATTTTCTCCATATCTTTCTGTGCACATTACTATGTGTTTGTTTATATCTTTCTGTGGATGTCTTAATCTTCAGATGTCTAATTTTAAGGGAAATTCCTTTTGTGCTTGAGATATTTTATTTCATGTAATAGTTGATTTACTTGTTTCATGTTGGCCTTTCTAGTCTCTTTCTATCTGCTGTGCCCATATTTGTTGGGGGCTGCTCCGCATTCTCTATCTGTAAATGAATCATATCTCTTTGCTTTTGTGAGCACTTTCAATTTTTGATGATTTTGCATACACTGCAGTTGGGAAGGGTGTACCTGAACCAGAGTGTAATTACAGCGTGCATAGTTATAAATAGTCTTGTAGACCTATTGGCCTTTTCAGGATGGGCAAGTGCAAGGGATGTGGGAAGTTAGGAAGAATGAGGCCAAGGAATGGGTCTATGAGTGCTTATGAATTTTCTCTGCTGTTGTCTCCTGTTGTTTCTGTCTGGGATTGCATAGTTCGTAAAATGAGGTATTACTACAGACCTGAGTGGGTGTAGTGGTTTGGAACATATCATTAGTAGTAGTATTGATACTTCAACTAATTAGAATATATTTAGCATTACAATTTAGGGAAAGAGGGAAAAAAATTATAGAAAAATAGAAAATGTATACAGCTCTAAAGAAATTATCTTGAAGGAAAGGAGTTCAGAGAAGTCATTTTAGTATTTAGAGGTAGTAAATTCTATGGATACCATGGCATTTAATAAAGGGCAACATGTGAGAAAGGCAAAGAAGAAGCAGGTGAAAGATGAGTTGGATCGTCTTAAACAGGCTGAGAAGAAAAAGAGGCGCTTAGAAAAAGCGCTTGCTACTTCTGCAGCCATCATTTCTGAACTGGAGAAGAAGAAACAGCAAAAGAAAGAAGAACAACAGAGACTTGATGAAGAGGGTGCTGCGATTGCTGAGGCCGTTGCGCTGCATGTTCTACTTGGTGAAGACTCAGACGATTCATGTAAGGTTGTTATCAATGACAATGGGTGCAAGACCTGGAACTGCAATCGTAATCTTGACATCTTCATGGGTGGAGAAAGAGCTTGCTTTCCTCATCTAGGTGGTGGCACATGGTCTGTTGAAAGAATGGGGTGGATCTCTGATGCATATAGATATGGTTGCAACTGGGGTGATGCTGAAAATGGTGAGTGGTCATTCTCATCAGAGCCTTTTGAGAAGAATGTGCATGAACCACTATATGAAGATGCAGGATGGGGACCTTTTGGATTCTCTGCGGATCATATAGCAGCACAAGCAGTTTCATCACTGCAGATTGCAGAGGAGGCAGATGAAGATAGGATTCTCTTTTAACGGAATGCTGAGATGATAGATTAACTGTTTGTGTTGGTGACTGGAAGATGACGTCTTTTGTTTAGTTTGCTGGAGATATGTATATATTATTACGAGTCTTGTCCTTGTCAAACACTTTCGGCTTCAGTTGTGATTGAACATGTATCATGTTGCAATGTCACCATCTTTTATTATTATTGATTATCTTTTAACCGTATGCGAGGCTTCTAAAGTTCTATACTCGAGGATTGTAGGGACATTTTTTGAGCTGGTTAGTACCAATAATATAAAACCATAAGTGGACCCCTTATAATTTTTGTACTCTTATCATTGATGCCTATTACGTTGTGGATTGCCAATTTGTTATTCCAAGGGTTCTTTTTTTTCTGTTTTTTTTTTTAATTTTTTCAAGGATTAAATTCCATCCAAGTTATTCCTTACCTTTATCCCCACTCATAAATTTTCACTTCTTTAATGGCCTATCGATATGTGGAGTGGAGTTTGATGCATTTGTCGTTAAACACTCGCATTGAAACGCTTATTAACTTCAGTGGTTCTAATCACCAAAATACGATGAGACATCATGTCAATGGGTCTAAAGTGGAGGTAGACGTTCGTGGTGGAGATTTCGTGAGTATTACTGGTTCTTCCCTACTCACCATCATTCCTAGACTTATACCATCTTGCTCCCGCTCTTCACAGGACTCCTGTGAAGCTGCATAGCCTTGTTTATGCTCTAATACCATTATTGATTGGGAGCTTCTGACACTATAAATAGTTAAACTTTATTTCACAACCGAGATAAACAAAGATCATTCCAAGGTCACCGGCAGTATCTCAAGTTCAAGTTCCTCACAATGTATAACTACTTTATGGTAGAAAAGACCGTAACATTGAGTTGTTATGTGTTTTGATGCACAGGTTCCTCAATTAGAGGCAAGTGCAAAGCATACTTGAAGCACAGGTTCCTTGGTTAGAGGCAAGTGTAGAGCATATTTGATGCACAGGTTCCTCAGTTAGAGACAAGTGCATAGCATACTTGCATAAACTCATAGTAGAACACAAAGGAATTTCTTTCAATCTTTTCTTCTGATTACAAACGATGTGCTTCCCTGCTTATATAGGGTGGAGCTCGTTATTACAGACCAAGTACACAAAAGTAGAGCATATGCTTTTTCAAGACTGACATAAAGCAAAGATATTATAACACATTACACAAAAGTAACAAAGACACATAGCACAACTCGTAGCACTTGCATGGGCCACTAAGCACCTACTTAGGACACCTAATATATACATTGGACAGTGGCATTTATTGAAGCTATTTTACAAATGGTGCACACTTAACACACATTTCACCACACTTTCTGGCATGAACTGTCCACATAAGGAATCTTTTCACATGTTACTCTAACAGATGATAGGGAAATCTCTTCACATGTTATTCTAATTAGGAGAGAGATTGTAATTCTTATACTCGTTTGACTCACATGATTCATATCCTCAGTACTATCATGGTTTGTCTTCGGATTCCATATCATCTGCAAGTGGATTATTATTGAGAAAAGAGTCTTGAGAATCTTAAAAGATTTCTTTGTCTGAAATTGTTGGAGGATTACTAATAAGAGACTGATTTGTAAGAGAGTAGGAGTATTGTTGTGGAATGAACTATTTTGGAATAATTCTAAGGGAGGTGCAAATGAGGTTTTGTGTATGTGGAATGTATCCATTGATTTCACAAAGGAAACTGTTGGCAAGATTTTTCCTGATATGATCTTTGGTTTATGAAAATTTAGGAATTGTCTGCTATTGATATGCATGATTTTGTATCTAGAGGATCTTGGTATTTGGCAAAGGGTTACCGTATAAATTTTATTCAATTGCAAAGAAAGTATAACCTAATGTGAGGAGAGGATAGTAGGTCAAAGTGTAGACAAAACATCCTAGTGTTAATGCGGGTTGGCTCAATTCGCTGGAAGGGTTTTAAATAAAGCGCATTCTTCAAGTGCATGGATTCAAATCTCCCCCATGGTTAATAATTCTGCTTGGTGATCATATCACTTTAGAGAGATTCCCTAGCGCTTAGACGCTACACGTAAGTAATCTTTTTGTGAGAAAATCCTTTGAGTGAGTGCCAGTACTACAAGTTGCTCACTTGTTAGTTATCTCTCTTCATCCAATTTTTTGAGTGAGTGTTTGTACTAAGTGAGTAGCTCTATATGTGAAAATCTTTTGAGTGAATTCCTTGGAGACAATTATTTGAGTAGACTTTTGCTTGCCCTTCAAAATTTTAGACATGTCACTATCGTCTTATTTGATAATATTGAAATATTCTTACAGCCATTTAAAAAAAAAACGTACACACACAAATTGATCTTAAAATTAAATTATATAAACAAGAGAGACTTGATGTCACTTAAATTAAGACTCTTAGTTATATCTTTTTTATAAGGTTACAAGGTGTCTCTACATATTTTGAGTATGGAATTAATCTCTACTCAAACGTAAGTTTTTGGCCTTTGTCACAAAGTATTTTTAATAGGATTTAAATCTCTTAATCGCAGGTAAAATAGCTACATTTCTTTTTAAGACATCTAGTTATTTAAGAAAGAAATGTTAAATCTTCAATTTTCTTAATTATTTAAGTAAGAATAAAAGGACAAAAATGAAATGTAGATTTAATACTATTTAACACTTTTAAGAGTTTAGAAACTTTTTTTTTATGAGGGTTTATCATTTCTCTTCAGTAACATAATTAACATTCGATCAAATTCATCAGATATGGGTATATGAGCATGGCAAAAAGGCAGAGCTTTACCGAAACGAAGGCCCTACAAGAAGACAACGTTGATTTGAGGGAAACACAACACAATTCGTGGGGTACTACAAAGGGTTGCGAAACAACAACAGTGATGTGAGAACTTCAAGCCAACATTGGATGAAGACTCATATGAAAACCGTAGTTTCTAGACTCTCTATTGCTCAACCCACAAGGATCACATTCACACCCCATGTTGATTCGTGTAGCTATCTGACTGAAACCCATCATAGCCATGATCATGCCCATGTCACCAAGCATGAAATCTCAGTTGTACAAACAGACATTCCTCCATATGGCTCAGGTTCAATAACTTTCCAGGTGGCCTGTCACATGTTTGAAGAAATGTCTGACTTAACTGTTGCATCAGCCACAACCATAATTGGCGGCTTCGCTAAGCGGCACCGCCATGAAGACGCTATCTATCTTTTCTCAAGAATGCTTGCTTCGAAAATTAGACCCAATGAGTTCACATTTGGGACTGTGCTTCACTCCTCCACTGCACTTGGAAATGTTCTTGTTGGTAGGCAACTTCATGCTTGTGCAACAAAGATTGGCCTTGACTCTAATGTGTTTGTTGGCAGTGCTCTTCTTGATTTCTATGTCAAGTTGAGTACTATAGAAGAAGCCCAGAAGGCTTTCAGAGGTACCAAACATCCCAATGTTGTGTCTTATACAACTCTGATTTGTGGGTATTTGAAGAGAGGGAGGTTTGAAGATGCTTTGCGGGTTTTCCATGAGATGCCTGAGAGAAATGTTGTATCATGGAATGCAATGGTCGGTGGGTGTAGTCAAACAGGCCATAATGAAGAAGCTGTGGAATTTTTTATTGACATGCTTAGAGATGGATTTATACCTAATGAATCTACATTTCCCTGTGCAATTTGTGCAGCTGCAAATATAGCTGCCCTTGGAATTGGGAAAAGTTTCCATGCATGTGCAATCAAGTTTTTGGGTAAGCTTGGTGGGTTTGTTGGTAATTCACTTATTAGCTTCTATGCAAAGTGTGGAAGCATGGAAGACAGCCTGCGACTGTTCGACAAGCTTTTTAAAAGGAGCATAGTTTCATGGAATGCTGTGATATGTGGTTATGCACAGAATGGAAGAGGTGTCGAAGCGATAAGATTCTTCAAAAGAATGTGTTCTGCTGGCTGTAAACCCAATGGGGTTACCCTTCTTGGATTACTTTGGGCTTGTAATCATGCCGGTCTTGTTGATGAGGGCTACTCATATTTCAATCAAGCCAGGTTTGAGAGCCCCAGTTTGTTAAAACCTGAGCATTATGCTTGTATGGTTGACCTGCTTGCTCGCTCTGGACGTTTTACAGAAGCCGAGGGTTTCCTTCACAGTATGCCTTTTGACCCCGGAATTGGATTTTGGAAGGCGTTACTTGGGGGCTGCCAAATCCACTCTAACATGGAGTTGGGGGAGCTTGCAGCAAGAAAGATTTTGGCTTTGGATCCTGATGATGTGTCATCATATGTGATGTTGTCAAATGCACATTCTGCAGCAGGTAGGTGGTCAAATGTGTCAACACTAAGGACAGAGATGAAGGAGAAAGGGATGAAGAGGATTCCAGGTTGCAGTTGGATTGAAGTCAGAGGCAAAGTTCACGTCTTTCTTACTGCAGACCAGAATCATGATGAAAATGATAAAATTTATGTGCTTCTAAGATTTTTCTTTGAGCATTCAAGGGAAAATGAGGCGTCCGATTTGCTCGACATTTATTGCAATTTCAGTTCAGCATAAGTAATGGATGTGATTCAGTTTGATATAGGGTATTGTATGTTAAAAAGGGTTGAAAGTTATTTTCTTTTTTAGCTCCAGACTTGAGTATTCTTTGTTAAGCAGGATGAGACTGGCCATTCTGCTCCTGAGAAGTAGAGAAAACTCTAGCAGGGTAATTTGGCGGCTAGTAACGATAACTATAGCCAAAGCTAAGCGATGTGAGAGATTTATGACAATTTTCTTGCTATGTAAGTCATTCTCAACCTCTCATGCTAACTTACATGATTTCAGGCCGTGCTTTCTGGCCTCTTCAACTCCTCAATGTTTAGCTACAAATTTTGCTGCAAGATTTCAGATTTGGCAGTTTTCTTTGTATCTTATGTCTATGCCAGAATGTGCTCCATATAATTGCCTTCTGCATTCTTATTTAGCATCCAGGTAAAACTCTTACTTCTGAGATTTCACCGCTAGTTGTGTGTGATATTAGCTGAAATTTTTGTGGTTAACGGAGTATATTTGCTGGAATTATCATGCCTAATGTGGTTTCATCTATCTGAACGCAAGACACATACCATTTTCTAGCTGGTAAAATTTTACATGTTTTATAATTTATACAATTTAAGCAGCTAAACAAACTTTCAGTATATATCATATTAATTTTGCTACTCTTAATGGGAAGGGGTGCACAGTCAATGGAAAGTTTTGTCTAATTTCCAACGTGAAATGTAATTGATGGAAACATATGTAATTAAGTGTAATTAGTAGTACAACTATTAGTCTCATATCATGTAAATTGTGTAATTAGTGATTACTTATTGAGTATATATTCAACCTCTGTTGTGTAGTTGAAACACACGGTTTCTTCATATGTCTCTCTTTTTTCTCTCTTTCAACATGGTATCAGAGCCTAAAGAGAGGCAATCTTAGAACCGCGCATACCCGGTGGGTCCACTGCCCTTCGGTGAAAATTTTTCCGGCCAACCGTGTTTCCCTTCCGGTTTGCCGACCTTTCTCCCTTGCCGTGCAGTCTTTCCGGCCTCTTTTTCTCCCTATTCGCCGTCCGCCACCGCCGTCCGCCGCCTCCTTTCCGGCAGCCGACCACACCATCGGAACCGCCTCCCGCCGAACTGCTAGACCCCAGAAGCCTAGCCCCAACGCTGCCGGGACACGCCCCCACGCGCCGCCCGTCTCCGCTGCCAAACAGCCACCGCGCGGCCCGTTTTCCGGCGAGTGACGGCTCATCCGGCCGCCCCTCCGGCTGCGGGTTCCCTCTCCTGACTCGTCTCGACCTCTTCTGTTTGGATCTGCCCTCGCATTTTGTGTTCGTGACCGTTTGTCGTGACCTCCCTTTTGAATCGATGCATTCAGGTACTGTTTGATTGTTGATTACTGATCCATGGCTAGTTATACTTCCTCAGATAGCTCTAAGGACGCCCCGAAGGTTGAGTATGCAGATTTTTTACAGTGGTTTGCACAATGTAAGTCCTCTTGTTTCTCTACTCCAACAACTGCCTATGCCGATTTTCTGAAGTGGTTTGAGCAACGTTAGATCTCTAGTTCCACTGCCTCTGTTGCACATATTGGTACTTCATTTGCTTGTCTCTCTCGTTCCCCATCCATTGGTACTTGGGTTCTTGATTCTGGTGCAACTGACCATATTTCTGGTAATAAGACTCTTTTCCCCAACCTTTCTCACAATGGTTATTTGCCTACTGTCACTTTAGCAAATGGTTCCAAGTCTCAATCCTAAGGGATTGGCACTACCCATCCCATCCCTTCCCTTTCAGTAGACTCTGTCCTTTATGTTCCTGGGTCTCCTTTTAATTTACTTTCCATTAGTCATTTGACCCGGTCTCTTGATTGTATGATTACCTTTACTAAAGACTCTGTTATTCTGCAGGACCAGAGTTCGGGACGGATACTTGGCACTGGATGTGAGTCCCATGGCCTTTACCAGCTCTCCAACCCCTCTCGTGTTTGCGCTGTCAAGGATTCCCCTCTCACCATCCATGCGCAGTTGGGTCATCCTAGCCTTCCTAAACTCCAAAAATTGGTGCCCAGCCTCTCTAAGTTGTCTAGTCTCCCTTGTAAGTCATGTCAACTAGGAAAATACACCCGTAGTCCGTTTCCTGGTAAAATCAGCAGTCGGGCGTCTTCTCCTTTTGCTTTAGTACATTCTGATGTTTGGGGTCCTAGTCGTATTGTTTCTACTCTAGGATCCAGATATTTTGTCACCTTCATTGATGATTACTCTCGCTGCACTTAGTTATTTTTGATGCACAATCGGTCTGAGTTGTTTTCCATATTTCAAAACTTTTATCATGAAATTCAAACTCAATTTGGTGTTCCTATACGTAGTTTGCGTAGTGATAATGCCCGTGAGTATTTGTCTCAACCATTTCAATCCTTTATGGCTTCTCATGGCATTCTTCACCAAACTTCTTGTGCACATACCCCTCAACAAAATGGGGTCGCTGAACGTAAAAACAAACATCTCGAAGAAACAACTCGGACCCTTTTACTTCATGGTAATGTTCATTTTCGCTTCTGGGGCGATGCAGTTCTTACTGCCTGTTATCTGATTAACCGTATGCCCTCCTCTGTGCTTGATCACCAGGTCCCTTACTCTATTTTATATCCCTATCAACCTCTGCATTCCCTACCACCTCGTATATTTGGGTCTACTTGTTTTGTTCATAATCTCACTCCTGGTCTTGATAAACTTTCTGCCCGATCTATTAAGTGTGTTTTTCTTGGTTACCATCGGTCCCAAAAAGGTTATCGTTGTTTTTCCCCTGATCTTCGACGTTACTTCATCTCGGCTGATGTTACCTTCTTTGAGTTTGTTCCCTTCTTCCAGTCTCTTTCATCGACTCTTGAGCCTATCTCTAAGGTCTTACCCGTCCCTCTTCCTCTTGTCACTGTTGAGTCTGATGTACCTCCGACCCCCTATGTCGAGCAAACCACCACTACTATCCGTCCCTTACAGGTCTATCATCGTCGGCCACCACACACTCCACCAGACGTTGCAGAGGTCAATGTGGACTCTCATCCGGTACCACTTCCTTTATCAGCTCCAGCACTGCCTCCTGACCCTCCCATTGCTCTCCGAAAAGGTATACGGTCTACTCGTAACCATTCTCCTCATTATGTTAATTTGAGTTATCATCGCTATCTTCTTCGCATTATGCTTGCCTTTCTTCCTTGTCTTTCGTGTCTCATTCCTAACTCTTCAGGGTGACGTTTTATCTCATCCCGGGTGGAGACAAGCTATGATCGATGAGAGTGTGCCCTTGAGCAAGTAGTACTTGGAAACTTGTTCCTCTTCCTCCCGGGAAGTCCGTGGTAGGTGTCGGTGGATTTATACGGTCAAGGTTGACCCCGATGGCAAGATTGATCGCCTCAAGGCTCGTCGGTGGCCAAAGGATATACTCGCATTTTTGGCTTGGATTATGGGGATACTTTCGCCTTTGTGGCGAAGATGGCTTCGGTTCGACTTTTTTTTCACGTCAATGGCTGCTATTCGCCACTGGGCCCTTCATCAGTTGGACATCAAAAATGCTTTTCTCCATGGTGATCTAGAATAAGAGGTTTACATGGAACAACCACCAGGGTTTGTTGTTCAGGGGGAGTCTTCTGGCCTAGTTTGTCGTCTTCTCAAATCTTTGTATGGCCTTAAACAGTCTCCTAGGGCTTGGTTTGGCCGATTTAGTACTGTAGTTCAGCAATTTGGTATGACACGCAGTAAGACTGACCATTCTGTCTTCTATCGCCATTTAGCTCAAGGGTGTATTTATTTGATTGTGTATGTCAACGACATTGTTATCACTGGCAGTGATCACGATGGCATAATTCAGGTAAAACAATATCTTGGTCACCACTTTCAGACCAAAGATCTTGGCAAACTTCGATACTTCTTGGGAATAGAGGTGACACAATCCAATGATGGTATAGTAATTTCACAAAAGAAGTATGCCATGGGCATTCTTGAGGAAACGGGTCTGTTGAATGCAAAGCCTATCGATACTCCTATGGATCCGAATACTAAACTTCTACCAAATCAGGGGGAGCCATTCTCGGATCCAGGAAGATACAGAAGGTTAGTTGGAAAACTGAACTACCTCACTGTTACCCGTCCTGACATCTCCTTTGCGGTTAGTGTGGTAAGTCAGTTTCTAAATTCACCTTGTGATGCACATTGGGATGCAGTGATTCGCATCCTAAAGTATATTAAAGCAGCTCTTGGAAAAAACCTCATCTATGAAGATAAGGGACATACTCAGGTCGTTGGATACTTAGATGCCTTGACCAAGGCGGTGTTCTCCTCACCGACAGACGACGATCCACTTCAGGTATTGTGTATTCATTGGAGGCAACCTAGTTTCCTGAAAAAGTAAGAAGCAAAATGTAGTTGCAAGATCTAGTACCGAAGCAGAATACTAAGCTATGGCCTCAGTCACTTGTGAACTCATTTGGTTGAAACAACTCCTCAAAGAACTTCAATTTGGTGAGGTTATGAAAATGACACTCATATGTGACAATCAAGCTACTTTGCATATAGCTTCCAATCCAGCATTTCATGAAAGGACCAAACATATTGAGGTTGACTGTCATTTCATCAGGGAAAAGATTCTATCAGGAGACATCACCACAAACTTTGTCAACTCAAATGATCAGTTAGCAGATGTCTTCACCAAGTCCCTGAGAGGTCCACGAATAAGTTATTTGTGTAACAAGCTTGGTGCATATGATTTATATGCTCCAGCTTGAGGGGAAGTGTTGGAAACATAAGTAATTAAGTGTAATTAGTAGTACAACTATTAGTCCCACATCATGTAAATTATGTAATTAGTGATTACTTATTGAGTATATATTCAACCTCCATTGTGTAATTGAAACACACAGTTTCTTCATATGTCTCTCTCTTTTCTCTCTTTCAACAGTAATCAACTTCAAAGAAATGAACTTTTTCTTATCGGTATGCACATTGATTTTAGGGTAAATTACACTTTCTGGAATTTTCGTCCAAATCAATTTTTGTTCACTAGTTTAAAACCTTACATTTTACCTCCCCATATTTCATAATCATACACTTTACTTTGAACCCCTTGAAGACTTGGGAACATTGGAACTGTTAAGATCTAGTTAAAACTAACAATAGAGAAGTCATCTGCTATACTTTGCAAAAAAAATTTCGAAGGCCAAGAATTGAATGGATCTATCCATAATGATCAAATTACCCCACCTAGTGGGAAAAAGCTTGATTGTTGTTGTTGTTGTTGTTGTTGTTGTCCATAATGATGAAATGATGCATCACTCATCATTATTTACAGTAAAATGCTCTGCTTTGGCATGGTCCCTTTTCTATCATTTTTTAAAGGTCCGTTTAACCTACTCCTGCAATGTTTAGGAGCAGGGAAGCTCTGCTGACTTTACCTGTAAATACAGGTAACATGAGTTGATTGTCCTCTTTAAATGCATAAAATAATAATAAAGGCATAGTATTGTGAATTTGATAGTTAGTCCCTATAGTAAACGTATGCCCAACTCGTGTACAAGTTAAGGTTTAGGGAGTCCAACGTGAAAACCTTCATCGAGTTGAGAAAAATGTGATGGCGATGGTGGTTGTTTCACCGATGAGCTGCAGCAGCGAAACCAGGTTTGGCTAGTTTTATGCATAACCGTGGTGGCAATAAAGATTGGGTATCTAAGATGGTTTTTTGAAGACAGAGCGAGGTGTGGTGAGAGATTAGGGGGTTGAAGGTGAAAATCAGTGGGTGAACGGGGTACGTGTAAAGATTTGTGCGGTGTAGCTGAAGAACCTTGCATATAAGAGGCGACCCCTTTGAGTCAATTAGCAGCAATTTTCACCATTGCTTCAATCTCTTTTTTATTTTTTATTTTTATTTAACAAGTATATGATCCTCTAACTAACCAATAAATCATTATCCCCCACCTGCACGTCATTTTCTATCATCGATGAAAACTAAATACTTGGTACACAACTCCACCCACCACCGTCATTAGTCGAAGCCTTCTCCAACCTTGTCTGCAGTATGACTCTTATTCTATTTTACTCATTGAAATTGTCCATTAAAGATCCAACAGTTGTAAAAGACTGTCTCCTATATAACACATCCAACGGATATAGTTGGTCCCCTTGTATAAAAATCATTAAAATATTATAGGGATCATAAGGCAAATACCCCATGTTTTAAAGGACCAAATCTGCAAATCCACCTCTCACCTCATTTAACTGTTAGTCTAGGTCATTCGTAAACTCTATCAGTCGTTGATCATATTTCCTTCAATATCTACGGTTGTGCTACCCATGCCATCCATGCTCCTACATTTTTCAGGAGCATTGAAAACGATTCCCATATTTTAATAGGTTCATTATGTATTTCTGTTGGTTGATTATTTATTTGTATCAGAAGGATACTGTAATGCAACATGGTTGTTCTTGTATAGCAACACATATTCACTTTGCAACATTGCAGTTGTTGCTGACTTCCCTTATGATTCATCGTTGTTAAACCATGGAGTCATGGACATAGTCAACTTTCTACTTACGATAATGTTTGTAGATTGAAAGTACTTTAGAGTGGAAGAATCAACAATTCATTTGTTGTGTATCCCCACTTTTGGGACATCTTTAACTGTGGTGTTTGTACCTTGGTGAAAGCGATTGGGCAAATAAACTGAATAGAGTTAGCTTTGTTTCAATAACTTGTTGTGTGTGTGTAAGGGTGTCCAGCGGGTCAGGTCAACTCGCACACTCTCGAGTTTCAACCCAACTCATTGGACAAAATACGGGTTGGGTTGAGTTAGGTTCGCGAGTTGAGTTGGGTGGAAAATATTTCAACCCATAATGTATGAGTTGGATAACGAGTTGGAACATGTCCAACCCGCACAACCCGAACCACCCACCATTTTTTTTGAGTAAAAAGTGGTCGTGCAAAAGTTTGAAACTAAAAATTGAAAAAGTTAAAAAGCTTCGAAGTAACTTTCGAAAAAAGTTACTTTCTTTTTCTCATCAAATTTAAAAAGTAAAATGTATAACCCAACTTTCGTTCACATCAAATTTAGATTTGAAAACTGAAAAAGTTAAAAAGCTACAGCTGGGAAGCACGAAATTGCAAAAGAGGCCAGGGCGAGTAGGTGACCAGCAACCAGCAATAGTAAGTAACTTTCCTCATTGACCATCAACAATTTTCTTTTCATTTGCTTCGAAGTAGCTCACTACCTTGCACCCCTAGACACCACCACACACAAATAAGTGATTGTAAGACTGGAGAGTGGAGATCCACGCATTTGCCTAGCTAGCGTCACCGTTAGGGGTAGAAATAGGTCAGACCGCCCGTCAGGGGCCTGTGGCTTGGCCTGACCTGTTTACTAAATAAGTCAAGCTAAGGCTTTTTAAAAAGCATGTTTAATTAAATAGATCAGGCCTTAAACCATCTAATAAGCTTTTAGGCAGCTGACAGTATACTGTTTAATTATATATAATATATATAATATAATATATAATATTATAATAATTATAATTATTAATTTATTATAATATATTAATTTTTTTAATTAAATTTTAATAAAAATAAAAAACAAAGACCTAACATCTCAGTCCATAGAATCAGATCAATTCTCAATCTCATTCTCAGATTAGAAACAACCCTACCCATCGTCCTTCACTCCTCCTACCTACACGATGTCCTCCACTCCTCCTACCTACCTGTCGTCCTCCTACCCGTCATCCTCTTACCCATTGTCCTCCTACCTACCCGCCGTCCTCCTACTTGTCGTCCACTAGAGTGCAGAGACCAGACCATGGCTCAATAGTAGCGACGCACGCCGCCGTCTTCGTCCACCATCGGAGTCGCCGCTTCACCGTCTGATAAGTGGCCAACATGCATACATTTTAGGTGTGTGTTTAGGTAGTTTATTATTTTTTTTAACACTTAAGAAGTTGTTTTTGTCCCATGTTAGTGTATTTATTGAGTCATTAGGATTTAATGTGTTAAATGTTGTTTTGGTTAAGTTAGTAATGTTTTTCTTTTTCTTTTGTTTTGTTTTTGTGTAGTTTGGATACAAGAGATTGAAGCCCAAGTTGAAAGCCACATTCGAATGCGGCGCTTCGCCAAAAAGTGCGGCACTTAGCCCGAAGCGTGCCTAAAAAGAAAGCGATTGAAAAGTGAATGAAAATGCACATTTTAGTGTGGGCTAGGCTTAGCGCCAGTTCTACATCTCTTTTAATTTTGTTACTTTGATCATGTCTAGCTAAATCACCCTCTTGTTGGGGTTAGATGTAGCTAATTCTGAATCTCTTATGTATTCGACTTAATCTTTCAATATAATTCTCTACTTCTCTATGAGTGATTGATTTCTATGCCTAATGCTTGTTGTGGTTTGATCATTCATGACTTGATTCTTGATTCGGTAGACAATTGGAAAGTTGATGCTAGATCTAGATATGAAATTAATCACCTAGTAAATCTTGAATCTAGGAATGGATCTTGGTTTATTAGTAATCTATTAATCCTTGATCTTAATGCAAATTCACTTATTAAGTCACCTAAGGAATTATGATTTAATTAGGGGATTTAGGCTTATTTAATCTAAAAGATTAGGATTTGAGTAAATAGAGGATTAATTTTCATAATTGAAGTTAGAGATTATATTAATTGTCATGTCATTTCATTTGGCAGAAGATTAGTGAGTCTAACCCCAGCATCTCATCTTAATTGAATTCATTTTCATTTGTGTTCACCAAGTGTTTGAAAAAATTACAAAAACACTTTGTTCCTTTAATCTTTGTTCCTTTAATTTCTGATTTTGTTAATTAATGTTTGAGCTCCCTTCTCTCCAAATTTTACGCCTAGATAGTGATTGAATTGTAGTGCTGGTAATTGTGCTTAGTCCTCGTGGGAACAATCACTCACTCACTCTTTATTACTTGTCACGATTTGGTGCACTTGCTAAGGGTATAACAAGTTTTTGACGTCGTTGCCGGGGACTCAGTGTTTCAATATTAGCATAACCATTTCGGTTACTAATCTAGACAAAAATTTATTTTTTCTGTTTTATTCTTTTTACTTTTAGTAATCTCATTGTGTGCTAATCATTTTTTTTTAGCTTATGTTGTTTATGCGAGGTAAAACTCCAGTCGATCAACTTCTTTACGATCCGAAAATAGAGAAAACAACTAGGAGGAATAGTGGTCAAACAAGGAAGAACAAGTTATTAGCCAAGATAACACAACAACGATAAGAAGTTCCATCTTCCACTGTGGTTCAACAAGTGGAAGAAGAGATGGATGGAAATGGTGATAGAGCTCGGAGGACACTTGGGGATTATGCCAACACCAATGCAAATCAGCATGCCTCTAGTATAGTACCTCATCCGGTCACTGCCAACAATTTCGAGATCAAGCCTGCTTTCTTGAACATTATGTAGCAAAATCAGTTCGCAGGGATAGAAAAAGAAGATCCGAACACTCATATCTCAAATTTTATTGAGCTTTGCGATACAGTGAAGATCAATGATGCCATTGATGATGCAATCCGCCTAAGGTTGTTCCTTTTCTCTCTTAGAGATAGAGCTAGAGCTTGGCTCCAATCTCAACCAAGAAGGAGCATTACTACATAGGATGACTTAGAAACCAAGTTTCTTGCAAGATTTTTTCCTGCATCCAGATTTGTGAAGACACGGGTTGATATCACAAGCTATGTTCAACAGGAGGAAGAAACTTTTTATGACACATGGGAGAGGTTTAAGGAACTACTCCAAAGATGTCCAAATCATGGGTTTAATGATCTTATCCAAATGCAAACATTTTCCAATGGATTGAGACCGTCAACCAAGTTCATGTTGGATGCCTCAGCTGGAGGTTCTATGAACACCAAGACACTAGAGGAAGCATTGAGATTGATAGAAGTTATGGCATCTAATGACTATTTGATGCACCATGATCGAGGCACCACCTCAAAAAGGGGAGTGTTGGAGCTAGACTCAAAGAATGCTATTTTGGCTCAAAATAAACTTTTGACACAACAACTTGAGGCCATTAACAAGCAACTTATTCGGCTTTCACAGCAAATTCAAGCCATGCAAAGCACCAATCTACAACCACAACAAGTAATGAAATGTGATTTTTGTGGAGGTGATCATGACAATGGCAATTGTGATACCACCCCTAATTCTTTTGAAGAAGCCCATTATATGGGGAACTATAGGAGGCAAGGAAACTATCCATATTCCAACACCTACAATCAAGGGTGGAGGAATCACCTAAACTTTGGGTGGAAACAAGATGTCGGGCCACTAAGTAAACCCCCAACCACACAACCATCTCTGGACTGGACTTCTACTTTGGAAAACACTCTCAATCAATTCATGCAAATGTCTATGTCCAACCAGAAAAACACAGATGCTTCCATCAAGAACTTGGAGGTTCAAGTTGGACAAATTGCAAAGCATTTGACGAAACAATCAGGAGGGAGTTTATCAGGTAACACTCAAGCCAATCCCAAAGAGCATTGTAAAGCTATTACATTAAGGAGTGGTAAAACCCTTGAGAATGTTTGTTGTGAGCCTTTGAATGAAAAAGAGAGAGTTATTGAAAAAAATGAGTCAAGTGATAAAAAAAGTGAGAAAATGAGAAATATGACAAAAAGATTGAGAAGGAAGAAAATGAAAAAGAGAAAGAAAAAGAAAAGAGAGAAAAATTAGTAGATGAGGATTCTATGTTGAGAAAGAGTAAAAGCTAACTTTTGAAAGATGGAGGTGAACCTTAAGAGATTCCAACATATGTTAAAGTGTCACACCCACACTTAACCAAGAAGAAGGAGAAGGAAGAACAATTTGCTTGCTTCCTTGACATATTCAAGAGGTTACAAATTAACATTCCTTTTGCGAAGCCCTTGAGAAAATGTTAATCTATGCTAAGTTCATAAAGGAGCTTCTCACAAAGAAGAGGAGGTTTAAAGTGGATGAGACAGTTTTCTTGACGGGAGGGGTGTAGTGCAATTCTTCAAAAGAAGTTACCTCCAAACCTTAAAGATCTCGAAAGCTTTACAATTCCTTGCACAATTGGAAGTATTTCTATTGGTAAGGCTTTATGTGACTTGGGAGTGAGTATCAATTTGATGTCACTCTCAATATTGAATAAGCTTGGAGGTGGTGAGGTGAAAGCAACAAGGATGACACTACAACTTGTAGATAGATCAATCAAGCATCCTTATGACATCATGGAAGAAGTTCTTGTGAAGGTTGATAAATTCATCTTCTCGACAGATTTCGTGATCTTAAACATGGAGGAGGATGCAGAAGTGCCTCTTATCTTAGGGAGACTATTCTTAGCAACTGGTCGGGCCTTAATTGATGTGCAATAAGGGCAGCTTATGTTGAGAGTGCAAGATAAAAAATTGACTTTTAATGTATTTGAAGTCATGCACCATCCTGACGATAAAGGTCATTATTTTCGAATGGATGTGGTTGATGAAATGGTAAGTAACACAATGAGGGAGCAACACACTCCTACACCTCTTAAGCGGGTTTTGATGAATTCTCTTGATAATCTTAGTGAAGAAGAAGAAAAGGATGTAGAGGAATGTTTGTTGAGTTTGGAAGCACAAAGAATAGAGCAAACAACAAATTTGAAGAGGGAAGAGTTGAAAACATAAGAAATTGTAGAAAAATCCAAGTTAGAATTGAAGTCATTGCCCTCTACTCTTAAATATGTTTTTCTTGAGGAGAGGGATAAGAAACCAGTGATAATTAGTAGCTTTTTGTCCAAGTTAGAGGAAGAAAAATTAGTGAAAATCTTGCGGGACAACAAGGAAGCATTGGGTTAGTCTATCTCTGATCTCAAGGGGATAAGTCCAACTTATTGCATGTACAAAATCATGATGGAGACTGAATTCAAACTGGTGGTGCAACCACAAAGAATATTGAATCCAACTATGAAGGAAGTGGTGAGAAAGGAGGTGCTGAAACTTCTTGAGGCCGGAATGATATATCCAATCTCCAATAGTGCCTGGGTAAGCTCGGTTCAAGTTGTTCCAAAGAAGAGTGGCATGACCGTTGTCAAAAATGAAAAAAATTAGTTGATCCCGACTAGAACAATCACCAGTTGGCGGATGTGTATAGACTACCGGAAGCTTAATCAAGCAACAAGGAAGGATCATTTCTCACTCCCTTTCATGGACCAAATACTAGAAAGGTTGGCCGGACAAGTATATAATTGCTTCTTAGATGGATATTCGAGTTACAACTAAATTGCGGTTAACCCGGAAGACCAAGAAAAGACTGCTTTCACTTGTCCTTTTGGAGTATTTGCTTACCGGAGAATGTCACTCGGATTATGTAATGCACTGGCGACATTCCAAAGGTGTATGCTTTCTATTTTCTTGATTTAATTGAAAAATCATAGAAGTTTTTATGGATGATTTTTCTGTATTTGGTAAATCCTTTGATTCTTGTTTGACTAACTTAGCTACTGTGTTGCAAAGGTGTGTCAAGACCAACTTGGTATTAAACTGGGAGAAGTGCCATTTTATGGTACAAGAGGGAATTGTTCTTGAGCACAAAATTTCGGTTAAAGGAATTGAGGTGAACAAAGCAAAATTTGAGGTTATAAAGAAGTTACCACCTCCGGTGAATGTCAAGGGAGTACGAAGCTTCCTTGGTCATGCAAGCTTTTATAGACGGTTTATCCGTGACTTCTCCAAGATAGCAAAGCCATTGTGCAATTTGCTTAACAAGGACAACCCTTTTCATTTTGATAGTGCTTGCTTAGATGCATTTAACACTTTGAAAGAAAAAATAGTTTCTGCACATATTATTGTTGCACCCAATTGGGGTTTGTCTTTTGAGCTTATGTGTGATGCTAGCGATTGTGTTGTGGGTGCTGTTTTAGGTCAAAGAAATGACAAAAATTTTCATGCTATATACTATGCTAGCAAGGTTTTGAATGAAAATCAAGTGCATTATGCAACAACTGAAAAAGAATTGGAAAAATTTCGCCCTTATGTGATTGGGTCAAAAGTCACCATATTTATTGATCATGCTGCTATTAAGTATCTGTTAACCAAGTTAGATTCTAAACCAAGGCTAATAAGATGGATTTTGTTGTTGCAGAAATTTGACTTGGATATAAAGGACAAAAAGGGCAGCGAGAATGTGGTGGCAGACCATCTTTCAAGGCTAGTCAATGAGGAAATCACAGCCAAGGAAAAAAAAGCTCCGGGATGAATTTCCAGATAAAGCACTACTGATGGTACAAGAGAGGCCGTGGTTTGCTGACATGGCCAACTTTAAAGCAGCAAATGTAATCCCAGAGCATTTTTCATGGCAACAAAAGAAGAAGTTCTTCAAGGATGCTAATCACTATCTCTGGGATGACCCGTTCCTCTTCAAGTTTGGACTAGATGGATTGTTGAGAAAATGTGTCACGAAGGAGGAGGCTAAGGACATCATGTGGCATTGTCATAACTCCCCTTATGGTGGTCATTACAATGGAGAGAGAACCGCTACAAAAGTTCTTCAATCCGGGTTCTTTTGGCCCACAATCTTC
Source organism: Ormosia emarginata (assembly GCA_029884605.1). NCBI lineage: Eukaryota > Viridiplantae > Streptophyta > Magnoliopsida > Fabales > Fabaceae > Ormosia > Ormosia emarginata. The sequence continues at coordinate 22,708,086 of JAQQTP010000085.1, forward strand.
AAGGACTCTCACAATCATGTGAAGAGTTGTGATAAATGCCAAAGGACTGGAAATATTACCAAGCGAGATGAGATGCCCCTCCAAAACATCTTGGAAGTTGAAGTATTTGATTGCAGGGGTATTGATTTTATGGGTCCACTTCTATTATCCTTTTGGAATCATTTCATCTTAGTGGCTGTGGACTATGTTTCGAAATGGGTGGAGGCTGTCGTAACTTCAAAAAATGATGCGCAGACTGTAGTCAAGTTCATCAAGAAGAACATCTTTTGTAGGTTTGGTGTGCCACGGGTTCTTATAAGTGATGGGGGGTTCCCACTTTTGTAACTCACAACTGCAAAATATCTTGACAAAGTATGGCGTGAGGCATAAGGTGGCATCTCTATATCACCCGCAGACTAATGGGCAAGCGAAGATTTCTAACAGAGAGAGCAAGCGTATTTTAGAAAAAATTGTGGTCACCTCAAGAAAAGATTGGGCTAAGAAGCTTGATGATGTTTTATGGGCTTACCGGATTACTTTTAAAACCTCATTGGGATTGTCTCCCTTTAAAATGGTCTATGGCAAAGCTTGCCACTTACCCGTGGAGTTGGAGCATCGAGTCTTTTAGGTGTTGAAGTTCTTAAACTTTGATGCCTCTTCAGCGAGTGAAAAGCGAGTCCGACAGCTACATGAATTGGAGGAGATGCGCCTCAATGTGTATGAAAATGTTGTGTACAAGCAGCGAGTGAAGGCCTACCATGATAAACATATTATCCAGAAAACATTCCAGCCTAGACAACAAGTTCTCTTATTCAATTCAAGGCCGAGATTATTTCCGGGTAAGTTGAAGTCCAAGTAGTCTGGACCATTTGTTGTTAAAGAGGTTCTCCCTCATGGAGCTGTGGAAGTAGAGGACCCTTCCTTCCAGAGGAGTTTCAAAGTCAATGGTCAATGACTCAGTTTATTTGGGTGGTGATTTGGAGCGATCAACAGCAACTGTGTGTCTTCATGACCCTTGAAGACCATTCGTCAAGCTAGTGACGTTAAAGAAGTGCTTACTGGGAGGTAACCCAGGATTTCTATCCCTTTTTGCTTTATTTTTGTTGATTAGATAGGTTATCTATTTTTAGTTTTGCATGCTTTCTCTAATGCATTTCATGTTGAATTACCATGCTAAAGTGAGCAATTAACTCCTTGATTGGTTATTTTGGGGTTATGAGTGAGTTTTGGCAGAATGTAATGAGTCTTGGGGTGTTACTCTGTTGTTTTTGAAATACTGATGTTTCTGCATAAGGGGCTTAGCGCCACTTACGAGCTGGAATTGGTAAGCTCTCTGCTACTCTGGGGCTTAGCCCCAATTCTCAGTGAAGTTTCTGATACAATGGGGCTTAGCCCCATTTAAGTAGCGCTCAGCCTCATCTAAAGCTGCAGAATTCTGCACAACACCGAGCCCAATTTAGTGGTGCTAAGCGTTCTCTATTTCTCTAAAAAAAATTTAAAAAATAAAAATAAAAAAGGGGGGCTAAGCCTTGTTGTTCTAGCGCTCAGCGCTAGTACCAGAATTCAAAGGGCCATTGAAGGACCTGCGCTTAGCGTGTATTATAGGTGTGCTTAGCGCAGTCAACGAGACGAGGGTTCTTAAATCCCTCTCTTGTTTCATCCACTTCCTTTATGCCCCATTCATTTCCCCCCTCATTTCTTTTCACCATTTTCTCACATTTTCTCTCCACACCCCCACACACCCCTTCACTTCTCACCCACGCCTCTCACCCATCCATTGCTATCACTTACTTCCATTTCTCCTCACACCTTCAGGTATTTCTCTTCCCTTCATCCCCTTTACTTATTTTCTTTGTTAAATTCTATAGCCTTGAGGTGTTACATGCATGTATAAATTTGGGGGGATCGGGTAAATGACATTGTATGTTGATTTAAGGGATTAGGTGCCTAACCTCGTAAATTGATTTAGGGGTTTAACTTTTTCTTCCATGATTGAGATGATTATATGTTGATTTGGGGTTTTGGGGTTCTTCATATGGGAATCGGGGTTTTGAAAGATTGCATCTGTGTATGTGGTGCCCTTATGGTTCTTGTGAATTCCAGGTGGCATTTAACGCCCATTACTTACGCTCAGCGCCAAGCACAAGTGCACGATTTGTTTCAGATATGGCTCCTCCCTCCAAACTCACCTCCAAGAAGAGAAAAGGTTCCTCCTCCTATGATGCTGACAGGTTCCTGTCACTAGAGCACCAACAAAGACACAAAGAGATTGAGAACAGGGACCTTTTGCCTAAGCGGAATGTTATGCTTGAGCCTGGTGAATTTGATGACTTCCAGAATGAATTACGGAGGCGTGGTTGGATCAAGTTGTCCAAGTACCTCGAGCCAGCCAATGTGACCATTATTAGGGAGTTCTATGCCAAAGCTATCATAGTGGAGGAGGGCTTTCCAAAATACAAGAGTTATGTGAGAGGAAAAGAGATTGCTTTTGATGTCCGAGCCATCAATCAGTTCTTCCGCACTATGCCTTCTTGGGCCCCGCTGGAATGCGACTATGTTGACTGGGCTAACAGAAACAAAAACTATCAGCAAGTTTTGGAGACCGTATACAAGCCCGGAGCAGATTACGTGACCATCCGAACAGGGCAGATGTAGAAGATTCTTCACGGTGATTTACTCCAATTGGCACAGATTTGGATGACTTTCTTGCATTCAAACATTTCTCCATGCTTCCACACTTTCGATATCACTGAGCGGTGGTCACTCATGCTATATGCTATCATGGCCGGGTTGACTATGGATCTGGGGGAGGTTATTGCCTTAGAGATTCAGAAGGCTACTGACACAGTGGGTGCTGGCCAGCTGGGTCACCCCTCTCTTATCACCGAGCTCTGTCAGCGAACTGGTGTTGATGTTTCCCAGGGAGCTAAGATTAAGCCCTGACTCCCAATCACTGCCAAGTTTATCCAAAAAAATTGCATGGGTACTGCTGTGGTTGCTTCTTCTTCTAGAGCAGCTCCCCCTGTTGTACCACAGACCTTAGCTCAGAGAGTGGAGGCTTTAGAGTCCTCCCATCACAGATTGGTGCACAGCAAGTTGAATGCCCTTTATCGCTCTGAATTGATGATGTGGAACACCATGAGGGATCTTGTTACTCATTTGCTCGGTTTATCGGAGGGGTCCTTCCACTTCCCATCTGCTAGTGAGGTGGACACTTATGTTGCTTGGCCAGAGAATCCTGGGGACCAAGATGCTTTTGAGGAGGGGGATGTGCTAGCTGCAAATGATGATGCTGCTGATGATGAGGATGAGGAGTAGAGCATGGAGGACTATGAAGGATTTTGATATGATTTTGAGGATTTTCTTTTATGCTTTGTTGTTTAGACCTTGTTATTTTGTTTTTGGATATCATTATGTTGTTAAACACTTGTTCATCTAAACTTTTGGTTGTGGTTATTGAACTCATATGTTGTTGTTTAGTGTTTTTAGTCATGTCTAAATAGTTCAATGTGTTGGATATGTTTGAAAATTGAGTTTGATTTTGATTGGTTCATTTTCATTCATGGATATTAATAGGATGCCACCTAAGAGGACCACCCCGAACCCAGTTCATTATATGAACGAAGACATGGTGAAAGACTGGCTTAAACTTGCAAGAACTGATCCAAATCAAAATTGGACTTTGGAGGGTCAGGAGATTGATGATGATTACAAAGAATTCTTGCAACCACTGATTGACTTGTGCCAAAGGGATAAAGAGCATGTGTATCCTCCTCAAGAGGTGGAAGAAGAAACTCAACCTCCCCAAGTGCAGAAAGAGGAAAAAGAAGACACAAAGAAGGGGAAGAAAGTGAACGTGTGTAAGAAAAAGACCAGAGAAGGTTCCTCTAGGAACCCTTGAGCTAAATCTCCCTCTAGTTTGCCTGAGTTTAAATTTGAATGAATGAATGTTACTATGCACTATTGTTAGTGTCAAAGAGTCTTGTGTTTTCTGTGGTGTTTAAAAAAAAAAGTTTACAGTAATTTGAATAAAATGGTTGAATAAACTAAAAAGTTCTTGAGATTGTCTCTCTCAGCAAGATCATTGTTTTGTACGATCTCATTATGCTTTCTTTAAATTGAAGTTGATTTTTGTGGTTGAATTGTACTTTTAATGACTGCTCCATCTTATATTTCATAGTTTTAATGCTCGTGTTGAACTCTTGTGATTAATGGGTGGGCATGACGGTTTTGGAACAACTTTTGAAATACTTGGCTATAACTTTTTGAGCCTTTGAGCCATTAATGATAAATTCTTTGTGAGTGTCACCATTAAAATTCATGCTTTTGGATTTGCTTGATTCTTGTTTAAAAACATGATCTGTATGCATTTCATAAAAATGATCAAGGCATTTCCTTTCAAGTAACCTTTATGACCAAAGGGCTGACCTAAAAATTTCTTCATTGTAATACCCATTGAGCTTGAAAGACAATAATTTTTGTTCTTAACCCTCGTGCTTAAAATGAAAAACAATGTTCTACCAATACCTTAGGGATAGGAGAGCCTTCATTTGAATTTGGGACGAACATGAGTTTGGGGAGTGTTGAAAAAGAAAAAGAAAGTGGTTACAAGGAAAAGAAAAGGAATTTAAAAAAGGGGGCAAATGCTTAAAAAGTTGGAAAGAAAATAAAATAAAAAGAAAAAGAAAGAAAGAAGTGTTGTATTATGGAGGAATTGGAAGAAAGAAGAAGAAGAGAAATAAAGCAAGAAAGACAATTGTTAAAAACATTTTTTGAAAAAGAAAGTTGCTCTCTTATTCTCTTTAGTGATTAGCTTGTTTACCTTATACAACCTTCCATGTTGCCTAAACATTACATCCCAAATAAAGACCTTGTGATCCATGCATGTGTGTGTGAATTGCGTGTTTTAAATTGAGATGAAAAGCAAATTTGAGTTGTATGGTTTTGATGGGTGAAATTGAGTGAAACACTTGTCCATATACACTTGAGTGATTGAGAGAATTTATGCACTTTGTGAGGAGCTGAGTTTTCATTGGTTGGACTTTAATTGTTTCTGTCATGTTCCTTAATCTCTTAAGAGTGAAAATAACTTGCATCATTGATATGGTTTCTTTTCGTGAGAAAAATTTTGGGTACAATTGAGCCATGATTTGATGCTTCCATTTGAGGATCTCGTCCATGTTGGAGGGTGCATTACTTTGTCTTGTTGAGTTGCGAGTCATCTTAAATCTTTTGAAGCTTATTCAACCGTTGGTTTGCTAATGTGTTAAGTTCTTTCTTGTTTTGTGTTTACCTTTGCTTGGGGACAAGTAAAGTGTTAAGTTTGGGGGAGTTGAAAAGTGGCCAACATGCATACATTTTAGGTGTGTGTTTAGGTAGTTTATTATTTTTTTTAAAACTTAAGAAGTTGTTTTTGTCCCATGTTAGTGTGTTTTATTGAGTCATTAGGATTTAATGTGTTAAATGTTGTTTTGGTTAAGTTAGTAACGTTTTTCTTTTTCTTCTGTTTTGATTTTGTGTAGTTTGGATGCAAGAGATTGAAGCCCAATTTGAAGCCCAAGTTGAAAGCCATAATCTGAACATGGGGCTTAGCCCCATGTTCTGGCGCTTAGCCTGAAGGTGTCAGAAGAGTGCTGATTGAGTGAATGAAAATGTACATTTCAGTGCGGGCTGGACTTAGCGCCAATTTAGATGGGCTATGCGCCATTTACTAAAGACACAATTAAGTCACTAACTCGCGCTGAGCGCGAGGAAAGTTGGGCTAAGCGCAAATTATTTCTGGAAATATCTAAGAAGGGGAAGTAGGAAGGACAAGGGGCAGACCCTAATTTTGAATATTCTCTTGGTACTTAGAGCTTCTGGAGCTAGAGGATACCATAGATGGAGTTTTCTACATCTCTTTTCTTCATCTCTTTTAATTTTGTTACTTTGATCATGTCTAGCTAAATCACCCTCTTGTAGGGGTTAGATGTAGCTAATTCCGAATCTCTTATGTATTCGACTTGATCTTTCAATATAATTCTCTACTTCTCTATGAGTGATTGATTTCTATGCTTAATGCTTGTTGTGGCTTGATCATTCATGACTTGATTCTTGATTCGGTAGACAATTGGAAAGTTGATGCTAGATCTAGATCTGAAATTAATCACCTAGCAAATCTTGAATCTAGGAATGGATCTTGGTTTATTAGTAATCTATTAATCCTTGATCTTAATGCAAATTCACTTATTAAGTCACCTAAGGAATTAGGATTTAATTAGGGGATTTAGGCTCATTTAATCTAAGGGATTAGGATTTGAGTAAATAGAGGATTGATTTTCATAATCGAAGTTAGAGATTATATTGATTGTCATGTCATTTCATTTGGGAGAAGATTAGTGAGTCTTACCCCAACATCTCAAGTTAATTGAATTCATTTTCATTTGTGTTCACCAAGTGTTTGAGAAAATTACAAAAAGACTATGTTCCTTTAAGCTTTGTTCCTTTAATTTCTGATTTTGTTAATTAATGTTTGAGCTCCCTTCTCTCCAAATTTTACGCCTAGATAGTGATTGAATTGTAGTGATGGTAATTGTGCTTAGTCCTCGTGGGAACGATCACTCACTCACTCTTTATTACTTGTCACGATTTGGTGCATTTGCCAAGGGTATAACACCATCCATGACCGTGACGTTCTTGCTCCACCTCCACGGGTATGTCTTTGTCTTTAGCTCTCTGCCTTGTGCTCGCTCCGCTTCATAGTTACATATCTAAGTAAATATGGAAAATTCATTAACAACTCATACTTATGGAAATGGAGAAGCACCCACGATTCCTGTTTCCTTCTTTGAAACAGTTTATGAATATGATAAACCTATGAATCTCCACTTCTTGAAGCAAATGTGTAAATATGTAATGTACCCTTATTTAGTATTTTAACTACTTAAATGAACATTTCCATACCTCTGTTTTCCTTAGACCTTTAATTAACCCATATAATCCATTTCCTCTCTTGCCCTAATGTAGTAATTATCACTCTTGATTGTCTATTATCTTGGAATTACATTATTTTGGATTTCACACACCTCACTTTCACAATTTGTTTGATCTTGTTGAGGAAAATCTTGTATCACAAGTATGTTAGGGTATTTTAATTCAATTTATCTGATGATATAATTTTAATGCAAGTCAAGAGTTATGTGTTCTAGATCTATTTTTTGGGCTTTGCCTTGATGGAGAAATTTATGTTGCTTGCCCTGTTTGGTGAACTGACAAATCCTTCTTGGTCCGTGTCTGTTTCTTTTAAAGTCAGTTTTTGTTCTGTATAATATCAGTTTTGGGCAGTGTCTGCTCTTTCATGCATAACTTTAGCTACAAAAGTCACAATCACGCACTTCTAGTTAGAGAGCTAAGACACAAGGTTTGCGGCTGTAAAATTGTTAGATTTTATCTTTCTATTGGATGCCAGTTTCGTTTCAAACTCAGGCCTGATTCTGCATATTTTGCTTGTCTGACAATGTGCAATGTCTGACCCATAACTTGGGCTATATAGCACGGAATCATGCACTGTTTGTTTCTTTGGAATGCTAACATATAACACTTTTAACCATGAAAATTTCAGATTTTGATTCCTTTCCATTCAATGTCAATTTTCTTTGAAAATCAAGGTGCATGTGATCTTTGTCTGTCAGCATATAGTGCCACAATTGATTTTTTGGGTCTCTAAATTGTTTGTTTAGAGCTTTTTATTTCTTCTTTAGGTAATGTAATTTGTCTTGGTACTGAAGTTTCATGTTTTTGTCTTTTCTTTATGTTCTTTGTTATGATGCTCTTTGTTATATACTTTATGTTTTATTATTGTTGCTTGTTTGCAAATACTTTAGAGCCAAATTCACTTTGCATTTTGTTGTGAATTGAGTCTTATTTTGTTGTGGATTATGCTATTCATGCTCTGTATAAAAATATGATGCTTGCTTCTGTTGGGTTTTTCTGTTGTTTGTGTTGCTTTTCTATCACTTTGGTGTATAATAAATGTCAGAATTACAGAAATTTCTTTTAAATGAATGTTGCACTATAATAATGTTACTAGTACACCATTGCCAATTATCCTGTTATATGTTCATGCGCTAGTGGGACAGGTCCGTATTTTACACAACCAATATATAAGGGTAATCGATATATGATTTTTCAAAACTAGGATGCAAAATGGGGAAAGAACAAACCCTGGAACCAAATGAGATTTTTATACATTCCTTTGGAATTTATTGTACTTGAGAGTTAAAAAGTTTGGCTCTTTGCAATGCATCTAGAAACTATATTTAGGATGAGCAGTTTAAGTCTCCTTTAACAATTGTGTTTACTTTATAAAATATATAAATAGGGTTTTTGGAGAAAATAGTGATTTATTTTCCAAAGTCCAAATATAATAGCTACATATTGAGCTCTAAGGGAAAACATCTTTTCTACTACTCTTGGAAACATCTTTTCCCATATAGTTTTGCTGTCACTTGTGCTTCTCATTTTATTTATTTATTTATTTTTAATTTTTGCTGCAGATTATTGGTGGAATTCCTTTCACAACAGATATTGTACTTATTTCTGGAATTGGTTCAGAAAGCTCAAGAGTAGAAGAACGTATCAGTAATCTTACAGGTTTTTTCCACTCCTGGATAATGTTTGTCCAAAATATGGCATGTATATTTATGTGCTTTCATGATAAAGAAGAACAAATTTAGTTCTTTACTTTGTTGTAAGAGTTAATCATTGCTATGAAAAACTGCTTCTTATGTTGATGGACATTATAGGGGCTTATACAATTGTGTAGCTAATTTGTGTTAATCACTGTTATAGGTAAAATTTGGAAGATTACTTTGCTTTCAAATTCATTTCTTTTACTTTTGATTGGTCTCTTAGGATACTTTCATGTGTAAATATTATATATTTTTAAGAGAACTAAGCTACTCTTTACTAAACTATTATATATTATACACTTTTAAGATAAGGAACAAGCATTTGTTGCCTATTTGGAACTATTTAGCTATAATTTAATTAACCTATGTTGAAATAGGTTTACATGATGTCTTCTCCATTTGAGAGTAATGAAATTATTTCATCTACTATTGAACCTGTTAATGACATTGACACTAATCAAAGAGCACCAACAGTTTCAAGTCAACTTGAAGGCAACAATGAAAAAAGTGTAGCAACAAATTCAAGTCACTGTGATCAAGATCAAGAGGATGAGGATTGTGTCATTAAGAAGAAGAGGCCGAAAACATCATTTATTTGGAATGATTTTGATTAAGTTGAAGTTATTGGAGGTGCGAAGAAAGCTGCCTGCAAATATCATAAGCAAAAGCTATCTATTAGTGGGAAGGGATATAACACTAGCCATCTAAGGAGACATACAAAGAGTTGCACTTAAAGGAAGTTACAAATGGGTACACAAAAGAAGCAACAAATCATTCCATTTCAACCTTCAACTGGAACAAATCCATTTGTGAGTCCCGGTGTTAGGTACTCTAATGAGAAGATGAGGGAAATAATTGCCACTGCTGTTATGGTCCATGGGCATCCTTTTAACATTGTTAAGGGTGAAGTTTGGATATGAGGCTTCAAATATGCAAATTCAGAATTTCAAAAAATGTCTCGTAAAACAGTAAAGGTTGATTACTTAGCAATATATGAAGCAGAGAAAAGAAAATTAAAGGCATTGTTGAAAAGTATGGGCAAGATCAGCTTAACTACATATGTGAAAATCAAGTCATCAAGTTGCTGAATATATGGTCATCACTGGTCATTTTATTGATGCGGGATGGAAACTACAAAAAAAAGTTTTGAGTTTTGTGAAAGTGTCTGCTCCAAGGCATGGGATTGATGTGACTAATGCAATTTTTAACTATTTGAAAGCATGGGGGATTGAAAACAAGGTGTTTTTATTATCGGTTGATAATGCTTCTTATTCATTACTCATGCCTGAGGAATCTTAAGGATAATTTATCACTTAGCACAAAGTTAGTCCTTGGTGGTGCTTTATTTCATGTTAGATGTTGTGCACACATATTAAATCTGTTGATGCTAGATGGACTTAGTAGGATTAAGGATGTCATTTACAATATTTGCGAAAGTGTGAAGTATATCAACTACAATGATTCAAGGTTAAAGGTTTTTTATGATGTGGTTGAACAGAAGCGACTGAAAGAAAGGAAGCTTGTTATTGATTGTCCTACCAGATGGAATTCGACATTTCAGATGTTGTCCAGTGCTTTGAAATTTAAGATTGTCTTTCCAGCTTACAAAGAAAGAGTGCCACATTATGATTATGCACCTTCACATGAGGATTGGGAGAAAGTTGAAAAAGTTTGTCAACTTCTAGAAGTGTTTAATCTTGCCACTCATATAATTTCAGGCAGTAAGTATCCTACTACAAATTTGTATCTCGCAGAAGTATGGAGAGTGAAATAAGTAATTGATAATGTTACGGAGGATGGAGATCTTTTCATGAGAGAAATGGCAGCCCCTATGAAAATATAATTTGATAAATATTGGGGGGAATGTAATTTGTTGATGGCCATTGCGAGAATTTTGGATCCTAGGTGCAAATTTCATATTGTTGATATATGTTTTCCTTTGATATATATGCTTGAAGAAGTTGCCATAGAGAATGTGAACAAGGTGCGAACTTCATTGCAAGAATTATATAGTGAGTACATAACTTTAAGTATGGAAGAGTCATCCTCTAGTGAAGTGAATACTGCTAGCAGCAACTCCTCATCCTTGTCTGCGCCTAAATCTTCAATTATCACTGGATTTGATCAAATCATGAGTCTTGTGCGTGAAAAGGAAACAGTTCCTTTAATGAAATCATAATTAGATGCTTATCTTGAGGAGGGTTTTTATATTCCTGATGGTGATAATAACTCCTTTAGTGCCTTGGAGTGGTGAAGGAACAATAACTTAAAGTATAAGATCTTATCGAAGATGATTGCTGATATACTAGTTATTCCAATCTCAACAGTGGCTTTAGAGTCCACATTTAGTGCTGGAGGAAGAGTTATTGAAGAATATTGTTCAAAGTTGAATGAAGAATCTATTGAAGCACTAATATGCGGTGAGGATTGGCTTCGTAACAAGTATGGATTGAAGAGAAAGGAAAAATGTTCAAACTTTTTCTTTTGACATAGTCTTTTTTTTCTTAAATTTTGTTAATTTGATTGTTGTTAAATTATTATATACTCTAATAACAATTTATTTTTTTATTTTGAAGGTGTACGAACATGGAGAGATCACCTTGAAGATTTGAACTTCTTTGCTGGTTGTTGCACCTTTATCACTACATTTTGGGATGGTTTGTTGTTATTTTGTGTTATTTGTATTGTTGTTAGACATCTATTGTGGACTTGTGTTGTAGTACTGTTTGTTGGACAATTTGAGGCCTGAGACCTTTTAGATTTCTGTCATGGTCCTGTTTTAATGTTAGTAATTTGAGGCTTAATGTCTTTTGATTTATCTAATTATATTGTTATGTTGGATAATTTGAGCCCTGAGGTCAGTTATTTTTATTATAATTTTGTATTATTGAATAATTAGCTTGTTAGACTTATGTTATTGAATTAGAATATTAGATTTTTAATGTAATATTTTAAAAATCATACACTCTTTGGACTATTTCAAGGCCTAAGCATGTTGGCTTATTTTAAGGTTTAGGCCTGTTGGCCTATGTAAAAGCCTGCTAGCCTATTTAAAGGTAGGTCTGTTAGCCTATTTAAAGGCTTTTTGCAAAGTAGGCCTTTAAATAGGCTTACAAATCAGGTCAGGCCTTAAAAATTGGCCTATTACAGGCTAATAGGCTAGGCTCATGCCTTATATTTGGAATACAGGTCAGGCCTATTTAAGGCAAAGACTAGCCTGGCCTGGCCTGTTTCCACCCCTAGTCACCGTCATAGCCAGTCCAACGTTTGCACAGCCAATCCAGTGACGCCCTTACCTCATGACATCGTCGCCTTCAGCTCATATGTCCTCACCTCATGACGTTGTCGCCTTTTTCCAAACGACGCCCTCACTTCACCTCACGATGTCGTCGCCTTCAGCTCATACGTCCTCACCTCACGACGTTGTCGCCTTCAACCAAATGGCGCCCTTACCTCACGACGTCGTTGTGGTTCCTGTCTTCGTCGCCTTCTCCAGCCACTTCATCCTCCAAGCAAAGTAGTCCCCCTCAATCATCACAGATCACACAATCAAGCTCATATATGTATACAATTTCTTTTTCAATTCATTTCGCAGTGTTTTGTGTTGCTTCTTGTTGGGTTTGCTCTATTGAATTCTCTATGTTAACTATTTATTTTCTATATAAGCTTTGATCCTATTAAAACTGCTATGCAAATTTGGGTTTTCACCTTAGAGGAGCCATAGATTCCCAAATTGGACCATATAGAAGGATTTCTTTCTGTTTGAGGAATTGTAAATAAGATTTAGTGATTTACCATAGCAAACACTATACGAATTTGTCCACACAAACAAAGGCTTCGATATAGTCAATCATACAAATAAGGGACTTCAATTTATGAATTTTCTCTATATTTTAGGTTTGAATTAAATAAAAATTCCAATTCCAATAAATGTTATAATCCTACAAGCAATGAAAGTTGCAAATAGGGTGGCAATGTAGGGTGAATACTTAATGTAAATGGGTTAGGGAACCGGAACAGAGAAAGGACCCGACCCACCCACATATTCTTTTTTTTATATTTATTTACTTATTGATGACAGAAAATGGTTGATGAATAACAACTAAATCTTGATGAATCATTAACTAGTGGAGAACGAATTGGAAGTACTTCTACACTCTCAAGTTGTGTGTAACCTTCCCAGCATGTTGAGCGTTTAGCTACTGAATAAGGAGGAGGATCATTTGCTGGTAAAGATGTATTCATACTTCCGAAAAAGCCTGTAAGACCAAGTTCACATGTGTGAGAACATTTTACCAAAAAATATAATGTTGAAAAAGTTGAAAACAATTATTGTGGGAAAATATTTGCATGTGGTTCTAGAAATCATAGCACAACTAATTTGTTTAGGCACTTGTCAATGTGTAAGAAAAGCCTCAATATACATATTGATAAGAGGCAAAAAAAACTCTTAGATTTCTAAAGAAATGTGAAGAAGAAAATGATGGTAATGCAAAACTCAATGTGTTATCTTTTAATCAAGAAGAATGTAGGATTACACTTGCTAAAATGATTATCATTAATGAGCTTCCATTTAAATTTGTTGAAAATGAAGGCTTTTAAAGTTTTGCTCAAGTTATGCAACCTCAATTCCAAGTTCCTTCTAGACAAACTGTTAGTAGAGATGTTATGCAATTGTATATGTTTGAGAAAGCAAAATTGAAGTCTATTTTATCATCTAATTCTCAAATGATTTCACTTACCACTGACACTTGGGCATCAATTCAAAACTTGAATTACATGTGTGTGATTGCTCATTATATTGATGATGGATGTGATTTGAATAAGAAGATATTGAATTTTTTTTTTATTGTAAGTGATCACAAAGGTGAAACCATAGGAAAGGCTTTAGAAAAGTGCATTAGAGATTGGGGGATTGAAAAGGTTTGCACGGTTACGATTGATAATGCTAGTCTTAATAATGTGGCTATAGCCTATTTGAAAAATAGGTTAAGTGATTGGAATGGTATAACCATCTTGATGGGAGAGTTCATGTATTTAAGGTGTTGTGTTCATATTCTTAATTTAATTGTCAATGAAGGATTGAAGGAAATAGATTCTTCAATCCTTAGGATTAGAAATGTATGTAAATTTGTGAAATCTTCTCCCTCAAAAAAAATCTTTTTCCTAAGGTGTGTGGTAGATGTCAAACTAGAGTGTAAGCAAAGGTTGTGTCTTTATGTGCTAATTAGGTGAAACTGAACCTATTTAATGTTAGATACTGCTAAGAAGTATGAGAAAACATTTGCTTGCTATGAATATGAAGAGTCTTCTTTTGAGATCATTGAAGGAGGAACTCCAACATCATATAATTGGTTACGTGCTCGTATGTTTATTAAGTTTTTGAATGTTTTTTTATTATGCTACTCTTACTTTTTCTAGATCATTGCATGTTACTTCAAATACTTTCTTCTATAAATTGTATGACATCAATAAGTTTATAAAGAAGTGGATTAGAGGGAATGATCTAATTTTGAAGGAAATAACAATTTTTATGAAAATGAAGTTAGATAAATATTAGGCTGGCATTGATAGTCCTCTAAATTACTTACTACTTGTGGCTATTATCCTTGATCCAAGGTATAAAATGGATTATGTTGAGTTTTGCTTGAAAAAGATGTATGACTTGGAATCGAGTGAGAAAATTATGAAGAGGTTGGACGATGTTATAAGGACATTGTTTGAATATTATCAACAAATGCATCATATTCCTCTTGATGCTAGTGATTCTAGTTGCATGTCATCTGATGTTCCTTTCTCTACACTTGATGATGATATTGAAGATGATAATGATAGTTATAAATCCGAGTTTAGATTGAAAGTGAAGAAAAAATAACATGTGGTAAAAAAGAATGAGCTTGAGAGGTACAAGGAGGATGATGTTGGTGGCTTTGATATTCTGACATGGTGGAGAGAAAAGACCAAGAAGTATCGTGTTCTTTCATTCATTGCTAAGGATATCTTAGCAATTCTTGTTTCTACAGTTTCATTTGAGTCAGCATTTAGTACCGGAGGGTGAGTTCTTGATCTTCTTCATAGCACTTTGCAACCCATCACTGTTGAGGCATTGATTTGTGCTCAAAATTGGTTAAGGACTCCTAAGAAACTCATTGATTTATGGGCTCAGATGGATAAGATTGAGAAGCTTGAAGCTGGTAGTGTGTTATATAGAACACATTCAATTTGTTTAATGAATTACTAATTGTCTATTACTAATTGTTAATATGTTTTTGGTATGTTAGATATGTCATCTATTAGAAAAGAAATTATTGGTCTTAAACATTGATTTTTTTAGTTGTTTGTGATTTAATAGTTAGTTTTTTAATCCTTATGAACTTATTATTTCATTATTGAGTTTAAATTTGTATGTAATTTAACAATTGTCTTGTTGATTGTGCATACCAAGGAGGAAAGGAGGGCACGTCGTTGTGCAAAATTCTATGAGATGTCCATAGATCCTAAATACACATGGCATTTTAGGATGTTTTCTCCTCATTTTTTTGTTATTCCAATCAAGTTTAAGTGTGAGTATTGTGGTGTCACTCTCAAAGTGAATAAAGAAAATAAGTTCATAAGACTCTCGATGCATCTAAGTAACAGTTGTGTTAAAAAACTAATGGATCGTTTAGATGATAAATAGTATATGAAAAAAAATAAAGAGTGAAGTTAGTGATTATGTCAATGCATATGATATGCATGATGACACTAATTTTGATTGGTTAGATTAATTTGTTATTTGAGTTATGACTAACTTTGTTTAATTTATTTCAGACTTAGTAAGACTTGTTAGTTATTAATTTGTTATGCACTTATTGACTTATGGTGATTAGTTTATTTGAGATTGAGACATGATATTAATTTGTTAGATTTTGTATTTTGACTTTTTTCTTCAAAAAATTTTTTAAAAAAAATTCATTTCAGACCCATGGGTTCGACCTAACCAAACCCACTATTGAGCGGGTCGAGTCAAGTCGGGTTGAGCAAAAAAAAATTTTCGACCTAACCCAACTTAACCCACTGCTCTAGTAAGCGAGTCGAGTTCAAAAACGCTACTAAACTCACCTAACCAAACTTAACCCACAGACACCTCTATGTGTGTGTGTGGATAGGGGTGTTCAGATCCAAACCAATTCAAAAAAAAAATCAAAAATCGATAAAAAAAAATCGAAAACTGACAAAAATCGAAATGGATTGAATTGTTTTGGATGAAAATTTTAAAAAACCGATCGGTTTGGTTCCATTTTATGAAACCGATCCAAACCGAACCGAACCGAATCGATTACTATTATATATATACACATAAAATGACTTGAATGTCCCTATAATATCCCTAAAATTATGTTTTCATCCCCCCTTCACCCTTTCACGTTTTCAGCACACTAGCACAACATCCATACCATACTCCCCCCTTCACCTCTTTCGCCCCACCCTCCACTCCCCACCGACCACCGTACCGCGCCTCCCCCTCCATTCCCCCACCTGCGACGTGAGTCCCCCTTCCCCACCAACCACCGTACCGCGCCTCCCCCCTCCATTCCCCCACCATGACGCGAGTCCCCCTCCCCCATCGTACCACGCCTCTCCCCCTCCATTCCCCACCGCACCTTCCCCTTCCCCTCTTAGATATGCCCGTACCGTGCATACGCTCTCCAGATTTGCGCCTCCACTCTCCAGAGTTGCGCGTCCCCCCTTAGATCTACCTCCAGATCCACCTCCAGAAACTCTGACAACCGTGGACCACCATGTCTGAGGTGCATATTTCTGTTAATAAGTATCTATCTTATTAATTGATTTTGAATAAGCTTGCCTACCATCTCTATTTTATGTTATTTTCCTTTATTTTGGAATAATAATGTCAAACATATTACTCTTTTAAACTGATTATTGTGATGAACCTTTTTTTTTCTATTGATTTACAATGCAAATCAGATAGGATAACAGGTGATTGTTGAATATAATAAGGATCTAGATAAAGAGTCTTCTCTTTGTTACATTCTCAGATAATTAATGTTTTATTGCTTCCGTTATCAGTGTGTTGGCATGCTATACTCATTTTATTTCTGATCTTCACTAACACCTACTAGGAATGGGAGTTTGTTTGTTAATCATTATTTTTTATGGAGATTGTCAATGCAAGTATCTGGTTTATATGGATGGGTGCAATATTAGTTATGTCCAGGTTGGTAAAAATGGAGAATGGGTGTGAGGTCTGAACAGTTAAAGTATTTCAAATTAGATACTTTGGTGCATAAATACTTCTTATGCCTTGTTTTTTGTTTGTAGTTTAATTTTCCTCTATGGAGTTTGTAACCACTGAAGGGAAAATATAAAACTGTTGTAGACTCTGTTTCTTGAAAAGTTGAGTCTTTTTCTCTTAATTTTCTTATGTATTTCATATATTTTGCATTTATAATATTGATCTATAGTCAGCTTTGTATGCGCAAATTTTATGAAGGGTTATTTGACCCATTGTATCTCTGAACTCACGTCAATTGGATGCTTGCTCTTTATTTGCCCCAATGTGACATGTTGTTTGCTCTATTTTGGTGTGATGGACTTTTTCTTACATTTGATTTGTTGTATTTATGAAGGTATTTTTGCTGAGGTGAACATCTTAAAATTATTTTATGGTTGCTCACTCAATGTACTCTCTAATGTGGCTGTTGTTTAAAGTGAGCTAACTTTATTTGATGTAAGAGATATCACTTTTTCTCTTCACTTGTCTGAGTTTCAGCCTAATAGAATACAAAAGTACTGGACTAGTGAGACTATACTTGGCTGTATGTCTTTGTTAAATACTTAAATTTGAAAAAACCTAAGTTCTGAACTTTGAAAATTTTATATTGTTGTTGCTATGTATTTTCATTTAGATTATATTTTCGTTATGTTATTGGTTAAAAATCGAATCATCTAATCCAATCCAAACTGATTAAAAATCGGTTTGGATTAGATCGGTTTGGTTATTGGAATTCATCCAATCCAAACCGATCCAATGATAATTACCTTGTTTAAATCGGATAATTTTTTACCTCGAAATCAATCCAAACTGATCCAAGAACACTCGTATGTGTGGATGTGTACAAGGATGCCTATCCCCTTCTCATAAATCCCTCCCCACCCTATTGTAATAGGGTTTGAACCTTGGTGTTCAAGGTGGAATACCAATACTTAACCACAAAGGGATTCCTTTGCTGACTCAGCAACTTGTATATGAGAACAAAAAAACACACATAGGAGGGAGGGATGGATACACTTGAATATCATGCCGTCATTGAAAACGAAATCCAATTTGCGTAGTGGACATGCCAAGCACTAATGCCAAGCACTAATGCCAAGCCTACTTTATTCTGTTCATGAAAATTGGAAACAGGGTGCAACACTACAGCATCTCAGTAAGGACGACTAAAGATAACCACATCTTATGCTGCCAATTTGGGGAACCTATACCAAAAAAACAAGATGGATGTGTTTTAAGCAAATGCTGAACACTTAACACTTGTTATTCAAGACTCTTTGTGCATGACTTTATTTTCCTCAGGAAGGGAGTTCATGGCTTCACCGCCTTCACGCCATTAACTTTTGGCACTTGGCAAAGGGGTTCCACATTATCTTATGGCTAACTTGCATTATAAATTGTGCGATTTATATGTTTAATTCAAATACCGTAAGATTAGAGATATTATTATTATTATTATTTGCCAAAGGTAATGATAATTCATTACAAAGAATGAAAAGGAAATTAAAGTTCCAAAATATACAAAGCAATGACCGTCTATCGAAGATCTCTTCCTATAAGTTAGAAAAGAAATAAAAAAGAAATAATATAAGAAAAAAAAAATTACCATAGCCCTCCATTAAACAATGAAACTAAGGGGTAGTAGAAAGATTTACCGCAATTCCATGATCCGTAATTTTGCTCAACAAATTTAAAAGATTTATTATTCTGTAGGTCACAACATGTGACCTTAAGATTAAATATTTCATTTACCTTAATATAAGATATTTTTGAAAAATTCAAAATGAAATTCCCCGATTTATAAATCTAGATAAATTTATTACTGAAAAAAAGAAAAAGAGAAAGAATGAAAAATACTATTATCAAAGGACATGGGCAACCCCATGAGAAAAACCCAATAAGAAGGAATCAAAATACCACAAAAGTAGAAAAAGCACTACAAAGAGAGAGAGCTCCACAAAGGAGAAAGAAGAAACTAGAGCTGACTTCTTTTTATTAGAGATATTATTATTATTTTGCTGAAAAAGATATATATTATTTGTTATTATTTGTAGAAATTCTTGTCCGTTGAATTGAAATGGGGGGAGGTAGTACATAGACTTGCACCACCTTACGCTTCTTAGGAAAATCTCATATACCAAGAAAATTTTTACAGATTATTTTAACAATGGTTTGTGTACCATAGAGAATCACTTTACATTAGCCATTAAATCTTTTAATTTAAATATATACATAGAAATTTATTTCAAAAATATTGTATGGATAATATCACCATTCCTTTTTCTTTGAATTCTACATTTATCAAGAAATTTAGAGTAATAAAACTTGAATATACTTTATTCCTATAAACCCTCACCGACTGTATAATAGATTCATCTAGACCATTCAGAAAAAATTAAAGTCATTGAAAACGTGTTTCGTCTTAAAAAAAAAAGAGACGAGTATTCAATTTTTTGGTAAACTTATGTAAAGAGGGTCATATCCATGTCATTCTAGGCTCAAAAGACAGTTGGGTTCTTAGTTCGGTTGTATTCACTCGTGACATGAGTTTGACGTCACTTTAATCCCTTTAATAATTTTTTTTTAAAAAGTTCATTAAAAAAATTGGAACTCTCATGAGAGTGTTTGTGAAGATAAAATCTATACAAATATCATTTTCTAAAAATTTATGGTCTACTCTACCATACCTAGCGGAAATATACCACATTTTCTTTTTCTAATGCCATACGTCATGTGCTTTTGCAGCAAATGTTTGTCATATTTGGGCTTTCATATTTTGTAAGAAACCCAACTCATGTCCAGATTCTTCACCTTTCTTGTACCCCAGTTGGTGAAAGATTTCTATTCCTTCAATAATTACTAAAATGTTAAGTTTCTTTCCTAATACTAGGATCAGTAGGATGAAGCAACTTTTATTTTTTGGAAATAACTTGATTCGAAATCCATGGCATTTACCCGTTTCTGTTCCTTAAATTGTGGGTCAATTAAAGGGCACCAGAATCCAGAATGAATAAATGAAATTGTTGTGACTACGCAAAAAATTAAGGGATTTGCTACTGAAAGCTCGAGCTTTCATAGGCTTGAGGATTTTAGCCCGTAGATTTGACAACATACAAAGGGTTCTATGCTTTAAAATTAATAAATAAATAAAACAAAAAATGGATGTGAGGTTAAAAGGATAGCACTGTCCAAAATTTAAAGAGTTTTATTAACAAATAACCTAAAGATATTTATTAAAATTTTAAAAGTAAAAAAGTATAAAATGAAAAATAAAATATATTTAATACATTGAAAACTGAAAAATGTGACTTTTTATTTAATATTTTTTTACTTTTAAAATATTAATAAATATCCTCAAAACACTTATTAAAAAATCTAAATCTAAATGGGTTAGTGCTATTGAAAACTCGGGCATTGTTGGAACCGGTCAAGGTATTAACTATATATAAAATTTCATCAGCTTTTATAATACTTTCTATAATTATAATGGGTCCCATGTAAAATTAATTTTGACTAATACATGATGCTTGCGTTTGGGCACCGAATCTTTTTCTAGCATGACCCATTTATAAGTTGGGGGTTTACAGGCGTCTTTATCCATATACGTATATCTTGCAAAACAATATCACTATGACCCACACCTATTCTCAGTATGATGATAAACTAAAGATAAACGTGCCCAGATGGCAAGACAAGGGATAAGTAGCAGGCAAACATAAGAGATTTTGAGAGGGAAAGATGGGTGAGAATTCTCTCCAATCACAAGACCATCTATTACAGTTCGTTTGGTTGAAGAGAAAATGACAGGAAAAAAAATAAGAGGAGAGAAAATGGAGAGATTTTTTTCTCTTCTCTCGTTTGGGTGTGAAGAGAAAATAAAGAAGACAAAAAACTGGGACGTGAGACCACCTCAAAAATTTTCTCTCCCGACTTGCGGGCCGGAGAAACTGGAGAAAAGGAGGTAAATGTGGAGCCAGTAAAATTACAACTCGCCCAATCTTCTCTTGCTTCTTGGCGGCATGCGGTTTCGAAGCGGTTCTCGTCAAGTTCTTGCGCCGATCGCTTGACTAAAGCCGACGTGGTTCCGTGGATCGCGTCGCGTCGCTTGTCGCTGACCAAGTCCACAGCTCTGTCTCGCCGTTCGTCGTCTCACCGTCCGAACCGCAGCGGATCCGAATCGCACCACGCCGCTCGTCGTTTTATCGTCGACCCCAGATGGACTCGACCCTCGCGTCGCCGCGCTGTCGGTCGTCGTCTTTTTCGACCCTGAGTCGCACCGCTCGTTGGAGGTTGGAGATGAATGGTTGTAATGGTGAAGAAAGAAAGGGGGGGGAGGGGAGGGGGGAAGGAGAAGGGAGGGGGGTGGGGGGGGGGGGAGGGGGAACGGGGAACGGGGAAGGTGGGGGGTAAAGGAGATGGGGGGAGTTTATTAGTCAAGGGGGGGTGGGGGAGGGGGAACGGGGAACGGGGAAGGTGGGGGTAAAGGGGATGGGGGAGTTTAATAGTCAGAAGAAATAAAAAAAAAAAATGAGGGGGGTGGGGGAGGGGGAACGAGGAAGGTGGGGGTAAAGGGGATTGGGGGGGGGAAGTTTATTAGTCAGATAAAAAAAATGATTTTTTAAATAAAAAATTATTTTATTTTTAATTTAATTTTAATTTTTTAAATTAGTATTTTTTATAAATAATTATTATTTTCAAATATAATTTTAAAAATTATTTAATTTGAAAATATAAAATAATATATTTATATTCAATTATATATTTAAAAAGGATAAATATGTCATTTTATAAATTATATTTTTTTTTTTTTATTTTTTTATTTAATTCTCATTTTCTTTCTTTTCATTTTCTCTTCAACTAAACGATAAGAGAGAAAATATATTTTTCTCTTTATTTTCTCTCTCTCTATTTTCTCTCTTCCCATTTTCTCTCTTCTCATTTTCTCTCCTCATCCAAACAAAGCATTAGAGAGAGATAGACACAAATTTCAATATATAAAGACCCACTATATTGAGTTATAAAATACACTAGTTTTATTACACTAGTTTTATTTTAAACAAATTATATCTTTCTCTTTTCAACAAAATCCTGTTATTCCCCTAACAGGAGAGAATCATGATCCAAGGAAAGATGGCTAAATCTACCTGCATTGTACTTTGCGGTGTAAACCACTCATGCTACAATCACCTGGGGAATTTGACTACAGTAAGTTTGATCAAGTCAGATTCAGAGAGGACAGAAAATAGTACAATTATATCTTTCAATGAACATAGTCTTACGAATGAAAATTTGGGTTGAAGAAGAAATGAAAATTTTACATTTGATACACAATGAATAACATGTAAAATTTCTTTCCCTTTTTTGACTTACAAATTACAATACACAACAGAACTATGCTTTGGACAAAGACTCCCCCTCAACTATCATGTGAAGATGAACTGTGTTGTAGCAGTGCCTCGTCATCTTCTCGTATTGGTGATTGAGGCACAACCCCATTCTGATTCTCAGCTTCTGAACTAGTAGATGGTTTTGCACCATTAGTAATAATGTTTTTCAACCAAGAAGCTTGAAATCTAGGGGATCCTCCTCCTCCCCTGTTTGAATCACTAGGGGACTCGGGACCAGTTTTAACATTGTTAGTAACACCTAAGAGGAACCGGTATGCTACTTTGCTTGCTGATACAATCTCTGTTTTGGCTTGCCGAAACTGCAATAACCGGGTATTATTATCAGTGCAACTGTAGGTTTTCTCAAAATATGCCAATACTAATAACTAATAACTACATATGTCTAAGTGTCCAAACCGAACAACAAAAGAACAGCCAGGTCATGATGAGACAATTCCAGGAAATATTTTAACACAAAACACCATAAGTTAGTGGATTTTGAAATTTATTTCTCACCCGTAATGCCGTATTTCCAGCCACTTCCATAGCAGTATCACCAGCATTGGCAAACCTATTAACCCAACCTGTCATGGAAGCCGTAAGAATACACAGTGGAAGCTGAAAAGCAAGGTGTGTACACAAGCTATAATTCACAAGATGGATCAATGCTTTTCCATCACTTGGCATATAAATTTAAAATGGAAAGTGGCATATTATCTTATCTACCCTAAAAACCAATAACTCCCAATTTCTTTGAGTATAAGTACATCTGAAACTACCCAAGTACATCACTCTTCATGTCCTAGCATCTCTCACCCTGCCCTATAACTAATGACTCAACCTGATCATTTCCCAACTTCCTCTCATTATATTCAAAAGCATTTCTGTTCTTTAAAGGGAATGCATATAAAATTAGTAAGAAAGTCAATTAAATGTAATTCAGATTACAATATAATGATGAGCATGTAACTATCTAATTGGAATCGAGTTTCCTCAAAGATAAGTATCATATTATACTGGGAGAAACAATATTCTAACAGAGAAACTTTAGCAGCAAAACCTAGCATACCACAGAATTTACATAATGTGGCTCTAAATATTACTAACTCTGTGTTTGGATGTTTTTTTATTAACGGAACGGAACGGAATAGGTGGGGATGGATCGGAAAGGAAAGGAATAGAAGGGAACATAGTTTCCCCTTTCTTTGTTTGGAAGATTCATTAACGGAACGGAACATGTGTTCCCCCCATTCCACCTCAATTTTGGGAGGAACAAATATTAGACATTTGAGGAGAAGAGGGGGGAAATGATTCCCCATGTGTTCTGTTCCTATGCATTTTAAAACTTCCAAACACAAAAACTTATTTCCGTTCTCCTTATTTCCTTTCCGTTCCCCCCATTACCTGTCATCCAAACATAATGTAAGTCATCTTTTAGCAACAGAAATGACAATGTACATCATAAAAGCAACACAATATAGTTAGGCCTTTACCTGGAAGTTTTGGTACACCAAGCCTTTCACAGAATTCATCACAGAAATGGTTGCAGTTTTTGGACAATAGATCATACGAACTTCCAGGCCACTCTCTACTAAGTTCTCTTAATATTTGATTTACTTTGAAAATGGAATTGTTTGTTTTCCCTAGAACAATGAATTCGCGATATGTATACATTGGATTCTTTCCGGAAGGGCAACTAAAAACTCCAGTACCTTGCTCACAGAATCCAAATGACCATTCATCATCTCCATAAACCTGTGACAGCAGAACAACCAGTTCTAATATGTCAGCATTTGAGAAAATCAATAGGCCTAGCAAAATGTCAAGGAAGCTGCAGTCTGTCAATGAAAAATAAATTTTGGGCAAAAAAATGCTCGCATATAATATGCCCAGATAAATGACAAAAAGGCAATATTATGAGGGCAACCATTTCCATTTTAGCTGTACCACAATATCAAGGAAGCTGTAAAACCTGATACTGTAGTTT
The DNA here is from genome assembly GCA_029884605.1 of Ormosia emarginata. Classification (NCBI taxonomy): domain Eukaryota; kingdom Viridiplantae; phylum Streptophyta; class Magnoliopsida; order Fabales; family Fabaceae; genus Ormosia; species Ormosia emarginata. Next base: position 22,732,383 of record JAQQTP010000085.1, read on the forward strand.
TCCTTGCCTCAAGACAAATAAAAATAAAAAATGACATCGCTGACATGTTTCCCAAGTGTGCGTCAGTATAAAACACGATGGTTTTCCCTCTGAAGCTAAGAGATAAATTCATTTTATTATCTCGGACTCGCAAAGTCAGAATAACTGGATGATAAAACGTAATAATTGTATTTATTATATTTTAAAATTAAGGGAAATACATAATTGCATATACAAGTAATAATAGTAATAATTCATAATAACAGATTTTTATAGTTTCTTAGGCTTCGTAGTCCAGGTAAATGAGGTAAACTTCCCACACAAAATTCCAAATGAAGGAATACAGAGTGCAGATTACAGAAACAAAGGTTCACTGCACTCTTGGTTTCTTGTGTTTCTCAGAATAAAGAGGAAGAAAAGTCTAAGAAGCACTTCAAGCTTTGGTTCACAAGACTATGCCCATAGAAAACTACCTGGAGGTTTTCATCGGCCCCAAAGTCTATTAACCTGTCTTGTAACTACTCTTGTCACATGTCCCCTTGCTTTGAGCATTAATTAAGCCCAATAAATTTGTTGATATTTCCTCCTAATTTCCTACACAGCATTCTAAGTCAAGCAATTCATCTTTGAAATCAAGAGAGAAAATAACACTATGGCACTTCCGACTTCTGTTAACACCAGACAATACCTATTTTAAAATTTCACATGTCTGGTTCATAATCTCAATGTACTAATATTTGACTTCTTTATTCAGGAGCTAATCCAGTGGAGCCCCACAGTTAACTATCTTCAAATTCCTCATGATGGGACAATCTGAAGATGATTGGCCTGCTAACCAAATGACCAGTCCTAACTTAGTCAGAGACGGATACTGTAAAGAGGTTACTTCATAATGCAACTAAGCTGGAATAAATCCTAAATATTTGGTTTTAGGCCTGTGAATCCACTGTCAAAAATAATACTACAGATTTGCATTCTAATTTTCCTACAAAGAGGTATATCCCCAATTACATCTGTTGCAGCCATATCATACATCACCTCTACTAACCGGTGTCCATATCTCAATTTATTCTCTTCACTTCTGTATGATCTCCCCTCTCGCACCATAGCAGTTAGCCAGTCACAATCATGCACTGCACAGGGATAAAAACCACCTTGAACACTTCTATCCGATACTTATCTTAGGCTGCTCCACTTTATACAACAGAGGTAGAAACGTCTAGAAGTAGCATATCTAGTACTTCTCTGAGTCTCTGACAAATAAGTCATCAACTTCTCATTGATTGACAGCATACACGTAATTCATATGTGCTGGAGAACCAATGGCTATATATAGCTATACCATGGCTACACGCAAAACATACACTCACACCACAAGTAAGAATCACTCACTGCTTTATGCAAGCAAAGAAAACGTTTTTTTTTTTTTTAAAAAAAAAAAAGCTGATAGGAATTACAATCTAAAGATTGAATCTAAACCCAAAAATTACAAAAAAAAAAATTCAAACCCAAAAATAGCAGTGAAGTCACACATTGGGCAATTACACTTACCAATCTACATTTGTACACATGAATTAAGAACCCCACAAAACAAAAGAAAAAATAAAAAAAGGAAAACCCCAGATCCAATCAACAGTGACAATCCTCAAACAACAACAACCCACCGACAGAATCATCAATTTCTACAACTATACATACACAGAATAAAAAAGGAACGAGAGAACAGTGGGGAATTAGACCTGAACGGCGCTGTGGAAGATGCCACCGAGACCAATCCCGTCCTTGAAGATCTTGTTGATCTGAACAATGGTGCTGTTGGTCTTGTCGGATCCACTGTTCGTCACATCGTATATATGAAGTATCACATCCGTCATCTTCTTTCACCCACCAAAACGACAACGAAAAACCCTAACTTGATACAACCCCACTTCCCCTTTCTCTCTATAAACTCTATCTACCTATCTGGGTCTCTCTCAAACGATTCGATTCAAGAATCAACAACAAGTGTTGTTCTCTCTCTCTCTACCCGTTGGTTCTCTCTCTCCCTCTCTATGAGATTTGAAGAATTGAAGCGAGATTTGGCCTCGGGATTCTGGAAAACCCCTCAATTTTCTCATGCAAGTTTTCTCTCTGCAATCGAAAATATTTCTCTTTGTGAAATTTATACTTTAGAGGGAGGGAACATGAGAGAGAGAGAGAGAGAGAGTGTGTGTAACAAAGCTGAGACATGAAAACTGAAAAATGGAAATAAAAGAAAAGAAAAATAAACAATGAAAAGACGATGTTGCCCCTGATGTGAAGGCTAAATTACGGGAAATTGCCCTTTGCCCCCTTGCTTTTTACAGCTGGATGCCACTATGGGATGTGTTTGGCTAATGATGAGTGGGAGTTAGAAAATATGGGTCCCACGTGGTCATGCACGCCATTATTAACGGTCACACAAACAGGCGGCTACGGTGGTTTGAAATGACGAGGTTACCCTTTATTTTTCTATTTTTGACCGTTTGGTAATAGAGGTTATTTGTTAAATGATGGACAGTTCCGTCAAGTTAAGGGAAAGAAAATGGTGCGGTTGGTGACACTGACACCCAATGCAATGATAATAAGTGCATGTTTAGTTTCTAGTTTGTCATTGCAAACGTAAGTTGAAGGCCCTCGAACGACGAAAAATGATGTTTGGCAAAAAAATTTTCAATGATAATGAATCGTTGATTGCAAATTCACTTTCAACTAACCATGATGGTGATTATAACTAACCATGATGGTGTTAAGGATGTGGTGTCTCAACGTTAATTATTGGATAAATATTTACGTAAATCTTGAGATTAAACCAATCAATATTTACATTAAGAAAAATGCTGGTTATCACGAAGCCTTTTTTCATGAAAATTTCACCAATGGTTAATTATTGTAGCGAGTTATATAATTTTTTTAATTTAAATATTTAATTATTACATTTTAAGTAAAAAACAACCCATGGTTAAGAGCTATATCTTTCGTGAATTTCGTTTCGTAGAAATTCTTGTAAGGAAATAGCACTTCTCTTTTATTAATTAAATATTTTTGTGTAAATTATCTGATATTTAAAAATTATATTAGATTTTGACTAATTTAAAATTGAATTGCATCAATACTGATTAATTGATTTAATCTATATAATAAGAAATTATTATATACTATTAAAGTGTCACGTAAAATTATACTCACACCATTCTATCTTGATATTTTAATATTTATTAATAATGAGATTTATCACTAACTTATATATTTATTATTTTTGAAATAATAAAAAATAAAGTTGAGTTAATAAATATATAAGTTAGTGATAAATCTCAATATTAATAAACGTTGAAATGTTAAAATGTAAGTGTGAGCACAATTTAGCGTGATGCTCCGACAACATGCAATAATTTTTCTCATAAAGCCCATGTAAACAATATGTACAAAAATATGAAAAATTATTATATGCTTATGGAGGAGCAACAATAAATGTGTTCTCCATAATGATATCTGTAACTTAAACTTTAAGTGAATATGCCTAAAATCAATGATAAAAATCATCGTAGAACACACATTTTATTGCTACTCATGATGATGTAATAATTTATCCACACATATTTCTCTAATTAGTGTCCATTGTGACATTGTTTTGAGTTAAATTAGATTTTATCTAAATAGGTCTAGATTTATTTTGTAACATGTCGACTCAAATCTGACCTATTACTTGTTATAGGCTTTCTTTTTAGGGTTCAATCTCGTCTGTTTCTAAAAATATAAAAGTTTGGTCTATCCTGAAAATTTATTTAAAAATTTACATTACACAAAAACTTTCATATAGGACAAAAAAACTAAAACTTTTAAAATTTTAAATATTTATAACATTTAACAAAATTATTATATTATATATAAAATAAATATATTATACTAATATATAACTAGTAAATGTAAGTATTATAAATTCATAATAATATAATAAATATTAAATAAATATGTTAACGTGTAGATCAGTTAGCGAGAGATTGTTCTAACTTAACCAAGGGTTTTGGATTCGAGCCTTGGATACATAACTGCGTTGAAACTTGGTTGGGAGAGTTTTGCAGCCCTATAGGATTTTGCTTAGTTCGAGAGATTAGTCTCTCACTTTCGAGTAAGAGGACACTATAAGAAAACAAAAAATAGGTCTTTTAAAAAATTTTAAATCTGACTTATTTATTAAATAAGTCAAACATTTATAGACAAAAAATAAACTAAGTCATAAACTCTAATAAGCTGCATGCCCTATTCTCACCTATATTGTCATGTCAATATTTTTTTTATTATTAAAAATTTAAGATTAAAGATAACTGTCCTATCCCAAAATCAAGATAGATATTTAGGCTCAACTAACACTTATAAAGATATTTATAAATAATTTAACACTAACGGACTCTAACAAGAATAAAATCCTGACTAACTTAATTTATTAATTATGACTTGTCATGTCAATAATCATTAGTCATTACCATTCTAAAAGGATTTGTTGTATTAGGGATGACATTTGACTATTTAAATAATTGAGTATTAATGACCAATTTAATCGTGGAAAGCCGAGACCAAAAATCATTCTCTACTGAAAAACCAAACTTTAATTTGTAACAAATCCTGCGAACATTCAACTTTCAATGCGTAGTATGATTTTAATATTCACACAAGAGTTCGTCAATATAGAAACTTAACTACGCTTTTTAAGGAAGGATAAAAGTTCAAGTTTTTAATATGTTACAAGTGGGGGAGTGCTTAAACACTCTATATTTGAAGAGAATTAGATTTTTTATCATTGTGATGCATGGGGAAATTAAAAATTAAATGTTAAAAATAAAAATAATTTTATTAAATAAAATATATGTAATAATTCATAAAAAATAGTATTTATAAGTTTAGTTTTAAAATATATAATATTTTCATAAAAAGATTTCACTCTAATATAAATATTAAAGAATTTAAATATAAAATATTATAAAACAACTTATTTGTTTAAAGAAAATATTTATAATATAAATAAGAATCTTTATATTTTAAATACATAATTTAATCTAATAATTTTATAAAAGATATTTCAATAAATTAATTTTATTAAAAATTACATATAAATTAATTCGATTTATGTTCATATAATTCAAAAAAATAAGTCAAGTGATAAATAATCTAGAACTCAGTCGAAAATGTACTTGTGAGAAAGGAAAATTCATATATCTTAAGCAAATATAATTTCAAAACCAAAATGTGTAACAAAATCCTATAAAACAAAAAAAATCATGTAAATTTTCATTTTCTGTTTGTTTAATTCTTATCTTTCATTTTTTTCCATTTCATTTGTGTTTTTTGTTATTTCTTTATTTATGTAATTTTTAATATTACTTTTATATTTTAAGGAGTTGATATTAATATTCTACTTTATTGGAGTTTTAATGTTTAAATATGTGTCATCTATATGTACAGATATATCAACGTTGTATTAAAAAAATAAAACAACACATGACATGTAAATAAGAGAATTGTTTGACACATGACAAAAAATTATAACATGTCTTGTAAGCTATGAATGACATATATGGTAGACTTCTAGGTCATATATATTATTTTTATATATTATTATTATTATTATATTGATTGATTGATAAGAAAAAACTCAAACAATAAGTGTTTTAAATTTTGATGCAATAAAATTATTTCTATAAAATTAATTGTAAAATATGTAAATAATAAATTATGAACAATTTAAATCATAAATTAGGAACAATCAAATGGAGCTCCTATTTTTTATACTTTTTTTTTTCAAATGTAATCACTTATACTATTCATTACATTTAATGGGAATCATATATATTTTTGGAACAAATTGTATTTTTTCATATTTGATTCTTTTTAATTTAATGAATGTACGTTATTTTGTTCCATCATTAATGATAACATGGTTTCTCACATTTAAAATAATCAATGCACACTATTATTTGATTTATAATTAAAATAAATTTTATCATGGTGCCTTTCAATTTGAATTATTTGATAACATTTTCAAATAAATAATATACATTATGATTATTTAAAATGATTGATACATGAGTTTTTAATTATTGAAAATTTCATATGATTGCAATCAAATTTACTTGATTGGTGTCAATTATAATTATTAATTAATTAACTTTGATTGAGTCATTTATAATTGTTGATGTTAGAATTAATAATAATTAATCAATTTATTATTTTAATTAATTTATTTTTAAATATGTGTTGTCCATGTGTGTAAACATGTTAACATTGTGTTGTCAATTTTCCTTTTTTATAGAAACACATGACATTAAAATAGGTTACATATTTGACACATGACAAAAAATTAAAGCTTTACTTGTCACTTATGATTGACACATGATAAATTTTTAGGCTATATATATATTTTTTATATTATATATTATATTAATTGATTAGTTTCATGTACAGAAAGTGTAAAAATATATTAAAAAAATTAGATTTTAATATAAGAAATCAAAATAAGGAGGGGGAATATGTAAATAAAATAATGTTATATAAATAATATTTAATGGAAATGAAAAAGATATCATAGTCATATTGTGTAAAAAGTTTAGATATCATACTGTACATATTGAAGACAATTTTTTTTTTGGTTAAAATATTAAAAATAGATTTAATAGCAAGGACGGATCTAGATATAGTGTTGCTACAGCCACCTCATTTTTATTTTTTTTATCTTCCATTTTTTTTTATATATATTATCATCTTTGTTAATAAAATAGTATATTGGCACTTGTAAAAAAACGATTAGTATATTAGTAATATTTTTATAGTTGATATTATTATTAAAATGTTAATTGAGATATATTTCTATATTCAATTGTTTATTTTTAGCTAGTTGAGTGGCGAGTGAATTTTTCATTTCATATATTTTTTTGAATTAAAATTTTCTTATTACATTGATGTAGCTACTAACAGGAGTGTTAAAATGAGTCGAACTTGATGTACTGGTCTGAATAGTCTAATAAAGTAGACAGATTAAGTCAAAAAATTTGATGCAAAATTGGAATTTAACTTGAGTGGGTTGGCCCAATTTTTGCTTGACCCGCAAACTCGATACTTAATTTTTAATTAAAGTATTATTATGTAATTTATATGATTTATAAATATTTTGTTCTTATTTTTTAATATAAATTAATTTTTTTCATAAAAATAATTTTATTTAATGTTTGATGTGATTTAAATTATACAAAAGAAAATAAAGTGTTAAAACACAAAAATAATTTTTAAAGTATTGATAACTAAAGAAAGAAAAAAAATGATGAAACGGGCCAACTTGGCCTAACTTGCGGCCCACATAAGGTCAAGCTGGGTTATGAATTTTTAAGCCCACAATGTTTTGACCCAATTTGATCCAAAATTTTGTTGGTCTAATGTGATTGGGTCGACTCGTTTTGACACTCCTAATTATTAGTTACATATATTTAGTTTTTTTTAATACTTGATTATATATCATATATAAACATATTCTAACTTATTAGAAGTTGTAAGTTTATTTTTTAAATATATAGTGAAGTTTAAATATAAAATAATTGATACTATTTTAAGATGAAAGTTAGTTATAATAAAGAAAAATATACTACTTCAACATTTTAATCCCTTTAAAAGTTTAATTTTAATGCTTAAAGTTTAAGAATTGAATGCGAGAATAATCAACTTTCAAAATTTCTAGAGTGACAATTTTTTTGATATTAGCTATTTAAAGACACAAACAAATATGGAAATATATATTATTTAGCTACCCAAAAATTCAGTTCAAGATCCGCCATTGTTTAACAGCATGAGTAATATTTTATATTTATTCATTAAAAAAAATATTATATATTTAACATTACCAATAAAATATGCTTTTTGTAGTTAAATTTAGTCATTATCATTTTAGTAAGAGTGGTAGATCTTAGTTTTTATTAGACAAACAAGGTGACTTAATGTATAGCAGCTACAGCCAAATGATAGAGAGACATTTACGGCCCTACTTCATTGAAAATTTGAAACCATGTTCCGGTAAGAAGGGGATGTCCTTAGCATTAGAGCTTGCAATTCAACACCTCATTTTGGAATGGGACTTCATTTTTGTCTTCAACTTTGTCACTCAGTGATTCAACGAACAAATGTACCAACCATCTAACATGGGTTATGGGCAGCATTACATATGGTCTGTCCCAGCTTTGCTTTATTTTCTTTCTTTTTTTTAAGCTAAATTTTTTCTGCATTTCCTGTTTTGCTCTGTTTGGGAGTTCTTTATGTGATGCTAAAGCATAGTCACATAAACATATTGTGGAAACTGGATTACACCATGCCTCTCTTCCTATTGAGTTTTACGTAACAGCATTCAAAACCACTAGTTTGTTAATATGCCTACATTGATTAATCTTCAAAATAAATCACCATAAGAAATTTTGTTTAAACAGTGTCCTAAATCCTAATTATAACAATCTTCATGCTTTTGGTGGTTTTCGCTTCCCATGGCTTCAGCCTTTTCTCAATCACAAATTAAATGCTGAATCTCAGCCACGTATCCTAATAGGGCACTCAACAACACGCCATGCATACCTTTGTCTTGATACTTCAACCAGGAAGGTACTCGTTTCAGGGCATGTTACAACTGCTCTCTCAAATAGATTTTCACTCAGGAGTCAATTTGGTATATCTCCTTAAAATTGGAGCTGAAAATTTCAGAGATGATTTTTTTATACAGTTTTTTATATAAAACGTATCCTAAAACTTTTTACCATCATTTTCAAGGGACACCAAACCAACACATAAAGATATTAGTTATAAATCGTTTATAGGTGATGTGTAATCCAATTGTAAATCCTCGTTAAGGATAATGGTTTATCTTGATCTTAAAATGAAGAGAACTTTTCCTCACCCTAAACTTTTAATTACCAAAAAATAAACGATATTAACTATCCTCATTAGTTTCTGGCCATTCAATTGGTTCCCCCTTCTGTTTTATTTGTGTTTCAACACAAATACATAGAGACACAGCTTGAACAGATTTAACTAATGGGGATAAAACCAATTTGTAGCCCGTCAACTTCTTGTACTCTACACCTTAATGATGGCACGTATTAAATGTTGCCACTTCCTACAAATGGTGGGTGCTCTCAAGTACTTGACCCTCACAAGACCGGATTTGGTCCTTGCTATTAACAAATTATCTCAGTTCGTGCATGCTCCTACAACAGCCAAACTTCTCCAAACTCTAAAGATTGGTGCATTATGTTAACGAAACTCTTTTAACTTTGGTTTAACTCTCAAGCGTCCCACACAATCATGGCCCTTCATTAGGCAGGAGATGTCTCTGATGGCACTTCTAATTTGGCTTACATTATTTATCTTGGAGGCAACCTAGTGTGACTCCACTTGCTCAACTGCTTGCTGCCATCAGCTAAGAACTGTGTTGTTTGCAGAGTCTCCTGCATGAACTCAATTTTTCTCTTCCACAACCATAACCTCAATCTTTCATTCACTGCAGGGATGGATCCAGTTTTTGAGCTAATAAACTACAGTGGAATGGACAAAAATCTCAGACCTGCTCCCTGTTTTACAGCAGCCAAAACAATAAAATATAAGAAAAATGCTAGACTAACTAGAACTTTTGTCATTTTTTCTTTTTTATCTACTGGGATATTCCCAAATGCATTGCGGCACGATAATCTCGGTGGTGATTTGACATACTTGTTGACTCTTAAATAAGTGATTTGCTAGATCATTAAAAAAGTTAGACTTCATAGGTAGTGGTTATAATAGTTAAATTTTTTTAATGATTTGGTTAAATATGATCGGGTGATAGTATAAAAAATATTCATAGTGTATCAAAAATTAAATCAAATATATTCACAAAAAGTGATTGGAGATGGTAAGTAAGCTTGACTCCATGGGACGAGGACGTAAGTTCAACTCTCGTGGTCGAATAGGGATTAGTTTCGTTGGCAGTTCAAATGAACCGAATTTGTAAAAATAATTCGTGGTCTCAGAAAAAACAATAATAAAAATAAATAAATAAAATTAAACCCATAAACTTTCTTCAGTAAAAGAGGATACAAGCAGCATGGTGAATTGATCATCTAGCATGTCACGTGGCCATGTGGGGGAAAGACACAAGCATCCAGGGGAAACACTCCACTCTCTTATGTATTGGTTTATCAAGTCTTCTCACATTATAATTAAAACTCTTTCCTCCGTCAAACACATTCAAATGTTATCAATGGTACGAGTTACCAATCATACCTCCATCTTATGGAGAGAAGATATCAACAAAATCAAATCCAAACCAACGTCAACCCTAACAACATAACCTAAGATGCAAATGGTTTTACTACAACAATCAGTTCAGTTCCTACTCCTATTTCTCATCTGTGTTCTGTACATAAACATGTACACATGAACGATATCATAGGCTTTCGATCCATTTGTGTCCAGTTACTTTACCTTTGAGTGTTGAACGGTGCTAGTCTTCTCACTTCTGAGAAACCATGATGGAAAAAAATAATAAAGGTTGTTGTGACAGGAAAACTGGCATATATAATGTTTAGCGAATTGAGAATTTGCCATATTCATGAAAACTTGTAATTGTTCATCAAAAGCTAAGGGCTAAATAATTTTGAGTTGCTCAATCTTATTGTTGGTGAAAATTTATAAAACGTAGTTCAACTAGTGTGCCCTCTGATAAATATCTATACTTAACACCACTATACAGAGAAATACTCATTTTTCTTCTCTAGCAATATCTATAATATATCAGTTGATCTCTTTAACAATAAGCCAAAAAACCATTCCAGTGAGTGTAAGAGAATGTTCATCATTCTTCCACTTTTTCTTTCATTCCTTATCCTTTTGTAGTTACTTGCTGACCCTCCGACCCTTGCAACAACGAAAACAACAAATGCAATGTAACACGGACAAGAAATTTTGGTCACCAGATTTTTCTTTGAAGCTTTACCCTAAAGTGAATATCTACTCTCTAGCTGGGTAGCTAAGTGGTGTAAATGATATTGGTCAGTTGCTGTTCATATGTCCAAAGAGAATCTATGGCTTAACTACCAGTTATTATACGGTATAACTAAACACATGCTTAAGCTCATCTTCGTAAATTATAGATTATGTTAATTTTTTTTATATATATATATATATATATATATATATATAAGAATGATCCCTATAGCGAGATGGAAATTGAACCAAACTCTTCCTTAGACATCACACACATTTTTTTTTGTTCCAAGACAATTAAGTGCCCCTGTAAAGTTTATTATGGATAAAAGCCACAGTATCCAATTTGCATACTTAGAAAAATATACAGGTTCCACCAGACAAATAAATTTATTGCTGTAAGGAAAGAGTAGGGGAGCACAGAGAAGCATGTGTCAACAGAAAAGTAGATCACAGCTTCCACAAGTTTTTGTTTGATAGTGAAGCTCATAGAAAGGACTGGTGGACAAGATTCTATTGCCCCCACTAGCAAAAAATTAGCAGAATTGCACGCAGCTTATTAGCTTTATTGACTGAATGCTCTGAAATCCAAAAAAAGGGAGAATAACTTATCACTTTAAAGGGTGGCAAAAGAAAAATGGTGGTAGCTAACCTTACCTAAGCATCCCCATTTTATTGAGGTAGGTGGTCCTACATGATGATGAGGAATCTGGTTTTTAAGAGGTTGGACCTATGACTACTAGCAACAGTAATTCAGGAAGCCCTTTCTCTATCTCTCTCACTGTAAATTCTTCTATGTATCATTCCAATCTTACCTGAATGGAGCTTTCTCTTTCTGTAAAGGAGTGGAGGGAGAAGAAATGGGGTAGGGGGTTCACTTTAAAAAGATCTATAACTGAATAAGTATTCTTTGACCATTTTACCTGAACACAATTTTTAACATCAGTTTCAAGGGAAACATGCAGTTGTTGAATGAGTTCAATTGACATGCCAAATGTCAACATGTTCACAGTTTTGATATCTGCGGTAACAATTGATCTTCACATACATTCTTGCCTGACACATATTTAGAAAAAAAAATCAATAATAGCATGTGAAATGTAGATGCAGTTTTGAAGTGTATCTTCCTCCAGACAAATATTCTGATATTATGATCTGAACCATCTGCAGCATCTCTTAGCAAATAACTTATTTGAGTTACAACTTATCTTAAAACACATGAATGGAGTATTTTTTTTTTTTTTTTATGATTTTCTGAGAAGCAGCCTTGAAGAGGACAATTAGGCTATCTAAAGCTTCTCGGGTGGCTTCATGTGCATTTGGAATTGTATTATGCAGTGTTCTGCTGCTGTTAAGTAATTCTACATATGCATTCTCCTGATCAGAGGATAAAACGATCTCTACTTGAGAAGCTTCTATTTGATGAAGCAGGTTGGTTAGTGAGCTAACCATGGTACCTTCAATAACCAGAGGGTACTGGATCACATATCTTCAATAAAGAGACTTTCTTAAGCACATCTTTTTTTAACTTAATTTCTAGAATATATTGCCCAATGAGAAGAAAACAAAGGGGAAACAAGTTTATTAACTACTAGTAGGCATGTGGAATTTTTTTGAAAAGCTTATCCTGGTAAATAGTGTAAGTAGCTTTCTATATTGGGCGGTAAAGAGATAGAGTACACAAATCTTGAGGCAGAAAAAAGAAGTTTGGCATAGGCAAAACAGAACTAAGCATAGAGCAGCTGATGCATTATCAGTTATTAGTTTAATGTTATTTTAGTTTGGGATTTTATTATGTTAATTAAGGGATTTTATCCATTCCATGATTAGGAAATATTTTATGTTATCTTGAAGATGGAGTTTTTTAAAGTAATTTTATCTAAATCTCAAATCTTATCTATTTTAGTTATGTTTGGTTTGCTTTGTAAGAGGATTATAAATACCCCTGCTATCAGCACTTTATGGAGAACTTTTTGATCATTTGAATTTAGTATTGGCACCGAGTGCCTTCTCTTTTGGTTCTGCATCAGCAGCAGACCAAAAAATATGCACATACTAATCAAATTTCACTTCAGTTCTTCTTATTATTTCTCATTTTTTTATGGTATGTATCAGTTTGAAAAATGCAAAGTGATGCAGGCCAGTGATTTAATTTGAACCAAGTTCAGATCATCAATCAAACTTGAATTTTAGAATGTTATAAAGTTTGCTTTACTGATCAGCCTCCAATGCATTATTTGGAACATGGGAGTCTATTTCATGCTTATCACAGTCTCTAACACAAATCTCGTACGCATTTTAACTGAAAAGGAACACCTATTAATAAGAGCTGATCTAAAGCAAACAGTTCTATGATTTAGCAAGTCCTACATGGTGGAAAAATATGCTTGAGATTTAAGCGCATATAGAAACCATGTATGTATATAATATTCAACCTAGCTTCTACAATATCCATTTTTGCCGCTCATGAAAGTTTTATAAGAAAACTATTACTTTATTACATATCTTTATATGACATCAGTTTATCTATGGGGGATGGCTTCTGTGCAATGATAAGGTTGCCGTCTTGTGACGTGCGTTTCAGTGGTTTTACTTGCAGAAACTGCTTCTTCACTCATGGTGATAAGGTTGTGTACCTAACCCTCCCCAAACCTCACAATGGTGGAAGCCTCATGCACTGGGCCACCATTTGCAGGTTATCTCCCAGATCAGATTACTGAGGATTCAGTTATTCCTTAGATAAAGAAAATGGTGCATTTTATTTTCTTGAATGGATTCATAATAGGTTAAATAAGTAAATAACATAAATTAAAAAAAAAAATTAAGACAACTATTTACTTCATGCAACATTTAAGACAACCTTCATATAAGAGCGAACCTATAGCTCATTACAACTTTGGCTGATTCAGCTCTTGAATAAATACAGAACGGCTACATAACATAAATGGATAAGGTTATACTATGATAGTTATAGAGCATCTCTCCAATGTCAGACAACAAGAAAACAAATATTATCCAAACATTTGTAAGATACTATCAATGAGCCTTGCTTGTCACTGCCTTCCATAAGCAAATGCAGGTAATTATGGTTTTGGCGCAATCTCCTCAAAAGAAAATAAAAATTATATCGAAAAAAAATAATTATGAAAGCACAGGTACTGCTTAATACCTCTTTTTCCTTGTGATATTTTTAGTACATCAGCAAGAATTGCCTATATTTGCAGCATGTTCCTATCTCTATCTGCCTTCATTGGTCATTAGTTGGGAAAAAATTTCGCTACTACTTATGTCTGAATAACCATAATCATAAGCTCCATCTGTTCTTCTGTTGCTAGAAGGATTCCCAGGAATAATTGTAGTTGTCAAATTCACTGCTTCATGAGCACTGCTATCACCTTGTGGCTCCCTTTGTTGTCCACTTTCTTGGAGCTGAAGTGAATATTCCAAATTCCACAACACATCACCCATAGTTGGCCTGTCAACACCATATTCAGCCAAACACTTCTCTGCTGTTTCACCAAATTTCTTCAACGAGCTTCCCTTGATCTGACCAACAAGATGAGGATCAATAATATGCTCCAGCATGCCCTTCTTCTGCCATTCAAGTGCCCATTCTGCTAAATTCACCTGTTCCCTATCAAGTTGTGGTTCAACAGCCGGTCTGGCACAAAGAACCTCAAAAAGCACAACCCCAAATGAATAAACATCTGATTTATCTGTAAGCTGCTGCCTCCGGAAATACTCCGGATCAAGATAACCAAAACTACCTTTCACACCAGTACTCACATGAGTTTCATTGATACAAGGCCCGGATCTTGAAAGACCAAAATCAGCAACCTTGGCCACATAATTTTCATCAAGCAAAATATTGGTTGATTTAATGTCGCGGTGGATGATTCCTTGAGCAAAACCAGTGTGAAGATAGTGGAGACCTCTAGCTGCACCGATGCATATCTCAAGACGCTGCTTCCAAGACAATGGTGGAAGTCCTGATGAACCATATAAATGCTTTTTAAGTGGACCTTTCTCCACATACTCATAAACAAGTATCATTTCTGAATTTTCTTCACAATATCCAACTAGTGAAACAAGATGGCGATGACGAATTTTGGACAAAATTGTTATTTCAGTCTGGAATTCTGGAAGGCCTTGTCTGGATCCAGGCATACCTCTCTTGACTGCAACCTTCACATTGTCTCTGAGCACCCCTTTGTAAACCATACCAAACCCACCAGACCCTATAATCAAACTTCTATCAAAATTGTTTGTTGCTGATTGTATATCAGCAAAAGGGATTTTCAAGCCATAATATCCATGAGATCCAGGAGATGGATAAGCTGTCCCTTCAGACATTCTACTATGTGAACTCCCTCCAAACAAACGTAAAGGCGTCCATCCTACACTTTCCACCGTCCTTTGTTTTGGTTTCTTCTTCCTGCACTTGACAGCAAGTAGAAAAGTAGCTATAACTAAAAGCAAAACAACAATTCCTCCAACAATTGAACCCACCAACACCCACAACCTTTTCTTCCTAGGTACAACATGTGAATCCATAACATTCACCATCTTCATTATCTCTGCACCATTCAGTATGGCATTCTTCCTCACAGAACTACTCAGATCAGAAGGGCCAACACTTATTTGAATAACACCTGAATCATCAGAATCCACAACAAAATCCACATAGACTGGAGATGCAAGCATATGGAATGTAAGGGATGACAAATCAAGGTCCTTATATGCAGAATACCCATTGATATACACATCAAAGTAGAGCAAATTAAGAGCAGGACTAACAATATCACTGAAATGCAACCGAACCAAGTGTCCAACACCACCAGGAGCCACTGGAAAATTCCAGGTTATGTTGAATTGTGAAGCTAAACTGGACTGATCCCTATTCATCTCCTGAGCAGTCATATAAACATTATCAGGCGCGATCTCTCGACTTGCGCCTCCCTTCTGGTAATTTGGTGTGTGAGTACTCACTGCAGGCTTAGCTGCATCCTTAAAAACCAGAAAATCCTCATCAGGAATCCAAGTCCTCCAAAGGGTGTCATTAAAAGGAGTCAATTTCACACCTCCAACATTGATCCTATGAATAGTTTCTAAAACCTGGGATGAAAGGTTCTTGTACTCTTCAACACCAGAAGGACAAACCAACCTAGCTCCAAAATCCATGATAAAATCATCAGGAGCAGTAAACACCTCCATAGCATTGGCAAAGCCAAAACCAGAATTATCCACAGGTCTAAACACAATTTCAAGCAAATTTGACTCTATCTTCAAAATAAACTCTTTAAGCAGTGTATCATTATTTGGCTTGAAATTGCTCAGAACTAAATTCCCATTAACCAAGACAGTAAAGTTTGCAGATTTTAGATCAAGACCTTGAGCTTTAAACGGTGAGAAATGAAAACGAACCAAGTGGGTACCCTTTTTCCTAATGTTGAATCTATAGCTCCCAGTGCTGGTGAAAACTCTGGCAGTGTGATACAAAGATGGCAAATTTGGATGTGGGCTTTGGTTGGTGAGGGAAATGGATTTGTCAGCAGAGAGAAAAACTGAGCCTTGGTTGGTGGAATCACCCATGAAGAACCTGTTGAAGAGGGAAGCATTGCTGTGTGATCCACAGCTGAGGAGGTAGTTGTCTGTGGGAGTGAAAGATGAGCAAGGAATGAAAAGGAGAAAAATGAAAGGTATAATAAGCTTTTGGGTCTCCATGAAAGGAAGCTTTGGCCTTTGGTGAGTTTGGAATTCACATGGAAGAAAAAGAAGAAGAAGCAGTGTGAAGATTTGCAGTGAAAGGAATGAAAAATGCAACATATGGAGACAACAGAGTGACAGGCACCTGACTTGCAGTGAAGATTTATTAAGAAAGAAGACAGTACATGAATTTGGTCACTCAAGTCAAAGGATTGCTTATATTCGAGTGAAGACAAATATAACACATTATATTTACATATATTAATAAAAATTTAAAAAAAAATTAATGTGATAAATGAATTTAATGAGATGAAATTATTATTTTTTTAATTTTTTATAAATATGTCTAAATATAATATATTATATTTATTCTCATAAAAAATATTTGAGATTGCCCCTACTTTCATTTTTTTAGTTCCATTGTTTAAAAACAACATTTTTGGATGTTTCACACGGACATGCAGCTTGAACTAACAGTACTAGATTCAGATAGGTTCAGTTTCTAGTCCTGAGATCTTTTGAGAACTATTAAAATATAAGAGGAAAAAAGAAATGGCTACATAGTTTAGAAATGAAAATAGCAACACTAATAGTTTTTTGTCAAACTCAAATGCAACTTTTTTATTTGGTCACAGTGCACTGGAAGAATAATTATACATATAATATTAACCAATTTTTTCGTAGGGGCATTTTAACAAATTATAAAGTTATTTTACGTAAATAAAATAATAATTCTCTTATATTAAATGTGAGAGTCCTGAAAAATATTAGTATTTTATTATAAAAAAAATAGTGAAAGTCACTGTTATGAAGTAAATAGAAGGCATGTGTGAAATAAAAATGTATATCTTACCCAAGAAAATGTATATATTATTACTTCTAGAAAAATATTACACATATATCATCTTATATATGTAAAATTTTCACTATCTAATGACAATTGATCTTATGTTCTTTTCTGCTCATCTCTATTCTAATTCTCTCTCACCTATGATAATGTAAGGAAATGTGGCTTGCTACTCATGTGTAAAAAGCATTTTCCTTACTCTTGTACTAATGTTAGCCAAGTGTTTTACCCTAGGACGAGGGGTAATGAGTATTCGATATTGCTAAGACGTTGGTATGGCAATAAAGTCCAAAAATATATCCGTAAAAGATATTTCAACGTTCAAATTAAAGGTTATACTAGTATGCAAGGGAAAAGATCTCATACTTTGAGGCTTGATCCTATTTATATAGTGGGTAGATACTTGCTTAAAGAGTAACTTAGGAGTTAGGGAGATGGTGATCCTTATAATTTAGTGATTAAAGGAGACTTGATCCATTAATATTGAAGGAGACTTGATCCTTTAATACCAAGATTTGAAGATATATGATATTCTTTTGATTGTCTTCTAAATGATATGATAGTTAGGAGTGCTCCTAGGTTGAGTTTAACGTAGCCCAATCTCAATTTGAAATTTTGACTAAACCAATTTTCAGAACCTGAACCCAATCTGATTATGACCCAACGAGTGATTGGACTGGACGAACTTGATATATGAGTAAAATGTACAAATTTAGAGATTAAGTATAACTAAGTCATAAAATTTTAAAGTAAAAAATTAAAATTAAGGGATGTTTTATAATATATATGTCGAAACAAATTATAGCAATATAAAAATATTATCTTATTATGCACAACGTATTAATTTAAGTAATTTTTTTTATAATTTATCATTAATTTTTAAAAATATTTAAATTTTAAAATATTATGCGACATCGGGTCGAGTTGGGCAAATCTAAAACATGACCCGAACCCAACTCAAAAAATACATTGGGTCATTGACCTATACCCGGCCTAATTAACTTCGAGTCAAGCAAGGTTATTGGGTCAGGGCAGGTCTTGAGCACCCCTAATGATAGTTATCTTGTGGGACCAAGGTAAACCATCCCTTAGATCACTCACAAAGAGTGTGTTGAGATGATAAGTGACTTCTACCGCTATGGCTAAGGACACAAGTTCAAATCCTAAGAAATCAACTTTTATGAAGAGACCATATAACCTTTATACTCCCGTAGTCGAATAGAAATTAATTTTATGGATAATTCAAATAGATCAAACTTATAGAAATAATTCATGATCATAATAAAAATAAAAATAAAAATAAAAAATCATCCCCTAAATCTATGCTACCTTGTTACCATAATATATATATATATATATATATATATATATATATATATATATATAATTGCTTCCTTGCCGCAATGGACCTAAACCCAAAATCCCATTACAGGTAAAGCTTTGAGAGCATATTCTAGAAAAGTATGTGTAGTATTTACACTCAAATGCTACCATATGTATAATTGTAACCTACCCTTATGTATTATAAATGTGAGCACTCTATTTTGAGAGTGTAATATTTTTTTTTATCTTACTCCTTTTTTGTTTGAGAGTAAAATATTTTTTTATGATACTATTTTTCTTCAATTTAAATATATCATTTCTTTTATCTTAATTCTCCTTTTAAGTTTATTATTTTTATTCACTCAAATCTTTTCTATTTATTCTCCTTATTAGTTACAAATCAAATCTTTATAATAAATTTTCAAATTTACTTAATCAATTCTTTATATATTTACTTAGTAAAATATCAAATTCCTATGTATAAATCTTAAATTCAAATACTTTTTTTTAAAAATCTCTTTTAATCTAAATATGATACACTTTTTAATTTTAAATATTATTCTTAATTTAAAAATTTTAAATTCTATCTAAATTAACAGAAAATCATGTACGATGTATAGGATGTATACTAGTTTGAAAACAATTTAAATGCCAAAAACATGTGCATCTAGACTTTGGTGTTTCAACTCTACTATTTATACCGAACAATGTCACATTTTGTTGAAACTTAATATTACTTTCCAAGCAGAAGGTGAGGATAATAATCACCTTCCAAATGGCATATCGTAGGAACAATTCGAGTGTGAACTCAAGAAGAAAATCAAAGAGCTTTAGACGATGGATGACAGCATCAGTGCATCACATAACTGGCACTGAATATTTATACATTTATTTAACTTTTGGTAGTAGAAGTGGAAGTGGTACTTGATTTGCCTTTTGAGTCTATTTAGCAATCATTAATGGCCGAGAGTCTAGTTTGGTTGGCTTCTTCTTTAAGTGGCTGTAATGAAAGTTTATAGAAATTTTGATTACTAGTAGTTGGCTGGCAGCCTCCCATTATGGTATGCTAGCTGATCTCAATTTCTGAATATTGGCACCACCATTCAGCTTTCATATAGTGGGAAAAAATGCACCATACTTCAATTGTATTTGTCCAGTCATTTTAGTATATATTTTTTATATGCCTTTTTTCAGTAGAATTAATTGGCAAATAACTTCTTCTTCTTTTTCTGGAGACTTCTTTTTTTTTTCTAAAAAAAATGTCAATGACTTGATGTAGGGAAAAGAAATAATAAGATAAAATATAGATAAAACCGTTTAATTAGAATTTGATAAAACTAAAGACTTATATAATTAAAAAGTTTATTTTGTAAACTATTATTATTAATTAAATATTAATTTTAATGATATAATAATATATGATTAGGTAGATGATAATATAAAAGAAATAACACCAAATCAAACTTAAACCCTTTTATATTTGAAATATGATTTTAGCTACACAATTAGAAACGTTACATTAGTTAATTGTTTCTTTTGTTCTTTGCAGGGTCATGCCAAGTATTAGCATTTTGCACTTCAAAGTTCAGATCATTCGTTCCTTTGACAACAGTTAATTCTGATCACGTAACCTTTTTTATATGATTCACTCCATTTTTTACCTAAAATTAACATAATGCTGCTGACAATGTTTTTATATTCACACACCATTTTGCTCCACCAATTTTTTTATTAGAAGATATTTTTAATATAGTATAGTGGATTGATGTCAATCCACATTTTTTATGTTTTGTTTATATAATTATATCATAAATTAACATTTATATTTAATTTTATATTAAAAAAATCAGCAACAAAATAAATGTGTTTGAATAAATAAGAAATATACATTTAATTATTTTTTCAGGATTGAGTGGAAAGAGGATGTTAACTCTTTATATACTGCAAGAGAGAGATTGTTTTAATATAAGGGTATGTTTGGATAGTAGAATTAGAATTAAAATATATAATTTTAATTTTAATTTTAATTTTTTAGAATTATAATTGGTTTATAATCTTAAATTTTATATTTAGAGTTGTTAAAGAATTAGGATAAGAAATTGTAATTCTAAATTCAATTATAATTTTTTGTTTAAATGTATGATCTAAAATATTAAAAATTATTTACAAGATTAAAATTAATAAAAATATTCATACAATAATATTTTTATAATATAATAGTCATATTTTTTTATAAAGAAATTTTTCATGAATTTTTTAGAAAAAAAATAAATAATTATTATAATAATTTATATATAAATATAAAAATAATTTTATATATAAATATAGAATCTCAATAAATATGATTATTCATAAATAAATATAGAGAGAGAGAGAGAGTTTAATTTTTAAGTTATGAAATTAGTAATTCTTAAGGTATAAACTAATAATTGAAAAAACTTAACTTAATTGTTTTTCAATTTCATGAAATTGTTTATAGAATTATAATTCTAATTCTAAATGACATTCTAAACATAAAAATTGAAATTCAAATATTCAATTTCAATTACAAACTTTAATTTCATACTCAATTTCAAGAAGCAAATGGACACTAATTATAATTGATAGATTAATAAGTTGTGGGTAAGTTTCAACTACAATTTTACATGTTTATTCCTTTTTATTTGAGTTTAATTATGCATTAAAGGCTAAATGTCAATTTAGAATATTTTTAAAAATGATGGTTTTTAAAGTATTAGAAAATGTGACCAAGCAGATGGGGAATTCCTTTATTAAGCAGTATATATATATATAGTGAATATATATATGAATATATATAAATATATATATATGAAGGCATATTTTATGAGAAATGTTTAAGAGGTGATAAAAATGAATCTTGGTCATTAAATTTTATATTAGAATATAAATGTATGTGATATTTTTAAGTCGTCATATAATTTTTAAGTAATTTTTAATCTTGATTATTTATATATAATTATATACCAAAAAATTCATTCATTTTTTCACATGATAAAAATTTTCTCTCACTAAATATGTCTCGTATATATATATATATATATATATACTTTGATTTTTTCAGTATTACTTAATACATATCAGAACATGTGCAACAACCTTCCCGTGAAAAAAAAAAAAAGAAAAAGAAATCAGTTAAAATTTATTTTAATTAAATTGAAAAGTTATATATTATATATAAAAATGTAAAATAATGTACATATGTATACACAAGAAGATTTTGTTTCGTTTCCCATTAGCACGAAGATTCTTATACATTTTAAGAGTATATATTTTGAGAATATTATTTTTAATGATTTTATAATTATTTAATTTAATTTAATAATATTTTATTTTTAATTTAACAGCTGTATCATTATTCAGTCTTTACGTATTATTATTTTTTACTAGAAGAGAGTGTTATTACACAATAATTTCTCCATTAACAGGGTTACAGGTCATACACAGTTCCGCCATTGACAATTTTCCTCAACTGATATCTGAGATCATACACCTTTCAAATTTTCAAAGCCCCCAAAATTGGTTGGTGTATATATACGCCTCTCAATCCTTATCTTATTCTTATGAAATAATAGGATAGATTAGTGCATGCCAGCTTCGCAAAGCATTGCACTATTAATTTAAAAGTTGGATATTACTTGCACCACTTCAATTGTCTGCTACTCATGTTCTGGAGTATAATACTGTATGTTCTACGAAAGTTTTTCATTATTAATTTTAAATTAATGTATTAAAATTTATGTAAATTTACTTAAAATTAATGATTAAAATTGTTCTTAAAGCATGTGTTAATTGTATTCCATGAACATGCTAAAATTTCTCCAGTACGGAGTGGAATTTATAATCTTGTTGCCAGTTGCCACATATCACATGGCGAAGCCTATAGCAATATGAGTCATTTTTTTTTATTGCGTATTAATCAATGTACTATATTTTCAAATCAGGTTATATTTATATTTAGCATTATTTATAAATTTTCCTAACAACAATTCCAACAATGGAGGAATTTTTCTTTCTTTTAGAAGGTATCTACCTGCTATGTAAATAGGGATAAAAATAAGTCAAGTTATTTATCAGAAATTTATGATTTGATGACCTATTTATTAAACAAATTGTCTTTTAAAAGTTTATTTAACTAAAAAGACGGTCAATCGTCATTTAATAAGTCTTTTAAGTCGATAGACTTATTTATATATATATAATATATTATATATATTATTATAATATATTAATATATTTTTTAATTAGATATATTTTTTTAATAAAAAATTAATAACTAAAACTTAAGTTAGTAAGTTATAATATAAATAACATATTTATTAATATATTTAATATAATATATTTATTAAAATAAAAATAATAAGTTAACACTCACATCCTACTTTTATAGATGCTCACTACTTTTTTGCTATGATATTTGGTCGATATGAGACTTGAAAATATATCAAGTTACAAAATTATTGGAGACATATAATTGCAAAACATGAAGATATAACCTATGCTATTTTTGGATTTCTTGTTTATATATTTGTTAATAACATACGTAAGGTTATTATTTTAATTTCCTTATGGTTAAATCATGCAATTATTTTGTCTCTAGTTGCAGGAATCTAACGAAAAGTTACTAAAGTTACTGGATTATGTTTCATATCTGACTCATTTAGCTGTTTATGAAATTATTGGGGTAATATGCTAATTTCATTAATTATTGATATTATGATATTATCTTTCTTGTCAATTCTTTATAGAACATGTAATTATTATTATGATGCTAATTCATTATAACTCTAGTCTTTCTTGTATTCATGTTACAATTAGAGGAGCGTAGGTTCGATCTTCATGTTTTGCAACTATATGTCTCTAATAATTTTGCAATTTGTTATACTCTAAGTCCCACATCGACCAAAGACAAAAGTAAGAAGGTGGTGAACATCTATAAAATTAGAAAGCGAGTGTTAAGTTATAACACAGACTTATTGGTCTTAAGTGGATCCATTGACCTATTTCAAGGCTTAGGCATGTTAACTTATGTAAAAACATATTGACCTATTTAAAGGTAGATCTGTTAGCCAATGTAAATGCATGTTGACTTATTTAAAAGTAAGTCTGTTAGCCTAAAGGTCTATTGACCTATTTAAAGGTAGGTTTGTTAGCCTATTTAAAAGTCTCATTACAAAGTAGGCCTTTAAATAAGTTTTCAGGCAGACGAGACTTTTAAAAAGGGCAAGTCAAATCTTAAAAATCTATCTATTACAGGCTCACAAATTAGGTTCAGGCCTTATAATTGGGATACATGTCAGACTTGTTTAAGACAAAGCCTGACCTAGCATGTTTTCACCCCTTATGTGCAAATAATTAAGTGTCTATTTGGTTCAGTTGTGAAAATTTTAATTATTTCAATAATTAATTATTGTATAATTAATTATTGTATAATGATTATAATAAAATTAATTTTATATTTGTATGTATTAGCTAAAAAATATTTTAAAATAATCTATTTCGTTTAAATAGTATAAAAGAATCACTTTTATAAATTAAATTATAAAAAAATATAGATTAATTAAAAAATTATTTGATTGAGGATAAATTAATATTTATATCTCAAAACTAATAGAATAATTTATAATAAAAAATTAAAGTTTCAAACTTCAAATTTATAAAAAAAATATTACTATAATACATTTAATTTTGTGTAAAAATTAAAATATAATTTGTCAAATATGTTATCAATAGCTTTCAACAACTTTGTTTAAAAAAACAAACACTAAAAAAGACTGTTGGGAAGTTGAAACAAACATGAACATTTAAGATGTTTATGTACATATGAGATCATGATATCGTAGATACCCACTATTCATCTGAACTACACAATTACGCTGTGTACTACTCGCATTGCATATTAATATTTATAATTATTTGTTGTCTGAACATAATTTATAATTTTTTTTGTAATGATAAGTTAGTTTATCATTATTATCTTAATCTTAATCTAATAATGGACCTCTAGTTATTGGGCCTGTCAAACATGAAGGAACATGCAAAGAAGAAATGGATAATTGGATCTTGGGTCAAGGCCCATTTCATCAAGCCCGGTCCTACTCCTGTGCGATACCTTATTGTTTCTTCTTCTTCTTCAGTTATTCTTCAACGAATCATCATCAGCATCATCACAGAGCGAGAGAAGAAAACCCTTATTCGTTGCTTTCCTTCTGTTAGCTGCAATCGACGACCTCTAATCTTTCTATACGGTAACCCGAGCTCCATCAATTTTCTTTCTTTCTTTCATACTCTTCTTTTATTTTTACCACCTCAATTATTATTTTTTAAAATTGAGGGCAATAATCGTATAATTGATTACATATTATTTTGGAAATAATTTATTTGATTGTTAATTTCCCTTAGCAGAAAACAACTGGTGAATTTGTCTCGTATAATCGATGCATTTTGTGTTGCTACATAGGTCTAACTGAATTAGAAATGGGGATTTTTCTGGGTTTTACTTTAAGGGTTTTCTTCTTTGGAGTTAGGTTGTGTAATTCTACTCATGGAAAAACGAACCTATTGTGCAAAATTGCAAATTTCATCACTTGCCCAATTTTTTTTTTTTGGGTGTTCAGGTGTACTAGCAGGGATTGCATTCAATTAAAAATGATTTTTTTTTTTTAAGTTGCCTTTTGGGTAAATGAAATTCCATTACTCAAAGTAAGCTTCAAGCAGCAACAAGGGTGACAGCTGAACAGTTTGCAACAGTAATGCCAGAAAAGGCATATAACTGAACAAAATTAGTTAAAACACTAGTTAGCACATAATTATGCGCTTGTAAAGAAGGATCTTTGGTCCATTGATTGTTTAGCTTTCTTTAAATGTGCATTTCTTATTCTGACAATTTCTCTGAAAAAATTGACCTTTGAGTGCAAATTTTACTGGAATGCAGAATGCTAATCTTTTCCTTTTACATAATGTGCATAGGAGGGATTTTTGAAGATTAGTGTAGAAGGTGACAAGCAGCTATCATTCAAGGATAACTGGAGTCATTTAACTTTTTGCACCTTAACTCCAACCAAAGCCTTTTTAGAACTCACTTCTTAAGTCTTTTTGTTGCAATTGCACTAGAAAAGGAGGCCTCTTTTGTCATCTAAGTGATGACTGTACACATATTGCATTCAATGGACTAGCTCTAAATAACCCCATCTAAGTTGATTCTGTCAATTAATTTTTTGAACTTGCTGTTCTATGTGAGATTGAAAGAGTTAAATGTTGCTGTAAATTGTTTATGTGCAGGGTGATGTTCGTTTGATGCTTCAGAGTTTTGGTTGAAGTTTCACTTGCATACTTTGTTGTCATGGTATATTTTATATCTAATCTCTTAAATATATTTTGTTTCTTTAATTGTTATTTGATTTAAATTTCCGTAGCTCTAAGAATTTGTTCCTTCTATCAATGGCTGGTGGAGGATTAATTTTATGTGCCTACAAGAAATTAAGTGGGTTGGAGAAAAGGCAAAGGAACTTGACACTTTGCGTTTTAAGCTTTGGTACATTGGCATGGTAAAATCTAGAAATGGAGTAGGCATAATAGTATATAAGAATTGGAAGAATAATGTTGTAGATGTGAGAAGGCTCGGAGATAGGATCATAGCTTTGAAGTTTGTTGTGGAACAGGAGACTTTTAATGTTATCAGTGCGTATGCACCCTAAGTAGGGTTAGACGAGTTCTACAAGATAAAATTTTGGAAGGATTTAGAAGGTTTAGTTAAGGGAATACCATTAGGAGAGAAGATTTTTCTAGGAGGGGACCTAAATAGTCATGTGGGGAGCGAATCTAGGGGGTATGAGGGTTTGCATTGGAGGTATGGTTTAGGAGTAGCTAATGCAGAGGGAAAATCGATTCTAGATTTTTCGGTAGCTTTTGATTTTACAATAGCTAACACTTGTTTTAGGAAGCGGGAAAAGCATCTTATCACATACAGAAGTGGGGGTTCTTGCTCTCAAATTGATTTCTTTCTAATAAGGAAATCTGATAGAAAGCTTTACATGGATTGCAAAGTCATCCCTAGAGAGAGCTTGACTATCCAACACAGGGTTTTGGTTATGGATGTACGAGTTAAGATGAGAGTAAGGAGAAATAGTCGAGACAGAGTCCCAAGGATCAAATGGTGGCAACTAAAGGAAGGAAAACAAATGCTCTTTCAGAGGAAGATTATGGAGGAAGAAATTTGGGAGGTACAAGGGAGTGCTAATGATATATGAGACGAGATGGCAAAGGGATTAGGAACTTAGCAAAAGAGACACTCGGTGAATCAAGAGACTTTGGACCCAAGGATAAAGAATCTTGGTGGTGGGACGCAAGTGTACAAGATAAGGTTAAGGTTAAAAGGGACTGTTATAAATCTTGGCACGTGTGTAAAAGTGATAAAAATTGAAAAAAATATAAGACAACTAAAAAAGATACTAAGAAGGCGGTGAGCGAGACGAAAGTTAAAGCGTTCAACGGGTTATATCAATCTTTGGGCACTAAAGAAGGAGAAAGGAATATTTACAGGCTTGCTAAAAGTAGGAAAAGGAAGGCAAGAGACTTGGATCAAGTGAGATGCATTAAGGATGAAGAGGGTAAAGTCTTGGTTACGGAACAAGACATCAAGGATAGATGGAAGGGTTATTTTCACAAGTTATTTAATGAGGGTCATGGGACATTAGGAGACTCGGACATTCTAAACACTAGAGAGGAGGACCAAAATAAAATCTTTTATCGTAGAATTCGGGAGTTTGAAGTAAAAGAAACAATAAAGAGGATGGATAATGGAAAAGAGGTCGGACCGGATAATATACCTATTGAGGTATGAAAGTGCCTAGGAGAGAAATGTATAAGTTGGCTTACAAAGCTGTTTAACGAGATAATGAAGTCTAAGAAAATGTCAAATGAATGGAGGAGAAGCACTTTAATCCTTATTTATAAGAACAAGGGAGATATACAAAACTGTGTTAATTGCAGAGAGATTAAGCTCATGAGTCATACCATGAAATTATAAGAAAAAGTAATTGAACGGAGATTAAAACAGGAGACTCATATTTCAGAGAATCAATTTGGTTTTATGCCTGAGAGGTCAACCATGGAAGCAATATATCTTCTACGAAGATTGACGGAGAGGTATCGGACGAAGTAAAAAGACCTACACATGGTTTTCATTGATATGGAAAAAGCCTACGATAGAGTACCAAGAGAGGTCTTGTGGAAGGCTCTAGAGAAGAAAATAGTTCGTATCGCTTATATTCGAGTAATCCAAGATATGTATGATGGGGCTAAAATTAGTGTGAGAACACAAAGTGGAGTCATAGAAGATTTTCTTATAACTATAGGACTGCACCAAGAGTTAACTTTGAGTCCATATCTTTTTACCTTGGTCTTGGATGTGCTTATTGCGCATATCCAAGAGTCGGTGCCACAATGCATGCTTTTTGCAAATGATATAGTCTTAGTTGGAGAGTCGAGAGAGGAAACAAATGGGAAGTTAGAGCGATAGAGACAAGCTTTGGAAGAACATGACTTTCGTCTAAGCAGGAGTAAGACAGAGTATATGGAATGTAAGTTCAGTAAGAAGCGTGCTAATACTAGCTTAGCGGTGAAAATTGGAGACCATACCATATTACAAGTCACACAATTTAGGTATCTTGGATCTATCATACAAAATGACAGAGAGATAGAGGAAGATGTGAACCATAAGATTCAAGTTGGATGGATGAAATGGAGGTGTTTTTCCGGAGTTATTTGTGATAGAAAAGTACCTCTCAAACTTAAGGGTAAATTTTACCGCACAACTATAAGATCCGCGATGTTGTATGGTACTGAATGTTGGGCGGTAAAAAGCCAGCAAAAGCATAAGATCAGTGTCGTTGAGATGAGAATGTTGCGTTGGATGTGTGAGCATATAAGACAAGATAGGATTAGGAATAAGAGCATTAGAGAGAAAGTAAGGGTAGCACCTATTGTGGAAAAGATGGGAAAATCTCGTCTTAGGTGGTTTAGACATGTAAGGAGAAGACCCTTAGAAACCCTTGTAAGAAGAGTAGATCAGGTGGAGGATAGCCCAATAACTAGCGGTAGAGGGAGACCAAGAAAGATTATAGGTGAAATGATTAAAAAAGATTTAGATTTGAATGACATTTCTAAAGACTTGGTTTATGATAGGACACAATGACGTCGTTTGATTTATGTAGCTGACCCCACCTAGTGGGAAAAGGCTTGATTGTTGTTGTTGTTGTATCAATGGCTGGTGGAGAGCTATCTTAATGTGTAATACTATAAATATTTGTCTCTCGTCTGTGTACAAGGTTCTGAGTTGTTCTTGACTTGACAATGTGATTTTTGTTGTCTAAGCATCATATGTATATATGTATGTCAAAGAAGAAATTCTATAAGATGAATTTAGATAGAAGAATTTCTATTAGACTGAAAGAAGTATCACAAAAAGGGATGATAATGGGTGTTGTTGGATTAGCTTATTTAGTGTTTAAAAAATCTTATGATTAAAATGTTATAGAGAGATTGTTTTAGTTAAAAAGCTGTTTTTGAATATAAATTAATCAAATCCAAACACTCAATATATCCTCCTAAGATTACAGCAGCAAACAAAAGAGCATATTCCATCCCATCTCATACCATAGATATTACTTTGGAAATATATTCAATTTTTAGAGTTCTTAGAATTTACTCAAATAATATTATAGAAGTTCAAACAAAACAAAACAAAACAAGAAAAGAGGATGGGAACTTAGGGTCTGGTGTATTTTGATAGTTTCTGTCATATGATTGTGTTGTAACACTTATCTTGTTTATGGCCAAATGCAGGATCCTAATGGTTCTATTGATGATAAGTGGGAAAGTAGACTTTATATTGGTAACCTTGATCTCAGAATTACAGAGTAAGTACTTTAAGGTTGAATGCTTTGTGGTGGTGCTTGTGAGGCTTGACTTACTAACTCCCCAGTGTGTCTAAATTGTTTTGTTCTTCGTGCACATTCTTATTTCTCTCCTTTTCTCTTCAATATTTTCCAGAGCAACTCTGCTTAAAATGTTTTCTCCTTTTGGAAAGATTGTTTCTGAGGACTTCTTGTGGCACACTCGTGGCCCAAAACGTGGGGAACCACGCGGTTTTGCTTTTATCCAGTATAGCACAAGAGAGGTAAGTTAATTGCATACTTGAGTTAATGTCTTTTCAAGCAATCCCTGATTTCCATGATTAAAGTGAGTATGCAGGAAGCAGAATTGGCCAAGGAGAAAATGCATGGAAAGTTAGCTTGTGGCCGGCCATTGGTTGTTCGTCTCGCAAGTGAGAAGTACATGTTGGAAACAGCTGATAACTCTACGAAAGCAGCAGGAGAAGGGCACAGGATGCACCTCACTGGTGGTGGCATGGGACAGACAAGTCGTAGTGCAAAAATAGCTGCAATAAAGAACAAATTGAAATCCCTAGAGGAGGACAGCTCTAAGACCAAGAAGCAGAAGCTAACTGACAATTTTTCTTGAGTCAATTGTGCAAGTATAATCTGTAGAATCAGGGAAAAATTCTGTGACATATAAATTAAATTAGGTGCAATTGTTCATTTCCGTCCTATTAAATTTTAAGGCATTTAAGCTGTGAACGTTCAAATCTAATTTTTAAGAAAGTTGGCGACCCACTTGTATACAAATCTTTATATTTTGTAGTATACTCTACCTCAAACTCTGTTTATGTTTCTTCTGCCTTGGTCATCAATGGCTTCCAAGCTGCTTCTTTGCACCCCATTTTCTCCACCGTCGTCGTTGTCATTGCAGGCGATCCATATTTGACGATCATGCACCAACCAAAATCTGGTCACTTTTCTCCCTTGACTACATCATGAAACATTGTCATCAACCTTCTTGTCCATGAATAGAAGCAGAACCCCCATTCTCTCCCTCCTCCAACCTATATCACTTCTACTTCAAGGAACTCCAATGCAGCTCGATCTTTGAGGTGAAATCATGATTAACATTCCCTCTTATTTCTGCCAAAGACCATTGGGGCATGTGTGGATCTTTCTGTTTGCTTCTGGCGCTTTTGGTATATGGTAAAGCAAGTTCAGCATGCATTCTTTCTCCTTTATTTTTAGTTCCTTTGATTTCATGTCACCACAAGCACTTGTTGTTACATGTTTTGTTTGGAGCTGATGGTCAGAAAACACAAAGATTGGGAGCGCCATTAGTGTGTGATGAGCATTCTGGTGCAGCTAGTTGTTTCAGAATCGTTCCTAGTGATGCTTAGGCTTACTCGGCTGTGATGGAGTTCTTGCTCCATTGATTGTTCCTTTGATCTTGTTCAGATCGGATTAAGTCGTGTCATCAAATCAACTGGAACCCTTTTATTGACTTTCTTGCTTGTTTCAGGTAGAGTGGGTATTCAACTATGTCACCAAAATCTTCTTTATTGTACAATGAGCTACATTAGAAATTATGTGTTTTAAGGTGCTTAAGTGCATGTGAAGTCATTAAATTTGCCTTACGGTCCTTTGGATGCCTTGGAATCACTTGGCACTTTGGTCTGTTTAGTCAGCTATCTACTTGGTTTAGCTGAGATTGTGACCATAAGCTTATTTAATATTTTTGATCCATGGTTTATAGAGGAGTGAGTGTGCATGTTGGATCTGGAAGAATGAACACTGTCTCTAAGTCTAACCCTGTTATGAAACTTGTGGGTTATCGTCAAATGTATGGATTTGACCGCAAAATTTATGGACGTTTCACTTAGCATTGTATTACACACCGGTGTTCATGCGGCCACCCTTGCCGGAATTCCTAACTCTATGCCAGTGAGTTGTAGGAATTTCTTTACAAGTGGGATGTGTAATTATTGGTTAAGTATTACTTATTATAGGCATTTCATTTAATATTAAACGTGTAAGGATGTGGAGCAGTTAAGAATGTATTAATATCTAAAGAATATTTTTATACATGTTAATAGTATGGAGTGATTAAAAGATGATGTGATAAGGCAATGCCTAATGAACTTAGATTTTTTTTTTAAAAAAATTCAATTGCAGGTGAACCTGCTCTTGCCTGCCTAACCTATATATCCTGAATTGGTATACGTTAATTTAACTTGTTGTAAATGGGCTATCAATTATAAACCCAACTTACTTTCTTTTTTGTTTGGGTACACGACATAAACCTAACCTGCTTAAAATCTATAGCGGAAAGAGTCAACCTAACAGGTCCAACCCAAATTGACACTTCTAACTGTCTGTAAGGTTTAGGCTATCAGGGTGGTGAAGATGGGTTTGTTATGGAGGGGTTTGGGTGTTGGCCCCTTGGGTGAGAATGGAAAGGCTTTCCAATTATGTGAGGTTGAAGAATACCGTGTTTTTGGATTTCTTTATAAGTGAAGAAAATGGTGAATCCTCTTATGCTTCTCCCTTCCTCGTTCTTCTAATGCCTTTTTCTATGTTTCTTATTTTTTTTTTGGATTTTCTCCCCGTGTTCCTTCTCCTACTAACTAGTCTTATGTCAAGGATTCACTATCAATGTATCATTTTTTACCCTCACGCACGCTGTCAGGGAGTACACAATGCCAAAACTGTTATCAAAAGCGAAAGGACATATGGCTATGTGAGCTCGCTGTAAAAAACTCAGGAAGGAGAAAAATCGATAAATGGAAATCATTCCCCTATTGATACTAACTTGGTGTACCGGCATTTGGTATGTGATGGTGTTGGGCTTTGGATCAAGAATTCTCTTCTCCTCTAATTAAGCCTCAAAATTGGTTCAAGCAATTCAGATACAGAAAATTAATTTGGACATTAGGCTAACTGAAAAATTGGGTTTTAGGCCCTTATTATTATTACACTTTTTTTTAGTTTATGATTTTATTGTATTTTTGTTTTATCTTCTATAAATTTTTACCTTTTTAATTTTTATTTTATAAGCTCAGGCACAATAGGTATTCACATTTTTTTATAATTATATCCCGTATATAATCATCTTCAATTTTATTTTTTTGTCATCCATTGTAACGAAAAAATACATACTTATCACAAGACACACATGTTACAGAGAAAATATAACTCTTTGGCATGGTTTAACTTAATAAATACTTGAACTTACAAGCTAGCTTAGTTATTTTATATATTGTCACAAGGTACGTACGTAGGTGAGTTGATTTGTGTTTTAAGTTTTTATAACTCGCTTATTATTTAGTGATAATTGAGAATTTAGCATCTTCATTATAAGAAAAGCATGTTTTTGCGTGTATTCAATATTACGGATTTTGGGACGGATATATTTGCGATAGATATTTGCAGTAGATATTTTGCCACAAATTTTTTTGACAACACATTCATCGTATTTTTTATTTATAAAAAAAAGTTTACAATATATATTTTTACCCCCAAAATTATTAAAATAAATAAAAAAATATTTTAAAAATAAAAAAAAAATAAAAAATATTTTCTGTAGAATTTGCCACTATTTTAAAAAAAATGATCCATAATGACTATACTTTTGATTTAACTTAAAAAAGAACTCTCTCACACATTTTCTTTCGAACTTTGAAGTAAACCCTACTCCATAGAACTCTCTAGGCTTTTTGACTAATATGCTCTCAGTGGTAAAAATATTTACCAAATTGCCATCTTTCTGAAACTATTTTTAGAATGCCATCCTTTTTGTTACGTTGAATTTTTTTAATGGTTTCAGTGTCACGCGTATCCACGTTGGATGCGCCAAGCATTCTGGAGTATCCACGTTGGATGCGCCAAGCATTCTAGCGTATCCAAGACACGTCCCTATAAGTATCCCTTTCCACTCCCTCCCACAACCACTTTCCTCATTTCTCAAATTTTCACCCTCTCTCTAGATTTTTTATCTCTTTAAACTCTCTCCCGAACTCTCATTTGGCTGCAACTCATGAGAGGATCATATATGTAAGTTTTTCTATTGTTAGATTATTGTTATTGTTATATTTATTGCTGAATTCTTTAATTATTAGAATTATTGTATATGTTTTTGAGTTTTTATATTACTTGTGTATTGTATATATGCTTTATTGTAAGAATTATTGTTTATGTTTTTGAGTTTTTATATTAATTGTGTAATGTATATTTGTTTTATTGTTAGAATAATTGAGTGTTATTATTGATCATAATTATTGATTACTATTATTATTGATTATTAGTATTATTATTATTTGTTTTTTATTATTATTATTATTATTATTATTAATTGTGTATTTGTTATATCTGTTTTTGAAATGTGTTTGTACAAAAATGAATTGTTTGTGTTGTTATTATTCAGAAGTGTAAAATGAGCAAACACCTTATTATTCTCATTTACTACAATGGGATAACGTATGAAGGTAAAGAGAGTCTAATATATGAAGGTCATCGTCCTAATTCTATCATGATTCAACGTGATACGACTTTTGAGCTTCAGAAAAAGAGAATTCATTTAAAATTAAGGTTCCAAAAAAATCAAGTTGTGTCCAGTGTTGTGTATAGATTCCCATAATGGATCAATATACTGAGATGGATAGTTCTTCCATTAGAAGATGATAAAGACGTTGCTTGCATGATTGATTGTTTTGATCAATATCCTAACTTAACTTCCATGGAGTTGTATGTCGAGACAGAAACAAGTGAGTACAATGAGCATGCTGAAACTCCTTCTGAAACAAGGTTACAAGCTAGTCCTTCTAATTTTGTTGAATCATCGTACCCCATCAACACTCAATTCTCCTGTCTTAGTACAATCTCAAGAAGTTAGTACATCTGCAATGCTTGAACGAAGTTCATTTAGGTTAGACTTTGAAACCGATAACCCGCTTATGATAGATGCATTACCTGACACAAGTGATGATGAAGGGAAGATGTTTGATGGTGAAGATACTGACACTGACTTAAAAGAAGATCAATTTGGCCCTGAAGTAAATATACAACAACTAGTCCCTCCATTGGTAGTTGCTCCTGAATCTGCATTTATGTCTCCATGTCCTCAGTTTTCTGAAATCAATTGGGATGCACTGAGTACACCTGATAATCTGTCTGAAATGGATTCTCGTGGTATTTGGAGTCCAGATGAAGAATTATATGTTGGGTTGTAATTTCCATCTAAAAATGCTATCAATTTGACCCTAGAACATTATTTCATTATTAGACATCATAATTTCAAGGTTGAGGATTCTAATACATAGCGGCTAACTGTAAAATGTCCCAAATCTGCCGTTAGTTGTAATTGGAGGGTCAGGATCATTCTAAACAAGAAATCAAAGATATGAGAAATTAGAAAATTTAATGGACCTCACAGTTGTGTCAACCCAGCCATGTCACAGGATCATCAGGAGTTAGACTCTGTTATAATCTGTTTTTGCATTCTCGAGATGGTTAAGCAAAAACCCAATGTACCTGTATTCTTGATTTAAATAAGTTACTTTGTCTTGCTTTCTAATTCTTTGAATAATTATGATTGCAGATAACATGGCAGTCATATACGAATGAGATTGTAGCTTCACTACCAGTATTCTGTGTTGCCGGTAGAAACATTATACTAGCAGTGGCTCCATTCATCTTTTTCTACGTTGTTGAGTGACACCAACCAGATAGAGTGATGCGTCAGTTTGGTTTGGACCAACCAATATCACGAAGACCACACCAACCTGACAAGTTGCACTCGATTACATTGGCAGGACGACAGGATGAGGATTGACGACTCACACACCGTGCACACATAGCCATCTGGGACAGTCGAAGGGAAATGTGTGTTATTGGAAGGTCCTTGGAAGCTTCCCTTACTGCACAGTCTGAGTACATGCGCTGGTACAAATGAACTACCCGACGTTAGATTTCTTGTACTAGTGTATCCATTGGGTTTGTGGTAAGCTATTTACCAATTTGTTCTGCTATTCGTTATGTGTATTTTGTATTGATTATGACATGTGTTATATCTGTATCTTAGGCTGACATTGCAGAGAACATCCATGCTTTGACCAAGAACTCTAGTTTGAGATTTAGTATGGCTAGCCTTCAACAGTCCATGGAGGACATATTATTTGCAGTGAGGGAGCATGATCGCATCACATTGGATCACCTTCGTCCAGCTCCTCCTGCAGATGACATTTTAGGACCATCAGAACAGTCCGATGAGCAGAGGATGCGCCGTAAATGAAGAGGGTTAGCGAGTACTTGGTCACGACTACGACTTCCAGAGGACTTTGATTCTTCAGCTGTGCCTAGTACTCAGCCACCGCCCACTACTACTGCTACTTACCCACCATCTCAGCCACCACCTCCATCGTACCCGCCATATCCAAGCTATCCACCATCTACTAGTTACCCACCATCTACATCATACCTATCACCTTCTTACACTTACCTACCATATCCTTATACATTTACCTTTACACCGTCATTTTCATATCCATTGTATATGGGTTACCCACCATATCCTCACCCATTATAGCCAGGACATTCTTCTAATCCCCCTCACAGACCACCACATTCTGACTCTGACCCTTCTCATTGATGTACTTAGTACACTGTCATTTGTATATTATCTTTATATTACATTTGCTTAATTTAGGATGACTGTATGTGTATGTACCCTACTTTTTCTGTTATGCTTATGCATCATATACGTGCTTTGTTGATGTGGAATTCAATATATATAAATATGTTTCATAATACAGGATGAAGTCGTTTTGGGAACGTCTAATTTTTAGGAAAAATTTTGTCGAATTTTCCATAGAATTAGAATATTTGAACTATTAAGGCTAATTGATTTTGTTAGGGTTTACGGGGATGGTATTCTAGCCCAAAAATCGGTCATGACGTTAAGAGTGTGATTAATTTCGATTTTCAGAATCAATTTTAAGTTTAAAAATTGATTGTAATACGCTAAGGGTGCTCACAGCTATATTCGGTCAATTGATAATTTCATAAACCCAATTTTTTAAACTTGAGCTCGTTTTAGACTTTTAACTTAAGCATATTTAGAATGATTTGGGAGTCAAACAACTTATTTTTCAAGTCAATAAAGTTCACACGTCCGTATGAAAACACGACACAATCACTTGAGTATGAAATCACGTATATGAACTTTATGTGAGACACGACTGTGTGACCAACAGACACGGTCGTGTCTCAAAGTCAGAAGCTTTATTTGAGTTAGACAGGACACTGTCTATTTTGAAAGCATGGTCGTGTTTTGGATATCAACGCTGACGATCCAACGCGTCCAGCGTCTGGCGTACAAGATCCACGCGTTGACCAAGATGGCGTTTGACATATCTACTCTAGATGTGTCAAAGTGTTCTAACATATCTTACATGATATAGAAACCATTAAAAAAATTTAGCGTAACAAAAATAATGAAAATTTCAGAAAGATGACAATTTGGTACCACTGAAAACTTAACGGTCAAAAAGCCGAACTCTCTAGAACCTCTCCGAAACTCTGCCTTCCTGCACTCACACACTTCATTAAAACCCCTCGTTCTTCTTGTGCTTCTTCTTTTTCTTCTTCGTTCAACCAAAAAGCCATGCCCCCACTGGAAGAGATGGACGGTGACATCGATCTCCACGACGACAACCTCATCCTCAAGGTCGGCGAGGAAAAGGAGATCGGCAAGCACGGCCTCAAGAAGAAGCTCCTCAAAGAAGGTGAAGGCTGGGACACCCCCGAAGTCCGCGATGAAGTCGAAGCTACTAGAACAATCTAGAATCTCTCTTCTTTTTCTGTTAGCTTCTGATTTTTGTTTTTTTTTTTGGGAAAATTTTGATTTTTTTTTATTGATAGTTCACTATACGGGGACGCTGCTTGATGGGACTAAGTTTGATTCGAGCCGCGATAGGGATAGCTCTTTCAGCTTCACGCTTGGAAAAGGTCAGTAAAGTTATTGCCCTTTCTGTGTGTGTTTCATTTCAATGGAGGCAAATTGCATTGATGAAACTTAGACTTACCCTTTTTATGTGTATTTTATTTTTTCATATGTACTGAGTTGTATGAAAAGCTGTATGGATAGTGTGTTGTGTGTGTGAAAAGTTTGTGAAAGTAAAGGATACATGGGGTATATGTATTTGTTTAGTGAGAATTTGAAGGAAGTGAGTTTACTGTGATTACTGAAATTGATGGAGGAAGTAAGTGTACTTTCAATTTCATCAAACATATTCAGGTCAGCATGATGTACTGATAAGTGAAATTAGCATCCATTGGAAAATCATGATCTAACTTTTTTAAAAATATTTTAAATCATTGTATTAGTCACAATTTTAAAATATTTGTGCTTCTTCCTCCAACTCCAACAGCACCATCGTCATTGACCACTCGTAAGTATGCTATCTCTCTTTCTCTCTCTCTCTCCCTTTCTTTATTTCCATTAATTATTATGTGCTTTTTCTTCTATTAATTAAATCAACAAAATGTAAATGTCTAATTGACATATTCTTGTAATCTCCATATTCTATGAATTTTATGCTGCTCGATTCTTGATCTTGTAATATCTATTAGGATTTGGTTTCCTTTGTAAGTTCTTTCCTCTTCTCTTGATGCATGCCATGATTATTTTATTCATTTGCAATTTGTGTTGTTTTAATTTTGTGATGAATTGATTGGATATCAATAGCAAAATAAAGAAAAGATGGGTGTGAGATAAGTCATCAAGAACCTCGACGCCTTTCCTCGCACCGAAGAGCACTTGTTGCAGAAAACTCAATCTGGGGCTTTTGGTAATCTTATCATATCCTATCCTTTTATTTTTCAATCTTATTTTAAGGATGTGAATGTGATATGTATCATGTAGCTGGCGAATTATACTCATCCTTTTCTTTTTGCAGTTTCCGTCATTGGTATAATCAAATTCCGTGAACATACTGATGTCTTTCATTTCTGACTTTGTTTGGATGCCTTCTGCTTATTATGTTTTAAATCCTTCAAGCTTCATCTCATTTCGCTTATTGACTTGTTTGTTAGTTAGTTATGGGACATTAATATGGATTCAGGCCCCGTTGCAACTTTCCAGGTTCATGAGTATCTAAGACCTAAGGTTAGATAAGTGATGATGAACCATGAATTTCTTTTTGCTGTTTTTTTGAGTTATAACTGGCTATACTTTTGTTTGAATGTGCCAGCTTTGTGATTTGTTTGAAAATGATTCAATTTTTGACAAATTCGACTGTTGTCTGAGTGGTGATGGATTGCACGTAGCAACTGGTTCTTACAGGTCTGTGATACAAGTTTAATCCGTGGTTCAGTTATTATTGGAATTGCTTATCCTGCATCTTACTATTTTGTTTCATTTGATGCCAGCAATCTATTCCGTGTCTTTGGTTGTGCCCCGGGAAGTGCTGAGGCTACAACTTTGGAAGCCAATAAAAATCCAATGAGGTAATTTTATGGGATCTCTGATGCCAAGCATGGTTTTTATTTTGGCATTGTAGCATTTATATTAACTTTTTCATTCCCTCAGACGACAAGTTCCAACCCCTTCAAGGCCTTCTAGATCACTGGGAAATAGTATAACACGAGTTGTAAGACGAGGTCAGTTTTCTATTTCATTTCCCCTTGTATGATGACTTTGAGCAAGATTTCATAATGCATATTGTTTCTTATTATAGTATATCACGAGTTCCAATATTCGGTATTCTTGAACAGGAGCAGAAACCTCTGGTGTTGATGCAAATGGGAATTCTTTTGATTTCACAACAAAGTTGCTGCAAATCCTTTTATGTTCTCGTTCTATTGATTTTTTCCATACTTTTCAAGATTGGTAAAAATTCTCTTAAGAGCTGCAATGTGCATTAGAATAATTGCAACATTATTAAGTGTTAATTTTTAATGTTATCTTTCACCAATGCATATCTTGGAGCTCTAGTTCTCTACCTTTTATGTTTGCTACCCTCCAGAGTTTCTATAATGTTGATGTAGATCTGCACCTTTGTTTCCCAACAATTTTTTATCACCTCTTTTTGGAGTGGTCTATAAAATTATAATTGCTTTCCGAAATGGCTACTATGCCTTATTCTCTTTCCTCCCTTCAAAAGGTCATTCTTGTGAACAATTACGGGAAGTTAAATTCTCATTCATATTGCTTTAGATTAAGAAGGAAACAGATGTTTGTGGACATGGTATCTTGTCTGTCTTCTTTAGCCCAAGGAGAACTTGATGGCTTTAAGGGGTGCAAAATAGGGCCTTGGAAGTATTCAGACAAAGTGCGGGATTTGAAGTTGATGATTTATTTGTCTGCTGTAACTTCCTGGAATTATTTAGGTTGATTAGTAATAATTGTGATTCACTTACTTTACTTATCATGCCCCCTTGGTAGTTTTCTGTTAGGCCCGATGAAGGGCAGCTGGTTAATGGGCCAGATCAAAGGCCCAAGGTCTGGAAGGTGTATACCAGGAGAGTTAGGAAGGGACAAAATGGGGAGTGACTTGGCAAGTTAGTTATGCTGGAATGAGTATGCACATTTGTGGGTACGGTTATTAGGCTAGTGGGGGAGAAAGAATAGGGGGTAACTTTTCTGTTATTGTTTTCTCGACTGTAAGCTTGGGCAGAGAATTTCATCTCTGTGGAGCCTTAGGCTCTGGGTAGTGAGGGAGAATAGGAGGACTAAATCCTTCTGTAATCCTGTTATGTTTCTTTGTTAAAATTCAGTAATATGTTTCTTTTCATTCTGTGTGATTTTTATCTTTGGGTCTCTACCAAATTGGTCCAACTTGCCGGATTCGAAGAGGAGGAGATGGAAACCAAACAGACGTCAAGAATTGAGGTGGTCGAAACACGAGTGGCAACAATGGAGAAAAAGCTAAGCACATTGGAAGCAACGGTGACAGAGTTACAGAACGCCATGCTAAACGAGCAAAAGGAGAGCTCGTTCAAATGTCAGGCTATGGAAGCGGAAAGACGGGAGGCAACACGTTTTCGCACTGCAGTTTTACGAAGGTTGTTAGGGAAGGAAGTTGACGGGGACGTCCAAGAGGAAGAAGGAGATTCCATTATTCGCAGTAGAGCAAAACAGAGCACGTTGTTCATTTTGAGCGATCCATAGATGCAACATGACCGTCACTTGGGTACCTCGAAGTTGCAAGGAGGGTCACTGGAGGAATTTCAAATGGCTGTTCGTAAGGTTGAACTTCCGACGCTTGATGGCAAGGACCCACGAGGCTGGATTTCACGTGTGGAGATGTATTTTCGCATCCAACAAACGAGTCCGGGGGTAAAGGTGCCTCTAGCCCAAGTATGTATGGAAGGTAACTGTGTACATTGGGTTCACTATTTTGTTAGAAGCAGAACCTGATTTGACTTGGGAGAGATTAAAAGAGGAGCTAATGTTGAGGTATAGTGGGAGGCAGGCTCAAAATCCTTATGAAGAGCTAGCGGAAATAAGACGAACGGGGTCTGTTGAGGAGTATATTGAGGAATTTGAGGGGCTGGCAGCGCAAGTCCCTGGGTTGCCTGAAAAATAGTTTGTGGGCTATTTCATGCATGGTCTTCAAGACGACATCAAGAAATGGGTGAGAGTGTAGTGCCCAACGACAAGAACCACTGTGATGACTGTGGCTCGTAATGTGGATGCTGCTTTACGGGGTGATAACTTGATTAAAGGAGGAATTCGCAGTTATGGAAGTCGGGCGGGGTATAATAGCGGGTTTGGTGTAGGAAACAGAGGACTTTCGAATTTTAAGTCTTTGTCATCACAGAGTTGGGTGGGGAAGGCACGAGATGGTGAAATGGGGCATAAACAGGAGTCTCGTACTATCGTTGGAGGGTACAATACCACTGGACAAGTCGAGAATGATGA
This sequence comes from Ormosia emarginata, assembly GCA_029884605.1. Classification (NCBI taxonomy): domain Eukaryota; kingdom Viridiplantae; phylum Streptophyta; class Magnoliopsida; order Fabales; family Fabaceae; genus Ormosia; species Ormosia emarginata. Next base: position 22,774,063 of record JAQQTP010000085.1, read on the forward strand.
GAAGAGGTCATATGTTAACAAGTCCAGGGGTATTCGCCATTTATCCAGCCAGGAAATGCTGGAACGAAGGAGGAAAGGGCTGTGTTATAGGTGTGGCCAACAATTCCACCCCTTACATCAATGCCCTGATCGCCAACTCCTAGTTATGATCTTGGCTGAAGATGAAGAACTGACTTCGGACGGTGAGACAGTGGTGAGCGATAAGGGCGATATAGGTGGTGACACTGAATTGGAGTGTAGTAGTTTAGAGCTGTTATGTTCCACTGATGATGAACTATTACACTTCCGAACCATGAAGTTGAGAGGTAAGATTAAAGGCGTTCCAGTTCCAATCTTGATTTTAGTGGATAGTGGTGTTAGCAATAATTTCATTTCCACAAGGCTTGTTAAGGATATGGGGCTGCAAGTGCAGAACACCAAGGAAATCATTATAAGGTTGGGAGATGGCCATAGAGTAGCGACCTCAGGGCAGTGTGTAGGACTGAAAGTGGATGTGGGGGTTATAGCAATCTCCATAAAGGCTTGATATTGGAGTTAGGAGGAATTGACTTAATTTTGGGGGTGTCTTGGTTGCAAGCACTGGGAGCAGTGACGATGGATTGGCAGACGATGTCAATGCAAGTTTCAAATTGGTGGCAGAACAGTAGAGCTAGTGGGTTTAGCAAAAGCTAACGAAAAGGCAGCTTCTCTACACAGCTTGTTGAAGGATAGGACTATGGAAATTGGTGAGCTCTTATGGTCAGTGGAGGTTCAGTGCCAGGGAACAAAAATACAAGGAGCCTTATCAGAGCAAAGGGCAAAAGAGTTGCAAGGTTTATTGGATGAATTTCCTGCTGTCTTTGAAGAGCCGAAAGGATTGCCACCACAGCATATGAATGATCATGCTATAGTGCTACAGTAGGGTCATGGTCCCGTCAATGTTCGACCATATCGGTATCCTCATCACCAAAAAGATGAGATTGAGAAACAGATCAAGGAAATGTTGCAATTCGGAATTATCCGTGCAAGCTCTAGTGTTTTTTCTAGCCCAGTCATGTTAGTCAAGAAGAAGGATGGGTCATGGCGGATGTGTGTTGATTACCGAGCTAAATAGAGTGACCATACTGGATAAGTATCCGATTCCAGTGGTGGATGAGTTATTGGATGAATTACAAGGGTCAAAGTTTTTTTCAAAACTGGACTTGAAGTCCGGGTACCATCAAATCAGGGTGCGCAGTGAAGATATTCACAAGATAGCTTTTATAACTCATGAGGGCCACTATGAGTACTTAGTCATGCCCTTTGGTCTGACTAATGCTCCAGCAACATTTCGATCGATCATGAATGATGTCTTTAGACCACATTTGAGGAAGTTTGTCCTAGTTTTTTTTTATGACATTTTAGTGTACTACCCCTCCTGGGAGACTCATTTGAAACATCTAGCTGAAGTATTTAGATTGCTAGAAGCAAATGACTTTGTGGTCAATGGGAAGAAGTGTCACTTTGGGAAGGTGGAGGTGGAATATTTGGGTTATATCATATCTGGACAGGGAGTGGCTATGGATCCTTAGAAAATACAAAACATTTTGGATTGGCTAGTACCAAAGAATGTGAAAGGAGTATTAGAGAATAGGGTTTTTGTCTAATTGTATTGTATTTCCTTGAATCAATCACAAAGAATATATACAAAAGGTCATAGCTCTATTTTAGGAAACAACTTAACTACCCTAGGACTAACTTAGGAAACAAAATATCTCCTAGGCTGTAATTCCTTGATAAAGGAAATTACATTTATTATGTCCTAATTACACACAAAAATATATACATTCCTAAGAAACAATACACGAATTCACACGGATTCCAACCGGATTCCAACACTCCCCCTCAAGTTGGTGAATAGGTATTTTCCATTCCCGGCATGGATATGATTCCTTCAAATGAGGAGCTACTTAATCCCTTGGTGAGAATGTCTGCAAGTTGTCCATGAGTGGGCACATATGGGGTGCATATCAAGCCACTGTCAAGCTTCTCCTTGATGAAATGCCTATCCACCTCAATGTGTTTAGTTCGATCATGTTGAATCGGTTTGTGTGCTATGCTGATTGCTAATTTATTGTCATAGTAGAGCTTCATAGGTTCTTCCCACTTAATCTTCAAATCTTCTAGAATGATTTTAAGCCAAAGTAGTTCACATACACCTTGTGCCCTAGCACGGAATTCCGCTTCAGCACTAGAACGCGCTACTACACTTTGTTTTTTGCTTTTCTAAGTCACAAGATTTCCTCCAAGGAAAGTGCAATACTCGGTAGTTGATCTCCTGTCAACAATTGACCCTGCGTAGTCAGCATCAGTGTATGTTTCAAGTGTCATATTTCCATTTCTTTTAAACAGAATTCCTCTTCCTAGAGTTCCCTTCAGATAGTGCAGAATTCTATGGGCTGCCTGTAAATGGATCTCTTTTGGGCTGTGCATGAATTGACTGATTAAGCTCACTCCATAGGCAAGATCTGGTCTGGTGTGGGATAAGTAAATGAGTCTGCCTACCAAACGTTGATACATCTCCTTATCAACTGTAGCACCTTCTGGGCTGTAAATGGATCTCTTTTGGGCTGTGCATGAATTGACTGATTAAGCTCACTCCATAGGCAAGATCTGGTCTGGTGTGGGATAAGTAAATGAGTCTGCCTACCAAACGTTGATACATCTCCTTATCAACTGTAGCACCTTCCTCTGCATTTCCCAATTTTAGGCTCGGTTCCACAGGTGTGCTCACAGGTTTACAAGTTGTTTTGACTATTTTCTTAAGCAAATCAATGATGTATTTCTGCTGGGATATAAAGATCCCTTTCTTGGAGTGTGCCACTTCAATCCCTAAAAAATATTTCAGTTTTCCCAAGGTTTTGATCTCAAATTCCTTGGCTAAACACTGACTCAGGATCTCTTGTTCTTTCTTATCATCTCTAGTCAATATAATGTCATCCACATACACTAACAACACTGTCACTCCCCCTGAATCAGAATGTTTGATGAACAAAGTATGATCCCCTTGACTTTGCTTGTAGCCCAATGTTGTCATGACTCTAGTAAACATTCCAAATCAGGCCCGAGGTGATTGTTTCAGCCCATACAAGGCCTTCTTTAATTTCCTCCTCAAGTTCCCCATGCAAGAAAGCATTCTTCACATCAAATTGTTGTAGTTCCCAGCCATGGTTGGTAGCAAGGGGTATGATTACTTTGATAGTGTTCATTTTGGCAACCGGAGTAAACGTCTTGAATAATCAACCCTATAAGTTTGTGTGAACCCTTTTGCAACTAACCTTGCTTTGTACCTTTCAATTGACCCATCAGCTCTGTATTTTACCATGTACACCCACTTACACCCAACTGGCTGTTTTCCTGCTGGTAAAGAAACAAGCTCCCATGTTTTATTTTTCTCTAGAGCTTCCATCTCTACATCCATGGCTTGATTTTCCATTGGTTAAAGCCTCAGAAAGAGTAGTGGGTATGGAGATGGTGTTTAGGTTTACAAGGAAGGTTTTGTGGGTTGGTGAGAAATTTTTAAATGAGAGATAATGTGAGAGAGGGTATAAAGGCTGTTTGGTGCTTTTTCGGTGCTTTTTCTGGTTCATTTTCTGAGGGCAATTGGAAGATCAAGGTCAGCTTGAGTTGGTTGAGTCTAGGTTTCCTCTTGTGAGGTGGGCAAAATAGTTACATCTTATAAAGTATGTAATTCAGAAATTGTTACCTTATGAGAAGAATTTGAGTCAGATTCTTGAACCTGTATAGAGCCTGGAATGACCTTGGACTTCCTTGTGTACACCAAACCTTTTTCAAATCTCACATTGGGTTGAGTGGCTTCATTGGACGTGGGATCAGAAACTGTTTGGTTAGGGTCAGATTCAGATTCAGTTTGAACAGAAAGATTAGGGAGATCAGGTAGAGTAAAATGGTTGTCCTTATCTTCCCTAAGGGAGTGTTTGGCAGTTTGGAGGGAAAGGAAGGAGAAGGGTTTAAAGGGGAAGAAAGGGAAGGAAAATGAGAGGTTTACCTTATCCCTTGTTTGCGAGTGTGAAATATATGAGGGGAAGGAAATGGAGGGCTTAGGATATGCTTTTTACCATTTTACCCTTTATTCAAAAAAATTAACATAATGTTTTATAAAAAATATTAATGTGAAAAACTAAAAAAAAATCTGACTAAAATTTCTCTCACTACAATTTTTCTCTCTCTAAAAAAGTTATCTCCAAATATTTTTTCTCTCTATAAAAAATTCTCTAAAATTATTTCTTTCTAAAAGATGAAAAAGTATTTTTCTAGAGAGAAATTTTTTTAAAAAGAGTATTTTCTCTCTCTAAAAATATTCATTCGAAAAACATTTTCTCTCTCTAAAAATCTTGTCTCTCTCTCTTTCTAAAAATATTTTTTCTCTCTAAAAATATTGGCTCTCTCTCTCTCTCAAATTATTGTCTCTCTTTAAAATTGTCTCTTATTCATTTTAAAATTCATTTTATTGACATATGTGAGTCTCAATTCCATTTCTTAAGTTTAACTAATCGTTTTTTTAAAAAAAATTATTCAAAAATTATGATTTATTGTGTGAACCTTTAGTGCATATTTTTTAATTGTATAAAAGTGTAAAAATAGTAAGAGTCCTGTAACTAACAATTTGCTCCTCAATTCTCAATAACTTGAACATTGGATAATTGGGTTTTTAATAATAACAGGAAGTATACACCAAAACATAAAATCATACATTAAGAAATGAGTTGTCTATAATAGCATACATATACATTATCAAAAAGCATTAAAATTATCCTGGGTTCAAACTTCAAAAATCTTGTCCAAACTAGTTAGCACCACACAATTCTATTCATAACCAAACCAACATTCTAGCAAAAGAACAATGCAACATACAATCAATTGTTAACCCATCATTTCAACTTAATGAGCACTAAATAACTGCCACCAGATTTTTTTTTCTTTTTTCTTTTTTTTGTGAAGAACTGCACTAGATTTTGTTCAATACCTGCAAAATGAAAATGTTGCCAAAGTAATTTTGAGACCATCATATATTATAATTAATTGCAATTCATTTGAAAAGACCAGCATGCTTATGCTATGACAAGTTCACATGAAGATGAATGAATGACACAACACAAGAAAGAACAATTACCTCGACGAACTAGAGGGACCAATAGGACCAAACACCATCTCAAGTAGCAACTCTTTGCATTTGTCCAGAGGACAACCAATCACTCCTCTAATCCTCTCAGGATTATCAAGAAGATAAAGGTATGCACAGGTGAACAAGTGCCTCTCAATCTTCAAATCCTCCAGAAGCTTCCAAATTTCAGATTCAAGAATTGGAAGTTAGAACAATTACCTCGACGAACTAGAGGGACCAACAGGACCAAGCACCATCTCAAGTAGCAACTCTTTGCATTTGTCCAGAAGACAACCAATCACTCCTCTAATCCTCTCAGGATTATCAAGAAGATAAAGGTATGCACAGGTGAACAAGTGCCTCTCAATCTTCAAATCCTCCAGAAGCTTCCAAATTTCAGATTCAAGAATTGGAAGTTTCTGCTGAACTTTCTCATAAACAATAGTACTCTCTCTAAGAGCTACATTACCCTCTCTAAGAGCTCCGGCAATATCTTGAAGTACCTCCTTTATCCCTTCAATTTCATCTTCATCCTTTGTCCTTCTAGACCTTTTAGATTTGCACTCTTGACTGCGAGTTCCTTTTCCCTCAGGAGATGTGACTTCATTATCATTGCCAACCTCTTGAACACTCTCGAAGGTCACCTTATTTGTTTCAATAGACTCAGATTCTCCAATAAGTGGCCTTTTGTTTCTAATGTCTTTTGCAGTCTCAGCATGTTGTCTAGTAGCTCTATCCTCTCCACATAAGATCATCATCTTGTCATAATTTGGAATAGGCTTTGTCATCCACTCTTTAGCTTCAGGCTTAGCCTGTCATATAAACATTGTTGAACATGGTAAAAAAAATTATTAAGGGAAGACATGAGAGAGATAAAAACAAGAAAAATTATTAAGAGAAAACATACCTCGATTAGCTTTTGCCAAACTTCAGGTTCAGCACACCAATGCTTTGTGATTGGGTCTCAAGCAAATCCACTCATGCCATTTTTGAACAAATCATAGCATTTAGAAAAGCGTCTCTTTAATAACTTGCAACGACCCTTCACCTTTTCCTTGTCAAAAGCTCTTTCAAATTTGTCTTGCAACTCTTTAGTTATGGCTTCATAAGCTTTTGAAGTAAAGGTCCCATTCACTTTATTTCCCTCGTATTGTTGATGCAAAAAAGCATCAACAAGGACGTTATCCATCTCTTCTGTCCATGTCTCTCTTTTAGTCTCAGACATAATTCCTAAGCAGAGTATCTTAATTCAATTTCAATATAAAGAAAAAGAATTTAATATATGAAATTTTTTTATCAATTAACATCACAATATTCATCAAGTCATAAGATACATGTTCAATCTAAACATAAGAATGAAACAAATCAAGATGTATAATCTCTCCACATAGCATTAGCTATAGAATTTCTTAAATTGTCTTCTAAACGGGTATGTTCTTCATCCTCATCATCATCTATTAGAGCATGCCCATGTTGTTGAGGTAGGTTTTGATTGGCAATTTCTTCATCCACCTCAGCAACGAGCTCTTCATCAGGATCTACTATCATCAAATAATTATGCAAAATGCAACATGCTATGATAATCATATTTTGAGTCTTGATTCCATATGTTGGTTCAGTGCCACTTGCAATGATAGGAAACCTTTTTCTCGAAACCCCAAAAGCCCTTTCAACAGCATTACGCAATGATGAATGATGATGGCGGATTTCTTGATGAAAATTCTTTCAAATGATAGCATGTTGTTCTATAAGGTGTTCAGTCCCTTTCTCAACATGAATCCAACATCAAGGACATAATATTTACCTATTAAAAAAATCAATGCTAAGATGTAACTAATGGAACAAGAGGAAAAGGGGAAAATTTTCTATTAATTACCTCTAGGGATTCTAAGATAATCTGTTCTGCGTAATGCATCTTTTAATATCCTTGAATCGGATGCAGTGCCCTCCCATCCAGGTAAAACGTAATTAAATCTTAAGTCAAATGAGCACGCAACCAACACATTTTGTGTTGGAAAATCTTTCCTACCACGATATTTTGAAGCTTCAACTTATGGGACTTTCACACAAACATGTGTACAATCAATTGCCCCGACACAATCCTATCATTGACATTTTGTCATCAATATATTTTTAATTATACATGTTTCTAAATTTCAATATAAAAACATATTTTACCTTAAAAAATGGGTTAAACCGGTTGCTTCCAGGAATTTCTATAGGAATTTGTGAGCCATCCGGTTGTTTGAGATATTTCTCTTCTAACTCCACTATTGATCGAAGCACACGATGAAAATGACGACTAGTAGTCTCACCAGAGCGTCGAAACCAAAATTGAACCTCTCGGTTTCTAACATTATGTGTTAGAATGTATTGTGTTTTGGCAACTTGTTCCTCTACAGTTATCCGTTGTGTTGGTTGGAGACCACCCTCTCGTTCTAGCATAGCACACAAGAGCTCCCATTTCATCGAATTCTGGATAGCTATCTGCAATGTAGTGCATGCACAGAAAAATGTACTGCAGTGCATTCTTGCACTTCTATTCGCAGTGCATTTGCTTGCAGAAAAATGCACCTCACTTGGAATATCCACAGGTTCCTTGTCTAATAATAGTGCATTATGATAGCCTCAAAATTGCATAGCAATATCACAACATAACACTATGAATTGGAAAACAAATATATCCAGCAAAGCAGCAACACTGCACATAATAATTGGCCAACAATTTTAACATAAATCTGATAGTCCCCAAAGATTTTTCTGAGTTCTTACATTTGCAAGCATTTCCTGTCAGATTGAGAAACATCCAATTCACATGCTATAACAAAATCTCAAGGTTTCTCTATTATTATCAAACTTCTGCATGTCCTGGTTTTGTTAATGGGGTGGGCTGACCTCTGCTATATGTTTTGACCAAGATATGCTTTCGTTGTTGCAAATTTTTTTATTAAGCTTCACTAAGTGTACATACTTTAATCAATTACTATTGTGATTATATATGCAATCCCTAGACTGCCATGCTTACATTCCTAACAATTTCGTTCTTAATAGCAGAAAGAGAACTTAATGTTATATTGATTCTCCATATATGTTATCTCCAAAACCAATTACACCCATATCTGTGTAGAAGGAAAACCATCACTTGCAACAACTACACTGGCCAAACTCCCCACATTCTAATCAAAGATTGACAGAAGTCGCAACTTTAAGCAAACAATACCATCTTTGAATTATCACAACTAGGGAGCAAGACTGATACCTAAAAAAGTAACTGTTTAATCTAAAAAATCCAACATGAACACTGATGAGATTAAAAACATGAACGGATCGGAGATGGCCAATTAACAGAGTAACAAACGAGTAAATGCTTAATAATTGTGAAAAATTGAAATGGCCCCTTGACTAGGGCTCGTCAAATTACAAGATTATGAATGAAGTCATGGAATTCTTAAATCCAAATATAGTGTTCAACCAAAGAGATAGAAGTTCTGGGTCTAGAATTTGTTGAATAATGCTTATTGTTAATAAAGCTTTTGGAGTTTAGTAGCAGAAGCTTCAGGTAGATTCAAACAAATGTGCATGTGTGAGAGGCAAAGAATTAGAGAAAAGAGGTAGAGAGCTTACTGTTGATGAGAGGCAGAGACGACACGAGACGACGACGACGTCGACGAGCACGAGCGGAGAGAGGAGCGTAGATCGGAGTGACGCAGTGACGGTAGAGACTGGAGAGCGCAGAGACGAGCAGACGGACAAGCGCAGAGATGAGTGCAGCGAGATGAGGCTTCGAGTTCAGAGACGAGGCTTCGAGGGATGAGTGGCTGTGTCTGTGAGGTGGGGTGGGTTGGGGATTTGGGATGAAGGATAAATGGGTAATTTCGTATCAAAACTCCCCCAATTTGGGGGAACTGAAATGGGGGGGGCTTTGGAGGGCATCCGAAAATCTCACTTTCCCTTCCCTCTTATATCCAAAACTCCCAAACAAGGGTGTTCTCAACTCCAAACCCCCCCTTCCTTCCCTTTTCGTTCTAACCCTCACTCCCAAACACCCCCTAAGACTCTCCCCCTGAAGATAAGGTTTAGGGTAATAATCTTCTTGCTCATTAAAGGTAAAGCATCCCGTGACACAAATTTTTTGTGGATGGAGGGTGATAACATTTGTAGCCTTTCTGAGTGGAAGAGTACCCAACAAAAACACATCTTAGGGCCCTAGGATCAAGTTTCCCCCTATCTAGACTATGAACATGAACAAATGATACACACCCAAAAACCCGAGGTTGAAGATTATTGGTAGTGGATAGATTCCGATAAAAGGAAGAAAGAACATTCGAAATGGGGGGGCTTTGGAGGGCATCCGAAAATCTCACTTTCCCTTCCCTCTTATTTTCAAAACTCCCAAACAAGGGTGTTCTCAACTCCAAACCCCCCCTTCCTTCCCTTTTCATTCTAACCCTCACTCCCAAACACTCCCTAAGACTCTCCCCCTGAAGATAAGGTTTAGGGTAATAATCTTCTTGCTCATTAAAGGTAAAGCATCCCGTGACACAAATTTTTTGTGGATGGAGGGTGATAACATTTGTAGCCTTTCTGAGTGGAAGAGTACCCAACAAAAACACATCTTAGGGCCCTAGGATCAAGTTTCCCCCTATCTAGACTATGAACATGAACAAATGATACACACCCAAAAACTCGAGGTTGAAGATTATTGGTAGTGGATAGATTCCGATAAAAGGAAGAAAGAACATTCATAGGGCTTTTGAACCCTAAGACACTAGAGGTAATCTATTGACAAGGTGTGTTGCTGTAAGAACAACTTCCCCCCACAAGGTTTTTAGAACATTTTTCTGGTATAACAGTGCCCGTGTTTGATTTAGAAGGTGACCATTTTTCCTCTCAGTATTCCCATTCTGTTGTGGTGTTTTGACACAAGAAGACTCATGAATAATTCCTTCTTTTTGGAAAAAAGGAGTAAGAACCTGATTGAAATAATCTTTGGCATTGTTTGATCAAAGTCTTTTGATATTTACACCAAACTGGTTTTTTACCATAGAGAAGAAATTTGGGAAAACAGTACTGACTTCAGATTTGTGTTTGAGCAAGAAAATCCAAGTAACCCTAATACAATCATCAATAAAGGTCACAAACCACCAAGCATTGACACATGTGACACATTTGGAACAGTAGAAGGACCCTATACATCCGAATGAATAAGATAAAAAGGAAAAGAGCTTCTGTTATTACTTATAGGAAAGGGTACATGCTTGTGTTTAGCAAGCTCACACACATCACAATGAAAACTCTCAACATTTAATTTGGTAAAAAGAGAAGGAAACAAAATTTTGACAGTCCTAAAAGAAGGATGTCCTAACCTATAGTGATAAAGAAAAATCTTCTCCTTGTTGGATAGTATAGACTCAGACATGAAGGAATGAGAAAGGCTGTTCTTACTGGGCAGATTTGATTCCTCAAGATAGTAAAGGTCATTCCATTCTCTAGCACGTCTAATTGTCCTCCTCGAATCCTTGCCCTGAAATATACAATCACTGCTGTCAAAAATTACCTTACAGGATAGATCTTTTGTAAGATTTTGTATAGAGACAAGATTGGTGGATAATTTCGGGACATGGAGAACATTTTTCAGGGTTAGAGATGAGTTTATTTTGATATCACCTAGGCCAGCTACAGTTACAAGGCTAGCATCGACTGTGACAATTTTCTTATTGCTGGGACAAGGTGAGTATGTGGAAAAGTGTTTGGATAAGGGAGTCATGTGGTCTGTGGCACCTGAATCTAGTATCCAGAACTGAACAGAGGGTGGTGGAGATAGATGTTTCTGAGACTGAGACATTTAATCCAAATGAAAATAGAAGCTTACCTGAATATGCCAGAGTACAAGTACCTGTTGGTGTGTCAAGGCTGGTAAGGAAAGCTCTCATCCTGTTTATCTCTTCTTGGTTGAGAATGGTGGACTCAGAGTTGTTCTCTTCACTGTTTTCAGCACCAGCAACATGAACATATCCATTCTTCCGTGAAGATTCCCCCTTTTTATTCCATTCACAACTAGGAGGCTTTCCATGCAATCTCCAACACTTCTCTCGGGTGTGACCTGCTTTGTTACAGTAGGTGCACCACAAACGCTCTTTTCTTTTTTTCACGTTTACTAGATCGCGTTTAAGATGTTCAGCCACCATGGCTGAACTCTCTATAGTCGGAGTATCCAGCATTAAACTCCTTCTACTCTCTTCATGTGACATATTCAAAACACCAAAAAAACGATCGACTACTGTTGGAAGATCAAATCCCACGATTTATGGATTTGGGGCATTGTTCACACGACACAAATCGGTGGAGTGCTGTGGCACTCTACTGTTCACACGAAACAAATCAATGGAGTGCTGTGACACTCTTCAAGGAACTAGAAAAAACAGGGGTTGAGTCTTCTCTGGCGGCGCAGCTAGGGAGGAAACGATTGGCAATGAAGGCCAATCAGGATATGAGAGGGACTAGGCGATGAAGGCCGAGAATTGTTGGCAATGAAGGCCAACCGGTTTAGAGAAGAGTGTTTCAGCCGAAACTAGGAGCAGTCCCTAACCAGAAATGCTCTGATACCATATTAGAGAATAGGGTTTTTGTCTAATTGTATTGTATTTCCTTGAATCACAGAGAATATATACAAAAGGTCATAGTTCTATTTTAGGAAACAACTTAACTACCCTAGGACTAATTTAGGAAACAAAATATCTTCTAGGCTATAATTCCTTGATAAAGGAAATTACATTTATTATTTCCTAATTACACACAAAAATATATACATTCCTAAAATAACATTCCTAAGAAACAATACACGAATCCACACGGATTCCAACCGGATTCCAACAAGGAGTAAGAGGGTTTTTGGGGCTCACTGGCTACTATCGGAAGTTTATTGAAGGGTACAGAAAAATAGCAAAACCATTGACAGAGTTGACAAAGAAAGAGGGATTTAATTGGGGAGTAGCAGCCCAAGAGGTGTTTGATACCCTCAAAAGAGTAGTCACTTCCGCAGCAGTCCTTGCACTTCCGAATTTCACACAGAAATTCCGCATTGAGCGTGATGCTTTGAGAACTGGATTAGGAGCAGTATTGATGCAAAATGGCAAGCCCATTGCTTTCTACAGCAAGGCCCTCTTTGATAGATCGTTAGCCAAATCAACATATGAGAAGGAAATCATGGCAGTAGCTTTGTCAATTCAGCACTAGCGGCTGTATCTCTTGGGGAGAAGTTTTGAAATTTATACAGACCAAAAAAGCCTCAAACATTTGCTTCAACAGCGGATCACAACTTCTGATCGGCAGTGTTAGATGGCCAAGTTGCTTGGTTATCAATTTGATATCATATATAAACCTGGATAAGAGAACAAAGCAGCGGATGCCTTATCCCGATTACATGAAAATGAAGAACTTCGGATGTTACTCTTTTATTCGGAGTGGTTGGATGGTCGGAAAGTGGCTGAAGAAGTGCAAAAGGACTCCAAACTCCAGGAGATCATTGCTGACCTTGAGCAAAAACCTGATTCCAGACTAGGTTATTAATTTCAGAATGGGGTTTTGTTGTATCACGGTAGACTGGTCATTCCAAGCACATCAAGTTGGATTCCACATCTTTTGGCCGAATTTCATAGTACGCCTCTAGGTGGCCACTCTGGTTATTATCGCACATATCAGAGGTTATCTGAAAACCTCTATTGGATTGGCATGAAAAACAAGGTGCAAGAATATGTCAAGAGCTGTGATGTCTGTCAAAGACAAAAATATTTGGCTATGTCCCTTGCTGGTATGCTACAATCCTTGAATATTCCAGATTTAGTTTGGGAAGATATTTCAATGGATTTTATAGTCGGGCTGCCCAATCCAAGGGATATGAAGCAATATTGGTGGTGGTAGATAGACTTCCTAAATACAGCCACTTTATGTTATTGAAGCATCCCTATACAGCTAAGTTAGTAGCTGAATTATTTGCTAGAGAAGTAGTCAGGCTGCATGGGATTCCAAAATCCATTGTGAGCGACAGGTGTAACATCCCGGGACTGCCTGCAAGATTGACGAGTGTCTCTACAAACTAACACGGGTTTTTTCAGTGTGATTTGTCTTCACTTATACGCATCTTAGAAAACTTTCCAAGAGGTCACCCATCCCACAATTGCTCCAGGTCAAGCACGCTTAACCATGGAGTTCTTATGTTCTAGGCTCCCAAAAATGGTATCAGAGACGGGACCTCTGCCAGTACAGTGTGGTTCGGGGACGAACCAAGCGGAAGTTGGTGGGCATGTGACGTCTTGGGGCCGACGAGGGCGGGGAGTGATCGCCGGTGCTAAAATGAAAGCATCAATAAGCGGCTCCTGGCAGGCTTCTAGGCGAAGAGTCTCATGAATGAACTGAATACGCACCGGAATGAGAGGGATTCAAAGACTGTACAGGTATGTGACTGTATAGTTGAGGATGATTTAAAAAGAATTGATTAGGCGTAGCCATATCAACAAACTGCAACTTCTTTTTGGGAGCCTAGAACATAAGAACTCCATGGTTAAGCGTGCTTGACTTGGAGCAATTGTGGGATGAGTGACTTCTTGGGAAGTTTCCTAGGATGCGTGTGAGTGAGGACAAAGCACGCTGAAAAGACCCGTGTTGGTTTGTGGAGACACTTGTCAATTCTGCAGACAGTCCCGTGATGTTACAACAGGGACCCTATTTTTGTGAGTAGCTTTTGGAAAGAATTATTTAAGCTGCAGGGCACGAGGTTACGGATGAGTTCAGCATATCATCCAAAATTTGATGGCAAAATTGAAGTGTTAAACAGGTGCTTAGAGACTTATCTCAGATGTTTTGCGTCTGAACAACCTAGACATTGGTTAGTGTGGCTTCATTGGCTGAATTGTGGTATAATACCACTTTACCAGGTGTCCATTGGTATGACCCCATTTGAGGTAGTGTATGGCCGCAAACCACCTACCATTACTCGCTACTTGCAAGGGGAAACTCGAGTAGAAGCAGTGGCGGGGGATTTAATTGATCGAGACAAAGCTCTTCGTCAATTGAAGTATAATTTGGAGCGAGCAAGGTGTAGAATGAAGAAGTTTGTAGACAAACATAGGCGTGATCAGTCATTTGCAGTAGGAGAATGGGTTTTCTTGAAGCTAAGGCCACATCGACAGCATTCTGTGGCAAGGAGAATTAATCCCAAATTATCTCCACGGTATTTTGGTCCATTTCCAATTGTGGAACGGATTGGTACTGTGGCTTACAAATTGGAACTCCCTGCGACTTCTAGAATCCATCCAGTATTCCATGTTTCTCAGCTGAAACTGGCAGTGGGGACATATTCTATAGAGCAGCAATTACCGGAAGGAATGGAAATGGAGATCAATGATGCAGTTGAACCTGAATCTGTTTTGGCTACCCGACAAATTGAAAAGGAGGGGGACACCATTAGTCAGTGGCTGCTGAAGTGGAAGGAAAAAGCCTTGGAGGATGCCACTTGGGAAGATGAATTCACCATCAGGAGCCAATTTCCATCATTCGGCCTTGAGGCCAAGGCTGTAGTTATACCGGGGGGCAATGTTAGGCCCGATGAAGGGCAGCTGGTTAATGGGCCAGATCAAAGGCCCAAGGTCTGGAAGGTGTATATCAGGAGAGTTAGGAAGGGACAAAATGGGGAGTGACTTGGCAAGTTAGTTATGCTGGAATGAGTATGCACGTTTGTGGGGACAGTTATTACTTATTAGGCTAGTGGGGGAGAAAGAATAGGAGGGTAACTTTTCTGTTATTGTTTTCTCGGCTGTAAGCTTGGGCAGAGAATTTCATCTCTGTGGAGCCTTAGGCTCTGGGTAGCGAGGGAGAATAGGAGGACTATATCCTTCTGTAATCCTGTTCTGTTTCTTTGTTAAAATTCAGTAATACGTTTCTTTTCATTCTGTGTGATTTTTATCTTTGGGTCTACCATTTTCATTCACACTTCAGAGTCATATTACTGCCCGAATACTATTCCTCATGGGATCACTTCCAGATTTGGTAACCTACTGGGTTTGTATTTTATACAAGAAAATGATACTCCCGAGTCAGCGGTTGCAAAACTTTTTGCATCTGTCAAGATGAGTAGCAAGGAGTATGGTATGCTGAGCCACTGCCTGCAAAATTTGCCTTCTGAAGGACAAATTCGGGTGTGTATTTAGTTAACTCCTGACCGAACCCCCCTCTCAGATTGTTAAATTTGTATCCTTTACTGATTTTTATTTTGATGTAGGCAACGGCTTCTGAGGTACAAATCTTCTTGTCTCTGGCAAAAAGAAGGAGGCTTTACAATGTGCCCAAGAAGGTCAATTGTGGGGACCTGCACTTGTTCTTGCTTCACAACTTGGTGATAAGGTTAGCTGTCAAATTTTCTGCGTATTGAATACTGTACTGAACTACTGATGCTGAAATTTCTGAGGTAGACAGTCCCTTGTGTGTGTCTTACAGTCCATTTTCATCCTGCTTTTGTTGGGGGAATAAATTCCGTACTTTTTTGGACTGCAGTTCTATGTTGATACAGTGAAGCAAATGGCACTTCGCCAATTGGTTGCAGGATCACCTCTGCGCACATTATGCCTTCTAATTGCTGGGCAACCAGCTGAAGTTTTCTCTACTGACAGTTCAATTAGTGGGACTCCTAGTGCTTTTGATATGCCTCAGCAACCCGCACAGGTGATCTTAACAGGATAAACTAATAAGCCATGCTAGGGCTATGCAATTCAGATGTTTTCTTGCTTCCACGTTTCAATAGTTGCAAAGGTTATTGCTTTTTATTTGACTTGGAAAGCTCACGCCTTTGTTGTTGCTTTGCAATTTCAGTTTGGATCTAATGGCATGGTTGATGACTGGGAGCAGAATCTGGCTGTAATAACTGCAAACAGAACCAAAGATGATGAAGTTGTAATTATTCATCTTGGTGATTGCTTGTGGAAGGAAAGAAGTGAGGTATAGTTGTTCTGAATCTATATTTTCTGCTATTTTATGATTTTTGTAGATTTCTTTTCTGCTTCTGATTTAAGACTCATATTTTAGATCACTGCTGCACACATCTGCTATTTAATTGCTGAAGCAAACTCCGAGTCATACTCAGACAGTACAAGGCTCTGTCTAATAGGAACAAATCACTGGAAATTTCCTCGAACTTATGCTAGTCCAGAGGCTATCCAAGGTCATTGAAATCTCTTTAGCTCTTAAGTTGCTTTTTCCACAAAATTTGGTTGTTCTATTGCATTTGCATGTTTTGAGTCCTTTTCTCACAGAATGTAGTGTATGCTATGTCTATCTGCTAACATCTCTCTCTCTCTCTCTCTTACTTGGGACTTTTGCTGGTTCCCAACTGCTTAACTTTCCTGGATTTTGGAAGGTTAAAACTTGGATCTTTCTTATTCTCTATTATATCTGTTTACATGCTTGAGAAGATGGCATTTACTCTCTTAATTACCTCTCCAGTCTTTGGTTTATCATCAAATGAATGTGACATTTTTAAAACCTTGTGTTCTGTAAACTTTTTGAATAACCTCTCTCCGTGTGACATATCTGTGCCACCTCAACATCTATTTCTCTCTAAAGAAAATCATGTTTAATGTGATCCAATTTTTTGTAAGATCTTTTTCTTGAAGCAAGGTAAAGTAATTTTCATTCTGCTAGATCTGTTCTTTATTTGGATCTGAGATTTTGGTTTGGTTTTTGGGTAAAAATTGGTGCTTGTTATGTGTTTTGGTTTTGAATTGAGTTCAGATCTGAAGTGTGTTATGGGTTTTGTGCCAGTTCCAGTTTGTGTTTGAGAAATTGCTGAGCTGTCTTAGGCTTAGGATTTTTTTTTCTCTTCATGTGCAATTGATATGGCTTCAGATTGTGTGTTAAGGTGCAATTATTGGTTAGGTTCTTGATAAGAAGAAGTGGGTCATTGAATAGATGTGCATTATATGTGTGGATTGCTGATGATTCTATGGGGTCAGTGGATCTAGTTGTAATTTGAATCTGCTTGTTGCGTGTCATTTTTTTGTGTAACTATTTTTTTTGTTTTTGAACAAAATTTGCGGCAGAGGAGGAAAAATGTGCCGCAACTTTTTCACAGAACATCGCAATCAGCTAGAGCGATAGTCAAAGCCGTAGATGTTGGAGAGATTTGTGGCTGCTTTGAGGCAGATATAGTGGCCGCAAATTTGCGGCGGAAATTAAATCTGACACAAACTATATTGCGACGATAGTTTTTGCGTTGGTCACGAATCCGCTGCAAATTGACAATTTGCGGCGGATTTTAGCCTGTTTGCAGCAGATTCATCCTTCGCAAATTATGATTTTTCTTGTAGTGCTTGTAGTTTTTCATGGAGGAAGTCTAGAACCCATATATTCCAAAAGAAATTCCTCAAGTATAAAAGGAGGAACTTAGTGGGAATAGATATCCCATATGAAGGCTGCTGAGGCTGAAAGTTAGACAAAATTCATTTCAGACAAAAATCTGGCAGAGAAGTTTTCCAGACATACAAAACCTTGGCTTTAAGGTGGAGAGATGCCCAACACTGTCTAGAAGGCTTCCCTATTTAAGAGAATTGTTCTGACAACCAACACATTCAAAGTTGACAGATTTCCCGAACTTGTGAAAATTGGAGCAGAAAACAAATCCTCACAAAGATTGACATGTTGGAGATGTTCAAGTCGACCTAACCAATATGGGATTTAAGCACGAAGCCTGTTGTGATACTATCATAATGCTCTCAAGTTTGGAAGAGTCAAACAAAGTGTACCAGTAAGGAAGTTGGCCTTGTAAACTATTTTACCAAGATGAAGGTAGGAAAGGCGAATAAGATTGAACAATCCAGCAATTAATAGAGTGAATCAAGAACTTCTATTTTCATGTAAAAAAAAATGGAATTCAATATTACATGATAACTTTATTTCCCACAACATACAATAATAATACTATGCTGCAAATCTACTATCAACAAGAAGATTGCAATTTGTACCACGTTATCAAGAAAACGAAAATAGGCATACCTCCATGATCTATAAATGAACAAGGGAGCAACCACTCTCCAAAATCCCACAACAAATCCAAATGCCATACTCACAAAAAACCAATTCACTCCATACCCATCACTCTCTTTGTCATTTTGATCAGCTTTAGGAATTTTTGTAGAGGAACTACAGTTGATAGGTAGTGGTGGACCGCACAAATTATTGCCAATAAAGTTTGGTACTCCAAAGCTTTGCAATTGAGTGCCTGTTGGAATTTTCCCTTTCAAATTATTATAAGACAAATCCAGCGTGCTAAGAAAGCTTAAGTTTGATATGGATGGAGGGATTTCACCAATGAGACGATTTCTTGTAAAATCAATGCACTTTAAAGATCTCATATTGCCAACACTTTGAGGAATCTTGCCAGTTAATTTATTATTGGACAAGTTCAAAGAAAGCAATACCGATAGATTTGTGATTTCTTTAGGTATCTCTCCGGTTAAATTATTTGAAAGATCAATGTATGTCATCAAGCCAAGAAGATGATTGTACTCAATACTTCTTCCTTTCAACCATAGGAAAACACTTAAAGTACTGCCTTCTGTTACTGTCTTGTTCTCATTGCAATAGATCAATGAATCCCAATTGTTGTTCTTTATCTTCATGGAATCGAAGTGGTTGAAACAATTTGGTATATTGCCAGACAAATGATTTTGTGCAAGGTCCAAAACTTGAAGAAAATGCAAAGCACATATTTGATTGGGAATGTGACCCAAAAATCTGTTTGATCGAAGGCGAAGAATTTTCAAATTTAAGAGCCTTTCTCCAACCCAGGCTGGAATAATTCCTGAAAGTTTATTTTCCCCAAGGTCTAAGGAGATCAACTTGCTAGTGTTCTTCAGAATGAGAGAGAATTCCCCCGAGAGTGCATTGTTATGGATCTGCAAAGACTGTAGCTGAGATAAGGACCCCATGGATAGGGGCAAGTCCCCTGTCAAATAGTTGCTTTGTAATCTCAGATCCATCAGATATGGCCACATTATCCAACAATCAGGTATTTCCCTTGATAAATTATTTGATGCAAGATTCAAAAATTCTAAGTTCTTTGGCCTGTGTTGTTTTTTACATATAAAATCAGTCATGGATCCAGGGAATGAATTGCTTGAAAGGTCTAACCAATACACGTTAGCAGAAAGATAGGGTAATTGGCCACTTAAGTGGTTTGAGCTCAGATCAAACGATTCGAAATTTATCGGATTCTTTAACGTATTTGTGAGCTCTCCGTGGATATGATTACAAGAGAGGTTGACATAAAACGCCTGAGAAAATGTTTCCCAAAACCAAGTGGGAATAGAATTTGAAATCCCAGTGTTAGACTTGTCCAAAAAAACAAGATTCTTTTGTGATTGAATTCATGATGGAAAGTTGGGGCCTAAATGCCATGAGGCCATGAACAATAAGGAAAATTGAAAACTAGGACTCCAATTGGTACTCACTTTCAAAGTGAGATCATTCCCTGATGCATGAAGCAGTCGTAAACATGTAAAATTGACAAGGTCAGCTTCCTTAACAACCCCTTGAAATAGATTATCGCAAATAGTAAGGGCTGACAATTTGGAGAGTAATCCAAGAATTCCAAATGGATTTCCATTGAATTTGTTTCGGAACAAAGAAAGAAATCTTAGTGATGAAAGTTTTCCTAATGATCGAGGGAGTTCACCATGAATTGAATTGCCGAAAAGAGCAAGTACGACAAGATTTTTGAATATCCCAATCTGATATGTCAGATGGTCTAAAAGTTGAGAATTGGTTACACGAAGAGTTTTGAGGCCATGTGAAACATATTATCGAATCGTTTGATCTGAGCTCAAACCACTTAAGTGGCCAATTACCCTATCTTTCTGCTAACGTGTATTGGTTAGACCTTTCAAGCAATTCATTCCCTGGATCCATAACTGATTTTATATGTAAAAAACAACACAGGCCAAAGAACTTAGAATTTTTGAATCTTGCATCAAATAATTTATCAAGAGAAATACCTGATTGTTGGATAATGTGGCCATATCTGATGAATCTGAGATTACAAAGCAACTATTTGACAGGGGACTTGCCCCTATCCATGGGGTCCTTATCTCAGCTACAGTCTTTGCAGATCCATAACAATGCACTCTCGGGGGAATTCTCTCTCATTCTGAAGAACACTAGCAAGTTGATCTCCTTAGACCTTGGGGAAAATAAACTTTCAGGAATTATTCCAGCCTGGGTTGGAGAAAGGCTCTTAAATTTGAAAATTCTTCGCCTTCGATCAAACAGATTTTTGGGTCACATTCCCAATCAAATATGTGCTTTGCATTTTCTTCAAGTTTTGGACCTTGCACAAAATCATTTGTCTGGCAATATACCAAATTGTTTCAACCACTTCGATTCCATGAAGATAAAGAACAACAATTGGGATTCATTGATCTATTGCAATGAGAACAAGACAAGAATGTATGCAAAAGATTTTAAGTGTTTTCCTATGGTTGAAAGGAAGAAGTATTGAGTACAATCATCTTCTTGGCTTGATGACATACATTGATCTTTCAAATAATTTAGCCGGAGAGATACCTAAAGAAATCACAAATCTATCGGTATTGCTTTCTTTGAACTTGTCCAATAATAAATTAACTGGCAAGATTCCTCAAAGTATTGGCAATATGAGATCATTAGAGTGCATTGATTTTACAAGAAATCGTCTCATTGGTGAAATCCCTCCATCCATATCAAACTTAAGCTTTCTTAGCACGTTGGACTTGTCTTATAATAATTTGAAGGGGAAAATTCCAACAGGCACTCAAGTGCAAAGCTTTGGAGCACCAAACTTTATTGGCAATAATTTGTGCAGTCCACCACTACCTATCAACTGTAGTTCCTCTGCAAAAATTCCTAAAGCTGATCAAAATGACAAAGAGAGTGATGGGCATGGAGTGAATTGGTTTTTTGTGAGTATGGCATTTGGATTTGTTGTGGGATTTTGGAGAGTGGTTGCTCCCTTGTTCATTTATAGATCATGGAGGTATGCCTATTTTCGTTTTCTTGATAACATGGTAGAAATTGCAATCTTCTTGGTGATAGTAGATTTGCAGCATAGTATTTTTATTGTATGTTTTGGGAAATAAAGTTATCATGTAACATTGAATTCCATTTTTTTTACATGAAAATTGAAGTTCTTGATTCACTCTATTAATTGCTGGATTGTTCAATCTTATTCGCCTTTCCTACCTTCATCTTGGTAAAATAGTTTACAAGGCCAACTTCCTTACTGGTACACTTTGTTTGACTCTTCCAAACTTGAGAGCATTATGATAGTATCACAATGAGAAAGCTTCGCGGCTTAAATCCCATATTTTGGTTAGGTCGACTTGAACATCTCCAACATGTCAATCTTTGTGAGGATTTGTTTTCTGCTCCAATTTTCACAAGTTCGGGAAATCTGTCAACTTTGAATGTGTTGGTTGTCAGAACAATTCTCTTAAATAGGGAAGCCTTCTAGACAGTGTTGGGCATCTCTCCACCTTAAAGCCAAGGTTTTGTATGTCTGGAAAACTTCTCTGCCAGATTTTTGTCTGAAATGAATTTTGTCTAACTTTCAGCCTCAGCAGCCTTCATATGGGATATCTATTCCCACTAGGTTCCTCCTTTTATACTTGAGGAATTTCTTTTGGAATATATGGGTTCTAGACTTCCTCCATGAAAAACTACAAGCACTACAAGAAAAATCATAATTTGCGAAGGATGAATCTGCTGCAAACAGGCTAAAATCGCCGCAAATTGTCAATTTGCAGCGGATTCGTGACCGACGCAAAAATCGTCATCGCAATATAGTTTGTGGCGGATTTAATTTCCGCTGCAAATTTGCAGCCACTATATCTGCCTCAAAGCAGCCACAAATCTCTCCAATGATACGGATGCCAGTAGTATGCGGTGTTAATGGCGGAAAAGTCATGCACATTTTTTCCTCCTCTGTCGCAAATTTTGTTCAAAAACAAAAAAAAAATAGTTACACAAAAAAATGACACGCAAGCCGATTCAAATTACAACTAGATCCACTGACCCCATAGAATCATCAGCAATCCACACATATAATGCACATCTATTCAATGACCCACTTCTTGTTATCAAGAACCTAACCAATAATTGCACCTTAACACACAATCTGAAGCCATATCAATTGCACATGAAGAGAGAAAAAAAAACCTAAGCCTAAGACAATTTCAAGAATTTCTCAAACACAAACCTGGAACCCAGACAAAACCCATAACACACTTCAATCTGAACTCAATTCAAAACCAAAACACATAACAAGCACCAATTTTTACCCAAAAACCAAACCAAAATCTCAGATTCAAATAAAGAACAGATCTAGCAGAATGAAAATTACTTTACCTTGCTTCAAGAAAAAGATCTTACAAAAAATTGGATCACATTAAACATGATTTTCTTTAGAGAGAAATAGATGTTGAGGTGGCACAGATATGTCACACCTGAGAGGTTATACAAAAAGTTTACAGAACACAAGGTTTTAAAAATGTCACATTCATTTGATGATAAACCAAAGACTAGAGAGGTAATTAAGAGAGTAAATGTCATCTTCTCAAGCATGTAAACAGATATAATAGAGAATAAGAAAGATCCAAGTTTTAACCTTCCACAATCCAGGAAAGTTAAGCAGTTGGGAACCAACAAAAGTCCCAAGTAAGAGAGAGAGAGATGTTAGCAGATAGACACAACATACACTACATTCTGTGAGAAGAAAAGGACTCAAAACATACAAATGCAATAGAACAATCAAATTTTGTGGAAGAAGCAACTTAAGACCTAAAGAGATTTCAATGAACCTGGATAGCCTCTGGACTAGCATAAGTTCTGGATAGCCTCTGGACTAGCATATGTTTAAAAAAATATTTATAAAATGTGTGACAAAATCTTATAAAACTAAAAAAGAAAATATTCATGTAAATTTTTATTTTATGTTAGTTTAATTTTTATATTTTTTTTCATTTCATTTGTATTTTTTGTTCTTTCTTTGCCTATGTAATTTTAATATTATTATTTTTTTAAAAGAGTTTTTACATCAACATTCTAACTTATTGAGTTTTTAGTATTTGAATATGTATTAAATATTTATACAAACATGTAGTGTTGTATTGAAAAAAGGAGAAGATATTCCGCTTTTTGGGGATAGAAGTTTTTTTATTCGTATAATGTATTTTGATTATAATTTTTACGTATTTGAGAAGTTGTAATTTTTTTTCTTATACATTTTTATTTTTATTATTTGGTTATTGATTTTTTTAATTATTATTTGATTTTTGTACATGTGACATTTTCTTTATCACATGTCTTATGTCGTTATATAAGATCATATATAACAGAAAATGATTACATAAGATGACATATGACAAAATATTAGTTATTCTATCACATGTCAAAAAAGTAATATAATTATTTATTGACTGAGATGACATTTGACAAAATTGGATGTCGTATGTTCAAAGCAAGTCATGATCCATTTAATAAGACTAATTCGAGATTTAGAAAAAACATAAAAATTTAAGTCTTATGAATAATTAGGTTAATAATTACTTGTTTTGAAATATTATTTTAATTAGCCTAATAATCTTATTTTTTATTAGTTTACTTTTCTTAAAATGGTTAAATATTTATTTAAAAATTTACCTTGAACAACGGTCAATCTTTCAATAATTTTGTCATAAAGATATTAAATTATAAATAATATATAAAACATATATTCATTAATTTTATTATTTTCTTTATAAAGAGTCCACCCCATTATGTAGATATGTTATTAATTTTAAAATGTTGATTATGAATTTTAAAATTTATGATATTATTAATTGTTAATTATAATATTGGTGATTATTAATTATTAATTATTAAATACATTTGAATTAGCCATATTAATGTAATTAATATAATTATTATTTTGATATGAAATTGATTATGAATGCATGAAATATGTAAATTGTGAAAGCACTAAATTTCTCTAATTTATGTTAAATAATTTTTTATTTAAATTTACATTATATAGTTGATTCTAAATGTATGAAACATGTATATTAATGTCAAAAAATTATTTTTGTGATTTTTCTTTTGTACATATTTATTTCTAATATTTTTTAAAAGATTGTAATAATAACAATTAACTTAATGCTTTAATTATTATCATATATCATGTCATAATTTATATTTATTTATTCATATATTTTGGTTTCTAATTTCGTAGTAGAGTATTCATAGTTTACTAAATAAATTAATTTGGATAATAATCAGAAGGAATTTTACAATAATTGCAAAAATTTACCAATTTCAGATATTGTCAATCTCACTAGCTTACGCTCGATTGAGATTCGCAATTTGAGGTCGCTTCTCATCGAGGACCAAAAAGCAGTTCTTCTATTTCTTATCTTTTTTGTTTTCCTCTTATTGACTTTTTTTTATTTTATTTATTTTATTATTTGGTTTTTGTACCAAAAATTATGACTTGTTCTTTATGTCAGAAACGGGAGGCTTCTTCATAGGTATGATTGACTCGCATATCACCAACCAATAATATGTCTAACGTTGTATAATAGTAATGAGAAGACTACAATTGATTCGTTGGCAAAAATTTAGAAAGAAGTATAAATTAGTCTTCTATAATAAGGGAAAGGAATTGGAAATAAAAATTAGAAATAATTCTGCAATGAATTAAAAAATTTACTAATTATATAGATTGACAATTGATAGTCTTTGACAAAAGTAACAAAGTTACTTTGAAAAATATCCTAACCTCTCAACTACTCCACTCCCAACCTAGAGGTTGTTGGAGGTCTGTCGCCATCAGTCATCGCTTGTTCGCTTTAGCAGCTACCACTTTCAAGTACAATTTCTCCTATGTTCTTATTCTTCTTTCTCAACTCCCTCTCTGTCCTTATTTTTACATAACTTTGATTTGTTCGCAAGGTCATGAGCCTTTTACATCGCTCGCTGGTACAGTTTATAAGACTCACAATACTGTACCCATGGGAAGAAGATCAAGCAATCACGACAAAGAAGAATACTGATATGTATTTTGGGGCTTCAACATAGTCTTCTATTTTATTAGAAATTCTAAGTTTCAAAATGTTCTTCTATTTTATCCAAAGAATGAGTCTTTCTAGGTTTCATCATACTTTTGTATTTCATTCAAAGAAGTAGAATTTCTTTTTCTATTACCAGAAAACTCAGAAAGATGAAACTAAAAAGCTGAAACGTGATTTTGATTTAAAGTTATTTGATTTTTTTATTAATTTATTTATTTTATTGGTAATTGTGGCATTAGTCACATCACTTTACACATGAAAAAAATACCATATCAGATGACACATGACAAAAATTTACCTTTACTATTTGTTACATGTCATCAAATCAAACTATGTACTTGCTGACAAGGAATACATATGGTAACTTTTCAAGTCATCTACTTTCTCTTTATATATTATTATTACTAGATTTTGACTCTTCGTGTGATTATTTGATAAATTAAGAATTAAATAATTAAAATAAATATAATTATAAATAAAATATATGTAATAATTCATAAAAAATAATATTTATAAATTTAACTTAAAAATATATAAAACATTTTTTATTTAAGTAAGAATCTTAGTTGTCATTATCATATTATGTTAATTAATTAGCAATATTTGTTTAAAATAACCACATAAAACTATAATTATAAGCCATCAAATATATATACACACATCAAACATTTTGTAATAAAAATTATAATTATTAACCTCACCAAAAAGATATAATTAATAAAAGTTAATTTTCTAATAATAAATTGTATTCAATCAATTTAATTATGTTTTAATGTAGAACCGTTGTTATAATATTCAATAATAGTGTTTTTAGAGACACTTCACCAAGCAATTTGTTAAGGATATTCTCTAAGCACTTTCAACACTTAGTGTAATCCTTATATAAAGTGTTGAGTAAATACTTTGCTTGTAAACCTTCTAAAACTACCAATTAAAAAAAGAATGAGAATAGAGAAAGAAGGATTTAAAAATTAACATATTGATTTAATTAGAAATGATTGATCAAAATTCTTGAACAATTAAAGGATTTCCATTTATTTTTTATTCGAATGTCATACAGATACATATCTGCACACACCTTCATTACTATGAGTCTATCTTTAAAGCCTAGAGGATTTATCCATTGACTTGTATCCATACTCACTCGTTGTGACACTCTTCTTTAAATTATAAAAGAAGTATGAATATTCTCCTTCAATCTCCTCCAATGATTTATAATGCTCGAGTGTCTATTTAAAATTATAATAATCTTCAAAATACCATACATCTTCACCTTCTTCTGATATTAGTACATAATCTAGCAAAATGTTGAAATATATATTTTGATTAAAATGCTGAATTTCAACAAACGAAATATAATAAGAACAACAACAAAGTGGTCATTTACTTTTATTAATACTCTTAAGAACTAATAACAAAAATTAACATTAAATTTATGAATAGAAGAATAAATTTTATTGAAACCCAGCGTACATTAACATGCAGAACAAACATAAAACAATACATTATAATTATTGAAATTCATATATGAAATTGGAAAATCTTTTGAATGCACATGTTGTCTAGAGAGATTTGTCAACAACAACATAAACCTTTGAATCGAAAACATGATTTTCAACTTTTGCCACTTTGTGCTAGTCAGAGAGGATGTCAGGGATGCAAACTTTGAACTTAATAACAACTTGACTTAAATTTGTCTAATTTCACACGTGTCCATCGTGTCCATTAGTAGTATGATCCAATTATTGCACAAAGCTAGAAATAACACAAAAAGTACTTGATATCACTGGAAACTTGATAAAATTTCCAGCATTAGAAAACGACTAATGCAAAGATTAAAAATTTAGTGTTGTATATTGAAAATTTTATATCCATAAAATAGGCGTGACTAACCAGTAAGTAGATTTTGTATCCAAGTAGCTTATGAATCTTGTGCTTCTTGTATGAAAAATAGAATATAGGGTTGATATTAATACCATGAAATTGAAATGAATGTCTTTTTACATTAAAAAAAAAAGCAACGAGAAAACAAAAAAGAAAAGAGCAATTTTTTTGTACTAACCATGCCTAGAGTTTCTTCTTTGCAGATGTATTGAAGTATAACATTGCTGTAAATATATAGATCGGTAGCAAGAAGGTTACTCTGATTTAAAAATAATATAATGAAAATAATTAGATATAGTAATTAAATAAAAACTTTCTATGTATAAAATCAATTGAAATCAATTCGAATAAGAAGGAAATTTCAATTAGAATAATTAAAATAAATTTATTTTAAGAATCCAGATTATGAATAATAATTTTAAGCTTGTTGATTAGTTGACTTTGGTTAGTCACTTTAATATTTTCAGTAAGTAGTTACATAAAATAAAAGTCAAATCAAATCACCCAACATATAGAAATAAAAAATTGTCACCTTCAATTAATCATTGAATCCCAAATTATCTGATTTGGAAATAACATAATAAACATAATTAGATATAGTAATCAAATAAAAACTTTTCATGTATAAAATCAATTGAAATCTATTCGAATAGGAAGAGAATTTCAACTAGAATAATTAGAATGGCCAAATCAAATCACTCAACATATTGAAACCCAAAATTCTCGTCCTCAATTAATCATTGAATACCAAATTATCTAATTTGACAATAAATCAATGAATATAATTAGATATAGTGATCAAATAAAAAAATTTCGTGTATAAAATTAATTGAAATCAATTCGAATAAGAAGAAAATTTCAATCATATAATACGTTACTATTTTTTTTATAAATTTATTAATTCCTAATCAAAATTAATTCCTAATCAATTTGATAGAATGAGATGAAGTAGCTAAATGTTGATTAATCATATAATATGTTGACATTAGAATGATTGATTCTTTTGTATGAATGGTGACTATCGACTGATTATTAATTTTAAAGTATTAATTCAGTCATATAATACAAAAGAATGATCAATCAATTTATTAATTTCTAATCATATAATACGTGACAATTAATATCATATTATTCTTTATTAATTCCTCCAAGGCTTTTGTATATTAGGATTCTCATTAAAAATAAATCGAAGCTAATATTTAATGTTGACCACAATATATATTAGGAAATTAGCTAAATTGATTCGTTGACAAAATATTAGAAAGAAGCATAAATTAGTCTTCTACAATAACAGGAAGGAATTGGAAATAATAATTAGAAATAATTATACAATAAATTAAAAAAATTATCAATTATAGAGATTGACAATTGGTGATCTTTGACAAAAACAACAAAACTACTTTGCAGAATGTCCTAACCTCTCAATTATTCCCACTCCCAACCTAGAGGTTGCCGGAGGTTGTCGGAGATCGCCACCAGTCACCGCTCGTCCGCTTTAGCAACTGTCACTCTCAGGTACAATTCTTCCTATGTTCTTATTTTTCTTTTTCAACTCCCCTCTCTGTCTTTATTTTTACATTAATTTGATTTGTTCATAAGGTCATAAGTCTCTTACATCGCTCGCTGGTATGATTCATAAGACTCGCAATGTTGTACCTATTAGAGGAAGATCAAGCAACTACGACAAAGAAGAAGACTGATATGTATTTTGGAGTTTTAACATAGTCTTCTATTTTGTTAAAAATTCTGAGTTTCAAATATTCTTCTATTCGTCTAAAGAATGAATATTTCTAGATTTCATTATACTTTGGTATTTCATTAAAAAAAGTAGAATTTCTTTTTCTATTACCAGAAAATTAAAAAAGATGAAACTAAAAAGCTGAAACATGATTTTAATTTAAAGTTATTTGATTTTTATTAATTAATTTATTATTATTATTTTTGTAAATGTGACATTGGTCACATCACTTTACATGTGAAAAAAAAGACTACATCATATGATACATGACAAAAATTTAGCTTTGCTATTTGTCACATGTCATTAAATAAATTCATGTACTTTCTGACAGGAAAGACACATGACAATTTTTCAAGTTATGTATCTTCTCTTTATATATTATATGATGATTATATGATATTATGTTATGTTATATTATATTATATTATATTATATTATATTATATTATATTAATTGATTAGTTTCATGTTCAGAAAGTGTAAAAATGTCTTAAAAAATAAAAAAGTTAGATTTTAATATAAGAAAGTAAAATTAGGGGGGGGAATATGTAAATAAAATAATGTTATATAAATAATATTTAATGGAAATAAAAAAGAGATCATAGTCATATTGTGTAAAAAGTTTAGATATCATACTGTATATTGAAGAGAAAATATTTTTGGTTAACATATTAAAAATAGATTTAATAGCAAGGACAGATCTTAATGAAGTTATAGTGTTGCTACAACCACCTCATTTTTATTTTTATTTTTTTATCTGCTATTTTTTATTTTTTGAAGTTTTATATATAGTATCATCTTTGTTAATAAATTAGTATATTGGCACTTGTAAAAAAAGATTAGTGTATTAGCAATATTTTTATAGTTGATATTATTATTAAAACGTTAATTGAGATATATTTATATATCCAATTGTTTATTTTTTTGCTAGTTGAGTGGCGAGTGAATTTTTCATTTTATATATTTTTTAACTAAAATTTTCTTATTACATCGATGCAATTACTATTTAGAGGTGTTAAAATGGGTCGAATCCGATGGACTGATTCAAATAACCCAATAAAATGAACAAATTGAGTCAAAAAATTTAATGTAAAATTGAAATTTAGCCTGAGTGGGCTTGCCTAATTTTGGCCCGCCCAGCAAGCCCAATACATAATTTTTAATTAAGGTATTATTATATAATTTATATGATATATAAAGATTTTGTTCTTATTTTTTAATGTAAATTAATATTTTTTTTATAAAAATAATTTTATTTGATATTTGATGGGATTTAACTATACAAAAGAAAAAAAAAGTGTTGAAACATAAAAATAATTTTTTTAAGTGTTGATAACTAAAGAAAAATAAAAAAATAATGATGCGGGCTAGCGGACCAATCCGGTCCAACCTGCAGCCCACATAAGGTCGGACTGAGTTAAGAATTTACTAACCCGCAATGTTCCTGGCCTGACCCAAAAATTTGTTAGTCCGATGTGGCCGGCCCAACCCGTCTTAACACTCCTATTTTTTTTTAAAGCAAAAAAGACATGCAAAGGCATAATTGCAATGCAAGAAATCCCAACTAGGTTGGCACCTCAGGTAATGTCAATCATCTGCAGCACACCTAAATTAATATTAAAAAAGAAAAGAATACAAAAACATAGGGGGCATTAACCAAACTCATGGCAAAAAGAGCATCAAGAGAATCTATAACAAGGGAGTCTTATCCTATCCCGAAAGAAATCTCCTTTAATAAAGTTACGAATTAAGTCCCACCACAATAAACCCTGAATGGAAGTGGCATGATTTGCCAACTTATCAGCACCGACATTTCTTTCTCTGTCTATATGCGAACAAATGAAGGACATTTTCCTTGTTAAAACTAAACAATTGAGCCATCTATTTCTTAGTTTCCAAGGCATAATCTTCAAAGATTTAAAGGCATCAATAACAAGCTTGGAGTCACATTCTAACCAAAGCTTATGCCATCCTTTACTGTAAGCAATTTCTATTGCAATAATAGCACCAAGAAACTCAGCATATATAGCATATGAGACACCAATGTTAAATGCGAAACAGCCCAAAGTTACAAAATTTGTACCTCGGAAAATACCTCCACAAGCAGTCATACCTGGAGAACCCTTTGCAGCCCCATCAGTGTTAACTTTGATCTAATAAGTATTTGGAGGGTTCCAGTTGACCTCAATAATCCTAGGAGCTGCTGAACGATTTCCTTGAACATTAAACTTATTCAGAATGATAGAATCCAAAATGTCCGAAGAGATGGAACCCTTTGATAAATTGCCTATGTAGGAGACATTTGCTTGAATCATGTTAATAGCAGAATGCAGAGAGATTTTTCTACCTTCAAACCTTATGCAATTTTTGATATACCAGAGAGTCCAAATAGAATACATGATGCAAGCTAAAATGACTTCTTTTGTTTGAGATCCCCAGCTTCTATTACACAAAGATAAAATAGAGAGGACAGAACTTGTATCAATAGGCATACTGAGACAGTTGCTAAGCCATAACCAGATTTGAGATGCGAAGTGGCATTGAAAAAATAGGTGGTCTGTAGTTTCATAGGTAGACTCACATAAGCAACACATAGAAACCAAATTGCAGCCCCTTAACCACAATTGATCATCAGTAGGGACTTTCCTATTAAGTAACCTCCAAAGAACAAAGGATTTAGAAGGAGGGATCACATTATTCCAAATCAATTTACCCCAATGAACAACCTGATTTCCTTTATGCAGAAACTGATAAGCCTCTTTTAGAGATAAGCAACCAGAAATTAAAGGATTCCAATTTAAATTATCAACCGCATGAAATTAAGGAATGCTAACCTCTTGCAATTCAATAGAAAGCTGTGGATATTTCTGCAGCATCTCTTGAGGAATACACCAAGAACCATCTTTTATAAAATTCCAAACAGAAGCTTTTAAAAGAGAATGACAATTTTTAGGAATGTCTAGCAAATCCACTAAAGGCTGTGAAAGCCAAGTATCACACCAGAAATTGATAGATCTACCATCTCCTATCTGCCACCTTGAATTAGAAATAACAGTATTGAAATGAGATTTCAAACCTGGCCAAATTGAGGAACAAAGGTGATGTTAAATAACATTTCCTTTCTTTACAGCTCTTGCTCAAAGAAGTATTGCCCAATGATTATCAGATGTAATAAATTCCTAACACAGTTTGAGCATAGAGGCATTATTAATGGATCTAAGAGACCTTATACCTAAGCCTCCTTCCTGACAAGGAGAGCAAACCATATGCCAAGGAACTGTGCAGATTTTCCTCACATGGATATCACCAGCCCAGATGAAATTCCTTAACCATCTATCAATCATCTTAATAAGAGAAATAAGCCAAGCATAAATTTGGAAAGAATATATAAGCATGCTCTGAATCACAGATTTAACTAATTGTACTCTTCCCATAATTGATAACATTCTACCTTTCCAAGAAGCAAGTTTCATTTTGATCCTGTCTGCAATTGGAAGTAAATGAACCTTTCGAGGTTTCCCTTTGAATAAAGGAATTCCAAGATAAACAAAAGGTAATCTTCTAGCAGTAAATCCCAGAACAACAGAAATAAAAGAAAGTCTACTACTAGGAATAGAACCATAGTAGAATTTTGACTTCTCACAGTTAATAATTTGGCCAGAAGCATCACTGTAAGTTTGAAAAAGTAGCATAAGATTATCAAGGTTCTTCATAGTCCCTTTACAAAAGATTAAGATATCATCCGCATAAAGAACATGACTTGGAACTTTGTAACCTCTAGGACTAGCCATGGACAATAACATACCAAGATTGACAAGTTTAGATATACCTCTACTGAGAACATCTTCAACAATGCAGAAAAGAAGAGGAGAAATAGGATCACCCTGCCTAACTCCTCTTTTACAAGAGAAAAAACCAATTGCCTTTCCATTAACCGAAATAGATAGCTTAGCTGAGTTGAGAATGACTTTAACCCAATTACAAAACAAAATGGTCAAAACCAAACCTGTCTAGAACCTTTAACAAGAAATTCTAGTCCATAGTATAAAAAACCTTCTTAATATCAATTTTGATAGCTATATTACCTCCAGATCTTTTATCAAGAAGGTTGATAGCTTCAGAAGCAACACCTATGCAATCTGAAATTTGCCTATTCTGAATGAATCCTCTTTGCTATTCAGAGACAATCTTAGGAGCAATTTTAGCTAGCCTATCCGCTAACACCTTTGTAATGATCTTGAATTTATAATTGGCAAGAGTTATGAGCCTATATTGACCAATTGTGACAGCATCTGGGGTCTTAGGAACCAAGACCACTAGATTAGAATTATAGTTTGACAGCAACCAGCCCTACTTAAAGAATTGTAAAACTGCATTATATACATCAGAGCCAACCACATCCCAATAGTGTTGAAAGAAAAACCCTCCAAAGCCATCAGGCCCAGGAGCACCATTTGCATTCATTGAGAAGACAAAATTTTTAATTTCTTCTAGAGAAGGCAGTTTTGTTAGCATAACATTGTCATCCTGACTAACTTCAGTAGAGATAACTTGGTCTATCAAGGCATTTTCAGAACAACTATTATCAGCAGCAAACAGATTGGAGTAGAAATCTAGAACATGTTTTTCAATTTCAACAAATTTCTCCAAAATCAAGTTACCATTTTTCAACATTGACATTCTTTTCGCAGTGTTTCTAATTTTGGTGACTTTGTGGAAAAAAGAGGTGCTTCTATCTCCATAAGAATGCCAATCAATTCTGAACTTTTCTTTCCAAAAGACTTCCTCATAGTGCAAAGCCTTATTAAGATCAAGCTAAGCCATTTTCTCTTTTTCAAAAAGATCATCAGAATAACCATCCTTGCTAATTTGCTCTTGAACTAAATCAACCACCTTCTGAGCATTGGCTACAATAACATGAACATCACTAAACTTTTCTATGTTCCAAGTTTTCAACCTATTCTTCAAGATTTTTAACTTCTCACTCAGAATAAACATTGGACAGCCAACAATTGATTGCTTCCAAGAATCAGAAATAATACTATGGCAATCTGGATGATTAACCCACATTCTCATAAATTTGAAAGAAGAACTATGAGGGACTATATCATTCTGAAGAGATAGAAGAATTGGATAATGGTCAGACTTATTCCTTGTGAAGGTGCAGCAAGAGATGTTATTCCAGCAATTTAACCAATTATCATTATAGCAAACCCTGTCCAACCTTTTTTCAGTGGCTGCATTTCCTCTTCTACCATTGAACCATGTGTATTCAGCTCCTTTTGTTGGAAGGTGAATAAGATTACAATCATCAGACCAGGATCTAAAATCATTGCAAGAAATTTGGGAAGGAGAGCTTTTGCCTCTATGCTCATGAGCACCTAAAACCGCATTATAATCCCCAAGATAGCACCAAGGACTAGGGTTCGACTGTTGCAAAGATTTCAATTCAAGCCAAAGCTGTCTTCTAACAACACTAGAGGTAGATGCATAAACTGAGGAAATAAAAAGAGTTTGGCCATTGGACACTATAGAGAAAGAAACATGTTGAGAGGAAGATTGAAAAATCACTGGATATAAAGAAGAATTACACATATACCACAAATTAGGAATTATGTCCCCTCTATAGTTAACAGCAAACAATTTCATATTGAATTAATCCCAAAATTTTGAAGGCAACCGATCAGATTTGATCCAAGGTTCAGCCATAAAGAATAAATCTGGTTTATTAGAGTTTAACAGATATTTTATAACTAATCTAGTTTCATGATTGGCTACTCCCCTAGCATTCCAATAAAGAAGCTTCATTAAGCTAAGTTCTTAGGAATACCTGCCCTGTTTCACTTTTTCTGATTGCCAGCCTTTTGTCCTGATTTTGCTTGTCTCCTAAGCTTCTTTTTTTTAGACTTAGTAAGCACCACAGTGAAATTATCCACTTCTTGATTCTGAACCAAGTATTTGTTTGCAGCATTAGCATCATTTTCCTCTTGATTCTGAACAGAAGGAGAGGCTTCCACATCCTCAGTTTCTTTTACAACCATATCCATTTGGTCACTCCATAATCTACCAATTATTCCCATATCATTCCCTACAATAGAGTCAAAATTTTGTGCTTCCTCAGCCCTTATTGTAGTGGAAAAATTAAAACCAGGGATAGTGCCACTATTAGAAGCCAATCTGTCTTGCATACTAGGATATTGATTGTGTCTAATAGATTGCATACTATTAGAGTTAATAGGGTTTCCAAAGTGATCCTCAACACTAATATTCTCAATATCCTCATCATCAGAACTCAAATCATTAACGTTATCAGTTTTCTGTGAGTTTGGAACAAAACTATCAGAACTAACCGATTTGACCACATGACTGCTATCACCTTGCACCTGATTGTTTATAACAGTAGCATCCATCTGATTTATTGGATTTTCATTTACTCGATCAATTGGAGAAATAATCTGATCATTCACAATCTTAGTGTGAATATTCTGATTCAGAATAGGAGAATTGCTGGTGTCTTCAACAACATGAATTGAGGCAGTCTTATTCGCATTAGCATCAAAATGAACATTGGGAATCACATTCTCATTCTCCACAGGATGAGCATCATCTTTTTCCTTTGGAACATAAACAAACTTTGATTTTGCAAGGAACTTTCTAATTACACAATCAGACTGATCTTGAGGTTTCTGATTATCAATATATGCCTTTCTGCAATTACCCATAGAGTGACCAATAAGTTGACAAGATTAACAAAATTCGGGCAATCTCTAATACTCAATGCCAACAAAAAATGCAAATTCCTCTCTTTCAACCAAAACTTGGTTTCTGAGTTTTCCTTTCAAATCGATATCAACTAACACTCTTGCAAAGTGTCCAAAAGTGTGTTTGCTTGCAGCCTCATCTAAACAAATAGGAATTCCAATGCTTCTAGCTATGGCAAAAATAATTTTGGGACTCCAGTATTCTTGAGCAAGACCAAGAATCCGGACCCAACATTGTACACTAGTTTGTCTTTGATTTGCGGGATTAAAATCAGGAGTCTATGCAAATAGATGCAAGAACCCATGATTCAAATTCCATGAACCAATAGCCCTCACACTTCGCAGATCATCAACTGAGGAGAAAACAAATTCATAATAACCCCTCCCAAAAGAGATCATGTTCTATTGGCCTAAAGGTTTCCATAAACCAGATAACTTAGTTCTCAAGTCTCCGGCTTTAATTGGGGTGTTACCCTTTGAAAGGATTAATCTACCATGTAGATGATTCTTGCATCTTTCCAGACCAGCCCTATAATCTTCTTCAGGGATCTTGATAGAAATCTCATCTCCTTTCAATCGAGGCCTTGGTAATTGACTATAGGGAATATCACATGCATTCTTTAATGCTTGTGCAAAAGTCTTTCGTTGAGGAGTTAGAGAAGAAACAGAAGGATCAAAGGCAGAAGAGGGAACTTGTTGAGAAGATGATGAGGCCTTAGCCAAGAAGCCCCAAAGGCAAACAACATTGACGTCGGCCATAAAAGCTTACATGCAAACTCTAGGAGTTACGTGAGAAGAAACCCTAGCAGAGCCATTCTTCAGACCCACATAACCTGCTTGTAAACATATTCTAACTTATTAGAAGTTGATAATATATCATATATAAACATATTCTAACTTATTAGAAGTTGTATGTTTATTTTTAAAATATATAGTGAAGTTTAAACATAAAATAATTGATACTTATTTAAGATGAAAGTTAGTGATAATTAAGAAAAATGTACAACTTCAACATATTTTTCCCTTAAAAAGTATAATTTTAACGCTTGAAGTTTAAGAATTGAATGTGAGAATAACCAACTTTCAAAATTTATAGAGTGACAATTTATTTGATATTAGTTATCTAAAGACACAAACAAATACGAAAATGTATATTATTTAGCCACCCAAAAATTTAGTTCAAGATCCGCCATTGTTTAACCGCATGAGTAATCTTTTATATTTATTCATAAAAATAAAATATTACATATTTAACATTACCAATAAAATATGCTTTTTGTAGTTAAATTTAGTCATTATCATTTTAGTAAGAGTGGTGCATCCTAGTTTTTATTAGACAAACAAGGTGACTTAACGTATAGCAGCTACAGCCAAATGATAGAGAGACATTTACGGCCCTACTTTATTGAAAATTTGAAACCATGTTCCAGTAAGAAGGGAATGTCCTTAGCATTGGAGCTTGCAATTCAACTCCTCATTCTGGAATGGGACTTCATTTTTGTCTTCAACTTTGTCACTCAATGATTCAACGAACAAATGTACCAACCATCTAACATGGGTTATGGGCAGAATTACATTGGCCTGTCCCAGCTTTGCTTTATTTTCTTTCTTTTTTTAAGCTAATTTTTTTCTGCATTTCCTGTTTTGCTCTGTTTGGGAGTTCTTTATGTGATGCCAAGCATAGTCATAGACATAAACATATTGTGGAAACTGGATTACACCATGCCTCTCTTCCTATTGAGTTTTACGTAACAGCATTCCAAACCACTAGTTTGTTAATATGCCTACATTGATTAATCTTCAAAATAACAATTTACTTGATTAATTATTTGAATAACAATTTTGTAGCTTTTCATAAATTTAATTACTGAATTTCTGTCTTGATTGAAAGATTTATACAAGTGTATTTTGGATATTAATTTTTTTAAAAAAAATCAAACTAATTTGAGGGGAATTAACGGGGGAATTATAATAAAGAAATTAGCGAGAGATTAACGAAGGAATAACGAGAGCAATTAGCAAAGGAATAGCGACGGATATATATCCAAAATTGGTATGGATTTCCAAGCTATAGTGACAGAATTTCCTTTGTTGATTTGCAAGGGAAACATACGCTATTTTTTAAAAAAATTTGTGACAGGTTAGCGAAGGATTAACGAGGAAAATTCCTATTGCTACATGTATTTAGCGACGAAATGTATTTCATCGCTACTTAGCGATGAAAAAAAAACCCGACAGACTTATCCCTCACTAATCCCTCGCTTCATTTTGGACATGCAAAGATGAGTCTATGCAAGACACTTTACCACAAGTTATCCAATTGATTGCTTAAGCTACGAACTCCACAAAGTATAGCCAATCCGAGAAAGAGGATCAGGGGTCTAAGCTAAAATTACAAAGAAATGGATCTGTAATGCGTCCATAAAAAACAAGACCTTCCAAATACAAATCAAGACATTGATGTTCTTTTTGGCAATAATAAAAAAATGTACTTCTCAATTACTTTTAACTGTATGGATAAGATTATTAAAATAAACAAAATATAAAAATAATCAATTTTTCTACTTTTATGAAAAGTTAATATGAGCTGTTTCTTAAAAAATTAAAAAAATAATAAAGAGAAAAAATACCTTTTTTACTATCTTAATTTTTTTAAAAAAAAATTATCCAAAGGCACTCTAAAACTTTGCACAAAAATACTGATATCATGACGGATGTAGTCTTTGAGTAACTTGTCATCATTACTACCATCTTCTAAACACACACAAATTATGACTATTTTGTTCCAATTCACTTAATTTCCATTCTCTTTTTAATTCAATAAAATCACATTTTGCGTATCAAACATGCTCTTAAATTTTCATTATCATGATTAGGAAAGGTTGTTACATAGTTCCAGCTAGCTATTAGTTTGAATGTTAAAAGATTATTTTTTCACATAAAAAGACAATTAGAGAGGGACTCACAAAGAAGTGTGGGAGCTTTCTAAATTCTACACATATTGTCTATCTTACCAGTGGATCACAAATCTTCACTTTTACTGTCTTCGTCCAAATTTTGTCTGAAGGCTAAGCCACAAGTGATAGAGGGCCAGAATAAATATACAAGTTGAAAAATGGCATTGAGGAACATTTATGATTTAACGTATATTGTCTTGAAACATAACTAAAACAACTATGGGATACATACCACGAATTTCATAATTCACCAATATTATTCATCTTGCATGATAAATTTATAATTTAAAAATAATTAATCATTTCTTTTGGATATGATTTTAATACGTTGTCCCATTATACCTTAATTGTATACCTTAATACATTTATAATGGGACAACGTCAACAATCAAAGGGAAATTTGTAATGTGGTAACCTGTATTTTTTGGATGCGTGGCTTTGAATTTATGATCAATAAATTATCATTGCTTACAATCAGTTCAGGGGTCCATATCAATTTGATCTTTTATTTTTGCTTGAAAAGTGTCTATGGCTGATTGGGTCTATTTTCATTGGTATATAAGGTAGGTTGATCCATTGTGTTTTTAGAGCCAGTTTGCAATACTTGTTAAGCCATACCTTTTTGAAAGTAGTTATAATGATTTATGGGTCTTTCTAATTTAGTTCACTTTAGAGCTTTTAATTTTTGCTTTGAGACACTATTATGTGCATTCTTAACAATGATAATAGAGTGATAATATATCACTAGTTCAACTCAACTATTTAATAAAAAGGCCATTTTAAGAACATGAGAAAAATAAAATAAAAGTAATGACAGTACATAAATAAGAGTGGTAAACACTCTTCAATATTTTTGTAAAATATTTATTTTACTTAATTTATAAGAAGTGGGTTAGAGATATAATATATTAAAAAATAACTATATTTCATTACATTATAACAAAGGTATAAAAGTCATTTGATATAAGTACATTTTATTTCTTCTCACTTTACTTCCAAACCAAATAAGAAAAAGAAATATGTATCATTTTCTTTCTCTCCTTTTTCTCTTGATCCAAACAATAGGAGATAGAAAACATACTTTTCTCTTTATTTTCTTATCTCTTCATTTTCTTTCCTTCTATTTTCTCTCCACATCCAAACAAAGGCTAAAAGTTGAAAAGAGCAAGGATATTTAGTGGAAGGGAAATGATAGATTAAAAAAAAACTTCACATACCTTACATAGAAATTAACAACTATTAAATTAATTTAACCACTTAATTATTTACAGTTAACTAAATCACGAATTTCTTAACAATCTCTTTTAAACTCATTAGTTATATATATAGCGTATCATGTGAGAGGAGTGTTTATTATAAGATGTGAGATGAGTAAATCTTGATTATTGGATCTTACATGAATAGTAAAGATTAGCACATAAATGCATGTAACTTTTTTAAGCGGTCACATGACCTCTTTTAAGTAACTTTTAATTTTGATCATCTATGTATAATTGTATAGTTAAGATTCACTATTTTCACCCTCTCACAGTAAACACTTCTCTCACCTCTCACTAGATATGCGTTCCTTATATATATATATATATATATGAGTAAGAGAAGTGATTTATTACACCAGTGTAAAGTCTTTTTTTTTTGACTGACATCATTTTCAACCGATTAGATTCACTTTCATCTAATGGTTGAGATGATTTAAAAAAAGTAATATTAGATAAAGCATGATCTAACGGTTTTTTGTAAGTCAAAAAAGACTTACACTCACATGTAACCTTTAATAACTTTTCTCTCTGATCATATATATATATATATATATAACGTATATGGTAAGATTTATTAAGAGATTCTGAATCTTGACCAATTAAATCTTACTGAATGGTAAAAATTAGAATATACATTCTTTACACACTTTAAGTAACTTTTAACATCACACACACACACACACATTTATATTATATATATATATATATATATATTCTTTATATATATATATATATATATAATTATATTTCTTAAAATGGTTAATCAATTACTTGTACTAATAATTAACTATAAGTAATTAAATGGTTATATCAATTTTAACAGTTAGTTAATATGAATTATGTGAGGATAATGTTATGTGAAAATAACATTAACCCTTAGTCGAAACGGAAGTGGATTCCCTACCGTTAACAAAGGAATTGCATGAGTTGCAGTTCTCAATCCAACGATTTAGATTTTTTGAGTTATGTTTTCAACCTTTTTTAACTATTACATTGTCACATTTTTCATAGTTGAGATTGCTTATAATTTTTTAAAAACTGTATACGATCTCAATCTTAGTTAAAACTAATATTTAGTGATTGTTAGACTCACAATACACATCTCCAGCAGCTGTACACCTTTGTGTTAGTCTTCCGAACTGAACACATAGATGTTGAACAATGATATATGGACATCAATTATGGGATGCAAAGTCTAGTTTTTTGGTGACATAAAGTTGAGGAGAGGTAAGTCTTCCACTTTATAGAAGTCTTGAGTCTATTATGTGCAAACTGATGTTGAGAGTTAAGTCAAGCAAGCAACAACAAAAAAGATTAATGGACATCAATTATTGGATGCAAAGTCTGATTTAATTTTAAGATACAAATTTGGATTTTTGCTGAGTTTTCTATTTCTTTCTTCATCATAATGGAATGCAAAGACTAGTTTTGAGATGGTTTTTTCCTTTCTCGATTTGGTTGTTTTATATGACTATATGAGAGCAGTATTGGCTCAACTGATAAAATTGGACGTTAACAAAAGGGGCCTTGTATTATATTCTAGTTGATGAGCGTTCAATGATAGGTTATCAGTAAGTATTACTATAAATCTTCCCTAAAACTTGTGACATGCCTTAACATTAAAATAGGGCAACCCTTTAAATTTAAGAATTTTCTCGTTAAATATCATCTTATTCATGTTTTCTATTTTTACGCAATGAGTCTATTTATAGCATATCTATTATATTATGTTGTTATTATTTTTATGATCTCTCATCTATTTTTAAAATTAAAAAAACTATTAAATTTAGATTCATTTTCTTTTACTTTTCTTTATACACACACAGTCACAGGTGTCATTACTAATTTCAATAACTAGATTTCTCTTCGTTTAATATTAAAAAGACCCCTTCCACTTTGTCTAGGTCTCCAGACTACCCCAAACATTCAACAATACCCCGATGGAATAAACCGACACTGCAGTTGAAAAAAGGCAAGCAAGTAAAAACAGTAATGAAACTACGGGCTACGGCATCCTATACTTTCTTTTTTTTCCTTG
The DNA here is from genome assembly GCA_029884605.1 of Ormosia emarginata. NCBI lineage: Eukaryota > Viridiplantae > Streptophyta > Magnoliopsida > Fabales > Fabaceae > Ormosia > Ormosia emarginata. Next base: position 22,815,968 of record JAQQTP010000085.1, read on the forward strand.
TGCACAAAAATTTTTAAGGGTGGATAAACTGCCCCACCACCAGGTAAAGTACACTATAAAATATAAATAGCACATGTCTATCAATAAGAGTATTAGGCATCACTAACAATAATTAAATTCGAAACATTGGAGTTAGTTTAATCGAACCATCCCTCGTTGGCAAGGCTTCTTATAGAATAAATGTACTTCCAAATGAATTTGAACCCATCTTCTTCTCCATTTATTTTTCTATCTGGAATTTGAACCCATCTTTATGTTCCGCAAATTCGAGAAATTCTCAATCTGACGAGGAATCTTCCCATCAAATCCCGCATAAGAGAGGTTAAGGTAAGTTAAGGTAGTTATTGAACAAAGGAAGATAGAAATTTGCATACCTCCAAAATAATTGCCGCTCAAGTCCAAGTAATTCAAATGCTTCAAATCAAGCAAAGAAAGATTTATCTCACCACCAAACCTTGATGTCAAATATCAAAAGTTCGAATCTTGAAATTATCATTTTAAAGAAGGTTTTACCTAATTAATCACACCATCATTGACCCAAAATTACATGAATAATTTGATGCATAAAAAAAGGTGGTCTTAATAGATAAAAGTTAAAGATATAAATTTAACCAAGGGTTAGGCGGTGGTAAACAAGCCGTCTTCTTAATTAGGGGGATGAACAAAGTTAAAACCATGAAGAATATAATTGTTTGGAGGGTCTCGTAGTCACTATAAAGTCCGATGAGCTAGCCTCACAGCTATATACTATTGTACCAAAAATAAAATGCTTATAATTAATAATCACTAATCAATCAATCAATATAATATATAAAAAGAGAATCTTAGTATGTGAAATTCTGACACGTGACGTCTCTAAATTATGACATTAATGTCATTTACATTTGAATTTAAATTTTATAATTATCATATTAATGAACAAATAAAAAAATGTAAATTATTTGACAATTCTATCCTTAGAAAAGTATGTGAACAAGTGTTAAATATTGTAAGGGATGAATATCAACAAAATGGATTCAAAATCTGTATAACAAAATGGATTCAACATGTAAAAAAAATTAAAATAAAAAACAATTAAATGGATTCAAAATTTGTTTTATTCTATCATCAATGTTTTGAATATTAACTCTATTTTATGATATCAATGTTTTAGCAAAATCATGACAAATAAAATACTAATTTAGTGACATGTATCATCTTCTATTATTTAAATATACAAATTCAAATTGAGAAATGTTTTATCCTCCTACCTAATCTTCATACTAATTCTCCTAATTAATAAATAAAAAAATATTAAATATTTTTTATGTTTCTAAGACATTAGATGCATTCACTTTTTCATTTAATACTTTTTTTATTTAGTATTAGAAAGGAGAAATGATTTATCTTCCTATCCAATCTTCCTACTAATCTTCCTAATTACTAAATGAAGAAAATATTGAATGTTTTTTATGTTCTCAAGACATTAGATGCATTTACTTTTTCATTTAATACTTTCTTTATTTAGTATTAGGATGATTGGGTAAGAGGATATAACATTACTCATTCAAATTTTGAATCTGTAGCCGTTTTTTTTTAAACGAAAATCTGTATTTATTTCATATTATAATTATGTTATTTGTCTAAAATTTCATTATTTCAATACCTATTGGATCTTATCAATTTCTTTTATATATTTATGGTATTTATTTGTCTGAAATACAAGCTACATTTTAAAGTAGTCAAATCTTTTTATATTAACTTAATTTATTGGCGATATCTGTTGGAAGCACGTGTACAGTATTCAGGGAAGCGAATTGTGCATATGCTCTTGCAAACCACGGGCATTCCTTAGATCCGGGGTTTCATGTCATTAACCAAGTTCCAGGGTTCTTGTATTTTTTATTGGTTTCGGATGTTTCGGGTGTAGCTTTTGATAGAATGATATATTGTGTGGTTGTGATGTGTTTTTTTGGGATGTTTTGGGTCTGTTGACCTTGTTTTCTCATAAAATAATACTACCCCTTTCAATTTATTAATTAAGTAGTTAATTAATAAGTCATCATGTAGGCATCTTCCTTATTCAGCAATATTTCTATGATCTTCATTTTCATAGCTTGCATGGCAACAAGTAACGTTGGTGTCAACATTATTACAACTGAACAAATTAATAGATAAAATACATTAATTTGTTTCGATCTCATACAGCAGGGTGAAATTTTGAAAAGATAATTAATGTGGTGAATCATTGAATCAACCTGGTTCCGCTACTACATTAATACGTATGCATGAACTCCGCTTGAAGTGCTTGGTTTTCAACCATGCATCATTGATATAGTTAGTGCTGGAAAATGGGAAGTTTTATAAATATTTATTTAAAATATATAAATCAAAATAAAATTACATTTAATATTTAATGTGATTTGAATAATATATTTATATTTAATTATACATTAACCAATGGGAGTTAGCTTACTTAGTTAATTTTTTCTTCATAACAACTATATGACTCATGTTCGAATTTAGAAATCTTCTTGGTCTGCAATTTGTAGTTCCACACTCTATATCTTGTTTATGGCCTAGAAATTAAGAAAGCCACATTTCATCCTAAACTTTTGTTTTAAAAAATCTATCTATAGATAAAAAGAGATCGAATTTTTTATGTCATTTATTTTTCATCTCTCTTTATTATCAACTTAAACCATTAATTTACTTGAATAGAGAAAGGTGTCTGTCTAGTTCGCAGAATCTAGTTCGCAGAAGCTCATGGATTCTTGAGTCTTAAATTTTTTTGGGTACAGTCTTGAGTCTTAAATTTAGTTGTAGAAGATAAATTTCCCACATAAAAAAAAATGGAGAGGCTCACACGGAGTTTGTGAGTTTTATGGATTCTTTCATACAAGCAAGCCATAAAAGATAAAGGCAGGCCACAATATTTGTTTTTTTCTTTCATAATTTCCAAATAACAAATGGTAAACGGTTGTTTCTATATTCACTTTTAGGTTACGTTTGGATGAATGACAAGTAAAGGAGTAGCATGGAATGATGTACAGTAGTGGATACTGACACGAACTTGGATAAGAACGAATTGGTATTTTTTTCTTTACGCAGCAACAGCAGAGCGTGTTAAAACATGAAAATGGTACTTGTAAAGACACTCTAATGCTCAAGTCAAGTTGTACACAATTAACGTTTATGTTAAAGAATAATAATTACCTATAGAAAGTGATTGAGCATGGTATTTATAGAGGTTGGATTGAGAGATATATTCCCTTAATAGTTGCAGAAGATTTCTATATGATCATAATGTTGATATTGTAGTTATGAGCAGTCAAAGGTAGTTATGAGCGCTATTATTATACAAGATCATGATTGTCAATTACGAATACTCGTAAGATTTATCCACTATACAAATCTTGCGATAAAGTTGCTGCTATCCAATGTCGTGATCTGATATCTGTTGTGATGAGATCTCAGCAGTGTACCATAAATTTCCGATGGGGTGTCAACGATGGACCCCGACCGAATGAGTACTGGGTTGATGATGACCCAATATCTTACATTAAACCCAAATTAATTTGTGACCCACCAAATAAGAGACAACCCATATTCATTCTACCCCATGACCCAAAGCCCAAAATCCATAGCCCCAAAACCCTAATTTTTCTCAGTAAATTCCTATGCAGCAACAACCAAAGGGGGGCAGCCACATCATTTTCTTCCTCCATTTTTCTCTTCCAACGCACACAGAGAGCAACCTCACCATTTTCCTTCACTCACACCTCTTCCAAAGCCATACACAAACCTCACCACCCTTAACCTCCCTACTAACCATCTACAACCACTCAATATCACCCTCATAACCTTCACCTTCATCTTTAACTAAAAACCATCTTTGAAAACCACCTTCAACCTTCCATTTCTCACATTCACCATAACAGCTCCTACCATCTCCACCCTCCATTTTCACAACCTTCATCTTCACGACCATCAACTCCATCTTCCACCACCTACAACCAAACCAAAACCACATCTCTTCATCACCCCCCACCGTGGCAGCCACCACGTCCAGACGAGCCACACAAAGCTAGTGCACACCGCGCGACGACAGATCCACCACTAGTCGACGTCACCGAGCATCGCCAGATTCGCGTTCCTCGGTGTCGACGCCGCCCAGCCGTTTTCGGTCCAGATCCCTCCAGCACTTCACCAGATCTGAGTCCCGTCATGCCGCGCCACCTAGTTGAAGAAACCCAATCGAACCAGCCAAATCCAGACCACACAGACCCGCACGACCCCCTCGATCCGGAGCTCCCTCGACCCAGTTGCCGTCGTCTCCATCCACACAGCAGCAGCACCGGAAACCGCCACCCAGTGCAGCAAAACGCCCAACACCGTGAACTGGCAACCACACGCAGCACCACCGCGAGCCCAAGTCGCTGCAATCCCACCACTGCTCCATCTCGGTCCAGTCGACCTCCGCCATGCCGCCACCGTCCGAGCAGGTCTCCTTCACTCTCTGCTCCTGTGTTGAACCCACGATCCCGCTCTCTCTCTCTTTTTCGTTATCTTTCTTTCAGAGGCTAAAGTCCTCTTTCATCTCAGGCTCAAAAGCCTCTTCTTCCTTTTTTTTCTTTTCTTCATTTTTTTAGTAACTTTTGTTTCTTTTTTATTAAAAGAAAATCTGTAGAAAAATAATAATAATAATAATAATAACAAGGTTTTTTTTTTTTTTTGGGTTGTTTTTCTCCTTTTGGACTTTTTAGAAGCCTTTTAGATGGGTTAGTAAGTTTTGCTCGGGTTAGTAGTTTTTTGTTTCTTTTTTAGTTTTGAAGACAAGAAATTAAATAACTTGGGCCAAGTCTTGTTAGTAGGTTATGAGTTATCTTTTCTTTTATTAAAAAGGGATAAAAATAAAAATAAAATAATTGAGTTTTGTTAAGAAATAATAAAATAAGATTAGTTGAGCTGTGACATGTTGTTAATCTTATAAACTTTGAAATCATCTGAGTTGTGACAGCTTAATGATTCTTTTTTTTTTAAAAAAAAAACAAACACAAAAAAATCAAATATTTTTTCAAGATAAAAATTTTAAATTAAAATCAACTAACTCACCATCGTTTTCTAAAGAATGACGTGACTTTGAATTCCTCATTGCACTCGGGAATACGTAGGAACAAAATCACAATTCTGTCAAGCTAAAATTAAATTTTCATAATTTATTTGTTTGCTTAGTTTTTTTTAATAAAGGGGTAAAACAAATATTTTTAAAAGTTATAAAAATTACACAACTAATTTATGGTAACCGTCTTAGGACGGATGTATTAGGAGTGCTGTAGGGTTTAGTCTTCACCCTTCCCTATGTATAATTAGACTCTCGAATTTGAATTTTTGAACGTAGACCATCTTTTTGGGTTTTTCAGTTTTTTCCAATAAAAATAAAATTGGTGGCGACTCCTTAAATTTTTTAATTTAAGTCGTTATTCCGCCGCGATCCCGATCGCGACAGTTATGCTTGTTACCCTTTCCTTCGACCATATAATCAACACAAAATAGATTTCAAGTCTAAAATGTGTGTGTTCTTAGGTTACAGTCCATGTCATAAAGGTTATAGATGTCTCTTTTCTTTTGGAAAAGTTTATATTTCTAGACATGTCAAGTTTAATGAATTCTTATTTTCTTTTAAGTCTTGTTCATCTAGTTTTTCTCCTGATTTGTCTGCTCCTATTAGACCTTCTGTTTCTATGTCTCTTCCACCATCCATTCCTATCCTATACTTGTTAATTTTGTTGCTACTGTACCTCCTCAATCCAATACTACCATCAATACTTCATGTTCACTACCTATTATACCAACTCAGTTGCCTCTTACTGTTCTGCTAGCTGTCAATGAAACTAGCTCATCCTCTCCACCAAACTCTAATAATGTAGTTCCAGTACCTTCACTTATTTAGAATCTCCATCCAATGACCACCAAAGGTAAATCAGGCATTGTTAAACCTAAAGTACTATTGACCACCTCAGCCTCTACTGACTTAGACTCTGATACCATAAAGGTATCAGACCTCAGGTGAGAAAACAAAAAATGATGAACAGAAGTGAGAGAGATGAAATGCTGAGAAATACTGAAGTGTATTGAAAATGAATTAACAACAACGTGAATGAGTTCAGTCAGCTATATATAGCTGTTAATGATCAGTTACTGATAACAAATGATAGTAACTAACTATAACAGAATATAACTAACTAACTAATAACAAAAGAGTAACTAACTCCTTTAACCTTTCTCTCTAACAGACCAAAACGCTAACATGGCTCAGTCTCGAGCCCCTACATGCCGAATCACCACTAATCTCTTGCAAAGGAGCAACCTTTGACTCGTTCAAGCACAACCCACTTGTGAGTCCCATTTCCTGAAGGCACCCACTAGATCAATGAAAGGTTCTACGGCGGCTCCAGTCTATGGCATTATGGGACATTGTTGATGGGTTGGAGGGAGGGTGAAAGAAGTGTGAAGTGAAGGAAGGCAGAGAAGAGGAGGAGGAAGAAGGTCAAGGCGAGCATGATTGTGATAGTGATGGTGTTGATGGGTTTGGGTGGCACTGGCATGGTGGATGGGGATGGGGAATGGAAGAGGTTGTGGTTCTATCTCTCTTTTGTGTGGTTCTATTTTAGTCATTTTAATTACAATAAACCCATTAAAAATTACGTGTGGGTCACGTGATGGTCGTTCTGTTTGCAAATTTAGCCGTCCGTTATGTGTAAGGGTAAAAAGTGATGCTACAATGAATAAATAAATGGAACTGAGTGTCTGGTTTTAAACTAGGGGGTAGCGTGTATAATTTCTTCAAACCTAGAGCTACCGAGTGTAATTTGCCCATTATCTAAACTTGTTCTTCATAATCATCCAGCATAAGCCTACCGATAACTTTGGAGACTTTAAGCCATAGGAATATTCCTTCCTCAGGACACAACCAAAACTGCCTTGATCCTAACAACTACCCAGCCGTGTGCCACATGGATGAGGATGGCTCCAAAGTCTGAGTTGCTTTTCTTCATTCATTTGCAACATTTTTAGTGGATTTCCGTTAAGAAAACCAATTCAAACTAAAGATATCATTTAAAACAAAAAGAAGCAAAACTATCATATCATTTAAGTTAAACTTTTATGTAACAACATAAAATGGATGATACTGCCCTAAAGGCATAAACCCTTTATACTAAACAAGATAAAATTAGTTACTTTTTCTTCTTAATTTTTTAATTACATATAAAATTATACCTCAAAATAAAATATTTTAGCACTCAATTTAAGGATTAATTTCTGAATCATCCCACTCCATGTGTACAAACCCAGACTAACTAATCAACTACGAAAAGGCATCCATAAATTACTGAGATATCATCAAACTGCAGAAATATAAATTCTCCAAATTCTATCCTCCACAGCACCATCTCAATCGTCTATCTCTACATTGACAACAGACTAAGAATAGAAGTTACACCGAATCAATATATTTCTATGCTTTTAGACGAACTTATCTAAGTTATAACAAGAAATTGACTTATCAAAAAAGCACGAAATAATCAAACAAAAAATTGAGTACAAGTACCCACTTGCAGATCATATTCTTTGGGATCGGGAGTTTAAAGAATAAACAAGTTTGCAGAGTTAGTAAGATTTGGAAAAAATGGCTACTTCTTCTGCAGGATCTCCAGTCATCAAGCATCTTTTAGTCCCTTGTGGCTGTTCAAAAGGAAAACACCTGATTGTTGCTCCAGTTCCTCTTTTACTTTTAACTCATCTTCATCACTGTGATATTGTGTAAAGCATGATATTAGAGTTGTGAATCATGATCCTCATCTAGATATGTTGGAAGTTATGTTTTCATCATCAAAATATGTTTATAGAAGAAAAAGGACAAAAACTCAACCTAGCAGACCAAGGGCCCCTTGTCCATTTGCCTTGTGATATTGCAGCTTTAAGATCAACGTATGTGCTCACATCTATAATATTACTGCAAAAATAAATACTGTGCATGTCAATATTTATTTTGTACCCAGTGGCCATTGTAACCTGTCAATGCTAAATGTTCTTTTTTTATTTTACTTTTTCCTGTAAATTTAATTTAACAGATATTGATAGGATTCTCTATATATGAAGAATTTAAGGGGAAACTGCTGGAAATTTATAATAGTGAAAGCAATAGACATTGATCTTGATGAAGTTGTTCATTTTTTTGTTGATTATGTAAGTTGTATAAAATTGTGATAAAGAGGCCAAATAATCAAATATACATTCTCGAATGGAAATTTTAACTTAATTTTAGAAGTAATCTTGGCAGATGATGCAATGCATATGGAGTCAGATTATCAAAGCAACCTCCCTGTATTGCAGACTGCTACTGCACTTGCTACATCCTTTTTAATATATGTAGAGCTTCTACATACCTAACAAAATTATCTGGAATTCAAAGCGGAACCCTCTCAGGAGTAACTGCTATTGTTGTCATTTTAGCCACTCTTCTCCCAAGGCAGATTGGTTCCCTTGGACCTGCTGGTCATACTGTTGCACTGGTTTTGATGCAGATAACAAAAGCTTTGGATGTTCTTTTGCTTCATATTGTTTCTTTAGATCACTGTAGATGTGGATTTTATGGTCCTAAGTTATCAAATATGGAAATTCTTTATTTTGACACAGTTAAGGCTTTGGGAATGTCTCTCTCTATGTTTTTCTTATTTTCTGGGGTACTGGAGTTGATGTAGCCATGTAGGACTAGCAGGTAAAAAAAAAAAGAAGGGGGCAGCAACGAACTTTTAGGTTCCAAATATTTGGGTAGGCCGGATTCAAGGTGGGTAAAGGGTTCCATAAACAGGTGGACTGAAATTTGATTAGGTTGTTGGTTTGTTGAAAATAGGGTTCAATTTCAAAATAAATCATAGACAAATAGAAAGCGAAAATCAGATATATTCTGGGGCTGTAAAACTATTTCAGCTATAAGCATATATATATTCTAAAGTTTTCATTTCCCATCCTCGTACTGTCCATATAATGCGAGCCGTTTAAAACTCTTTGGAAGACATCTATGCAGCTGACATCTATGCAGACCATATTGCTAGGTTTCCTTTCTTTCGAGAATATGATTTTCTGATCCTCTTAGAGTCTTGATAATGCAGGGAAGCAGACCATCCAAGTAGTTGTCTGTATACTCTCTTAATAACAGCATGTCAGACATTACAAATTTACAAGACACTTGCAATATGTAATATTTTGGACCCTTGATTGGAGTACTGAATATATAATATTTACAAGACACTTGCAAGTGTAGATTTTTATTTTTTTTGGGTTTACAAAGGAGGCCAAAGACCTAGGCCCTAGTATGGGGAAAAGGAAGGTAATATGATGATATGATTTTTAGTAATGTGTTTTCACGAGTAGTCTTCATGCATACTGATAGACACGAACAGAAAACCATAGTGATAAGAAAAATAGACCTCCCCCTCCGCTTGCCATGTTTGCATAGCTAAGTTTTTTTTTGTTGCTGGCAAAGTGTATATTGACACCCATTTTTGCTGTTGGATTGGATACTCACGGCCCTAAGATTTCCATTCGCTTAATAATATATCTTTGTGTGTTTTCCAGCATGGCATAATAATGAGGTCTGTAGTTATTATCAAATATGCTTGTACCACAACTTCGAAGATTATATAATATATCGAATCTATATAAGTGGCTAATAATTGCTCTTAAGAAATATGCTTGATTTCTTTGGTTTACTCTTTTTGTACCAGATGCTTTCCTGCTTTTCTTGTCACATTATATTACTTGAAAGTAGTTTCTATAAGCCAAATATCACTCTTTCCGATATGATTTTAAATGAGCTTGGGATTTATACTTTCTAAGATGATATTACACTTTTTAATCGATATTCTATGAAAATTTCAAAATCAATGCAAAATTGATCCTTGTTTTGGTACAGAAAGTAAAATTGATATTTTTTTTCTTTTCTTTTATTAAATTTTTTGCTTTTGTGTAAAAGAATATTTTAAATTTGAAGGTAGCAATAGGTTCAACAGTAAATAAGATGATAAAAATGAATTAAGATTGATTGGTCATTACATTATCTGAGATAAAAGTATTAAGACATAGAGGACCTAGATGATTATCTATTAAAAAAGTTCAAGAGAATCAGTGGGAAAGTAATAACCTTGGTAGGAAAGATATGAAAAATGTGTTATCAAGATATATGGAGAATGTGACCTATGACCTATGATATTTAACATGAGATGTATTTCCCAGGTCTTTTTGGTGGTTGTAGGAGCTAGTGGAAGTATACGGAATGTTACCAAGACTGCCCCTAGTATCTTCATGTTTGCACTAGTTCAAGTAACCATCCATCTTGTCGTGGTTCTTGGATTGGGAAAGTTGTTTCAGTTTGATTTGAAGCTGTTACTTTTAGCATCGAATGCCAACATCGGAGGCCCTACAACAGCCTGTGGGATGGCCAAGGCAAAAAGGTGGGAATCTTTAGTTGTTCCTGGAATTCTTGCAGGCATTTTTGGGGTTTCAATTGCAACATTCCTTGGGATTGGTTTTGGAGTGATGGTTCTGAAACACTTGCAGAAATTATTGTTTCTAGGATTCAGATACGAAAATATGTACAACTAATTGGAAGTTATGATAATTACGCAGTTTCATGGCATCATTTGACATATAATTGCTCGTTCTGCTCCATCTCCAACCCCATCATACACATGACTAAGTTTGCAATTGAATGATGTCAATGGCAGGGAGTGTAAACACTACACACTTCCACGACCTCATCAATACATTTAAAGGTACCATGGAATCTATTCAGAATCCCCCTTAAAGTAAAAATATCCCTTTCAAATGAGCAGGGCAGGACAGGACAACACGGGATAAATCTAAAGAATAATGCATTTCACACGTCTTTGTGGTACATATCATCTCACATAATTATAAAGTATCAAAATCAGAGTATAAATGTACAAAAATTTTAATAAGTCTAACTGTAATTTAATAATAATTGTGTAGATGTGATGTAATATGTGTATAAATATATATACCTAACATTATTAAAATCTAAATTATCATTCATTGGTTATAGTTCAATATTTGTTTGTACCGAAATCTAAATTTTCATCCTTTGATTATATTTTAATATTTATTTGTACCGCAAGAATTTGTTTGTACCGAAATCTAAATTTTCATCCTTTGATTATATTTCAATATTTATTTGTACCGCGAGAATAATATTGGCTCTTATTTTTCAACCTCTAGTTAATAATTATCTAAGGGCAAATTACATTCATCTCTTCTTTTAAAGAAATTACACTTGATATTCTCTCAGTTTGCACCCTTATACCAACCTCCCTAAATGCTGATACCGCTAGAATCTGTTTGTAATTTTTTTTAATTCCACAATTACCCTTGCCATTTAGGGTTAGAAAAAATACTAAATTTCATTTTTCCCCAATCTTCACTCGACAGTGTCTCTCCATTGGAAGTACTTCTGCGACCACCACTTCTTTCCAAAACCCTCTCTAACAAAACTTTTCAATCAGAAACCTACCTGAATCGAAGGTATAAATGATTCAAACAACAAAGCTGATGGGTTGTCAGCAAGAACTGGCTATTGGTCCACAAATAACTCAACCCACAACGGCAAGAGTACAAGTTATCCAAATTATCAGGAATCCAAGTCCACCCTTTGACCAAAACGCTAACATGGCTCAGTCTCAAGCCCCTACATGCCGAATCACCACTAATCTCTTGCAAAGGAGCAATCTTTGACTCGTTCAAGCACACCCCACTTTAAGCCATAGGAATATTCCTTCCTCAGGACAACCAAAACTGCCTTGATCCTAACAACTACCCAGCCGTGTGCCACAAGGATGAGGATGGCGCCAAAGTCTGAGTTGCTTTTCTTCATTCATTTGCAACATTTTTAGTGGATTTCCATTAAGAAAACCAATTCAAAATAAATATATCATTTAAAACAAAAAGAAGCAAAAGTATCATATCATTTAAGTTAAACTTTTATGTAACAACATAAAATGGATGATACTCTTTCATCCCTTAGCTCTGAAGAGTTTAAGCCCTAAAGGCATTAACCCACTATACTAAACAAGATAAAATTAGTTACTTTTTCTTCTTAATTTTTTAATTACATATAAAATTATACCTCAAAATAAAATATTTTAGCACTCAATTTAAAGATTAATTTCTGAATCATCCCACTCCATGTGTACAAACCCAGACTAACTAATCAACTACGAAAAGGCATCCATAAATTACTGAGATATCATCAAACTGCAGAAATATAAATTCTCCAAATTCTATCCTCCACAGCACCATCTCAATCATCTATCTCTACAATGACAACAGGCTAAGAATAGAAGTTACACCGAATCAATATATTTATATGTTTTTAGACTAACTTATCTAAGTTATAACAAGAAATTGACTTATCAAAAAAGAACGAAGTAATCAAACAAAAAATTGGGTACAAGTAACCACTTGCAGATCATATTCTTTGGGATCGGGAATTGAAAGAATAAACAAGCTTGCAGAGTTAGTAAGATTTGGCAAATATGGCTACTTCTTCAGTAGGATCTCCAGTCATCAAGCATCTTTTAGTCCCTTGTGGCTGTACAAAAGGAAAACACCTGATTGTTGCTCCAGTTTCCTCTTTTACTTTTAACTCATCTTCATCACTGTGATATTGTGTAAATCATGATATTAGAGTTGTGAATCATGGTCCTCATCTAGATATGTTGGAAGTTATGTTTTCATCATCAAAATATGTTTATAGAAGAAAAAGGACAAAAACTCAACCTAGCAGACCAAGGGGCCCTTGCCCATTTGCCTTGTGATATTGCAGCTTTAAGATCAACGTATGTGCTCACATCTATAATATTACTGCAAAAAGAAATACTGTGCATGTCAATCTGCCTGTTTGTTCAGGAATTAAATTCAGCGCTAAAATTACTCAAAAATTAGGCACAGAACCACCAATTAGATTAATACAAGTGTAAATATCTATGTTCGGGTCGAGTAGTTTTGAGGAGAGGAGAGGGATAATTTTTCAATTCTAAATTGAGAGAATTATAAAACATTTATAAAAATGGATAAGGGATGCTTAAAGGTTACATGACAATATCGCATTTTAAAAAATTCTCAAATAAAGGGAATGTTTACTTGAAAAATTTCTCCTCCCCTCCCTTCTCCTCCAAACTCCAAACATAGGATCAATTTCTGAACCTCTTCAATGTACTTTAAATGGTGGAGGGCAATCATTAAGACCCGAACTCAGGCTAGAACCACCCTAGCTGAAACCATATATTAGTTACTGAAGCCAAAATCCATGCACAAAATTTTCTCAGTGGAAATGATGTAAGCAGAGTAAAACACTGTTTTGACACAGCCTATTTATGCTACCATTAACATTCTTCGCTTCAGGAAAGAGATGATTAATGTGAATAATATCAATAAATAGAAGCTGCTATATATTGAAGAATTCAAAGCATGTTAGACAAGATTATTTTTAGAGGGAGTCACAAGCCAAAAGTAGCAGAAAAGGAATGAACCTATCTCGAAATGCAATTGCCTTTTCCAAAAGAGAAGACTGTATCTCATCCAATGTATCTTTAACATAAGCCTCCAAAATTGAAGGCCCCATAGAGATTCCAAATACTTTCCCTTGCTTCCCAGGGATATCTCTCCTGGATATCACCACACTTCCACTAGACACATCACGAGGACCAATTTCAATTCTAAGAGGAACTCCCTGAAATATGAAGGTGTAAATGATGTAAATATAATCAGATACTCAAACTTAGAGCCTGCAGCATGAGCGGAAGCAAAGCACGTGAATTAGTCCTTAAAATTGAATTTCCATCCAAGTTTAACACTAAACCTTCATCTCCCAGAAATTGAATTTCCATCCAGAGGTTCTTTGATCTGAGTCATCAAGTTTAACTTTAATCCCAGAGGTTTGAAGAACTTCTTTAACAGATGATGCTGCATTTAGAACTGCCATTTTTTCATCATCCTTCTTCCAAATGGGTACAATTACCACCTAAACCAGGCAATGCACAACATGATTTTATCAAAATGAGAAATTTTAAAAATTAAATTAAATTACAACAGAAAAGTACAGGCATGGAACATAACTACTAGTTCTAATGAAGTTCTGTTATGCAAAGCAGGTATACTTGCAATGAGATATTAAGACATTCATCAAATCACATGTATAAATAAATAAGTGTCTATAAATTAGGAATTATAGGTAAAATGGTGTCATGGAAGAAAATGAAGTGGGGACAAGAAACATGACAGACTTCAACAAACTGTCTAAAAAAGGCAGCTTTTAATTTATAAATGTCAGTATATCACTATAATGAACGCAGGTTTTGCATTGAGTTGAGTCATTTTGTTGGATGTTCTATAAGCAAATTATTTAGCAAAATGTACGTTATCGTCCATCGCATCATTAGATTACCAGCTCTTTCTCTGACCAAGGTACAAAGTGTTCCAACAGTTACATAACCAAACAATGGTGTCTCCACCATGCGATTTAGACGTAGATAGCATCCAAATGTACCTGTATTGGTGCAATCTTTGGGGGAAGCATTAGGCCTGCATCATCTCCATGGGTCATGATGATACCTCCAATAAAACGGGTACTAATTGCCCATGATGTCTGCCAAACATGTTCCCTTTGTCCATTTTCATCTGCGAACTGCACAAGCATACATTTTGAGCAGCTGCATCCTCATTGAAAGGATCATATCAATACTTCTAAAAAGAAAATAAAAAAATACTAACAACAGTGCAAAGAAGATACTATAAAAGAAAAGGAAAGGGATAAAATACCCAAAAAAATAAAAAATCAATAAAAGAGTAACAAACAGAATCTAGATGCTGCAATGATTAAAAGTGTCCAGTTTAGTCTTTCCGCTGCATGTTCATGCTTTTTATGGCTTGGTATTCAGTGAAAACATTAAGTTACATGTTGTAGTAAAAGCAACTAATGAAGTAAAGAGTGGGCACAAAGGACCATGGAAAAGAATATTATAATTATAGCATTATATCATATTTGTATGGACTGGGGATTGGGGATTTATCATGAGTACGGTATTTATTAGTAGCTTAGTTGTATAAGATTTTTCCAAAAGCTTTTATTTAAATTTAGATATTTATTTAATAGTAGGATTAGTTGGGCTCAAGTTAGGGTTTTTATACTAGTGATATTAGGAATAGTTGAATTTTCTTATTTAAGGATTATTCTGTACTTATGTTTATTGAGTGATCGCCACTGTTCCCACACTCTTCATCCTACCTCTTCTCACTTACAGATATAACAGCTTTCTTAATCCTACATCAGCAAGTTTATTTTTAAACTTACAAAATACAAAAAAAATTCTATAAATATTATAACTCTTCATATATCCTTATTTATAATGTTTTATATGTTTTTACTCATTTAATAAGATTTTTTACCATTTTAAAGAATAATTGAAATTGAATTTATAATCAAAATAACATAATTATTGTTATAATAGTTATTAATAAGTCTTTTAAAGTTTTATTTGGACATATATAAGTATAAAAAGTAAGAAACTAAATAATATATAAACTTAAATAAATTTTGAATAAATTTTTATGAAAATATGTCATATTTTTAATACTCCATCAATAATTAATTTTAATTTTAAATCCTTAATATAGGTTACTAATTAATTATAATTATTTTTAACTCAATTTTCACACACTATTCTCAAAATTTTAAATTTTCTCACAAGTTTTTTTTAATTTTCCTTTTTCCTAATTTTTTCACTTTTTTCTCAAATTTTTTTCTGAAATTTCCCCAATTTCCTCTCATGCCCCATCCGCCCCCCAAATCCCTCTCAAAGACTCAAACCCAAGCCCAATATCCCCGAAGGAGTTCCTCTCCCCTTATACCCTTGAATCATAAGGTCCCGGCCCAATTTTCCCCCTTTCCCCAAATCCTTATGGTTTTTCAACCTCCCCTCTCACCAAACTCCCCCACATTTTCCTATCAATCCACCTCCTTGTGCTGCGCCCAACCACAATGACGAAGAGGAATTGGTCCCACAGGTACCCCGACTCCGATCCTGATCCGGGACCGACCCGTCATGCCGCATCCTCAAACGCCCCGCGAGGTCCGCCGCCGTAAAAAGCAAGCAAAGTTTAACCGTGCTTTGACGGCGACGATGACATCGAGGAGTTCTCCTCGCAAGATGATGATCTTGTTCAAGGTTAGCTAACACGTTGTGCCATTTCTCTCAATCTCACTCTTCTCTTCCACCCACGGCCGCAACTCATCTCTTCCGGGTGCCCCCCCACCCCCTCTTCCTCTTTGCTTCCCGGCCCCTTCCTCTTCTTCTTTTTTCTTTTGAGTCATTCTGACATCTTTGTTTTGAATGAAAAAACAAAACTTGATGTAGAGAAGATGCATTGTACCTCACTTTTGCGGCTCTTCCGGAGCATGAGCAAGCGGTATGGCCTTCTTGCCAAAGAAATTCGTTCACAAATGGTTTAATGCGCATCTCTCCCATCTTGTGACATTTGCCCGGCCGATTCACGTGATTTGGGATCAAACGCAATAAACAAAGCTACAACGATTTGCCGATTAATCAAGAGAGGAAGAAGGCCGCATTGCGTAAACATGGACAATGTGCATGTGCCACAATGGTTTCATCGTGATGCGGACCGCAATTTATAACCTTGGTTGGGCTCAAGTTAGGGTTTTTATACTAGTGATATTAGGAATAGTTGAATTTTCTTATTTAAGGATTATTTTGTACTTATGTTTATTGAGTGATCGCCACTGTTCCCACTCTCTTCATCCTACCTCTTCTCACTTACAGATATAACAGCTTTCTTAATCCTACATCAGCAAGTTTATTTTCAGATGGAGGCTTTTTTACAGCATAGATACAAGTGAAAAAAAATTTCTCACTTTAGTGCAACTTTGAGATTATTTACCTCAAAGGTGTAAATTCAACAATGACAAGCAAGAAGTCATGGCTATATACCATAACTTGCAGAAAAAAAATAATGAAATATAGCAAAAAAGAAACCAAAATCAAGCTTGCTTACTTCTTGTTTTATGAGGAAAAAATAAATTTCTTAAAGAAAATCATGATAAATAACTCAAAAAATGTAAATATCACAAAGAAAAATTTATGAGATATAGACATTTACAACAACAACAACAACAACCAAGCCTTTTCCCACTAGGTGGCACTTAGTGGGGGTAAATACGGCTACATGGATCAAACGACGTCATTGTGTCCTATCATGAACCAAGTCTTCAGAAATGTCATTCAAATCTAGATCTTTTTTAACCGTTTCACCTATAGTCTTTCTTGGTCTTCCTTTACCTCTAGCTATTGGGTTATTCTCCACCTGATCTACTCTTCTTACAGGGGCTTCTAAGGGTCTTCTCCTTACATGTCTAAACCACCTAAGGCGAGATTCTCCCATCTTTTCCACAATAGATACTACCCTTACTTTCGCTCTAATGCATTCATTCCTAATCCTATCTATTCTAGTATGGGCACACATCCAACGCAACATCCTCATCTCCGCAACACTGATCTTGTGCTCTTGTTGGCTTTTTATCGCCCAACATTCAGTACCATACAACATTGCGGGCCTTATAGCTGTGCGGTAAAATTTATCCTTAAACTTGAGAGACACTTTTCTATCACAAATAACTCCTGAAGGAGTGCACTCCTCCACTTCATCCATCCAGCTTGAATCCTATGGTTTACATCTCCTTCTATCTCTCTGTCATTTTGTATGATGGATCTAAGATACCTAAACTGTGTAACTTGTGGTATGGTATGATCTCCAATTTTTACCGCTAAGCTAGCATTAACATATTTCTTACTGAACTTACATTCCATATACTTCGTCTTACTCCTGCTTAGACGAAAGTCATGTTCTTCCAAAGTCCGTCTCCATAACTCTAGCTTCCCATTTATTTCCTCTCTCGACTCTCCAACTAAAACTATATCATCTGCAAAAAGCATGCATTGTGGCACTGACTCTTGGATATGCGCAGTAAGCACATCCAAGACCAAGGTAAAAAGATAAGGACTCAAAGTTGACCCTTGGTGCAGTCCTATAGTTATAGGAAACTCTTCTGTGACCCCACTCGGTGTTCTCACACTAGTCTTAGTTGGAGAAGTACATATTTTACATTCTACAATAATGAAAGAAGTACATCAGATACCTGTGTTCCAAAGGCATGGGAGAAGTTTTGCCCAAGGTTGTGGCTGGTTCCTGCTTGTAATGCTTTCTTGTCACCCATCATAGCTTCAATCGTATAGGTTTTACAAGCACCAGCAAATGTTTTCGCTTTAGATTTTCGACCTGCAATAACAGGTATTGCAGCTTGCTCATAAGCAAATCTGGTATAGATGTCAATCATCTGTATAGTCTACAGTTGAACAGAATATCGTTACTAAGATTATGCAATTATAATAGTAAAGACTTTCTCATCTTGATGTAGAGAAGATGTGTACCTCATTTTCTGCCTCTTCTGGAGTTGCATGAGCAGTATGGCCTTCTCGCCAAAGAAATTCAAGAGTTCTCACAAATGGTTTAGTGCGCATCTCCCATCTTGTGACATTTGCCCACTGAACCAAATTCATTCGATAAAAGAAAGTTTCTGCTTATAAACAAAGCTACAACAGCATTTACCTGATTAATCAAGAGAGGAAGATCACGGTAGCTATGGATCCACTGAGTAAACATGTGATTCACAATGGTTTCGCTTGTAGGTCGGACCTGCCACAGCCTCAAGAAGTGCAAAAATCAAAGCTAAAACCTTAGGTCACAGCTTTTCAAGAATGTGATAATTAATTACTTCAATTCAGCTTATAGATCACAATAAACATCAGAAAACATGTATATGAAAGCAAGTGTAAAAAACAGTTGAAGAGTATACATACCACGAGCTTCTCTTCAAGTTCCTTTCCACCCCCAATTGTCACTAGTGCTAACTCAGGACTGAAACCCTCGACATGACTTGCTTCTTTCTCTATAAATGAGTATGGGATAAACTGTAGTACAGTTTGGAGACAAAACATCAAACAAATGATAGATATTGTATTTTCATGTAGTGATCATAATTGATAATCATATACCACATTATCAAGATCCCACTTTGCACTACCCTCACTTTTTGATACCATACATAGCACAAAATAATGGTACAATATAGCAAAAAACTTTACAACCCTTTTGTGACTCTCCTCTCAACTATTAATGTTACCATAGCCAAGCAAATTAATACTCGACATAGTAGCTTGAATCATTTCAGCAACTGCAAGTGAGCTTCTCAAATAGACATGTCCTGAATTATTCATGATTCTAAAACTCTGATAGGTATCCACCCATGACAAGGGTGTACTTTAAGAATGGTAGGAGGGAAAGCAGGGAATCTGTCCCTTGCAATCACACAATTAGAGGGAAGAGCAAAGGTCATGGGGTATTCAATATGTTAGTGGGTTGTAGCATTTAAGCGGTAGTTAGTGGGAGTTGAGAGAATAAAGAGGGGCAGCAATTAGCATTTAATTAAGGGGGTTATGGCAAATGAATTGGCACTTAGTGGAGAGAATAAATAGGGAACTGGAGGATGGGAGAGGGCATCTAGTCATTTGAGTGAAGAATTGGGGGCTTTGGGTAGGGAGGAAGCAGATCCTCGAAGATCTGCAGGTGGTCTACCTTTATTTTCTGTTTTTGGGTGTATTCAAGAGGAATTTTCCTTATTGTAAGGAAGTAGACTCCATACTTTCTCATTAATACAAGTTCCAATCAATTGGTATCAAAGCTCTCGATCCGGGAGCCCTACACAGTTCATAAGGAATGGAGGACAATACGTAGCAGATCGAGAAGCTGCTGGATAATTTGGAGACGCAAGTTTTCAATCGTCGAAAGAGATTAGAGATTCCAGTGTTCAAAGGAGATGACGCTTACGGATGGTTGACAAAGGTCGAGCAACACTTTGAAGCGAATGAAACGCCAATGTGCAGAAACTACCGGATGCAGTGAGAGCTCTGCGAGGTCAAGCTTTCATCTAGTACTGGTGGTGGAAGTGCCGCAACCCAAATGCAATTTGGTGGACCTTCATGAAGGCCAAGATCAAACGTTTCCAGCCTGAGTATGATCTGGATCAACTGATTTGGGTTCAAGATGTGGAATTGGAACCTCTGGATCCAGAAAACGGAAGTATATGAAGGTTCAAAGGTTGAGAATCATAACCATTGTGGTGGAGAGGAAACTGACAACGATGAAGCAAAACCAATGATAGAAACAAACACTGCTAGTTCAATGGAGAAGTTGGAAATCACTGAAGTGGAGAAGCTGCATAAGCAGCCTGATATGGTCCTTAGAACACCATCACAGCGGAATCAAAAATTATGGCAGAGATGACAGTGAAAGAAACCGAGCCTGTGATTGAGCAAAAACCAATATGTGAGCCATAATTTTTGAGTGCAGTACCGCAGTTTGTTTGTCTCCTCTGACATTTTCTAATGTGTGTGTGAAAGAGTTGTTGTCAGGAATTTATTTTGGAGAAGGTGAATATTTTGGTGAGTATGAAAAAGTAAGTGATAACATGTGCCCTCTTAAATCAGATATATAGATTGGAATGTTGGGCTTGCAGCTTTTGGGGTGCAGTTCTTGCTAGTTGCTTCAATGGATCCGTGAAAATGGGGATTCGAAGGAGTTTATAGTGCAATTTACTGAGGATAATTTGAACCAAGCAGGAATTTGCATGGATTTCTGTGATCCATTTAAGGACAAGAACCAATTATGTATAGATGATCATGGGGGTTCATCACTCCCACACAAGTTTGATGTTGTTTGCACTCAGCCAAATTGTTTTGAGGAATACGATATTGTTATGCAGCTACTTAGTGTACAGTTGAACACCAAGTCAATCCTGCTGATGAAGTCGTAGAAAGCTTACCCCAACCTAAAGTTACTTGGCTCGCCTAGGGTTCATTTTGAGTCCCACTCATGTTTCAAGCAATGGGACCCTGAAGGGGCTCCCTTGAGCTGTTACAAGACTTCCCTGGCCCTTCACCTTGAGGACAAGGTGAATCTTTTGGGGGAGAGTATTGATAGGTATCCACCCATGAGAAGGGTGTACTTTAAGAATGGTAGGAGGAAAAGCAGGGAATCTGTCCCTTGCAATCACACAATTAGAGGGAAGAGCAAAGGTCATGGGGTATTCAATATGTTAGTGGGTTGTAGCATTTATGTGACAGCTAGTGGGAGTTGAGAGAATAAAGAGGGGCAGCAATTAGCATTTAATTAAGGGGGTTATGGCAAATGAATTGGCACTTAGTGGAGAGAATAAATAGGGAACTGAAGGAGGGGAGAAGGCATCTAGTCATTTGAGTGAAGAATTGGGGGCTTTGGGTAAGGAGGAAGCAGACCCTCAAAGATCTACAGGTGTTCTATCTTTATTTTCTGTTTTTGGGTGTATTCGAGAGAAATTTTCCCTATTGTAAGGAGCTAGACTCCATATTTCTTTCTCAGTAATACAAGTTCCTGTCAAACTCACCAAGGATCACATTATCAAGTTGCCATATTGATTTCGATTTTCCATGGCCAAGTTTTATGAACAAGAAAAGAAACAAAAATATCTCAGACAATTTCCCAGTGAGGCTAATAATTGAAAGCCAAAGGTGTCAATTTCAAGAGGTGAAAAAACATATTCCTTCTGTTTCAAAATATGTGTTGTTTAAGGTAATTGCGCAAGGATTAAGAAAGTCATTAAATAACCCCAATTAAAGGAAAATATAATTTCATGACTAGATTACCCTCTATTGAAATAGATAAATATTATCACACTCGGTTAATGTTCTCTCTCATTCAATTTAGTAGAGATAGCAAGACACACGCATAAAGTTGGGGAAAAAAATAATTAATATCTTTTTGGTTTTCTAAAGCCACAGATAAAATAAGACAAAACTCATTATCTAAATTGACAGATATATTTTGAAACAGATGGAGTAACCATCAAGTTCATTCAGAATTCATAACCTTACCTGTGGAAAATACATGTTACTATGCCCAGTCTCCTTGAACTTCACGTTCAAATACTCCTACAGGAACAAAAAATAACACAAAAATATTAAAATTCAAAAAATAGAAAAATGAAAATCAACATGTAAGATAAGCATAAGTGAAGAAATCACCCTCTTAGAGAAGGATTCATAATGAAAACCGTTTTGTGATTGTGAGTTGCATTGGAAAAGAAAAAAAAACGAACCTGAATGGATTCCCAGATAGCGTAACCGTAGGGACGAATCACCATTGTACAGCGAACCGGACCGTAATCAGCTAGCTCAGCGTTGGCTATGACGTCGAGATACCATGCATTGAAGTCCTGTGACCGGGGCGTGATGACTCGGTTCTTCGAGCTGTCGACTCGGTCCTGGGTCTCCGCCGCCGCGCTTTGGGCCGAGAAGCCGGCGGCAAGAAGTCGTGGCCGTGCAACCGTAGAATCGCCGGCGAACGGCGAGAAATGGCGGCGGAAGAGGGTGAGGAAAAGAGGTGGGTCAGAGAGGGTAGTTTGAGTGACACCATTTGTGATTTTTTGGTTTTGGAGCAGAGGAGACTGAAGTGTGGTTTTGTTTTGACGAGGTTCTCTTCTTAATTCTTGTTACATACTTTTGATATTTTAAAATGTTCTCCATATTTTATGTATTTATATATGATATTTTTATATTTTTTATTTATATATTTTGTTAATTTTTTTTATCTTATTAACATATTTATATTATATCGTATATTCATTTATATCCAAGTTTCTTAGTTTTAAATCTTTTTAAAAACTTTAAGGATTTTTGTTAAAGAATCACTAATAAAAAATATTAAATTAATAAAAATATTAAATTATTTGAAATAAAAATTTTTATAAAATAAATACTAATTCTCAATAACATTAAGTGTAATTAATGTAAAACATATGCATAACTATCACTTTAAAGTTTTAATTCTAAAATTACCACTTTAAATAAAATTTAACCTAACTATTATTTTCGACTTAAAATTCCATAAGAATTTGCTGTAACAAAAAGAAAGTGTAGAGCATATACATAATAGTTTTCTAAGCCTATAATTTGCACATCGACAACGGATGAGATTGAACTTTTTCTTGCACAAAATAAGACAAAAACAGAATTTTATTTAATGATCAAATAAATAAACAAGCTTTTTACTTTTTCAAAAAAGATAATTTATTAGATAATAGTATAAGAATATATATTTAAAAAATAAATATACGATGTCTAAATTGTTAAATGTGATAAGAAAATAGAAATTGATAGTCAATTTGTACGTTTGTTAAATAAATTTACATGCTCGTGTTCTATGTTCAAATATTAGATATGCTACTTACTTTCATTTCATGTTATAAGGAGTATTTTTATAAAATTTTTAGTATCGAAGTAATCTTTGTTTTTTATTAAATCGGAGAGATAGCCAGTTAAATTAGTTCAAAAAATAATATTAATCATATATATTTATATATATTATTTGATATCTTTATAATTTTTACTATTTGATCAAATTTAGACTCACATCATTTTTATATAACTGTATTTTGATTTTACCATATAAATAAATGTAATAGATGTATCACAAGTAACATTTTTCATGTTAAAATTAGTCCAAATAACAAACATATTTGACTGTAATACGAAAAAAAAAAAAACTCTACCCCAATTTTTTTTTTGGTACATAACTCCACACCAATTTAATTCATGTACAAAATATGCACCTGATCAGTATATAAAAGTATGCGGTCAAACCTGGTTCATTTAACCTTTTTTTTTCCTGAGAAAAGCTGGTTCATTTAACTGGGTGAATGAATCTAATTAAAAATTGGTACCTTTCATATATAATATATAGGGTTTGAAAATAGGGATGACAATTCGGTCTGATTTACTCTATTCGATTTGTACTCGACCTAAACAAGATAAGTAATTCAAAGTTGACCAAGATTTGAGGTGAATTTGGATAAAACTTATACTATTTTTGAGTATGGGACAAGGTTAGATATAAGATAATTCATCCCGAATTATATATAAGATGAGTGAGAGTAAATTGCTTAAAAAGTTTCCTTTTAATCATACTATGTATGAGGGTAATTAAAAAATTAATAATTTAGTCAATTTAAATTTATCTCATGATTATCATCTCAGTTTAGAAAATTTTTCCTTCTCTTTTTAGTTTTTGAAATTTTTTGCTGTTATTACAGAAGTTTTTATGCCTTACGGAATATCATAATTGTATGGTCTTTTTTCTTTTTGGACTTTGACTTACCTCTATAACAAAAAAATAAAAATTGACTAGCACCATATAAATTATGATTTGGGACGAGGAAGGGCAGGGACATAATAGATATATTTCTACCAGTTTGGGTATGAAACAAACTTACGTAATAGAACAGGAACGAAGTAAGATGTAAGTGAATGGAACAAAATAGGGTAGTAACAAGTGGATCCCGATCCGCCGCTAGCCATCCCTTTTTGAAGATTTTGAATCTCTCCCTTGATTGGTGATGGACATTGGGTTAAATTTTTCGGAGAACCTACTCCTATATTTGTTTGCATCTGATGTGTTAGAAAAACTAGTGTCAATTTAATTTATTACGTGTTATTCTTACAATTTTGAAAAGTATCTTTAGGTTCTGATCTTAGACTTTGAGCATAAAAAACTAACCTTTTAAGAGGTGAAGATATTGAAGCTATATTACTTTTCCCTGTGACGAACTTCCTTCATAAAAAAATCATTGTTATTTTATGTTCGAGAGCTTAACTATTATATATTTCTAAAAAATCCTAAACAGAATACAAACTATACTACAATACGAAGGATGATGGAAAACTACACACATTGTGATAAGAATGATTATTATAAAAAATGAGATGAGTGAATTTTTATTATTAAATTTTATATAAATAATTAAGATTAAAATCATCGATTTTAAGAAATATTTAATTATTTAAACATGTATCACAAAAGCTCATAATTAGTACAAATAATCGATTTGTCTCCCCTGCGCGTGATATTATGAAACTCAAATCTTTTATCAAATATTTAATTAATTTTTTGAACTTACCAAGAAAATGAAGTTTTTGAAGAAGTCAAAATTGACTTGGTCATATTTGACTTGATATTCCAAAACGGACAAATCTGTTTTAACGTTCCAATTAATTTTCAACAAGCAGATAATTAGTTTCTAACGGATAAATTAATTTTCAACAAGCAGATCCGTTTTCCAATGTTACTATACTAATGATCATATTTTCTAAACAACTCTTTTTGTTTTTTATAATTACTGTTTACTAATTATGGTTTTAATGCACCGTTTTCTGCTTCTCTCTTCTGTACTCCTTCACTTTCTCTTCCTCCACGTCTAGGTTACTCACTATTAAAAAACTCTTGTAGTTTTTGAATCCCTGTCAAACAGGAAGAGTCTGTTGTACCCTAGGGAATTTTCATTTATACTGAAATAATCCTTGAGGGCAGTGCTTAGTACGTTACAGACTTCACGTTTTGCTGTTTCATTTCAGGTATAATTAACAACAATCTCAAGGATTATGGAACCGCAACATGCTACTCCCTCTGCCAACAACGGGTCCGACAATGCTACCCCACAAAACTCGCCTCTTGTTGTTGCCGCGGTTACATACGTCAAACCATTCCCAAATATTTTCAAAATCGAAATGTTTGGAGGACAGAATTTCAAAAGATGGCAGGAGCGTGTCTACTCTGTTCTGGCCATGCACGGCGTCGCTACTGCACTCACCAAACAAATGCCTGACACATCTGCTAATAAAAAAAAACTTGACGATTGGACTTATGCCAATAAGGTATGTAGGCACACAATTCTAACCACATTATCTAACTAATTGTTTGATGTCTACTACTCTTACAAGGAAAGCAACAAAATTTGGGAGCATATGATTCTCAAATACACTGCTGAAGACGCTGGCAAACAAAAATTCGTCATTGAAAACTACTACCGATGGGAGATGATGGATGAAATTGATATCAAGACTCAAATCAACCAATACCACAAACTATTAGAAGAATTGAAGCCTAAGAACATCACCTTACTCGATGAATTCGTAGCAGGATTGTTCATTGAAAAACTACCACAAACTTGGAAGGACTACAAACAACAACGCAAGCATAAAAACAAACAGTTGTCCCTTGCTGATCTAATCACCCACATAATCATTGAGGATGCGAACAAAAACAAGATCAAGGCTGCAAGGGCAAAAGCATTGGCTTCAAGGGCAAATATGATACAAGTCAATAAGAAAAGATACAAACATAAACCCAACAAAAAGACTGATTACAATAAACCTAACTACGTGTCAAGAGTGAATAATCCCACTTTCAAAAATAGTGGAGGAAACTGTTATGTTTGTGGCAAGCCAAGTCATAGGGTGACTCAATGCAGACATAGGAAGAAAAATGACAATCCTCCTAAGGCAAATTTGGTCGAAGGAGATGATATAATTGTTGCGATCATTTCTCAAGCCTTATTAATGGCCAATGTGAACGATTGGGTGGTAGACTCTGGGGTTACCAGACATATTTGTGCAAACAGAAATATGTTTAGCTCCTACAAATCTGTAGGGGATGGAGAAGAACAAGTTTATCTTGGTGATTCCCAAACCGCTGAAGTTCTTGGGAAAGGAAAAGTTTTTCTGAAACTCACATCTGGCAAGACCTTATCTCTCAACGAAGTGCTTCATGAACCTGACATAAGAGCGAATTTAATTTCTGTGGCCTTGCTAGGAAAGGTTGGGGTTAAGGTATCTTTTGAGTCTGACAAAATAGCGATGACCAAAAATAATATTCTTGTAGGAAAGGGTTATTGTAATCAAGGCCTTTTTGTACTCAATATTTCTAAAATTAATGAAAATGCTACTTCTTCTACGTATATAATTAACAACAGTTGTATAATCAAAATTTACATATTTTACTTTTTTAAAATAAAAATTTCTCCCACTATATATATATAGGGAAGATCAATTTACACCAGTGTAATTTTTTTTTCTTATACTCATTTTCAACCATTAGTTCTATTTTTATTTAATGGTTGATATTATTTCGTTAAAAGTAACCATTAGATAAAATAAATCTAACAATTAAAAATGAATATAAGAAAAAAATTTATACTAATATAAATTTATCATTACTATATATATATATATATATATATATATATGTAAAGAGAATTTCTAAAATTTAAAGGTGGCATGGCCGCACCCAGTCTCCATAATAATCTGCCACTATCTTTGACTGAAAGTCCGGCTCTGTGGTCATCTTTTTTTCAGTGGATTTCTGCCTATTTTCTTAAAATCTCAAACATTTTGCTAACATCTTGACGGATAATCTATGAAATAATTTATTCATGTTACCATTTCTTGTGAGATTAAATTTAATATATTGGTAATATAAATATTTGTACACTAGTATTTAATAATGTATTAACACATCATTAAAAATATTAGAATTCTTAAATAATTGTTGTCAAAGTCAAACTCTTTTATAATATATTTTTGACTGGACAAATTTTTTATAATTTAAAAATTTATAATTGAATAATAATGTAAATAATTTTTTTACAGAAATTGTACATAAAAATTAATCTTTTTTATTCACCAATAAAATATTAAATAAGCATTACAATAAGATTGTAGAAAGGAAAGTTGAAGACTTTTAATAATTCATTATTTGTCCTCAAGTACAAATATTTTATTCACAATTCAATTTTAGATTTTGACTAATTATTTATATATTCGGATCACTAATAATAATTAAGTAAATTTATCCTCAAAATTGTAATTATAGAATTCAAATTTTTAACATTATATATAAAATTCACCTAAATCATAATTTATTTTCACTGTAATCAACTAATACTGACTTCACAATTCAATTTCGATATGAGAGAATAATAGCTAGATCGTCTCTACAATGTTATGGGTTTTTTTAATTTGTAAAAAAGTACTTCTAGTAAGTCACAGACTAAGTAATATATATCTCAAGATCACCACAAAAAAAAATGTATATATGTTCTCAAAAAGTGTGAGAAACTTGGTAACACCAAAAAAATGTGATATATTTTTAATTATTAACATTATTTTTTTAAAGAATTAAATAAGAATCCCAATGTTGTTGAATGCCCTTGGATTCCGTGTGATTTTTTTTTTTTGCCAAAAAAAGATATATCATTACTGAAAGGAGCAATTCACTCCAAAAGATACAATGTGAACGGCTATCAGGCCGCAAAAGAAACAATGGGAAGACGAAACTCATTGGATATGTACATTTATGTATTCCAAAATCCTATCATTAGCTATAGGAAAATGTTTCAAGAGGAAATGGGCATTGTGAGGAGAAAACCTTGGCATTTCTTTGTCATAACATCCACATAGCCAATCTATATTCTTTGCTTGACTCCCTTCTAGCTTAAATCTTCTTAGATGCACACCCAAACATTGTTTGATAGGAGAAATTTTTAGGTAAGCATAATATATTATGTCATTATTTAAGTATTTAAATTATTATTTAATATGTATAAAAATATTATTAATAATTAATATAATTTTATAATAATTTTTATTATTTTATATATATCAAATAATGATTTGAGTATCTATAGTAAACTATGTTCATTTAAGAATTACTCTCTTTGATAGAAGTGATCTCTCCAAATGCCGAGAAGGCGATAGGCATTTGCTCCCACACGACTACAGCATAAGGGCAATGTAGGAATAAATGGTCTTCCGTCTCAATATAGTGGCCACACTAGGGACAAGATGGATCAATTTCAAAAATGCTTAGCTTTTTAAAAGTGTGTTTGGAGTGTAAAGAAAATATAAAATGATTTAATTTGTAAATTAATTTAATTAAATTTTGTATTTAAAATATTAAAAAATAAAAAATAATTTAATTTTAAAATATCATAAATTTATTTTATTTTTTTATTTTAAAAATTCTATCAAATTTGATAAGATTTGAAATAAATAAACTATGTTACCTTTAATAACTACTTTTAATTACTTTTCATAAATATAAAAATATAAAATAATAAAATCAAATCAAATTAATTTACATTTTAATGAATTATAAACACAAAATATAATTTTTAAATCAATTCAAATATTTTTTTTTAATATATATGTACTCAAAAAGTGTGAGAAACTTGGTAACACCAAAAAAATGTAATATATTTTTAATTATTAACATTATTTTTTAAAGAATTAAATAAGAATCCCAATGTTGTTGAATGCCCTTGGATCCCGTGTGATTTTATTTTTTTTGCCAAAAAAAGATATATCATTACTCAAAATGAGAGGAGCAATCCACTCCAAAAGATACAATGTGAACGGCTATCAGGCCGCAAAAGAAACAATGGGAAGACGAA
The DNA here is from genome assembly GCA_029884605.1 of Ormosia emarginata. NCBI lineage: Eukaryota > Viridiplantae > Streptophyta > Magnoliopsida > Fabales > Fabaceae > Ormosia > Ormosia emarginata. The sequence continues at coordinate 22,845,474 of JAQQTP010000085.1, forward strand.
ACTCATTGGATATGTACATTCATGTATTCCAAAATCCTATCATTAGCTATGGAAAATGTTTCAAGAGGAAATGGGCATTGTGAGGAGAAAACCTTGGCATTTCTTGATTTCCAAATTTGTCATATCCACATAGCCAATCTATATTCTTTGCTTGACTCCCTTCTCGCTTAAATCTTCTTAGATGCACACCCAAACGTTGTTTGATAGAAGTGATCTCTCCAAATGCTGAGAAGGCGATAAGCATTTGCTCCCACACGGCTACAGCATAAGGGCAATGAAGGAATAAATGATCTTCCATCTCAATATGGTGGCCACACTAGGGACAAGATGGATCAATTTAAAAAATGCCTTGCTTTTTTAAAGTGTGTTTGGAATATAAAAAAAATATGAAATAATTTGATTTGTAAATTAAATTTAATTAAATTTTGTATTTAAAATATTAAAAAATAAGATATAATTTGATTTTTAAAATATTATGAATTTTATTTTTTTATTTTAAAAATTCTATCAAATTTAATTTAATTTGAAATAAATAGATAACTACTTTTAGATACTTCTCATTAATATAAAAATATAAAAAAATCAAATCAAATCAAATCAAATCAATTCACATTTTAATGAATTACAAATACAAAATATAATTTTTAAATCAATTCAAATATTTATTTTTAAATTCTAAATACAAAATTTGATTTTTAAATCAATTCAATTATATTCAAATCAAATCATTTTCTATTTCTATTTATTTCAAACACAACCAAAGAGTTTTCCTTACTGCTAGAGCATTATTAGCAAGACACCAGACCAAGAACTTGATTTTAGGGGGCGGCTGAAGCTTCCATAATTTTTGCCAAGGTATATCCATATTCCTCTTATTGAAGTCAACAGCCAAAACCCTTGTTGCAATGTGATATCCTATTTTAACAGTATATTTGCCAGAGGAATGGTAATGCCATCTCATCCTGTCATAGCCTAAAATGATTGGAATGTTAAAAATAATAATGTTCACCAACCTATCATCAAAGAACCTGCGCACCTAATTTGCTTTTAACATTCCTAACTGACTATCAATCAACTGACTAAGTAAACAATGATCATCTGACCTGTTTTGTGGGCCTAGTAACCAAAAAAAGGGACTTAGTAGCCAACGATCATCGTAGATATGCAGAAAAATATGACTACCTACCTCCCACCTTGCGGCCTCAAATAGGACTTGTCTTTCATGTAACAGGCTTTGCCAAGCCCATGTGGCATTAGATCCTCCATGAGCTTTCAAGAAAGATGAATAGGGAAAGTACTAGCCTTTGAAGATTTTGTAAACAAGAGGATTATGGTTCACCACCAATCTCCATCCTAGTTTCGCTACGAGAGTCATATTCATTGCCTGCACACATCCTTAAAGTCGAGACCACCCTTATTCTTCGGTCTGCAAATTTTCTATTTTTCAACCCAATGAATGCCATTAGACTCAGGAATTATTCCACCAGAATCTATTAATAAGCCGCTGAATATCGTCACAAACACTGTCTGACAATTTGAAATAAAACATAGTATAAATAGGGAGAGTTGAAAGAACTGATTGAATTAGCATCGCTTTACCAGCCTTAGATAGAAGCTTATTTCGCCACCCTTCTATCCTTTGTTTCATCTTTTGGATAATGAAACTGAAGGCTTCACTTTTAGACCTATTAACAATAGTTGGCAAACCCAAATATTTGTCCTGAGCACCAATACTCCGAACTTCAAGTCCATAAGCAAGTTGTTGGCGCATGTATTGAGGAGTATTCTTGGAGAAAATATTGCAGACTTCTGTAAATTTACCTTTTGGCCATTGAAACTTACATAGTTATGGAGGAGCTCAAATATCAACATTGTATGTGTCTCATTTGCTTTACTAAATAGAATCAAGTCATCAGCAAAAAATAAAAAAAACAAGGGGTTATACCTGCAATATCAACATTGTATGCGTCTTTCTGATCGAGTCAATCTCCGATCATGATTATACAACTATGACTAACACCTATTTAATTTTTTGTTGTTCTCCTTCCTAATTCCCATCTTGTTAAGTAATTAGGATAGTATATTAGTCATGCCATAAAATATAATGCTCTCTCACTAATTGTCTTCATTCTTCTTATTTAGCCTAATAATCATTTGAAAATCTGACTAAAAATGCCCTTTTTCTTCTTGAAATTATGATGACGTTAAAAATATGATATACTCTTTCAAGAATATGTGTTTGTCGTGTAAATTTTGAATATTTAAATGTGAGCAATGAAGTTTTACATAAGTAAGAAATAGACTAAGCAAGTACATACTATATATAAGAAGAACCAAAGACTTCGAGCGTCTTTGAATTATAGTTTTCTTACCCCAAACCATGGTTTAGAGGGTATAAATTGTGTTTCATCCTCAATTAGCATGTTTGGCAAAATTTCAGTTAGGGAATATAACGGAATTTTAGTCTCAAATGATGTTTTCATGAAAGTGAAAAATAGTTGCTTTTGCCTTTTATGTTAAGTTGGAGACATTTACGGCCAAAATTATATACTTAAACCCACTTTTTCAAATAAAAGTATACAAACATATAAACCACATCACAACAAACCTATTTTTAATCAAAACCAAGTTTGCAAAATCAAGTTCATCTAAATCAACTTTGCAAATTATAATCAGAACATATTCTTAATAATGTCTTAAGGTTTTTTTTTTTGTTAAGATGTGATATTAGGTCCATTATTATGACTCCTTCTTAGCGTATTAAATTCCAATCTCTTTGGCTCCCCATAACCTGACAAGTTATATTAGAGTTGATGATCCAACTAGGTCAAGTATGTGAAAACGGTGATTGGTGTTCAAATGCATACCTAACCCATGTTTAGGAAAGAAGTCCAAGATCCAATAAAAATATTTCAAAAGATCTAGGAAATTAAGTTACAATTCTTTATCAGCAAATAAAGACAATGTATCAAAAGGAGGAAAAAGATCATAGAAGTCAACTTCAAAAGATGTTGAACAACTTATTAGAGGCCCAACATAGATGATTGAAGCCCGATATGTGCAATTAAGTTTCTCTACTCCACCTAGGATTTAGACATGCATAGTCATCACTTGGAATGAAAGGAGAAGAGCCATGAAAGAGTCCTAAGCCAAAGATTTGAACTTTCAAGACCTTTAAATGTTTTTGGGGCTGTTTTTATTTGTTTTTATTTTCTATTGCTTTCAATAAAGTTTATTTGCAAATGTATTAACTGTATATTAAAAAATATATTTATGTCCACAATATTTTTTGCTTTTGTAGATTCCATGAACCTTGCGTGTGTGCAGTCTTGAAGCTAAATATGATCTCTTTTTAATTGTTGTTTCGGAAATATGTAAGGAACATAATCAGTGATGCTTATGCTAAGGGGTTTTGAATCATAAATTTTTTTTTTATTTTTGTTAAGTCTTAAATGGGCAAACCTCTAATTCTGAAGTGTTTGTATTAAAACATTTGGGAATCATTAGGGAGATAGACTTTTGGCATATAAGAAAATTGGGAGTTTTTTTGATAGGGTTCTTCCTTGCATCAATTGATCTTATCAAAAATTAATCTTTTCTAATTTGGCGATCCTTCTTGGCTTATCAAACTAGGTTTGTGGCGCCATCCTTATCTTTTTCTTTTTCATCAATTTTCGCTCCTTCAAACTTAGATTTCTACTTCTTCTTTCAATTTTCGAAATTTTCTAATTTTCGATTCTTAATTATCTCGTACTTACATATCTCAAATTATACTTACGGATCTTTTTCGGTGATTTTTGAGTCTAAATCGTGATTCGAAGAAGAAAAGAGATCTTTCACCTCGAAATCGGGCCGATGAAATTTGGAATCACTCAATTGGAAATAAGCTAGATGTGGGAGGCGTGAGTTATAGTAATTTTCCTAAACGGACTTCAAATTAGTTCTTTTCCTTCTTTATTCTTTTATTTCAATTTCACCTTCCAAATTCAGTTTGCTCTAGTCCTAATAGGTCCGAAATCAAGAGGCATATGGAAAACCTCATCACTTTGGCTCCCCATAACCTGACAAGTTATATTAGAGTTGATGATCCAACTAGGTCAAGTATGTGAAAACGGTGATTGGTGTTCAAATGCATACCTAACCCATGTTGTGGAGCATTCGTCAAGAGTTGGCTCTTGGAGGGTAACCTTGAAAATATTCAAAAAACTTTAACTCTCAATACATTATATTGATGTTGAGACTCACAATATATATATAAAAAAAAGAATAATTAAAAAGTAAAGTGTACATACACTGATAAAAAATGAATTAAATGATGATAATATAAGTGAAAAAAAAAAGCCCATTAATTTAAATGTCAACAGCCAAACCTCTATTATTATAATTTCTTACTTAATATATTGAATGTCAGCCCCTGACTCCTCCTAATATAACCGTAAATTATAACATGTGCCATCAACAATTTTAAAAATATATCATACACATATAAATAATACATACTACACAAATTGGAAAAGCGATGGTATTTTCTTTTTTTAGCATGAAAAGCGATAGTCATGCTGTAATTTTTTTTATACGTTTGTTTTTATCTATTCAGCACTACCCATCTTTTTATATTCTACTATTGATTGCGTTATTTGCTTTTTGGTAAAGATTTTAGGAAGAAGAGTATCCTATTTGAGACATAAATATTGTCTCGATAAACATATAGCAAATGTTTGATTAAGATTTTAAGAATTAATCCTCACTATAGGAATCAATATCTTCAGAAGTGATCTAAGAATAACTTTTCTGATGGAAAATTGATTCTGATGTAAGGTTCAATAATTTGTTAAAACAATTTTCTATAAATCAATACTATAAAATTAATTTTAACAAGTAGAGTACAAAACTATTTAAAATGTTCATTTAATTAATTTTTAAAATTAATTTTACTAAATATTATCTAAATAAAATAAAATTATAAAATATTTATAATAATTTGTTCTTCTAATATATTTTTTACAATTGATTCTATTGTAACTAACCATAAATTTAAGGTCAAATTAATTTGTAAGTTCTTAAACATTTTAAAGATTTTTAGATCGATTCTTATATTTTTAAAACTATAAATGAATCTTATAATTTTAAAAAATTAATAAAGTCTTTAAATTCAGTCTTTTGTTAAATTTCTATAATTATAGGAATTTAAATAAAGATATTTTAAAAATTATAAAAACCTATTTTATTGTTTTAAAATTATAAACATATTTAAATATTTAAAAAAATACACGAACTTGTAGATTAATTAAATCTAAATTTGGAATCAGAGATATGCATAATAAATAATACAAGTACAACTCTTCCAACTTTTTTTTAAATATTAAAGAAGTTGCAAGGTGAATAATAACTCATCCTTAAAAGGTTTTGACTTCACTGCACAATTTGAAGTTGCCTTTTTCAGTGACGAAGGTAGGCTTCTTCCCCTGCTTTTGGGTGACATGTTGGTGATTATCATTTCAGCCCATCAAATCCAACATTCTATGCTCAGCATTGGTTTCCCCCCCTCCCCCCGGATCCCTACCTTAGTACCATCATCATTTTAGTTAATTGGTGATTACCTCAATCAAAAAGGCACTTCTATGAAATACGGACATGTTATTTATGAGTAGTATTGGCATATTGAATATATATTTGTGTTAGATATATAAAAATATATGTATGACATATGTATTATGTGTATTTGAATATATTTAATTAAAGAGATTTTTTTTTAACTTGGACATGTTTTTGACATATCTCAGATACATTTGGACACGTCTAAAACTCGACTTGAACACGATTCATTAATAATTTTTTTTTAAAAAATAATCTTCATGACTAACGTCCAGTTAGTAAGTCTATAACTCATTGAAACCCAATCACATGACTGAATGTCCAAGCTATTATTTTTTCATACTAGTATTTTAAGTTTTATCTTTTCACATGTAACTATTAAGTTTTTAAGTTTTATCTTTTTACACACTACTATTTTTATCTGTTCCTTTTACCTTTGCTCGTACCAAGTCGTCTACTTCGTCTTCACTGAAGTTTGTTTCACACCATTATTCCCTCTAGTTAATTTTTTTGTATGCACATATACTGCATACTTGTGATTAGTTATTAGAAGAAGTTAGTTTGAGATTTTTTAGAAAATATCAATAGAAATTATCTTCATATTTTTTGGGACAGACTTAATAGGTAACAAATATTATTACATATGATATATATTAAGATATTGTAAAATTTCAAGATTATAGAAATGATATTAATAAAATATAAATCTTTTTTTCTTAAATTTTACAATTTTATATATACATAAATCAAGTTCTTTAATTTACTTTGATATATTTATATATACATAAACTAAGTTCTTTAATTTACTTTATATATATATATATATAGGAATGATCAACTTACATTAATATAAGTTGATTTCTTCTTACACTCATTTCATTTTATTGTTTATTCACTTATAGAAATGATATTAATGAAATATAAATTTTTTTTTTTTAATTTTACAATTTTATATATACATAAATCAAGTTCTTTAATTTACTTTTATATATATATATATATATATATACTTATTTTTATATACTTTATAATATTATTTATTAAAAATAATTATTAGATGAAAGTGGATCTAACGATTAAAAATAAGTATATATATATATATATATATATATTAGGGGATACACATTTCATTTTAATTTTTTTAGATCACTTATTTTTAATCGTTAGATCCACTTTCATCTAATGGTTGAGATTATTTCATTAAAAATAATTATTAGATGAAAGTGGATCTAACATTAAAAAATAAGTGTAAGTCAAAAAAGACTTACACTGGTATAAGTTGATCCTCCCTCATATATATATATATATATAGGGAAGATCAACTTACATTAATATAAGTTAATTTCCTCGTACATTCATTTTTAACTGTTTATTCACCACAAGAATGACCCACATGCATTTTTGCTAAAAATTATTGTCTAAACTTATAACACACAAATTAGACACGTCACCAATCAAGTATTTAACATTTTCATATATCTTTTATGTTTTTAATTATATAATATAAAAATTTATAAAAAAATTAAATATTAATTAATTTAATATACCTAACTGAATGCTTCAAATTTATAAAAAAAAATCTCTTCATTTTTGCCTTCACCATATCAATGCATTTACCTTTAGTTATTAATGTCATATTTATATTCATTGGCCAATCCTTTTTGAGCTTTAATTATATGATATGATATTTATTTCCCTTCCCAATTTTAGGTCATTCACATTAACTGTTTACCCCATAACCATTTATGCCCACTATTACTTCCTCAGTATCGTTTTGCATTCATGGTCCTGTTGTCCAAAGATACACTGTGGCGGTGTAAGTTTAATACTTAAAATAATTTATACTTTAACCTACTTGTCCTTCCTAGAATAATTGTATAAATAAATTGGCTTTCACAAGTGACATATTACCAATTCTTTGGAAATCTGGATGTTTTAGTACTATAATTCCACTAAAGTATTTGACTTAATAATAGCCTATGTGAGAAGAAAGATGATATTCTCGTATGCGGCTTTGCATGCTGCCTCTTTTAAATAAAAGAGTTGGGCCCATATCAAGAAGAAATATGTTTTTAAATTACAATAAAGTTTAGACTTTAGACCCTCAATAAATAATGCATGATCGAAAATCCTTTAAAAAGATACACCTAATTAAAATTTTGATTCTTGCAAAAGATTTTTTTTTCCTCCTTTCTATATACATTAAAAAAAAAATCATGTGTTTGAATGGAGAACCCGTCCAATTTTTTTATGAAAGACTTTTAAGTTTCAAGTGGAGCGCCCATTTTAGTATTTCGACTTCAGCATTAGATTCTAATCACCAAAGAACCGGAAAAGGATGGATAATAATTCTTTACACATATGCAGTGTATAAATTAAAAATAAATTGATGAATTAAATATTCTCCTATTTGGATTAAATCTAAATAAAAATATGTAAACTTTAATACTAATAATAGGTAATAATTAAAAATTCTGTATATATTAAAAAATGCTATTTTCATTCAAAATTAGACTTGTGCACACACTATTTGGTATCCAATTTGTTTTTGGTACATACAAAAGGTGAGAGAAAATAAAAGAAGAAAATTGATAAATATAAGAAAATTGGAAAGAGAATATCAGATAAAACTATCTAAAATAATCTTTTTAACTTTAACAATTATATCTTTTTTAATTGATGTGACAAAATAGGGGGAACTTTTAAAATTTGAGATAATGAAGATGAAAAAAATAAAAACATGTAAATTAAGTGTTCACTTAATATATAATAAGTTTTTATCATGCAAATTCATCTTATTTAGGTAATGGATAAATTTTATGTAAGTAAATTTATGTAAGCAAATAAACAAACTTTATTTATATTACATATTGTGATAGAAAATCATGTAAGATATTTTTTTTTTGAATCCATTGTTTATCTATAACATCCTCAAAGTATAAATTTAGGAAAATAAAGTGAGCCAAATGTCTTTGTTAGGAATAAAGAAACTGATATATGATACTAATATTTATTTTTTTAGAAGAGTGACAAATTTCAATTATTTGCTAATTGAAAAGAAATAAATAAGGCATACATCACGCATTGACAATTTGCAAGAACCGGCAACTCTAAAACTCTCTGCTGACTGCTAACCGAAATCTAAGGCAACAAATTTACCGTTGCACAATTAAATGGTAACAACTAACATGTGCTCGTGACACCCCATCCTGTCTACTACAGCGTAATAAGTTCCTTTCTTTCTTTCGGTTCTCTTCTTTCTTTGTCTTTTGTTTTCTTTTTTCTATTTTTCTTTTGGCTAAGCATTTACTTATACAAGTCTTACATTTATCATTTATATTATAAACAAATTGTGTATTATTGTGTTAAGATACCAATTGTGAGTAAAAGAAATCTCGCATAAAAAAAAGGATGATAAAAGTGAGAACAGTAAAAGTTAATGAACTCATAAATTTAATGTCTTAATAAATGTTTGGATTGAAGGTTTTAAAAGAAAATAAAATAGAAAATTTATTTTTTATTTCTAAATTAAAAATTATAAAATATTTATAAAAATAAATAAATGATTAAAAAGTTATATGATTATCTTTTATTTTATTTTTATTTTTTAAAAAATCTCAAATATAGAAAGTATTTATTCAAGATAAAGAATAAGTTCTCATTTTCCTTTCCTTTTAAAATCTCAACCCTCAAATACACTTTTAAAGTTTTTAATTAAAATACAGTGTCAAATTTATTATTATAGTTTCTCACTTAATTGATAGAAGAATAGCATAACCCATAAAAAAAGATTTCTTCAAATATTTTGGTTACCTTAATCCAACATACTGTACAGTAATTTTGTAAATATTAGGTGAGGACTTGCGTTGGCTCCCTAATATGCCAAAAGGAAGAGAACACTGAACACAAACAAGTTAAGAGATTATTCAGTTCATCACCAAGTGCAATAAACTATTTCTATAAATAGTAACTCACCTTTTACATTGTTAACCATTTTAGAAGATCTTTTAACCAATTATAAAAACAAATAATGAGTTGTTATTTATAAATAAAAATAAAAATTTACACTCTAACACATCGTGTCTTCTACAAACCAATTTTTTTTTTGTATTAATTGTGTATAATAAATGTAAGAATTATATAAAATAACACTAAATACATAATAATATGAGTTTTTTTGGGGGGGGGGGGGTGCAATAATAAGAGCCTTTCTTATACTAGGCAAATAGGAAACAATTGATCAATAATTTTTGGTACAATTAATCAATTCAATAAACTATCGGAATCTATCATAGTCTGTAGTCCTTTTTTTGGTATCTATCATGTCTTTATACTTTTTTTGGTAGAAGAATAGTCTTTGTTATATAGTATAATGTGTTTGATGTTATGAATTCATATTTTTTATTTTTCCTTTTTGTGGCTTACGAGATCTCCTGGGTAAATTATATATATAGTGAGTGTATCAAGTGAGAGAAATGTTTAGTGTAAGAAAGTAAAAGGAGTAAATCTTAACTATTGAATTTTATATAAATAATCAAAATTATAATATAAATACATATGACTTTTTTAAATGATCACATATATTCATAAAAATTTTAACACTGAAAATAACCTATAAACAATAAAGCATTACGTACTAATAAAATTATTTTAGAAGAACACCTTGCAACTTGTACCAATAAATGAATAACACCTTACAAATGAGGAATTGCATCACTGAAAATAACTTATAAACCATAAAGTAGTACAAGCAAATAACATTATTTTATAATACCTTACAAATTAGGAAGCAAAATTCGATAATAGGGAGGATCCAAAACTCCACCCAAACCCCAAAAAACCCATCATATAAAGTGGAGCCCCCATTTGTTGGTAATGTGAGAGCAATTCAGTCCATTCTAACGCATATAAGTCAGCTATCTATCAAACAGCAAGAAACTCCTTTCACACACCCAAATGATGATGATAAAAAGTATCAACTAGTACATGAACGAAAATCATAAATGCAAACAACACAAACATAAATTTTCTCGGCATCCAAACACTTTATTTGTTTTTGTTTGGTAAAACCATGGGGGTGGCGACTGGCGAGGGAGGAAGGGATTTTCCTTGAGATTTTCTTTTCACCCGTTTTCTTTATATCATAATTTTCCAAATCTATTCTCTTTGCCTTTCCATTCTCTCTAGATAAAGTTAAAAATATAGTAACAATGTAATATATAATATTCAGAACAAAATAAAAAATAATAATAAAAAAAACAGAAAGTGAGCGAAGTTAACGCCAAGCAGATGCGACGGTGAGTGTCCTTCCCATCCAACCAAAGCAAATCCCACCATTCTCTTCTTTCACAGTAAGTCCCGAGTTGACTCGGTTGTTACTCACTGCGAGTCGCGATTTGATCAACTCGACCACGCTCTGACTCAGCGGTTTCAACTTGAACCCGGCCATGCCCATTCGCGCGCGCCATTTCCCGAAAACCTCGCACCGTTCCACACGGTCCCTCCCTTCGCAAGCCACCGAGTTGCACAGCTTATGACTCAGCACCTCCTCCACCCTCACTCGCTCCGAGTTGCCCCTCGCCACTGTGGACTCAATCGAGTCAAACAACGCGCCGTAAAAAGACCACGACTCGGCCACGCGCGCCAAAAACGGCGCTGTGTTGGTGTTCATCTCTTGCTCCAGTAAAGTCACCACACGCGGCGCGAGTCCCCTCACGCGCCGCAGAAGTTCGTCGCGCGGGTTTTCCGTGGACACGCTCTCGTCGGGGATTCGGTTCAACCTGAACGCGAAATTCACCATGAGCGTCTCGTCCGGGTCGCAACCCAGCGACTCGCGAGTCAAATCGGCTAGTTTCTGAGTCACCACAACCTGGAACTCGAACCCGATCCTCAACCTTTCCGCTTGTCGACTCAGCATCTCGCCCACCGCCCTCACCCTCTCTTCGCCGCCGTTCTCGGCCACAGCCACGATCTTCATCATCGCAGGCGGCGACCTCCCGTTCTGACGCGCCGAGAGCGCGTGAAGCAGATTCACGTACTGCTTACCTTGCCCGATATTAAAATCCAGCACGCAGAACCCTTTACCGTTCTCTGTTTTCTCCTCAAATGCCGCTTCAAGGATTGCTATGTTCGCAGCCATGAACCCAACCGCGAAGCAGAGCGAGTTGTCAAACAGCAACTGAGTCGACTCAGCGTGTTCCCTACTGAAGAGTCCTGCTACAGGTGGGGGGTTTTCAACCGGGTTCATCCGCGATTTCAGCGCCATTACCATGCAATCCGTTAAACGTTGATCCGAATTCCCGTTCGGGTTCGAAGCCTGACCTAAACGGGTCAGGATCTCCGACGCAACATCGTGCTTCCCTTCACAAATCGCAGATGCGGCCTCCATTAGACTTTGCTTCGAACAATTCGAAGCAGGGGAAGCCACCGAAGAAGACGACGAGGTCGACGATGTCGTGGACGAAGTGGGCGAAGACGAAACGGGTTTCTGGGTCGGCCCGGGACTAATCAGGTTCTGAATGGTCTCTGACCACTCGCTGTTTGTAATCACAGAGGCTGCATCACCTTCTTCGTCGTCGTTATCTTCCAGAAGCTGTTTTTCCAGCTCCTGAAGCCGGTTTTCGATGATCTTCTCAGGTTCGGGGGCTTGAACTGAAACCCAGTTCTGAACCTGACCCAAATTGGAGCTCCGGTAGGGAAAATTCGGGTTCGGAAGGACCGAGTTTGTCATCATGGGTAAGGTCCCGTTGTTGTTGTTGTTGTTAGGGAGGTTAATGGGCTGCGGGCGAAGCTGGTGAAGAAAAGGCAAGCCAAAACGCTGCGTTTGGAAGACAGAAGAAGGGTTTTGCAATTCGGGAATGGAAAAATCCATGGGTGACATAGGAGACAAAGGAGAAGTAGAAAACGTTGTTCTAGGCTTCACGGAGCGAAGTAGAAGGTTCGAAAGAACCTGGTTATGGTTCTGGTTAAGGTGGTTGGGGTTATGGTTAAGGTTGTTATGGGTTTGAAATTCGGCGAGGGTGCGTTTACCCATGAGGGTTGGGGTTTGGCGCTGAGGGATCTGAGAAGAAGGATCTAGAAAAATTGCGGGGAGTTGTTGTTGGGTTCGGTAGAGAGGGTGAGAAGGGTGAAGGTTGTTGTTGTTGTTGGTGGTACCGATGGGGTTGTTCATGGTGGTTGCTGCCACCATGGATCGGGCAGCGAGACCACCTACTCCGGCGAAGAACTCAGGTGCTCCACCACCGGTAAACCCCGACGACGACATTCTCTGTTTCCTTTTTTTCTCCGGTGATGACGATTTAGCGAAGAAATTAAAGAACAGTTAAGAGGTTGTGTTTTTGGAGAAACGCATGAGACACAGATAGAAGTAAAGTGAGGAGAGAGAAAAAAAAAGAGGGTGGTGTTTCTTTATGGAGTTGAAATGATTCTGGTGAATATAACGGAGGAGTTTAAGAAAGCGAGTAATGGGTTTCCCTTTTCTCTTAAAAAAATATTATTACTTTTTTTTTTTTGAAATAAGAGGGTGGAATGTTTCGCATCAGAGTTTGTAGACATTGAGATCAGGGCCGTTGGTTTGTTTTGGATTCGAGATTTCAACCAGATTCTGCTGCAACGGACGGTGATTAGCGCATCACAGCCGAAACGCACTTTCCTTCTTTCTTATTTAATAACGAACTTCAATTCTTCGCAATCCAAGGAAGTGAGGCAAACGGTCACGCTACCTCTGACCCCTCTCACGCGCGTGCTCAAACAGATAAAGTGCGTATTTGGCCTTGTTGCCACTTGCTGTTGTTGTGAAACTTCTCAACGGAAAATGTTAAAAATTTAAATTGAAAATTGTCAGAGCTTCACTTAACATGGATATTACGTTACTCAATCACTTATTTTTATATTTATTTTTTTCTTTAATTAGGTATTTATATGTGACAAACTTTTAGATATTATTATGATCATTAGGAGATCTTGTCATTAATTATTTTTGTAATGTGTGAATTTTAATTTGTTTTAGAGTACATCTCGTTTATTGTTGTACATATTTAAAAATTGATATTGTTTGATTTATATGTTTGATTTTACTTTGACATATATATTATTTAATATAATTTTTTTAAGAAATTATAATGTATAAATAAATAACATTATTTATGTAAACTTCGTATCTAATAATAGTTAATCATAAAGTAAAAAGAAGACTACAAATTTAAACAAATTTTATCTGTAATGTTAATGGTTAAATCTTATAATCCTCATTTTGAAAAAAAATTTAACCAACTACTACTTTCAACTTGAAATTACATAAATAATTAATCAAAGACAAAAAATATAAACTTCGTGTGCAAAAATTAAATTAGTCAAAGGGCTACATAAAAATTATTTTGACAAAATAAAAAAAGATTAAGATCTTTTGTTTTTATTTTTATTTTTTTATCTGAAGATCCTTTGTTTTAAAATTGCTCTTTCAGTCTCTTTGTATCACATGTATTACACTATAACTCGGTTAATGGAAATCAAACTTCAAACTTTTTTACATAGTTTATTCATACTAATTCAACCAATTCTCATTAGCCGATTTTACATTTTTAAATGATTATGTCCGCTTTCTCCTCTTTCATTCTCTTTCCTATTGCACCAAAAATTAAGGATGAAAATCCTATAAAGAGACAGGAATTTGTAATCTTCTTAAGTCCTGCCAAAATTCGTGTATGATTTTTTTAATATAAATCAGTGTAAATTTTACATAAATCTTTTAGAGTTTTTATAAATTTTTAAAATATATGAAGTATTTTATCTAATTATTATTCTCGACCGAAATTATGTAAACAGTTGTTTATAAAAAGTTAAATGTAAGAGAATTTGTATATAACCTGAAATTAAGAAAAAATATTTGCATATTTTTTTTGTAGAAATTTTTTCTTTTATAAATGATAATGAAAATGTTTGAACGTGAGAAGGGCTTTTAATGGAAAAGCGGTTTTGAACTGGGAAACAGCAAGGATCAAATAGGATAAAAGCCTGAAACAATTAAGAGCTGAGTCAGTTATAAGTGTCAGCGCGTGTCCAGGCGCGTGACGTGGTTTGAATAATGTGTATGTACTCGTGGGGATGAAATGGATCTTTATTCGGAAGTGATCACCTGACGGGACAGTTATCAAGCAACTCCAAAAGCGCAGCGACAGAAGGCCCCGACCCGAGAAATGCAACCCGGTGGGACATACATAGATTACGATCTTTGTACACGTGGACCAGTCAGAACGCTCCGTCAGGGAGCTCCGTTTCGTTCCCTTGTCGCTTTAACATCTCTCAAGCCCGTACACTGGATTAGAAATTCCAGTAACCTGGTTTGTCCCAACCGGCGATCCCCGGTCGGTTTTAGCCGTTACCGACACGAGACGGTAACCTCTCATAGTTGTTGTCTACGTAAGTCATGCCCTGGCCACTAACTTAGTTTAGATCCTGTTGTGCCCGACACAGAGGCCAAATAAAGAAATGAATGAACAAAGAAAAAACGAGAAATTGCGTATTATTTTTCTCATTCTTTTGCGTCAAATACAAGAAAAATTCGATTCTGTTATTGTGCAATGACGTAAACGCATACAAAAAATGTGAAATGACAAAAATGGCATTAGAAAGAAATGACACACAGATATAGTAAGATTTATTTTTAACAGATATAATAAGATTTTAATTTGTATTGTAAGTGATATATCCTTTGGGCAGTTTTTTCTTAACAATACATCAAAACTAATAGTATATTTGGATTATAATTTGTACACATCGAACTGTAATTTGGGATGTCTAAATTGAGTTTCATATATAAATAACATGTTTGTAAAATTATGATTGAATTGTGTTTGTATATGATTTTGAGTATTAAACTATAATTTGAGTAAAAGTGTAAAAAATTACTTTTTCCTTAGATAAAATTTTATAGTTTGCAAACTATATTTCAAATATGCTATATAAATCTATATAATAATGCACTAGAATTTAATATTTTAGATATATTTTGAAGTACTAAATTATAGTACACATAAAATATGTTATAGGTATCAAACATATACACAAACTTTCCAAATTTTGTTTCTTAAAATGTCTGTATCTTGTAGTTTTGGTAAATTTGGTGAATACACCTGGTCATTTATGAAATTCTGGAATTGGCCTTTCGGACCCACAGGATTATAAATGGTCTGACTTGGGAATAACACAATTTGTCGGAAACAATATGATTACATACAAGCCATTGATAGGTTTAGTTTTTATAGAAAATTTTTTTTATATCGAACATGTACATTTATCCTATATAAGCTATTATGATTGTGACATATTATTCTTAATTTCAAGAGAGAAAAAATATTCCTAAAGATACTTGCAGATGTTGATAAAGAGAGTGTAATGTGATTTGCTTTGTTATGGAGAACTTTGGAATGGATGCGAGAACTATAACCGTTGTTAAATTGCATCAAATATATATGAAATATTACTTGCATTAAGTATGTAGGAAGTTTTGGTCATTAAATGAGAAGTTGTAGCAGTTGGGTTGAGTTTGTCCGACTATAGTACATTAGCGACCTCATAATGTGATATGTCTGCAATAAGTACCAAGCATTTAGGTGTAGTGAAATAGTGATACTATATATATGTATAAACTAGTGTTAATTTTGTTCCAAAAGTAATAAATTTTTTTATTAATCTCACACGTTAAAGTTCAAAGAAAAGGAATGTATAAAGATAGGGGACTTGCTATGATACTTGTATGAGTACCATGTTTACAGTGAATTATTAAATATTTATTGACTATTGACTTTTGAAATTTTTGAAAATATATTAAATATTATGTCAATCTATAAGTGTTTAACAACTAACCCTAAATATTAATATGCATATAAAAAAATAGGTATCAAGGTAATCTCCATAAAATACATATTTACCAAGTCTAAAAAGTTAAATAAAACCAGGAAAATAGAACTTAAAAAATTGATTAATCCTAATAACGTAGACTAACACTCATTTCCTATTAATTAACCATGTTATCTTTTCTCTTTTTCATCATTTGTCATTGTATAAATTACTCAATATCTCAAATGAGGATTAGTCTTACATCTATAAAGAGTGTGAGAAAATTTGATAATAAAAAATATATATAAATTATTGGGTGAACCTGGTTGAACTATCCAAAAGCTGTTTGATGAACTGAAAGTTTTAGAAATTCATTATTTCTATATTTGTCTAAGAATCATGTTTTTGTTATAGGTAAATATAGGATAAGCATAATAAAAGTTTGAATGATTAAAAACTTTTGTTATATATACTAAAAAAAGTTAGGATAGCGGAGATTTTTGCCCTTTATATACTTTTCAATATTTGGATTTTCAGAGATTATAAAATTCCTTTTACCTCTCAATAATATAATAACTAATAGTGAATCTTAACCCAGTCCAAAAAAAAAAAAAAAACAAAACAAATACTTTTATTAGCACAAAACTAATAGTTAATCTTAACATTTTTAAGATATGTTTGATATGTGTGATATGATAAAGTCTAATAATATTATATCTAATAGTATAAGACTCATACTGAAATGATTAGAGGTATTGAAGTGTTAAAGTTGTAATAAGAAAGATTATACATCAATACTTAGATAATCTCACCCACAAAATATGATTAAGTTATTAATTATTTTAATATATAATAAGAGTTTGATAGATAAATTTATATAATATATTGTTCATACTAAATAATTAATAAAATCATAATATATTATATTATCATATTCTATCATACTTAATATGTCACGCCAAATAGACCCATAGCAACAAGAATATATTTAGTTCCTTGTATTTCTTTAAACTCGTACGTGATGTTCATTTATTTGGAACATGACATATTGTAAGCATGATCATCAACGTCTGGCTCAATCAACTCTGTCGCCCAAAATTAAACCCCGCATAAATGTTTCTAATTACTAGCATGAAGTCAAATACTTTATGGGACCATGGCATTTGGATGTGTGAAAATGGAAGAATATCTACGAATTAATTGTAACGAAATAGACTATAGAATTTGTGTGTGTGTGTGTGGGATTGTTCATATCGAAATATATTGGAATGGATATAGAAAATGAGCATTTGTTTCCTCTTCAATGTCCCTTGTTCATTAAAACTAATCATATGTTGATTCTAAGGTTGGTTTAAGAGGTGATTTTTCATCGCTAGATATACCATTTATGATAATGATATTTCTAAGAATGGTATTCTTGAGAATTTATCAAACTCACATTTGGTAAGTTTTAACCATTTCTGGGAATGTTAAATTATATTCCTAGGAACATTCTATTGTTATGTTTGATTAAAGATTATTTATTTTTAGAAATGCTTTGTAATATTTCCAAAATATCCTTGATATCCAACAGATTCAGGGAGCAATCCATGTTAACAAGCACAACACTCATCAAGTGATTGGCTGCATTCTAACTCTAGCACCCGGCACCTTCGTCTCGGCTCACCACTGACCACTTGCAGCAGTGCCATTCACCATGTCCATCGCAACAGGGGCACCATCGATCACCACACTGAGCTCGACTACTACGACAGTGATAATTACAACAACAACAACAACAACAAATCTTCAACTTCGTCTCTGTCAAAATGAGGAAAGACGAACCCAGAGTCGTCAATTCCTGTTCTGCCTTCCACAACCTCCGACTAGGACTGGGGTCGTGCCTGTTGCGGTTATGCTCTACCAAATCAGCTTATGTGTGGCGATTGAGACTAGGGGAAAAGAATGGTCGTGCGCGAAGGTTGGGAGTTGGGAAGGGGGAGGGTTGAGCATGGCTGTCAGTGGATGAATGGTTGCCGGAGTTATGGTCGTCGACGACGCCAACAGTGCCTAACATGGCTGAGATGGTAGAAGACAGAGTCAGAAGAAGGAAGAAGATGGAATAAACCAGATTATGTTGGTGGTTAATCGTGAGGGTGTGATGCATAATAAATTAAAATTATTTATTATTTTGATAACTTAGGATTTTATAAATAATTATGTTATTTAAATGTTTTATTTTTATTTTTTAGATATTATATCTTTTAGGAATATTTGTTTTTAGGATAATATTATCTTAATATGATTTTAAATTTAATTAGAATTTGATTACTTTTAGGTTATAAATACCTTTTAGGTTTCTATACTAATTAGAACTTATCATTTAAATTCATTGAAATATGTTTCTATTTCTTGAGATTGAGTCTCTTGATACCGTGTCTCTTTCTCCTTTGATTATATATCAATTTGACATCTGAACCTCGTTGATCCTCATATTTTGTGCTGTTAAAAGCATTTAGATTATTCGCAAAGTAGGTTGTTCCTTTGTGTACAACTCACCGTATCCCCACACTTTGTGCTATTGAAAACATCTAGATTTTTCACAACCAAGTTGTTCACGCTACTAGAATTTTTCAGATTTAGAGACGGAACAGATTTTGTCTCTAAATGTATAAATTTCCGTCTTTAAATATTTAGAGACAAAATTAGAGACAAAAATTGTTTCATCTCTAAATCTGAAGTCTCTAAATATTTAGAGATGGAAAATTAATTCTATCTCTAATTTAGAGACAAAAAATGTCTGTCTCTAAATAAAAAAATTATGTCTCTAACTTAGAGACGACACTGTTCTGTCTCTAATTTTGTCTTTAAAATTAGAGATAGATTTTTCTGTCTCTAAATCCGTCTCTAATATCTTAAAAAATATTTTAAAAAAATAGGCATCTAGTTGGGATTTGCCACAACTAGATTCATTTATTTTATAAAAAAAAATTTATTTTCTTATGCATATAATTATCCAAAATTAAAATTTACCAAAAATCACAATAAATCATCAATCATTATAATTATCCAACTAACTATAAAATATATCAAAATAGTTGAAAGTATATGACATAGTTACAATATCTTATGCATACCATTAATTGTTATTACATTTTGCAAGTAGACTTTTCTCTAACTTATACAATTACAGTGTGTAAAGATGATAACTTGGTCCTTTCCTCTGAGGATTCTTCCTGCCCAGATGACTTTGACCTTGAACTGGGAACTCACAGATTTGAATTAAAAATGCTATACAATCATCATTCCATTGTGGTTTTGTTTAAGCAGTTAGTTTTTAGGTGGTGCATACCTCCTATTCTAACTTGAATAAATGACAATTGAAGTGTTGATGTAATCTGTCATTTCTATAATTTATGCAGAATTGCTCAAAACTGTTCCTCTACATATATAAAATGCACAACATTAACAGAGACAAAATATTCCAAAATTCAAACAAGATAAGGATAGTGAGATAGAGATAAAGAAAAGGGGAGCAAAGATTGAATATAGACGTACATTGAGTGATTCAAACTTTCATTACCAATTTTCATTTTGCGAGTTGATAAAGTCAACTTGGCGATGCTGAACAACCCTTTAAGAAGTCAAGGAGCAAAACTCATCTTTAAGTGAGGTACTGAGTAACTTATAACATATTAAGGCATCTAAAATATGCTCAAAACCTATGCACCAGAAATTAGGTATCAAATGCACCATATGTAAATTACAGTTATCATGTGAAAATGAAAACAAGTTGAAGTTACTATATAATTCTTAAATCACAAGTGCAGCAAAATCAATCAATGACATATCAAAGGTCAAACAATTCTATCATCTTATGGTTTTACCATTAGTTTCTCAGCTTCTTCATGCTTTTCAAACGAAGTTGCATAGCTTTAGCTGCCAACTAGTTTGTGCTCATCTCAGTTTTGACCACTGCACTGCTTTCACCAGGTGTGTTTGCTTCTAATAAAACCTTTTCCTGTTCAACACTTTCCAAAACAGAGCCATCATAATTATTACTCTTCTTGCTAACAAATTCACACATAAAGCTTCCATCATTAGCAAACTTATTTAGGCTAGATGCTGCAGCAGAGATGACACCAACACTCTTAGCTACAACAACTTGGCTTTTTTGCTTTCCCCAATAAAAAGAATCTTGAACTTTAGGTGCTTTCATCTCACAGTGCTGGACAGAAACATCATTTAAGTAGTCCTGCTAATATTTCATGAGCCAAATTCAGTAAATAATGGAATATACTTCAGAATTCTAGGAAGGTGAGGTTAGCTCCATAATAAATTATTGAAGATAGAATCCGTTTAAGAAATAGGAAAGAAATATGCAATAGTTCTCTATCTGTTCTCAAAGTTACCCTTTTAGAATTCATTCTGTTATGCTTATTGGACTCTAGTGAATTTTCTTTAGTTATCCCTCTTTGTCTACTTTTTATAGCATGTAGATGAGCACGAGTCAGGGCAACTACATGTGATGCAACAGATGCAGTCAGTATTTACTCCTAAAGTTTAATTAGCTTATTTTACTCCTAAAGTGATATTTCTAAGATTATCTACACATGGACTTAGTTCATCAAGGAATCAAATGTGGTAGGCATTTCCCCTCAAACTGATAACAACATATAAAGAAGTCTACCCAAAAGAATTAAGAAAAAGCACAAACAGAAAAATTACCTATAAATTCAATTGCGATGAAAATATATTATTGTCTAGTCTGTCAACACCAACCACTGTAATTCTGGAAACTAAAGCAGCAACCAATCATAATTCTAAGTTGTCAAATATATATTAAACCTGAGACACACAACTCAGTAACTAACTATCGTAAGAGATCAAACTTTACTCTTAACATTGTTGCCTGTTCTCCCTTGCAAATAGGGTGCAATCTTGTTCCATATATTTCCTAATTTCCTGCAACTCACAAGACCACCTCTTTTTCTTCCAATAAAAATTTGAATATAATTAGAGAAATCCAAAAATATATATCCCATTACAAAGATCAGAGAAAAAACCTATCAAATAATATCATTTGCAAACTTAAATACACAAATTATTAGATCCAAGTAACAATATCAACCAGCCCCAACATCTCCATATCTCATGTTTCATCAATTGGAAGTGTCGTAAACTAAAATGAACAAATCCAGATTAGCAAACATATATAAAAGCATAAGTACTACAACGATTGAATTTAAAATAAAGGCAATAAAATAAAGGCAATAAACATAGTTGGGAAAAGCTATGTGGTTAGTCACAGATTGTCAATCCGATCATAAATTGGAAGGAATAAGAGCCTGTGAGCAAAGCATACTCTAGAAAGCAACCAACTGCGGCACTGTTTGGAAACAACCAACTGCAGCACTGTCTGCTCTTTTCTACCAAAACCATAAATCTAATCCTTTTAATAGTTATATCAAAGTTTGATATATCATTTTCTCCACCATATTCTCTTAGAGCCCTATGACTGACTCTAAACAACAATACCCTTTTTAATAATGCTCAAGTCAAGTTTTATTATGAATAAAGAGGCACATACCTCACAGCCGCATCTGAGCCTCAGCTAGAGTCGCAACCCCAGTCGTCGTGCAACCCACCAAGCCCAGTTCCTCACCACTGTTTGCTGTGCGAAACGCTGCACGATCTCTCACTGAGACGTCGCTGCTCCCAACTGAACTACCACTGCCAGCCGCCGCTGCTCCCAACTGAACTACCACCACCAGTCACCGCTCCATAATCCAACATGGCAGCTACCATACCAAAACAGAACCACTCCACCCAAAGCCACCTTCGATCCCCACCATACCAATAACCCAGATTAGAACCACTCCACCCAAAGCCTCCGTGCTTGAATGCTCACCACCACAACCATTACCCAAATTTGTGTCGCTCCTCCACTCTAGGATCGTTTTGACCATTCTTCAGCCACGTCGCTACAAGCCTTTGCTAGTAGAAGAGCCACCGCAATAACCCCTCGCACACAAGTCTGTCCGCGCCAACCACCAGACCCCAGCCGTTTCGTCACCGCCTCACACTACTGCCAAAGTTGAACCACCACCGCGCACCAACCGCCCTGTCCTCCAGCACCCCTCCCCCTCTTGCTCGTTTATGTGATTTTTCTGATTGAAGAATTAGGTTTTCTGAATAGAGGGAGTGTCATTGGGTTTCTGATGTGAGAAATAGGGATTTAGGTAAAAAAAAAAATAGAGACGAAAACATCAATCTGTCTCTAATATATTTTGATTTTTTAAAACAATTATTTGATTAAATAGATATGGAATTAGAGACGAAAAATTTACAGACGGATAAATTTCGTCTCTAAATTTCATCTCTAAACATATTTAACTTTTTAAAATATCACATTGACCGAATAGAGACAGAATTAGAGACGAAAAAATCTGAGACAGATAAATTTTGTTTCTAAATTCCGTCTCTAAGTATATTTGACTTTAAATTGACCAAATAAAGATGAAATTAGAGACGAAAAATTATGAGACAGATCATTTCAGTCTCTAAATTTCATCTCTAAATTTTAAATTTTATTTTTCCTCTCTAATTCATCAATTCTGTCTCTGTTTCTGTCTCTAATAGAGATGAAATTTTTTCTGTCTCTAAATTCCATATCTAAATCAGAAATTTCTAGTAGTGTCATTTGTATAGAACTCATCATATCTTGCTAGAAATGTACCCTATTCTTTCTCCAAAAAATTTGTCATTTTTGTGTTTCATTGCAGAGTTGATAAAATGTCGTTGAAGCTCTTTGACGCCATAGTGTCGACTTTTGATGGGTTCTTTCACAAGTTCCGATAAGAGACACCACAAAACAAGGTCAGTCTCATCCTTTTCTTGGCTGACAAAGGCAATGCTTTTTTTTTTTTTTAGAATTACCAGCTTTCTATCTCTCCAGATAAAAGTCTTCTTAACGGGGAGAATGATGCAAAATAAATTAAGATTATTTATTATTTTGATCATTTAGGATTTTACAAATAATTATGTTATTTAAGAATTTTATCTTTCCTTATTTTTAGGAATTTTATCTTCATTATTTTAGGGATTTTTATCTTTTATGGATATTTGTTTTTAAGAAAATATTATCTTATTAGGATTTAAAATTTAATTAAGATTTGATTACCTTTGAGTTATAAATACATTTCAGGTGTCTATGTTATTCAAAATTTATCATTTGAATTCATTGAAATATATTTTTGTTTAGTGAGATCGAGTTTCTTAGTACCAAGTGACTCATTTTCCTTTGATTCTACATTAGGATAGGCAAAAGGTTATTTTCATATAGCCAAAATCATTCTGATGTAGAACCAAAAGAGAAGTATGCACTCGGTGCCAAGAGAACCAAGAACCCTGAGAGTTCCAATAATTAGCAATTCTTGAAATTTCAAAACACATTAATAATTTTATTGTCAATATTACTAAAGTATGAATAATATAGACACATGAAGGATATTTATAACCCAAACGTAATCAGATCCTCATTAATTTGAAATCTTAATAAGATAATATTTTCTTAAAAACAAATATCCTTAAAAGATCAATTCTCTAAAAATAAAGAAAATAAAATATCTAAAAATACATAAAGATAAAATTTTTAAATAACATAGTTATCTAAAAAATTCTAAATTATCAAAATTCTAAATAATCATACTCTATTATGTATCATATTCTTATGTCATGCAAATGACCTCAACCCACCTCATGTGTGGGAATGTTTGCATAGGAATGTTGATAAAAAATTATGCCTAGGTAAGAGTTAAAGTTATACAGCATACAAAGGTATAATATTTAAGCATAAAGATCGATCTTAGAGTTAAACAAAGTTTTTAAATGATTATATTTTGACAATACAAATGTTTTCAGAGAAAATTGACATTAGGTCCTCCAGCTGAAAATCTTACTTTAATTTTTCGGTGGAGAAAATAAATCATTTTAATTTACTATTGTTATTTAATCAAATTGAAAAAAATATCTTTTGATTCAAGAAAAATGAAAGACAAAATAAAAAACATAGTACAAAAGGGAAAAAGTGCTTTAATTTTTTTTTGTTTAAAATTAATGTCAGATTCTTTTCACTTTGGAGTTTGGACCATGACTTTTTCTCCACATGATTGGTGGTTTGTTTCTTGAGAATGACTTCTCCGTTTATTGTATAGTTATTTTAAGAATGAGATCATTTCCGATCTCTCAACACACTCTCCTACCCCCCCCCCCCCCCCCTTGCAAATTTATAATCTAAGCAATATATAGTGACCTGTGAGAATCCGCAGTTTTTGTCAGTACAGTACACCATGCATAAATGGCTTTAAGACCAAGTCATTGCCGTATATGTATGCAGCATATTCTTCCCCTCAAAAAAATATTGAACATTCATTTGGTTATAGTTTAATAATCCATTCTAATTATAATTTTCAACTTGAATTCAGTTTCTTCCTCTCATAATCTGCAATATTACAAGTCTTCAGTCCAAGTATTTGACCCTGTATACACCAAACACCTTTTCCAACCCACTTACCTTCTAGATACTTTGTGCAATACTGGAGCCAAAAATTATAAAATTTTCGTTAATTTGAAGAATTTGAAGAAAACAAATAAAAGAATGCTCTTGCACCAAAAAAAAAGAAGAATGCTCCCAACCTATTTGGAAGAGTTGAGTAATGATGCACTATGAAAGTTATTAATACATAAAAATTGCTGCCTATACAACAAACACCTAGACTTTCAATTGGTCACTAGGCTCGCAACTGCAAGTACATTTGTATTTAACAAATATAAAAAAAGAAAAAAATCCAAACTTTTTTTTTATAAGCAAATTTTTTTTTATTAATAGAGAGTACAAGGGGTACTCCAACCCATATATAAAAGCATTCTTACAATTTGATAAATTCACCTAAGAGCTACAAAATATGTCATTGGATTCGAACACCAGCTCAAAAAATTCACATCTAACTGTCTACCCTTCTTTGAAATAAACCATCCCCACGAAATTGTTTTCACCTGTAACACAATGGCAAAATGCTCTGCCACCGCTCCCTGAAAAAGTATCCGATTACGTAATAACCATAAGCACCACACAACTGCACCCCATATAAGATATTTGACCTTTCGTGCCTATTTCACTTTGAACAAATAGCCATGCTGCAGAAAATTATGTATACTATTACTATGCCAAACACCATCCAACCCAAGCATAAATGGAACACCATACATTGTGAGAGAATGGGCAAGAGAACAGTAGGAGGCTAACAGTTTCTAATTGGGAAAAACAGAAAACACAACAATCACTTTGTAGGGCAACAAGTATACCTCAATGTGACAAAGCCGATCTAGTTGGAAGATGCTCCAAAAAAGCTCGCCATATGAAAACAGTCACCTTTGAAAGAATGATTGTTCTCCATAGGCCCTTGAGTGCCTTGGACAAGTATTGATCAATCTCTACATTGTTGTCACTTGAAATCCATACTAATATACATACAAATGTGATCATTTTAAAAAATTAAGTATGTAGATAATATTACTCTAACACATTAATTAGTTTATCTATTAAATTATTGTTGCATAAAAGTATGAGGATATTATATAAAATCTGAAATGTTTAAAATAAATTAAATAAAACTTAGTCGTTCCCTAATGAGTTATAAAAAAATAAATATAAAATTGAGAAAAGACTTATTTTTATAAATAGCATTATTCATTAACATACCATGAACTATGAAATTGGAAATTAATAAAATGTTAACTAGCATAGTAAGGAAATTTCAATTTTGCTTGTCATTTTGTTGTCTAAAGTGTGAATTTACTGAAAAGTTCTAGAAACTAAAATTTCTATAGATTTTAATAAATTTAGGGTAAAAATTCTGACTGATCAGATTCGGAAAAAAAAAACCTATAGACATTCACCTTAATAAAAAAAAAATGAAATTGAGAAATATCATACAGTACTGCTTTTGTAATGGCAGTGCAATGAATTTGAAAAAACCACAGGTAGACTGCGTGCAGGCAAAAATTTAATAAGAAATTGGTTGGCAATTCAACCATCCAAACTACTCGTTATCCTATTATATTTGAAATGTTTTTATGTACTTTTTAGAGTATTATATCATTCCACAAAATACATAATGCCTGACACAAATATAATAATAACACATGTCATTAAAGTAAATATTTAGATCAAATCTAAACTGTTAGGTTTATTATTAGAGAAATTTTTTATTCTGTATTATTTTATATATACCATTTTAACTATGTAAGTTAGTATTAAAAAAAACTATGCGTATTATTATTTTACTTTATTTATATTTTTAATGTTATATTTAAATCAATAGGTTACAGGTTAAGTAATAAATAAGATTAAATTAAGCAGTTGAGTGATTTCTGTAATGTCAGATATTTAAATATGTGAAAACATACTACTAAAAGAGACAAAGTAAAATGTTGTGGTATATATATTAAATAACACAGAATAAAAATTTTATGATGATTGGATGCCTCTAAAAATTTCTTTAAATATTTTCTTATGTTTTTTTTTAATATTTCATAAGTCACTCAATTTAAGTACTTTGAATCTATCATTCAAAGAAATAGAGAAATAGAAAGAGATATAAATTATAAAATTTAAGATAAGTGAATGAAATGGAAGAATGCTTTAAGTGTTATTTGTGATAAAAAAATACTTATCAAGTTAAAAAAAATTTATTACATAATTATAAGATTAACGATATTTTATGATATTAAATGTTAGATATCAAAATCATCAAAAGCATAAGATAAATGCGATAGAAATAAAAATGTTTCGTTAAATAAATATACATACAAAAAAAAAAATAAAATCATGAATGAATATATTATATAAAAAAAATAAGAGTGACAATTATTAAAAAAATGGTATAATTGTATTTAAGATAACTTAGACATATGAAAAGAAGACTGATAAAAGTCTCATTTTAAGTTAATCGCATGAAAGATAGTCTCATAATTAAAGAAAGAGAACGACAAAAAAATTTAAATAAAATCATTAGAAATTATTTAGACTTAAATAAGAGAATTTGATTTTTAATAAAATATAATAATATTATTTGATTGATATAACCAATCTTACCTAATATGAAAAAAGTTGTGATTGTTTTTGTTGTTTTTCTATTTCGTTGAACTTGGCTTATAAGGCTACCACGTGGCAGACGGAGAAGTGAGGCGCCACTTGTACCTATACCTAACCTACCCAACATCCTCCATTCGTTATTCTTTGCCCAATTATTATCAATAGTTCTCTTGCTTTCCCAAAATGGACAATCCAAATGTCAAATTTACCTAACTCCTTTTTGCATGGTGTAATTCCATAAAAAATCCCCATGATACGGACCCACCAAGCTGCTTATGGGATACCCAATTTTAAATTATGTCTACACGTTAATGAGTATTTCATGTATTGTATAATTTTTTTTAAATTTAGGTGGTATTTAAAAAAATTAAATTAAAAAATTGAAAAGAAATTTTATATATATATATATATATATATATATATATATATATATATATATATATATATATATATATATATATATATAGAGAGAGAGAGAGAGAGAGAGAGATTAAAAGAGAAGTTGAATTTAAAGAATCCAAAAAATTATAAACTAAAAAAAAAATGTTTAAAGTTGAAAATGACAATATACATAATTAGAATAAAAGAGAAGTTGAATTTGAAGAATCTAAAAAAGTATAAATTAAAAAAAATTGTTTAAAGTTGAAGAAGATGATATGCATAATTAGATTAAAAGAGAAGTTGAATTTGAAATTTAGAAAGAAAAAAATAATTATTAGAATTTTAAGTGTGAGTGAAATAAATCCTACATCGAGAAGGAATAAAATAAGTGAGGATAATATAATGGTTGGATCCATAAACATAATGTCTTCAGGTTTTTAGTCAAAATATAGTTTCAAGTTTACTATTGTGATTATTCGCTTAACCTATGGAAGAATAGCACAATCCATGAAAGAATATATGTCAAGCATTTTGGACTCTCCTATTTCAACACATGGTATCAGTGCCAATGGTTCGCCTAGACAAGTATGGAGACGAAGATTTGTGCTTTCATGGTTGCTTCTCCCATTGAAAAAGAAGAGTTATAAACTACTAAAGCTTAAGTGGAGTGGTAAAGCGTGGCTCTGATGAAAAAATGAGTTCGACTCCAGGCCGTGTTCTAGAGAATTAGCATGCGCACACTTTGGTAAAGTGTGGGTTAAGGTAGTATGGATATATGCGACTCATGGATATTGGACTAGGCACCAAATGATACTAGTCTAGGTGAAAAACAAGGCCTGATGCCGAATAAAGTCTTATGATACCGTCGAGATACTAAAAAAAACATAAAAGGCTTCCACTTGAGGGAAGAATAAGTGAGGATCATATAAATGTATGGACTCATAAACTCAATACCTTAAGGTTTTTGATCAAAATAAAATGTCAAACTCATTATTATAACTATTCACTTAACTTATGAAAGAATAATACAACCCATAGAAAAAGATCTCTTAAATATTTTGGACTCTCATATCCTAATAAGAATAACATGTGTCATTTTTTAAGTAAAAATAATATAAAAATTAAGCTACTCTTAAATATACATACTCTAATTTAATAGTCAGGGATAGATTTATCATACATTGATTTGTGTATGTGTTTTTTTTTAAAAAAAAAATTGTTTATAAAGGAGGTTTTAAGACTTGATAAGACGATCGGATAAAATGCAAGTAAAATGATATGTGTAACGGAATTGCTATTTTTGTTTTTATAAAACGGAGTTGCTTTTTATACATAAACATTTCTCACAAGCTCTCTAAAAGAAATTAATATGGGGCATTAATTTGTGAGAAAAAAGTGGGAGAGCGTTTGAGATAAGAAAAATGAAAGGTGGCAATTTTATTTATGGGAATCGATTAGGGTTTGAGTTCTTTGTAACTAACAGACCTCTTTGTGTAAAATTAAATCATAGGACTAAATAGTTTTTAAAATAACTTTATATCACTTGAGCTATAATTTTTGAGTAAATTCAAGATAAAATTTATCATTAAATTACATAATACAAAGAAAGTATAAAATGATGTTAGCTCATCTGTACACATCAAAACATAGTAATACTTGTCCTCAACAAAAGTAAAATTTAAGTATAAAAATTAATTTTGGTATACTATTAGAGTAAAAAGGTTTTACAATGTCATTTAATGATTGAATGAGTTAAACTTAATATGAAATATCAAATTTATTAAATAATGTGGCAATACATCATTAGATGATAATATAATTTATTAACGTATGTTAGTTTGAGTAGAAAGGGTTCAGATCCCTTAAATATATGATTATGAGTTTGATCATAAGATTCATGTGTATAAAAATAACATTATTGTGAGGGATCCTCGCTTAGGTATCTGACCGTATCTCGAGAGATTAGTATCTTACTTATCAGGTGAGGAATATTCTAAGAAACTAAAAAAAATATGATAATGTAATTTTCTTTATATTGATAATGTATCAAAATTAAATTCTTAAATGAATTAAGCAATGTTTTTAAAACTGGTTGAATCGGTGAAATGAGCGATTCATGGATCAATCGGTTCAATCGGTGATTAAACCACTAATATTATAGTCATGCAAGTTTTTCAATTTTCTTTTACTTTTTTTAAAAAACTCAATTAAATTTATAAATTAATAATTGGTCAGTTCAACTAAATGGTTTAACCAGTTCATTCACTGACTTTCACCAATTTTCTTGGTATTTTACTGGTTTTTGACAATTCAATCATTCATCCAATTTTTTGGATGAATTAAAAACGGTGAGATGACCCGTTCACGGGTCAACTGGTTGAACTTGTCCGGTTGAACTGATTTTAAAAACATTAGTACTAAGAAAGAAATTCTCTTTTGAATTTTTTTAATAATAATATGTTAACAATATTTGAAAATTTAATTGTGAATGACTCAATATTATTATGACAATTAAGATAGAACACGTAATATGACCCAAACGTGATTCATCGCAATGAAAGTGAATTGTGACCCAAACGAATTTTACTTGCAATATTAAGAATTTGAATACTGAAATCACTAATTTAAGAAGTGTTTTACCTAACTATTACTCACAACCCAAAAATGCTAAAACATTTTATTTCAAAAAAAATAAAAGATAGAAGTGAAATAAAAGATAGAACACGTAATAATTTAATAAAATGACATAAACTATGTTTTGATTAGATAAGACTCTGAAGAGAAGAATTTCTAAAAGAAAAAATTAGGTCACAAAGTTTTGAACATTGTTGAAAACTGAATTGGAGCAACCAGTTTGACTAAAAAACTAGTAAACTAGTCATAGATCCAGTCTATTTAACTCACAAAGCCAGTTTGTTAGAGAATCGATCGAATTAGTCAAAATTGGTAATAAATCGGTTTGAATCGATAGTAAACCAGCTAGAACCTTTTTTGTTTTTAATTAAACTCTTTTTTTAACTAATTCAAAAAATAAATTTTGAGTCAAATAAAAATTAAATATCAAGTTACAAAGGCCCATATATATGACCCAAGAAAGATATAAAAAGGTTTGCTCTCTTTTGATTTTTATATAGGTTGTATGCATGCATATTTCACTCATTATTTGAGTAATTCTTAAGTGAGTACGGTCTATCATAAGCACTCAAATCATTATTTGATATGTGTAAAGTAATGAGAACCATTATAAAATTATATTAATCATTAATAATACTTTTATACATGTCAAATAATAATTTGAGTGTTTAAGTGATAACGTGATAGACCGTGTCTATCTAAGAATTTCTCCTCATTAATTTATACGGGACTTGTAAGGTTGACCTACTCTTAATGTTTATATATGTTGTATGTCTGAATGTTTTATTCATTGTTCAATATGAGACTTTTAAGTACTAAGTAACATAATATAAAATATTAATTTATTAATTTATTATTTAATATATTACATAACATTACAAAAATATATATTTATTTATCATTGTTTTGACCACTTTCGTTCACAGTTGAACCAATAAACTATGAACTAATATCTTTACTAATTCAATTACCAATTTGATTTTCAAAACATTAGTTTTAATATATAGTATTATTGATCAGGCATAATTAAAATTTTTAATATGGGTTTCACATTTTTCCCTATGTTTTATGAGATACTCTAAACAAATATCTACTCCAAAGTTTAAAATTTGATCTTCTCTTCAAGAGCGTGATTCACCTATCATTTTGCACCAATCCTTGTTATTAAATACTCCTTTACTAGTGTTCTTAAGACACAATTAGCAATACTCTAGTATTCCTTCCTTTTCATTATATTTGCCATTTTAGAGAGAAACTGTTACTTTATTTGACATTTTAACAGTATTTGGGAGTTAGTTTTGAGAGGTAAGGCATTAATTATGTTTTTTTTTTTTTTTTACCTTTGTATCATGGTATCTCAACTAAGTGAAATGAGAGAACATTAATGGAATAAGAGAGTAATTTAATCAAATGTAATTATATTTATCTAAAATCAAGAGTATTTACTAGATTTTTAATCTGAGTAAGAATATTAAACGACATATATTATGAAATTGAGAAAGTATTATATAAAATAATATTACTTATACATATATCACTTCATATTTACATAATTTTTATTATTTAATTATATCTAATCTTACCTCATTATTTACACACATATACTCTAATTATGTCACTTATCCTTAAATATAACAACTCTTATATTTTTATATATATTTTTAAATATTATTTATTATACATATTTTTTTATTATTTTTTTTTACTAAATTATATACTCTTAAAAAAAGTGTTAATATTTGATTATCTGTTTCCTAAATGTAAAGAAGTTCTTCCTTACGGTAAGAGTAAGAAAATTCTTTCTCTACACTCTATCTCAACCATTCATTTTTTTTTTTTATAATTTTCTCTCTTATTATTTTGAAAATGAAGTGTAGAGATCAACCTTAAAAAAATAATCTCAAGGAGCATGTAAGAAATTTAGCTGTGAATGATAATAAGTTTTATCCAGTTATACATGGTGAGAGGGTGAAGAGTCATTTCATATGCACGCGTTACTTCATCCGGATGAGCCGTCAGTTTGGCTCGCAGTTCATCTGTTCTTCGCTAACAGAAAACAGCTCACTCTGAGTTTCATTTCGGCAAGTAGGCCCCATGTTTGGTGGCAACCGGGGTTTATCGGTTCCAACAACGGATCCCACTAGGCGCCGACACAGAGAATCCGACGCGCTAATCGAGGGCGAGGGCAGTGCACGCGCTGCTCACAACGCACGTAACCCACGCTCCCTTCTCAACAATATCTTCTCTGTTTTGTCAAGCTGGGAATTTGACGGCATGTGATTGAGATTGCCAAGGTCAGCATAATCGACGGCTCGTGTTTGATGACTTGCCAATGATTACTTAGTCTTTCTTTTTATTATTATAAAAAAAAAAGTAAAAAGAAAATTGTTTGTATATTATATCCAACTTATATTAAAAAATAGAATTCTTGTTGATAAATGTCTTTAACATTTATTAATAAAGTCAAAATATTTTTTAAAATAAAAATAAGATAAATAATAATTTTTTTAACTTTTAATATATTGAATATCTTATTTTTATTAAAAAAATTATTAAAATTATTTTAATAAATATTCTTATGACACTTATTAACAAAATAAAATTTATTACACATCATTTAAAAATATATTTTGACTTTAGAATATATGATAGAATTAAAGTATAAATATATATAAAAAAAAAATTAATTATAATCAAATAATTAAAATCATATAAATATATATACATAAATATGTATGTAGTATTATTTTATATTAAACTTCTTTTTAAGGGTTGATTTTAGCACCATAATATTAGGTAGGAATGGACTTACGTGGAAGTTAGTGAGAGGGTAAGTGAACCTAAAAAAAGGTGTACACGTATAAGCATGCAACAGAAACTCAAAGCTGGCCAATAGTTGGAAGTTTTTTATTTTCTTTGACGGGCAATAGTTAGAGTTGGAAATACTCAAAATTATAATATAAATTTGGGAAGAGAAATATTTCTTCCGCACCATTTTTTCAACACCATTTCTTAAATATTCTTCTTTGAATAAAAATTAAAAAAATGATTAAAATGCGTATTTTTTTTGTATTAATAAAAAATAAAAAAATAAAAAACAGTGTAATAAATATAGTATAAACATAATTGATTTGAGAAATGTTATTTGCATGAACTAATATTTTTTTGAAAAAATATTATTTATACATTACTTTTATATACATCTATCATATTTATTTATGCGACAAAGTTAGAATCTATATACAGAAAATGAGGTTGACCAAATTATAAGTAGATGTTAAAAAGTAAAAAATGTATATATTTAGCATTGTTGTTTTTTCATCACTTAGCTCACATAACATCAATCTAGACTTTCTTTATTTCCTCTTCTCTCATTTTTCTTCATCAAAATTAATAATTTATCTAACTTTATACGAGTTATGTGAGTTGCACAATACATATCTCAATAAATTTATAGTTTAATATATAAAAATTAATATAATAATTGTAGAGCATATATGTAAAGATGTTCGGAGACTTCAAAGTTTTTAAAATAATTCAAATTCAACATAATCTGAACATATAAATTGAAAGTATTATTTTTTCCCTTTTAAATTGATTAAAAACTTGCATGGGATGTGGGTAAAAGCTTGTTATATGACAATGATATTTAATTTCTTAACTTTATTTTCATTTGTTTTATTATGTGAGAATTTCAAAAAGATAACTGAATTGAAAGATAAATATTTTGAAAATAGATTTTTGTTACTAGGGTTTGGGTCTGTACGAGGCATTCAGAGGTGCTTTTTTTAACTACCACAAAAGTAAAAATATTTCCTGAGATAATTTTTTTTTGGGTACATCATTCCTAAGATAATTTTAATTAATAATTAGGTAAATTATACATTACCCTCTTAAAGTTTTGTTTTTTTTATATACATGAATTTTATTTTATAACACACATCTCTTAAATAATGGTAAAAATATAAACTTATGTTTTTTTTTTGTCAATTTTAACAATAAGAGTCTGTATGTAAAAAATATGTAATATCTTTCAATATAATCCTCAAGCACTCAACTCCCAAATACATACTGATTGTCACTTAAAATATGTTTGGATGGAGGATTTTGAAAGAAAATAAAAAAGAATGTTTATTTTTTATTTTTAAATTAAGAGAATTATAAAATATTTATAAAAATAAATAAATGGTGATTAAAATGTTATATGATGATCATTCATATAAAAAAAAGTTATATGATCATCTTTCATTTTATTCATTTATTAAAAAAAAAATCAAATATAGAGACTATTTACTCAAAATAAAGAATAAGTCATTCATTTCTTTTTCTTCTAAAATTTTAACTCCCAAATATACCCTTAGGGTGAGAATAGATTAGGCGGCCCAACAGAGACATATGGCCTTGCTTATTTTTTCCCTACATAGGTTTGGTCTGTTTAGCAAACAAGACATGCTTAGGCTTTTCGAAAAGCCAATTTAACTATGTAAGTTAATGCTTGTGCTTTTGAAAAAACCTATTTGGCTTACCAAGCCAGCTTATTTCTTTAATATTTATATATATAATTAAGAATTTAGAATATTTATATAAATTACTAATTGTATATTAATATAATATATTTATTTTATATAAAATTGATATTTTTTTCAAAGATTATACTTATTTAAAAATTTAAAAGTATAAGTTTCTTTGCCTATATAAAGATTTTCATGTAATGTAAGCATTTAAACAAACTTTTAAAGTTAGGTCAAACTTTTATGTTTTCACAAATATGTTAGATCGAGCTAAATAAAATACTTATGACAATTAATAGGTCAGACTTAGTCCGACATATTACAAAATAGGTCTAGGCTTATTTAGGCAAATATTAGTCTAACTCAGCTCATTTCTACCTCTATTGCCACTATTAAATTCAACATAAAATACAAGTTTATACTTTTTATTATAATCTAGGGGTTATATGTTACAAAATTAAGTTTATGTATGAAAAATAAAAATGGGTTAAACTTTAGAGATGTAATGTGTAAATTGCCCTTAATAATTATTATCAAATTATATAAATAATATCGTTGGGAGAAATCATCGCTTAGATGTACTCTAAGATATTAGTATTTCACTTATCGGGTGAAAAATACTTTGAAAAACGAAAAAAAGTTATTATCAAATTATTGATTTTTTTTAAAATAAATTTATTGATGTTTAGTTTCAAAAACAATTTTATTTCATGATGAAATTGGAAGTTGGAACCTTTTAAAACAAATCAACCGTAAAACACGCCCCAGAAAAATACATTTCAAAAAGCAGAATCTGGTTCCTCAAGTTATATGCAATGATAAACCTAGACATAGGTTGGTCCAAATTTAGACCTAACCAAAACGAACGGAGTTGAAACAATATCGACGACATGCTTCGAGGATACTTTTTTAAAGAATTGAAAAATTAATTATATTTTTTAATTTATTTTTGAGATTTTTAATTTAATTCTTTATTAATTATTTCTATATAATATTTTCTCTTTGCTTATTTAAATTAAAGAGTATAAATTTTGGACGCACTCTAACATTACATACAAGAAGAAGCATTGTCCTTGATTTTTATAGTTAATAATTGAAGTGTTTCTTATCTATAAAGC
The DNA here is from genome assembly GCA_029884605.1 of Ormosia emarginata. Taxonomy (NCBI): domain Eukaryota; kingdom Viridiplantae; phylum Streptophyta; class Magnoliopsida; order Fabales; family Fabaceae; genus Ormosia; species Ormosia emarginata. The sequence goes on from JAQQTP010000085.1 coordinate 22,881,686, forward strand.
TATGTTTACCAAATGTTATTAAACTAGAAAAGTAAAATCACTAAAAAAAGAACCGGGGGGGGGGGGGGGGGGACGTGGGTGCGTGCTTAGAAGAGTCTTCTAATTTATGTTATTATGTACCAAAGAGCAAAGAGAGAGAACTTCTGACTAAAGAACATTACTTGAAGAAGAAAACTGATTTAAAAATTTAAAAGGAGGGGGGCTTGCAAAAGGTACTTGTTTTGCGAATGTTAAAAAAAAATCCCATTTGACTTAGTGAAGAAGAGAAAAGTTAGTGGGATTTGAGAAGATTCTTGCATATCCTGGTTTGGTCTTATGCATAGTGTAAGAGCCACACTCAAGATTTTTAGTCTCATTTCACAATCAACCATCTTGACAATTAATTGAATAAATGCATGGCTGTCAAGCAATGTTAAATATCCATTACTATTAACCAAGGCTAGTTTCGAGTTTTTTTTTCCTTTTTGGTTGCAAAAAAGTTTAGATAGTCAATAAAGTTAAAGTGCAATCACACGACCAAACTCTGTTTGGCCAATGGTTTGGCCCAACAAGCATTCAATTTCAACTCAACCATTCTGCTAGGTTCCACCACATATGCACCCAGGCCACACAGAAACCCCTGGCTGTTCCTACTTGCATTAATAATATATATAGACACAAACACACACAAAGTGAAATGTGTGTCGGCCAGGATGATCATTGTAATTTAACAGCATAGTAATTAATTAGATGATGAATTTGCATGATGAATAATATATTCATGATAGTTATACGTACTTTGGTGAAGAATAAAATGATAAATATACTAGTGTGGAATCTGTAATAAATTTTGATATTGTCCATGAAAATTGTTTTTTTAATAATTATATTTATATTAGTTACCAATTCCTTAAACTTTAATTAATTAGATTATCATTTAGAAGAGAAAGCTTCAAATTATATTAGTATGGGGCATGTATCAAATATATATGCCAAATGTTAGAGTCAATTTGAAATTGAAATAAGTATAATAACGAGGTTCAAGTTGATTGAGAAAGATCCCACTCAAATTATTGTTTTGTGATGTTGATATGGTCCCATTCCTATCCACCTAGGATATATAAGTAAAATTGAGAAGATATTGCTTCACGAAAACTATAATTTTTCATAAAGAAAAGAAAAATATAAATGGTACTACGATAAATATATAGTACAGTTTTTGGTTGCCGTATCTTTATATGTCATTGTTGATATATATATATATATATGAGACATATTTAATGAGAGTAATGAATTTTGATCAAATAATTATATATAGATAATCAAGATTAAAAAATTACTTTAAAGGCAAAAACATGTATTTGTTTAAAAAAATCGCGTATTTATGTTACAATTTAATTTATATATATATATATATATATATATATATATATATATATATATGAGGCATATCTAATGAGAGTAGTGAATCTTGATCATATAATCATATATGGATGATTAAGATTAAAAGTTATTTAAAGGTCGTGTATTCGCTTAAAAAAAATCGCATGCATTTATGTTTAAGTTTGACCGAATTCATATAAGATCTAATGGTCAAGATTCATTCATCTCACATTCTCACAATAAATACTCTTATCACTTGATACACTTCCTATATATATATATATATATATATATATATATATGTATAAGAAGTGTATTTAGTACAAATTCTTACAACAAATAAAATGAACAAATTTTGATTATTGAATCTTACATAAATAATTAATATTAAAACATAAATATATATAATTTTTTTAAATAATTATATATTTTTTAAATAATTTTTAATCTTAATTATTTATATATAATTATATAATCAAAATTTATTTCTCACATAATAAAAATTCTTCTTACTATATATCCTCTAATTGAAATATATCGATATCTTCCGATATTGAACATGAGTTTATGATCAATGTCAGGCGTTATCAAAACAATGACATCCACATCTCACATGTATAAATTGGAATTTCAATATAAATTTTAAGTCGTAGTGCTTCTCGATTTATATGAAGAAATTAAATTGTCCATGTTTACATTATAAAAATGACTATATATATATATATATATATATATGAGACATATTTAACAAGAGAAATTTTTATTATGAGAAGGTGAGAGAAGTAAATCTTAATCATATAATAATTCATTGATGATCAAGATTAAAAATTACTTAAATATTATGTGACCACTTAAAAAAATTATATGTATTTATGTTATAATCTTGACAATTTATATAAGATCTAATGATCAATATTCACTCATCTCGCCTTTTAAATAATTTTCTCACCACACACACACACACACACACACACACACACACACACACATGGACAGATTTGAAGGGGGCATGCATGGGCCACGACCCCCCAAAAAATTTATTAAATATTTATAATGTGAAACAAAAGTCAAAATTTAAATAATAAAGTTTATTTGTTGACAATATATATATGGACAGATTTGAAGGGGGGCATGCATGGGCCACGACCCCTCCAAAATTTTTTTATTTAATATTTATAATGTGAAACAAAAGTTAAAGTTTAAATAATAAAGTCTATTTGTTGACAAACGTTAATATTAAGAAGTCATTTTGCTAAAAGGCTTAGAATATAAATGAGGTCCACCAATCCCATCTTCACGTGAGCTTTGTAGCTAGATTGCTGTTAATACTTGATAATTAAAGTCCTACAACTATAAGAAAACATTTTAAAATTATAAAAAAAATATTCACTTTTCAATTTGTTGCACTGCCTTCCAGACTCTCATACAACACAACAAATGCGTATAAAGATTAAGACATAACTCTTCATTCATTATCTCTGTTTCTCTTAATCAATTTTATTGTTCATTTATGACCTCAAAGGAAGTGGATGAGTCGTGAATAGAGAGGTCGTATCCGTACAGCAGGGACTCACCGACTCAACAAGTTCAATTTGAGGGAGTTGAGTCCCAGGCACAAGAAATATCTTGCCTTCCTAACTTTGCTGTAAGTTTTCATCTCTTATTTCTTAAAATATTTATCTATCTAGTATTTTATTAAACTATGCCTCTAGCTTCCTTATGTTTTAATTCTTCCTTTTTGGTTTGGTATTTTGCTAATTGGTCTTTATTTTTACTCATCTTCGATGAAGGTTTTATATATTATTTTTTGTATTATAATAAAAATTTTATTAGTAGATACTATGATATAATTTGTTAATGTGATTCATAACTTTTGGCTCATCCACTAAATATTTTATGGATCTGTCTATATATATATATATATATATATATATATATTATGATCTTATAAAGATTTTGTTGTTTTATTAAGTATACAATATCAATTTTATTAATTGATTAGTTTCTAACTTTGGATTCTCCAATATCTTCATTTTCTTAAAATATTGAGACCAATATATTAGAGCAACAATTGACTACGATTTAGGGTTCGCCTAGTGCCGTTATCTCTGGACAACAATTATCTGTGCTTTGTAGTCTGTCTCTGTATTCGGTGGTTTTGATCTCCTTTTGTAGTGTTGGGTTCTTTTTTGTTGGGATTTTCCCTCAGCAGTAACCCCCTTTGGCCTTTTTTTCTTCTTATTTTTCTTAATTTTTCAAGAATAAATTGATCCATACCTCTAGATCTGAGGAGTTTTGGTTTGAATATTTTAGAAATGCATTCTATCTAGGTAGATCTAAAATTTTCTAGCCTTAATTTATTAGATTGGTTGCACGCCTAGCCTACGATATAGGAACACCTTCAGATCTGCGGATCAAAGCTACGAATCATAGGGATTCATGAAGACAAGAAAAGTGAAGCCTTGATGGCAATAGAGATGATAACGTCGACGATGATGATAACGAAGATGATTACAAGGTCGTCTACCTCAACTAGAAGGAGCTGTAGGAAGAACACAAGGTTACAAAGCCCAACCTTCACGGGTTGCTATGCGTCAACAATAGCCAGATCCACGCTAACACATCTCAATGCGATTTACAATTTGATGAAAAGAAAAATAATTGTCCTGACAAGTTGTGCTATCGTAAGATTTCTCTTAGGTGTAGTGAGTTGCTCTAGAGATTAGGTGTTTGTATTTGAGTCAAAGAAAGAAAAAGAATGTGCTTATTAGTTGTGAACACCCAATTTTGCCCGGGTCAAATAAAAATAAAAAAATTAGTATTTGTTCTTTTTCTTGACCAAATAACTTAATCATATTTTAGCTCATTTATTTTTTTTTATTTTTTTTTCTCACTTTGTCTATTTTATTTTGAAAAAAAATAAAACATAAAAATAAAATATTTTATAGCTTGCTTGTTACTTTATGTCACACACTCACTTTCACTCATTCACTTTTTTCACTCCTCACCCACGCAACACTCTGCACAACACACACTCACTTTCACTCATTCACGTTTCACTTTGCACACACGTTACACTCACTGCCACACACTACTCACACGGCAAGCATCAAGGGTAGAAAAAAAAAGATTTTCGCAGAAAAAGAGAACGGAGAGAAGATAGGGAGCCATTTTTTTTTCGATTTTGGGGGGGGGGGGAATCCCATTATCAGGAGAAAGAAAGTTGGCTGCCAGGGGGCGAGAGGACTCTGGATCCTTTTTTTGCTACACTTGGTTTTTTTCCCTCATCAAGAGAACCGTGATTTTTGGTTTCTCTTCATTCTCATCATGTTCGGACCATTGAAGGATCTCACCCTTACCATCTTCATTCCTTTTCTCACCTCCACAGCAACTTCCAACCCACCATCCTTAAACCTCCATCAAGCTTCACTCTCCACTAAAACTACCATAACCATCATCTTCTAATCTTCTCCAACCTCATTCATCTCCAAGCAACTCAACCTCCATAACACACCATCTTCTTAATCACCATCAACTCAAGTTCCATCTCACCACCACCTTGCAACCTCCATTCACCATCCACCATTTTCATCACAAAGACAACACCACCTCCAACCCAACATCACCATTACCTTCCACCCTTAACCAAGCACACTCACCTTACCTCACTTGCATAACCATTCACGTAACTCCAGCCTAGCTCCATCACCATCAACCAGTGCAACGTTCATTTTCACCTTCACTCCCTCACCATCTTCATCCATCTCAAAAACCATAAACAGCCACCACCGCCACGTGAAACCACCTTCAAACCCCATCATTTTCATTTTTATCTTCACCACCATATCTCACCTTCACTCGTTTTACAAATCTTCTGCACTCTCACGATTCACGTAGAGCACCAAAAGGCACTACAACTTTTTTTTTTTTTCTTCTCTCTTCATTCCCGACCACCCTTCCATTTCTCACCTTAACCATCTTCTCCAATCACCACACACAACACCAAAAACCATCACCATCTTCATTACCTACCCATTCCCCTCACCACCTTCATCCATAACCCCACCATTCTCACGTAAAAAATCCTCACCCCTCACCATAACCAACCATTTCCAGCGGCTCCACGCCGTTAGGTGCTCGACCATCACCGCACCGGACCTCCATCACCTTCTTCTCACCATCAACCCGTAGTATCCCCTCATCACCTCACCAACAAAGAACCGTGACCATCTCCATTCCCCATCTTCACTCTCCTTCATCATCTCCTCATCCTCAAGCATAACAACCCCTCCATAGCTTCCATAACAAGGTCCAATCGTAGCACCATATCCCTCCACATAGGGTTTCACTACTACCGAGTTAACTCGGTAACCTTCCATCCTTCCACTTTCTCACTCAACCGTGAAACTCTCCACCATCTTGCACCTACTCCACTCACCTACGTCCAAGCAGTAGCCCTCCGTCCAGGCAGCTCCACCACCGTGAATCAGGAACCACCACGTAAAGCCACCAAACACCACCCCAACCGTCCTCTGCGCCTCTGCCTCGCCGTCAACACTGCCCAGTAGCTCCACCATCACCGAGTCCGTCACGTCCAAACCCGTCATCACTCCGAACCACCACGCCGCTCTGCACCAGCGACACCGGAGCTCCGTGCGATGTAACACCCTCCGTAGGGCGTCACATTTTTAGATAAAACATAAAACCAAATAAAATCATTTTATAAAAGCTTTGACTTCTAAAGGATGAATTTTAAAATTTCTTTTCGCGAAAATATAAACTTACCAAAAATTATAAGAAAACAGAAATTAAATTGAATTGATTGATACACATATTAGATATGCCACAAAATATTCAATAAAGAAATAAAACATGTAACTTACAGACTCAGAGAAACAGTAGCAAACCCAATGACGGGTACTACTAATAGCACGGTAACAATACTAACGAGAAAACCCAACCTACATGTTCTATTTTTCCACCAACTGCATCCTGTTGAAACTTGGAAGATCACTCCTTGACGTTGTCACCATCTTCAGAATATTGTCAGAATATGCTCCGCTTACTATACGAATTTAAATAATACAAACCAAACAAAACAACACAGTAAAGAGGTGAGATCCCCTTTCACCAATACCAGTACGGTAGCAAAGAATAATACGAATGACAAGGTCATTCCATACACACAGATAATACCAATATAGTCATGTCATCAATTTACAATTAATTTGAATAAGCATATATCATAATAAAATAAACTACAATAACATTACCAGGATAGATATAACAATTCATACAATATAAAATGCCATAACAGTAAATCATAACAATATAAAATAACTATTAAATGCAATAACAACATATAATATCACATATAAAAGATAATAATGTACAGACAAAATATAACATATAAACATATAATATCACAGATAAAAGATCACAGATAAAGAAATAATAATGTACAGCATATAAACATATGCAATAGGACTCAACCCTACTCCATGGAGCTAAACACATACAGATATCAGAGAGAACGACTGCAAAATCTATTAGTACCGTCGACTGCCCAAAAAAAACCATTGCGCTGTCACACGTTGTGTCTATGGCCCACTGAAATAGCATAGTGGTGTACCACACTGTCATACGTCGTGTCACTATGGGCTTGCACTAATAGACTTCACAAGATCTTGATTAAATATAGTGCTTTTCGAGTCCATTAGTGTGTTACCAGTCACCACGACCCAGAGGAGCGACCAACTGTCCATATATGGAATTCTGCACACTAAAGTCTCCAAGTTCATTCAATTTGAACCGCACTACGCCTATCACACCGACAACACGATGTTGTTCACCTCGTCAATCAAATCGCCAAAATTGGCATACTCAAGATATGAGAAAAATTCAAAATGTATACAGTACGCACCCACCTGGCAATACTGCAACAAAATTATAAAAATGCCCTCACTGGCAAATCATATATAAAAAAAAGACAGTACATTCGGGACGTAATGGTCATTTTTTTATTTTTCCCCACCACGGAGCAAATCACTCAAAACACTCAAATAAAATTATAGACAGTAAAATATATCAGTATATCACGTAGAAAAATTTAAAACAGTAGTTTGAGAAAAATTTTATTTTACAGTCTCGAAGTAAAATATTCAAAACGACCAAAGAAAATCTTAGACTGTAATATATTTTTGTATTTCATACAAAAAATCAAGAAACAGTAAAATCGGGACACAACGGTCATTCACCCAAAAGTTTGCAAAACAGTAAATAGGACATTCGGAATATTTTTCCAAAAGTTAGGGTGTTACATGCGACCTGCGTCTTCATCATCAACCCGCACCTGATCAACAGCAGATCCACACCTCCATTAACGCCGCTCATTCCAGACCGCGCCTGTCTCTTCGTCGCCGGATTCGACGACCACTGTCCAGACCCGCCACCCTAGCTGGCATCTACACCGTCGAACGGAGCAGCCACCGCTTCCAGCAGTCTGATCTGCAGCTAACACTGAACCGTTTCGACCCCGTCTCCGCAGCAACCTGCGCCATCTCAGCCCCGTACCGGCGAGCCGCCGCCCAGATCCGAGCTCACCCACCCACCGTACCGCCTTTACTTCACGGTTCTTCCCCTTCCAGCTTCTTTTTGATTCTTCTGATGTGTTTTGAGTTTCCAGGGACACCTCTCTTTTTATGCTCGCTCTCTCATAATACGGGAGTTTCGTTTTTAGTTTTGAAATGAAAAGAAAAAAAATATAAAAAGGGACATGCTTTTTTTAATTTGCAAAGACACAAAGACTTTTACGTGGTGGCTCCCCCTCCCTTTCTTTTTTTTTCTTTTTTTGATCTTTTGAAAATAAAAACAAGGTAATAAATAATGATAAAAAGAAAATCTGATTGATTTAGTGGTAGTTTAAAAAGCTAATAATAATCATAAATGAAAATAAAAATATGTGCTTTGAGTTTAGTTTTCTTTTTAGTTTTATTCTTGTTTAGTAGTGTTTATTTTGTTTGATAGTATATTTTATGTTATGTATTGTGATTAATGGGAAACTAAAAATAAAAAAATAAAAATCTGAAAACTATAAAAAAAAAAATTGCTTTGAGATATTTGGTTTGTGATGATTATGTTTAGTCTTGTTTTTCTGTTTACCTGACTTGTAGAAATTTTATTTTTGTCTTTGTACTTCCTTTTTTTTATGGGACAAAATAAAAAAATTAATAAAAAATGAAAATAAAAAATCTTTTAATCAATGCAATGACCAACGGTGATGATTGAATAGCGGATGCTATCTTCAATATCGTTTGGATCATAAGGAGTTTATTGAGTAGTTTAGTGCTAACTTGAACCCTGTGCAAGAATGATTTTATTTTCAAACAATAAAATTTTCTTTTCAAAAATCTTTTAATTAAAATCAATCAACTCACAATCATTTTCTACAGAACTACGTGACTTTGAGTTCCTCATTGCACTTGAGGGTACGTAGGAGCAGAATTTTTATTCTGTCAAGCCAAAATTTAATTTTTCACAATTTGGTTATTTCTTTTCTTTTTTTTTCTAAAAAAATAAATAAAATAAATAAAAAATAAAAAATAAAACAAAAAAAATAAAATAATTGCAAAATCTTTTAATAAGGGTAAAATAAATAAATTTGAGATTATCGAGTTTTTGCACAACTGACTTAAGGTACCGTCTCACGACGGGTGTGATGGGGGTGCAGTGGGATTAAGTTTCCACCCTTCCCTATCCATAACCGACTCCCGAATCCGATTTGGTTCCAAAGACCATTTTCTAAAAAAGTTTTCTAATTTTTCCTAAATTTAAATAAAATTGGTGGCGACTCCATATTTTTATCATTTTTTAAAATCACGCGAGTTGCTATATTTCGCCGCAATCCCGCTCGCGGCAAATGGCGACTCCACTGGGGAAACTTGGAGAGTCCAGCCTGTTATTTTTAGTTGTGCAAATTGTTAACAATCTCTATTTATTTATTTTACCCTTTTTGTCCTTGTTTTTGCTTTCTTATTTGTTTGTAAATAGATTTTATTTTATTTTGTAAATATCTGATATCATTATTCTGTATATACTTTTTACTTATATATATTTTGTGATTAATCGTTTAAACCATAGGGTAGATAATTGCTGACTAGCTGTTGTATACATGTTTTGCAGGTCGGGGGGTAATTTTTGGTCTTTTTAAATTTTTGAGTACGAGGTTTGTATGCTCCTCACACACATCACCGCCACTTACCTCACACACTTTTTTGGGCTCTATGCCGAGTGCATGCGAACCCGAGGAATAGGAGGGGTCTCGACCTTTGTTATTGAGGGGCTTCATGCTCCACTTGACATTGGTTGGGACACCACTCAGATTGTTACCAGTATCATGGACTAATCATATTGAGAGGGTTTATCCCTACTTGTGATTAATTCATGAATTGGATCCTTGTCTTTCGAGATAGGGCCAATCTGAAAACCATGACTTTTAGAGGTCTAGATCTATCCTAAAAACCTTGCACTGGTAGATGGAATATAGTGGCTGTCAAAATTATAGTTGTGACTTTATCTAACCTTTAAGTTTCACCTGATTAGGACACAAAGGGAGCGTGCTTTTTCTTTATCTGTTCATTTCTCATATCATTCATTCTTTGTTAAAAAAAAATCATAAAAAAGGGAATGTTTCATCTTGCATTTTCATATCATCTGCATGACATTCATAGCATTTTTCAAACAAAAGAGACATAAAGAAAAGATATGCATCGTCTTGCATTTGCATGACATTCATAGCATTTCTCAAACCAAAAAAAAATAAAAAAGGACATGCATTATCTTGCATTTGCATGACATTCCCAAAAATAAATGCATGATCTTACAGTTCCATGTCATTTGCTTGCATAAAGAAAAAAATAAGGAGGGCATGCATCAGCAAATCATGCATAATCCTTTGGGTTTACGACCCTATAAGGATTTCTCCATGTAGAATGTTAGGATACATTTTAGAGTTACCTTGATGAGAGGTACCCTTAGGATGCATTCTTCATTTTTGTTGGTTTGCTTACATTCTTCTTTTACTCTTTTTGTAGGGTGAGTTTAGTTAGTAAAGTGGAAAGATTAGTGCTCATTCAATAGCAAGGAATAGAAGAGATAGGCCAAAGGAAAAACACCAGCAATGCCGTTGATCTCAAGAGGAATATGAAGATTACAGTAAATGACAGTGATCTGAGGCGTGTGAAGGACATTACTCAACACATGACCCCTAAGGCTCAATCAGAGTTCTCAAGCAGTTATGGACAGATCCTAGATTTGTTGCGCATCCCGGTTGAAGAACCTGTTTTGAGTGGCCTTGCCCAGTTTTGGAATTGTTCTTTGAAATGTTTTGAGCTGCCCGACTTGGATATTGTACCGACCATAGAAGAGTATGCCATCATGTTGAGACTCCCAATGAGCAAGTACCCTAATGTTTATCTATATGGAGGACATTATGTATCAGAAGGAAAAATAGCAGAACTCAAAGGGGTTCAGGCACGTCAGTTAGGCATGGAAAAGAGAGGAGGAACATGAGGATTGAAGAAGAGTTACTTAGAAGCACATCTTGAGCTACTAGCGCAGCAAGGAAGGTGGGATCTCTTTAACAAAACATTGACACTAACCATCTTTGGATTGGTGTTATTCCCATTCACCTCAGATGTGGTGGACCAAGCGGCAATAGATGCTTTCTTCAAGTTTGAGAATCATAGGTCATATCCAATCCCTGCTATTCTTGCTGATACTTTCTTGACCATGGATATTTGCCACAAAAAAGGAGGGGGTATGATCCAATGTTGCACACATATGTTGTATGTTTGGATCATGACGCACATGGATGTACACAATCGTCTGGGCCTTTTACCTGATCCGTTAATGAATTTTGGTCGCATTCCAGTGAAGCAGCAGAAAGCCCACGAATGGAAAGATGAGTTCATGAAGATGATATCAGACTCTTTCAAATGGGTTTGCTCTTGGTATCATGGGGAAGAGATAGTGCTCAGCTGTGGCGACTTTCCTAATGTTCCTTTAATGGGCGTGAGAGGTTGTGTATCATTTTCATCGGTCCTTGTGCTTAGGCAGCTCCAATGGACTCAACACGTGCCTGACGAAGCACAACTTAGAGGATTCAGCTTTTTATATGCGAAAGATGGAAGCATTACCAAGCAGGAAAAGGAGGTCAGGGACGCTTGGAAGAATATTCATAGGGCAGGGGCGAAAGAATTGGGAAAACGAGTGGTAATTCCTACTCCCGAGTACCTGCAATGGAGAGCAACAAGGAAGGCACAAAATAGTACCCCTCAGGCGGTGTCAAGCGATGAAAATCATTCCCAGATTATATCTCAAATGACCACCCAGATAGAGAGGATGAAAGCGCAGATGCAGTTTTTGGAACAAGGGAAGGAAGCCACTGAGTTAAAAGTCGTTATTCACACAAGTCGGTGCCAGAAGTTAGCCGACAAGATTGAAGACTTAAAGGATGCACAAGCTGATGCTGCTGAAGCCCCGAGTCGAGTAAAAAGGGCAAGAAAAGGAAAAGAGGTAGAATCAAATAAGATCACTTTAGAAGTCCAGGAGTTACGAGTGAAGATAAGTGCTCAAGAAGAATTAATAGAGAAGATTTTGCAAGAGAAAGAAGAATTGGAAGCAAATACTAGAGCACAAGACCAAAGGATGCAATCTTTACAAGAAGCTCTGGTTGAGGTGAAACGACGCTCCGATCAAAGACAGGTTTTGGCTGCAGAATATTATAGTTCACTCAAGGAAGCAAACAAGAAAGCAAGGCATTTGGAGTTGAAAGCTCAAGAACTAGAGCAAGAAAAGGAGCAATGGAGACTAGAAGCTCAGAGGCAACGACTGCAAAAAGAAGAAAGTGAAAGCGCGTGGCAATGGGCAGCTCAAAATGAAAGGGCTCAAAAGAAATATTGGATGAAGAATTATGAGGACATGTCTGACAGCTTGCAGTATTACACTACGCAACTGGCTAGTCATTTTGATGAAGCAGACCTTCAGATTCGCATGAATCCGTTGCTAAAGCTACCACAGAAGATAGTCGAGTTTATGAAATATTGTCGAGGTCTTGCTAAAGGTCTTAGGAAGAAACAAACAAAATTGTTGATGTAATGTAGTTTATGTTACACTTTGAGGAGACTAAGACCTTGTTTTGATTAATTTTGGAATGAAATGAATTACCAGTTGCAGTGTTTTGCTTTGAATGTTGATGTCACTGTTTTTCATTTAGGCACTATTCATTGAGGGGTAAATTCCCCCTTGAATAGGTTGCCAACCGTATTTTCGCCCTAAGACAATTTGTCCTTTAGCGAAAATACGGGAATCTTGGTATTTGTTGAAAGAATGATTGCATTGCTGGAAGAGGGCACCATTAGTGAACTCGCTAATGCTAAATCAAGGATCCTGCCTTGCTATTGAATGACCATGCAAATCTTTCCACAATCGCCAAGCATCCTCACAATAGTGTTAACTGTTTTTTATTTTTATTTTTTTTCTTTATTTAATGTGTTTTTGCTTTAATAAATCAATTTGGTTCAGGAATCATTGCGCGGTCTAGGAAAGAAGAGACCAATCTAGCCCGAGTTCACAATACCAGATCTCGGACCAAAATGGCTGCTGATAATTCCGAGACAGGAAGAAACTTGAGTAGGGAGGTCGACGAAGTGACAAGGATGATAAAGGAGATATCTGAGAATCAAGCAAGGATGGAAGCAATATTGGAAGATGTGAGGGAGTCTCTCCGCTTAATCAGTGGAAATAAAGGTACGAATAGGGTTGAAGAATATGTAAATGTGCCATCGGTGACTGCTACGATTTTCCTAACTGTAACCTCAGGCATCGTTAGAGGGATATGTGAGCAACCACCTCAAATGACAACAATGGGCATGCCTATTGGGGAGGGGTATCGCACCTTGGAAGGAGCTCGTGGTGAAATTCCTGGTTATACTGGCCCTACATGGGAATAACCTCATGTGTCTGTTCCGGGGCAGGCGACATTGCCTTGCTCTGGAAATAGTCATGTCATGACTGAGAAAGATAAGATGAAAGAAGAGTGGATGGAGAAAATAGAGGAACAAATCAAGGCAATCAAGGGCCCCAACGATTATGGACGTCTAAGAATAGAAGATCTGTGTCCTACCACGGATGTCATAATCCTTAAAGGTTTCAAGATTCCCGATTTTGCTAAGTATGACGGATGTGGTAACCCTCGGTTTCACTTGATCATTTATGGAACCAAGATGGTTGTTTGGTCCAAGGATGATAGGTTCCTCATTAGCTTTTTCCACGAGAGTCTTACAGGCCCTGCTTTAGAGTGGTATTTTCAAGTAGACCATTGTAAGATTTCTCGTTAGACGGAGCTGGCTAATTTATTCATGGATCAATACAAGTTTAATCTGGATGCAGCTCCTACCCGAGAACAATTGAGCTCGATGCAGAAAGGAAGTGAGGAAACCTTCAAGCAGTATGCCCAAAGGTGGAGGGTTCTCGCAAAGACAAGTACAACCACTTGTTGACTCTAACAGAAATGTGTTCATACTTCTTGGGGACTTTGGGAGCTCCATATATTGAGATAATGACGGGTGCTGTGTATCGAGACTTTGCTGAATTAATAGTTGCTGGGGAGAGGATTGAAGTTCTGGTAAAAGCTGGCAAATTGGCAACCGACAACAATGAAGTTGGTTTTGAAGAAGGATTATTCCCCTAGGAAAGGAAAGTGGGAAGTGAGCTACATGCAAAATCAGCAACCTTCACAATTTCGCTTTCCACTGTCTCACTCTGCTTATACCAATTGACCTCTAGCGATTTGGAACTCCTGAACAACTGATGATCTGAGGCGTTAATTAATGAGATTGCCATCTTAAAATTTTATGACATTGAATTCATGTGAGCTTTCTTGAAGCATTAATGTAATGGATTTGTATGGATCTCAGTATGTCTTGTTTCATTTTGTTATGTCTTTGACACTCATGTTCATGTCACGTCTTTTTTGTCATTCTTTTCTTTCCTTTACTTATCGTCTTTTGGTTCGGATCCCATAGATTCCTCGTTCTGAAAAACATTTGGTGGTCACGAAGGCCATATGTGTAGGTGTTATTTGCAAAAAGAAAAAAACAAAAAAAGCAAAAAAAAAACAAAAAAAAAATATAACAAAAAAAAAGAAAAATAAAAGGGAGTAGGAAAGTCTTCGCTCGGCATATACTATCTTTTTGTCTCGAAATTAAAATTTTTGAAAATGAGCACTCAAGATTTGAAATGAAGATTGACCATATTTCTTTATCTTTCACAAGAATTCATCTTTTCATCATCTCTTGTTGTCCCTTTTTGAGCTTGAAAGTTTTCTTCAATTTAATCCTGAACAAGGATCACCCCTACACTAGGGGTTAACACAAAGTGAAAATTGTGATTTTTGTGAAAAAAAAGGAAAGAAAATGAAATGAAAGAGGTCACTACAAAGGTGAATTATTGAAATAAAAAGAAAATGGGAAGAAATGAAGAACAATAAAAGAAAAGTGTGCCTGAAAGCGCAAAGTCAGTTGACGAGGTTTAATTTTGAACATAGATCCTTGATCCCATTCAACCCTTAAACACTTGTTTGAGCCTTATATCCTTCATTTCATAACCACTAACCTTAGCCACGTAACAAGCCTTAAAAAGTCCATTCTGATCAATGAAGGATTGCTGTCATTTTCATTAACTTTAATTTTGAGACAAAAGGTTCGTGTTGTTTTGAGTTTTCAATTTCTTGCTTTTTTTTTAAAAAAAAAGGAAAATGAAGAAAAAGAGGTACTTGTTAGTCCTACACTGGGGCAAATTTCTCTTTTGTTCAATTTGGCCTTGTACTATGATAAGTTTCTATCCTGTTCAACTCAACTCCAAACTGGGGCAATTTTTTCATTTCCCTGGTTCATTTGACCTAAACTGGGGCAAATTTCTCTTTGGTTCAATTTGTCTTGATGTACGTGCTCAGCAGAAGCCAACTAAAGATCATTTTTATGAAAGTTGAACCAATTTATACGGGGATGACACCTCTTCGAATCTCATATCTTTGTTTGTGTCTATCCTTTGTAAATAATCCTTTTATGTAGTCAAAATTTTAATTCCAGTCCGGAAGTTGTTCACTTGGTCAATTTCTTTGTTGTTGTGCTTTGGAATCTATGCATGTTTGTTACGTAATGCTTCAGGTAAGGTGAACATGAGTACAATACTATGATTTGACCATCTAATGGTAATCTCCAGATGAACAATTCAGATCAAAAGGAGCTTAGAAGTTTCGATTGAAGGGGAAAATGATATCTCAAGGGGTAATCCAAAGACAAGAGGTACTCGAAAAAGAGATGGAAGTGAGAGCTTCGAAGAAAAGCATACCCCAGAGGTCATCCAAATTAAAAGTCAAATTCCAGGTCCATGGCCTGGTGACGGTGCCAAAAAGAATTCAAAGTCCTTGGCTTGATGGCTCTCACAAGATTCCAGCTCCATGGCCTGATGATTGCGTCAAAAAGAATTTCAAGTCCTTTGCTTGATGGTTTTACAGAGTTCCAGGTCCTTGACTTGATGATGATGTCCAAAAGAATACCAAGTCCTTGGCTTGATGGCTTTACAAAGTTTCAGGTCTGTAGCCTAATGAAAAAAAAAGAGAGAAGAAAAAAAAATGATGAAGAAAGGGGAGAATGAAAGAAGTAAGAAATAAAGAGGGGAAGAAGGAAGTCAAGAGAATTCCAATCCAACGGAATGATCTGATGAGGAGGAACACTTGAACAAGGGTTTGATTGGTCAAAGCTTTCCATGGTCGTCGTTGGTTCATATGATTTTTTTTTGGAAAAAAAAAGAGAGAAAAGAAAATTTAATTGAGCGCATCGGCTCCATGCATTTTAATTTCCTGTTGAACGCATCGGCTCCATGCATTTTAATTTCTGTTGAGCGCATCGGCTCTATGCATTTTAATTTCCTATTGAGCACATCGGCTCCATGCATTTTAATTTTCTGTTGAGCGCATCAGCTCCATGCATTTTGAATTTCTGTCATTTATCTTTTGAGCGCATTGGCTCCATGCATTTTAAGTTTCTGTTGAGCGCATCGGCTCCATGCATTTTAATTTTCTGTTGAGCGCATCGGCTCCTTGCATTTTTAATTTCCTGTTGAGCGCATCGGCTCCATGCATTTTAATTTTCTGTTGAGCGTATCGACTCTATTCATTTTTAATTTCCTATTGAGCGCATCGACTCTATGCATTTCAATTTCTTGCCTTGTTTTGCATTTGCATTCCCGAGCAAAATTTGAGTTCATATCTTCACTTGCTTCTTATGTTGATAATATGAAAAATTACAATTTTTCTTATTATCTCATAAAAACAACAAAAGCAATTGTGAACACCCAATTTTGCCCGGGTCAAATAAAAATAAAAAAATTAGTATTTATTCTTTTTCTTGACCAAATAACTTAATCATGTTTTAGCTCATTTATTTTATTTTATTTTATTTTTTTTCTCACTTTGTCTATTTTATTTTGAAAAAAATAAAAATAAAACATAAAAATAAAATATTTTATAGCTTGCTTGCTACTTTATGTCACACACTCACTTTCACTCATTCATTTTTTTCACTCCTCACCCACGCAACACTTTGCACAACACACACTCACTTTCACTCATTCACATTTCAGTTTGCACACACGTTACACTCACTGCCACACACTACTCACACGGCAAGCATCAAGGGTAGAAAAAAAAGATTTTCGTAGAAAAAGAGAATGGAGAGAAGACAGGGAGCCATTATTTTTCGATTTTTGGGGGGGGGGGATCCCATTATCAGGAGAAAGAAAGTTGGCTGCCAGGGGGGCGAGAGGACTCTGGATCCTTTTTTTGCTACACTTAGTTCTTTTCCCTCATCATGAGAACCGTGATTTTTGGTTTCTCTTCATTCTCACCATCTTCGGATCATTGAGGGATCTCACCCTTACCATCTTCATTCCTTTTCTCACCTCCACAGCAACTTCCAACCCATCATCCTTAAACCTCCATCAAGCTTCACTCTCCACTAAAACTACCATAACCATCATCTTCTAATCTTCTCCAACCTCATTCATTTCCAAGCAACTCAACCTCCATAACACACCATCTTCTTAATCACCATCAACTCAAGTTCCATCTCACCACCACCTTGCAACCTCCATTCACCATCCACCATTTTCATCACAAAGAACACCACCTCCAACCCACCATCACCATTACCTTCCACCCTTAACCAAGCACACTCACCTTACCTCACTTGCACAACCATTCACGTAACTCCAGCCTAGCTCCATCACCATCAACCAAAGTGCAACGTTCATCTTCACCTTCACACCCTCATCATCTTCATCCATCTCAAAAACCATAAACACCACCACCACCACGTGAAACCACCTTCAAACCCCATCATTTTCATTTTTATCTTCACCACCATATCTCACCTTCACTCGTTTTACAAATCTTCTACACTCTCACCGATTCACGTAGAGCACCAAAAGGCACTACAACTTTTTTTTTTCTTCTCTCTTCATTCCCGACCACCCTTCCATTTCTCACCTTAACCATCTTCTCCAATCACCACACACAACACCAAAAACCATCACCATCTTCATTACCTACCCATTCCCTCACCACCTTCATCCATAACCCCACTATTCTCACGTAAAAAGATCCTCACCCCTCACCATAACCAACCATTTCCAGCAGCTCCACGCCGTTCGTGCTCACCATCACCGCACTGCGGACCTCCATCACCTTCTTCTCACCATCAACCCGTAGTATCCCCTCATCACTTCACCAACAAAGAACCGTGACCATCTCCATTCCCCATCTTCACTCTCCTTCATCATCTCCTCATCCTCAAGCATAACAACCCCTCCATAGCTTCCATAACAAGGTCCAACCGTAGCACCATATCCCTCCACCTGGTTTCACTACTACTGAGTTAACTCAGTAACCTTCCATCCTTCCATTTTCTCACTCAACCGTGAAACTCCCCACCATCTTGCACCTACTCCACTCACCTACGTCCAAGCAGTAGTGTAATGCCTCTTTTTTTGGGAGGGAACGTCACATTGTCAAATTAAAAAAAATACGAAAAAGTAAAGTTTTAACATTTCAAGACACAGTTCATTCGTTTAAGTTTAACTTGTTCAATTCTTAAATACGCGAGCAGAATAGCAGAAATGTACAATTTTTTTTTGTTTTGATAATCAATTTAACCATGCGGAATATAAATGACAGTGAAGGATAAAATAGTAGACAAAATTCTCATCTGGATAACATGCATATATATATATATATAATGTACTGATATCATTTATACTTAGATACAAGCCTAAATTACCCAAAAACAAAACTATACTTGCCCCAAAAGATTATACAAATATGCCCCAGTGATACCAAAATATACAACCCACAAAAAAATACATCAGGCCCCAAAATAAAACACTGGTAGCCATCGGTAGCTACCAAGAAACTCAGTCTCTCAGATGAGGAGGGACCGTATCCGGGTCCTCAGCAGGATCCTCCTCTTCAGAGGAAACCTCCATGGGAACCACAGAACCACGGGCGGGAGCTCGAGTAGTAGAATCAAAAGAGTCCTCCCAAGGGGTGTAGTAACGGTTACCCCACATCTCCCTGATGGGCAAGTAAAACTCCAGTCGCAGGCTGATGTGGCAGGTGAGAACAGGTGCCTCATGACGTCTCCAGGCTAGGGCGATCGACACATCTCCCAAGTAGACGCAGCGATCAGAACTCAAGTTGATATGCCAATACTCCGGCCCTCCGAGGAAGGTCAGACGCATATCCCCAAGAAATCCGCGCATATGTGCCGCCATCGTCTTTGTAGAAGCTAGTCTCGTTCGGGCCAGAAACCGGAAAACTCGGGATCTTCCGCCTCCTTACCGTTGTGTTTGATCAATACAGTATACACACATATAGCAAGTAACAGAGGTACAAGAAAGAGGTAAGACATCCTACCATCATTACCAATTATAGCAGCTAGAAACAGTACGGCGCCACGTGCCCAAATAGCAATTCGAAATATCATATTCAACTAGTAAGCAAATAAACAATTCCAGGTAGATAGTCATCACAGTAAAAGCCAAATCAGTCATAGATAGGAAATATGAACATTAACAATGACAATGTATATCAAGACTCACATGCATGCTTTCCCAAATTCCTACTCCATGGAGCTAGACTCAAACAGTCGGAGAGAAAGATCAGGAGACATGTCTGTAACTCGGCTGCCGAGGCCAGTGCTATCAATAATTTTTCTCGTGCACAATCATGGCATTGTATAGACATTCTACACTAGATCACGATATAGGACAGTGTCAAGTCCGGATCGTCGGTGCGTTTGCATCGGTTTGCCCCACAGGCAAAGGAGCTACCAACTACCCATTGTGGAGGACCCGCACCCCGATGCCCCCAAGGTCATAACAAGACCCACACTTGTCTACTCGCACCCGCACTAAGGTGTGTTCAATCTCCTAGGCAACTTGGCCTTACAACAGTCCACAAGGACATTCACAATGCATACAATACTATGCACAGACATGTATGATTCACAACTTCATATCATTACATAACATGCCACAATAGGCCAATATAAGCATCAATATATATTCCTTATCACACATACCACAATTTCTATGTCATGGATTCAAGAATTCCATTTTCAAAATCATTTCTTCTCCATTGGTATGAATACATGTTCCTATCACTTTTAAGTAAAGTAAAATCCTTGAATCCAGGACTTTTAGGTTATGTTTGAGTTACAAAGGACAAAGAACCATAATTTCAATCATTTCCAGCTCAAAAATCTCATTTTTGGATCTTCGTAATCGATTACATCACTCTGGTAATCGATTACCAGCGAAACAGAATCCCTGTAATCGATTACCATCCCATTGTAATCGATTACACGATTTCCAGAACTACGATTTTTAACTTCAAGGACCTGGTAATCGATTACACAGCCGTGGTAATCGATTACCAATCGGACAGAACCTCCGTAATCGATTACCCTCAAGTTGTAATCGATTACGTGATTCCCAGAAGCATCATTTCGTGACATCAGAGGCTTGGTAATTGATTACACCATTCTTGTAATCGATTACAAGCTAGATAGAATCTCTGTAATTGATTACACACAAGATGTAATCGATTACCAGATTTTCAGAATCACGATTTAGTACCCCTAAGAGCTTGGTAATCGATTACAAGCCCCGTGTAATCGATTACCACGCGTAAACTTGCAGAAAACAGAGTTCTCAGGTCCTTTAACTCAAATCAAACCAATCATTATCATATTTAACCAACAAGTTACTCAAATATACCTTCAAATCATGCAAGAGGCATCAATCAATCATACAACAAATCAATCCAATAGCATAAATCAATTAAAATCAACACATAGACATAGTAATCACAAAATCAAAGGATAACCCTCTTTAGGGTTTTTCCACTAACAACACAATCAAGGTTCCTAGATGCTAAGAGAGGTTGAGGAGGAGTGTCTTCCTCTTACCTAAGTGAAGAAAACAAAAGAAGAACACCAAGAACCTCCTTTGAATTTTCGGATTTGAGCTCCAAGGATCCTAAAAATGGTGACTTTGTTAGAATCAATACCAAGGCTTGAAAAATAAGCCATGGATGGCCAACATGAAAACCATGACCACGAAAATGGAGGAGAAAGAAGAGAAGTCTTGAGTCTTACCCAAAAAGCTCAAAGCTTGGAGCTTGAAGAAATGGTGAGAATGGTGGAATCTCAAGATGCTCCAAACAAGAAGGATGTCTAGGAGAGGAAGAGGGTTAGGAGAGTGTGGTTGGAAGAAAATTTTGTGATGAATGAGAGGGAAGAGCTGCTGGTGCCGTGAGATTTCTGGAGAAAAAGAGAGAAGAAAATGTCATGAGGAAGAAGAAGAGTGAAGCAGAAGAAGGAAGAAGTAAAGGAATGTTTAGGAAATAAAATCAATCTCCCCCCAAAATGTTGTCCAGCCGTGCATGAAGGAGAGAGAGAAGGGAATGGGCTGCTTTGCATGGGGAAGGAGGAAGAGGAAATTTCTAAGAAGCTTCCTCCAAGCTTCTATGAGAAGCTTCGCACGTTTCTCGATAAAATGAAAGTAAAGATGTTTCCTAATCGGGTACACTAACACAGATGAATATTTACACTATCAGTATTATTTTTCCTCCAGTGTAGAAGAGTTACTGATGATGAAAATAATATTTCATTATTCATCAGATGATTTTTACAATACTGCGATTTCATTCATCAGGTAAAATCTCGTAAAACGTAAACTTCGTAAATTGTGCCCGGCCTCGGGTTTAGTAAGATCCCTCGTCGACAAGTCCACAATTTAGAATTTACCAGCCACAGAGAAGACATCGCATCTTCCCGGATCTGCACAGTGCACACGCAAAACGAGAAATATATTAAAATATTCGTCGTTTCCGAAAAATTCTGAAAGAATTCACATAAATCACAAATATTAGAAAATGACTATTGGTAGTGAAATAATTAACTTCCGGAGCGTTATACTGACCTCAGCAATTCTCAGCTCAGTGTACATACAAAACGAGAAATATATTAAAATATTCGTCGTTTCTTAAAAATTCTAGAAAAATTCTCAAAAATCTAGAATATTATAAAATGATCATTTATACTTAAACAGATATTTTTCGGGATGTTACAAGTAGCCCTACGTCCAGGCAGCTCCACCACCGTGAATCAGGAACCACCACGTAAAGCCACCAAACACCACCCCAATCGTCCTCTGCGCCTCTGCCTCGCCGTCAACACTGCCCAGCAGCTCCACCATCACTGGGTCCGTCACGTCCAAACCTGTCATCACTCCGAACCACCACGCCGCTCCGCACCAGCGACACCGGAGCTCCATGCGACCTGCGTCTTCATCATCAACCCGCACCTGCGCAACAGCAGATCCACACCTCCATTAACGCCGCTCATTCCAGACCGCACCTGTCTCTTCGTCGCCGGATTCGACGACCATTGTCCAGACCCGCCACCCTAGCTGGCATCGACACCGTCGAACGGAGCAGCCACCGCTTCCAGCAGTCTGATCTGCAGCCAACACTGAGCTGTTTCGACCCCGTCTCCGCAGCAACCTGCTCCATCTCAGCCCCGTACCGGCGAGCCGCCGCCCAGATCCAAGCTCACCCACCCACCGTACCGCCTTTACTTCACGGTTCTTCCCCTTCCAGCTCCTTTTTTATTCTTCTGATGTGTTTTGAGTTTCTAGGGACACCTCTCTTTTCATGCTCTGCTCTCTCATAATACGGGAGTTTCTTTTTTTTAGTTTTGAAATGAAAAGAAAAAATATAAAAAAGGACATGCTTTTTTTAATTTGTAGCACCAACCCACTTTTACGTGGGCTGGCTCCCCCCTCTCTTTCTTTTTTTTTTCTTTTTTTGATCTTTTGAAAATAAAAACAGGGTAATAAATAATGATAAAAAGAAAATCTGATTGATTTAGTGGTAGTTTAAAAAGCTAATAATAATCATAAATGAAAATAAAAATATATGTTTTGAGTTTAGTTTTCTTTTTAGTTTTATTCTTATTTAGTAGTGTTTATTTTGTTTGATAGTATATTTTATGTTATGTATTGTGATTAATGGGAAGCTAAAAATAAAAAAAATAAAAATTTGAAAACTATATAAAAAAAAATTTTGCTTTGAGATATTTGGTTTGTGATGATTATGTTTAGTCTTGTTTTTCTGTTTACCTGACTTGTAGAAATTTTATTTTTGTCTTTGTACTTCCTTTTTTTTTATGGGACAAAATAAAAAAATTAATAAAAAATGAAAATAAAAAAAATCTTTTAATCAATGCAATGACCAACGGTGATGATTGAATAGCGGATGCTATCTTCAATATCGTTTGGATCATAAGGGGTTTATTGAGTAGTTTAGTGCTAACTTGAACCCTGTGCAAGAATGATTTTATTTTCAAACATTAAAATTTTCTTTTCAAAAATCTTTTAATTAAAATCAATCAACCCACAATCATTTTCTACAGAACTACGTGACTTTGAGTTCCTCATTGCACCTGAGGGTACGTAGGAGCAGAATTTTTATTCTGTCAAGCCAAAATTTAATTTTTCACAATTTGGTTATTTTTTTTTCTTTTTTTAAAAAAAATAAATAAAAAATAAAAAAATAAAAAATAAAACAAAAAAAATAAAATAATTGCAAAATCTTTTAATAAGGGTAAAATAAATAAATTTGAGATTATCGAGTTTTTGACAATCGATTTTAAAGATGCGTCTCACGACGGGTGTGATAAAGTAAGATGGGATTAAGTTTCCACCTTTCCCTATTCATAACTGACTCCCGAATCCGATTTGGTTCCAAAGACCATTTTCTAAAAAAGATTTTCTAATTTTTCTTAAATTTAAATAAAATTGGTGGCGACTCCATATTTTTAATCATTTTTTTAAAATCACGCGAGTTGCTATATTTCGCCGCAATCCCGGTCGCGACATTGGTCAAGTGTTTTTCCATTGATTTTTTAGCCACACTTCTAGTCTATTGAAAATGATTTGAGTAATTGCCCGCAATCTTAGATTTTGTACTTGAGACTTTATTTTTCTCTTCTTTCTTAGTAATGAAATTAGCTATCTTTAACAAAAAAAAAAAAAAAAAAAGACTACAACTTTCTTTGCTTTTAAATATTTTTTATGGTCCTATTACACTTGGTATTTTATTTTGAAGCTCCAGGTTCGAATTGCATGGGATTTGTGCAAATAATTGTAATGTTACACTACATAAATAAAAAAATAAAGTATGTAAAACAACTCCTATGGTGTCATATATATCACTTCTGTGTAGATGATAGTATTATATTTTGCAAAGTTACGAACTAAGATGCCCAAACAATCATAACCATCTTAGATGTCTATAGAAGTGCTTCTGGTTAGAGAATAAATTTTAATAAATCATCCATTATGTTTAGCCCAAATGTGCAACGTGATACAAGGGAGGAGATTATTAATATTGTTAGGATAAACCAAGTTACTTTGTTTGAAAAGTACTTAGGCTTACCAACTATGGTGGGAAGATTAAAGAATTACGCGTTTCAATCTCTAAAAGATAGAGTTTGGAAGCGTATACAGGGGTGGAAAGAGAAATTATTGCCCGTGGAGGAAAGGAGATCTTGATCAAAGTAGTAGCATAGGCGATACCAACACTCTATGAGTTACTTCAAAATTCCACTGTCTTTGTGCTATGAGCTTGGTCAAATGATGGCTCGTTTCTGGTTGGGTGAACATGTTGATACTCGGAAAATTCACGGGCTGTGTTAAAAGGCCATTGGTTTTAAGGATCTCCACTCTTTTAACATGACCATGGACCTTTTTACCAAATAGTCATTGATGACAAAACTATTTACTAAAATATCATTATTTTGAAATTATTTATTAAAATATCACTATTTTGAAACTATATGCTAAACTGTCATCTTTTTATTCAATATGAATTTTTTTATTTTTTTTTGTTTCACACGTAAAAACGCAAAGAAAAAAAAATGCGCATCCATATAGAAAATGTCAAACCGTTTGGAATTTTCCACACGTGGATATGTCATCCACTGTGGCTAAAACATATCAAAACTACAAAATCATCATATTAACCTATATATGGCTTAAAACTTAAGAAAAACATAAAAAACTAACAAAACTACAAAATCAAACCTACTAACATATATAAGACTTAACACTAAAGAAAGCATAAAAACTGAAGGAAAGCATAAAACTGCAGGAAAGCATAAAAACAACTAAAAATATAATAAAACACAAAATCATAGTATTAAGTATATATAAGACATCAAACATAACTAAAATATAAAACTAACTAAAGTTACAAAATTAAACATACTAACTACAAAATTATAAAAATCAAACATACTATGTAAGACTTAAAAATTACTAAAAACATAAAAACTAACAAAATCATAAAAACCTGGGTTCCCTCCCAAGCAGGGCCCGAGTTATAGTCTCGATAGAACTTTGTCATGAGGCAAACTGCCACATTGCACTCCAATGTGTATCTCCTTATATTATGGTTGGTTTGAACACAAAATGGATGGATCGGATGGCAGGCTTTCTTTCGCTTGATTGGA
Organism: Ormosia emarginata; assembly: GCA_029884605.1. NCBI lineage: Eukaryota > Viridiplantae > Streptophyta > Magnoliopsida > Fabales > Fabaceae > Ormosia > Ormosia emarginata. The sequence continues at coordinate 22,907,245 of JAQQTP010000085.1, forward strand.
GGTCTCCATTTGGGGGTCACGAACTCCCTCAAAGGCCTTTACTGACTATGTTCATCCGCTATTTATTGGACCTAAAATACAAAGAATGAAGACTTAAATTAAACTGTACAAAAGAAAACTTGAACTATACAACTTGAATTAGAACTAAATAAGCTCGTTGTTGATATTAACAATATAGAAATAAATCGTCATTCCTGGCAATAGCCAAGGAATAAGGCTACTACTATACAGAAATAAACCAACTTCTCTAGCAACGACACCAAAAACTTGTTTTGCTTACCACAAGTACACGGATCGCACTTGTAATATAGCTAGGAGTCGGATATCGTTCCCACAAGGATGTTGGCTTCCAATGCTAAGTATCAACCAATAACTTATCTAAATTCTATTCAAGAACATATAAAATAGGGGAAGAATGCAATAAGGCTAATCTACAGACAAAAAAACAATAAATGAAAGTAAACATAATAGTTTAGAGATTTAGGAAATCCTTTTTCATCTTTTACTTCAATTAATGCTATGTAATCCTTATAAGCAATATTAATGAATAATTAAGTTAGCTTGAGAATCTACTTTAGTTAAAAGCTTATGTCTAGCGCAATCAACCATATTTCATTTACCTAATTCACTATGTTTCCATGAGAACTAGTGCAAACTCCATTCATTAAGATCTATTCTCAAACACCCGCTATGCATGACTAAGAGGTATATTTCTATCTCATTAGCAAATCAACTTATCCAAGCTAATTGAACTCATTGAACATGCATCAACCATACGTATGATCTAAAATCCAAATTCCTATGTCACTACTAGAATTTTTTAGATTTAGAGACGGAACAAATTCCATCTCTAAATGTGTAAAATTTCGTCTCTAAATATTTAGAGATGAAATTAGAGAGGGAAATTGTTTCATCTCTAAATCTGGCGTCTATGATTTGTTAGAGACGGAAAAATTAATTACGTCTCTAATTTAGAGACAAAAAATTATGTCTCTATTTCTGTCTCTAAATTAGAGATGAATTTTTTTGTTTTTAAATTCGTATCTAATATTTTAAAAATCATTAAAAAAAATTAAGCATCTAGTTGGAAATTCCCAACTAGACGCCTTCATTTTATTAAAAAAAATATTATTTTCCTATGCATATAAATATCTAAAATCAAAATTTACCAAAAATCATAATAAATCATTAATCATTATAATTATCCAAGTAACTATAGTCTAAAAAGTTCTTCCTCAAGTTCATCAACTGAAAATGCACTTAAATTTTTAACACTAAAATCCAAACTTCTTCAATATTAAAATCAAACGAGAAAGTAACATACACAACTTTATATATTGCATTGCTGATAGGAGAAGTGGTTCAAGCTTACCAGCTGAGCAATCATAAAAGCACCTAGTAGGAGAAGACCAGGTCTTGGGAATCATAAGTTGGAATACACAGTAAAGTCATAATTTAAAATGAGAATGTCTTGGGCTTTTGCTGGAAGGCTAATTTCAAAAACATTACTTGATTTTGTGACAGAGTTCAAAGACAAACTTAAATTAGAATGCATTTTCATTAATTTTTTCTGTCTACAACTTGAATTCCTCTATGCCCTTCTTTCCCTTTGTCGGCATAGAGGTTTATCAAAAAAAGAAAAGAACACTTTGAAATTTTCTAGGCCAACTTTGTATGAATGATCAGTGAGGAAATTAAGTTCATAAGAATTTTTAACATATATGATTAAATTTAAGGGCTTCTTAGGAGAATGTAATCTGGTAGCAGTGTCCTTCACCATACAGAGAATGAACCCCTCTTTTCTTTCCCAAAATTGTATTATCTAGCAATTCTTTCTTTTAACTCATAAATATGATTCTCTCATTCATATTAAAGATCATTTTAGTGCAAAGCATTGTTTGATTATGAAATCATTGATGCAAAGTTATACACACATACCTGTGGTTTAGAAGCTTGGGGAGCTTTTTCTTGTTCCTCAGGGCCTCCCTAATTCTCAGCACCACTGCCCTAGCACTCTCCATTTCAGCACAAGCAAAAAACTTCTCTTAATTAACCAACTTTTTAGCATCTTCAAAAGCCTATAAAACAGAGATGAATTCAGTTTTTATTTTAAAAAAGATCAACATATTTAAATGGAAGAACGAGAAAATTAGAAGTGTTAAAATAGAGAAAAGGAAGAGAGACATATAATGAAACCGCGTGCTTCAACTATACGACGGAGAGTTGTTTATATAGACCTATGATAATAAATACAAAGATTAGGGTTATGATGTGATTAACCTATACAAGGAAACTACATAAATACAAAAGATATACAAAAGATATTTACACGTTTTTAACACTCCCCCTCAAGCTGGAGCATATAAGTCATATGTACCAAGCTTGTTACAAATATAGTTTATTCGAGAACCTCTCAAAGACTTAGTAAAAACATCTGCCAGTTGATCATTTGAATTGACAATGCTAGTGGTGATGTCTCCAGACAAGATCTTTTCTCTGATAAAGTAACAGTCTATCTCAATGTGTTTGGTCCTCTCATGAAAAATCTTGGATTGGAAGCGATATGCAAAGCGACTTGATTATCACAAATAAGAGTCATTTGCATAACGTTTCCAAACCGAAGCTCTTTAAGAAATTTGTTTTAACCAAATGAGCTCGCAAGTAAGTGAGGCTATGACTCGATATTCTCGCTTCAAGACTTGATCTTACAACCACATTTTGTTTCTTACTTTTCCAGGAAATCAGATTACCTCTAATGGATACACAATAACCAGAAGTGGATCTCTTATCAATAGGAGAACCTGCCCAATCAGCATCTGAGTACCCTATAATCTGAGTGTGTCCTTTGTCTTCATAGACAAAGTCTTTTCCTGGAACTCTCTTAATATATCTGAGAATATGAATCACTGCATCCCAATGCCCTTCACAAGGTGAGTTTAGAAATTGGCTCACTACACTCACCGCAAAGGAGATATCTGGACGGTAATGATAAGATAGTTAAGTTTTCCAACCAATCGTCTATATCTTCCTTGGTCTGAAAGTGGCTCCCCCTGATCCGGTAAAAGTCTAACATTGGGATCCATAGGGGTGTCAACCGGCTTTGCATTCAATAGTCCTGTTTCCTCAAGAATATCCATAGCATACTTCCTTTGTGAGATTACTATGTCATCCTTGGATTGTGCCACTTCAATTCCTAAGAAATAATGAAGTTTGCCAAGATCTTTGGTCTGAAAGTGATGACAGAGATACTGTTTTATCTGCGTTATACCTTGGTGATCACTGCCGGTGATAACAATGTCATCCACATACACAATCAAATAGATACAGTCTCGGACTGTATGGCGATAGAAGACAGAGTGATCAGCCTCACTGCGAGTCATACCAAACTGCTGCATAACAGTACTAAATCGACCAAACCAAGCCTAGGGAGATTGTTTGAGACCATACAAGGACTTGTGTAGACGACACACGAGGCCAAAAGACTCTCCCTAAGCAACAACCCCTAGAGGTTGCTCCATGTAGACTTCTTCTTCCAGATCACCATGAAGAAAAGCATTCTTAATATCCAGCTGATGAAGGGACCAATGGCGAATAGCGGCCATAGACAGAAAAAGCCGAATAAAAGCCATCTTCGCCACTGGGGAGAAAGTGTCGCCATAATCTAAACCAAATATCTGGGTATACCCCTTTGCCACCAAACGAGCCTTTAGGCGATCAAGAGTGCCATCAGGGCCAACTTTGACCGTATAAATCTACCGGCAACCAACAACAGACTTCCCAGGAGGGAGAGGAACAAGGTCCCAAGTACCACTGCTCTGAAGTGCACACATTTCATCAATCATTGCTTGTCGCCACCCAGGATGGGATAAAGCTTCACCTAGAAATTTAGGAATAGACACAGAAGACAAGGTGGAAATGCAAGCATAATGCAATAAAGAAATGCAATGGTAACTAAGATTAACATAGTGAGGAGAAGGGTTACGAGTGGATCGAATACCTTTTCGAAGAGCAATAGGAAGGTCTGACGCAGGAGGCAGTGTCAGAGCTGGTAGAGGAGGTGGTGCCGGATGAGAGTCCAAAGGAACTTCAGTAATCTCTACAACCTCTGATGGTGGTGGTGGTAGTGGTGGTGGTTGCGGCCGACGACGATAAACCTAGAGAAGGCCAGTAGTAGGGACCGGGGTACCAACAGGAGAAGGTGGTGATGGAGTAGGGTCAACAGGGACAAGAGGAGGAAAAGTAAGGAGGACCTCAGTGATGGGTGGAAGAGGCAGGTCAGGAGACTCAAAGAAAGGAACAGACTCGAAGAATGTGACATCGACAGAGACTAAATAACGCTTAAGAGTGGGTGAAAAACACCTATAACCCTTTTGAGACCAATGGTAACCAAGAAAAACACATTTGATGGAGCGAGCAGACAATTTGTCAAGACTGGGAGTGAAATTATGGACAAAACATGTCGACCCAAAGACACGAGATGGAAGAGAGTGGAGGGGTTGGTGAGGGAACAAAACAGAATGGGGGACTCGGTTACCAAGAACAGAAGAGGGCATACGATTAATCAAATAGAAAGTAGTGAGAACCACATCGCCCCAAAAACGAAAGGGAACATGACCATGGTACAAAAGGGTCCAAGTTGTTTCAATAAGATGTCTATTTTTATGCTCAGCAACCCCATTTTGTTGAGGGATATAAGCACAAGATGTTTGGTGAAGAACGCCATGAGATGCCATAAAAGTTTGAAAATTGTGAGACAAAAATTCACGGGCATTGTCACTATGCAAAATACGAATTGCAACACCAAACTGAGTTTTGATTTAATTATAAAAGGTCTTAAATTTGAAAACAACTCTGATCTATTTTTCATTAAAAATAACCAAATACACCAAGAATAATCATCAATGAAAGTAACAAAGTATTTTGACCCAAAAGTAGACTCAACACGACTAAGACCCCAAATATCAGAATGCACTAAAGCAAAAGGAGACGCAGCTCGACGACACACTCTATCGGGAAATGGACTGCGGGTATGTTTCCCAAGTTGACACGACTCACAAGGTAAAGTAGATAATTTAGAAAAGGTTGGCACCATTTGCTGTAGCTTGGCAAGACTAGGATGACCCAACTGAGCATGGATGGTGAGAGGGGAATCCGTAACAGAGCACACACGAGAGGTGGCAGAGAGCTGGTAAAGGCCATTAGACTCACATCCGGCACCAATCATCTGTCCCGAACTCCAGTCCTGCAAAATGACAGAGTCTTTAGTGAAACTAATGCGACAATCTAAAGAACGGGTCAAACGACTAATAGAAAGTAAATTAAAAGGACAACCAGGAACATAAAGAACAGAATCAACAGACAGAGAAGGGAGGGGATGGATAGTGCCAATCCCTTCGGGCTGTGTTTTGGAACCATTTGCTAAAGTAATTATAGGTAAATAGTCAGAGGTAGAGAATTTGGAGAAAAGACGTTTATTACTAGAAATATGGTCAGATGCACCAGAGTCAAGTACCCAAGGACCTAATGGTGGAGATTGAGAGAGACAAGCAAATGCATTACCAGTGTGCTCAACAGATGCAGTAGAGTTAGAAGCCAATTGTTGCTCAAACCATTTCAAAAAATCTGCATAGGCTGTCAGAGATAGAGTCGGTGGAGCAGAAGACTCAGGTAAATCAGGTACAGTGGCCTGGGCAATATTGGCAGCCCGTGGAGGACGACCATTCTTGGTCCAACAACGATCCTCAGTATGACCCAACCTGTTACAGAATGTACACTTCGGACGGGGCCTACCCGAAGTGCCAGAACGAGAACGACCACGATTGGCACTTTGGGAGACGAGGGCAGAAGTATCAACTGGAGCCGAAGCTAGGACAGAACCAGAGGGTTGCTTCGCTGGGACCAGAAGCAAAGTAGACCAAGCTGAGGACAAAGTGGGAATAGTAGGCGAACCCAAAATCTGATCACGATTGGTAAAATATTCTAGAGGTAACCCATACAAGGCCATGAGCATGAAGAAGGCGCTACGTTGCTCGAGTTCTTGGGTTGGGGTAGCAGCAGGGGGTAGCAACTCATTGAAATCATGGAGAGCACCATGAACCTTACCCAAGTAAGCAGACATAGGGCCATCAAACTGACGAGGAGCAATAATACTCATGAGGTTGTGACAAACCCCATATAGCCGCTGAGTGTCATTAGTGTAAAGAACCTTGGCTTGTTCCCAAATTGAAGCACAAGTGGTCTGAGCACGGAAAATCTGCTTGAGAGAGGAGTGAATGGTGGACTTGATCACAACGCACAACTGTTTATCAATTTTCTTCCACCTGGGTTGTTCCTCCGCAGGTATAGAGGTAAGGTCTGTGGTGAGGTGGTCTTCATAGCCTTGACTTTCAAGCCACAACTTGATGTCTGAAGCCCAAGTATCATAGTTGCTGCCATCTAATTTATCAGCAGAGAGAGGAGTATGGAGGTAACTTATGAAAACAGGAGGCTCAGCCCTGTGATGATTTTTAGAGCCATCTGGAGAGGTAGAACTCGCCATAGGTTAGAATATAAGGAGCAAAAATGGAAAACACAAGATACCTGAAAAATCCAATGCAAGAGAACAAGGATCTGAGGGTAGATCGACGTAGAGGAGGCTAAGACGAGTCAGGCGAGAGAAACGGCGGCCGGAGAGGCTGCCGAACGCGCCATCACGCGTCAGAAAACTAACCACGCGGTGGCTGTTTGGCTACGGTGAAGGGTGGGCGTGGGGCGTGTTACGGTGGCGCGGGGCCGGGCTTCGGGGTCCGGCGGCCGGCGAAGGCGGTTCCAGTGGTGAGGTTGGCGGCCGGAAAGGAGGCGGTGGACGGCGGTGGCAGCTGCGAACAGGGAGAAAAAGGGCGCCGGAAAGACGTCACAACAAGGGAGAAAGGTCGACAAATCGGAATGGAAACACGGTTAGCCAAAAAAATTTTCACCGCAGGGCAGTGGACCCACTAGGTATGCGCGGTTCTAGAGTTGCTTCTCTTTAGGCTCTAGATACCATGTTAAAAGAGAGAAAAGAAAGAGAGACATATAATAAAACCACGTGCTTCAACTACACGACGGAGTGTTGTTTATATCGAACTATGATAATAAATACAAAGATTAGGGTTATGATTTGATTAGCTTATACAAGGAACTACATAAATACAAAAGATATTTACACGTTTTCAACAAAAAGTAATTCAGAAAGCCCGGGAGAAGGGGCAAAATAATTTGTAGTGGTTAACAGTGTCTAAATGAAATACTAGTACTAGTGAATAATTATCACTGTTGTTGAATATATTAAAGAAGAGAATACAAATCAGAGAAAGTAATTTTCATAGGGTGATCAATTGAATTCCATTAGACAAAATGTGAAGTGAAAAACCTGGGCTAAAAGGAACTAATGATGATTTTATAAAAGTTGATAGGAAAAAGGAAAGAATCAAAGGTTCCCTTCTATAAGATTTTGATGCTTTAACCGATTTATGCAATACAAGTTGTAATAATGTATTTGAAAATAAATAACAAATTTACATGTCAAACTATGAATTGCCTAATCATTATTTTACAATCCTTAGAAAAAATCAAATGAAATATTGGAATTTGAAAGAAGCATTAATTTTGAAAATTTAGAAACAGTTACCATGAGCAGAAAGTTTAGGCGGAGATTCTATAACTATTTACAAAAAGTTTAGATGTCAAAGAAGACTTGTTTAAGAAAGTTTGCAAGCTTCTTCGCTTCAAACTTCTCTGGAATCAATTCTCCTTCATTTTGTGTCAACTTAACAGCTAAAGCTTCCACCTGTGAGGAATATATTGTTAAGTATGAACACTCGGCATTAACAACATGAATTGAAAGAGAGGAATAAAGGATTTTGTCATGCATTCTAAAATAGCCTCTTAGAAATATGTGAAAAAAGAAAAAAATGGAGGCACGCTCCACAAAAGTGAGCCCAAAAATTAAAAAATATGGAAGACTCAATTTTTGTCTATCCATCAATAAGATAATGAAATGCCATTTCAAACTTCGAACAGAGTAATGCACCCAATCGTAGAATAGTATAAAATAACTAACCATAGAGATAGCTTTCTCAACATCCTTTTTATTTCTTCCTGAAAAATGCCCTCTTAAAGATTCTAATGCATCTCTTAGCTTTTTCAAAAGAACATGTCCCTCCAAAGATGCCACCTCTCTTAGCTTTGTCTGAATTCCATCAAAAATTAGTATAATTCACAGTATCATCAAAAGTTGAGAAAAAAATATGACCCAAACAAAGTGCAAAAAATGATCAGATGAACTGCGAATCAAAGTCAGTAACAAACTTTATTTCGACAAAGGCAATCCTGATTGACTGAAAAGAAATCTGATGTGAACCTATTTTTTTGCTATATTTTTTTTTTGCCAAACTAATGTGTATTTGATAGAACTGGGGCTTGTTGAATATAAATGAGTTTTATTAAGGAAAGGAAAATGATCAATAGTAGACCATAAGCAAGTATAAATGAAAGGAACCTCATTAGACAACTTAGCAGCTGCAGCCAAGTTCTTGTCAAATTTACTGGCAAGGTCACGAACTGAGATTCACTTGTATTGGTATGACAAATTGGAAGCTTATTGTTCAATAACATCCTTCAAAGAGGGCCCTTGGTTATCCTCCATTAGCTCTTCTAGAATTTGATTATCAGCTCCCAGATTATACTTTGGAAAACCATTATAAATAAAGCTCACATCATTAGAAACTGGTGGAACTGCTTCCATTGGCATCTTGATTTCAACTTCAGGACTATTCTTGTCATGGTGAAAATGGGTGGCCTGGTAAAATGAATAAGTGCAATGTAGTATGAGACCTTCAGTTAAGATATCTCATTAATTAAAAAAAAAACAAAATTCAAGTATAGAAGACTCATTTCTTCATGAGCAACTATAATCAAACCCAACTTAGTGAACTAAGATTGAGGGCACGTCCTGTAATACGAATAAGGTGAAAACATAACTGAAGTAGTAAAAGAATTGGTAATTTGATATCATACAAGAGAAATGTCACTCATGGCAGATTATAATTTGAGAAATATTGTAACCCTCGTACATCTGTCAAATTGAAACTGATTCCAATCCATAAATAAATAAATAAAACAACATCCAGAAACCAAAAATTCACACAATCATGTCTAAATAAGTAATAACCAACAGAAATGAACTAAATCATCTTATAGTTGTATTCAAAATTTAAATAACAAGTTTGATTAACAACGAAACAAAGCAATTCAACACTGCAAAAAAAGAGAAAACATAAACTAAGAGGTCAAAACCTCAAAAGTTTTACCATAGCATAAAACACTCACTCCAAAAGACTAAAAGAAATGGAAATTAACAGTAGGACTTCTGGAACCTACCATGAGCACCGCGACCATCGAACTTCTTGGGCTCGCAGCGCCTGGGATTGGCGACAAGCAAGGTACGATCGTACATGACGAGGATTTCCTTCTTGCCCTGCTTATCCACGTACTTCTGGTTGAAATTTTGAGAATCAGAATAACCTTGACATTGTGCTTCTTCTCTTCTCTTCAGATCTATTCTAGACTCTTGTTCTGCGTTTCACTTTCTTCTTCACTCTGGTGAAAAACTAGGGTTCAATATGTGAGATAAAGATGTTTGGAAGGGCACCGAAGAAGAGCGGCAAAACTCTTCCTTCTGCCGTCATCGAGTCATGAGTGAGTGAGTGAAGTAAGCTGTGTCGTGGTGCTGTGTTTTGGAGAGAAAGCTACGCTACAACTATTTTGGGGAGAAAGCTGGAGCAGAGAGAGGGCGAAAGAGTGAGAGGGAGATGGCAAGAGAGAGAGAGAGGGTGAGAGAGCAAGATAAGTCAACCATGACGGATAGAGCACACGAAGAGCGACCGAGAATAACGGAGAGCGTCAAATAGCATAGACGAGAGCGGATCAAATTTGGGAAATTTGGGTTTCTAAAACCCTTAAATTTTGAAGAGATTAGAGACGGAAACAATTTGTCTCTAACTTTTATAAAAAAAATTATTAATTAAATTATGTGAATTATTTAGAGATGAAATATAATGTTATTAAAGACAGAAAATTTAGAGACAGATAAATTTTATTTTTAAATTTTTTTTTAAATTTATTTGACTTTTTAAATTTTAAGATTGACTATTTAGAGACAGAAATTTTTGAGACAGATAATTTCGTCTCCAAATTCCGTCTCAGAATTGTAAAATCTATTCTCCATCTCTGAATCATCATTTTCATCTCTATTAGAGATGAAATTTTGTCTGTCTCTAAATTCCGTCTCTAAATCTGATTTTTCTAGTAGTGTGTGTCTAGGTTCATCAGATTTCAACACATCGCTTAACAACTGACCAAACAATCAAGAGCATTAAGATCTATATGATTGAACAAAACCAAACATCAATATATACTCAAAGTAATACATAATCATTAATATTCATACAAGGATTCAAAGTTATCCCTAAATACATCTCAACTAATCATTGAACACGAAAATAGAACAACAAAAACTCATGTTCATGGAATATGGAAGAGAGAAAAGAGAAGGGAGAAGGAAGGAAGCTCATGGATATGATCTTTGATGCTTGAATCTCCTTCCATGAAGAAGATGACTTCCAACCTTGGCTCTCTTGGCCTCCAATCTACCCAGAAATGAAGAACAAGTCGCAGCCTCTCTAAAACCTAGAAAGCTCTCTAAAAAACTCTCTGAAAAATCTGTTAAAATTATATTTATAGGCCCAGTAAATAGAGTCATGCAACGATGTTAACATGTCTATGTCGTGACGCGTGTTAATTTAGGTCATAGATGCCGCAACATTATATGCATGTACCGCGGCGTGCAAATTTGTAGCTCTCTGTCTAGATATAGGGGACTTACCATGCCGCGACATTGATATGCAAGCACCGTGACATTGAGTGTTGAGTTGTACACTTGGCTTTCTCTTTCAATTTTTACTCAAATACTCTATATATCAGCTTGCCTAGAGCCCTTCCTATAATAGAGAAATCACCAAGTCAATAACAGTTGCAAATCCACTCAATCACTAACATAATATGCACAATTTGCTCAATATCATATTGGAAAGACATCAAAGTAGAATATAACAAATATAAGCATAAAACCTTCCAAATATGCACACAATGAGGACTTAAGCAATTAATGAAAGCATAGATACAGGGCACAAATAACTACATTTCATGGAGTTATCAGGTGGCGCATCCACAGAGAAAATGCCAAATCGTTTGGAGTTTTCCACACGTGTATACGTCATCCACTGTGGCATTTTCAATGTAAAAATGTCAAACTGTTTAGAGTTTTTAACGTGGATGTGCCATTCTCTTTAATGTTTTTCACGTGGATAAAAAAAATAAAAAATGAATGTAAAATAATACATACCTCATCATTCTTCAGTTAGTCAAAGAACTAGTGATAATAGTCAAGTACGCCGGTCACAGTATCACTCAAAACTTTACGCTTACGCTACCTATTTATAAGTCAAAGTATTATATTGTCAATGGAATAGGGATAAAGTTAATTATATATGTTCAAGTAAGCAATAGAACAAAGTTAATATAAAGAAATGATATATTCAGAAACTTATTATAATCTCAATGAACGTAACTAACCACGGTCAACATTATAGAGCACATCGGGTTCAACATGGTTAGCCAGTGTAGGGGCAAGCCATGAGAATCTGTATCATGTCCAATATTGCAATAAGATGTAAGCCCCTCTAATCTTGCGCGCCTTGTAGTCCGTAGCTTTGCAAAACTCTCTATACAAGTACGCTAATACTGCAAACCCCCAACTATATATCCCAACAACAACAAAGTTTTCTAACAGCGGAAGGAACATCAAGTGCACATACTTACCAGAATTCGATACCGATGGGTAAGGCCAATAACAACAACATCATCAATAGGAAGACTCAATATGATACTGATGTCTTCCAACATTATGGTGCACTCTCAAGTAGGCATGTGAAATGTATATGTCTCTGAGCATCATTTCTCAATCAACACAGTAATTAAGGAGTGTGAGATCCACTTAGAATTAGTTAAGTGCCATAGAAGCACACAAAATGTAATATTTTTTATTAACTGGAAAACGCCAAAGAGAATCATGCATCCACGTTTAAAACTCCAAACGGTTTGACGTTTTTACACTGAAAACACCATGATAACTCCATAAAAAGTAGTTATTTTGGCTCTATATTAGTGCTTTAATGATTGCTTAGTCCTTATTATCATGCATATTTGGAAGATTTCAGGCTTATATTCATTGAATTCAATTATGATATCTTCTGATATGATCTTAAGCAAACTTGTATAATTCTTTATATGATTAGGTGAATTTGTAACTGTTATTTGAATAGGTGATTTTTCTATTGCAAGTTGTGCTCTAAATAAGCAGATATGTGGAAGACTTGGACCTGCATTGGAAGAGAAATCCAAGTGTGGTATTCAGCATTGAATGTCACGGCGCAGGCATATGAACACCACGACGTGATGCATCCCCTGTTGCAGGCAGAGAGCTCCAAGTTTTGCACGCCGCGGTGTAGTCTTGTGAACACCGCGATGTATTGACCTAACTCAACACACGTCGCGGTGTAAGGAGGTTCACTTCGCATGTTCAAGGGAAAAATTTGGCCTATAAATATTGTTTTATCAAATTTTAAAAAGGAGCTTTTGCCAAAATTAGAAAGCAGTTGTTAGGGTTTCGTTTTAGGATCGAAAGAAAGTTAGGGAAGCCAAGGCTGGAGGCCATCTTCATCTTGGAAGAAGATTCAGCTTCAATGATCATCATCATTGAGCTTTTCTCTTCTATTCTTTTTTCTTCCTTTTTTCAATCCTCATGAACATGATGTATATGTGTGTATTGTTATGTTTCATGGCTAGCTAAGCTGTGTGTAGGGATTTCTTTGGATCCTTCTATGGATATTGAGTAATTTTACAATCCTTTGAGTTTATATAGATGATTTAGTTTGATTCAATCATATAGTTCTTAATACTCTTGATTATTTGACCAGCTTTTAAATGATTTGTTGAAATCTAATGAACCTAGACATAGGAATTTGGATTTGAGATCATATGTATGGTTGATGCATGTTTAATTTCATTCTAATAGTGGGGTGAGTTAATTCGTTAATGGGATAGAAATATACCTCTTGGTCATGCATGGTAATTGTTGAGAATAAATCTTAATGAGTGGAGTTTACACTAGTTCTCATGGACATATAGTGAATTAGGTAAATGAAATATGGCTGATTGACCTAGACATAAGCTTTTAACTATTTTAGATTCTCAAGCTAACCTAATCATGTCATTTATGTTGCTTATAAGGATTGCATATTATCAATTGAAGTAGGAGGTGAAGAAGGATTCCTTATTCTCTAATTATCAAGCTTAATTCTAATTTATAGCATTTAAGCCTTTTAAGTAGTTTAAACACATCTTTCTTAATTTGAATGTTTTTGGATAGAAATTCTTAAGCTATTTGTTAATGATTAGCACTGAATTAGCAGTTTTCCTCGTGGGAACGATATCTGACTCTTGACTATATTACAAGTGCGACCTATGCACTAGCAGTAAGCAAAAGAGTGAACAAGTTTTTAGTGTCGTTACTGAGAAATTACAGCTTAATTTCAGTAGAGCTAATATTAACAATGAATTTAAGTAGTTCTAGTCTAAGTTTCTTTTTGTGCATATTTATTTAAGTTTCAATTCTTTAATTGTTTTAGGTACTTGCGAGAATGGTGGATAAGCATAACAACAAACGGCCATTGAGGGAGTTTGCAAACCCCTCAAATGGATAATTTGCAGTCGAACATTAGACGACTGACCATCCGTGCTAACAAGTTAGAGATAAAGCCAACCATAATCCAAATGATCCGGATTTTGGTACAGTTTGGCTGCTTATCGAACCAAGATCCCATGCGCATCTCTCAAATTTCCTGGAGATTTGTGACATATATAGGCACAATGGTATTTCTAAAGATGTCATTCGCCTGAGGCTCTTTTCTTTCTCTCTTCGAGACAGAGCCAAGAGCTGGTTGCAGTCTCTGCCAGCGAGATCCATAACAACTTGGTATGAGATATGTAACAAATTTCTAAACAAATATTTTCCTCCGGCCAAGACTACAGAAATAGTGAATGATATCACATCATTTACCCAAATTGAATCAGAATCCTTGCACGAAGCCTGAGAGAGGTACAAGGATCTACTAAGGAGGTGTCCACACCATGTTATTTTGTTGTGGCATCAAGTTTATTCTTTTCACAAGGGCTTATTACTGCATCATCGTCCAATAGTGGATGATGCAGCTGGAGGCTTTTTGTTAAGCAAATCTTTTGATGATGCATTCCAACTATTAGAGGAATTAGCTGCTAACAGCTACCAATGGCCCTCTGCAAGAAACACTTCACGAAAGGTAGCTAGAGTGCATGATGTGGATGCAATAACATCGTTGTTAGCTCAGGTGGCAACAATAGCAAGTAAGTTGGACAATATGGGGCAAAGTCCTCACCAGAGCCCATTTGTACTGTGTGACAAGTGTGATGACAACCATGTGAGTGATAAGTGCCCTTCTTGGCCAAAAAGTGCACAATATGTCGGCAATTATCGTCCACAGCACAATAACCCATACTCAACCCAATATAATCCGAGATAGAGGAACCATCCAAACTTCTCTTGGAGGGATAACCAATGAGCTTCCTCCTCAAGTCCTGGAAATGACAAACCCTACAACCCTCCTAGATTCAACTCCTAATTAAGACAACCAATGCAAGAAACGAAACCCTCTTTGAAGGATATGTTTATACAGCTAATGGTTAAGACTGATTCCTACATGACAAAGACTGATGCCCAGTTGGCCAAGCATGATGCAATGTTTCAAAGCTAATCTGCTTCAATAAGGGCATTAGAGACACAAGTAGGGCAGTTAGCAACTACTATCAATAATAGGCCCCCAAGAACCTTGCTAAGTGATATAGCCACTAAACCCAAGAATGCCTCCAATGAGCACTGCAATGCTATAACATTGAGGAGCGATACAACCATAGAAGGGAATCCAAAAACAAAGCTACTTAAGGACAAATTTGAAGTTGCCCAAGAAGAGGAGGCAATAAGTAAAGAGGTTCAATAGAATCAAGAAATTGCTAAGGAGAAGGTAGGTGACAAGACAAAGAAGGTCAAACAGTATATACACCCTCTACCCTTCCCTAGCCGACAAGTAAAGAAGAAGCTTGAGCACCAATTTCAAAAGTTTTTAGAAGTGTTCAAGAAGCTACATATTAACATTCCATTTGCTGAATATTTGCAGCAAATGTCAAGCTATGTAAAATTCATGAAAGAAATCTTGTCAAAGAAGAGAAAGCTTAGTGAGTTTGAGACTATTGCCCTTACAGAGGAATGCATTGCTATCCTGAAAAATAAACTTCCTCCTAGGGGTGTCAAAACGGGCCGGGCCGGCCCATTCGGGCCAGAGCTCGGGCCATTTTGCATTGGTATTTTACCACCAAATTTCAAAGCCCATTTAGCTTTATGTAGTGTAATAAACTTCCTCCCCATTCGGGCCATCGAAGATCGGGCTAACAGCTTCACATCCATTTTGTGCCTTGGGCCCATCAACTTGGATTTTGAGTTTCCCCGAGCTGAAGATCGACTTTTATATGACTGGTGAGAAGTTTAGTGGTCAGACTTTATATGACTTAAGAGCCAGTATTGATCTTATGCCTTACTCCATATATCGAAGACTAGGTTTAGGGGAAGCTACGCCTACTTCAGTTACATATAGTTGGTGGACCGAACCTTTACTCATCCGAAAGGGGTTATAGAGGATGTATTGGTTAACGTGGACAAGTTCATCTTTCCTGCAGATTTTGTCATACTTGATATAGAGGAGGATAGTAAAGTGCCTTTGATTTTAGGCCGGCCATTCCTTGTAACTGGAAGAACCATCATTGATGTGGAGAAATAAGAACTCACTATGAGGGTGCAAGATCAAGAGGTCACTTTCAATATCTTCAAGGCTATGAAGAGTCCTCAAGATCAAGAAGAATGTTCTCTGGTGATTGTAGTTGAAGGGATGACATCTGAGGTAATTAGTGCAAGTATAGCATGTGCTTCAAATGAAAGTCATGTGATCTTAATAGGTGATTCGGAAGATGTTAAGTTGGAACAACTAAATGCAAGCATGGTGGTTAAGTCATGCAATCCACCTATTGAGAAGGCTTCAAGTTTGAAGTGTAAATCCTTGCCATTTCTTGTGGACCATGTATATCTTGATGAAATGAAGGAAGACAATCCTCCCCTAAGTAAATGCAAATGGAATTGTAAGTAATAAAGTCTTGCCGGGATTATAAATCAGGCCCTTTTTGGGAGGGAACCCAAATTTTTAATCTCTGGTGTTTTAAGTCATTATTATGTTATTATGTTAATTTTGTAGTTTGATTAAGTTTTTATTGTACAAATTGTGTTTTAACCCTTTGAGCAAGTTTTGTAGGTGATAGAGAATGAAAATATGGAAAAACAACTGCAAAATGCAATTTTCTGCATAATTATGTAGATAGACGTCTCATGCCGCGACTTGAGACTTGTCACGTCGCAACGTGAGGGGTCAGTTATGGTGCATTAGCCAAATTCTAGAAAGCAGAGTGTTGTGGCGTGAGACTTGTATGTGTCGCGACGTGAAAGTATAAAAATAATAATAAATAAATAATAATGATAATTAAATAATTATTAATTATTTAAATTAATTTCTGGGGGGAGTTAATGCGCACCGCAACGCGCAGGGTTAAATAGTGTTAAATGTCGCGGCGTTTCATGCTCTTTCCCAGTTTTTCCCTAGATTTTTGTTAAATTTTTGCTATTCTCTGTCTTTCTTTCATGTTATCTGCCACTTTCCCGCTCTTTCTCAAACCTTCAACATTTGTATTTCAAGGTAAGTATCGTGTTAAATTATTTATTTTGCTAAATTAGAAGTTGTTTAAGTGTTATTTTCAGTGTACGTTTATTTTGGTGTTTATGTCGCAGCGTGGTACATGCAATGTTGCGGCATGTGTTTGAATTTTGTTGAATGTCGCAGTGTTCCATGATAACGCCACAGTATATTATTGAATGTAGTTTAAGTGCCGCGGCGTGGCATGATAACACCACGGCGTGACTGCTATGTGTCATGGCGTGAGATTAAGGTTGTATAAATGCCATAATGCAGGTTTTAACGCCGTGTTGTGAGGTCCCATTTTGTGCAGAATTGATTATTTTACATATTTTTAAACTTTTTAATGCTCAATTCTCACAATTTGCTTCTTTTGGCAGGGTTACATATATATTCCTTGGACATCATGCCTCCTAAATGCCAATGTGGATCCAGCAGTTGAGGCAACAGGGAGCCTTCTCTCTCTCCTCTTGAGTATGATATGAGGAGATTTGTATTTGCAGCCACGGCTAAGCGGTATACTGTTTGGTTACCAAACCACTGATACTAGAGCGTGGATTTTCCTTCTCTTAGGCTATGCATCCAGAGATCGAAGGGCTCCTCAATTAGCTAAACTGGAGTCAGTTTGCATAGCACCCGAAGGCTTCTGTGGTCTTCCCAATCGTTCATGAGTTCTATGCGAATACCGATTTTGCTGGAAAGGTGACCGTGATTGTTCGCATTAGGGGACACAAAGTTTCCTACACTGCGGTATCTATCAAAACTGCCTTGAGTCTGCTAGAAGCCCATGTTTTTTGCGAGTATGTGACATTCAACAGACGAGAGCCGAATGAGGGCATCAACTTGACTATCATCACTGCCAGGATCTGCATGCCGAAGTCTCTGCAAGTGGTCTAGACCATGAGCATCCAAACCAACACACCACAGTTCTTCCCCAGATCTTGTCTGACATTTAAGGCCCGGGTCTGGTACCATTTCATCAGTACTCGCATTCTGCCGTCAAATGTGGCAGAGGTGATGCGCGACCGAGCCATTCTCATTTATACCATCTTGGAGTGCCAGTCTATTGATGTCGCCTAGATTATCTATGATCAGATTATGAGGGTGACACGGGAGTCATGGAGCATTTTCTTTCCATATCTGATCCATACCCTCTGCAGCAGATAGCATGTGGAGTGGGGGCCACATGAGGAGCTGTTCGATGTTAAACAACCCCTCAATGACTCCTTCATTAAGAGAGTAAGAGGAGCAGTAGCCTCATCGCTAGCTAGACAGAGACAGGCTCGTCAAGAGCCTAGAGCGGCTCCTCCGCCAGACGAGGGAGACTTACGAGCTCAGGTGGTGTATTTGCCGGCCATGCAGAGCTACACTATTGAGACTATTAGGTGGATGGCCGAGCGACTGAGGCTCTCGATGGATGACTTCCTGGTGCCACAGCTCTCGCCCCAGGCTGTTGTTGACCCTCCCCACCGGCAACAAGATCCTCAGCAAGCTGATCATGAGGATGAGGACACAGATGACTAGCCCTATTTCATACAAGGTACTTTCTTTCATTGTCTTTCATTCTATTTTTGTACAGTGGGACATTATTTTCCTTAGGTTTGGGGGAGGACATTATAACATGTATGTATGCTTTTTGGGTGTATGCCTTTAATGTTTAAAAGCAAGTTATAATGTTAGAAATTTTTTGATGATTAGTGGATATCATGTATATACTATTATGTCTAGATTGAGTATTTTGCTTAATTATGTTGTGAGTATGTAGTTTTTATGATTTAATGCCCATAAGCCAAATGAATGTATGTTTAGAATATTCAACTCAAAGTCGAATCTATTAAAATGCATAACAATGGGCTAAATAATTAAATACTTGTTAGATCTGATAACATCTAAAGGAACAAATAAATGTGGAAAACTCATTCAAGATACAATTGTCATTCCTTTTCACATGATGGGTTAGATGTTTATCACTATTGAGCATACGTCTGTTTGAATGTATGATGGACAAATATGTAAAATTGTAATGCATATGATGTGCTAAATGCTAGTGAGATTTTGATTGTCCTATGATATTAGTGTTTGCGAATTGCTAATTTTTAAGCGAAACCAAATGCAATCAAGAAGCTTGTTTAACAATCTAGTCGCTTTTCAAATGCATTATTTAGCTCTCACTCTTATGTCGGTGTAACTTTGAACATGATATAAGTGTTGTCTAGAGAATGTTTATGAATAATGCATGTCAAGGTTGTGATTATCTTTGAAATTGTGTTTAAATTCTCTTGAATTGAAATCTTAGATTGTGCATGATTGAGGAAATTATTAGGGCAGTGTTTAGATCGATTGAGCATGAAAAGCTTACCTTTACATGATCATATCCATAGGTCTCCTTTGAAGCTTAATATATGTTTGGCCTTTTATGTTTTTCACCACCTATATATTCCTTATCATTTAACCATTCAAATGCATGTGAAAACATTGCATTCTTTATCCTACAATCATTATTTGTTGATTACATATCATGTTATTTCTCAAAGTGAGTCCAGTAATTAGAGGTATTACGTATGTTAATTATAGAATTGAACTTGAAAGAATTATCTGTAGTAAAAGAAAAAAGAATTGCTTTGTAAAAGTATAAAAAAAAGAGAGAAAAGAGACAAGCAAAACAAATGAATGAAATAAAAAAAAAAGAAGTTAAAGACAAAAAACATTGAATGATTCTTTTGAGTTCTAGTATTTCATTTTTTTTAATACCCTAATAGTTCACTTGGAGGCTCAAGTCTTGAAATAACATGTTTATGTTTCTCAATGTTTGTATTTTATCATTTCCCTTTATTCTTTAACCCATAACTATTGGCCTTACATTACAAGCTATTGAAGTACCTTTTGATCATCAGTTGTGTATGATTTACATTAGTAAAGAGAGAGTTTGAATATAATCTTGTGGATTATTAGATTCCAATGTATGTACGTTCATAAATTTATCCGGATGAATATGACTTGATTAGGAGAAGTTCTCCTTGCATGCTTGTGGGAAATATGATTTGCACGAAAGAGATTTTGAATGTTTGCATGTTGAAGATTGTATATGTGTGGAGTTGATTGAGTGACATTAGCAATCTTTGTAGACTTAAACAATCATTGCTCATTAGTTGTGGTTTCGGTGGAAATTGTAATTCATGATCAATACTGAATGTATGTTGAATCATATGTCGATAAGCATGTTTATTTAATCAAACTTTATTTTGCTCGAGGACTAGCAAAAACCTAGGTTTGAGGTGTGATAGCTCCTTAAAATGTAGTTATTTTGGCCATATATATGTGCTTTAATGATTGCTTAGTCCTTGTTATCATGCATATCTAGAAGATTTAAAGCTTATATTCATTGAATTCAATTATGATATCTTCTGATATGATGTTGAGCAAACTGGTATTATTCTTTATATGATTAGGTGAATTTGTAACTATTATTTGAATAGGTGATTTCTCTATTGCAAGTTGTGCTCTAAATAAGCAGATATGTGGAAGACTTGGACTTGTATTGGAAGAGAAATCCAAGTGTGGTATTTAGCATTGAACGTCGCGACGCAGGCATGTGAACGCCACGACATGATGCATCCCCTGTTGCAGGCAGAGAGCTCCAAGTTTTGCACACCACAGTGTAGTCTTGTGAACATCGCGACGTATTGACCTAACTCAACACACGTCACGGTGTAAGGAGGTTCACTTCGCGGCGTTCAAGGGAAAAATTTGACCTATAAATATTGTTTTATCAAATTTTAAAAAGGAGTTTTTGCCAAAATTAGAAAACAACTGTTAGGGTTTCATTTTGGGATTGAAAGAAAGTTAGGGAAGCCAAGGTTGGAGGTCATCTTCATCTTGGAGGAAGATTCAAGCTTTAAAGATCATCATCATTGAGCTTTTCTCTTCTATTCCCTTTTCTTCCTTTTTTCAATCCTCATGAACATGATGTATATGTGTGTATTGTTGTATTTCATGGCTAGCTAAGCTGTGTGTAGGGATTTCTTTGGATCCTCCTATGGATATTGAGTAATTTTGCAATCTTTTGAGTTTATATAGATGATTTGGTTTGGTTCAATCATATAGTTCTTAATTCTCTTGATTATTTGACCAGCTTTTAAGTGATTTGTTGAAATCTAATGAGCTTAGACATAGGAATTTGGATTTAAGATCATATGTATGGTTGATGCATATTTACTTTCATTCTAATAGTGGGGTGAGTTAATTCGTTAATGAGATAGAAATATACCTCTTGGTCATGCATAGTAATTGTTAAGAATAAATCTTAATGAGTGGAGTTTACGCTAGTTCTCATGGACATATAGTGAATTAGGTAAATGAAACATGATTGATTGACCTATACATAAACTTTTAACTATTTTAGATTTTCAAGCTAACCTAATCATGTCATTTATGTTGTTTATAAGGATTGCATATTATCAATTGAAGTAGGAGGTGAAGAAGGATTCCTTATTCTCTAATTATCAAGCTTAATTCCAATTTATAGCATTTAAGTCTTTTAAGTAGTTTAAACACACCTATCTTAATTTGAATGTTTTTGGATAGAAATTCTTAAGCTATTGGTTAATTATTAGCACTGAATTAGCAGTTATCCTCTTGGAAACAATATCTGACTCTTGATTATATTACAAGTGCGATTCGTGAACTTGCGGTAAGCAAAAAAATGAACACGCCACAATGGATGACGTATTCACTTGAAAAACACCAACGAGGGTGACGTATCCATGTGGACAAAATAAAAATAAAAAATGTCACGCTTGACAAAAAGGTAACAACTTGGTATATAATTTCAAAAGAGTGTCATTTTGATAAATAGTTTCAAAATAATAACATTTTGATAAATAATTTTAACATCAATGACAGTCGGGTAAAAAATTCCATGACCATGCTAGCAAAACAAACATGGAGGTTGATTACTCACCTAGACTCACTAGCCGCTCACCTTCTTAAAGTGAAATACAATCCAAGAGGGACTTTTATGGATGCCCACTTAGGCTCTAATCCATTCTTCACATAGAGAAGTCTGATGGAGGGAAGAAAAGCACTTGATCTTGGTCTTATCTGGCGGGTTGGAGATGGTAGGGATATTCATATCTAGAGTGATCATTGGTTACCAAAGGAAGGCAATTTCAGAGTGTCGAATGTAGTTATGCAAGATCTGACTTTGGAATTTGTCTCTCAACTGATGAACATGAAAATGAAGAACTCATCCACGATATTTTTCTCTCCTGATGATGCTGCCACTATACTATCAATACCTCTAGGTCTCCGGGATAGGTTTGATTCCTCGTATTGGTTTCCTGATTAGAAAGGTTTTTCCTAGTTAGGAGTGCATATAAGGTAGCCTGGAATAGGTGTATTGAGAGCAAATTACAGAATCAAAACTTAGGCTATGATGTTCTTCCATCTCTGAGGCAATGTGGATGTTTGTGGAAGCTTTATATTTCTCCCTAGATTAAAATTTTTGTTTGGAGACTTTGACGTAGTATCATCCCAACTAGATCTAGATTGACAGCTAAAGGTATCATATTTTATAACGGATGCTATCTCTGTGGTTTTTATGAAGAGTCCTCAAAGCATCTTTTCTTGAAATGCCCTTATACTATCAATTCTACCTCATCAATTGTTGATCTTACTCAGTTCCACCCTTCACCACATCAGTCATAGGCTGAGCAAATGTGTCCCTTTTGGTCGAAGTTGCAGAAGAATGACAAAGAAAAATTTAGTATAGCCTGGTACCATATTTGTCGGAACGTAATTTTGTTTGAAAGGGAAGATGGCGAGATCATCATTGCAAATTACAGCAAATGTAGAAGCTCACTTTACATCTTATTAGGATGCAAGGAATCATGATTCCTTTGAAAACCAATCTGAGTTTGCTCACAATCTGCAGAGATAGTTGAAACCGAGAAGAGGTGTCTTAAAGATGAATGTGGATTTAGCGCTTTCTGAACATAATGGTTATTTTAGGCTGGGTGTTGTTATCTTAAACAAGTATGGTAAGTTTATTGCCAGCAAAGCAACTCACATAGAAAGTATAATTGACACCTTCAAAGGAGAAGTTCTGGCAACAAAAGAGGATATCTTCTTTGCCTATGAAAATGGTTGCAGAATCTAGAAGGTGATGCTCGTGAAGTGCTCAAAAAGATTCAAAGATGCTGTGGAAGATCGATCCTATAATGGCTTGATCGTGTGGGACCAGTTTACTTATGCTACATGGTTTGGTTGTTTTGATAGCACCCATGTTCCTAGAACTTGTAACAAAGCTGCAGATGGAGTTGCTTGTTTTGCAAAACTTCATAACACTTGTGTTTAGGTCGAGGAGGATCCAGATTTCATCTCCTCAATTCTTTCTGATGATTTAAATTTAAAAATTCAAAGTTCATATAAAAAAATTATTTAATGACGATTTTTTTTTAAAAAAAATTGTACAAATGTATAAAGTTTCATTTATGCAACATATATCTTTTCTACATCATTAAAGATTGCAACAAATAGAATGAAAATTATTTTGCCAAATATTATTAGCAAGTAGGGGTGAAAATAGGTCAGGTTGTTTGTCAGAGGCCTATGGCCTAGCCTAACCTGTTTATTAAACAAGTTAGGTCAATATTTTTTCAAAAGTCTATTTAACTAAAAAGGTCAAATCTCAAGCCATCTAATAAGTCTTTTAAGCTTACAAGCTTTGACCTATTTAACTATATATAATATAATATAATATATATTATTATAATAATTATAAATTATAATAATTATTAATTTATTATAATATATTAATATATTTTAAATTAAATTTTAATAAAAATCACTAACTAAAACATAAGTTATTAAGTTAGAATAGAAAAGAAAAACATATTTATTAATATATTTAATGTAATATATTTATTAGAATGAAAATAATAAGTTAACATTGTTGGCTCTTTTACTTACCGCAAGTGCACGGATCGCACATGTAGTATAGTTAGGAGTCGGATATCGTTCCCACGAGGACAATCGTTAAATTCAGTGCTAATTATAAACTAATAACTTAAGTATTTTTATTCAAGTAATTATAAATTGGAAAGGTTCGTATTAAACTACTAAGAAGAACTGAAAAACTATTAAATTGAGTGAGATAATGATTTAGAGAATAAGGTATCCTTTTTCACCTCCTATTTCAATTGTTAACAAGCAACCCTTACGAGTAATATAAATGCAATGGTTAGGTTAGCTTGGGAATCTGCTTTAGTCGAAAGCCTATGTCTAGGTCAATCAACCCTGGTATTACTTACCTAATCCACTATGTTTCCATGAGGAGTAGTGTAAGCTCTACTAATGAATAATTTATTCCCAATTAATTACTATGTATGGCCAATAGGTATATTTCTATCCTATTAACGAATCATTGCATCCAAGCCAAATGAATGAAATGGAACATGCATCAATCATACATACCATCTCAAATCCAAATTCCTATGTCTAGGTTCATTAGATTTGAACAAATCAGTTGAAAGCTGATCAAACAATCAAAGCATTAAACACTATATGATTGAACAAATACCAAATCATGTATATAACTCAAAGGATTACAAGATTAATCAATATCCATAGGAGGATCCAAAGTAAACCCTATAAACAGCCTAGCCAGCCATGACAAACGAAAATAGAACACTAATACTCAGAGTCATGGATATGGAAAAGAGAAAGGAGAAGAGAAGAGAAGAACAAAGCTAAGGGGAGTGATCCTCCAAGCTCCAATCCTCCACCAAGGTGAAGAGAGACTCCAAACTTGGTCACTTCTGCTTCCTTCTGGTCTGAAATGCTAAAACATGGCCGCAGCTTTCTAAAATAAAACCTCACTCCTAAAAAATTGATGCAACAGTATTTATAGGGTTCAGAAAACAGGGTCACGCCGCGACATTCAAATTCCACGCCGCGGCACGTTACATGCGTAGCTCTCTGACTTTGGATGCAGCAGAGGCTCACGCTGCGGCATTCAAATGTCACGCCGCGGCATGATAAGCTGATACTTGCACTAAGATTTCTCTTGCGATGCTGGTCTAAATCTGAAATGATTCACTTCGTTGGAACCGTACCTGCCATAGAGAAATTTTCAATTCAATAATCAGTGCAAATGTACTCAGTATATCCGAGAATCAGACACATTTTCTCATAATCATGATGGAAGACCTTGAAATCAAATCATATGAATATACAACTAAACTCTTCCATTCATGTATCAAAACAAGGACTAAGCAGACAATAAAACACAGATATGGGGCATAAATAACTACAAAATGTGGAGTTATCAAACACGCACTCCCTACTTTTATAAATGCTCACTACTTTCTTGCTCTCGTCTTTAGTCGACGTGGGACTTAGAGATATATGCCTCTAATAATTTTATAACTTGGTATATCTCAAAGTCTCACATCGACCAAAGACTAGAGTACAAAAATGGTGAGCATCTATAAAATTAGAAGGTGAGTGTTAAGTTATAACAAAGACCTATTGGCTTTAAGTAGGTCCGTTGACTTATTTCAAGGCTTAGGTCTGTTAGCCTATGTAAAGGCATGTTGACCTATTTAAAAGTAGGTCTGTTAGCCTATATAAAAGCATGTTCGGGTATTTAAAGGTAGACTTGTTAGCATATTTAAAGGCCTCATTACAAAGTAGGTCTTTAAATAAACTTTCAAGTCAGGCCAGACTTTTAAAAAGGTCAGGTCAGGTCTTAAAAATTGGCATATTACAAGCTCACATGCCAAACTCAAGCCTTACAATTAGGATACATGTCAGACCTGTTTAAAGCAAAGTCTAGTTTGGCCTGTTTCCATCCTTATTGGCAAGTATCAAAGTGCTTTTGTCCTGGATAGGCTCATTACTAATAATGCACTCATTGTAATATGATATTTTCCATTATATGAAAATAGGGGAAGCAGAAAAGGCTATCTTGCACTTAAGTTAAATTTAACCAAGACATAGGATTGGGTTGAATGGGATTTCTTACAAGTTGTGTTGCATCCTATGGGTTTTCTTGTTGAATTGGTCTTTCTCATTATGAAGTGTGTGAAAACAAATTTTTTTTTCTGTTTTTGAATGGCATCCCCAAAATAATTTTACCTCATATAAAGGCTTGACAAGGGACCCCTTATTCCTATACTTGTTCATTTTATATGCTGAGGTTTTTTATACTTTAATTCTGGAAAAATGACAATAAGGAAAATTACATGGTATTAAAATAAGTAAGAGAGCTCCTAAAATCTCTCATTTATTCTTTGTTAATTATAATATTGTATTTATGTGAGCTTTCCAATATGAAATTGATAGTGTTGTGTTCTTAATGTCTATTAGCAAAGCTT
Source organism: Ormosia emarginata (assembly GCA_029884605.1). Lineage (NCBI taxonomy): Eukaryota > Viridiplantae > Streptophyta > Magnoliopsida > Fabales > Fabaceae > Ormosia > Ormosia emarginata. The sequence continues at coordinate 22,933,586 of JAQQTP010000085.1, forward strand.
ATGTCAAAGGATGAATTTTGATAAATCTGAACTTTCTTTTAACTGAAATATGCCAAAAGAAAAGAGAGTATATACATGTCCACCAAGATGTGAATATAAAGGCTGTTGAAAGTCATGCTAAATATCTTGGTCTCCCAATTGTGGTGGGGAGATCCAAGAAACAAATTTTTAAATTTGTGCAAGATAGAGTTTGAGAAAAGGTGAAAGAGTGGAAATAACTAGCTTTTATCTCAATCTTGTAGGGAGGTGCTCATGAAGTCACTTGTCCAAGCCATTCCCTCTTATGTAATGGGTTGTTTTTTACTTCCTCAAGAATTCTGTGATCAGATATAAGGTAAGGTATGATAAGCAGGTTTTGGTGGGGTAGTAAGCAAAAGCAAAGGAAAATCCACTAGGTCAAGCGGGACACTCTTTGGGATCCTTAAAACCAAGCGGGAATGGGTTTTCAAAATTTTTTCGACTTCAACTTAGCTTTGCTTGCAAAACAGTTATGGAGGATTATCCAACATCACCAATCTCTTATGGCTCGTGTTCTTGGTGCAAATATTTCCCACATATCATGAGACAATATTTGTGTATGGCATGATGGGTGGCTTCCCTTCCAGAATGGTTTTCGTTCTGGACCGTGATCCGAGATCCTATCCAATAGGATCAACCTGGCACACGTGCCACCGGACTCTGTCATCAATACCCCGGTCAAAGCCTTAAGACAGCAGAATACAACATCAGATCATACTAATAGAACACTAGATCTGTGCATATTCTTATAACTGTCAATCACAATCTTACGAGATTATAGGATCCATAACTACCTCTAATAGCGGATAATTACCATATATAGTTTCTACATTATAGGGATGTTCTCCAATGACAAAAGGAAGACAATCCTTAATAGGATACTAATCCTATATACATGTATTCAATACTGATCTTATTACAATTCCAATAACGCTCTATAAATACTAGGCTAAGTTAACCTAATTAGGTATCTGTTATCTCATTGCATTAACCCTACTTGTGCACTACCTAACTTGAGCGTTAGAGTCCCTTTGCAGGTACCCACCCCCTGGTTCAATACGCTTAGTAGCAGCTGCGCAAGGAGGAAACTACCATATACGTGCCTATCTCAGGTACCTTCTAAATCCATTTCAGAACATTTGCGTCGTCTGTAGGAAATCCATAAACTTCTATTCCCACGTCAACCATAGTGAGCACAAGACAGAATCAAAGGAAAATAAGTGTTGCGCACGCTGCCCCTGGCCAAGGGCAGGGCCCAACGACCCTCCTTTTGTCGCACCACCAGAAACCTCCACCGCTAGAAACAGACATGTCGTCGCGGAGACTCTTAATGAGGGACAAGAAACTTTGGCTTCTGCCAAAAGCCCCGCTCCATCGTGAAAGGTCTCTGTCCAGGATAGACTTGTTTTTCTTAGTGGGGGAGCCAATAATGCAAATCAAGGAATGAGGATCTCCGTGCATGCATGTCTGGGGATCTCAAATAACAATGTCAACCACGCGTCCCACTATGAGGACAACGTCCAATTCGAGATGATGAGGAGCGACCTTTAAGAGTTATTGCATCAACAAATAGCGTTGATTGATGATCAACGACGCCAATTAGAGGAACAACGTTGTCGGTTAGAGGATCTTAAAAGATTCGTGAGGATGGATAATGATCATAGAGAGCGACACATGATCCGTAACGAACAAGGAGCCCAGCGTGCCAGCGCTGAGGTTGTTGGAAACAATACCACGACCCCCGGCCGCCAGCAACAATTCTCAGATGCCTTAATGGCATATAAAGTCCCGATGAACTTCAATCCTCCGAGCAATTTAGAGCCTTATGATGGGACGATAGATCCTCATAAGCACTTGGACGCCTACACTTAATCCATACTGCTTTACTAACACACCCCAAAATTATTGTGTCGGGTTTTCCCTCTCTTTTTGAAGCAGGATGCTCTCCGTTGGTTCGTTACGTTACGCGCAAAAATTACAAGATGGGAAGACCTCACGCAGTGCTTCCTGCTGAACTACACCACAGCCAAGGAACGGCCAAAATCGATTGATTCTCTTTCTGGAATTCGCCAAGGGAGTAGTGAATCCCTACAAGAATACATTAAGAGGTTCAGTCATGCTTGTGTAGGCATAGAAAACCTGGATGACAAAATAGCCCTCCATTATGCCAAGAACGGTCTCCAAACTGACTCAGGCTTCTTCTGGTCATCGGTAAAAAAGAAGCCGACAAGTTTAGATGAGTTTTACCTACGTGCTGACAAGTACATCGAACTGGAGGAGATTACTAAGGCGAAAGAGGGCCAAGAAAAGGGTGAACCAAATTGCCAGAAAAGAACCAGAACTTCAACCAGCCTCGTGATTCCTCTAAGAGCAAATAATATCGGCCCACATATTCTGAGTACACTCCTTTGAACACCCCTCTAGAGATAATCTTGAAGGAGGTCCTTCAAACCGAGTTTTAAGATATCAAGAGGCCACCACCTCTGAAGAAACAATCCCAGAAAGACCATTCAAAACATTACAAATGTCATGAAAGTTATGGTCATGAAACAGAGGACTGTTATCAACTCCGTAATGTTATTGAGTCCCTGATCAAGGATGGACATTTGCAAAAATACATTAGAGGTTTCCGAAACAACAACGACTGCTAAAGACGTAGAGATCAGAGACGACGCCGCAGTCCTAGGTAGAGTCCGAACCAATGTCAAAGAAGAAGAACCCGGAGCCCCACCAAAAGATCCCAGACACCGACACGCCATGATACTGAAAATAGGTAAGATCAGAACCAAGATAACCAAGGTGGAGGTAACAGGAAGGACAAGCTTGTCAGTACCATTTCTAGAGGGTTTACAGGCAAGGGTTTGTCTAATAATTCCTGAAAAAAAGCTCTCCAGACAACGGTCTTGAGCATCTCCAGTTCTTCACGAAGACCCCATGCCGAAGACAAGGACGCACCACCTATTTTCTTCTCCGATAAAGACTACAACGATATTATCTGAGATCATGATGACCCACTGGTCATATCTGAAATAATATCTATCGTCGAAATCCATTGTATCTTTGTGGACCAAGAAAGTTCGGCGGATATTATGTTCATGAACGCCTTTGAAAGGCTAGAGTTCCCTTTGTCCGTGTTAGCACCATATGAATGTGAGCTCACTGGTTTTTCCAGAGAGAAGGTTACCCCAGTAGGTTATTTCGAAACTTTGTTAACCTTGGGAGATAACAGTGTGTACATAACTGTTAAGGTGAGATTCTTAGTTATGGATTGTCCTTTGGCTTACAACATCATTATGGGTCGTCCTACATTAAATGACATTGCTGCTATAGTGTCTATCGTTCACCAGCCCATCAAATTCCTCAACAGGAATAATGAAGTGGTCATAGTCAAGGGCAATCAGATTGCAGCCCACAAGTGTTATAACAAAAATTTGAAAATTAGTAGGGCTTCCAAGAAAACAAAAGCACGCACATCCAGCCCAGCCAATGATTAAGTAAACATCCTGATGATCGAGTTGGATGTACGTGAGGAAATTCGAGATACTAGACCCCAGCTGGAGGGGGAATTGGTCCCACTTCAGCTCGGTGACAAGCCAGACCAAGTGACCAAGATAGGTGCAAGTCTTAAAGAACACGAGATGATCCAACTCGTAAAGCTTTTGCAAAAAAAACAAGGACTTATTCGCTTGGACATTCTTCGATATGCCTGGGCTTAACCTCGCTTTTATCTGCTATCATTTATCTATTAAATTGGATGCGAAGGCGGTCTCCTAGAAGAAAAGAAAAGTTCACCCTGAGAGACAACAAATTATTGAGGAGCAAGTCAAAGAATTACTGAGTGTCGGCTTCATCAAGGAGATTTCGTACACCACATGGCTCTCAAATATGGTCCTTGTACAAAAGTCAAATGAAAAGTAGAGGGTGTGTGTGGACTACACAGACCTGAATAAGGCATGTCCTAAAGATCCATACCCCCTCTCAAACGTTGATAAACTGGTTGACAGCTCCTCTGGCTTCCGTCTACTATCTTTCATGGACGCTTACTTCGGGTACAATCAGATCTTAATGCACCCCGGAGATAAGGATAAAGTTGCCGTTATCATTGAAAGGGCGAGTTATTGCTATAGGGTGATGTCTTTCGGGTTAAAAAAACGTCAGAGCCACTTATCAGATAATGATAAACAGGGTCTTCGAATAACTTAAGTTTTTGTAGTGGCCATGGATTACTTCACTAAGTGGATTGAGGCAGAGCCCCTAGTCACCATCACTTCGGCCCGAATTCAAAAATTCACTTGGCGCCACATCATTTCCAGATTTAAAATCCCATAATCCATTGTTACGGATAACGGGACACAGTTCAACGACAAAGGTTCAAAGAACTACTTGCTGGATTGAAAATAAAACATTATTTCAGTGCCGTGGAAAACCCCTGAACAAACGGACAAGTTGAAACAGCAAACCCTATCATTGTTAAGGGATTAAAGAGAAGGCTGGATGAAGATAAAGGAAACTAGGCCGAACAGTTAGACCATGTCCTATGTACCTACCGAACTACACCCTACTCCACGACAGGTGAAACTCTTTTTAAGCTCAGCTATGGATGCGAGGCAATGATCCCGGTGGAGATAGGAGAATCAAGTTGACGTCTTCAGAACTTCTCTCCTGACAACAACACCATGTTAATCAGGGAAGACTTGGATCTTATTTAAGAAAGAATAAGCATTGCTCACATACGTGATGCTACAATTAGCTAGAAGATTCCAACTAGGCGACCTAGTACTCCGCAGGGCTGACATCAGAGGATAGAATGCCTCCTAAGGGAAATTAGCCCCTAACTGAGAAGGCCCCTACTGTATCATGATCAGCACCTGCAAAGAAGCTTATACTCTAGAGACATTGATAGGCAAGCTGATGAAGAATTTCTGGAACGTAGAAAAACTTAGAAAGTACTACTGTAACACTTTAATATCGACAACCTAGTATACCATGTGTATACCAAGATATACAATATTAGTTATGCTACTTCTAACTTAAACATCATACTATTCCATATCATTTAAATAAATAATAATGGAGAGCCTTGCGGAAAACTAAAAGTTATACTTATAACATTGCGTCAAAAGAGCTCATAGTATACATAAACTTTTACGTTTAACTAAAAGCAATATAAATAAATACAAGCTTAAAAAAAAACTAAGCATAAAAACTATCCTAGTCTTCATGCTTTTTCTTCTTGCCTTTGGATGAACTTCCACCTAGATTTACATGGCAACAAATGGGGTGACAAATCACATTTCTCAATATAAGTAACCAAAACCAACAGTTTAAACTTTTGCAAAGAATAAACCACATTGAAACTAATAAACAGATTAATACTTTATGCATAAGAAACAATTACAAACTTCCTCTCTATGTAACGTTTCTAAGCAACTAAACTTCTGACCTCATAACCGAAACTACGATGATATCAAACAACCGCCCATACAATCATTTGATATCGTCGACCAAACAACCGCCCATACAGCTATCACCAAAGGCAAAATGCAACACAGACATAACAAAGATACAAATCCCAATACAAATAAGAGATAAATAATGCAATAGTGAGATGATGCATGATTATGTTCAAATAAAAGTGTATGCAAGTATAGGTGCAATGTCGTGATTATTGACTATTCCCCTGGGTAGGAAGGTATTCTGCCATAATAACTTGTGACCTTTGGTTATCATAACAAGTATCCTCCTTAACTTACCAAGTAGTCTACTGAGTAGCCTACCTTCACTGGGTGGATATCACCACCAAAACTGAGTGGATGCCTCCACTAACTTTTCTCTAGGAATAGTATGTGTGAAAAGTGATGTGAGTGTGTGAAAATGCGGAATTATGTCCTAAATCTAAGATAACCACCACATACCTCATATTAAGCCCACCTTTGCATTACTAGTTCTACCTCTTCTCTATGAGAACATATCATGCACTACGACATTTAACCAATGCCAACTAGACATAGTACACTATTATCTTTGCATTACTAACTCTACTTCACTCTTGAAGAGCTTTCACGCACTGTGGCATTCACCCTTGCCAACTAGGGTCTATGGTACTCAACTTTTGCCATCTAGCTTCTTAACTTTCTTATTACCTCTCTTGTGACATATATGCAACACTAGGTTGCTTAAGAAACTAAACTCTTGGTCTATGATAATCCATGTCTAAATGGATGCACTCACTTTTCTTTTATCTGCCTTTGTATGCCACTAGGTCTTTCTCTCTAAGAGTAACCTCTCTAGTATCTTAACACACTTTAAAAAGCATGTATAAAGAATCTCATCAAGTTGGTGTTTTTTTTTATCAAGACTAAAATCCTGAAAATACCCTGTCTAGGCGCCTAAGCGATCACTTTTTGAGTGACTAGGCGTTCAGTACACGAATGTTTTCTAGGCTTGGGCAATTAAGCGGCCATTTTTGGGCGATTAATCACTCAGTACCAGAATTTTCTGTAAAATTATACAGAGAAAGATTACTGCTCCTGGGTAATCAAATCCAAATTTAACCATTCCAAATCGATTTCTAAGTGATTCTAAGTCTCTAATAAGTGCTTAAGCACATAGGAATCATCAATCATCAACTCAAACCACTAAACTTGGATTAAGAACCAAAATCAACCATTCTTTGACCTAAAACCTTACTTTTGGAAATAAAAGGTCTAAACTAAACTTGTTAAGTTCCTAACTCCAATTCATATCATAGACAAGTCATATATAAGCATTGAAACTCATCCAAGCAATAAGAACACATCAAACCCCTCTAGAATTTATTTTGGCCTCTTATGCACCAAGGGTGCATCTATGGAAGAAATGATGAAAAGAGATTAAGAACACTTAAAAACCTCTACCTCTTGCTTGGATGAAGATCTTGAAGCCTTGAACTTGCTCTTGAATCTTCCTTCAAGTTTTAATCTTGACCCTGTAGCTTTCCTTCTTCTCCGCTCTTTTTTCTCTCCTTTCTTCCCTTGGTTTCTTTCTTTTCTCACTCTCTCCTCTATTTTGCTCTCTGCCATGGGAAAGATTGGAGAAACAATGACCAAATTAGCTTCTTATAAGCCTACCACTAATGTGGTACCAAATCCCGATCTGCTATAAACACTTAGATTCTACCGAATCTAGTTTTCTAACTTCCAACAGATTTGAAATAAATCCTAAGATTCATTAAAAATCATGTTTCACCTTTATCTTATATTTCCATATATGCTGAGGGTTAATCTGATATTAAAATGCACAACTAGTATGCCTAAAAATACCAAATTAACTCCAAAAATTTTTAAACTTTAACCACATCTTACTTAACTTATTTGTCACCTAGAAACAAATTATTCATATCTATTTCCTTTCAAAAAGTAGTTTATGCTATTTTCTGAGTCATTTTATGTTATTTATCACATTTTGTGTTGCAGCAAAGTGCCTAAACTAACTCAGTTTGTCACAAAACTTCACTAACATATCAAACAGGTCATATGTTACCTTTGTACACATATAAAAGTTGAATATGTTTTTCTGGGATGTTACAAATACAGTTAAGTACCTTCTAAGGCCTACTCTCCTAGTTTACTTTATGTTTGATCGACCCCAATTGTTATGGGAGCACATTGTACAGACCTTAGTCCTTTATCTACTCAATAAAACAAGTATTGTGGTTTTGATACATGATTATACTGGAAGCTTTCAAAGGCCCTCAAAGGCTATTATGGCATCCTAAGTCGTTACGGTACCCGTCGCGACTCATCTTATGTTAAACAGGTTGTGCACAGAAAAAATCCTATCTCGAAAAAATTTCAGCACCAAACCGTAAGCATTAAAAGACCCCAGCCAAGGATTATTAGAAATAAAACTAAAATTACGAGCGGATCTTAAACACCAAGGCAAATGGTGATGGACCCTAGATAAGGTTTAATTACGCCGAAGTCGGATGATCCTAAGTACTAAACAATTAGTAATAGACCCCAGACAAAGTTTTGTACCTTAGGCACAGTTCTCAAATGCCAAAAAAATGTTTTTAACATCGGTTCCTAAGCCAATGTTCTAATTTTTAAATCACGCCAGAGTCCTAAAGGGAATCCTAAGTATTCAATGGTAATGGGGGTTAGACCCGGACCACAACATTCTTTTTTCAATCAAATTCCCAAATCTATAGCAGAGCATTTCTAATTAAAAAACTCGGAACTCAGGGTAATACCACTGTTCATACAAAAATAAAACCCTGCGCATAGGGCAAAAGCAAAAATCAAAAGAATTCAACTACTCCACGGTGGGATCTGGACCACGGACAGCAGCAGAAGAACCTTCAGCACTTGAACTTTCTGGAGCAACACTAGGGTGCACGAGATGCCTATCCCAGACCACCTTCTCGGAATCCAGGGCATCCAAAGTCAGAGCAACCCCGGGATTGAAGAGCTGAACTTAGTTAATGGCATTTTGAAACTGCTCTTCCTTGATGTCGGTGTAAACAGTAAGAAGCTGGTTGACATCACCTTGCAGGGAAGTAGCCTTGCCTTTGAGCTATTGGTTCTTGGCACGAAGGCCTTTGTTCTTAGCTTGAAGTACGGCTACATACCTCTTGACTTCTGTCAAGTTGGCCTCCTTTTGCTTCTCAGCATCCTTGAAGATGGGCACCTCGCTTTCCAACTCTCAGGCCCGAGTTTCAACATCGTTTTTGGCCTTTACGGCCTCATCCATGGCTCTAAGAGCTCGGTATTCACCCCGCTCAGCGGCAGCGACCCTTTCCACCATCTCCTGCTCATGCTCTTCGCAGAGTTGTTCTGGACCATGATCCGAGATCCCATCTAATAGAATCAACTCGGCATGCGTGCCATCAGACTTTGCCATCAATATCCTGGTCAAAGCCTTAAGATAATGGAATACGGCATAGAATCATAATAACATATCACTAGATCTGTGTAGATTATCATAACTATCAATCATGATCTTACAAGATAATAGGATCCATAACTACCTCTAATAGCGGATAATTACCATATCTATGTTCCTACATTATAGGGATGCTCTCCAATGACAAAAGAAAGACAATCCTTAATAAGATATCAATCATATATATCCGCATTCAATACTGATCTTATTACGATTCTAGTAACGCTCTATAAATACTAGGCTAAGTCAACCTAATCAGGTATCTGATATCTCATTGCATAAACTCTACTTGTGCACTGTCTGACTTGAGCGTTAGAGTCTCAATTTATTTATTAATCTATTTTAATGAATTTGATAGATGGATAATCAATCTACTTATTTAAAAAAATTATTTCTAAAATTTTTTATTTTTTTAAATTATTTCTCTCTCTCAAAATTTTCATTCTCTTTCTAAAAAAATGGTTTTCTCTCTAAGAATTTTTATTCTCTCTCTAAAATTTTTTTCTCTCTCTAAAAATTTTCTTTCTCTTTAAAAAAATGTTTCTCTCTCTAATTGTTTTCTCTCTAAAAAATTCTCTCATTTGACATTAGACTTTTAGGACTCAACACTGTGTGTTATGAGCTTTTGGACTTTACTGAAAGTGAAAGTATTTAATCAAAAATGAGAATTTGAAAATGTTCAATTGTTTGAATCCAAAAAGAAAAACTTAAAATATATTAGATATCTATTAAATTGATTTTTAATTAATATCCGTTGAATATTCAATATATATTTTGGTTAAATTATTAATTATAATAATTAAATTTAATTTATTATATTCAATCTAATAAAATATATTATTTTAATTAAATAAATTGAACTAATTTTAATATAAATAAATTAGATGAATTAAAAATTAATGAATTTTATTATCAACCTTAACTACCACTTATGTCTCTACACATTTCAAGGAGAGAGCGGTGAATCAAGTATTGTCAATTGTGACAACTAAATAACTTCATACTTATTTTATACTATTTCCATATTAAATACTAATAATAGGTGTTGTATACATTTGTTGCTTCACGATATTAGAAACAAAATACTTGCTTTATTTTTGTAGTTATTTTTATTAAAATAGCTGTAAATCTTTTTTAATTGCTAGACATCGAATGAAGTTGCCATTGATGACTTTGCATTTTAAATGACAGAATAATGAATCAAAAGTGCAATTTCAAGAGGTATTGAACACAAAATAAGTAATATGTTTACTAGTGTTAGGTTTATTATTTAAAAATATATGTTATAAACTCATCCAAGTCCTAAAGGATTTTTACAAGAAATTCAAACATCAGCTTGGAAATGGGTTGCAATTGAAGGATCGTAAATGGAATGCCCATTACCTCTGTTTGAGGGGTACTGGTTTATATGCAAAGATATATGATGTACATGAAATGAAGACTTTTTTACAATCTTTGTGGGGTTTATTTCGTTACATTTTCTTACAATGGTGAAAATTAGTTCGACATTTGAATCGTTGATGAGCATTGTAAGGAGATTAATTACCCTTTCCAGGAGCCTACAGAGATTGTGATGGTTGATTCAAAGAATGTAACTCGAGTTGGACATGAGGGGAGGTTTTTAAATGCAAGCATTTTATAATTTTGATATTACAAAATAGAAAGTTAATGCCTATTTGTATTGATTTAAATATCTTCAAAATCAGGTTTCAAATATTTTTTAAATCATATCTTCTTTACCTTTATTTCTACTTGTGAGTAAAATAAATTTAAAATCAATTTATTAAAAGATTTATTTATTTGTACGTGTGAGTAAAATCAAAACAAGCAACTAAATCAATTTAAAATCAAGTAAGTAATATAAAATCCATTTATTCTTCCAAGTAATTAAATCAATAATTTTATCTATCATTTTAAGAGTACTTAAAATTAATATAAGTGCATCAAATATTTTCGACAGTTAAATATCTTCGAAATTAGGAATCCATCAATTATTTTTTAAATTATATCTTCATGTCTTTATTTCTACATGTGAGTAAAATCAATTTAAAATCAATTTACTAAAAAATTTATTTCTACGTGTGAGTAAAATCAAAACGAGTAATAACTAAATCAATTTAAAATCAAGTGAGTAATATAAAATCAATTTATTCTTCCAAGCATTCTAAATCTCTAATTGTATCTATCATTTCGAGAGCATTTGAAATCAATTTATTAAAAACGTGTGAGTAAAACCAAAACAAGCAACTAAATTAATTTAAAATTAAGTGAATATATAAAATTAATTTTTCTTCCGAGTAACTAAATCCCTAATTTTATCTATCATTTTATAAGCATTTAAAATCAATTTATGAGCATTTAAAATCAATTTATCTCTACCTGTGAGTATAATCAATTTAAAATCAACTTAAAAACAATTTAATTATCAATTTATTTCTATGTGTGAGACTGTGAGTGAAATCAAAACAAGCAACTAAATTAAATTAAAATCAAGTGAATAATATAAAATCAATTCATTCTTCTTACCAACTAAATTCTTAATTTTATCTATCATTTTATGAGTATTTAAAATCAATCTACGAGCATCAAATATCTTACAAAGTTAAATATTTTCAAAATCAGTCATCAAGTATTTTTTAAATCATATCTTCATGCCTTTATTTATACCTTTATCTAAAATCAATTTAGAATCAATTTATTAAAAGAATTTAATAATAAGTGTGACTAAAATCTAAAGAATCAACTAAATCAATTTAAAATTAAGTGAGTAATATAAAATTAATTTATTCTTTCAAACAACTAAATCGTTAATTTTATCTATCATTTTATGAGCATTTAAAATCAAGTTACAATCAATTTATTAAAAAACTGTAGTGCTACGTGTGAGTAAAATGAAAATGATCAACTACAACAATTTAAAATCAATTGAGCAATATAAAAGTAATTTATTCTTCCAAGCAACTAGTTCCCGAATTTTATCTATTATTTTATGAGAATTTAAAATCAATTTATGTTCATCAAATATCTTTTAAAGTTTAATATCTTTGAAATCAGTCATCAAATATATTTTAAATCACATCTTCATACCTTTATTTCATCTGTGTCTAAAAACAATTTAGAATCAACTTATTAAAAAACAAAATTAATGCTGTAAGTAAAATCTAAACTATCAATTAAATCAATTTAAAATCAAGTGAGTAATATAAAATCAGTTTATTCTTCCAAGCAACTAAATTCTTAATTTTATCTATCATTTTATGAGCATTTAAAATCAAGTTAAAATCAATTTATTAAAAAATTGTAGTGCTACGTATGAGTAAAATGAAAAAAAATAAACTAAAACAATTTAAAATCAATTGATTAATATAAAATTATTTATTTTTCCATGCAACTAAATCTCTAATTTTTTATATTATTTTTTAAGAATTTAAAATCAATTTGAAATCAAGTTAAAATAATCAATTTATTAAAAAATTTGGCATATACTAATGCATGTCATTGTAATTTCTAATTTTTGTAGGTTGACTATGGTTAGGCGGTGGAAAACAAGACAAACTGAATAGCAACTAATGTCTTAAATGAATTGTAATATGTATTCATTCATATTGTTTATTTTATATGCTTGTACATAATGTTACTTCACTACTTTTTGTTGTTCTATTATTCTTCAAAATGTCATTTTCTTACTTCGTACAATTTAAATTTAAGACATACCAAGTAAATTTTAACTAAAAAAATTAAATTTTAAATAATTATAATTAACATATTATCTATAAGATATATGTAATATAATTAACATAAACATATTAAACACTAACAACAACACAATCATATTTTTTAATATCTAATCCATATTTTTTTAACATACAATTATAATTTAATTAAAAGTTTTAATCATTATATAAAATATATATTTTTACCGTACAATGTACGGATAGAATTACTAATCGATTTTATAATGAAAAACACTCAAAACTCCAACATCTGTATAAAATCTAAGATTTACACAGAACATTATAATTTTTATATCTAGATTGCTTATCTAATTCATTAATTAATACTGATTTCAATCATTCTCTTGAAACAAAACCAAAACAACTTTGTCTCGTGTTGGTAGCTTAATTGATTAGAGTTAGAGACATGCAGGAAGAGTAACGGGGTTCGATTTTCGCAAATACTTTTTATCTCAATTTCTCTTCTCCTATTCCTTCATCTTTCTCCCGAGCCTCATTAGAAGGTCATCTAGGAGGCTCTTCTACCAAAGCCCATGAGATGGGTCCTTGACATTACAAAAAAAAAAAACCAAAACAACTTTTGCACTCCTACACGTGTTAATTGATTTCACCTTACATAAGCAACAAAAGTCACCCTGTGTGTGGGGTTTAGTTCCCACCCAAGCCAAGAGTGAAGAGTAGGGAGAAAAGAAAAATTATTTGTATCTAGATAAACATTTTCAGAAATTTGAAAAAATTAAATATTTTTTAATAAAAGACATAAGGTCATCTTATTTTTTTGATCTGGAAAGTCATCTTATTTTTAATTGCGTATGCTATTTAGCATAAAATATAGAAAGAAAGAAAGTAGAGCACCCCATTCAATATCAACAGACGGGACGTGAACACGGAGTTGCAACTTGCAAGAGTCAGCAGATCTATACACTGAATCAAATAAATATAAACAAGAGAGAATAATGGACCATGGGATCCAATGATTTCTTCGTTGATGTGTCATGCATATTATATAACTCTACACTCAGTTAATTTCCTTTTTTTTTTTTCATAATCAGTGACTCGAGATGATAAGTAATTTCAATTATTTGAAACGAGGACACAAGTTTAAATACTAAAAAAACAACTTTTATGAAAAGATTGTGCATGTAATCCTCGTGCTTTTGCAGTTGAAGAAAAATTAATCTTATATACAATTTAAATGAGTCGAATTTGTAAAAATGTCTCATAACTTAAAAAAAATAGTCAATTTTTTTTTCCATATAAAGTTCAACATAAATCTCTTTTTTTTTTTTTTTGTTATATAGTAAGTGTATCTGTAGCTAACTTTTATGTCAAGCGAAATGAAGTTCCTTCTTAGACAGTTTTAAGGAGTATTTCCACATCTTCTTTGTGTATTTAAAAATAAAAATAAAAATCTTCCTAGGTACTGGCCTAATGTTCAAACTCAAATAATTAAAGTTGGGAGCACACCTTCTTAATCACTAGTGTACTTAATTAGTTTAGCGTGCAATGATTTTATGATACATCTTTTTGAATTAATACACATAATAAACGTTATCCCCCCCCCCCCTTTTATGATCATGAATTTGTGCAACTAGCTTTTCTCGGACATTTTTATTCTTTTTAATCTTAACTCTTAAATTATGAGTAGGTAGTCATGGAATATATTCACCTTTTTTATATATGTATCAGAAGATATATATAGGGGGTATCACCTTATATATTCTTGTTTGCAAGATATTTGGTATGCTTTGAATTATGTCCCAATTCAAATATCTTTCCAACATATATACCATTTGGAATTGGTACCACCACGTTCAACAGAGGTTCTGCATCGGAATCTTATCTCAGTTGCTTCTTCCCTTTCAAATCCTTGTCTCAACAGAATAGGAATGTATGAAATACGAAAGGCACTAAAGCAAACAATGGATATTTTTAAAAACCTTAATTACAGTTTACTATCATTTTTATCCCTAGTGATCACGTTTGTTAGTTTAGGAGCTCAATTGTATAAATAAGTTTTAAATGGCCAAAGTTAGTCATTAGAAAATTGTATCTTTTGAATGAACTTGTTCATATTTGAGTTTTCTCTCCTTTTCGAAGAAAAGAGAATATTTAAATTTATTATGTGATCAGATTCTATTCATGGCATCGACTTAATTAAATAAGATCAAATTACACTAAACAAAATTATTTATATTTTGACATTTTATCTTTATTTCTTTTGAATGCGAGCATTTTTCTAATTTTGATTGATAATCTCATAATATTTGCTAAAATGATTATATAGTTAAGATAAATTTCTAACGTGATTCATTATGATACACATTCAGTGGCAAATGCTACTATCCTAGGGATACCTAAATAGTGACCTTTTTTATTAAAAAATATTTACAATCTTTTCTTTCACGTGAGTGTTTTCTGCATCTTAGAAACTAATTAAGGAAAAAAATTTATGGACTCTCGTATTATTTCTCCGAACACTTGAGATTTTATTTAAATCTTATAATACAAATATTTTAAATTTTTATCTTAATGTCAGGTATGATTATACGGCTTTTTGACCAATATATTTTCAGTGACAAACATATTTATCAAATTATCATCTTTTTTAAATTATTTATCAAAATGTAATCACTTTTGCTACGCTAGAATTCTTTAATGTTTTATGTGCCACGTAAGATATGCCAAAATGCCAGACACATCCAACTGGAATACGCCATCACGCGTGGTGCATCCAACTTAGATACGCCAACAGGCTTGGTATTTTCCAAGTTGATACGCCAAACTTAATGGCATATCCACGTTAAATGCACCACGCGTGATGACGTATCCCAGTTGAATGCGCCACGCATGCTGGCGTATTCAAGACACAGTCATGCTTTCAACTTAGACAGTGTCTTGTTTAACTCAGGTGAAGCTTCTGACTTTGAGACATGGTCGTGTCTCTTGGTCACACGGCCGTGTCTCACCTAAAATCCAGATACGTGATTTCATGCTCAAGCGACTGTGTCGTATTTTTACATGGTCGTGTGAGCCTTATTGACATGAAAAATAAACTGTTTGACCCCCAAATCATTCTTAGTATGCTTAAGTTAAAAGTCTCAATTCAATTAAATCTAAAGCGAGCTCATGTTTAGAAAATTGGGTCTATGAAATTATCAAGTTAAACTTGACCAAATCTAGCCGTAAGCACCCTTAGCATATTGCAATCAATTTTTACACTTAAAATTGATTCTGAAAATCGAAGTTGATCACACTCTTAATGTCATGACTGGTTCATGGGCTAGAACACCAGCCAAGCGAGCCTAACAAAATCAATTAACCTTAATAGTTCAAATATTCTGATTCTATGAAAAATTCAATAGAATTTCTCCTAAAAATTAGACATTCCCAAAACTACTTCATCTTGTATAATGAAACATATTTATATATATTGAATTCCATATCAACAAAGCACATATATGATGCATAAACATAACAGAAAAAGTAGGATACATACACATACAATCATCCCAAATTAAGCAAATGTAATAAAAAGATAATAAATTAATGACAGTGTAATGAGGACTTCAATGAGAAGGGTCAGGATCAGAATGTGGTGGTCTGTGAGAGGGATCAGAAGAAGGTCCTGACTGTGATAGGTGAGGATATGGTGGGTAACCCATATACGGTAGATATGAAAATGACGGTGTAAGGGTAAAAGTATAAGGATATTGTGGGTAAGTGTAAGTAGGTGGTGAGTATGCTGTAAATGATGGATAACCAGTAGATGATGGATAACCTAGATATGGAGAGTACAATGGAGGTGGTGGCTGAGATAGTGAGTAAGTAGCAGTAGTAGTGGGCGGTGGTTGAGTACTAGGCACACCTGAAGAATCAGAGTCCTCTGGAAGTCATAGTCGTGATCGAGTACTCACTAACCCTTTCCATCTACAGTGCGTCCTCTGCTCATCGGACAGCTCGGATGGTCTTGGAATGTCATCTATAGGAGGAGCTGGACGAAGGTGATCCAATGTGATGCGATCATGTTCCCTCACTGAAAGTAAGATGTCTTCCATGGACTATTGAAGGCTAGCCATACTAAATCTCGAACTAGGGTTCCTGGCCAAAGCATAGACGTTCTCTGCAATGTCAGCCTAAGATACATATATAACACATGTCATCATCAATACAAAATGCACATAACGAATAACAGAACATATTGGTAAATAGCTTACCACAAACCCAATGGATGCACCAGTATGGGAAATTCAACGTCAGGTAATTCATCTGTACCAGCACATGTACTTAGAATGTACAATAAAGGGAGCTTCCAAGGGCCTTCCAATAACACACCTTTCCCTTTGACTATCCTAGATGGCTATGTGTGCACGGTATGTGATTCGTCAATCCTCGTCATGTCGTCTTGCCAATATAATCGAGTGTAACTCGTCAGGTTGGTGTGATCTTCGTGATATTGGTTGGTCCAAACCAAACTGACACATCACCCTATCTAGCTGATGCCACTTAACAATGTGGTAAAAAATGAGTGGAACCACTGCCAATATAATGTCTCTACCAGCGACACAGAATGTTAGTAGTAAAGCCACAATCTCATTCGTATATGTCTGCCATGTTATCTACAATCACAATTGTACAAAGAATTAGAAAGCAAGACAAAGTAACTTATTTAAATCAATGTAAACATATACTGACCTCATCACTCTTCATCTAATCAAAGAACTGAAGGTAATATGGAAGCACCCTCATTGGGGTTTCATTCAATACCTTATGTTTATGCCACCTATTTAAATGTCAAAGTCATACGATGTCAATAAAAGTAGTATATATAACAAACTAATATACAAATATGTTGATAAACTTACCGAAATCCTAGTGGATGTTAGGGACCACGAACAGCAACATAGGTAACCACAAGGACAAGATCAGTATCATCCACAAGTGTAGGGATAAGGGGTGGAAATATGTGCCTTGCCCAATACTGCAACAGTATGCAAGCACCTCCAATCTCATGCATGTTGTAGTCTATGGCCTTGCACAACTCCCTGTACAAATACACCAAGACCGCAGATCCCCAGTTGTATTTCTCAGTAGCGGTAAAGTCCTCCAACAGTGGAAAGAATATCATGTGCACATATCTACCAGAATGGTAAGGAAATAGCAATCCCCCGATCAACCGAAGTATATATGTCCGTACACACTGCATCACGTAAGCAGCTCCGTCGGCCTCAGTAAGTGGTCTACGAAATGCGCTCCTGAGCCACGACATATCAATACATCCACTTGATATGTGTGACTCATTCGGATGCGATCCTAACAAGTTCTGACAAAGTTGCATCCAATCTCAACGAGATATATGGCTAGTAATTACATCGTCGTCAATGGGAAGTCCCAAGATAATATCTATGTCCTCCAATGTGATGGTGCACTCTCCAGTAGATATATGAAATGTATGTATCTCAAGACGCTATCTTTCAACCAATGTCGTAATCAGGGAGTGATCGATGATGCAATATCCCATGTAGGTAACCCTCACGAAACCAGCCAGCTCAAGATATAGCAGCATCCGCTCATCTGGGTCTATATGTCTAAATTTATGAGCACGTCTAACACACAGATGACGATCTGGTCATTCTTATCATATATGTTGTGAAACATGAAACTCTTGCAGCTTCAGTACTGATGGGTCCTTTAGGCTTGGGAACAAGTGAAATGACATGTCTCATGTAACACCCTCCCTAGGGCATCACATTTTCGACTTCCGACTCATAATCTGAAAATGTTTTCATAAAAGGTTTGAGTTAAAAACGTGGGTTTAAAAATTTCTTTCTTGTTGAAATATAAACCTACTGAAATTTATATGTAATACTGAAAAAGACATATATTGAAACTAATTCATATACAATCATTGACACCAATTAATATTTAACAATTTGAAGAGAAATATAAAACTAACAGACTCTTCTTTTTTTTTTTTTCACAAGAAGCAAACCCCATGACGGGTCCTACTAAATAGCACGTATATAACACTAACGATAAAACTTAACATACTCATTCCTTATCTTGTACCCACTTGTTGCATCGTAACTCTACTCCTTGTCAACACTCTCCCAACGAGTCATGAATGTCCACTCCTTATTGTTGACCCCAATCTCGAGTGTCCATCGGAATGTCCATCTTGAAGCATCGACATTTGTTCTATGTCTGTTTTTGTCCTCAAACATCTTTTTCCATTTCAACACTGTCGGCAAGGTCATTCTTCGATGTTGTCTCCAAACGTAGAGGTATTTGTCACCCGCTATGTCTAAGACAACTCGTTCCTTCTACTGTATAATTTTAATAATACAGACATAGCAAAAACAACATAACAAAGAGGTGAGATCACCTACACCAAGTCACCAACATGGCAGTACAGAGATAACACAAACAACAATATCATACAGTTATCATAATTACAATCATGCCATCATCATTATGGTTATTACACAGATACAATATTAAAATCATGCTATCAACATTAATCAACTATTATGATAATGCCTTCAGCATTATCATCATCATCATCCAAGTATTCAAAACAATTGTCATAGCCAATATTCCTCAATTAATATATATCACACAGATATGAATGTTCAGTTTATGCATGTACACAAGACTCGATTTCCTACTCCATGGAGCTAAACTCAGGTCGGAGAAATGATCGAAAAGAATCTTTCGGTACCTCATGCCTCGACCACGTGCTATAATCCTCATTTTGATTTTTGCACATCTAGCATATACACGACAATCTTTATCGATCTTGATTAAGAATAGTGTCTCGGTCGGGATCATCGGTGTGTCGCGTCGGCCTAACCTACGATTCTAAAGAGAGCGACTCACCGTCCATTGTAGGCAACCCGCACCCCGATGCCCCAAGGTCAACCAAAGTGACCTACACTACGCATATCGCACCCACTCAAGAGGTGTGTTTCTCCAAGCAATCACCATATCTAGTCCTCATCGGACCATTCCAATGCATGTATAATGCACCAATTACCAATGGGTATAATACCAATCACAAGCTTCAACAAAGAATCATCATCGTATTTTCAATAAATGAAATCATGTTATCACATTTTCATAGTTATAAAACACTTTCGTGTTTTTTACAAAATGCATGCAACATTTCCGTTACGCTTTCACAATTCCAAAAATGTTTTTGTTACGTTTTCAAATATCGTAACACTTCATTACGCTTTCAAAATTCTAAAACTCTTACGTTACACTTTTAAATCACGTACTAATTTTTCAACGTTTTTCTTAAACACGTAAAAATATACGTTTATCAAATCCCATAATATTTTTCCTTGTTTCAAAATTACGTAACTTAAAAATCTTTCTTTTACATCACGTGTCACGTAAATCATTTTCTTTTATTTTCAAAATATTTAAAACACTTTTTAAATCACATAATGATTTTTCGTTATTTTCACAATCACGTAAAAATATTCTATTGTTGTTCAATCACGTTGTGATTTTCAATGGGTATTTTAAATCACGTAAAATATTTAAATATACACCAAATCACGTAGAAATATTAAAACATTTTTCAAGTCACGTAGGGATACTTAAACATTTTTCAAATTGCGTAGCTTAAAAATCACGTTTTTAAGATACGTAAACGCTTTTTCACCATAATTTCATTATTTTTCCAATACGCAAAACATTCTTTAATATTCCAAACGTCATTTTGAAAACTACGTAAAATATACCTCAATATTCCAAATATTATTTTGACTTTCAAAAACTCAATATCGTTTCCAATGTCATTTTTCACATTTTCTCTTTTAAGAAAACCTTTCCAAAATATATTTCACAAAATCACTCTCCAAAATCCCAAAGAATGATTCATATGTTAGAAGACGTTAAATTATTATATTTTTTTCATTTTTCCCAAATCAATTCTAAAATCCATTTTCTTTAAAACAAAATGAGGCTTAAAACAATTTGCAACCCTTAATTTTCTTTTCATCTTTATATGAAAGTTCACCCATGTGATAAAATACTCTGATTCCCTTTCCAAATTCTTTGTATTAAATCAAATTACATTTCCACTTTTTTAAAAAAATTAGTTTGTTTTATAAAAACCAGGGCATTACAAGTTTTCGAAAATCGTAGTACCTGATTATTGAAACCATCAAATATTTTTCCTTCTCAATTGATATGGTTTTACACAAACAAAACCATTAAATTTTGTTTTTCAAAACCGTAAGACTTATGGTCATAAAACCAAACCCATTTGTTCAAATTCATTTTTCACTTTCTTTGCAAATCCTTTTTCACTTTCTTTGCAAATCCTCAAAATCAACATTGTTATTTTCATTTAAAACTCATGTTTAGAAAAATACTTAGGAACTTTGTACACAAAATAAATCAATAAAAATCCTTCTAAAATTGTGTTCATGTTCTCTTGAAAAACAAACCCTTTGTTTATTTTTCATATTCTTCAAATCAATCCAATTTTATTCTTCCATGAAAATATTAATTAGTAAACACCTATTTTGAGGTGTCTTGTTTGAAATCCACCATGTTCTAAGTACTCAAAAATCAATTCTTTTGTTCTTGAAATTTTTCAACATGAACCCTAATCAAGGGCATCAAAACCGTAGCTCTTCCTTGGCTATTGGAGCCAAAAATCAATTTCCTTTCCACCATCAAGTCATGACATATACATATATATATTTCATCATAAATAATATAAGCATACCATCAAAACCAGAAAAGCATGTATAGCATTTCAAGATATCATCAAAGCTATAAAATCATGTAAAGCATATCAAGTATAAAAAATTAATCAAAGCTCATAAACACCCACAAATTAATTACATGACCATGGATATGAATCCTCACATGGATTCAACATCCATCAAATAAAATACCATCTCTCACCACCATGCTTGGTTGGTGAGATGATCTCCTCTTACCTCTTGAAGATCCTCCAAAGGTTCTTGATTTGCTTCTTTTTCCAAGTCCTTCACCACCAAGGGCTTCTCAAATACAAAATAAAACACACAAATAATTAATATACAAGACTTGAATAAGAAAACCATGGATTAGAATCATGGTTAGAACCTTGAAAATCAAAAAGAAAAGTGAAGAGTACCAAATTTCACCATTAAAGCTTCAATCTTTAGCTTGAAGAACAAGGTTGAAGATGAATGATTTAGAGAAAATCTCCAACATGAAAGTTGCTTAGAATATCATGGAGATTCAAGATCTAAAGTTGGATGAAATTAAAAGAGATTGGATGGTGATTTTAGGGTAGATAACCGAATGGTTTCTCTTGAAGCACAAAGATGAAATTTTTGATTTTTGATAGAAACTTGAAGCTTGAATTTGAAGATCAAGATGAATGATTTTAGAAAAACTCATAACTAGAGATGTTCTTAGAATGATGTTTAGGTTTAGAAAATCAAGTTGGATGAAATTTTTGAGTGATGGAAGGTGCTCTTGGAGTGCTTGGCAAAAACATGAAGAAGGAGAGAAATGGAGAGAAAACTTGGTAACTTAGCTTCTTGAAAATGTCTAATGATGACCAAGGATGACAATAATGGTCTTCAAACTTTTTCCTATGTCCTAAAGCTTCTCAATTTCGTGGCTCCCCTCCAATGCATTTTCCTTGAGTGCAAATTGATCAATAATGATCAATTATGATGAAACATTGACCAAGACAAGCAAAAATGACATAAAGCTTGTCTCTTTGTCTTCTAAACACTCCAAAACCATCACCTTCTCTTCATAATGCATTCAATAAAGTTGTCTTCATTATTTGCCACCATTTGAAGCATTTCTAACCATTGATTAATTCAATGGTTAGGATTTAGGTAGATTTAGGTAGGTTAGAAGACTTAATCTAGGCCATTGGATTTTTCTCCTTTAAATTCTAACCATTAGATGTGTCTCCAAAATTAATGGTCAAGATTGCTTCTTCAAACTTTAAATCCAAGGGTTCTAATTAGTCTTTAACTACTTTTTAGAAGACCAAATTTCCACCATTGATTAATTCTTCATCTAATGGTCATAAATGGTCTTTGTTACTTTTTAAGATTAAATCTCCACCCTTGATTTAATCTAAATCCAATGGTTATACATGTGTCTTTGTCATTTTTCAAGACCAATTCTACACCTTTGATTACATCTATGGTTGATATCAAAGCCTTCCTAACTAAGCTTATTCTCACACCATTGATTAAATCAATGGTTATTATCCAAGCGCTTTCTTTATTAAGTTTGTTTTTAACCTTTGATTAAATCAATGGTTAATATTCAAACTAAGTATTCTCATCCAAGGTATAAATCAAGTCAAACTCTCTTTGTTGACTACGCAATATAATATTTATTCTTGTATCCTACAAATAATATTTTTATCGTATTTTTATCATCCGATAATTAAATACAAGACAAAACACAAGACAATAAAATTTTCTAAACTGTTTCCGGATTCGGGTTTAGTAAGATCCTGTCTCGTCTAAACAAGACAAATTTTTACATGCGTAGAAAAATTTTCATTTTGTGGGACCCAATTGGCCCACGTATGGCCAATTGAGCCCACATACTTTGAGACCCACAGACAGAAAAAATTTCAAAATCATCCATAAAATCACAAAAATTATAAATTGCACAAATATCAAATCGACACGTAAAATAATTACCTAACGGTAAAAATTAAATTACGTAACGTTTTTCCCTACCAAAATTTTTATTTTCCTGACACGGAGTAAATCACTCAAAACGATCAAATACGTGACGGAATAATCAAATTAATTTTACAGCGCTCAGAAATCACTAAACAGTGAAATTCTGTTAACTGTCAAAATTACTGTTTAAGAGATTGGAAATTTTGGGGTGTTACATCTCACGCTGTAATCAGGTAACAAACAAGAACAATGAGTAAGCTTTTAAATAATAAAACATACTATAAAATTGAATATACATATTAAACATGAATGTATTGAGTATAAATTAAAAGACACCGCTAAAAGCACAAGGAGGAATGATATTAAACAAAAATAATCACGTAGATTATCAAATTACACACTGACAATATTCAATTACATACAACTAGTCATCCATTACAGTACAATGATTATCAAATTATGTCCTAATCAAGTTGATGGCCCTTCTTGGTCATTCCTCAAAGAAGTCGATCCACCACGACGACAACTACGAGAGTTATGTCCAGATTCACCACATTTTTTACATCTTTGTCTCAGTCCTGGTTTGCGCCAATCCATCTCATTTCTAAGTCAAGTTGGTTTGGGTTGACCTTTAGATCTAAGCAATTGACGATCAGGTACCAATGTAATCGCTGGAGCTAATGGCCACCATGGTTCATCCTTAATGATTCTCCAATTAACCTCATAAGCCTTGTACAAAGTATGCATTCTGTAAATACTATGCATATATTGAAAAGCATCAAATGTCCTAAAAGAACATGCTGCTATTGCATGAGAGCAAGGGAAATGCAACGCTTGAAACAGGACACAGTCACACGTGTCTTCTTGAAGGTTTACACAATATTTAACTCTACCCTATTGTGTTATAAGGTTGAATGCCTCTTCCACCAAGAATCTGGTTGACTGTATATCAAATCAGCGGACTTGGTGAGAGCTTGCCTTAAGCACGTTAGCATTCCATCTTTTCATAAAATAATCAGTCCAATCTGTCCCATCAACAAGTTTCTCGTTTGCAACATCCTTTCGATTAACAAAGTACTTTACTAATTTGTAATATGTCATCTGAACCAATGCAGTTATTGGTAGGTTTCTGCCACCTTTCAATCGTCATATGAGTGTCCACCATCATATGCTAAGCTCTATTTTTATTTTGGAAGCGAATTAATCCAATTTGTCATTTCGGGAGTAGCGGTCAACTTTTCCAATTTAGCCTCAAATTTGTATGCAATTAGTCTATACCCTGATATTAAAATATTGAATGAGTTGGTGTTAACAACTAAATTGTAGTATGATAAGTAGTATAGTAAACTCATATAGAAATTGAAGTATTTAACTACCTGTGTTAATCAAATATTTCTTTAGGGTCAGATTACGGAAAACGCTATTAAAATTGCTGCTAATATGTATATTGCAGAAAACATGATGCGCATGCAGTGGCTGCCATCTCATATATGGATTCGCCACTGACTGTAGGATGTCTTGATGTCAATCAGATATCAAGCACAGACCCTGTTGTTGTGTGACATGTCTTCGAATCAATGCTAAGAACCAACTCCAAGCATCCTTTGTTTCTCCTTCAACAATGACAAATGCAATTGGCAGAGGTTTTCTATCATCATCTTATGTTGTTGCAATCAAGAGTTCATGACGATATTTACCATACAAATGAGTATCGTCAATCTGAATAATGGGCTTGCAATATTAGAATCCAATAACACAGGGTTTGAATGTCCAAAATAAGCGAGAAAATACAAGTTTTAAATGGTCAACTCTATTGCACTTGTGAACACCTAATTTTGTCCAGACATATTTTTAATTTTGAAAAAAAGAATTAATAAAAATAATAATAACACTATTAAGTGTTCCTTTTTCTTTTGGCTCATTTTCTTAATTTTTGACCAAAATCAAGCTCAACCTAACAGGAGATGTGTTCAAGTCCATTTAATCATTAAGCCCATTTGTCTTAAGTTTTTGTTTTAAAAAAAAAAAAAAAATATAATAAGAAGAAGCTAACGTTCGTTTGAGAAATGAACCAAGCCAAAAACAAGAGACAAAAGAGGCTTCTTCGGGTAATGGCAGAGGAAAAGAAAAAGATGGTGGTTGAGATTTTCAAAAATGGAGCATCAAAGAGGCAATGAATAGCTGCCTCCTAAGTAGCTCACGCTGCAGCTCCTTTGTAGCATAGCAGAGTGCAGGCTGTGACAAAAAATAGAGAGCCAAAAGAGATAACACATAAGAAAGGAAAACCTGTAAGAATTAAGAAAAAGGAAGGAAGCTTGAAAGCTGAAAATGGAGGGGAAAAAGACCATACGTCTGGTCCCTTTTGCAACCAAGCCTGAGGTTGTTTTAAGCCTATAAAAAGAGAAGCAATACAAGAATTTGGGGGGAGGGCTTCGGGCTAGGGGTGAGAAAAGGGGAGAAATACAAAAATAAAACAGAGAGAGCAAGGAGGGGGAGGCATTATCGGAGAATTCTGGGGGTTCCATCTCTGGTCAGAATTGAAGCAAAAAAAAAATATTTACAGCAACCGAGTCAACTCACCAAAGCCACTCTTCATCATCTTCTTCATCTTCTTCATCTTTCCTCCATTACCACCTTCACTTTCACTTCACTATCTTCTTCAACCTTCAACTTCTAAGCCTCACCTTCATCTCCACCAAAAAGCCATCCACTTCACCTTCATCAAACTTCAACACCCTCAACCACCACAACACTTCCATAACCACCATAACCTTCACCAAAATCACCTACCACAACCCAAAACTACCACGCTGGCCACCCAACCGAGATCCTCACTTCAGATCATCGTTCGCACTCATTGGAGCATCGTCCAGACCCACCGCGAGCTCCGAGCTTCGTCCTCCTTGCTGCACCTTGCGTCCTGCTACACCGTCGTCCACTGGCTAGTACCGAACCAGGGCCTCGGAACTGCGTCACCTGAACCAGAAAATCACCTGCCACATGCCCGGATCTGCCATCGCGAACCAGATCCTGCCCAAATCTGACTCCACCGCTCCAGCCCAGCTGTCCCAGTCGACGTCACCAATGCGGCCCATTTTCGTTCCGTGCAGTACTGAGTCATCGGCTCACCGCGAATCGCCACACTCTACCAGCGCCACTGGAAGCAGCCCCCCACCTTTTGCTGGTTTTCATTCTTCTCTCAAAGACTAGAAGTCTTTTTGTTCTTTCTTTTACTATTATTATTTCTATGTTTCAGTAAGTTTTTTTTTTTGTTTTTCTTATTTGGTGATAAAAACAAAAGAAAGAGGACAAAAGAACAAGTCTATCAGATGGGTTTGGGCTTATAACTTTGATCAGATTAGTGAAATGGTCCAAGTTATCTCTAATCATATGTAGTTTAGATTGACTTTTAAAGTAGATTAGTTTTTCTTAAAAAAAAATAAAATAAAAAATAGAATAAAAAAAGATGAAGCTTGTTTATTTGAAAAATAATATTAAATAAATAAAAAGGTTAAAAAAATAATTTAAATAAAATAAAATAAAATAAAATGAAGGAAAACATTTTGAGTTTCTTTAGATTTCTAATATGGGATTAGCTGAGCCGCGACAGTTTGTTAATCCTGAAACTTTTAAAATCATTTAAGTTGCGACAGTTTGATGATTCATTTTTTTAAATATATATATATAAAATAAAATATTTGAGCCTTGTTGAGAAAGAATAAAACGAGATTAGCTGAGTTATGATAACTTATTAATCTTGTAGTTTTTTTAAATAATCTAAGTTGTGACAGCTTGATGATTCTTTTTTCAAAAAAAAGAATCTTTTCAAAATTAAAAATAACTAACCCACAATCGTTTTCTAAAGAACTACGTGGCTTTGAGTTCTTCATTGCACCAGGAGATACGTAGGCACGCCAGTCAAGCCAAAAATTAATTTTTCTTAATTTAGTAATTCTGATTTTATTTTATTTTATTGAAAAGGGGTAAAATAAATGTTTAAAGGTTTTAATTGGTTGCATAATTATCTTAAGGTACGTCTTAGGACGGGTGTGTTAGGGGTGTTATGGGATTTAGTTTCCACTATTCCCTATCCATAACCGACTCCTGAATTCAATCTGGTTTTCAAAGGTTATTTTCAAAGAAAAGTTTTCTATTTTTTTTCTAATTCAAATAAAATTGGTGGCGATTCCTAAAATAAAATTCTTATTTTAGTTGTTATTTCGTCGCGATCTTGGTCGCGACAGCGCTCAACATAATCAATGGTTTGCAACTCCACCACAGTGTCTGGTATGTCTTTTTGCATGGCAAGTAACCATATAGGCAACACCACATAAGATTTATTCCAGTCTCCAAATACCTTCACAATGACAATTTGTTTTGCCTTCCAAGTTTTCTTGTAGGACACGTCATATCTGAATTGACATCGAACCCTTTCAATAATCAAGCATACAGGTACATCAACTTTTTGCTTAACTATCTCCGGAATGCAAGAACAAATCATAAGAGAGTCTAACTTCTGATGATCTTGTGACATAGCTGTGTTGACACAGCTGTGAGATCCATTATATTTTTTAATTTCTCACATGTTTGATTTCTTGCTTTGAATGGCCATGACCTTCTAATTACAACCATCAGCACATTTGGGACACTTAATAGTTAGCCTTTGTGTATCAGAATCCTCAACCTTGTAATTATGATGTCTAATAATGGAATAATATTTTAGAGCCAAGTTAACAGCATCTTTAGAGGAAAATTGTTACCCAACATATAATTCTTCTTCTGAACTCCAAACACCACGAGAATCTTATTCAGGCATATTATCAGGTGTACTTAGCGCATCCCAATTGATTTCAGAAAATTGAGGGCATGGAGGCACAAATGTAGATTCAGGAGCAACTACCAATAAAGGGACTAGTTGGTGTATATTTACTTCAGGGCTAAATTGATCTTCTTCTAAGTCAGTGTTTGTATCTTCACCCTCAGACATCTCTCATTCATCATTGCTTGTGTCAGATAATGCATCTGTCATAAGTGGGTTATCGGTTTCAAAGTCTAACCTAAATGAGCTCCCTTCAAGCATTGCAGATGTACTGACCTCCTGAGATTGTGCTAGGACAACAATATATGTCATAGAGACTTGAGTGTTGATAGGGTATGATGATTCAGTAAGATTAGAAGGACTGGCTTGTAACTCTATTTCAGAAGGAGCTCCAACATGCTCATTATGCTCATTCGTTTCTGTCTCGACATATAACTCCATGCAAGTTAAGTTCGGATGTTGATCAAAGCAATCTATCATGTAAGCAACGTCTTCATCATCTTCTAACGGAAGAGCTATCCATCTCAGTACATTGCTCCATTGTGAGAATCTATACACAACACTGGACACAACTTGATTTTCTTGGAGCCTTAATTTAAATGAATTCTCCTTTTCAAAACCTCAAAAGTCGTATCATGTTGAATCATGATAGACTTAAGACGAGGACCTTCATACATTCTCCCATTATAGAAAATGAGAACAATAAAGTGTTTGGTTATCTTAAACTTCTAAATAATAACAACACAACACATATGAAATCAATCAACACATATGTCAATTGAAACAAATTTGTTTTATACCCAACTAATTTCAATTTCAATAAACTCACAATTTTAATCAATTGAAAGCAACAAAAAATTACAAAAACCCTAATAATATTCAAACTATTAAATTTTTAACAAACAAATTCTAAAAACCTACTACCTAACAATAAAACAAATATATAAATATAATAATAATAATCAATAATTCTAACAATAAAACAAATATACAATACACATTTAATATAAAAACACACAAAAATAAATTAACAATAATTCTAACAATAAAAAAAATCAACAATAAATATAACAATAATAATAAACTGATGATAAAAATACCTACATATATGGTCATAAAAAGTCTTTCTCACAAGTTACAGCCAAATAAGAATTTGAGAGAGAGTTTAGAGAGAGGAGAAGACTAGAGAGAAGGTGAAAATTTGATAAATGAGAGAAATTACAGTGAGATGGGGAGGAGAGGTGCTTATATAGGTTTTGATGTGGGATACACCAACACGCGTGGCCCATCCAACATGGATACTCCAACACGCATAGTGTTTACACGTGAAATAACGCCATCATGTTGGGTGTTTACACGTGGAAAACACCACGCGTACTGGGGTATCCATGTTGGATGCGCCACGCGTGTTGGCGTATCCACGTGAAAAACACCATCTTCTCTGACGTATCTTACGTTGCACAACAACAACAAAAAAATTCTATCGTGGCAAAAACAGTGACATTCTGATAATTGTTTGAAAAATGTGATATTTTGATAAATATTTTTGTCACTGAAGATATTTTGGTCAAAAGCCATGATTATACTATCAATGTGTTAACTTAATAATAGTAGTTAGTCGTAGTAAAAGTAAACTGTGACTTTATGTTAACTTTATTTATAATGTCAGGAGTTTGAATAATAGAAGTGTCATCAAAAAATATTTTATCTATCACTCCTAACAAAAAATTATGTGAGTAATTGGTAAAAAAAAAAAAACTATCAATGAGTTATAATTTAATGAGCATAATATATATAATGCTCTGAAAATATATAAAAATTTCTCCCCAGGGCCTTTTTTGGACAGACGAGAAGAGTGCGAATGAAGGGAAAGGGTAAGAGAATAGAGCCCCAAATTTCATTCTTAAAAAAGGTATGAATGATGGAGGAAACCATTTTGTCCATTTTCCTTCTAATATAAAAAATCCGTCCATTTAAAAAGAATAAAAAGGTAGTTGCCCTTTAATACGTTTTCCCCCCCTTTTTACTTATTTCATTCACGTACGCATGCACACAAAATTAAAGAGGTGAAAAGAAAATCAGATGAGAAAAAAATTATCCAGACAAATGAATAAATTAAAGCAAAAATTAGTTAATATTTTTAAAAACCTAATTTAATTTTATATTTACATTTATGATATTATCTACGGATGTGAAAAAAATAAAGAAAATAGATTGAGAAATGCGGTTACTATTAAAATAATAATTTAAGTTTTTTTTTTTGTAGTCTTATGTTTTTGTTAGTTTATTCAAGAAACAAGTGAGTGAAGTAAGGATTATTAAGAACATTTTAAGTTTATAAAAAAAAAAAAGAAGAAGAAGAAGAACATTTTAAGAATTATTTTTAATATCTTCATTAATAGCTGGGATTTATTTTTTATTTTAATCATAACTTTCAACTTTCAAAGTGTAAATTCGCAAGGATACATGTAGTTTGTCTGTACACGACAATTTTAATTCCGGTGATTGTGTTGGATATAAACATAAGATTTTATATTACAGTTGCAATAACTAATAATATTACAATGGTGGATTTGGGTTGAGTTGAACTTGGCTTGATTTCTTGTCGAATTTTTTATTAGGCTAGTTTTCATCATCCGACCATATTAAGGCTTGGATTGAGCCAAGTTAGGACCAAGTCAATTAGATTTAGATAAACAAAATACTTTATTATGTAATGTTTTAGTTATTTTGTTGCTAATTTTATAAATCTGCTTGTTCATACTAGTTTTTACCCATACTAGACCCAATTCAATTAACAATTGTGTATTAAGTGAAAAACATGATAACTAAAACTAAAGAGAGACATAATATTTGATATAACAGTGTATAGAAAGAAATTTAAGAAAAAAATATTTATTTATGAAAAAAAATTATGTAATATCAAATCGGACTAGAGTGACTCATACGGTGACTTGGTCTCAATCCTAAAAGTATAGAAATTCTAAATAAAAGACCTAATCTTGCCCAAAAACGGGCCGGATTTTCAGGCCCAAGCACTCGGGTCCTATAATTATTATGATAAATATTATTAATCCAACGCAATACTTGTCAAACTAGATATTATATCTCATATAAATGATTTTGGTGGTCATATCGCATATAAATTATTACTTACAAAAAATATATAAATGATTATAGGGCGCAAACCTTGAAACTTTGGAGCACCTTATGATAAATTTCTTTATTTTTTAAATAAAATTTTCTCAAATCAGATGTAATTCTTATCATTAATTTCATTTAAAGAAAATTATGTTTAAACTGCCTATAACAGTCTTACAGAATTAAATAATAATTCAAAGTTTAAGTTATATTAAAATTATAAAGTACAACATCTTAAAGTATATTTGTATTATATTGAAGTTATTAAAATTAAATCTTTTATAATATTTTTTATAAACCTTTTTTAAAAAAAATAGCAAAACCCACCACATAATTAATTATTTTTGCAAATGTATTTAAGTTATTTTATTTTTTTTGTTTAAAAGATTGTATACTAAATGTTTAAAGATTCTTAATTTAAGAAAATATTTCTTTAAAAAAAAGGTAAAATTAAACATGTAAAAATATTTGTGTAATGAGCATTTTTCATTTTTTTTTATTAAACCCTACTAGAGTTTAGGTGGGGGAGGGGATGAATCCCCACTACGAGGCCCTAGGAGAGCATAAACTCTTGCAAACTCTGGTAGTAATACATTACTCCACTAAAAATGTAACATGTGACACTAAATAACTATAAGATTGAAAATAAAATATTATTTAATTAGATTTGGATAGTTAGAAAACTGCTAAGAGTAATGCTCTCAGAATATTTAAGTATTTTTTTAAGAGAGTCGGGGAAAAGAAAAAAGCGGAAGGGTTGTTTCATCCAACAATGTTACTTACCAATGTTTTAAATATCATACTTATCATTAAATCAGTAAAAAAATTAGTTTATGATTCAATGATTTAACCGAATGTAATAATATAAGTCAAATTAATGAACTACGATGGTGGGCACTGCAAGTTTTTAACCTTCAATCTCAACTCTTGTAATTTGATTCAATTTTTGGTTAGTATATTGTATCTACACAGAAGTTCCACATTCATTATTTATGTAATAACGATATTTTAAAATGATGATCATATCAATATCGGACATGTATTGCATAGGATATTTTGATATTTTGAGATACATTCTGTCTTTATATTTTTTATTTTTATTTTTGAAATTTTTTTACCATATTTACATATTAATATCAAATCATATCTATATTTCATATCTATATTCGTGGTTCTTAATCCACTACTCAATGAAACACCCAATATTAAACTTCTATAAAAGGGGAGGCTACCGTGTCTTATACATGTACCAACTAGTTTAGTATAGGCCATTCATTGGCTTAAATTATCTTGAATAAATTTTCACAAGTGGCAGAATGGTCCATTGGGCAACCATGTTGCCACCATGTTTAAGAATAAAGACGAAATTTTTTTTTACAGAAACCCATGTTACCACCATGCTTAAAAAGAAAAAAATTACAGAACCGCCCAAATTGGCTTCTTATCGGTTTTTACTGGTTTATTTGATTTTTTTTTAATCAGTTTATCCAATTTCTTATCGGTTTTTTAAATTATTGGTTTTAAGATCTGTAACAGTTTGTTTACTGGTTTTTTTCCTGACCAACTGGTTTGGTATAGTTTTTTTTATCATTACTATTCACACACATTTATATATGAGGAGGATTTATAGTCTTTTTTTATTACACTCATTTTTATAGATTCACTTTATAATGGTTGAGATTTAATTAAAATAATCATTAGATTTGATTTTACATTTGGTGTAAGTTGATCCTCCTCTCTATATATATATATATATATATATATATATATATATATATATATATATATATATATATATATATATATATATATATATATATATATATATATATATATATATATATATATTTATATTATTTCATATCTATATAATTTTTATCATTTAATTATAATTTTGATTTCTCAAAGTATCCCATATCTAATAGGTGATTGGTGTACATAGGACCAGTTTAGTTTGACCTAAATCCGAACCAATATTTTGATCGGACCATCTTTCTGAGCTCAAACTCAAAACAATCATGGCTCGATAATGACCAAACCTAAACTAAGTCAACCTAATATATAGACATAGTATATAAATTTGAACATTATGTATAATTAAATCACAAAATTATAAAAGTGAGAAATTAAAACTAAAGTATATTTTAGAATATATATTTTAAATCAAATAATATATATTTTATATATATTATCATGTTATGTAAAAATTATTAATTTAAGTCAAAAAGTTTTATTATTTATAACTAATTATAGAAAAATGTATAAGTTTTAAAATAATTTGGGATATCGAGTCAAGTTTGAACAACCCAAAGTATAACCTGAACTCGACCCAAAAACACATCAGGTCTAATTTTTAGAACCCGAACATGTCTCAATTAGCTTCAAGTTGGGTCAGGTCTTGAACTTCCTTAGGCGAGAGACTAATCTATCTAGGTATAATCATGTACTTAAGTGAGGATCTCTCCTAACAGTATTATTTTTATACACATGAATCTTGAAATCAAATTCAAAACTTCTTACTTAAAGAACCGAAACCCTTTTCACTCGGAACATACGTTAGATGTACCTTATTTTTTGCACTCAAACACTTTTAAAGGTGCGTTTGGATAATTTTTTAAAATGTAATTTTAAGATAGTACAAAAAAATATTTTTTTGTAAATTTTTTTATAAAAAGTATAAGTTATTTGTGTTTAGATATAATTACAAAAAACATTATTTACTTTCTCTCTTTTATTACAACTTTCCTAAAACTTATTTTTTAAAAAAATATTATCAAAACAGTTGTACACATCTAAGAAGTCACTTTTTTAAAATAAAAAGTACTTTTTTATAAATTACGTACAAATAAATGTATTATAATTCTGTCACCTAAAAAAAAAGTGTAAAATGTATTTTCCTGTTTCTTCATGAGATCTTGAACCCTTAGATGAGAGAACTTGCAAATAAATATCCCAATCAAATGAGCTAAGCTATCCCTAAAGCATTTTTCATTTTACATGGAAGATATTTAAAGATGTTAAATTGCCAGATCTTGCATATAAAAAGGGTTGAAAAGTATGGGTGACTTAGGAAGAAGCAAGCAAGCGCGTGGAGCAAGAAACTGGTGCTGTTGTAGACTGTAGTGGGCAATTGTAAGGGATTAACGTGAAATGTCACTATATACTCAAAACCCAGAGAAGTTGTTGACGTAATTGGACCTCGCTTTTCAACAGTGCGCAGTAAAGCGAGATGCGAAACGCTTAAAATTGAAAAATGTCAGTTCCACGTACTTAGATGCACATAAGTTATACCTTTGTATACTTGTTACAATTAGAATATAATATATAAATATTGAAATTAGTTATAATTATATAGTAAAAATTATATAAATATAAAATAATATGAATAGAAGTATGTGTAAATAATTTTATTCTTTAAAATTATAGAAACTAGTGGCTCATACTTCTAGAAATAATAATAATTAAAAATAGATATTACGAAGTACAAAAAAATATCTATATGATAATTAAGAATGTGAGTAGGTTACAATTTTCTGATATATGAATTTGCCCAGTGCACCTATCCATCATGCTCCATTAAATTTGAAATTTTAGACAAATTTGTGACTCTACAATCAAAAAGAGAAGAATATTATTAATCCTTTATCACTATTCTAAAAGAATGAGCACCGATACAAAAACACAAGCACATATACGTCATAGTAGGCAGTGAGCCTATAAAACATGGCTGAAATACATCCCACATTACATTTTTAGTTGACTGCTTCTTCAAAATGAAAATGTTCTCATCCAAAACATACCAAAGCAATTTCAAGCATTGTTCTTCACATAATCAGTATGCCAACACTACTCCCATGAAGAGTTTTACGGATCATTGGAAGTACGTAGAAAAGTTAAGTAACATTCAACAATCTATTAGTCAATATATATCCGGAATAATTTTGATTAAAGGTCATTCTTACGGCATCCAAGACGTCTTCAAGTGCAGATAATCATCCTAAGAATTAGCATGCGGCTAATATCTACTGTAAATCATCTGAATCAGTCTTGGAGTTGCAATATAACGTGTTTGGATGGCATAAAGATAGGAACTTGCAAAATCATCTTGTGATGTGAGGAATAATTGAGAAACAAAGATAAAAATAAATATATAAAAAAAAAAGAGAGAGAGAATATTAGGAAAATTGAAGCTACCCTGACAAGAATGCTATCCATTGGATAAAGCTTCCAATCGTTTTCTTGTTGCAGGCCTCCAATTCTATTCCGTCGTAGGAGGTTTTCTGGCTGTCCAAATTTACCTTGCCTGAGGTTACATGAGTCCCAATAAAAAGGCATAATGACTGAATGTGAACATTAAGTGGATGTGGACAGATTGTGAAACATAGTTTGCTCTAATGAGAGGAATAATTAAGCAATTATATTTACCTTGTCTAAGGTTACATTACATGAGTCCCAATAAAGGCATAATGAGAGAATGTGAAAACTAAGAGCATGTGAACAGATTGTTAAACGTAATTTGCTCTAATGAGAGAAATAATTGAGTAGTTATTATTATTGGTATAATGACCAAGTGAGATGATGTGAAAGAGAATTGAAAAGTCATGAGATGAGACTCTGAGAATGTTAAAAATTTGAATACATGGCTATTTTAGAGAACTTAAGCTTGAGATTGTGAGAATGTTAAAATTTGTTGATATATATGGCTGTTTTAGAGAACTTAAGCTTGTTGACATGGCGATCTTACAACACACGTTTCAACTTTTATATATTATAAATAGATTCATTTTGTGATAACTTTTTTTTTATTATTTGAGGATAAACTATAAACTTATTCAATTAAAAGTTTAGCAGTATTTATAATTTTAGTAAAATAAAAACATTTATTAAGAAGAAAAAAAATAGATGTAATTTTCACCTAAAACTAACTCGTGATATGTAGTTTGCTCTTGATTTGTAGACAATCGATGACGATGCATTTTTTACTGTGACGAATAACACATAACGTGCTGTCATATAGAGAGAGTATCACGTCTTTTATCTCAGTAGATTTGAAAGTTTTACTGTTATGTAAGATCAAAGTATGAGATTGACTTGAGAAAATTAAAACTAAAAATTTTAGAATTATTATAACATGAAATAATTTTGAGAAAATCAAAGTCAAACTCTTCAAGTCTTTTCCAAAGATAATAGATCTGAGAGATTTGAATAATTTTATTAGAGAAAACACTAAAAATAAAAAAGGAAAGAAAATGAAGAGAGTTGGATTAGAGCAACAACTCCCATTAAATAAATACTCAAAAGAAGGGAATTAAAGCACCATAATGGAGAGAAAAAATATCACACTAGAAAAAAGAGAATTAGGGCCGACTCTTTTGTGGTAACTTTCTATCTCATGCATATAGATACATTTTTAATGTGTAAAATTGTGTAAATTATGTTAAAAATACACATATTTAATATCTTTATTAATATAATTTTATATATATCAGAGGTTGATCTACATGCCTAAAATTAAAAATGCCACAAAAAATTTCTCAATCAAAGAAAATGAGTTGGAATCTAGATACTTGTTATGGTAAGAGGAACTGCCTAAGGCTAGCCAATCATGATATAAGATTATGAGTTGCAGGCACTTTTATTAATTAAATTAATCTGCATGTTTATATATTTTTTAAAAATTTAAATTAACTCTGATATTATAAATTAAAGTACATTCTCCTAAAAGATTTAATCTCTTAACCTACTTCCATCATAATAATGGCACATGTCATTTTTTTAGTTTTTTATCTTTTAAATTTTAAATTTAAATTATCTTTCTAATTAATTATGCATATTTCTTTTTATAATTTTAATAATTTAAAAAATATATTTTAATTTATAATTTTCTAAGCTCTTTTTTTGTGTGTAAATCTTTTATATATGAAAGTTGTATTGAGCTCGACTAATTTGGAGTCGAAAGTGAGTTAAACTAAAAAAGTGTAAAACTCTTCTTTTATGATTTGACTCTATATAAATAAATTTACGTATATTCTTTTTATAATTTTAAATAATTTTTTATTTTAATATATATTTATTTAGATTTTTTCGAATTTTAAAAAAATCCGTACAATGTACGGAATACTTCTAGTGTTTTATAATATAAAGTAAAGTTTAAAAGTTGTAAATGAGTTTTTCATTATTTAAGAAGGTTTTTCAGTTAAGTCTTTGTAAAGACTTAATTATTAAAACCATCAAGTCTTATTTATAATTTTAAAACTATATAAATTTGTTTAAAAATTCTCAAAAAGTGTAAAAATCTAAAGATCAATCTAACCTTTAAAAAAAAAAAATAAGCTCAAGCTGTATCGGTTTTAATTAAAGATTCTTCAATTGAATTAATAGGAGAGAGAAAGAACTTTATCAATCACTTGCCAAAACCTGTACCAGAAAAGAAAAGAAAGAAAAAACTACTTGTCAAAAAAAAAAAGAGAACTAGTAGCCATGTTTATAACTCAATTGATAGTTAAATTGACATTCGTATAAGCATTTAAGATTTGCGAGTGATTATGCTCTTCGTGGTTTTATCTTTTTACTGGATTACTTATTCTTCTTTTTAACGATATTCCCTTCATACTTATTCTATTGCATAAATATGGTGAATTAAGTTGGGCGCATGTTTCCAATAATAAATGAAAAAATTGGTAAGAACAAATTGCGTTAATTAATTGGTTGAAATTCGATTCTTGTTAAAGTCCGTTATTATATTGACACGAATTAATACTTTATTATTTTAATACACTTAATTTAAAGGTATCAAATTTATACAATAATTTTTCCTTCCCTAGAATGTTATCGTTCATCCACAGGGAGCCATCATATCTAAAAAATAAGGTGATTCTTGCCTTGATTTTGTACTAATGATTACCGCATACTCAAGCTGGATCTCTTGAAGGGTATACTTCCATCAGCAATTCATTGCTCAACTTCAGTTTTGAATATGTCTTATTCCTTTGCGCATTCAATTCAAAAGCTTCATCATCTGATCCTGAAACTGATAAGGCTCTAATAAGAAATAAGCTCATAAAATACTACTGAATCTAGAAGAGACATGTCACCATAAAAATATTTAGTCGAGATGAAAGCAATTACAATATTCACGCAATCAGTTAAGACCACCTTGTGATTCATCAAACAACTTGAATCATGATGTGCTCATAAAATGAATGGAGCACTACATGATTCTCTTGTAATTAAACAGTAAACACAAAATATAATTGACAAGTATATTGTCTTAAAAAAGAGAGAACTTATATATGTTGATATAAACTGAAAATTATATATAAATATAAATTAAATAAATTTTCAGCCATATAAAAATATATAGCATTGTGGTAGATACCAAAAAAAAAAAGTATTCTGGGGACATTTTGTGTTTTGAGATTCCAGTGTTCTCCAATCTCCACTTTTAGGCAGATGTTCACCAACTTAAGAAACTGGGCCTGCCTTTGTGTGTTTTCTATTGCGTACAGATTTGTAAGTGGGTCATTGTTTAGACATAGGGCAAGAAAAAAAGGATGGGTACAATGCCTTAACGAGTTAAAGTGGGTATCCAACATTCATATTGATATAGTAAAGTACTGTCTCTCCGCACCCTTTTAAATTAAAAACCTGCTCAACTTGAGAAGGAAAGAAGCCAAAAAGAGGATGAAGTGGACCTATATAAGATGATTGGAATCAACAGCTAGAAATGTTATAAACTATTCGTAAATTTTGTTTATGAGAACAAAATGCTACAATGTAACATAAACTAAAAAGAGATAATAAAAAAAAAAGTATCTTCCCTTTTTTCCCCATAGCTTTTAACTTCTGAGGGGGAAATTGAGAATCAAAATTACAAATTATGCAAACGCCAATCACATGTTTTCCTTTTTATCGACAGTTATAGCTCAACTAACCACATTTGCCTATATGTGCTATGCCTGCAAGCCATATACCCCCAAAAAAATATTGGGTTGGGCTGTAAGTTTATAAGTCTATTACTAGATTCGACAAAAGATCATAGTTCGAATTGAATCAATCGAAGACCAAACGAAAAAAAAAAAAAAAGAATTGAGTCAATACGATATGCAAGCTAATTTAGGTGACCTGTCATAATATATTTGTTCCGCAAATACATTTTGGATTGGGCCAAATTTTACAAAATCATTTTTGTCCGGCCAATCCAATCTCACAAACTCCTGGCCCAAATCAACCAACTCATTTAACAGCGCTAATCTATCTATTAATCTATTACATTATCTTTTAGTAAAGGGATTGGCTCTAATGTTACCTGGTACTCCCTTATTTCAATTCAAGAGCAATTATTTTTTTAATAGAAAGCTTATGGGGATGGAAAGTTGTCCTATTTCAAAGTCATGGTATGCCAATAAATAAAATTAAATTGCTCACGTTTATAAATAAAGCTTCCAATATTCATCAAATTAACAAAACACATAAAAATCTAAACATAAAATATTAACTGATTATTAAAACATATTATAAAAATAATATCACGTCAAAAAATATATAAAACTAATATAAATTATAAACAAAATATCTCAAATACAAAAACATGTTCCAAATACTAAAATTGTTAACAGCTGTGTTGTGTTTTTTTTTTTTTTGGCAAATGAAAAGTTTGTAGTGAGGAGAGGCGCTCCTCATTCTAACTTCGAAGGTTAGGGCATAAATTACCCGCTAATGGAAGATTTCCGAGTTTGAACCCGAATTATAGAAGGTATCAAATGAGTTAACTCCCATTAATGTTAACAATTTTTTTTCTAAATTGTTACAAATTTCAACGTATCTAAATTACTAACACATATTTTCTATGTTCAATTTTCAAAGCATTTATGAAAAATAAGTAGATGTATATTTCAGCAAATAAAATTCACAGATTCATATAACAGGCAAATTTTCGTCCATATTGTTAACAAAAGTAATGAGAAATATAAATCTCATTAAAACTTTCAATCCATTTTTTATTTCCTATAATAAATTTCTAACTCTTTTTAAAAAAGTCGTTAAATTTAAAATGTCAAAAGCAATCAGAAATATTAAAGTCATTAAAATCCATCTTGGAAGGAAAACAAATATAAAAACAATGGAATTTGTCTTTAACTTTTTACTTGTAATATATATAAGCCACTAAGATTGGATTAATGGTCAGTAATTTGCTTGAAGTCATAAGTTCAAACATAAAGTTATAAGTTTAAATCTCATTGTTACTATTATATAAAAAAAAATGTATATATATTTCATTAATTGGTTAAGTACTAAATTTAGGCCTTTTGATGCTTAATCTCATCATTTGAAACACTTTTTTGGTTTTTGATTTAGGAAATATCACTTTTGATGCTTAATCATCATTTGGAATACTTTTATCTTTAAGAAAAAACATTTACTTGGTATTTCATTAAGAATATCACCCATTTTGGTTTTTTTATTATGTAAAAATACAAAGTCGAAAAAAAAAATAAGAAGATAAGAAAAATAGAAAAAAAAAGAATTTAAAGGAAAAAAAGAGAAAAAAAGGAAGTATTATGTTAGTTATCATTTGGAACACTTTAATTTTATGAAACATTAACTTTCGTATTTCATTATGAGAATGTCACCTTTCATTTTATGTGCCTTTTTATTATGTAAAAAATAAATAAATAAATAAATAAGAAGATAAGAAAAAAATAGAAAAAAAGAATATTGAAATAAAAAGAAAAAAGAAAGTCGAGCACGGAAAAGAGGAAGTACTATGGCAAGAGAAAATAAGATAAAATAAAATTTAATGATTTTAGATTAAAAATGGAAGTATGGGAACATAAAAAAGGGTTGGCCGTCTCTTCTTGTGTAACTCCAGGCTCAACTCCTGCAAAGTGAAAAAGAAAGTTCAAAGGTTGTGATAAAAAAAGAAAAGCCAATGAACAAAACAACACTAAAATGAAAACAAGCAAATTGAAAGTAAGCAAAGCTTTATGCAAGAAAAAGGAATTGATAACAGACACAAGTTAGCATCAGATTATGAGTTATGTTTTGCTGTTTTGTGTACAAACCAGACGCATCATAACACACTGAGAGAGGTTGAGAGTGAACAGAGAGACGGTGAGCTTGGGAAAGTCTCTAGATTTGTAGTTCAGGCTTAGTTTTTAAGCCTGAGCACTTGAGTAAAACATACATAGAGGTTGAGAGACATGAGATAAGAGACACAGTAAGAGGTTTACAGCAAGGAGGGTGCTTTGGCCTGGTCATGCTACTCCCTAACCCAGAGGGGCAATGTTTGCAAATATAATCTTTCATTTTCATATGTGTTGATGTTAATTTCTCATTTGAACTTGAGAATGCAACGTTCTTGTTCCACCATGGCCAAGCCATATCAAACAAACCTACATGAAACTCCATCTCTCAAGCACTTCTCATCTACTCAAAAAAATTCCTCTATTCACAC
Source organism: Ormosia emarginata (assembly GCA_029884605.1). NCBI lineage: Eukaryota > Viridiplantae > Streptophyta > Magnoliopsida > Fabales > Fabaceae > Ormosia > Ormosia emarginata. The sequence goes on from JAQQTP010000085.1 coordinate 22,975,355, forward strand.
AACTTACGTGGCTTTTATGGTGGTCCCCTATGTTTGGAACCATCCATAGTTTAGGTTTTTAACTTGTAATAATAGGTTTTAATTTTTTTTTAAAAAAAAAGTGTTTGGGTTTGGCCAAAAAGGTCCGACCACCGCAAACTACCATGGAAAACCTCATAAATGACCACTGTCCAGTCATTCACCCATGGCTTGAATTGGATCGCCACCCCAAATCCATCGGGCCTCTACCTTCCCTTAAAATTGAGACACCATGGCAACATCTCTGCTCAAACCAACCTCACTTGAAACTAAACCTGTGATTACCAGAGCCATTCAAATCAGTATTTGAGTTTCATGTCTAAACCATTCATCGTGATTACCAGAGCCACTAGCCCACCACCATTCATCAACAAACTCATATCTCCAATTTAAATTCAAAACAAAAAAAAGGGAATAAACAAAAGAACAAACACCCAAATCTCATTCAAATCCCTATGCCCTCATCACTTGATCATCGCATTCCTAATCCTAGAGCCAAATCTTGAATCCATCAATAACAGGTCTCGTCCTTTACCATTCACAACCACCATAGAGGCGTGAGGTCGACGATGCACGACTGAGGCAGTTTGTGATGATCATAGGTTATGGAGGAAGACGACGAAGGTGCAACACAGTGGACGATGGCATGATGCTGGCGCGGCGGACCTAGGGTTGACGACGATGGCTCACAGTTTTTGGTTGGCTGGTGATTTCGAGCAACACGCATGATGGAGTAGCAGAGCTAGCTACAGGCGATGGCTGCTGGGGTTGTTGCTCCAGCGCTGGCATGACAAATCTAGGCTTTGTTGACTAAGTTACAGTGACCTGAGTCAATGGTGATGGGGGTTTGGTGCTGGTCACAATGATGAGTCAATGGAAAGGAGTTCATGTAACTTGCTATTTGATCATTAGGTAAATAATCTACCTTGTTGATCTAACTTTTACAACACCCCATGTAATCGAATAGCTATGAAAGGGGGTTCATGTGATGGGCCCTATTTTTAGGAGTCCATGTTAAACGAGGCTCACAACTTAATGAAGACACAACCTTGATCCACAACGGTTAGGGGTGTACATAGGGGACATGTTAGGCTTGACCAAAATCCAACTTGATATTTTGATATATCATGCCTTTTTTTTATCTGAACTCGATCCAGTTGTGGCCTGCTAATGATTAGGTCAAAATCAAGCGAATACTATATATAGAAATAATATATGAATTTGAATATTATGCATAGTTAAGTTATAAAATTATAGAAATAAAAAATGAAAATTAAGATATAGTTTAAAATATATATTTCAAAACAAATATTATGAATATTAATATATTATCATGTTATGTAAAAGTTATTAATTAAACTTTTAAAATTTTATTATTTATAACTAATTGTAAAAAAAAGTATAAGTTTTAAAATAATGTACGATACCAAGTTAGGCCAAGGAGGCTCAAAGTATATTGAACCTAACCCGAAAATACATTGAGTCTAGCTTCTAGAACCTGAACTGGGCTCAATTAGCTTCGGGTTGAGACGGATTAGTAAGATGGACCATGTCTTGAACACCTCTATATAACAACTATGTCATATGACACTATTAATCATCAACCTTTGCATCAAACACCTCTACCATGTGGAAGCCTTGTGAACCAACACTTTATACATCAAACTAGACCGTGACAACACTCTCCGTTAGACTGTTACAACCCTAGTACGCCCTTTACGCAACAAGAGCCTTTTGGATTTAAAGTGTGGACAATACAGAAGCTCTTATTTTTACCACGTGCTTATATTTAACTTTATTGTAGAAGAATGAGAATGATAAGAATCAAACTTAAGAACGTTTGATCAAAGAGGCTCTAATACTATATCATAAATTATATCTCCCAAAAGCTTAAATTGTTACACATGAATAACTTTAGGGTTATGCTAAGGGTACTTGTTAAAGACGCTAAGAAAAAAGATTAGATGAAAACAAGGCATTCAATATATTGAAAATTGAAAAAGTAAATTTTTTTTCATTTAAAACTTTCAATTTTAATTTTTTTAACATGTGTCATAGCAAAACCCATAACTTTATTACAAGGCATAAAAAATAGAACTTGAAGTTGAATTGGCGAGACCTCTGATCATAGTTCGATTTGTTCAACCGAATAAATTTATGGCTAAATCATGATTAAATTATGATTGAACCGCAAAATACATAACTAATTCATAATTCAACTAGCCAGTTCGATCTAATTTTTAAAACATTACATTATTATATCTCAGTTCAATCAACCAATTCATAGTTCAATAATGTTGTATTAGATATGATATGATAAGATAAACTAATATAATACATTATGATCTTATCAATTATTTAGTACAAATAATATATTATATAAGCTTATCAATTAAATTTTTCTTATATATTAAAATAACGTATAATTTAATTATATTTTAAAAAATGAGATTAGATTTAATTATGTATATATGTATAAATTATTGTAAAAACTTTTTTACTACCATCTTAACGCTACAATACCTCAAACATTTTTATATCAAATTGTATACTATTAAGGCTGTAGATATTTGGTACACTTGATAGTATAAGACATGATAGTATAAGACAATAGGATAAGATATGATAGTATAAATAAGCTGATAAACTCTTATATTATCAAATATTTAGTACAAATAATATAAACAACTTGATAGTATATGTAACTATATATTATGACCATAATACCATTCACCTTCCTCACCATCTCCTTCATCACAACAGCACGTAGTCCCTGCAACAACTCCAAGCTTCCCTCGGAGCCACCGCCATAACCATCACAATTAAGAGAGACAATTTTTTAGTCCAGATTCTGAGAAACTCCACAAATGTTGACCCGTTATAAAGTAAAAGCACCAACAATTTGTTATAGTTAGGCTTCGGTGTCTAGTGCTTTCATATCAAATCAAATATATACTAAAATTGTTTCAAAAATTTAAAGTGTTTTCATGGTGTATAGCTTCCGGATCAGCTCGTCCCCTTCCTAATTTGGTTTTACTTTTAATCATTTTCTTTTTTTGAATTAGTGGTCGTAGAGGAAGCCATAGCCACGACCTCCAGCTTTGCGATTCCTGCAAATCCGCCACCACCACCCTCTTTCTGCCTCGTCTATGACCGCGACCTCCACTACCACCACGCTGAACCCGACCAAAATCTCCAGATCTGTGAGCCACCACGCCGTGCCGGAACCATCGTCCCTGACCAGAACCAATGACTCACCATGCAGAACACCAACAACCAGAAGTGGCCGACGGATCTAGGCATGGTGTCAGAGAGGGTGGTGGAGAGAGGGTGGCGGACGTATCTGGGCATGGGGCTGGCAAGGGTGGTGGAGAGAGGGTGGCCAGCAGATCTGGGCATGGTGGCAATCTAGCGATGGTCTGGTATGTTGGCAGCAGAAAAAGAGTGGTTAGAGTTAGAGGAATGGAGTTAAGGGATAGGGTTAGAAGACCTATCCTATTAGGTCTTATCATGGGAGGAGGGAGATGATATTGTTATCAGGTTAGAATAGGATAAAAATGATTAACCTGATTTCATTATACTATCAGTTAAGTATATCAAATATCTGATAAAATTTAATAATATTAATTTATATTATCATGTTCTCCTTATACGACGTACCAAACGCAGCATAAATCTTATATTATCAAATCTAATACGGTAAAGCCTTATTCTATCATTAATACGGCCCTACCACCCGTCATCCATCTTGCCAAAACACTTTAAACATCAACACATAAGTGCAGCTACCCAAAGTCCAAAACATACGAAAGCCACTGCACATCACCGCCTCAACCCACGAGCAATAAATATGATGTTGCAACGTGGGGTTTGAGAGGAAGTTATGGAGGAGAGAAAAAGAAATATTAAGAATGAAAAAAGTGTAACTTATAATCGGTTATGTGAGGTTTGGTAAAAAATAAGGGAAAGAAATAAATGGAGAGAGAATATAGAAAGGAATAAATGGAAAAGAAATTAAAAAAAAATAGGAAAAAATATAAAGGTACAAAATACCTGGTTGGTTATGTTTACATAATTTAAGATATTTAATTTCCTTGTTATTGTTGTAACATATCTGTATAAAATATATTTTAATTATGAATTAAGATTTTAACATAGAATAATTAAAATCAAGCGACATTTTGACTTTCTTTTTATAATTTTACTATAAGTAATATTTTAAAAATTAAACTAGATATTGAACTGATGAAATTTTTGAATTATTGTTTAATTAATTTAACCAATTAAATTTATAATAAAATTATAGTTAAAATAGAAATATGACTGATTTATAATTCAACTGATTCAAACAGCCAATTCGATTCTATTTTTAAAATACTGGCTAGAAGTGCTGTCGAGGCACTAAAAGTTTATAATAAAAATCTTATTTCATTTTTTAGTATTCATGCATTAATTAAATAATTTTAAACTAGCCAACCACAGAAAAATTAAGAAAAAATTGGGGTATGATCAAATAAACTATTCCCATTATTTTTGAAACATTTATATTAGATTTTGTCGGAAGAGTTAGCAAGGTCTAATTTCTACAATAAAAAAAATATTTTGTTAAAAAAAACCTTTAAATAAATGTGACCAAATTCAATATCCCTAATATTTGGATTGTAGTGGATAAAAAACTTCCTTTAATCACTTATTTTCAAAAATAAATATTTTTTCTTTGTGAAATCCTTTTTTCATAAATATTTTTTAACTAAAAATATTTCCTCAAAAAAGAAGTTTGAGAAGCCATTTTCTTAGAAAAATTATTTTCACTTCACCATTTTTATGCATTGTGTTGTGTGCTTGAATTTTTGTTCCTCAATAAGAATTATTTAATCACTTATTTCTTATCTTTGTGATTTACCATTTTTTATAATATTATGAAAAAGTGGGACATGAAAAATAAAAATAATAAGTGTTTTAAATAACGAAAGAATAATTTAATTAATTTTTTAGATAACATTAGATTAAATAATTAGTTATCATTGGAATAGTCGGTGTAACACCCTCCCTAGGGTATCACATTTTCGACTCCCGACTCATGATCTGAAAAGAAGTTCGCACAAAGTTTGAGTTATAAAATATGGGTTTTAAAATTTCTTCTTTACTGAAAACGTAAACTTTCTGAAATTCATAAGTAATACTGAAAAAATATCTTTGAAACAGCACTCATATACAATCGACACCAATTAATATTTAACAACTTAAAGAGAAATATAAAAATAATGACTCTCTTTTTTTCTTTTAACAAGAGTAACCCTATGACAGGTTCTACTTAATAAGACGTGATAACACTAACGTTAAAACTTAACATACTTATTATGTTGTGATCCATCTTGTTGATCGTACATCATTTACATTACATTATATCTCTGTTTTGTCAACACCGCACACCTTCGAGTCCTGAATGTCCACTCTTTATTGTTGTCACCAATCTTAGAGTATCCATTGCCGTTATGTCTAAGACAACTCGATCCTTCTATTATTTGATTTTAACAAGATGATCTGACACAAAGAAACAACATAACAAAGAGGTGAGATCACCTACGCCAATACCGTAGCGTAAAGGATGATAACACAAACAACAATATCATACGTATATGTCATACCGTAATTTCAATAATGCACTCAACATTAATCAACTATCATCATCATACTATTAACATTATTATCATCACACAATAATCATAAAAATGCCATCAACATGATTATCATCATCATCATCCAAGTTTTCAAAACAATCATACATGCCTAATATTCCTCAATTAATATATATATCATGCAGATATAAATGTCAAATTATGCGAATACGAAGACTGAGCTTTTTCAAAAACAACTCCATGGAGGTTTTCACAATTTCGAGAGGTCGATGTCACTTTAGCCCAAAGACAATCTTCAAGTTGTTGAAAAGAATCGTGTTCTTGTCGCTGAAGATCGTCAATGCGTTGCAATGGATGGATCGCTAAGTGACACAGGGTACTCGCCAACCGTCCACTTGGTCGACCGCACTTTTGACGCCCAAGATCCATCATAGTCACTTATCAATTCTCATTCCTCTTGTATATACAATGCGAATATATTTACAAGTCAACCCCAAAGCTACCAAATCTTTTCAATTTCATTTGTTCAATGTATCATATGTCTCAACGCATATTTTTTTTCCAATGCATGTATAATGCACCAAATCCAATCACAAGCATCTCTTTCCAATGCATATAAAATGCACCAAATTATACTGTATTTTCAACAATAAAAATCATGTTATCACATTTTCATAGTTATAAAACACTTTCGTCGTGTTTTCAAAATTGCGTAATATTTTCATTTCATTTTCACAATTCCAAAACGTTTCTGTTACGTTTTCACAATTCCAAAATGTTTATATTACGTTTTCAAAATATCGTAAACTTATGTTACGTTTTCAAAATTTCAAACGTTTCGTTTATATTTTCACAATACCGCGACACTTCTATTACGTTTTCACAATACAAGAATACATTTCTCATTACGGGATGCAACTTTTAATTCTTGACTTTTAAAACACGTACTAATTTTTTTTACGCTTTTTCTTAATCGCGTAAAAATATCGTTTCTCAAAATCGCATAGTATTTTTTATTTGTTTCAAAATCGCGTAACTTAAAAATTATTCTTTTAAGTCGCATAAATCATTTTCCGTCATTCTCAAAATATTTAAAACACTTTTCAAATCACATAACGATTTTCCGCTATTTTCACAATCACGTAAAAATAATTCATCACTTTTCCATCACGTAGTGATTTTTCAATAGTAATTCAGATTACGTAAAATATTTAAATGTAATTCAAATCGCGTAGAAATATTTTAACGTATTTAAAATCGCGTAGAAATATTTTTCCATATTACGTAACTTAAAAATCACATTTTTAAGATACGTAAATAATTTTTCACCACAATTTCATTACTGTAAAATATTTCTTGACCTTTAAAAATTCCTTTTTAACTTTTCTCAAAATAATATAACTTTACACTTCATTTAATATATTTTCTTACTCAAGAAAATATTTTTCCATAGCTTTTTTTTTCAAGAAATTCTTTTCAAAATATAATTCACAAAATCACTTTTTCATTGATGTAAATCAACGTTTCAAAACTTAACATTTTCTAACATATTTCAAAACTTGAAAATAAGTTATACGTTAGTAAATTTTCAAAACACCATTATATTCTCCATTTTTCCCAAATCAATTTTAAAATCAATTCTCTTCAAAACAAATTAAAATTCAAACCCTTGCAACTTTTCTTTTTCATTTTCATATGAAAATTCATTTCTCAAGTGATAAAATACTTTGATTTCTCTTTCTAAAATCCTTATACTAAAATATTTTGTTCAAACATTTTGTTTCCACTTTAAAATTACTTTGTTTCATAAAAACCAAAATTATTCCAACCTCCAAAAATCGTAGAATTGAAGCCATCAAATATTTTCCTCCTAAATTGATATGATTTTACACAAATAAAATCATTAAAAATTCTTTATTTTCAAAACCGAAATCTTGATGGTCCATAAAAAACCAAACCCATTTGTTCAAATTCATTTTTACTTTCCTTACAAATCCTTTTTCACTTTCTTTGCAAATCCTTAAAATTATCATGCTATTTTCATTTAAATCTCATGTTTAGTAAAACACTTAGAAACTTTTTACACAAAATAAATCAATAAAAATCTTTTTAAAAGCGTATTCATGTACTTTCTTTGAAAAATAAATTCTTTGTTTATTTTCCTTACTTTTCTGAACATCTATTTTCATCATTCAAGAAAATATTAATTTTGTGAACACCTATCTTGAGGTGTCTTGTTCAAATCCACCATGTTCTAAACTCAAAAATCAATTCTTTTGTTCTTGAAAATTTTCAACATGAACCCTAATCAACGCTTCAAAACCGTATTCTTTCCTTGGCATTTATGGAGCCAAAAATCAATTTCCTTTTCACCATCAAGTCATGGATATACATATATATTTCATCATAAATAATATAAGATATCATCAAAGCCATAAAAGCATGTATAGATATCAAGATATCATCAAAGCTATAAAATCATGCAAAGCATATCTAAGATAGAAAATTAATCAAAGCTCATAAACACCCATAAATTAATTACATGACCATAGATATGAATCCTCACATGGATTCCACATCCATCAAATAAAATACCATCTCTACCACCATGCTTGGTTGGTGAGATAGATCTCCTCTTACCTCAAGATCCTCCAAAGCTTCTTGATTTGTTTCTTTTTTAAGTCTTTCACCACCAACTTCTCAAATACAAAACAAAACACAAGTTAATTAACATATCAAGTTTCGATTAAGAGGAACAATGGATCAAACATGGTTTAGATCATGAAAAAGAAAGAAGAAATGAAGTTTTCCTTACACTTCACCATAAATACTTATAACATAGATCTTGAAGAAACTCCTTGAAGATGAATGATTTAGAAGAAGTCTTCAACATGAAAGCTTAGAATATCATGGAGATTCAAGATCTAAGGTTGGATGAAATTAAAAGAGCTTGGATGGTGATTTTAGGGGTTTTGATCGAATAATATCTCTTGAAGAACAAAGATGAAATTTTTGATTTTTGATAGAAACTTGAAGCTTGAATTTGAAGATCAAGATGAATGATTTTGGAAAAACTCATAACTGTAGAGATTTTTAGAATGATGTTTAGGTTTAGAAAATCAAGTTGGATGAAATTTTTAAGTGATGGAAGGTGCTCTTGGAGGGCTTGGCGAAATAGAGAAGAAAGGAGATGGATAGAAAATTTTAAGTTTCCTTCGAAAATGAATCAATGAAGACCAAGGAAGACAATAACGATTTAAAGCATGATTATGGTCTTCCAAACTCCTTCATGCAGCACCAAAACTGTGCCCCTCCTTGAGCATTCTCCTTGGAGTGCAAAAATCAAAAGTAGTTCATTATGATGCTAACTCGACCAAACGTTTAAAAATACATAAAGGCTTTGTCTCTTTGTTAAACACTCCAAAACCATCACCTTTCTTCATAATGCAAATAAAGTTGTCTTCATTATTTGCCACCATTTGAAGATTTCTAGCCATTGATTAAATGGTTAAGATTTAGGTAGATTTTTAATTTTGAAAACTAAATCTGAAAAATTGGATTTTTCTCCTTTAAATTTAAATCTTATGTGTCTCCAAAATTAACAAGATTATTTTTTTCAAATTTTAAATTCATAATTAACATTTTAGAAGACCAAATGATTAATTCTTCCCATAAATAACTTTTTAAGATTAAATCTCCACCCTTGATTACATCTATGGTTGATATCAAAGAACATTTTATTTTTCACAATTGATTAAATCAATGGTTATTATAGCGCTTTATTAAGTTTGTTTCTTCACATTTGATTAAATCAATCTAATATTCAAATAAGTATTCTCATCCAAGGGTATAAATCAAGTCAAGCTCTCTTTGTTCACGCAGTATAATATTTATTCTCAGTATCCTACAAATAATATTTTTTTTGTATTTTTATTATCCGATAATTAAATACAAAGTATAAAATAAAGACAATAAATTTTTAAAACTCGTTTCAGATTAGGGTTTAGTAAGATCCACTATCTCCGTCTAAGCAAGACAAATTTTTCTATGCGTGAAAAATTTTTACTTTCTTAGGCCCACGAAGGTCACCTGGGCCCACATGGGACCACATGGGCCCACATACATGAGTCAAAAAATATAATCATCCACAAAAATCACAAAAATTAGAAAATGCACAAATATCAAATCAGATTCGTAAATTAATTACCTAACGGTAAAAATTAAATTACGTAAATTTTTTGCGAAAATTTTTATTTTCGACACGGAAAGTAAATCACTCAAAACGATCAAATCTTAATAAACAAAATAATTTTACAGTGCTCAGAAATTACTAAATAGTAAAATAGTTCAAAATTCTTGTTTATCTGAGAAATTTATACGATAGATATAGGTTAATATCGCATTTACCCATAATCAATTCCTAAATCTAAATTCACATACCGAGCCCATCTTTTAGGTGTTCGAGCTTTCCATTTTAATTGAAAAAGTGATTAATGGTAATTTCATGTCTTGCATCTAATTTATTTTAATTTCCATTACACTGTTTGAACTATATTTCTTTTAATCTTACATCATTTTTCTTTAAATATTACTTTTTACATTATTTTTAATGTTTGTGATTAAGTGAAAAAATTGATTAAAAAAAGTGATATGATTAATGATATGATAAATAGTGTAAAAAGTGATGTGATAGAAAAATATAATAAGAAAATAATAGTTATTTTTTTAATTTTCCTTACCAAAAGTAGAGTTTGGCCACTTCCAATCGAATTGAGAAAGATGTGTGTGTGTGTGTGTGTGTGTATATATATATATATATTGTAAAACAAAATTGATTTTGGAGTGGGATCCATGAAGTTTTCAGAAAGACTCCATTACAAGGAACATTAATATTATGTTTGGATGACAGGTAATGAGGGAAAAAGAAAGGAAATAGGGGGAACTAAAATAATTTTTTGTGTTTGGGAATTTTAAAATATTACACAATATATAAATTATCAAATTAGTTAGTTAGTTATTATGTTGTTAACTACTGACAGTTAGGTTAGTTAGAATCAATTAACCAATTTAGTTGGTTTCTGTTATGTATCATAGTGGTATATATACCACTTTCTGTTCAATGAGAAGACATGGAGTCGATCGATGAAGATAGCTTTGAATGCCAAGAACAAATTTGGATTTGTTGATGGTTCAATCTCAAAACCAGACGGCACTGATCCTGTGCTTCTTGCTTCTTGAGAACGAAACAACAATATTATAAGTTCTTGGTTGTTACATTAAATTTCTAAAGAGATCTCTGCAAGTGTGATTTACTTAGATTCTGCTCAAGCTATTTGGGAAGATTTGCGAGATCGTTTCCAACAAAGCAATGGACCAAGATTATTTCAGCTGAGGAAAGACATGATGAGTCTTTCACAAGGTTCTCTATCTGTTATTCAATACTTTACCAAACTCAAGATTATTTGGGAAGAGATGAGTGAAAATCGTCCTTTGATCCATTGCACATGTGGTGGAGCCAAGCCACTGAAAGATCATTTTCAATCTGAATATGTGATGAGTGTCTTGATGGGTTTGAATGACTCCTTTGCTTAGACTCGTGGTCAAATTCTACTAATGGAGCTACTCCCTCTAATTAACAAAGTTTTTTCCTTGATTCTACAAGAAGAAAAGCAGTGTGAGATTGGCATTGTTCAATCTCAGATTTCTTCATCACAAGCTGCCTTTGCTATGAAATCTTTTAATCCAAAACAGAATTCAGATTCTGTGCTGAAATCTGGACACAAAGATCGACCATTATGTACACATTGTGGTGTTTATGGCCATGTTAAAGAGAAATGTTTCAAACTTCATGGTTTCCACTTGGATACAAGAAAAATTTCAAGAACAGAAATATTGGTTCTATCAATCAAGTTTCTGATTCAATTTCTATTCAGACTAGTTCCAATATTGTTCAATTCACTCTAGAACAGTATCAACAATTATTGTCTGCCATTACAACTCAGATCTCTCAAGCTACAACTCCAAATGTGTAGCACATTGCTTCATCACCATCCTCTCTAATAGGTATTGTTTTGTCTACAATTCAATTTCAAGAATCTCTGAATCCTTATTTTTGGCCATTGGACTCTGGTGCAACAAGTCACATCACATGTTCTGTACAAAATTTTATTCAGCATTCTTCTTTGATTAATGCCTTTGTTACTCTTCCAAATAAAGCTACTGTCCAAGGTCATTCTATAGGTTCAGTACATCTAAGTCAAGATTTAATTCTTCATAATGTTTTATACATTCCTCAGTTTCATGTCAATCTTATTTCCATTAGTGCCTTGTTAAAATGTTGTTCCTATTCAGTGGCATTCACAACTAATTCCTTTTGTATACAGGATCTCAGCAGCTCGAAGGTGATTAGCAGGGGTAACCTGATTGGAGGACTTTATGTCTTCAAACTAGTTTTCTCCTCCTCATTAAAGGCTGCACCAAGTTCTACTAATCATGTTCCAGTTCTTTCTTCAATTTTGTCTGTTGTATCTAATTCTGTTGTATCTGATATTGATTCTGATTTTTCTTCCTCAAATCATGTACACAGTATCAATTTAGTCTCCTTTGATACCTGGCATGCCAGGCTAGGTCATTTGTCAAATAAAGTTTTACACAAACTCAGTAAACAAGTATCTTTTCCTTTAAATAAATCTACACATAATTTTTTGTGTTCTATATGTCCTTTAGCTAAGTTTCAAAGGCTTTCATTTTCTTCAAATAATCATGTTTCTGCTGCACCATTTGATTTGATACATTGTGATATATGGGGTCCTTATCACATTCCTACTTATGATGGCAAGAGATATTTTTTATCTCTAGTAGATGACTGCACACGTTTTACATGGACATATCTCATGACAACAAAATCAGAGGCCACAACTCTGTTACATCAGTTTTTTGCACTAGTAGAAACTCAATTTGGTTCTATCATAAAACAACTGAGATCCGATAATGCCAAGGAGCCTACATTGACTGAGTTCTTGAAGACCAAGGGTGTAATTCATCAGTTTTCATGTGTGCACAGACTAGAACAAAATTCTGTGGTAGAAAGGAAGCACCAACACTTGCTAAATGTAGCAAGATCTTTCTATTTTCAATCTAAGGTGCCTATTGCATTTTGGGGAGAATGTTTGCAAACTGCCACTTTTCTGATCAATAGAACTCCAACACCATTATTGCAATTTCAATCTCCTTTCCAGAAGCTGTATAACAAAGCACCTGACTGTGAGGCACTGAGGGTTTTTGGTTGTTTGTGTTTTACAGCCGCTTTGTCATCAAACAGAACCAAGTTTTGTCCTAGAGCTGTTCCATGTGTTTTCATGGATTATCCTCTTGGTTATAAAGGATACAAATTATATAATCTTGAAACCAGACAGTTTCTCATTTCTAGAGATGTTCACTTTCATGAATCAGTTTTTCCATTTCACACCTTATCTGATTCAACTTTCAATAATAACCTTTTTTTGGATTTAGTTTTACCAATTCCTCAACAGGATATTCCACTACAGCCCATCATACTACCTTCCACCTCATCACAAATCATTCCTTCCTCCTCCACCACTGCCTCACAACCTGTTGTCTCAGCACCTAGAAGATCAACAAGACCTTCCAGACCTCCAATCTATTTACAATAATACAATTGCAATCTGGTTTCAACATTATATCCTCTTCAAAATCACTTGAAATATGACAATCTCAGCTTGCCATACAAACAGTTTGTTATGACAGTTGATTCTGTATATGAACCAACATTTTACCATCAGGCCATAAAGTATCCTGAATGGCAACACGCCATGGCCCTTGAGCTACAAGCCATGTAAGATAATAATACATGGGAAGTTGTTTCACTACCAATAGGTAAACACAAGATTGGTTGCCGCTGGATTTACAAAGTTAAATACAAATCCGATGGCACAGTCGAAAGGTACAAGGCTAGATTAGTAGCCAAGGGCTACACTCAACAAGCTGGAGTTGATTTTTTAGATACCTTCTCACCAGTTGCCAAGCTTACCACTGTTAGAGTACTGCTCTCCATTGTTACCATCAAAGACTGTAAATTCTTGCAGCTTGACATCAACAATGCTTTCCTAAATGGAGAACTCTTTGAAGAGGTATACATGGAACTTCCTTTAGGTTACCACTGTAAAAGGGATAATTTAGTATGCAAACTAAACAAGTCTATATATGGTCTTAGACAAGCATCTCGGCAATGGTTTCAGAAATTCTCTACTGCTCTCCTTACTCATGGATTCAGTTAATCCAAGAGTGATTATTCACTTTTTTCATGAAGAACAGGTGCTTCTTTGGTCATTTTGTTAGTTTATGTTGATGATATAATAATTGTCAATGCATCAGATTCTGTCATTCAAGATGTTCAGTTTTTACTTCAACAATTATTCAAACTCAAAACACTAGATGACTTGAAGTATTTTCTTGGTCTGGAAATAGCAAAGTCAACAAAGGGGATTTATTTGTCTCAAAAGAAATATACCATCTCTTTGCTTGATGATACAAGTTACTTAGACTCCAAACCAATAAATTTATCTATGGATCCTAATCTGAAACTCAACAATACAGATGGTGATCCACTTGAAGATGCTTCCATGTATCGAAGAATAATTGGAAGATTGATGTATTTGACCATCTCAAGGCCAGACATTTGCTATGCAGTAAACAAGTTAAGTCAGTATATGAGTTCCCCTAGAGCTCCTCATCTTCAGGCTTTACATCACCTGCTGCGGTACTTAAAAAATTCCCCAGGACAAGGTTTATTGTTCTCTGCATCTTCTTCACTTCGCTTCACAGCATTTGCTGATGCTAATTGGGGAGGATGTCTTGATACCAGGAGGTCCACTACAGGCTTTTGTATTTTTTTGAGGGATTCCTTGATAGCTTGGAAATCAAAGAAACAATACACGGTATCAAGATCTTCTGTTGAATCTGAATATAGAGCATTAGCTAATGTTGCCAGTGAAATAACATGGCTTACAGCCTTGTTAATGAATTTTGAAATTCAGTTGGACACAGCAGCTATGGTGTATTGTGATAATCAAGTTGCTATTCATCTTTCCACTAATCCTACCTTTCATGAAAGATTCAAACATATGGAGATTGATTGTCATTTTATTAGAGAAAAAGTAAATCAAGGTTTAATCACTCTGGTTCATGTTAATTCTCAACATCAACTTGCTGATTTATTAACAAAACCAATAAATGCTACTCATTTTCACAGTCTTATGTCCAAGTTGAAAATATTAGACTTTTACTTCCCTCCTTGAGGGGAAGTATTACACAATATGTAAATTATCAAATTAGTTAGTTAGTTATTATGTTGTTAACTACTGATAGTTAGGTTAGTTAGAATCAATTAACTAATTTAGTTGGTTTCTGTTATGTATCATAGTGGTATATATACCACTTTCTGTTCAATGAGAAGATACTGAAAATTCATTTTTCACATACACGAGTTCTAATATAAAATGTACAGGAATGGAACGGAACACATGGAGAATCATTCTCTCCTCTTCTCCTTAAATGCTTAATTTTTGTTTTCCCTAAAATTGAGGTGGAATGGAGGAAACACATGTTCCGTTCATTCCTGTTAATGAATCTTTTAAACAAAGAGGGACGAAACTATGTTCCATTCCTTTCCTTTCATTTTCGATTTATCCCCACCTATTCTGTTCCATTCTATTAATAAAAAAAATCCAAACACAAGGTAAAATATTAATTCTAACTATTGAAATCAAATAAATTTAAAAAAATATCTTTATATTAATACTTTAAAAGTAATTATGCTTTATAATATTCAGTTGAAATAGTCAGTAGGCCCATTTGCATCTCTAAATGAATTATATATTAGCCCTTTTTTAATAACATAAAATAACAATTTATTGAAGCCCAAGAAAAATGCTCTAATTAACATCCTTTAGTCTCCCTCTTTGTATATGTGCTTCTCTGTTTATCTTTCCCTTTTTTTCCAAACCATCATAAAACAAAACTCTACATTGCTTCCTTCTTCATCCTCACTAGTCTCTCTCTTTAGGCCATGGTTTCCAAAAAAAAAAAAAAGTTTTTCTTTCCTGTCATTGCTAGTGTGATAAACTCATTCTTCCTCCTCCCCGTACCTACTTCTCTCCCTCAATTATTCATTTTGGTGCTGTCAATGCAAGCATCAGAAAAACGAAAAAAATAGCATTTTTATATATTGTTCAACTAATTTAAGCCATCATAGGCCACACACTCGTAAGCCATCATAGGCCACACACTCGTAAGCCATCATTGAAGTTAGCTTTTTAAGTTTTTGATGTTAGATTTTGTTTGGGCATTTTTTACCCGTTTTGATTGAAATATATTACGAGTGTATTTTAATTAACTTATTTTATATTTAAAATAATTTATAATAAAAATTTATTGGTAAAACTTTTGAAAAATAAACTATTAAGACAAGACACGTAATGATTTTAAGAGGACCAAGCTAATTTTATGTCCCCACTTTTTGGTAATGATTTTAAGAGGACCAAGCTAATTTTTAAGTCCCCACTTTTTCGTGATGATTTTGCGTTGAGTCTAGTGAAAGATAATTACGTCTCAACTAGAGCAAAAGCCTTACATATAATTGCACACAGTACAACCATGGGCTTATATGTATCATAGGAAGTCTATAACAAATTTAAAACTGAGTGTTATCTATGTACATTTTATGGGAAGAACTCCAAGGATGGAGACGCCATTAGTGATCAAAGAGTCTACTTCAGAGCCTGACTACTTGCCAGTGAAGAGCTTCAAGGATGCCAAATTGGTTTTCTGGACGGAAACGGTGAAGATATGGAGGATAGCATGCCCAGTGTCACTGTCCTCATTGTTTCAGTACCTCACAAACTCCTCAACTTCCATCTACGCTGGTCATCTTGGAGACATTGAGCTCTCTTCTATCTCTGTTTACCTAGGTGTTATCAGTTCCATCTGTTTTCATTTGCTGGTTAGCACCTGCCTCACCTCTCTCATTCATCCAAAGCTTGGTGCTTTCTTTTGATTTCTGAACACCCAATAGGAAACGGATCCTGTCTTGTATCATGAGAGGTATGTTATTTACAAAGGGTAAAATTTATGGATATCGCATGTGGTAAGAAAAAATATATATATACCGCATGCGGTATATAAATTTAAACAGGAAAAAATTTCGATTCCACCTAATAATGAAGTTACCAAATTTAGTAATCTACAGTACTATATATTAAATTAGAGAAAATTTATTACTTAATAGTAATTTAATCTCTTATTTTATTCTCCATATGGGTCATTTTTAACTCTTTTTTAATTTTAAATTTAAATTCTTTTTCAACTAATTATACTTTCTTAATTTGCATTTTATTTAAAATTTTGACAATACACGAGATATTTATTAATGAGTAATTAATTACATTTTGATCATTTAAAAATATATATGACATCACATTCATCTTTTATTTATATATACATTAAGTTAAACTTCTAACGATATATGCCACATCAAATTAATTCTTTAATGTCACATTTTTATCACAAAATTAGTGATTGAAATGACATCAAATTGGTCCTTGATGATAATAATTATTATTAAAGGAATAATTTGATCGATGTCAGTGATAGATGAAGGGCAAATGTAATGTCGCATATCTTTTATGGACCAAAAATGGATGTTTATTCTCTTTTTTTATTTGTCATATGTGTTTTTTCATCTGATCTAGCTTTTGACGAGCAAAATTGCAGTTTGGTATGTCAACTGCACTGGTGACACTTTGTGGCCAAGCTAATGGCGCAGGGCAAATTGAATCTACTGGTATTTATGTTCAAAGGTCATGGATTGTACTCGTTGCCACTTGCATACTCCTCTTGCCTATTTATGTATATGCCACGCCAATCTTAGAGTTTCTTGGCCAAGAAAAACACATAGCTGATCTTGCTGGCAAATATTCTATGCAAGTAATTCCCCTCATGTTTTCCTATGCCATCAGTTTTCCCATCCAGAGATTTCTTCAGGCCCAGAGCAAAGTTAAAGTGATCATGTGCATATCATTTGTGGCTTTACTCATTGAAAATGGGCTGCTTTACATCTTCATCTGTGTATTCGGTTGGGGTATAACTGGCTTAGCTATGGCCAATAATATCACAGGGTGGGGGATTGCTATAGCTAAGGTTGTCTATGCTGTTGGTTGGTGCAAGGAAGGGTGGACTGGGTTGTCTTGGTTGGCTTTTAGGGATTTGTTGGCCTTTACTAGACTAAGTCTTGCCTCATCTGTAATGAATTGCTTAGAGCAATGGTATGTTACTTGCACTATACTCCTTGCTGGTCAACTAGACAATCCTGTGATTGCTATCGGTTCTTATTCCATTTGGTAAGATAATCAACTTTCACTCATTTGCAGCTGTTTGTTTAGATTGGTTAGAATACACACTTTTTTCATTATTTTTCTTATATCAGTGCTACTTCTCAGCGCTTTTGCTCTCTTGGTTTTCTTCAATAATTGACTTTTATATTTTAGCTTCAATATTCAGGCTTGGACCGCCATGCTGCTCCTTGGAATAAGTACTGCCACAAGGTGATTGATAAGAAAATATTTTTTGTACCATTAAATTTGACATCTTATATAGACATCGTATGTTAATGTGAGTATGGGTGGATACTAAATTATACTGTAATCCAAGATAAAATAGACATATATACCATATGACCATGTAAATTATATATTAAAAATACAAAAACAGAATTTGAGTGATATAAACTAAACACAACATCACATTAGCAATGTTAGGTAAAGGCATCAATTTGGAGGGTCTGCCTCATTTGAGCTAGCCTATTGCGGGTCAAAATAATTTCATGTTGGGTTGGGTCGGATCAAAAGTATTATGGGATAGCAAATTGTTAGCCAAATCTTGCTATTTGAGAGTGGACACGCCTATCCATTGGTCTCGAATTATATTTTTTTTCAATTTTTCTTGAGTTTTCAACAATTAAAATTTTTATTTTTATGCTTTATTGTAATTTTTTTTTCTCTTGCATAGTATAAATCCTAACAAACATTAACTAATAGAGTTTTTTTATACAAATATTAATTTATATTAGAGATAATAAGTGTAAAATCATTTACACATCATATAAATTATTAGATAGCACTCTAATAAACAATTAGACATTGGGTTATTAGGCCAACCTAGCTTATTACCAATCAACCCAAGTCGGGTCGGGCTAAGATCGAGCTGACCTATCCCAAATTATATTTGGATTTAAAAATTGGATAATGTTTGATCCTACAATGCCACTTTCGTGAAACGTTAAACGAAATTAAAAGAACATCAATCGATCATGGGTCAGTCTGTTACACACGTGGAGAGCACATTTGGGCCAGTATCTACTGAAGGCCGATTAAAAAGATTAATTTCGCCTCGAAACGTTAGCCAACACGTTGTGCCAGGTCACGACCTCAGTATTTTAAAAAAAATAGTTTTTATAACTAAAACGTTAAGCTATAAGTCCTGTTATTTGAGACTAAACTATTTTTAGTTGGATTTTAAGTTTTATTTTTTCACACGTCTATTGACTTTTAAGTTTTATTTTTCATACATTACTATTTTTATTTTTCCTTTTTTTCTTGAGTTTTCAACAGTTTGCCTCACCAATATTCCCTCTAGTTAATTTTTTTTATGCTTTATTAGGAGAAGTTTAGGAGATTTTTTAGAATATATCAATTGCATAGTTCCATATTTTTTAGGATATTAGGTACAAATATTAATATATATAAGTATATATTAAAATATTGTAAATTTACATTATAGAAATGATATTAATGAATTATGAATTTTTTTCTTAAAATTTTATATATATATATATATATATATATATATATATATATATATATATATATAGAGAGAGAGAGAGAGAGAGAGAGAGAGAGAGAGAGATTTATGTATAGGTCGATCTTATAATTTTTAAACTTGATGTGTTTTCGTGTTTAAGATCGTGTCTAAATATTACATATTTGCTTTCCAACGATCTTGTTGCATTTTGTACATTTATTTATTTTCTTTTTCTTTTTCACTTGTTACAATTTTAATTGGACAGATGCATTTGTGCTGTCGTGAATAATTTTGTAGAAAATTGTTCGCAGCAAATAGCACTGCTCTTAAAAATTTTATCAGTTCAATCTGTATATCTTAATGAGCTATTCAGGTTGACGGGCCGGTCAATTTTAAAACTCCTAATTTTAGGTAAATGAAATTATTTGAAATTACATGAAAGCCCTTGGTGTTCCATGTAATTCAATAATACATTATTACATTTAATTGATTATTATATTTAATTCCAAAGGATTTTATTGATTGTACATTTTTCATGTAATTCTTTCAATTCTTACACTGATTATTGATTCTATGCCCTCCAAGTGTTCGTGTCTCTAATACGCTTGGCATGTCGCATCCAAGAGCAGCCAGATACTCTTTCTTTGTGACAATGTTTCAGTCTCTCCTCCTTGGGATTTTATTCATGACTGTTATTTTCTTGAGTAAAGAAAACTTTGCCATAATCTTTACCAACAGTGAGGATATGATAAGAGCTGTGGGTGATTTAGCATACCTTCTTGGTCTAACTATCCTTCTTAGTAGTGCTTCACAAGTGATATCAGGTAACTATTAGCTTCGGCAACTTCAATAGTTTATTCTGTAACATAAAGTCTCAATCTCATGTCATGAGCGTTCTTCTATTATACCACTAATGCTACTTTAATAACCTTTTGTTTGGGGACATGTCCTTAGGTGTGGCCATTGGAAGTGGATGGCAAGTTATGGTTGCTTACATAAACTTGGCCTGTTATTATATTGTTGGACTCTCTCTTGGAATTTTCCTTGGTTTCAAGCATCATTTAGGGGTCAAGGTAAGAACCTTCTTGCTATGAAAAATGTTTCTTTCCTTTATCATCAGAGGCTGTTTATATTGAGTAATTTGTAATAGTAACTTTACTTCTATTGGGAAAGTACTATGGCTTGATCTCCAACTTATCTATTATAATTTCCCTTTCCTGCAAATTTACACCTAAATGGTTTTGTGGATGTAGGGTCTCTGGGGAGGCACAATGTGCGGCAGTATTCTTCAGATTTCAGCTGGACCAAGGAGGTAACCAGTGGCGGATATTGGGTGAAAATTTTGGGGTGGTAAAAAAATATTATCACTTTATTAATAATTTAGCTATATCATACAAAGTTAAAAGACGGTAAGACTAGAGCAAATTATTTTATACCACGCTAGAAACAAGGCAATAAAAATAGAGTTTTTGGTGTAGAAAGATTATTTTTTAAAAAGTTCATATTTTTAACAAAAAGAAAAACGTTTATGCAATGAGCATTAAGTAGCATGGTGTTGTTCTAATTCAGTGTTCTAGCAACTAATCGTAATACTGGAAAAATGTTGTTGTTGTTGAACGCCGAGCGGTATTAAACTCTTAACTATTTTTAATAGAAAGTAATTTTTAAGTTGGTACAGTCTATCATATGCATTCAAATCATTATTTGATATGTGTAAGGTAGTGAGAATCATCATAAACTTACACCAATTATTAACAATACTTTTACATATATCAAATAATAATTTGAGTACTTAAGTAATAACGTGATAAACTATGTCTATATAAGAATTTCTCTTTAATAGATTAGGTTGATGCCTTTAATGAGTCAAGTTTAATGACTATAATGGATAAATTTAATTAATTCATAGGCTTAAAAGATAGATATATATGTTATAACGACTATTCAAAAACTATGGGAGGGTAAGTGTAGTAACTTTTGTTTAAATTTTTTTTTGGGAAGGGGTTGCGGGGCCCCAGTCTCAAAGCTCCGCCTCCAGAGGTAATAAAGTAGGATCTTTTCAACAAACAACCATTTGTGAACACCCAAGTCCAAGTTTTTGCAATGATTGATTTGTATGCTAATTATCCTACCAAGTTAAGCTATTAAATTTCGTTCTTAACATGCATCAAGCGATAATTGGTTTTGGCTAGAACTTGTAAGCAAGACAGGCGAGGCAGGACAAATCTACTATTACCTCTTGTTAAAATTGTTTAAAATCGTAAAGATATGTCTGATGATTTGATCAGACTATCAGAGGTTTAGGTATGGATTTATACTACAACATCATCAGCTGAAAATATTTTTGTAACTTGTGAAGCCATGGAATTGGTGTTTGTTTTCCATATAATTCAAAATATTCTCGGGTGCTAGACCTGTGTGTTTTCTTTTCATATTTTTTCCCCTATGTATAGTGTAATATATGAGAAATGTGATTGTAGGTGGAGCAAACAGCTAATCGCATGCGAATCTGGAGCTCGAAAAACCTCCAAAAGGACATGATAGAAAATGTTATATGAGAAGCCATTTTAAAAGAATATTAAGTTAAGACAGAAAATTTCAGTTGCAGGGCTGGGATGATGTTCATATGCCCCCTTTAATTTTGCTAGTTGACCCAGCCTGACTACGGTCCTGTACATAGTCAATTTAGAGTCTAGAGCTTTATGGAGTCATGTATCAATAAAGGAAATGGATCCTATGTAGCTTTGTTAGAACTACATGAAATCTGGAACACGAAAAATATGTTGTTATAATAATATAGATTATATGAGTAGTATACGTTTTCTCAACAATTTTTATTATTATGGACTCATTCACCAACAAAATTATTGTAAAATAATAAGAAATATATAATCTGAATCTCTGATATCTTCTTAAAGAGAAAAACTCATAATATATATAAAATGTTAAAAGCGAAAATACATTTTATGTTTAGTAGCGATGTGGGCATTGTAATTCCCCACCTTTCACTTCCATTTATTAAATCGGTAATCCATAATATTTTGTTGATATGAGTGTGGTCTTTACAGAATAACTTCAAATTATTTGTATTGGTCAGAATGAAGATTATTCTTTTGTCCCGTTTATTTCTTTTTCTAAAAAAATTGTTAGTTTTTCTCATTTTTATTTTTATTTTCCCCAGTGTTAAAGAGTTTCCAATAAACTGGACTTATCGGAGAGCGCCTAAATGTTCTGTATATATGGCAGTCCTTCAGTGTTTTTTTCATTAGAATTCTATTCATAATTTTTCTTTCGTATTTCGATAGCCAGAGAGTAAACAGGAGCTGTAAGATTTTGCCAGAGGGATGTCTGTCTAACCCTGGCGTACCTCCTTGGGCCTTGGCTCTTGTAACAGTGTTCAATCAGTTTTCTGGATATGGATCAATACCATTTTCCATGTCTTTTTAATGTTTACCATGAAGGGTAGGTAATACGGTCCTGTTCTAGATTTTTAAAGTGCGTACACTTTGAAAGAGTATAGTGTAAATCTCATAATAGTTTAAGACCCAATAAAAATCACCTAAAAGTGCAGTACACCAAGATGAAAAAATATTCTAACCTAGTGTTATGATAAATCTAAAGATTGGATTAATGTCTGAGTGGTAGTGCGGGGTTGACATATTCTAATTTCTAACAATCTGCGTCAGAAATGAATTTAAAAATGAACTAGATTCACAATTACAGAGTACATGTATTGCTGTTGATTTCATCCGAGTCTGTTAAGATTGTAAGTTTTTTCCCAAATCCTATGATTATAACGTTAAGCACATGCTTAGTAGACGTAATTCATCCTTAGTGATTGCAGCGCTACCCTGGGCAAATATAGACGACAGATAATTTATCTAAGTATAAAGTTTCAACACACATTCTCGTCAAAGATTCTAAATAATAAATACTACCAAAAAAAGGTAGCATGTCCAAAAACACCAGGCTTCCTGAAGACAAAATTACAAAGCGAAATCTTAAAGTCACTGAAATTTCATGTTGGTACATACAATCTCAAAAGCAATCTACTCGGCATCTTTTTTCTTCTTAGACACTCTGTATCCACCAACCACACAAGCATGGTCTCGCTCAAATGGTTCAAGGGTGACTTGCTCAAAAGGCTTAAATTGATCTGCCTTCAGCTTGTTGACTTCACTGGCAAACACTGACTCAGCAGGGACTGTGGAGTCTATGCAGTTAGCCTAACATATACGAGGAAATTAAGTGAGCACGATTTAGCAAAACAACAGTAGATAATTTAGCAACAAGCCATCACTAAACAGTGACTTACCAACCAAAGAACGAAAAAATAAATTCAAAATTACATGAAAATTTACCTTTATACAACATTCTTAATTAAAATTAGGGATTTACTAAAGAATGCACTAGTTAAGCAGCATTTAATACCCCTATTAAAAGCTTTAATTACTTATAGAAGTAAGTATTAAGTGTTTTTTGTGATCCCAAATCTCATTTAAATATTCATATTAATTTAGCATGTTCGCCATACTAAAGACATTTTGTTGCGATAAATGATAAAACCTAATAAGTCTAAAAAACATGATTAGATTTCTTTTTTATTAAATTTGATCTGAGACATGATTAGATTTGTGAACAAACCTTGATTGAAATAACAAAATGACCTCCTGCTTTGAGATAATATGAAGCATTCAGCCCTAAAATCCTTGCCTGCAATGGTCACCAAAAAACTGATCCTTAGACTAACAGGAGATTCAACCTTACGGATTTGGTTGGCATTGTATAGAAAACCTTTTTTTCCAAAAGAATTCATTTCTAGCAAAGGTAGAAAGTAAAGAAATACACAAATTAACATCATATGACTGAACACAAACAAAAATTGGACAGTTCATACATCATATTACATCCAGTATATAAACAATGGAAAATAATGTGAATAGTATTTCTTAACACAAGATAGAGAAACACACAAACAAAAACCAATTTAAAAGGTAACTCGTTATTACACCAGAACTGTTGTCAATTTGAGAAAAATAATAAATTAATATAGAGGAAGAAAAGAGAGAAACAAAACAAATTGATGTACATCAGAAACTCGGGTCTGCATCATCCATGATGTCTTGAAGGGGAATCCGAGTAACTCATCATGTGCACAGAATAACCAATATTGAATAGAGTAATGTTCAAGTGAATAAAAATATAATAAATCTTGCAACAAAAAAACACTTAAGAAAATAAGCACTGGATTGTAAAATCAGATAGTTTTGAGAAACCAAAAGCAAAACATTACAAAAGAACTCTAAATAAAACTGAAAGCTTTTAAGAATACTTTTAAATCAAAAGGTATACAAAATAAATATATAAAAAGATTTGTTCTGTGCAGCATGAAAGTGCTAAGAGGATATAGTTATTGAAACTATATATACTAGGTAGTGGCTCAATAAAATAATGATCATAAACAATATCAAAGATATTAAATAGACAAATGCGAAACAGAAGTGATGTGAGGAGATACCTGACTTGAAATTTGACAGCCTTAAAGAAGAATGAATGAGTAAAATCAAATGAACAATAAATATTTAGCAATACAGATTGAAGTACATCACTGTCATGGAACACTACTATATAGGGGCTTAAAAGACACAGGAGACATCATGTATAACTATTGTATATTTTAAGGTAGATTTGTGGAGAAATTTAAACTTCACCTGATCAGGCTGAGCAACATCAGAAAATATCACATCTACCATGCCAACCAACATCCTGTACTTCGCTGGATGTCTAGCATCTTCAATAATGGGTATAATATTAGTACGCTTCTTTGCCATATTGACCAAGTCACGACCACTTCTATGAGAGAATTCTACTGCATAGACAACTCCTGTCTACATACATAGAACAATATATTCTAAGCAGCCCCTGTCAACCTTACATGTAAAGATGATGCAAATTTGGATTAGTCCATACCGGGCCAACAATGTCAGACACATGAGAGACAGTTGTTCCAGAAGCAGCTCCTAGGTAAAGAACTCGGGCTCCAGGTTTCTTTATTAGACAAAAGATGCAAAAAAGTTATAGATGTTAAGATACAGTATTTGGATCACAATGCCAAGGCAAAGCACATGTTATAAAGCAATGAAACTTCTTACAATCCATATGTTGTCAACCCCACCAAGGATGGCAGCAGCCAACTTGGAGCGAAAAGGGTTCCAAATTCTATATTCATCTTTTGTACCATCTTCATTCTGCAGAATGTAACAATTCTTATGTCAAGAACATATTATGAAATAAAAATAAATTAATCAGAAAGGATCTGAAAATTAAGGAAATGATTCTGAAAATTATTGCAAGGCATTACGTAAAGATAGCCAACAATATACTCATTACTCAACAACATAAATAGAGCATTTAATTTTTCCATTTAAAGACTAAGACTAAATATTAAGACAATTTTGCAAGCTTGGACATGAAATTACAATATTTTATTTAATTTAATTATTATTGTCATCATCAAGTATGTAGATCTAGGCCATTAAAAAATGATTAAACAAGAGAGAAATATTAATGTGTCGTCCAATATATCCTAACAGAAGGGAGTGATTCCAAACCGCCAAACAAGAGGCTACATGTATAAGTATAACAGTAGATAAAAACCAATTAACAACACAAGTTTGCTTCTTAATATTTTCATGCATGCTTATTTGAATATAATGACACCTTTTCCTGCAAATTAAAAAAAATTAAAAAAAATAAATCAGTTAAAATCACACTACCACGTATGAGAAAGAAAACAACCTGCACAGTAACCCTTTTCTCATTGTAAACAGCTTCACCAGGGACCAGATTCTTAGTAACAAGGGCATCTTCTTTACCCTTAGCAATGAAAATTCCTTCATGTCTGTGAGGCTCAACCACAACCCTGCTCCCTCCCTTCATTCCACCCCTGCCTCCTCCACGGCCACCCCTTCCTCCACCGCGACTTCCCCTGCCTCCTCCTCCTCCTCTACCACCACCTCGGGTTTTGAATGGAGTACCTCTATCTCCTCCTCTTCCTCCACCACCTCTCCCTCTACCTCTGTCACCTCTGCCCCTGAAACCTCCACCAGCACCACCACGACCTGCACAAATTCAAACACCGTTTTCAACAAAAATGCTGTTGTCACCATAGTCTGCTACCAATAAAAGTAAAATCTTACACTACAAGGCTTATGAAGAACTATTAAAAATCATTCCTTTGAGCATCTTACCATTTGCAAAATTGTAACTGTAGAGAAATATAAACCAAATTTCATTTTAAAACACATAAGCACCCAAAAACGTTCTCAATGAACTCAAACACCAAATTTTTATTCAATTAGCCAACTATTTCAGAGACCCATATGATAAAATGAAAAAACGGGAAAAAAAATCGATGTAAAATTGAGAAATTCCAGCTACTCTTTCACTCAAATTTTTCTGAGGAATCAAGTAGTGGGCATCATAGATTGAAACAAAAAAAGGAGATTTCTTCGGTTACCTCGAGGAGGAGCCATCTTCAAAAACCAGAGTGAGAGCGGCTGAAGGGTTGCTAGGTTTATATGTAAGTATATTGGAACGAAGATAGATTATAGAAATTAGGCTTTTATAGCTGAAAGTTAGGGTTTAGGGTTTTGATTTTTAAGTCTCAGCAGCGAAACAAGTGTTGGGTAGTTACGGCGCGATCCAAGAACCGGTCCATCGACCCGGAAACCCAGTGCAAAAGCCCAATGGACCAGAGTAGGACGAGCACGACGGCTCTTGTAGTAATTTAGAAATAGTTTGGTGTTTTTTTAACCGAAAAAAAAAAAAGAAATAGTTTGGTTTTTACGTTGTTTTTGTTTTTAAAAAAATTCAATAAACACAAAAATGGGCTTGAAGAAAATCTGAAAATAGCAAATAGTTGTTTCTATAATTTTCCAAAAGATGAATGTTGAAAATGAAGTAGTAATTTTATAATTATTACTAGCGGTATAAATAGCGCCCAGTAATTCATATTTTTTTCAATTTAAAAAAAATTAATTACGCTACTAAGGTTTTATTTTGTCTAGTTTTTTAATTAACCATTAACTTAAACTTCTTTGTGATGAAAAATAAATAAAATCATATAAATTAAAATTAAAAATTATAGATGTGAGATATAATATAATAAAAAATATTATATTTATCTTTTATTTAATCTAAAATGTAATGTGATATTAATTTATTAAATAATTTAAGAGTAAATATACTATTTTTTATTTCTTTTACAAACAAATTCAATTTAAATAAACTTTTACTAAAAACGAAAATAAAATTATGGAACAAAAACTTCATCAACTGATGTTACAGGGAAAGGCACCTTCTCCATCTCAGCAAACAACTTCCTCTCGTACTGATCCACACTCAACACTACAAATAATGTTGCAGCTTATATATTAGAAATTATTGCATATCAAAGATCTATATCACTAATTCCACATAAAAAATTCTTTCGTGGCATTAAGCATTTCTCTATTATAAACCACCCATATTTTATTAGGTATTGTTAATACAACACAATATCATATTACATTTATTTTTATTTATTTTTAAATTTGTAATTAAATTAGAACTTAAATATGTTTTTAGTCTTTATAAATATACTATTTTTTTTATTTTAATCCCTCTTTAATTTGAGTTTCAATTTGAGTCCAAATTTTTAAAAAATTGTAAGTTTTTGGTCATTGTCATTATCAGTAATTTGTTAAGTGATGACGTGATTATCGGAACACTAAATTACAGTTGTCATATTTATTATATAGTTTTCATGACATCTAACCATTTGTCACCTCCTTATCATCTGCCACCTCACCATCTCTTCTCCTTCCTTTCTCTCTCTTACCCCCACCATCAACACACAACCCCACAACCCCATCGTCCCTCCACCTCCTGTTACCACCACTGATGTTTCCTCTCTTCCACCTCCACATCTCCATTACATACACCAATATCCAATTTTCCCTCTCTTTTCTTCTTCTAACCTCTAACTTTTTCTCCTATGATCCTTATCCTCCTTTCCCAAATTTCACCACAACAACAAGGCATCCAAGATAGCCAAAACTCCCATGAATACCCCAATGAAATAGCATTCAAAATAAAATAAAATAAAAATTTGCATAAATTTTCTCAGACCCTAAACAACTAAATATGAAAAGCATTCAAAATCAAAACTTTCAATCAACAAAGTAGGTTGACAAAGAGATGTGTGTGGTCTAGTGGCAGCAAGGTGTGGACGGCTGATGGTGGTGAGGGAGTTGACGGAGTGGTTTGGGTGGTCTGGTGGTGGTGAGGTGTGGATGGTCTGGTGACTAATAAAGTGGGTTGGGTGGTGCATGGTGGAGCTTCGGCCTGGGAGTTAAGGAGGTGGAGTTTAATGGTGTTGGTAACGTGTGGGTGGTGTTGGGCACGGATGAAGGTTGTAGGTCATAGTGGAGAATGCGGGTCAATGATGGAGGTCACAAGTATGGTTGGGTGATGCACAGTGCGCGTGGAGGTCTCGGGTCATGATGGAGACAAATTGTAATTGTGGCTAGTTGATAGAGGTGTTGGGTTGTAGCGGCAGCGATTTAGGTCCTTGCTTATGGGTCACCAGCACAATGATTGCTTAATTGGGCAGCTATCATGGAAGTTTGGTGGTCACAATGGTGTTGCAATGGGTGCTTTTCTGATCTTGCTTTGATGGCTTTGTTTAGGTGCTATTGAAGTTGGATTCAAGGTGAGGGTTCATTGTATGGAGATGGTAGTTTTGTGATTCTAATGTGAATTATAGGTTTTGTGATTTTTGGATAAAAGAGAGAGAGAGAGAGAGAGAGAGAGAGGGGGGAGAGAGAGATAGAGAAAGAGAAAGAGAGAGGATGGGAATAAGAAGATGGGGTGGGTGACGTGGCAAATGTTTAATGTCATGTGGCTGTATAGGTCATATGATAAGTATGTGTTAGAAGTTTGTTTGTCACATCATTACTTAATAGAACTCTCATAACGAAAAGGATCAAAAGTTCATAACTTTTGAAAAATTTAGACTCAAATTGAAACCAAGATTAAGGAATAAGAAAGCTAAGAGAAAACATGTGAACATAGGCAGAAATTCATGTTTGTCCTTGAAATGGTTTCAAATTCCATTAATATAGGTATAATTGTATAAATCCTTAAGAAAGACCAAGTTTAGGAATAAAAAGATCGTACAAGAGATAGCATCTTATAGACTTGTAGTTTTGGTAATTTTTTTTAAAAAATGAATTTGAAAGTAATAGCATCTTGTAGTCTAGTTCTAAATTAAGAACAACTTATAAAGTTTGTCTCAAATCTAGCCACAAAGACACACAAAAAGTTAAAAAGACATATGAGTATTAAAAGAGTAAGGCTTTATTTCGATTTAAAAGGTGAGCAGCATACCTTCAAAGTTTCTTTTCTTTTTACTATTATTGTCATTCAATTCCCTGTGGGCATAGAAAATGTCTATGTATTATGTGACCAAAATAAATCCTTTTTGAGAATCAGTTCCAATCATTTGAACAAACAAGCTCTACCAAGTGCTTTGATGAGTGAAACTATCTAACAAGATATTTTCAGTTGAGGGAAGATGGATGATTATGAAAGAAGGTTCTTGCCATTAATGCACAGTAGATTGGTATAGGTTCTTGCCATTAAGATACTCAAATGAAGAAGAAACCATGGGAATGAGAATAAGAGAGGAAAAACTTGAGCGTATGGAGATGAAATTAGTGTGAGTTACTACCATTTAATTAGAAAAATTTAATTCAATGAAAATGGGTTCCACCATTTATGATTAAATTGTTTAATAATTAATTTTTTTATTAAATATCTAATCCACATAGAGTTGTATAGACTGGACCGACCTGGGCGGTTCGGCCAAAAAACCTACTAACTGGCTTTTGAGCTAATCCGGTTAGAGCTCTAAACGATTTTTTTGCATCAAACTGGTCAAACCTACTTAACCCACCTCAACTTGCTTGACTTGCCCATACCAGATTCAATAGGCAAACCATGAACAATAGACGAATCAGAAAACTTTGATCCAAACAAATGATATAGATAACAAAAACAACTGGGACATAATGATTGGGGGTGAGGCATGATTGAGATGCGGCTGGGACACGACTATTGGGGGTGACACACGATTGGAATATGGCTAGAACATGGTGGTTGGAGGTGAAGTACATTGCCATGGCTGCTTGAAGGAAGATGCAGTGTTGTAGAAGGAAGAAACAATGATAGAGGCGCAAGAGTGTTGGATGTAACCCCTTTACTAAAATAATAACTTTAAACATATCCATAATAATAATATTATAAATGAATTTACTCCAAAAAAAATTTATAGGCAAAAATTAAAATCGAAATAAAAAATATATAAAAGAAAATAAGCATTGATACAGGATAAAACAAAGTTGTAATACACATCTATAACTTTTCAAACTAAAATCTCACACTAATCGTAATATTTACTCAGAAGTACATATACAAATATTTCTAATTATTATATCCTCCTCATTTGAAACAAGATTCTATGCTTAGTCGATCTGAATTGTAATGACCACAATACATCATGTGCTAGTCTGAAAACATCATGAATAGAGTGAGAATTAAAAATTCTCAGTAAGAAATGAACAGTTATAAAATATTCGAAAACACATGGTGAATTTCAATTGTGTAATATACACAAAAAATCACATGGCAACCAAAACATGACAAGAACAACACAATTCCAACATAGTAGAACGAATACTGAATAAATCACATAATACAGTCCTATGTATTAACATCAACAAGTTCCTCAAATATCAGCAAACAAGTACCAATCATCAACAATATCAGTAAGCAAATTCTTCATCACAGGGAATCCACCATTTACTTTTCTTTTTCTTTTCATGTTTGTTTGTCTCACATTTTACTTGAAGGCTTTCACTTTCATAGGGAATTCACCCTATCTCTAGTGTTACTTTAACATTGTGACAACAAAGTCATACATACTAACACTAACCAATCAGGTAACATAAAAGGAATTTCATCACTCTGCCTCTCAACAGTTAAGTGCAAACTTTTCCATGAATCTCTTGCTTGTTATCACACGCAAACATAAGTAATACAAGCCACTAATGTATCACATATAAATTCCTCATATACAAGTCTATAAATAAATCATGGAAATAAAATAAAATTCACAAAACTTAGAATCATTAAATTTAAATATCAATTATTCCAGGGACCAACTCTTAATAGTCTACATCACATTCCATAGTTTGTCAAATTCTCATCATAGTTCATATTTTGTCAAGTCTTCATCATTGTCCATAATTTGTCCTGATCCTAATAGTACATTCATTGCACAAAAATTATTTTGTTGCAAAGATCAAAATAAATGTCATAAAATTACTCTCATGCTAAGGTAAATACAAGTCAGAATAAATGTCATAAAATTACTCTCAAGCCAAAGTAAATAGAAAGCACATGTAAATCAAATATATATATTTATTATCCAATATAATTAAAATATTTATTTAACTTAAGTCTTTAAGTGATATTTTAATTTATTATATTGGTCCCATAAAAAAAGTCAATATTCAAATTATAATAATTTTAGATTTTATCAAATATCATAATTATTTCAAAGTGAGCAAATATTAATTTTCATAATATTACACGTGCATAATAAATTTAAAAAGAATAACAATATGTACAAAATATTAAAATAATAAATTAACTAATAAAATATATAAACATAAGTCATGATTTAATTTAAAAAAAAGATAGAGTTCACTTCCTACTTCTCTTTTCTCATTCTCTTTCTTCTTTTTTTTTCTTCTCTCTCTCTCTTCCTTTTTCCTTCTTTTTTTTCTCTCTCTCTCTTCTTTTTTCCTTCTTTCTTTCTCTTTTTCTCGTTGTTTCACCATACCACACTCTCCCTTTTTTTTTCTTCCTCTCTCTCTCTCTCTCTCACACACACACACACACACTTTCTCTCTCTCTCTCTCTCAATTTCACACTTTCAGACTTTCACTTCCTCTCTCTTGCTTCTTGTTTCTTATACGTTCTATGTTTCCTTTTCATCCTATTTATAGCCAATTTACTTGGCTCTGTGTGGACATATTTGGTGCACGTTGCACCACTCCTTGTAGTGCACGTTGCACTAC
The DNA here is from genome assembly GCA_029884605.1 of Ormosia emarginata. Classification (NCBI taxonomy): domain Eukaryota; kingdom Viridiplantae; phylum Streptophyta; class Magnoliopsida; order Fabales; family Fabaceae; genus Ormosia; species Ormosia emarginata. The sequence continues at coordinate 23,008,074 of JAQQTP010000085.1, forward strand.
ATGTTTATTTTTTTAATTCAAAATAATAATTACTTTTAGATTTTTATATTAAAATAATAATTAATTCATAAATATTTCTTATAAGTATTTTTTAATAAATATCTGTTTATAAATATATCTATTAAAATACTTCTAATTTCTTCCAAATAAAATGTTCAAGTTAAAGAAATTAAATTTTTTTTTCACAAAAATATTTTATGAAAAATAAGATGTTACATTGGACGACTACAACAACAGATAAAAGGAGAAGGCAAAATAAAATCCTAAACAAACCATCACTTATTTGTGTTGTGGGCTAATGGCCTAATGGGCTTAGGCTTAAAAAAAATATTATTATACTTTGTCATTTACATGTGGGCTAATGAACTTATTTGAGGATTTAACACATTCAACAACAAAAAAAAAGCCTTACTTAAATTTTTTGATTTAACCACTTGACTTGCAGTCGGACTGCTGACTTGGTGACCCGGCTTTCTGACTGAGTCAACACTCAGTCCAAGTTATATAACTATAAATCTACATTTCACTCTCCTATTGGCCGAAAGTAATACTCTTAGATGAACTAAGTATTCTGCCTCACATCTGACATGCTAAGCACACTTGACTTTATTTTTTATAACTAAACACTGATGGGTAAAACTAACATGGGTAGTATCCAAACTAAGGCTACACATGAGTCTGGGTAGATCGACCAACTCGACCCAATCCAACTATATATTTCTGAGTTGGTTCAGGTCACTGGGTCAGTTCGGGTAAAATCTGATTAACCCGTTCAAAGGTTAGTTCGAATAACGGGTTCAAAAATGCAACTTATGAACCCGACCCGGCTATCCAATGACACGAAGTAATGCATTGTTGTTTTGTGTCATTTTCCTTCTAATTTCCAGGTTTGCACTCTCAATCTCACTCAAAGTTGTCCACCCTCTCTCATAATTAATTTTCTTCGAACCAGAGAACAAAAAATACTTTTTATTCTTCTTGTATTCTGCCCCCTCCACCAAAGGAACAAAAGCTTTTTTTCTTTATAGAGTTTTGTCCTTCTCTATCAGCTGTTGCCTTTCCTTCTTTTCGTGTTGGATCAAAATTTCGTGTGCCAATAAATATGCAGGGTAGTGGGCGATTTTCAAGTTAGTTGGATTGAAATTTTGTGTGCTAGTGAATATGCAGGGGAGTGTGTGATTTTCAAGTGTGTAAAGGGACGAGGGTGTGGTGGTGGCTGGATGAAGTCATGTACACAAAATCGCATTTGGTGTACGGTGATGAGGGTTTGTGAGAATGAGGTAGTTTGGGGTTTGGAGTGTTGCAAAGAGTTGGTGCATATAGAGTTTCTTATCCGACTACTCGACTCGAACCAACCCATTTACATATCGAGTTGGTTCGAATCAGGTTACCCAATTTTTTTTTCCAAAACCAACCTAACCTCAACTAATTGGTTTGAACTTTGATTTCTCTTAAACCCGACCCATGTACAACCCTAATCCAAACAGTACGAATACCTGCTTAATTGCATGAACACACGCTTCGACATTTCAATGTGGGACGGGTGTTAGTCTTCACGTGAGTATGAATTAACTGGCATAAGTGAAACTAAAACTTCCTGTTAAATTAAAAGTTAAATCTTATAAGGTAAATCACACTTATAAATTCACATTAATATCTTTTTATTTTTGTTAAGTATTGTTAATACAACACAATATTATACTTGACTTTTATTTTTATTTGTCTTTAAATGTTTTCGTAATTAAGTTTGTTTTTTCAAAAAACGAAATTCATATTATCTCTTTGAACTATAGTTTTTAAAAATTTCTTAATCCTTAATATTGTTCTTCATTGTTTATCCTAATCAATTGCGATTACGTGTTTAATGTTTTCCAATTTTGGCTCAGATTACGTATTTAATGTTTTAAATTTTTACCCAAAATTACCCATTCAATGTCCTTAATTAGAGAGCCAAATTATGCATTTGTTTAATACAAGAGATAATCTCAACTACATAGTAAGTATGAAAACCACACAACCTTACACTTAATGCATCAAAATAAGTAAAAGAATCTTTCTATAAAATCTTCATCAAATATCCCACTTTACAAAAACCATTACTCCTTACCAAATGTCATTAAGTAATAATAACTCACCACAAATAACTCATCATAATACTAATAAGTTCATAACCCACTGCACCCTCCTCACCTATAAAAACTAAAACAACACCATACATCACATTTCATCCCTTCCTTGCATCTATTCTCACATTTGACTCATTTGTTCACTCATTCACTGCTTCTCAATGGCTTCTCGCTATGAAGTTGAAGTGAAAATTTCCTCTGCTAACAACCTCAAGAACGTGAACTGGCGCAACGGCCCCAATCGCCCATACGTCGTCGTTTGGGTCGAGCCGAGCCAAAAATTGTCCACTAATGTTGACGAAGCCGGCGACACCAAAGCCAACTGGGATGAAACACTCGTCATCCCGTTGCCGTCATGGGCGATCATTGAGGACTCCACCCTCTTTGTCGACGTCGTCCACGCCGGGTCTGAGGCGGACACTAAGCCGATCATCGGCTCGGCTCAGCTCCAGCTTAGCAAGGTCAAAGAAGACGTCGGTATTGGCGAGGGCTCCAGCCGCACCTTGAAGTTGAAGCGCCCCTCAGGCAGGCCTCAAGGCACAGTTGACGTTAAGGTCACCATTAAAGACAACGGCTATCGTGCGCGTGCTGCGTACGATGCTCCTACTTATGGTGTTCCACCACCACAGGGTTATTCTGCTGCTCCACCATCGCAAGGTTATTCCACTGCTCCACCACCACAGGGTTATTCTACTGCTCCACCATCGCAGGGTTATTCCACTGCTCCACCACCGCAGGGTTATTCTACTACTCTGCCATCATATGGTAGCTCATACAATGGGTATAATGCAGCTGCACCATACGGGCAAGGAAGCTACGGGGGACAGAGCGGGCAGCAGAGCTATGGGTACGAGCAAAGTGGGCAGGCGGTGAATGTAGTATCGCTAGAGAAAAAGAAGAGCAAGCTTGGAGGGTTGGGGGCTGGATTGGCTATCGGCGCCATAGCAGGTGGGCTTGGTGCACTCGCATTAGGTGAAGGCGTTAACATTCTGGAAGATAATATTGCTGATCGTGCGGCTGAGAAGGTCGAAGAGGATATGTCCTATGCAGAATTTCTAGACATATGATTTTCCAGACTGGACACTAGAGGATCATAACCCTTTAGGTGTGTGTGTCGTTTTAATTATAAAAAAATAAAAGTGAAAAATAATGAAGATTAGTTCTTGGGTACAATAATATGTTTGTGACTTCGTGTTGTCGTTATTAGTGTTCTAGTTAGATTTCCTGAGTTTTATTCGGATATGGAAAAGTTTTTTTTTTTAATTTTTAAGTTTATATGTCAGTATTGAAAAAGGAAATAGAACACTGCTAATGAAATTTGCATTTGAATTTTTAAGTTGATGTCATCTAATTTATCTTTCGTGATAAGTATATTTATAAATATTAACTAATGTTTTCTTTGTTTTTAATTTTTTTTTAGTATAACTGTTTTTAATTTTTCTCATTAGGTATTATAAAATTGGTTAAAAAAAACTGGTCTCAAGAACATTACAATGGAGAGTGATAATTAAATAGCACAGATTTTTTTTAAAAAAAAAACAAAAAACAAAATGAGTTATGAATAACATGGAGCAATTGTCTGTTTAAAACATAAAATTGACGTGGATTCGTGAAAGAAGTTGAGGCTTAGACAAACTGCAGTACTAAATATTTTCATCAAGTGTATTAACAGCAATCATAGCATTCAGCATTTATTTATTTTTAAATATTTAAAGTGAAAGTACTTATTACTTAAGTAAAAGAATATTCTTCGCATTGAGGAGACGGAGCCACGTTCATCGCGTCTGTCCTACTGCGAAGTTTACGTGGAAGAGCATCGATGCTAGTCTGAACCAGGGTGATTTCTTCCAGCTTCAGTTTTTGGATTGGATGGAAATGAATATTCATCGGCAGCTTGTGGTGGTATTCTTAGGAATGAGGATGGTGCTTTTTTGGGTGCCTTTTCTGCCAATCTTTTGGTTTCTGCTCCATTACATTAGCTGAGTTGTGGGGTGTTTATATGGGGTTACAGACTGCTTATGACCTGGGCTTTCGTAGAGTTATGTTGGAAATGGATTCCAAATGTGTGTTGCAGCTCATCAATGGAGACATTAATGTGTCTCATCCTTGTGCCTCTTTGATCGTTGCTGTTAAAAATATCTTGGCCCAGGATTGGCAGGTTCATCTGCATCATGCATTCAGAGAGGCTAACGCTATTGCAGATTTGTTGGCAAAGCATGGCCATATCTGTCACCCGGGGTTTCAATTTTTTTAATGTTCTTCCTTCGTTTATTTCTTAGTTTTGGGGCTGATTTTAGTAGAGTAGCTTTTCATAGGTTTGTTGCTGTGTAGTTGGGCTCTTTAGCCCCGTAGTAAAAATTAAAAAAAATAAGAAGAACAGAATATGTGACTTAGTTCGAACCTTATCACACTCTAATTTCAAAGGCTGAGGTTGGTGTGTACTCATTTCACTGTTTGTTTTTGACAAAAAGTTTACTTAACAGTAAAAGTAAGAGTTAATTTTGATATAATGTAAATATATAATTTTTTTATATCATTAATTAATTATATTTTATTATATATTTAAATTTTGAAATAATTATGATAACTGTCAAATTATTTTTAATAATATGATATTATATGATCGATTGATGATATAAAATAAATTTATATTGATAATGCATATAAATTAAATATTAAAAGTAATTGATGTATTTCAAAAAAGATATTATTGTTTGATTTTATTACAAATTTGGTGGTCATTTCCCCTCTTTAAATGGGTCACAACAACTGGAAAGGAGGTTATTTTGTGTTGACAGTTGCTTCAAATTCAATGGGAAAATATTTTTTCATCTTATCATTTTTTCCACAAAAAATAATAAAAATATTTTTTGCAAATATTTTCATTAAACAAACACCTCATTTTGGAACATTTCCCAAATAATATAGAAAAGGAGCACTTAGAGGAACCAGAAATAAATTCTGACGGTGCAGTTTATATACATAAATTTGTAAGATTTTATAAATTTGTTAGGTGAGGATTATAATTAATTTCAAATACAATAATTTAATAGTATCGGATGTAATTTTTTTTTTGGGTAAAATGACACTTAATTTTTAACTACTACATTCACTAAAATTAAGGGAAATGCAAAATGTCCTTTTCTTTTTTTTTTTCTTTAATTTCTTTTATTTGTGATTGTTTTTTTTTTATGTGTGACTGTCAAACTTCGGCCTTAGTATCATTGGGTGTTTGAGTGAAAGTGCACTCAAGCTGGCCCAAACCAATTATTGAGTGATTGTAGTTTATGTTTTTTCCATGTAAAGTTGTAGTTTATTTTTTAAATAAAATGTTTTAAAATAATAATTGATTGTTGTTTAATTTTTGAAAAAAATGTTTTAACACTAATATCGTTACTAAATCGGCAAGATTACCAAACAATTGTAAGAATTTTCAAATAGCAAACCCTATGTGGGAGCTATATTTTTAAAAAAAGAAAGAGTTTTGCTATTCAAAATTTCAAATCTCAGTTATTATTAGCAAGGTGAACATTGAAACAAATGAGTTATGCTATTTATACCGGACTTTGACAGCCTGCGAGAGCCCGGATTTAGTTAATTGTATATATTAAATATTATAAGTTCTTTTAATCTAAACAAAATAAAAAAAACAAAAACAGCATTAAAAAACGTTAATTACCTGGGTTATTTGGGCAACTAAAACCCCTGGACATGAACCAATTCCCGAAACAAATGTACTTTTTATTTATAATATAAAATTTAGGGCTACAAATTCAATTTCAATAAAGTATTGATTATTTCAATTTTTCATTGCGGTCAACGTGAAACTTCCAAAGTTCAACATTGCAGTATTTGGAGCTCTAGTTGTGGTACTCGGAGCTAAAATGATACAATTGAATTCAAACAGTAAGATATTTACTTACTATTCTTTTATTGTAGACATAAAATAAGGTCTTTTACAACAATCTAAATTATGTGTTTTGTTCTGTGTAGGCTTAGGGACCTAGGTCAAAGCGGGAGATGGTAGTCGGCCGAAACCCAATGGAAAAAGTGGTTAGAATAACCACCTAAAACCTAGGTAGACAGAGAGAGAAATAGTGTTTTTGAAAGAATATATGTTTAAAGTAATAGGGACAGGGGTTGATATTTGATATTAGGGATTTTTTTGTATTTAAAAAATTATCTGACCTTGATATTGTTTTTTATTTTATATTTTTAATGAGATTATTATGTAGGTAAACCCATTATTTGGGCTTAGTGACTTTATATATAAAGTATAATCTGGCAAGGTCCACTATATAAATATATATAATTTTATAAACAGAAAAAAGTGAATGACAAAAATTAAATCATATTATAAATATAAAAAAAAATTAAAATTCAATGATGTGGGTATAAATTTTAAGATCAAAAAGTATTTTAAATTAAAGATAAATATACTTTTATTTGCTCACTTTAGAAGAATATTTTTCTTTCATTATATAGGAAGATTTATGAATTATAAAAAAAAAAATATATATATATATTAGATATTAAATGGATCATAATTAGTTTTTTTATATCATAATAAAATAAATATATATATATAATTAAAAAAAAAAGAAGAGAGTGAATTAAGTTTAGGTTTTTATATAAAATTAAAAATTAATAAAAAGATGAGTTAAAATTGTAATATTCATGTATATAAAATAATCATGAATCACATGTCAAATACATATCAAATATAAACTATTGTAACTTCATCATTTTTATCTTTTGTATAGTTATCTTGACTTTCCTTGAGATTAGTGCTTATAATATTGATATTCTTTTTATTTAAAAAATTACTCATACTTCTCTTACTTTATATTTTCAATGAGATTTTGTGTAATATTTATACATAAAGTATGATAAATATATATAATTTTATAAACAAAAAAAAATGTTTAGTATAATAAAAATAAATAAAATCAATGATCATGTATAAATTTTAAATAAGAGTATCAATATAATAAGTATTAACTTTATAAAAAAATTAATATAATTATCTTTTTATTTTTTAATAAATTAAATTAAATTAAATTATTAATTTTTTTAAAAATAATGAGAAAGAGGGGGACGAGGCCCATGCTCGTCCCACTTGAATACGTTCCTAAATATGGTTTACAGTCCCTTAACTTGACAATTTATGAAGGTGGGCCGAACTTTTAGGTAGCCGATCATGTTTAGAGTTGGTATGGTTCATAGCCCTCTAACTCAGTCATCTGTTAAAATGAGTCAAGTTTTTAGGTAGGCCAACTAAGTAGTTGGTCGGTATGATCTATGTTTAAATTAGCATATTTTATATTCAAAATAACTTATAATCAAAAGCTATTTGAGAGAGTTTTAAAAAATAATAAAATGTATTTTCATAAAATTAATCTAGCCCAAATATGCTATATAAGTCTTCAACTAAATTAATCTTGAAGACACACCCACAACAGCCTCATTTCTTTGCGATATAATCTCTGTGTTTTTTTTTTTTTTTGATCGAGGATATAGTCTCTCTGTTTTATTTGATAGGCTAGTCGTTTGTTTGTTGCTTGGGCTTTGCCCTATCTTCAATTTAAAAATGCAACAGATCTTACATCAACAGCGATGGTTGGGCCAATACTGAATTTTTTTGAGAAAAAATTGAGCCCAACCAAAAACCTTGGGGGTTAAAAAAACAACAGATCTTACATCAACAGCCCAATCCTGAATTTTGTATTGAGAAAAACCTAGGCCAAGCCCAACCACCACTACCACCCCACTCCCCCTTTTATTTTTCTTTTTTGGTCCTAACACTTTAAAGTTCACATACAAGCCTAGCCGGCTAGCCCAAGTATTAAAAATTTAATTTTTTTTTATGTATGATAAAACATACATTTTAGGATATAAGATATGAAAATTATATGAAATACCAGATTTTGATGCTTAAAACACATATTTTAATATAAAATGAAATTAAATAGAACTTCAAAAAAATAAAGTCTAAATAATATTTTTTTTTCTTTGCCAAATCAGTACACGACTCAATTGCCTTGGAGGGCAACAACACCTAGGGGTAGAATCAGAATCAAATCTTTTGTCCAATTTTCTTTTCCGAAAACCTCTATAATTTAAATTTGACATTTAAATTATCAATTAAAACTTTAAAGTGAGTTTTATTTATTTTACATAGTCGTATTTGGAGGACAGCTTGGAAACAAGAAAATGTGATGAAAGATTTGAATTCGGAGAGAAATCATACCTGACCGAGGGGGTGATGTATTACTGTAAAGAAGGGAATGGTTTTTTCTGTGAGTTTTTACATGATTAAGTTATGTAGAAAAGAGAAATAAATATAAAAATTATAATAAAATTTTATAAATTTGATTGAATTTCACTAGTAAAATATCTTTATATTTATATATTTTTTAAAATTTGAATTATTTTATGTCATTTATTTTCTTAAATAGTCAAGTAAATAAAATAGATAAATACAAATATTATAAAAAAATCACAAATTTTAATTAAATCTTACTAATAAATTTTTTATAATTATTTTTTTTCTTTATTTGACCACTTGATAAAAAAAATGACATGAAGAAATCTAAATTTCTCTTTTTTACATGACCTTATCATGTAAAAGAACACATGTGGGGATCCACTCTCCTGCAAAGAAACCAAAATTTGTATCTTTAAAGTTTAAACTCTTTTAAAAAAATTAAAGGATTTTGCTAAAAATAGTAAATTTAAAATAAAAGGCAAAGATTTTGCAATTCTCAATATATTAAATGCTTTATTTTTTATTTTAAACATTCTTCATATGATTCTCTAACAAGTACTCTTAAAGCAAATATATCTTAAGTTTAATACTTTTTGTTTTATATTATAGTTCCGTCCTTATTTGTACCATATTTTTTGTGAAAAGATCATATAAAACAAAATGATAGAGAAAATAGATAAATGAAGGTAAAAAAAATAGATAATGTTTATTATACATTACTTTCTCTTTTACATATCTCACATTTGTATTGATGATAAAATTAGAGTGTATATATATAAAAAATACATAATAATAATATGACCAACTATAATTGTATTATAAAAACAGAACAAATATAAGATAATGAGTGTAAAAGTATTTGTATGTAGTACTGTTATAAAAATAGATGCAGAGTCTCTTAATGTTAAGTTTGACCTAAATTTTTATTTTAATAAGTATTAACAATTTTTTATTTTATTGATAGATTTAAATTTTGATTTGTAATAATATTAAAATATTTGAAAAGATATGTGAGGTTTATTTTTAAAAATAAATTAAGAAAACTCTTATCTTAATAATGATAGAAATAAAGAAAGAGATGAACTGATTGTAAGATATAAATATTTATATTACAAAATAAAAATAAAAAATTGTATTGAGATATTGGCAGAGTCACGAAAGTGAGAAAGATAAAATTATGAGTAACATTAAAATAGAGGATTTGCAACTTTAATCTCAAAAGTTACATTAAGGAAATATTTGTAATTTTTCTATTCAAGAATTTTGTATATTATTCCTATAAATTTGATTTATTTTCATATATATATATTATATTGTAATATTATTATATAATATAATATTATATATATTATATATATATATATAAAAAGAAGGATCGACTTATATCGGTGTAAATTTTTTTTTTCTCATATTTTTAATCGTTGATACTTTATGAAGATGTTATTCTAAAAAAGTATGATCAAGTTAAATTGTGTATAAATTATGTGTGATTTATGAAGATGGATGTTATATAAATTGTGTTTTTTGATTTATGGGATGTAATATATTTTTTTTTATGTGACCATTATGTATCCCAGCATGTTATATAGACTTTATTAAGAGTGATGTTAACCTCAGAAAAAGACATCAGCCGTGTTTTATCCGTGTATCAACGGGAACAATTTATTTGGCATGTTTACAATTATTCCTTGTCTAACAGTCTGACTAAGCCACGCACTCAGCCCATGCCATCAACCATGAAAAAAAAAATCCAATTTAAGTTCCAAAAGAATTAAATTGTTTTCTTTAGTGATTAAAAAAAATTATTATTCGTAAATAAAGGAGATATATAAATACACAAAAAAAAATCTCGAAATAAAAGTTGCCTGTTGAAACAAAGTAGTTATTATGTAGGATTTATGAATTTGTATATAAGAAACGAAAAATAAAAATATCCTAATGTTCTGCTGAAAAAGTAAGTTCACTTTTATTTATATTTTAATGAGTAATTTATTCTTAAATTATATACACATTATTTTATATTTATATAATTTTTATTATTTATTACAATTAATTTTACTTTATTTTTTATGCACTCATTATAATTCTATCACCTTATGTAGATATAAAATGATATGACAACATAAAATATGTATCAAACATTTTCTAAATATAAAGATTTAAATACTAAATGTTTAAGACTTACTTATCTACCTTTCAAAACATACATACTAAAATGTAACGAGATCAATAGTAAAAAAAATTATGTGATTTTAAACTCAGCAAGATAATTTTTTAAACTTACCAAACACTGCATGGTAGTAACCCCTTAAAGGAGGGTTTTTAATACATGAATGAGAGGTTAAATTTATACTACTCACATGATTTAATAGATTTATAGACTCAATAAGTTGAATTTTTAACCACAAGAAAGTTCATAGCAATTGGCTATTATTTAAAAGAGGTCAGTGTAAAAAAAAAAGGTTATGTGCATTTTAGCCATTAATAAATGAAATAAATTGTTCACTTGTTAAGTATTATGATGGCATTATATTTTTTTCTTTGGTAAATCTTGATGTGATTTGATTCAAAAACACTTTATTTTTTTGTGTTATAAAATTTGACATGTTATCTTTATGTGCTTTACACTATTGCCATACAATCACTTTGATAAAATTTTCATCTATTTTTTAAAGAAAAATATATATTAAAAATAAAGGGAAAAAAAACCTTTTATCAGTTTCTATCACTATCTCAATTTTTTTTGGCTAGAATGGGTACACATTTTGTTGTGATATGATATGTATGATTAGTATAAGGATAAAATTTGACTCTGACTTTGATAGGAGTTATTTATTTTCAATTTCTTTTAATTTGTTATTATATGTTTATTAATTTAATTAAATAATATAAGTGAATAATAAAATAGACACATAATAACTTTTTATTAAAAAAGTTTATAGTTTTCTTATTTAAAAGTTGTATTGTAATATTATTTTAATAATAAAAGATAATAAATATGAAAGATAGGTGTAATTTATTTTTAAAAGGAAATTAAGAAAACTCTTATCTTAATAATGATAGAGATAAGGAAAGAGTGAAATTGATTGTAGGATATAAATACTTATATTGAAGAATATAAAAAAACTTGTATTGAGATAATGGTGGAAATATGAAAGTGAAAGAGATGAAATTATGAATAATATTATAGTAGATGATTTGTAACTTTAACCTCAAATGTTACATTAAAAAAAGTTTATAGTTTTTCTATTTAAAAGTTTTATTGAAACATTATTTATAATAAATTTGATTTATTTTCATATATGTATATAAAAATATTGGTCAAATCAAGTTAAATTGTTTGTAAATTATGTGTGATTTCCTTTATGGTATATAATTTTTTTTATGTTACCATTATGTATCCCACCATGTTATATAGACTTTATGAGTGATGTTATCCTCAGAAAAAGACATCAGCCGTATTTATTCCGTGTATTAACGGGGAACAAACCGATGGAAAATGCCCAATCCAACCTTTATTTGGCATGTTTACAATTATTTCTTGTCTGACGGTCTGACTAAGCAACGCACTCAGCCCATACCATCCACCATGAAAAAAAAATCCAATTTAAGTTCCAAAAGAATTAAATTGTTTTCTTTAGGGATTAAAAATATATTATTATTCGTAAACAAAGGAGATATATAAATACACAAAAAAAAACTCTCGAAATAAAATTTGCCTGTTGAAACAAAATAGTTATTATGTAGGATTTATGAATTTGTATATAAGAAATGAAAAAAAAAAATTATCCTAATGTACTACTGAAAAATGTAAGTTCACTTTTCTTTATATTTTAATGAGTAATTTATTCTTAAAATATAAAGAATAATGTTAAAAATATAAATCTATATATACATTATTTTATATTTACATAATTTTTATTATTTATTACAACTAGTTTTATTTTATTTTTTGTACAATCACATTCGATCACTTTACACAAATATAAAATGATATGACTATATAAAATATGTATCAAGCATTTTTTAAATATAAAGAGTTAAATACTAAATGTTTAAAATTTACTTATCTATCTTTCAAATTATAAATGTTAAAATGTAACGAATTTCCTTCAAATGTAGATCAATAGTAAAATAAAAAAATTTATGTGGTTTTAAACTCAACATCATAATTTTTTAAACTTACCAAACACTACATGGTAGTAACCCCTTAAACAAGGGTTTTTAATATATATATGAGAGGCTAAATTTATACTATTCACATGATTTAGTAGATTTAGGGACTCAATAAATTGAATTTTTAACTACAATAAAGTTCATAGCAATTGGCTATTATTTAAAAGAGGTTTGTGTAAAAAAAAAAAAAGAGAGGTTATGTGCATTTTAGCCATTAATAAACGAAAAAAATTGTTCACTTTTTAAGTATTCTGACGACATTTTTTTTTTGGTAAATCTTAACGTGATTTGATTAAAAAATACTTTGTTCTTTTGCGTTATAAAATTTGACATGTTATCTCAATATGCTTTGCACTATTATCATACAGTTACCTTGATAAATTGTTCATCTATTTTTTAACGAAAAATACATATTAAAAATAAAGGAAAAAAACTCTTTTATCTTTTTCTATCGCTATCTCAATTTTTTTTTTATTAGAATGACTACACATTTTGTTGTGATATGATGTGTATGATTAGTACAATAAGCAAATTCTAATTTAACCATTTTATTTAAAAAAAAACTAAAAATATAACTGAAATATTATATCTTTTATTCAATATTCATATGACAAAAACTTTTCGTGAAAAATTATATTAATAGTCTTTTACTTAAGCAACCAAAAAAAGTGTTCGATTAATGCTTTTTTTTTTGGTAGAGTGACTAGTCATTTGATTTGAGAGTGAGAAATGAAATGTGAATTGAGTGGCAGAATTTCGTTTTGTTTAAATATATTTTTTGATAATTATAATATAAATCTTCTGTTAAAAAATGAATAATAAATATAATAAGGTGATTGTATAATAACGATCCAAACTAATATAAAGATAAAATGTGAAATTTTATAGCATAAGAAGTTAAAGTAATTTTTTGATAACAACGCCGGAGACAAAGTGTAATTTATTTATGTTTTTTTTAATCTTTCTATATTCTAGATTAATGGATATTGTTTCTGAGTCAAAAGTGAGGTTCCAAGTACCAACTACAATTAAATACTTAATTCCTAAGCTACCAATTTTCTTGTTTACACCCCACCCTAGTTGTTCTTTTCCCCCGTTACACCCTACCGGCCTACCTTCCCGGATCAACTTTTCAGTTGACAAAACCAACCCTCACTGAATTAAATTACCCTTCCTCAGTTCCAACTCATCGCCACACGTTCAGAAACTGTATGGTACTACTACTACATTATATTATTCGTATACCAAATTACCAATTTAGATACCATTAACAAGGACGATTTCGGAAATCAACACAAAAAGAGTTCCTCCCAAAGTTATCCATGGCAATTCTGTCATTGCCCAAGAAAACCAAGGGCTAAAGGAAAAGAATCTTCAACCCACTTTACCTATAAAACATGTAACTCCCAAAACGTTTCTTCATATTCTCGACTCTGTCCATTTTCTCTTTCATATCTGATCTGAACCATCAAGATGGCATCTCGCTATGAAGTCGAAGTGAAGCTCGCATCGGCTCGTGGACTGAAGAACGTGAACTGGCGCCGTGGCGCCAACAGGCCATACGCCGTCGTTTGGGTGGACCCAAAGAACAAGTTCTCCAGTAGGGTCGACGAAAACGGCGACACCGAAGCCGACTGGGACCAAACCCTCGTCATCCCCTTGCCACCGGGACCCATCGAAGACTTCACCCTCTACATCGACGTCGTCCACGCCGGCTCAGAAGAAGACACCAAGCCGCTCATCGGCTCGGCTCGGCTCAGGCTAGCTGAGGTCCTCCAGGATGTCGGAATCGGCGAGCGCGCCAGCAAAACGCTCACCCTGAAACGACCCTCGGGAAGGCCACATGGTAAGGTTGACGTTAAAGTCAACATCAGAGACAACAGCTATCGTGCGCCAGGTGGGTACTACGCTCAACCTTACGGTGTCCCTCCGCCAGCAGGGCAGTCGCGGGATTTCGCGGCTGCGCCGCCGTCTTATGGATACCCTTACGAGGCGCCGCAGTCTCAGGGATCTTATTATTCTGCGGCGACTGCGCCGCCACCGCAGTCCCAGGGATCTTATTATTCTGCGGCGACTGCGCCGCCGCCGTCGGGGTATCCTTACGGCGGCAGTGGGTATAGTGCGCCGCCCCAAACGGCGTCGTATGGTCAGGGAAGCTATGGGTACGCGCAGCCGGAGGAGAAGAAGAAGAGCAAGTTTGGTGGGATGGGGACTGGATTAGCTGTGGGTGCCGTGGCTGGTGTTCTTGGTGGAATCGCTCTGGTGGAGGGTGCTGATTACGTGGAGGACAAGATTGCTGATCATGCGGCAGAGAAGGTTGAGGAGGATCGTGGTTATGATGATGATGATGGTTATGATGGAGATGATTTCTAGAGAATGAGAACTTGGGAGATCAGTGTTCACCAGATCCAATAAAAAGGGTACTACCTGTTTTGGATTTATACTTGTTTTAAGTGGTTTTGTTAATGATAAGGAGATATTGTGTGTGAATTTTGCAATGTTTGTTTCTTTTTTGTGTTCTCTGACTAAATCTTACTCTTTTGGATTGGTGTATTTTCTATCATTTATGCAGTTCTAAATTTGGGGGCAAAAAAACAACTTATGGGTGTTTATGGGAAAAAAAAATTATGTGTATTATCATTAAATTTAGTTGTATGTTTGCAACTAGTTTTAAGTCTTCACCAAAGTCACAATTTTATCATAACAAAAAGATGAGGTTAAAAGCATTACTGCATTAGCAGAAGTTTTGTTTATAACAATTATCAAGCTTTTGAAAAATGGTGATGAGGTGATCCAGTGGTCCATATTGAAAACACAGAAATGATGTCATTTGAAGGCCCAATTTTACTTTATGTCCAGCAACAATGTTTTGTTTAGGAAGGGATGTCTTTTGATTTTGTATTAAAGATTAAAGATAAAGAGTTGAAGCTCTATCAAAAAGAGAGAATAATTTTTGGCGCATTATTTTGGAATATGCTGTGTGGTTGGATGCTTCAAGAAGAATCCAAGGCAATGTTTGGGCGTGACAATAGCAAAAGTCTAGCATTGATGTCGTCGGGGAACCAAACAGAGGTATTGGCGAAGTTTAGTAGAGAAGCAAGCTTCATTAGCGAAGTTTCTTACTCCTGAAAGTGAGGCCAAGTATCAACCATTTCCTAGTGTTTGGACGAGCAAGGACAGAGAAAGAACGACGAGACCGTTGACTCTAGACTGAGTCTAGAGACGCACCATAGTCCACACAACAGGTGACTAGTTGTACGTGTGTTATTAGCCAAAGCCCATACCTTTTGTCTGGATGCGGAGAGAAAATAATAAGAAAGAAAATGGAAAGAAAAAAGGTGCATTTTATCTCTTCTTGTTTGGGGATGAAGAGAAAAAATGATAAATATTCCTTCCTTTTATTTGCATAGAAATAGAGGATAGCTGCAATGGATAGAAGCTTACAACAATACAGAAAAATTCACAGCTTCATAACCAAATTAAGTTAACTTAAAGGAATACATATATGTAAAATAAAACTGAAATCAACCGTGTAGAAATACAAAATACTTAACCCTCATATCATATGCTCCTTTCCAGTAACACAACATAGACAACGTATCTTGCTGAGTAGAAATTTTTGCACAAATTTGGTGTATTTTAATTGAGTGTATTAGGTAGATCATAATATTAATTAAGATTACTTATTAATTATAATAATTATTTATTAATTAAAGTAATTATTTATTAATTAATATTAAAATTAGTTTAATTCATTCCAGTTAAGTGTTTCATATTTATATTAGAATTTCTCAATACTCATGTATAACATATAAAGTCCTTGTTTCATTCAAGCCCAGCAAAATAAATCACATCACATCCCCCATTCCCTCGCTTGAGTTCTAAACAAATCCTAAAATATGCCCTTCTCATTATTAAAGTCGCAGTCAATGAACCACGATACAGTAGGGATTGATTATCTTATCTAAGTATATTTTTTAGAACTAAAATGAACGTGAAAAAGGAACCCAAAAGGTAGAACCACTCAGCTAGTGAACAAACACTAACAGAAGAAAAATGAAAGTGAGTAATCTAGGTTATTAGTGAATAATTATTAATGAATAACCTAGATGCATATACAGGTGGCTTTGTAGATATTATACTCAATAGAGAGCAATATTTTTATAACTAGAATGGTCTTTGAATTAGTAAGGAGAGAAGTTTAGGTTTTTATATTAAATCGATGTTTTGTATATATTTATAACTATGAAGTATAAAAAATTTTAGGGAAGGATTACATAAAATATTTTATTGAATCTCCTAGCCTCAACGCATGGATGATTTGCCTTTAATAGAATTAGAAAGATAAATTAGTCAAAATGTATATAAGTTAATCTAAATACTACCTGATCACAATAAGAAAAATTATATATTAGACTAATACAATACGATAATGATATAATGATACACTAAAATCTAATAAAATACATGATACCGTGATACAACAAATACACACACCAAATTATCAATTTGTTATCTCTGGCTAATGCATGCATTCCACCGCTTAAAATTGAATCAAGTACTAGCGTGCTCCTACTTGTGATTGTGAGTAAGCCAAACAAGTGCATCCCATGTGTCATTCGATTAGTAATGTCTTACATTAGCTAACTCCATTCTTAATAGGGGTGTCAACTTGGGTTATCCTATACGACCAGCTCATTGTGATTTGGGCCAAATACAAATCGGATTAGGTCGAACTAATTATGGTTTGAATTAGTAAATTGTTATTTATCCTCATCCTATGTAGGATGTGGGCTATTTTCAAGTCAACCTGCATTTTTTTTATTCATATAATTAGAGTCTAAAAATATTAATTTCAAATAATTTAATTGATTAACATGTATTAAAAGATTTAAAATTAATTGTTACTTAAAATAGATTAATTTTTGTTTTAAAATTTTAAGTAATTTAAAAAAACTTATTAATTTTAGTAATTAATTTTGACATTCTTAAAGCTTGTGGGTCAACATGTGTCAAATAAGACCAAATTAAGCTCGTCAAGTTAGGTCAAAATATATTTGAATTTGAATTTTATTGGCTTAACTTACACATTTTGTTAAATCATTATACATCAGATTCAACACATTTTGACACTCTTTATTCCTATCTTAAGTAGTTATTTTACATTTTTAAAACATAAACTATAAAGGAGTATAAGGGAGCCATAGCCAAACAAATGTATCAGACGTTTTAGCCAAACAAAGATTTTATTTTATTTTATTTTATTTTATTTTTTGGTATAGGATGCATCATGGATTTGTGTATTTTATAAATATATGACAATGCATAAAAAAATAACATGCATATAATTATACATACATAAGTATAAAATATGTAAGTAAAATTATAAAAAAATAAAATTACCTATATTATGATGCAAGTTATTTATGAATATATAATATAAGTCAATACATTAGAGAAATATAATAAATAAATCTTACTGTATATAAATATGTTTGAATATATATTGTACTAAATATATTTTCACAGGTAAAATTAATTTAAACATGTTTAAATATACGAAAGAAATGCAATATAAATAATAATCGTGAACTATTAGACAACAAATAAAAAAGATTATTTTAAAATGAGATTGTATTTAAAGTAAGTAAATAAATATATATTTATTTTTAATTTAATCTAAAGTATATTATAATATTAATTTATTAAATAATTTATAAATAAATATATTATTATTTATTTACTTTAAAAATGAATTCATTTTAAAAGAAATATTTGATTCAGAAATTATTTTTACATTCCCAAGAATTTTGAAGTGGGAATGAAACACTCCAATGTTTGGTATAAGTTATGAAAAAATATTCTTATCTAAAACTTATTTCCAAGCATAATTTTTAACCAATATTCCCATGAAATCATTCTAGGCAATTCTATTCAACCCTTACATTGTAATAGACAAAAACGATGACATTCAGTGCTTCAACTCTATTCAACCCAATGATTCTAGGCAAGCCACGATAGTAGAGCCTTGGTGCCGGCAACAAGACTCAATTCAGAGGCGAGATAACGATGACGACGTTCAGAGGTGGCTGGTGGCCCTTCCCCTTCCCTATCCCCAGCGCTGTGATGGAGGCCACAAGACCCATGGTTGCTACAACGACCCTTCCCATCCGCCCAACTCCAGTCATCGTCGCTACGTCTATTGTGGTTCGTGTTCATTGTGATATGTGTTTTAGACGAGTTAATTTTAGATTGTGTTTATTATTTGTGTTGATCTGTGTTGATTTACTAGTTTGTGTTTCTAGTTCATTTGCCATTTTCTGTGTTGATCTGTGTTAATTGTGTTTCGGTTTCGTTTGCAACATTCATTGGAAAAGCCATGGTTTTTAATATTCTGGTTTATGTTTTTTGAACTTGAAGGCCGTAAGAGCAAGACCAGTGTTCATAACTTTTAGTTGTGGTTCGTGTGGCCCTTCAAGTGCTTGTTGACATTCCTAAAACAAAAAATTTATTGAAAAACCATCCATGTAAACAATTTATTTTCAGTTAAAAAATCATCACTTATGAATTAACTATCAAAAGAAAAAAAAGCCAAAAAATTATAAAGTATACCTGGTTTCCTCCTTATGCTAGAAAATCGAAAAAGGAGTGGGTTTGACTTGAATGTAAGAGATAGATGTTTAAAGGAGAATATATCGATAGTCATAGATCCCTCCCTTTTAGGTTTCTGAGATTTCGATATATATCTTCTGGAATCCTCATGCATCTACGTAGTACGAAGGTACATCGGGAAAAGGTTTTAGCCCACGATCGTTGAGGTTCGATCTTGTCGGACCGCCCTAATCTTTGAGGTCCGTCTCGACTTTGTCGGGACGTCCTACGATCGTGGAGGTCCGTCTTTGATTTGTCGGGGTTACCTTGATGGTCAATCCTTGTTTGGGGGAATTTGCATAGGTCTCGGCTATCGTCGTTGTCCGATGCCTTGGACCGAGGTCATGAGGCTTTTAGCGGGGTTCTGAGAGGAGTCCGATGGTTCGTGTGTCGGGTTCATCCTTCAAGATGGGAACCACGGTCCGGAAACAGTTGTAAAGCTTGGCGCTTGGGTAAGACCCAAGCGTCAAGGTATTGTTGTGCTCGAAGTGGGCGATATCCTAGCTTTGAGGTCGGGCTTCGCGATGTCTCACGTTGGCCGAGGTCCGTGATTGAGCATGAGACAACTCGACGGTTGGGATGTGGTTTGGAGGCCGAGGTGGGTCCTTACCTACATCGCCATTCTTTGGTCTCGTGGCTTTCCTTTGGTTGCCCCCGAATATAGTTCTCGGAGTCTTTCAACTTGCGGCATCGTCCTTTGATTGGTCTTGGATTCCCTGGATTCTTTGGAATCCGTCGCTTTGACCTCCTCGAGAATGAACGAGTCTTTAATGGGGAGCGTCAGATTTGTGCAGTTTATAGCGTAACCGCTTCTTGCAACCAATGGGAAATGAGGGGCATTGAATGCGGATTTATGGTTTGACAAGGAACTAATCGAAGTTGTTCCATTCTCTCTATAAATAGAGGGTTTTTGTGTTCGATCATGGCATGCATCTTCATTCTGGAAGTGACTTATCTCAAAGAAATGATTCTTTCCTTTCTTACGCGTTTCTGGAGAGTTTTGTCTCTTTCAAGAGTTTTCTTCTTATTCTTTCCCAAATCTCTAAAACTTGGTCATTTCCATGTGAGTGATCTCTTGAATAGATATCTCACTTTCTCAGCGTATTAGTGGCAGATGTCTCACTTTCCCAGCGTACTATGGTTGCTTGTTTGATACTTGCAGTCGTTGGGGAGGTTTGAGATATCCGTCGTGTTGGGCGGGGTAGTTGCACAAGGCGAGTCCAAATTCGCTTTCCTTCTCAATAGAGCCTAAGAGACGTCGGATATGTTGGAGGGACTATTGGGGCTGCTCCTCGGCTTTGAGGCTACTTGAGGTGATTAAGGTTTTCGGTGGAACGATTTTCCCATGAAAAAGTTGTGCCCCGTTTACCAAAAGAAAGTGCACACCGATCTCTTCCTGCATGGCGAAGAAGGAAGTGAAGAAAAACGGCGGATACCGAGGTTCGGAAGCAGTGTTCCGCTCCGGGTTTCGAAACCAAAATGACCCGGGATGCCACTGATGTTAATGGCGGTTCGCACCTCCGGGGTTTCTTTCCTTATATGTTCCATATAAGAAAAAAAGCCAAAAAATTATAAAGAACCTACTTCTAGAAAATCAAAAGGATTTGTTGAATGTTAGAGATATTTTTTAAATATTATCAAATATTTCTGAGAATATTGTCTTAAACCAAACATAAAAATATAAGGTTTCCTAATAATTATTTGTAATATTTTCATGAATGATCAAAATCAACCAAACATTAGTTAGCTAAATTCCCAAAAATATCATTTCTTAAAAGGTGACATTTAACATGTACCATCAAAATGAGGTCCATACGATGGATGGACCACTAATAATAACCATTGAATTAATAATAAATTAAATGAATAATGTTGATTGTTCATCTGCTCATGAAATAACAGGTTAGTTATAGAAAAATTTGGAATTTAAATTTGTTTATGACAATAGGGTTATTTGTGAAAATGACCCCAAATGTCTTGATGTTCTAGGCACATGATAGCACCCTCTGGTGTAATTCACCTCTCTGGCGACCTTATCTATGCCACCTACCATTGAGACGAACCACCATCGCACCAAATCTCTAACCATGAACCAAAGATCAACTATCAATAGAAAAAAAAAATCTTCCAAGCTTATTTCATTTTTCATGTAAAGCAACAGGAGATGGTGGACATGGCCCTTTTGGGGAGTAACAATCACACCCCTTTTGCAGTCGATGAAAACGACTAGGGTTTGGCGTACGGATTCGACGACGACCTCCTCCCCTGTTGTGAGAATTGCTAGACCTACTTCAACACCATTTGTTAGCTCGAACAATATAAAATACGGTTGTCGTCACCCTCACTTTCGACCTCAACCTCTCACTTAGCATTAGCACCATCACCCTCGGTATTGGCTTTTCTCCAATTTTTTTCCTTGATTTTTTTCCATTTTTCTCTTGTATTTTTCTTAGAAAACTTCTTCTCTTTCTTTTATTTTTTATTTTTTTATTTCTTCATCTCTTAGCATATCTATGTTGGGAAATGTGAAATTTTCAATTTTTATGATTACTCATTTGCTTTTTTGAGTTACAGGTGTTGTAAATTTGAAGATATTATGTTTAGAGGTCTGGACCGTCCTGACCCAATGACATCCGACTACTCATAAGCTCAGTCCATCTTCACAGATGACCAAGTTGAAAAGTTGTGGGCTGTCCTGACCGAATGAACATCCGACCATAAGGTAGACCCATTTCAAAATGCCAGGCCTATGACAGTCCAGACTGATGTCCTAGCTGCAAGGTCCAACCGATCTATACCTAAATGGGTAACAAATAGACAAACACATGCTTAATACGACCCACCAACAAATATAACGACCTTGCGCCATAATAACCAGATATAATGTTCAAAATCTTCAATGGCCTAAATGGAAAGTATCCAGAAAGTCAATCTTCTAAATCTCTATACAAATCGACCTGACAACTTAAGTTAAACATGTTCATTTTTTTCTATTTATACATTCATCACTGTCTTGACTTCAAGGACCGATTGGTTAGAATGTCTTTGCGGCTATTCCATCCCATCTCCAACTAACGAATTGTTGAATGACCGACTTAGAATTCTCCAGCTACCACTTATCGGATAGAGGATGAAACAAGATCAAAATCTAATTTTATTTTCCTTTCACTTGTTTTTCTCCGATATCAGAGCCCTATAAAGGATATAGTCGCAAGAAACAAAGCACACCAAGAGGAGGATCAAATTGTTTAACATAATGGAGTTGGGTTCACCGTGCTTATGACCTATTGGAGAGTTTGGGAAAAAAGAGCAAAACCCATAAAATGGATCAGCTTATAGTTGTTGTAGTTGGGATAGAACAATGGTAATGAAAATGGAATAGAAAGTATTCATTGCAGAAATGGATCCAGTGGCAACGTCCTCCATTGCAAAAACTGGTACAAGTTAGAGAGATGTAGTGGGTAAAAGGTGTTTATAGAGATTAAACTGAAATAACAAATACTAATAAGACCGAATGTTAAATAAAAAAATAAGCTAATTTAAAAATTAATAAAACTTGATATAGCAGATATTTTACAGGTCCATAATGGACCTAAACTTAGGTAATACACCATAAAAATCACTTTCTTGAAATACCATTTCTAAAAGTCCTATTTCGAAAAAAAAAAAAATCAACCTCTGAACTAACCGTGGCCTAATTGAATCTTTTCTTAAACAAATAGTATAGGTGGTTTTTGGTGGAGTACATCTCATTTATCCTAGAGACTTATGTTAAAATCCATTATTAGTGGCAAAAATAAAATGGTTGGATGATAAAGCCACAGTCCCTTGACAACAAAGTAAAAACATAAAGTGATTGGCCAATAATGTTTTTTTTTCTGCTACATGACCAATAATGTTTTTAATAATTAAATCCAACGAATCAATGAGAAAAATAATTTAAATTTATGATATGTAGATGATATATAGATGATATTATATATAGTTGACATTGACGTGACTTTATACAAATTAAATGAAAATTTAACAATTATTGAATTAAAAACAAAACATCATGCTCGTTGGAACAGGTTTTGCTTTGCATATTATAAAAGCTTCAGAAATATAAAAAGAGAATAAAGATAGAATACCAATCAAATAATAGTTGTTGCTCCCAAAAGATTCCAAATCAAACATAGTCTAACAAATTAAAAAGAAAAAGGAAAATCACAATCTGCATTCACACTTGAAAAGTGTCAAAATACGGCCCAAATCTTAACCTATTTGCAAGTTGAACTTCTGTCCTTTTGTTAAGAAACTTTGAAATTTTGTTGGTAGCTTAAACTTTGAAATTTTTTTGGTAGCTTAAACTTTGAAATTTTTTGGTAGCTACTTATAATAACGACACGGCAAAAATTATACTTCAGTCTTTTAATTACTTATCCATGTTAAATACATAAAATCAATCTCAAGCATTCACCTAAGCATTCACCTAATGGTTTAAGATTTTAGAAAGAAAAAAAAAAAGAGAAATTGACAATTGCCAATGTAATTTTTGTAATTCTAGTGGGAAGTTGCCCCAACTCAAGTTACTTCTCAACTTGTACCAGAATTCGTTGATTTTGATACATAAACTTAAGAAATAGTAGAATGAGTTTTTTATTTTTTATTTTTAAAAAGTAGCAGTATTCATATAAAAAGGCCGATAAAGACATCCCTATTTAAGTCAATTTTTGAAAAGAAAAAATCAAGTACAATTAAATTATTTTTTGTGACAAATAAAGAAACTAAAAAATTAAAAAAAAAGTGTGATTATACTGTGAAGTATAAAATATTATGTATATCATGATTATCATTGTCTTGATTAATAAATATTATCATTATCATGATTAATAAATATGGCAGATATGTATATATATTTTAATTAAATATAATATATAAAATAAATAAATAAAAGGTTGCCGCACTTTTCCATGTGATGATGATGGAATACAAATCTTAGATCTAAACGATTCTCTTTCTAACAACAAATGAAGCATAGCATAAACAACTCAAATGAGTTTTACTGTTTTACATATAAAATATACAAAAATAAAATCAATATCATATACTTAATGCCGAAGCAACTACTTTCTTTGTTTTTTGCGCACCCAAGAGGCCAAGATGCTCTTCTCCCCAGGTTACACTCTACGATGCCGGATTGACCGGAACATTTCCATTTGGCAAAAAACCCCGCACGAAACCGTCCATGGCAAATTTGTTATTATCCCACAAAACCGAGGGCAAAGAGAAACGAGTCTTCAACAAACTTCCCCTATAAAACCCGTAACGTCCACAACCGCGTTTCTTCAGAGTCTCAAAAAAAAAAGAAAAACCAGTCAAACCGTAATCAACAATGGCTTCTCGCTACGAAGTGGAAGTGAAGCTCGCATCGGCTCGGGGACTGAAGAACGTGAACTGGCGCCGCGGCGCAAACAGGCCATACGCCGTCGTTTGGGTGGACCCGAAGAACAAGTGCACCACCAGGGTCGACGAAGCCGGCGACACCGAAGCCGATTGGGACCAAACTCTCCTCATCCCCTTGGCACAGGGACGAATCGAGGACTTCACCCTCTACATCGACGTCGTCCACGCCGGCTCAGAGGAGGACACCAAGCCGCTCATCGGCTCGGCTCGGCTCAGGCTCACCGAGGTTCTGGATGACGTTGGGATCGGCGAGCGCGCCAGCCGAACTCTCACGCTGAAGAGACCCTCTGGAAGGCCGCAAGGTAAGGTTGACGTTAAGGTCACCATCAAAGACAACAGCTATCGTGCGCCGAGTGGGTACTACGCTCCTCCTTACGGTGTTCCTCCGCCAGCGGCACAGTCGCGGGATTATGGACCTGCACCGCCGGCGTATGGGTATTCTTACGGTGGATACAATGCGCCGCCGCAGCAGGGATCGTATTATTCTGCGGCGCCTCCGTCGGGGTATCCTTACGGCAGCGGGTATAGTGCACCGCCGCAAACGGCGTCGTATGGACAGGGGAGTTATGGGTATGCGGCGCCGCCGGAGGAGAAGAAGAAGAGCAAGTTTGGTGGGATGGGGACTGGATTGGCTGTGGGTGCCGTGGCTGGTGTTCTTGGTGGAATCGCTCTGGTGGAAGGTGCTGAATACGTGGAGGACAAGATTGCTGATGATGCTGCAGATAAGGTTGAGGATGATCTTGGTTATGATGGTGATGATTTCTAGAGAATGAGAACTCGGAACATCAGTGTTCGGCCAAATTAATGAAAAAAAAAAAAGATGCATTTTGTTTCCTGTTTTGTTCTTTTTATTTTGGAGTTATCCTTGTTAACTTTTTTTTTTTATTGATGATGAAGATGAATTGTGTGTAAATTTTGGAATGTGCTTTCTCTTTCTAAATCCTTTATAATTGCATTGTGTGTAAATTTTGGTTATAAATTTGAAAAAAAAAGCAACTTAAAGAGTGTGAATTAATGTAAATCAAAAATTAAATTGTGTTTGTGATTGATTTAAAATGATTTTATTCTTTTTATTTAGAAATTCCATCAATTTTGATAGAATTTGTTAGGATTGATTTGATTTGAAATGAATAGATTATTTTACCCTTAATAACTACTTCTAATCATTTCTCATAAAGGGTTAAAATCAAATCAATTCTTATTTTAATGAATTCTAAACATAAAATTTGATTTATAAATTAATTCAAATCTTATTTTTTTTAAAATTCCAAACACAAAATTTGATTTCTAAATCAAATCAATTCAAATTAAATCAAATCAAATCATTTTATGAAAAAATGTGTATTATAATTGAATTTAGTTGTAAATTTGTAACTAGTTCAAATCTTCACCAAAGCCAGAGGAATTGATAAGAAGATTGGTGAATAAAGGAATAACTTCGAAACGTCACAATTTTATGAAGTTATGGATGAAGTTTGAGCATTAGGATAAGTTCTGTTTCCAAATTCTAACAATTATTAATGTTAGAAAAGTGGTGGTGAGGTGATCTAGCCAGTGATCCATATTTGAATTTGAAAACACAGAAGATATAAACGGTTTCAAATAACAAATATTGTTTATGAAACGATTTCAAATAACAAAGTAAAACTCTATTTCTTTCTCTTTTTCAAATTAAAGATAAAGAATTGAAGCTTTATATAAGATAGGAGTAGATAAGAATTTTCGATCTAGAACTAATAATGGCAAGCACCGTAAGATGTAGTTTACTATGACTATGATTATGTCGCTTTCCTTTCGTTTTTACCTTTTCCAGCAAACTATATGATTGAAAGAGCTGCATCATCTTTCGGGACGTATTGTTCCTGGAATATGCTGTGGTTGGGTGCTTCAAGAAGAATCCAAAAGGGTTGTTTGGACGTGACGAAAGCAAAGTCTTAAGCATTGATTTCGTGGGGTAAAAGCAAAGTGAGATGATGTCATTAACGAAGTTTTATGCCTGTTGTAGCTTTACTTTGCTCTATTAACATCTCAGAAAGTCGGTGGTCTTAAGGAAGGATATGAAAGTGAGATCAAATATCAACCATTTCCTAATGCTTGGATGAGAAAGTACCGAGTCAAATGGAGGAGACTGTTGACACTAGAGGTACCAGAGTCCACAGAACTGATGGTGGGTTGTAACTGTCTGTGTGTAGGTGCAACTTTGTTAGTGACCAAAGCCCACATTGAGCAGGGTACTGTGCAGAAATAACGTGTTATGAGTATAAAACAAAACTTCTGAGTACTGGGTGGGATGACATGGAACAGTGTGATGATCTCAGAGCGAACTTAGGGATAATAATTTTATCTGTATGGCGAATATTTGGGGTAATCTGAATATAAATATTTGTTCGTGTTATATCTATTTATTAAGCGGGGATAGGAACAGGAATAATTCCTTTTGTATTTTCGGATACTTATAAAAAAAATAAAAAAATATTTTATATAAAATTATTAAAAAAAATTATTTATTTTATGGTATTATATTTTTTTTTTTTATTTTTTTTATTTTATTAATTTTTTTATAATTTATTAGTCTTCACATGAATATCAGTGAATATTCGTTTATCATGCGGAAGAATAATAAAGCAAGATCTACACGGAATATGGAACAGAAAGAGGCGAATATTATCCTCGAAAGCGGAGAGCTACTACCTGTCTTATCCTATTGTCATCCCTAAGCGAACCATTCCTTTGTCTTTTATTAGAAGATATCGTGAGGTCTTTATTAACATTCTTTTATCGATAACGCTATTTATTTATAAAAAATATTTTAATTTTTTTAACATATTTATAAATTTATTTTATATCTTACGAGAATGTTATAATTACGTATAATTTAATTTAATATTTTTTATATAAATTTATAATATAAATATAATATATATTTTAAATGTATAAATAATATTTTATTTCTTTTATTTTTTAAAAGTCTTTTCTTAGAAAACTCTATAATATCATATTAAAGCCGGTGTCTTATTGTTTACTAAAGTTAAATTATAAGTTTATGTAATTATTAAAAAAAATTAGATGAACATCACATATTCTCACATATAAAATATGTAATAGTGAATTAGAGTATAAATATGTAAAAAAAAAATAAAATAAATAAAATTAAAGTATAAATATACTGAAATAGATATTATTACATATTTTATGATCTACACAATAAATACATACTTTAAGAAAAATATTAATCATTAATTTTAAATTAAAGACTTAAAATTTATATAAATTTATTTAAAAACAATGGTGACTTCCTACAGCATGTATGTATTGTGTGCTTCAAGAACATGCTAGAATTCTTATTGCAAAAAATAGTGTAAATGTACGCAAGTGCTAATGAGTACCATTATTCAATTTTTTTTAATTACTAGTACATCACACCCATGAATTTCATGGGATATTATTTTCTATTTTCTTTATTCTTGGTAGGTTTTTAATCATTTTACACATTTTTATTTTCAATTTTCCTTAACACTTTAAGTTTTTCTTGTGAAAATTACTTTAAAAAGTTAGTTATATTGTTTGCATTAAATAACAAAAATGAAAAAATACCAATAAATTAAAAATGAAATCATCTTAATTGATATGCTTCCGAATACGCAGAGTAAACTTGAAATTACAATACAGTCATGCTTTGCCCCAAAAATAATGAAAAACAAAATTTCGAATAACCCACCATTTCATGATAAAGTTGAATTCAGGCCCAAATACTACGAGAATTAACCATCAGTCTTCAAACTTATAAGCTTGTAATTAAAAGTGATTATATAAATCCATGTAAAGAAACAATGCAATCAAGCTAGCAAATTGCATTTTTTTTACTACTTAATAGAAGCCAATAATACTGCAAAAAAAAAAAAGATACCAACATAACTCGACATGCATATATGGATGAAACCAGTCAAATCATCGAGTTAGTGAACCAGTGACTCGATCTCTTCATCAGGTTGACCTCTAGTTCAAGCTTTACAATTATGATACCTCCAAAATTGATAAATTGTATTTAAAAATTAGCATAAGGTTCTTTTACACATATACCTTGTAAATCAAGCAAAAATCTTGGTCATGGTATTTGTAAAGAAGCAAGCTTCATAAGCGAGCTTTTCTTGCCCGCCCCATTATAACTTTGCTTTGAGCTATTAACAATTGGTATGAGTCAAAATAAATCGAGTTAGCTTGTGAACCTGTTCGCAACTCGATTTATTAATAATTTAATGAGTTAAAAATCTTAATTTGTTTGCTAAATGAGTCGAGCTTAAGTCTCCACTTGTTCAGTTTATTAACTCATGAGCTAGCTGGATATATTTATTTATTTTCTAAGAATAATAATATTTTAATTTAATGTATATTAGTATTTTATTTTATTTTTTGTATGACTATATCCTTTTTTAACTAAATATATGCACACAACAAATTATTGAGTTACAAATTCAAGCATTAGAGTTTAAGAATAATATAAATCTTTAAATAGAGCAATTAAGCTAAAGAACTTTTAGAAAACTTCTTATAAATATTCTAGATATTTACTAAAGACATCTAGATATATTTACTATTAATATTTTATAGGCTTTATAAATATCTAGATATTTTATAAGTTACGTGGGGAATGTTCTAGAGTTATATCTTTATTACACATTTAACTATATCTCCACCTTCAAATCCCCTCTATTAAAGATGTAGAGCAATTGTAAATAGATGAGTCCCTATCAAGCCAAACTATAAAGAATTAAATAGTCAACTTCTAAATTGAGTTTTCCTTAACATGCTCTCCCTTGCCTGAAGACTAGGCTTGATATTGGCTCATTGAGCTTGAGCAACTCATGAGCTTAAGACAAATTGAACTCAAACCAATAAAATAAACTTGATTTCTTATTGAACTGAGCCTAAACTAAGATCTAACTCGACTTAACTCGACTCATTTCTATCCTTAACAACTGATCTAAAGGGCACCATCACTCTCGGTATTGGCTTTTCTCCAACTTTTTTTCCTTGATTTTTCTCCATTTTTCTCTTGTATTTTCCTCAAAAAACTTATTCTCTTTTTTTTCTTTTTTATATTTTATTCCTTCCTCTCTTAGCAGATTTATGCTGGGAAATGTGAAATTTTCAATTTTTATGATTATCCATTTGCTTTTTTGAGTTACTGGTGTTGTAAATTTGAAGATCTTCTGTTTAGAGGTCTGGACCATTTCTTAATGCTTGGATGAGAAAGGATTGAGACAATTGGAGGAAACTGTTGAAACTGGAGGTACCACAGTCCATATAACTGATGGTGGGTTGTGACTGTGTGTGAGTAGATGGCAACTTTGTTAGTGGCCAAAGCCCACATTGAGTATGGTACTGTGCAGAAATAACGTGTTATCAGCATAAAACAAGACTTATGAGCACTTGAGATGACATGGAGCTGTGTGATGATCACAGAGTGAACTATTATTTCACCTTTTACTAAAGAATACCATGGGGTCTTCACTTTAAGTGGCATTCCTTTATTTTTGAAGGAGTCTTTTCTTAGAGGACTCCATAATACCCTATTAAAGGTTGTTGCCTTATTGTTCACTAAAGCTAAATTATAAGTTCATGTAATTATTTAAAAAAAAAATAGATGAACATCATATATTCTCACATATAAGATATGTGACATAAAATTAGAGTATAAATGTATAAAAAATAAAATAAAAATGTGATAAAATTAGAGTGTAAATATGTCAAAATAGATATTATTACATGTTTATGGTCCACACAATAAATACATACTTTAGAATAAATATTTATCATTACTTTTAAATTGAAGACTTAAAATTTATATAAATTTATTTAAAAACAATGGTGAATACACTTCTTAGAGCATGTATGTATTGTGTGCTTCAAGAACATGCTAGAATTTCTATTGCAAAAAATAGTGTAAATGTATGTAAGTGTTAATGAGTAGCATTATTCAATTATTTTTAATTACTAATACATCACACCCATGAATTTCATAGGATATTATTTTCTACTTTCTTTATTCTTGGTAGGTTTTTAATCATTTTACACATTTTTATTTTCAATTTTCCTTAACACTTTAAGTTTTTCTTGTGAAAATTACTTTAAAAAGTTAGTTATATTGTTTGCATTAAATAACAAAAATGAAAAAAAATCAGTAAATTAAAAATGAAATCATCTTAATTGATATGCTTCTAAACACAAAGAGTAAACTTGAAATCACAATATGTCATGCTTTGTGTAAAGTTTCAAAATTTCAAATGCTCAAAAGAATTCAATTAAAATATAAAAATTTATTTCTAAATAAAGTATAGAAAAATAAAATAAAAATTACATATCAAAAACTGTGTTTTACATCAATTAGATTTCGATAGAGTACGAAATCAAATGAAAAGATAAAAACTGAAGAACCAAGATCGTAATCAAAGAAATTGAAATCGAGACAATAATAAGTAAAGAAACAATATAAAAAATAAAATAATTTGTAATTAAGAAACTCAGCAACAAATTCATGATTTTGTTTGTATATATCAAAATTATTATTTAGCAAAAAAAAAATCCTAATAACTCCAATATACATATATTTCTCTTATTTGGATTTAGAATCCATACATGATCAATCTAAATGATGATAATCATAATACATCATCTGTTAATATGAAAATACCATGAACAAAGTGAGAATTGAAAATTCTCAATATGAACTAAATAGTTATAAAAACATTTGAAAATACATGGTGAATTTCAGCTGTGTAATGTACACATAAAACTTCATGACAATTCAAGTATGACAAGAACAACACAATTCAACATAACAAAATGATTGCTAAATAATTTATGCAATACAACTTTATACAATAGCATTAGCAAGTTCCTCATATATAAGCAAACAAGTACCAATTATTAACAAGTATCAGTAAATATCAATGATTTCCTCAAACATAAGCAAACAAATATTACTACAACAAAATTAACCTATGACCACATTTTTTTAAATTATACTTAAAAAACATACTTTTAAGTCTTAATAAAAAATATTTTTATAAAGGTAATATTTTTTAAGAGGTTTTGATAACTGATTTTTTGCTCCACTTAAAAAGCGTACATTTAAAGTATAATGGATACGCTTTTTACACATTGTCATACTGATAAAATATTACGCTTGATAAGTGTTGCTCATTTAACTATCAAAATGTAACATTTCCAAAGGGCACTCTAAAGCCTATGAAGGTATAGCCCATGTTTAATAAGTGTAGCTATTATTTTTATTTTAAGCCATCCCTTAATAATGTAATCTATAATTTTTAAAATAATGTTATATCTTTTCATAAGTTTTTTAATAATTATTTTAATATTAAATAAAAAAATATTAAATAAAAAAATAAATATATATAATATCTTAAAAATAAAAAAATATTTAATATTTTATTTATTTAATAATTATAAAAATTAATAAGAAGATTGAATTGTTTTTACTTTCCCACCCATTCTTATATTTGTACAGTAAACAAAAACAAATTTGTAAGCACTCATTCAACCCCTCTAACCCACAGCTGCGGAGCAAACCCACCACTGCCAAACAACTGCGTGCGTGAATCTGAATCGGTAGCTAGAGAGGGATTGCTGAGGAAGAAACCAATGAGCGCCATGGCCACATCACCTCCCTCGCCGTCCTCCGCACCCACCGCAAGCTCGACCTCACCACTAAGCTCATGACGGCTGCCCAGAACGCCATGGAACAGGTTCTTATGTTTCCAAATATTAAACGCTGCGTTTAGGTTATAGTTTCAGTTCGCAAGTTGTTTCAGTTCAGTTACAACTTTAGTTAGTTACCATCAAATTCTATATAAAAAGTGCGTGCTCTGTCAAGGGGCTTACTATCTGAATATCAATTTCACAATGAAAATTCAAATTTTTTCTTCTCACTGTTTCTCTCACACGTTATAGGTTCCATTAGCAAGTTGTTAAGTTCAGTTGCAAAGAAGTTAGTTTTCGTAGTTACTGTTGTGGTGTAATTCAAACTCATACGGGTAGTTAGTAGGCGGTTATTTTCTGTTATCTGTTGTTATTGTTAGTAAGTGGTAGTTTTGTAATGAGTGGTGTGGGACCTATGGTAGCCAATATAAAAGGCTATTGAATAACAAAGGAATATACAGTTTTAAATTTCCTATTCTATTCTTTTCTTCTCATCGCTTCTTTCATATTCTGTAAATGTGTGTGTTCTCCCCAACAAATTGGTATCTAGAGCTTTGTTGATCCTAGACCTGAAGTGCAGTGCATAGTGGTGCATCCATGGCTGGCTCCAGTGGACATTTCTCTGGAAACTTGCCCACTCTTGATGGCAAGAATTATGAAAAGTGGTGTATCCAGATGAAGGTGATCTTTGGCTTTCAAGAAGTGATGGAGATAGTGAAGAGTGGATTCCAAGAACTTGGTGATGATCCAACTGAAGCCCAGAGAGCCACCTATAGAGAGGCCAAGAAGAAGGATTGCAAAGCCATGTTTTTCATGCATCAATGTGTTGATGCGGCTAATTTTGAAAAGATTGCAGCAGCTTCAACTGCAAAGGAAGCATGGGATATTCTTAACAAGTGTTATACTGGTGCGGACAAATTGAAGAAAGTTTGGCTTCAAACCTTGAGGAGGCAATATGACTTGCTACAAATGGAAGGTCAAGAAAGTGTGGCAAACTATTTTACAAGAACGTTGACCCTCACCAACTTGATGAAGACATGTGGGGAAGCATTGACTGATGTGAGGATTGTTGAGAAGGTTCTCAGAACCTTAATACCCAGATTTGATCATATTGTGGTGGCCATTGAGGAATCCAAGAATCTTGAAGAGATTTGAGGAGTTGCAGGGGTCGTTGGAGGCACATGAACAAAGATTGAATGAGAGAAGCCTTGAAAAACCCGCTGATCAAGCACTACAAGCACAAGTGACAAAGCAAAAGGGTGGTGACAAAGGAAAGGGGTGGAAAGGAAAGGGAAAAGGGAAATACGGCAGAGGTAGTGGTATTGGTGGCCCATCTTTCAGTCAAGATTAGCCACGTCTTGATCAAGAACAAGGTGAATTCTCAACCAGAAGGAGGGGAGGAACAACTCGAAGTAGAGGAGGAAAGAAAAGGTTTGACAAAAGAAAGATTCAGTGCTTCAACTGTCAAAAATGGGGGCACTTTGCAGACGAGTGCAAAAGCAATAAAGGAGGAAGGACGAAGTTTGATGATGAAGCCTATATTGCTCAAGAAGATGGATCAGATTCAGATCAGGTGCTATTGATGGTGACTACCAATTCTGATCTTGATAGCTCAGAATCTTGGTATCTTGACACTGGTTGCTCAAATCACATGACTGGTCACAAGGACTGGTTGATCGATTTTGATGCTAGTGTACACAACAAAGTCAGGTTTGCAGATAATAGAACTGTCTCAGCTGAAGGAATTGAGAAGATTATGATCAAAAGAAAAGATGGAAGGCCTACATATGTATCTGATGTGCTGTATGTGCCCTCCATGAAAAATAACTTGGTAAGCCTTGGACAGCTGCTTGAAAAGGGTTTCTCAATGAATATGAAGCAGAATTTTATTGAAGTGTTTGATCCAAAACAAAGGTTGGTGTTGCGAGCTCCCTTATCCAAAAATAGAACCTTCAAGGTAAACCTAAATACTGCAGAAGTGCAATGCCTCTCAACCACTGTGACTGAGGATGAAAGATGGCTAGGGCATTACAGACTTGGTCACTTGAATTTCAAAAGCCTGAACCAGCTAGGGAGTAAGCAGATGGTGCTAGGATTACCTTTGATTAAACCACCACATAAGGTATGTGAAGGGTGCCTGGTGAGCAAGCAGCCAAGGAGTGCATTCAAGACTTATGCACCTTCAAGAGCAACTGAACCATTAGGTGTGGTTCACTCAGATGTGTGTGGCTTGATTGAAATCCCATCACTAGGAAGTAACAGGTACTTTGTGACTTTTTTTAATGAATTTACTAGAAAAGTGTGGATGTTTCTGATCAAAGTGAAAAGTGAAGTGTTTTCTATGTTTCAAAGATTTCGTGTATTAGTTGAAAGACAAAGTGGGAAGAAAAGGAAAATATTGAGAACTGATGGAGGGGGAGAATATACCTCTAAGGAGTTTTGTGAAAAGATAGGCATTGAGCATGAAGTGACTACCCCTTACACACCCCAACACAATGGCTTGGCTGAGAGGAGAAATAGAACTTTGCTTAACATGGCACGATGTATGTTAAAGGGAAAAGGAATACCACTTTGCTACTGGGGAGAAGCAGTGTCCACTGCTGCCTATGTGTTAAATAGATGCCCCACAAGAAGAATGAAGACTGTGACTCCAGAAGAAGCCTGGACAGGAAGCAAACCAAGTGTGAATCGCTTAAGGATTTTTGGGTCCTTATGTTTTAGACACATTCCAGATGAAAAGAGGAGAAAACTAGATGATAAAAGTGAAGCCATGGTATTGGTGGGATACCATCCCACAGGGGCTTACAAACTGTACATTCCAACCTTGAAGAAAGTTGTCATCAGTCGAGATGTGGTGGTTGATGAGTTAGCATCATGGAGTTGGAAAGACAACTTCAGTAGCACAAAATCAAGTGTTTTAAGTTCATTTGGAGAGGATCAACAAACTGAGTTAGGTGATGCAGTGGTTGATCCTGTGCAACATCAGGAGAGGAGACCACAGAGGCAGATATTACCACCAGCAAGATTCGTTGATTATGAGGTGTTTCTTGATAATGCCATCACACCTGAAGGTGATCTAGTACACTTGGCTTTTCTAGCTAATACAGAACCAATAAACTGGGAGCAGGCCATTAAAGAGGAAGTATGGAGGAAGGCAATGGAGGAAGAAATCAATGCTATTGAATGGAATCAAACTTGGGAGCTTGTTGATCCACCACTTGAGAAGCAACCAATTGATGTAAAGTGGGTCTTTAAAGTAAAAATGAAACTGGATGGACCAGTTGCCAAAAACAAGGCAAGATTAGTAGCTAAGGGGTTCCTACAAAAGGCTGGGGTGGATTATACTGAGGTGTTTGCACCTGTTGCAAGAGTAGAGACAATCAGATTGGTTATTGCTATTGCCAGCTCAAAGGGGTGGCCAATGTTTCAAATGGACATGAAGTCTGCATTCCTCAATGGTCCACTAGAAGAGGAAGTGTATGTGTTGCAGCCACCAGGTTTTGAAACAAAAGGGAGAGAAGACAAAGTATTATAAGCTCAGAAAAGTGTTATACGGCTTAAAACAAGCCCCTCGGGCTTGGAACAAAAGGATAGATGCATTCTTGCTTCAACAAGGGTTTTCAAAGTGTTCAGTGGAGTTTGGTGTGTATGTAAAAGTGCATGATAGTGCTGATCTGATTTTAGTTTGTCTTTATGTCGATGACTTACTAGTAACAGGAAGTGATCAATCAGAAATTGAGAAGTCCAAGGGGAGAATGAAATCAGAATTTGAGATGACTGATTTGGGAATTCTCACATATTTCCTAGGTATGGAATTTGCTTACACTAGCAGAGGTATTGTTTTGCACCAGAGAAAGTATACACAAGAAGTGCTGAAGAGATTCCATATGGGGAACTGCAATGAAGCAGCTACACTAGTTGAAACCAATGGGAAGTTACAAAAGGGAGAAAGTGAGAAGTCTGTTGATGGTACTCTTTACAAACAGATAGTGGGATCTCTACGATTTTTGTGCAACAGCAGGCCTGATATCGGTTATGAAGTGGGACTGATAAGCCGTTTTATGAGTGATCCGAGGACCTCACACATGGTTGCTGCCAAGAGGATTCTAAGGTACTTAAAAGGAACACAGAATCTTGGGCTGTTGTTTCCTAAAAGACAAGGGCAGAATGTAGCAGAATTTGAAGCCTATTCTGATTTGGATTGGTGTGGAGATAAGGTAGACAGAAAAAGTACATTTGGCTATTTGTTCAAGTTCCTCAGTGCACCAATCTCATGGTGCTCAAAAAAGCAAACTGTGGTTGCTCTTTCTTCATGTGAAGTAGAGTACATAGCTGCCTCTCATGTAGCTTGTCAGGCCTTATGGTTGGAGTCATTATTAGAGGAGATGCAAATCAACTACAGGAAACCAGTGAAGTTGTTTGTTGACAACAAGTCATCTATAAGCCTAGCCAAGAATCCAGTTGCACATGGAAGGAGGAAGCACATTGAGACCAGATTTCACTTCTTGAGAGATCAAGTGAACAAGGAAAAATTAGAGCTAGTTTATTGCTGCACAGAATCACAAGTTGCTGATGTACTGACAAAATCGTTGAAGGCAGATCGGTTCAGACAACTAAGGGAAATGTTAGGAATTTTTTCATTAGAACATTTAAATTAAAGGGGAGTGTTGTGGTGTAATTCAAACTCATATGGGTAGTTAGTAGGCGGTCATTTTCTGTTGTTATTGTTAGTAAGTGGTAGTTTTGTAATGAGTGGTGTGGGACCTATGGTAGCCAATATAAAAGGCTATTGAATAACAAAGGAATATACAGTTTTAAATTTCTTATTCTATTCTTTTCTTCTCATCGCTTCTTTCATATTCTGTAAATGTGTGTTCTCCCCAACAGTTACCATCAAATTGTATATAAAATGTGTGCAAATTGTGGAGTGTGTGTTCTGTAAAGGGGATTTAGTGTCTGATTAGCAATTTCCTGATAAAGTTCTCTTCTCTTTATCTCACTCTTTCCCGATATAACCCTTCTTATTCTTTCTCTATTATTGTTTATAGTCTCGATTGTAATTTTGTGGGCTCTCTTTTAATATTTTATACTGCATTTCAGTAGTTGATTATTGGAGTTAAATGTGTGCATGGCTGCACACATGGATCCATCTTGGTTAGATAGGAAAAATTAGGTCCAGTTAAATTCAGATGGATCCATGAGTTTAGTTTTGCACATTAGTGATTGCGACACTTCTATAGGTAGCATTTATCTAATCTCTGTGACTATATCAACTGTGAAATATAAAGCTGTGTACTATTTTATACTGTCCTAATTCCTTAATCTTTTGGCTTCAGGTAACAAGGTTAGTGAAAGAAGGCACTGGGAAGACCGCTCTAGCAATAGGTGATGGTGCAAATGACGTTGGCATGATTCAAGAAGCAGATCTTGGTGTTGGAGTCAGTGGGGTTGAAGGTATGCTGGTCAGTGACATACATGACTGGCTCTTTAAGCATAATTATGTCACACAAAACTATCAACTGCATATGATAGGTTGATTCTAACCTTTAATGTTGCAAGTTGCAATGTCATACGCTTTATATTTCTTAAACGCTTTTTCTTCTTGTGAGTTATGCTCTACTTTATAGAAGGTTTAGAAATATTGATTAGGACCAAGCACTTATTTGTGATATATCCATGTCAGTTTCTGTCAGTTTCAAAATTATTAGTTTATGAGCACTTTTTAATCTTTAAAAAGCTGCAACAAGTAGGGTCTACATCCATGCTTAAAATTCTTAATGCCCAAATTTTTTTTTGGAAGTTAATATTGGAGGCCTTACAGACACGGGAATGGGGGAACGAAAAGGGGACAGGGTAGGTGCAATATGAGCTATCAGCTCAGTGGCAAGTTCCAACAAGTTTATTTGCAGCTAAATCAGGCATGTTGCACGAACACAAATGCATGTTAAACAGAAGAAAATATTGAAAAGGTAATGAATATGAACTCCAGCATTCAAGTAATATATATAGCAGCTAGCAATTTATGTTATAAATGATGACCACTGAGGTACAAATACAACACAATTGTGAGTTATGACAAGCAAATAACTTTTGAATAGATCAGACATAAACACAAACTTGTTTACCCACCATGACTGAAACGAGGGGTTCTAGAAAAATGTACAATGAATGAACCAATGCCTCCTCTGGTGTCTTTGCACTAGGATCTGACAGAAGAGATGGAAATCCTAATGAATGAACAGGAAATTTTCCAGTTCATTTAAAACCACAGGCCCAAGATGATCCTATTAAACTAGAGTAGCAAGTATATTCAGCTTTCAGATACTGTAGCAACAGACTTTTAATAATATTAAAAGGTTCAAAGATAATTACCAGCCCAGTACCTTCACTGCCACATAGTAGAAGTCTAGGCCGATACAGTATTTAGCAACAGACTTTGTTTTAGACTGGAACTATGCTACTTTTAATACTGGATACCTTAAGTGAAGTACAGAACAAAATGAGATAGCATAAGTTTGTCCTCTTTTGGTCATAAGTATCTTTATAGTATTGGTGATTTTTTTTTTCTTTTTAAATGGAATCTAAGAAAAGAAAAATATTTTGAAAACCTGTGATGATAAATTATTTTTTTGTACGTATTAAAGAAAATAACACCTTTACTCAAATAAAATTTAGACTTCTGCTTTGATATAGTTTATAGTTTATTATTTCCAATCATGTGAACTTATAATTGCGTGAGACTTAATGTTTTTGCAACATAGGAGGACTAAGTTTATTTTCTAATTCTGATAGCATACCTTTGTTGAAACAGGTGGGCAAACAAGTATCAGGTAAGCCTTTTGGTTTCAGTGATTCAGTCTTGCTTCTTTTGACTGATGGAAGATTTAGAATTTTTTTTTTAAATCTTTACATCTAACATATAATTGTGACTAACATTTGATGTGTTGCAATGGCACACTAATTTACCTTTTTATTTTTAAATTTTTAAATTTTTAAATTTTTATGTGACATGAGTCTGCACTACAGGCATGTTGTGGAATTTTATGGATTATTTTTTTCAAGTGTCACTGTAATATGATACACCATACAATTTCTTTGGTTTGTACAAAAACTTGGGTAGCTCTCATGCCTAATTGCTAGTTGTTATGGCAATTTTAAGCAGAACTAAATTTTTACTCAACATAATGAAATGCATAAAAGAGCCTTTAGGCCCAACAATATGTTACCAAACAAGAATAGAAAACAGTATTGTATCCAATATCAATCAATAATATGATTGATTCCAGCATTTTCATTAATTCAATAAATGAGTTACGTGTATGTTTTTGCAACATAGGAGGACTTATTTTATTTTCTAATTCTGATAGCATACCTTTGTTGAAACAGGTGGGCAAACAAGTATCAGGTAAGCCTTTTGGTTTCAGTGATTCAGTCTTGCTTCTTTTGACTGATGGAAGATTTAGAATATATATTTTTTAAAATCTTTACATCTAACATATAATTGTGACTAACATTTGATTTGTTGCAATGGCACACTAATTTACTTTTTTATTTTTTAATTTTTATGTGACACGAGTCTGCACTACACAGGCATGTTGTGGAATTTTATGGATTTTTTTTTTCAAGTGTCACTGTAAT
The DNA here is from genome assembly GCA_029884605.1 of Ormosia emarginata. NCBI lineage: Eukaryota > Viridiplantae > Streptophyta > Magnoliopsida > Fabales > Fabaceae > Ormosia > Ormosia emarginata. The sequence goes on from JAQQTP010000085.1 coordinate 23,048,097, forward strand.
ATGATACACCATACAATTTCTTTGGTTTGTACAAAAACTTGGGTAGCTCTCATGCCTAATTGCTAGTTGTTATGGCAATTTTAAGCAGAACCTGATTTTTACTCAACATAATGAAATGCATAAAAGAGCCTTTAGGCCCAACAATATGTTACCAAACAAGAATAGAAAACAGTATTGTATCCAACATCAATCAATAATATGATTGATTCCAGCATTTTCATTATTTCAATAAATGAGTTACATGTGGTTAGATGGTGATTACATATCTGATTTTACTGAATTGAGGCTTATTCTTGAAAATTGGCTACTAGACTCTGTGCATGCGCTTCCATGCATGTCGAGTCTTTTAACTCTCCCACGTTCCTGTTTACATGTAAACCTGCAAAAGAGATGATGAGTTGTTGTATGAAGCAGTTTGAAAACTTTTGAATTGTGTGTGGGTGACACCATTAGCGAGTGCCCTTTACAGTTTATTGATAGATATGAATCCCTTTGTGGCTAATCAATATACATGTTTCTTATGATATAAATATCAAAATCATTTAAAGTTATTGAAGAAAAATAATGCATAATGACAAGTATGGTAGGTTAGTTATGGGGACATTTGGTGATCATATATTTGAAAAGGGGCTAGATAGAAAATTTGATATCCTAACCCAATCCCCTAATTTTGAAATTATGATAGCAGTACATTGTGGGAAGAAACCTCCAACCAGGACTGAACATCAGCTATCAATGCTCTGTGGATTCAAAGACATTTATTTTCTAAACAGAAGAAAACTTCTTTTACTAAGGAAAACTGAATTATATCCCCTTACAACCTTCGAAAACCCATTTATAGTTTGAGATGTGATACAAATAAAAGTAGAGTGAATAATGGATAAAAATGTGTCAGTACACTAGTGGATATATGCAACTCTCCATAATTCATCATTGTTTCCTCGCTGGGAAAGATGTAAGATGCATACATATAATATGATTGATTCTGTGGTGATTGCTGAAACAAAAACCTTTGAATCTTTGATTTTGTGTTATAGATGGCTAGTGCAAGAAGGTGAACCTTACACAATTTCTACCTACTGTACCTGCCTGGTGTTGCCATTTTTTTGGTTGGTGTAAGGGAATACTTTGTTATGTTAATTTAACTTAGAGGCCTCTAATATAGCTTTCTTATTGAGAGTTACTTTTTCCAGAACTTTTATCTAGTTCTATATAAATATCTAGTACAGAATATATCATATATAGTGCTAGTCTTTTTGTCTACTTCAACATGTATTGTCAATTTGATGTGGTAGTTATAAAGCGATTGAGATATTTATGATGTTGAACTCAAAATGCAGATCTGTATATACCACTGCATATATAATGGTGTTTGTCTATGATATACTAATGCAAATGGCAGTAGATTGACACAAACCACTCTACATGCTTACTGGCTAGATTTTATTTGTTCTAGATTCTTATTGGCTAAAATGAAGAAACAACTATTTGCTCAATGATATATGTTTCTTTGATATTCATGGTGTCAATTGTTTCTTAGGTTGCTTTACATCCTTCTTGTCTGAGTTGTTAATGACATTATTGGTGATTTTGCTGTATGCATTACAATTTTGGTTTTTTTTTTTTAATGAATTTATGTATTACTAATCCTTTAGTTCAATTTAAATTTGTAGGACAATGCTGGTGCTTCGTTTGGGGATGGCAATAGAGCTATTTGATAGATTTGATGTTTATGAAGAGAGCCTGATGAAGATAATTTTCTCATACATTGTGAATTATATATATTTTTATTTTGATTAAGTGCTCTAGATTATGATGATGATGACTATAGTATTCTAGTACTTTGGAATACTTGATTAATATTTTGATCAATGTGTTATTATGGATACTTGGTTAATATTTTGAACAATGTGTTAAATGTTAAAATTAGTTTATATTATTGCTTGAAATTTTATACTATATAAATAAATAGTGTATGTATATTCTAAAATTAAAATTCTATAAAATAATATATAAAATAAATGGCATTAAAAATATTTAAAAAAATGAATTTTTAATGTTTTACTAAATTTAACTAGAAGGCGTGTAACATAAGAGTAACAGCAAATGATACTTTTACAATTGTTAAAAATGTAATAATTATTATAGGAGGTTAAAAAAAATAGTAACAGAGAAGAGAACGCTTTATAAGTGTACCTATAAGGTTTGATATAAGGGAACACTTTACAAATGTGCTCATAGGGTTTGACATAAGGAAATATTTTACAAGTGTACCTGTAGAGTTTGACTAAAATGAATGCTTCACAAGTGTACTTATAAGGATTGATATAAGGGAATGTTTTTTAAATATTGCCAAATAAACAATACTTTATAAGCGTATCCATAGAGTGAAGTAAATAAAAGTTATCTTTGTACCCATCAAAGGCTACGCCTTTGAGCATTGTGGCCTTTGAAGCAGAAAAAACGTAGCCATAGATAATATGTCACATTCGAATAGTCCACTACTCTAAAAGCGTTACCTTTTGGCTAAAAAATGTAGCTTTTATCAAATGCAACACTTCAGTGTGCTTTAGAGTACACTTTTGAAGTATTATTTTAGGCCAATTTTTTGTAGTGTACCAATAATTAGCAACATCAATAAGCAAGTTCCTCATCATAGGGAATCTATCCTTTACTTTACTTTTTCTTTCCATGTCTGCTTATCTCACATTTTACTCGAAAGTGTTCAATTTCATAGGGAATCTACCCTATCTTTGGTGTTACTTTAATATCGTGACAACAAAGGTAGACATATCTACACTAACTAGGTAGGTAACATAAAAGGAAATTCATCTCTCTGTTTCTCAATGGTTATGTGTAAACTTTTCTATGAATCACTTGCTTGTCGTTACACACAAACATAAACAATACAAAATACTAATATATCACAAATAAATTCATCATATAAATAAATCATGACAATTAAATAAAATTCATAAAACTTAGAATCATTAAATTTAAATGTCAATTCTTTAATAGACCAACTATGATTTAAAATTAACTTAATAATTCTCCTAATAGTACACATCACAGATCATAGTTTCTCAGATCCTCATCATAATCCATATTTTGTCTGGTCCTCATCATGGTTCATAGTTTGTCCTGTTCCTGGTAGTGCATTCATTGCACAAAAGTTGTTTTGTTGCAAATGTCATAAAATTGCTCATAAGTCAAGATAAATATTAAGAAAGTCTATGTAAATTAAGTAAATATATTTATTACCAAATATAATTAAAATATTTATTTAACTTAAACCTTGAGTGATATTTTAATTTACTATATTGCTCTATAAAAGAGTCAATATTTAAATTATAATAATTCTAAATTTTTTCAAATATCAAATATTACAAGACTAAATAAATATTAAGTTTTCATAATATTATATATGTATAATAAATTTAACAAAAATAATAATACACATAAAATATTAAAATAATAAATTAATTAATAAAACATATAAACATATTGATACGGAAAATCATAATTTTATTTTTTAAAAAGAATTGAGATCCTATCTCATAGATATTTACTTCTTTTTCTCTTTTTTCCTCCCTCTTTCTTCGTTTATTGTCTTTCTCTCTCTCTCTCTCTTTTCTTCTTTCTTTATACGGTTTCTGACCTTTAGTATTTCACTTTTTCTCTCTATCTTTTTCTCTCTCACGTTTCACACTTTCAGCAGCATCTCTTCATTTTTTTTTCTCTCCTTGCTTGCTGCCTGTTATGTTATAACTTGTGATGATGGGCATTTGGTTATATTGCTCCACGTTGATAGCTAAATTGTGATGATGGGCATTTGGTTATATTGCTCCACGTTGATAGCTAACTTGTGATGATGGGCATGTTGCACCACTTTCATGTGGTGCACGTAGCCTCTTTTTTTTATAATTAAAGTAATTATTATTTTCAACAAATATCTCCACCTTTTTATTATAATAATAATATCTTCTTAGTTGTATTTATTCTATTATTAAGATAAATGTTAGATCCTATTTCAATAAATTTTTATTTCTAATTTTATAAATTTTTACTAATTAAATTTTTACAAACTTTATTCTCTTTTAATTTATAACGACTATTATAAAATGAAACTAAATAAAATGTTTGAATTAAGAAAATTAAAATTTTATTCTTCACACAAATATTTTATAAAATTTAAGATGTTATACTTTGCCCAAAAAATAATGATTTTTTTTAATAACCACCATTTCATGATAAAATCGAATTCAGGCCCAAATACTACGGGAATTAACCATCATTCTTCAAACTTATAAGCTTGTAATTAAAAGTGATTATATAAATCCATGTAAAGAAACAATGCAGCCAAGCTAGCAAATTGCATTGTTTTTACTACTTAATAGAAGCCAATAATACTGCAAAAAAAAAAAAAAAGATACCAGCATGACTTGATATGCGTATAAGCATGAAACCAGTCAAACCGCCAAGTCAGTGAACCAGTGACTCAATCACTTTAGCAGGTTGACCTCTAGTTCAAGTTTTACAATTATGATACCTCCAAAATTGATAAATTGTATTTAAAAATTAGCATAAGGTTCTTTTGCCCATATACCTTAGTAAATCAAACACAGATCTTGGTCATGATATTTTGTAAAGAAGCAAGCTTCATAAGCGAGATTTTCTTGCCCCTTTATAACTTTGCTTTGAGCTATTAACAATTGGTAGGGGTGAAAATAAATGGAGTCAGCTTGTAAATCTGCTCACAACTTGATTCATTAACAATTTAATGAGTTAAAAATCTTGGATTATTTGTTAAATGAGTCAAACTTAAGTTTTCACTTGTTCAATTCATTGACTCGTGAGTCAGCTTGATATATTTATTTATTTTTTAAGAATAATAATAATATTTTAATTAATATATATTAGTATTTTATTTTATTTTATTTTTTGCATGACTATATCCTTTTTTAACTAAATATATGCACACAAAAAATTATTGAATTACTTAATTCAAGCTTAAGGGTTTAAGAATAGTATAAATCTTTAAATAGAGCAATTAGGTAAGGAACTTTTAGAAAACTTCTTATTCTTATAAATATTCTAGATATTTATTAAAGACATCTAGATATATTTACTAGAGATATTTTATAGGCTTTATAAATATCTAAATATTTTATAAGTTAGGTGGAGAATGTTCTAGTGTTATATTTTCATTACACATTTGACTATATTTCCACATTTTAATCCCCTCTATTAAGTATGTTGAACAATTATAAATAGGTGAGTCCCTATTAAGCCAAACTATAAAGAATTAAATAGTCAACTTCTAAATTAAGTTTTCCTCAACATGCTCTCGTTTACCTGAAGACTAGGCTCGATATTGGTTCATTGAATGCGAGCAATTCATGAGTTTAAGACAAATTGAGCTCAAACCAATAAAATAAGCTCGATTTCTTATTGAATTGAGCCTAAACTAAAACTTAACTCGACTTATTTCCATCCTTTGCAACTAGTCTAAAGGGCACCATCACCCTTGATATTGGCTTTTCTCCAAAAAAAAATCCTTGATTTTTTCCCATTTTTCTCTTGTATTTTCTTAAAAAAACTTCTTCTATTTCTTTTCTTTTTTATATTTTATTCCTTCCTCTCTTAGTAGATTTATGCTGAAAAATGTGAAATTTTCAATTTTTATGATTACCCATTTGCTTTTTTGAGTTACTAGCGTTGTAAAGTTGAAGATCTTCTGTTTAGAAGTCTGAACCATTTCTTAATGCTTGGATGAGAAAGGACTAAGACAAATGGAGGAGACTATTGACACTAGAGGTACCATAGTCCACAAAACTGATGGTGGTTGTGATTGTGTGTGAGTAGGTGGCAATTTTGTTAGTGACCAAAGCCCACATTGAGTAGGGTACTATGCAGAAATAACGTGTTATGAGCATAAAACAAGACTGATGAGCATTTGAGATGACATGGAGCCGTGTGATGATCACAGAGCGAACTATTCTTTCACCTTTTACTAAAGAATACCGTGGGGTCTTTATTTTAAGCGGCATTCCTTTATTTTTTTAAGGAGTCTTTTTTTAGAGGACTCTATAATACCATATTAAAGATTGCTGCCTTATTGTTTACTAAAGCTAAATTATAAATTCATGTAATTATTAAAAAAAACTAGATGAACATCATATATTTTCACATATAAGATATGTGATAGAGAATTAGAGTATAAATATGTAAAAAATAAAATAAAAATGTAATAAAATCATAGTGTAGATATGTCGAAATAAATATTATTACATGTTTCACGGTCCACACAATAAATACATATTTCAGGATAAATATTTATCATTAATTTTAAATTGGAGACTTAAAATTTATAAAAATTTATTTAAAAACAATGGTGAATGCACTTCCTAGAGCATGTATGTATTGTGTGCTTCAAGAACATGCTAGAATTTCTATTGCAAAAAATAGTGTAAATGTATGTAAGTGTTAATGAGTAGTATTATTCAATTATTTTTAATTACTAGTACATCACACCCATGAATTTCATGGGATATTATTTTCTACTTTCTTTATTCTTTGTAGGTTTTTAATCGTTTTACACATTTTTATTTTCAATTTTCCTTAACACTTTTGAGTTTTTCTTGTGAAAATTACTTTAAAAAGTTAGTTATATTGTTTGCATTAAATAACAAAAATGAAAAAAATATCAGTAAATTAAAAATGAAACCGTCTTAATTGATATGCTTCTGAACACAGAGTAAACTTGAAATCACAATACAGTCATGCTTTGTGTAACTTCCTTATTATATTAATGTTTGATAGCAAATTTCTAGTCAAATGTATTACTCTTATTCTCTCTAAGCATAGTCATAATATTATAATTAATGAGTTTACTCAATAAAAATTTTAATTTTTGCTAAGTAAAGTTTTAGAATTTGAAAAGCTCAAAAGAATTCAGTTAAAATATATACATTTCTTTCTAAAGAGAGCAATTGAGTTTGCCAAAAAATAGTTTCAAGTTTTAACCGTAAAACATCCACCTTGTTCCTGTCAATATGGACTCGCTTCAGCAACACCAAAGCTTAGATGAAAGAATAGATACTTCCAACAACCAAAAAACTCATCTAGAGCCATCAACGCTCAGCCTCGGTGCTCACGTTCAAAAGTTAATAATATGAAGAAGCAAAGTGTTAAGCACAAGATACTACTATTCTCTTTTTTTCTTTTTCTTTTTTTAATTATCAATGCATCATTGATAATCAAATCAAGGAGTAACGGAAACAAACTATTCTCTTTTCCTTTGCTTGTCTCAATACCAAAATGGAATTTGTAATTGAAAAGAAAATGTAAATCACAGTGGAAATAAACAATTTTCGCTTAATCAGTGAGAGGAATTAGATAAAAAAACAATAAATTACGAAAGTAGAGAAACACTCCAAAATTCCTAGAGTCAACCGTGAAACCATGAAGCACCCATTGTAGCCATCTTGCACTAGAAGCGTTCAATGACTTTTGCGGGAGAAGCTGCGGGGTAGTTGCCCTTTGAAGAAGGAGAAGGACGGGTAGTAGAATAGCACAAAAAGTTCTTGAAAGAGAAACAGGGGAAGAGAAGAGTTTAGCCATGGTTGCAAAGGCAAACAAAAACTAACAAAAGGAAAGTGCAAGGCAAAAGATTAAGGTGACAACCAAGCAAGGCACAAACAAAATTCACTAAAGAAACGAAAGGAACATGCTATGATAAGAAAGCACAAAACCTGAGAGAGAAGAGTTAGACGGAAAAAAAAGAGAAAATTTAGGCGAGAATAATTTCAATTGAATTGAAACTAAGGATTGCCATGTTGCAAATAGAGATAGTCCAATTAGTAATAGATAATGAATTTGTGTTTAAGGTAACTTAAGTTAAATTTATGTGAACAGTTGCTTATTTGTTAGTGAAGTGATTCTAATTTTGGTTTTATTATTAATATGAATGGTAAATATTGTAGTACAATCTACTGTATAAGAAATTTTTAAATTATTTTGATAATTCGTTAAATATTCTATTCTTATCTTATTGGAAGTAAAATTATATATATAAAAAAAAGAAAGCAGTGTATTGAAATATTTGATCAATTTAGTAGAAATACTAAAATCTTAGCTTACATACGTATATATGACGAAGATTGCATGGACCAAAATATCGTAAATATAAATATTCTAGAGAACTATAATATAATTATTATAATTAGTCACTGAATATATAACAGAATAATTTAAAATGTTAATTTATAAACTAAACATCTCCTCCGAGTATTTATAATATAAAGATGGACCGAAGTAGGTAAGCAACTTTAATCTCTTGAGATCATACCCCATAATATTTAGACCATAGATGATATTGAATCTAAACTGATCAACGGTTGTGCGTGATTTACTTGTAACTTGCAGGTAAAGTAGGCATGAAGCCCACTCTTCCTTCCTCTCTTTCAACGTGTGACAGCCCCAGCCTCAACCCCAACCATGGTAAGACACCTCCATTGCCGCCGATCTGCTGTTCGACGACAACCACCACCATCACACCATTACCACAAACCAGCAACGACAATAACCACCTTGGACGAACCAGTGGCGACGACTCTAACCAGCGGTGGTGACGCGAACCAACAGCGACGAGAGTATGTTGGAGTGAAGTGCAGCTCGCCGGTGGTAGCGGAGGTTCGTGCGGTGAGATTCCGGCAACCAAGTATTCAACGATTGTCACTGGTTTGGGCATAGCGACAAGGCCGTTCAAGTCGTGGGTGACGGTAGTTGACGTAGATCCGAGAACGGCGGCGACGTGGTTTTGATGGTGGCCGAGATAATGGTGGTTATGGGTTCAGGGTCGAGTTTGGTGGCCTGAGGTGCGTGCGTCTATTGTGCTGTGGTGGCAAGGTCGTGTGTTTTGAGTTCTAATACTGGTGTGAGATGGTAGCGTCTGGGTGATGATTCTGAGGCAGTGGTTGTCAGAGGTGGTGGTGTTTGTGGTGCTAGTGTGGAGTAGTGGTTTAGATTTGATTGAAATTCAAATTTTTTATTTTATTTTATTATAATTCATGGTCAACAGAAACTTTATCTAAAAATTTCTTGAAACCTCCAAAATATTTTAAAAACATATTAAACATCGTCTATTTTTAAAATTTAAATACATTATTTCCAACTCTACTGATACTTCTTATAGTTATATGAATTGGACCGGTCTGGCTAACCAAACCGAAAAACCCATAAACCAGTTCCCTTGCCTGTCCGTTTCAAGCCTACAACTGGTTATCATGCTAAACCGGTCAAATCCGTTGTAACCGAGTGACTTGCCCGGCTTTTTGATCCAGGTGGCTCATGAAATCTCATTCTCCCCATAGATACGAACCAGTCAAAGCTAAAAGAGTTGCAATTTTAGTTCTATATCTGTGATAAAAAAAAAATATGAGAAGAAGATGAAAAATAATAGCATGCATATTGTTGGCCTCATATCTCAAGTTTCTTCTGCAACTTCTGTACAATGAAGAAGAGAAAGGAAGTTGTGAAGTAGTTTTCTTTTATGGTTTGATGAAGAAGTTTTCCAACTCTTCATTACTGCTACTGGGCTCTTGTTCTTCTCTCTCCATCACCATAAAATACAGCAGAAACCTATGCTAAGAGAGGGGCAACGGGAGGGGGAAGAAAAAGGAAAGATGCGTTTAAGTGGCTTGAATGGGTCAACAATATGGGTGGAGAGCCTTGAATAAATTGGTCAAATTGTCTTTATTAGGTAGGATTCATTTTTCAAGTGGCTTTTTAGCAGGAGTATCAAAACGGACTGATTCCGCTAATTCGGGATTAAATTATTTTTGAATTAATTTATTTAAATATATAAATTTTAAATTTATATTTTATTAATTTAATTTAATTTATTTAATTTTATGTAATATTAAAAAATAAATTGACTCAATTTATCTGAATTTAACCTATTTAAATTATATAAATTTTGAGTTGATATTTTATTAATTTAATTTATTTATTTTATCAAATTATTTAGATTAATTTATCAAATTTAATCTATTTTAACACTCTTGTTTTTTAGATTCCAACAAAAAGAATTTGGTCACTCATTTTTAAATTTGAAATACGATGACACATTTAGTAGCATTATTATTGTTATTTATTCATTTTTTGTCCTTATCATCAGTTGCAAAGTTGCAGTATTAGAGACTGAGTACAAGAAGAACTTGCATGTACTATGTATGCGTATATGGATGAAACCAATCAAACTGCCGTACCGGTGAAGATTGGTTTACCGGATTGACTTCCGGTTTGAGTCTTACAACTGTAATATCTCTAAAATTGATTAATTGTACCCAAAAATTAACATAAGGTTCTTTTGCCCATTTACCTTAGTAAATCAAGCACAAGTCTTGGTCATGATATTTTGTAAAGAAGCAAGCTTCATAAGCGAAATTTTCTTGCCCCTTTGTAACTTTGCTTTGAGCTATTAATAATTGATAAGGGTGAAAATAAGTCAAACAAACTCATGAACTTACTTATAACTTGATTCATTAACAATTTAATGAGTTAAAAATCTTAGCTTATTTGTTAAATGAGTCAAACTTAATCTTTTCATTTGTTCAATTCATTGACTTATGAATCAGTTTAATATATTTATTTATTTTTTAAGAATAACAATAATAATTTAATTTAATATATATTAATATTTTATTTTATTTTTTGTATGACTATATCTTTTTTGACTAAATATATGAAAAAAAAAAAAAAATCGAGTTACAAATTCAAGCTTAAAGATTTAAGAATAGTATAAATTCTTAAATAGAGCAATTAGATTAAAGAACTTTTAGAAAACTATTTATAAATATTCTAGATATTTATTAAAGATATCAAGATATATTTACTAGAGATATTTTATAGGCTTTGTAAATATCTAGATATTTTATAAGTTAGGTAAGGAATGTTCTAGAGTTATATCCCCATTACACATATGACTATATCTCCATCTTCCAATTCCATCTATTAAGAATGTAGAGTAATTATAAATAGGTGAGGCCATGTTAGGCCAAACTATAAAGAATTAAATAATCAACTTCTAAATTGAATTTTTCTCAACATGCTCTCACTTACATGAAGATTAGGCTCAATATTGGCTCGTTGAGCTCGAGCAACTCATGAGTTTAAGACAAACTAAGTTCGAGCCAATAAAATAAGCTAGATTTCTTATTGAACTGAGCTTAAGTTAAGACCTGACTCGACTCAGTTTGACTCATTTCTATCTCTAACAACTACTCTGAAGGGAATGAAAGTGAGATCAAACACCAAGCATTCATAATGCTTGGGCCATTAAGAAACTGAAACAAAACTGAGACTTTTCACTTCAAAAGTACCACAAACCAGAGGGCGAGGTGTGACTAGGTGAGAAGTAATTGGAAGAGTGTGTCAATGACCTACACAGATAGACTATTAAATAGAAACAAAGTGATATGACTATAAAATGAAACTGCTTAATCTAACAGAGAAAAAGCACGAAGCTATGTGGTGAGCATAAAACGAACTATTCTTTTGCCTTTTACTAAAGAATATTATGTGTTCGCCACTTAAAACGACATACATCTATTTGAAGAAGTCTTTTTATGAAAGACTTCATAATACCAATTTAAACCTCGTTGTTTATTAAAGTTTACTTATTATTAAATGTAAAGTTAAGTTTACTTCTTATTAAATGTAAAGTAAGTGTAATTATTTATTAGTGAAGTAATAATTACTTTGTAATTATTTTAGTGTTTAAAGTAACTTGGTTAAATTTATATGAAAAGTTGTTTATTTGTTAGTGAAGTGATTCTAGATTAAGATTTATCGTTAATTTGAAAGGTGAATGGGTGTTTTGTTTTATTCTATATCAAACTAGATTTTTTTTTTTGGGTGAATTATACAAAACCAATTTTATTATTCCTTCTCACAACAGATTTGTTGACATTCAAGGATAGTGTGTTCTTTGGGCTGTGGAGTCATTACTCCAAATTTAAAAGAACCCAGGAGACTACCAAGTTTGCACTAGCATATGTATAGTTTTTCCTTTTTTTTTTTCTTTTTTAATAATGGTGGCGATAAAATTTGAATTTAAGATTTTATACAAATTACTCAAACTTCTCACCTCTAACCCAATCCTAGTGACTTGCATTAGCATATGGTTAGACCACAAAACCTTATACAGTACGTGTTATCATTTTTTTTTTAATGTGTTAGAGAGGATTTTGACTAAGGATAAGACAAAAAAAATGTTATGCAACTTATTATCCAATTAATGATAAAATTATTGAGGAAAAAAATATTGCTTTCAAACAAAAGCCATTGTGAACACTGTAAGGAGTTTGAGACAACAAAGATGAAAAAGCTGAAGTATATATATACCTGTGTTTAATAAGATAAAATTCATTTAGAGGAGATGAAAACAATTTATAGTCGTTTCACCATATATATATATATATATATATATATAGGGAGATCGATTCTGTAGGTGTAAGTTTTTTTAACTTATACTTTCATTTTCAATCGTTAGATTCACTTTCATTTAATGATTGAGATGATTTCATTAAAAGTAACTATTAGATGAAAGTGGATCTAACGGTTAAAAAAAATGTAAAAAAAAAACTTACGTAAGTTGATCCTCTTTTATATATATATATATATATATATATATATATATATATATATATATATATATATATATATATATATATGATAATCATTATTTGACATTACAATTAGGTAATTATTTAAATACATTGTTTCCAACCCTATTGATACATCCGAAATTGATAAATTGTACCTAAAAATAAAACATAAGGTTCTTTTGCCCAAATACCTTTGCAGATCAAGCATAGGCCTTGGTCATGATTTCTAGAAAGAAGCAAGCTTCAAAAGCTAAGTTTTCTTTTCTTGCCTAACTTTGCTTTGTGCTATTCGCCACTGATCTAAAAGACGTGAAAGTGAGATCAAATACCAAGCATTATGAATGCTTGGAATATCAAGGGACTGAGATAAAACTGAGACTTTTTTGACTTAAAAGCACCACTAAATAAAAGATAAGGACTAACAATAAAATTCATTAATTTTTAATTTATCTAATTCATTTACATTAAAGTTAGTTTAATTTATTTAATTAAAATAATATATTTTATTGAATTAAATTTATTGGATTAAATTTAATTATAAATAATTAGTAATTTAACCAAAATATATATCTAATTAAAAATTAATCCAATTAATATTTAATATATTTTAAATTTTTTTGAGTTAAAAAAATTGAACATTTTCAAGTTTTATTTTTTTATTTAATACTTTCACTTTTAGTAAAGTTCAAAAACTTAGAACACACAATCTTAAATTCTAAAAGTTTAATGCCAAATGAGATAATTTTTAGAGAGAGAAAAAAATTTAGAGAAAAAAAATTATTTAGAGAGAGAATGAAAATTTTTAGAGAGAAATATCTTTTAGAGAGAGAATGATTATTTTTAAAGAGATAAACTTTTTTAAAAAAAGAATGAAATTTTTCAAAAAAAGAAATAAATTAAACAAATTCATCTGTAAGGTGTGACTGTGCGAGCAGATTGGAAGTGTGTTAGTGACTAACAGCATGTTTGGAAACCAAAGCCTGACACGTGAAAGCATGTTTGTTTACTTCAAACATAGGCTAAACACGTTCAACTAAAGAAAAAATCTTAAAGCTTTAAAATGTTATCTAACTCACTTTTAACAAATATTTCCAAACATAAATTACGTTATTGCAAACTCACTTTCAACTAAACTTAAGTTTGCAAACACACTTTCAACTAAACTTAAGTTTACCAACTACAATCCAAACACACACTACACCTTATAGGCTACAGAAGCAAAGTGCTGTGACTATAAAACGAAACAACTTCAATCAGGAAAAAAGTATGGAACTGTATGGTGAGCAAAAAGTGCCGTATCACTTAAAGCAACAAACACTAATTTTTGGGATAATTCTTCCTTTGAACGGGTCTACAATTCAAGTCTGAATATTTTTTTATTTTAAATTTAAGTTATTATATACATATTATTTATTTTTGGGGGAACTATTAGTTAATTTTATATTATTCAACTATTTGGGAGTCAATTAGGCTAAATTTATTATGTAAAAAATGATGTTTTATGGTTGCAAAATAAGTCTCGTTTTGGGTTTATTATAAATTTAAAGGGTAAATAGTTTAGTGATAGTTTATGGAATTATAAATTTGTGGTTAAAAATATTTAAATTACGTAAAATATTCTTATTATATTGAGGGCAGAATTTTAAAAATTAGGATTTTTGAAATTTGATTAATTTGATATAAAAAAGAAAATTTTAACTAAAAAATTTACAATTTTTGCTTACAATTAAGTGTGCACAAAAAAATCTTAAATTAATTTTTTTTAGAGAAATATAATTAGTTAGTGAATTGTATAAATAAATAAATGATTTAGAATGTAAATTTGTAAAACGTAAATATCTATCTAGGCTTGGGATGATTAGTGTAGGCCTAAACAATTTATGGAGGCCCATGCCCTATTTTTTGGGAATCATTTTTATTGTCCCTTCTCACAACAGATCAGATCTGTTGACAGTCAAGGATGTTGTGTTGTTTGGGCTATGAAGTCAACACTTTAAATAGGTGTGTAAGAGAGGTTTTGAGTTTTGACTAATGATAGATAGAAAGATTAAAAAAAAATAAAAAAATTAGGCGTGATTTACAATCCAAAATATGATAAAATGACTGAGAAAAAAAAATCTGCTTTCAAAAAAGAGCCATTGTGAACATTGCAAGGAGTTTGAGCCATTAAATATAAAAAGCTGAAGTGTGCACCATTTTTTCTACAGGAGAAATCCAATTAGAAGAGATGAAAATAATTTACATTCGTTTCACCAGAAAAAGTTGCTGATATATGATAATATCTATTTTCCATTACAGTTAGGTACATCTCGACTTTATAGTACATTATTTCCAGCCCTACCGATACCCCAAAAATTGATAAATCGTACCTAAAAAATAAGGATAAGGTTCTTGCCTGTATACCTTAGTACCCAATATTAATGTTGTCCATCCCCAAGCTAGTGGTTGTACAAAGAGCAGATATTAATGAAGAGGGTTAATAGGAGTTGGTTTTGGTGGGCTTAGGGAACGTGCAAGATCAACAATTTGTATTCTTGCATGTGGGCAACAAGGCTTTGTAAAGAGCCTTCTGTACTTCTGTAAAGAGCCTTCTTTTTTCCGTCTGTAGTCATTTCTTTTATTTTTTCTTTTTTCAGATTAAATAAAAGAAAAATAATAAAAAGGAAACAAGCGAATGCACCTTAATAAGGATGCATGCGTTTTCACATCATAAACTCATTTAAACTTAAGTTTATTTCATTTGGATTTACTTAAGAATATTGTAATTCATCTCTAACCCTGATTCTCAAATTGAACTAGCATTGGCAAGCAAATTAAATGAAGCACTTAATGATGTGTGTGGATATGATGGACAGGTAGCCATAATCGACAAGTCAATTAATGATAACCAACAGACACAGACAGAGCTAATAATGATGTGCCTTGAAGAGATTAGTTGCCTCTAGAGCCCAAGTCAATTAATCAAGGAAAAATTCTTCCGTAGTCACCGGTTATCATAAACTGTTAAATATGTATAAAATTGTGTGGATCATGCACTTAATTTTAAAAAAATGTATTTATAAATGTTAAATATTAATTTGAGTGTCTATAGTTCCAAAAAATTTATCATCATCACAACATGCACCGATTTTACTCTCTTTAATGTTAAGTAGAATGAAAAAGAAATCATAAAATTTCTCACCTTCAAGAAATATTTGACTAGGAGATATTTTATTATTGTATATTTTTGTCTTGTGTGTGGATAAGATGTCGTATATGGAATAGATCTTCTTATATAAAATTTTCACATAACAAGATTATGTGAAGAAAGATATAGACACAAACACTGGAGTTATCTTAATGTTTGTGGGACTCTATGTTTATGTGTTTATGTCTATCATGTGAAATTTTCACATGAAACTTGATGTATGATTTCATTTACAAACTAAAGAGACCGGGTATGATTGCTTAGATATTTTTTGTCAAATGTCTGGCTGAAAGATGAGCAAGCAGCTTTGCAATATCAATCTCTCCAAGAATACAAAGTAGGATGTGATTAATGCTCTAATTCTAATCCAAAGACGTGGCGGATTCACTAATGCAGAAGCCATCGGTCATTATCATATGGCATATTAAGGAGAGGCAGTTTTAATATGGTGGTAGGTAAACGATTAAGGCTCACCTAAGTGATTAGGAAGCACAGCCCTTGTCCATGGCTGGCTGGATCACTTTTGCTCATTCGATTATGGCTACCTGTCCACCATATGCAACACTCTCAAATTTCTAATTCAGTGCTTCGACAAGTAGAGATAATTCAAATTAAGAACCTTTATTTGTGGAAGTTCAGAAAACAAGAAACCTTATTTAGTTATGTTCCTACCTGTACTTGAAGAAGTGGTCCTATATTGCCTAATGACGCTAGAGAACTTCACATCAGTCAATCATGACAATTCATTGGTTGGAGAAAGGATAGTGTTCCTGTAAATACACTCTGATGAGTGATTCTCTCCAGCCGCTGAATGTCTGTTTAATCTTCGGGATTTTTATTTTTTTTAATATTAAAAATATTTTTTAATATTAAATTAATATTTAAGTGAATAAAAAATAAACGAAAAAATGAGAAGTTGCTGGAGAGAAGCCGGATCCCTCTAATGCTCATGTCAATCTTCGAGTGAAACGAAAAATGAGGTTTAGACACATAGGTAAACATACTTGAGGTACGGCCCATGAAGTAAAAGATAATGGCTCATGTGCATGTCATTAACCTTGGGCCTAGTAGGGACATACAGTCCACCGCCCCCTTAGCTTGGTAGTTGCATGTCGAGTGTCAAAGTATATGAGTTGTAATATTTAATGAACGTTTATTAATTAATAATTTAATTATATCTAACCTTATTGTTGTGGTGTCCAAGGTCAAATTGGGATGGACTAAGTAGCTTAAACCCAATAAGTACATAACGGTCTAAGTTCGGATGTCTTTTGTTCTCCAATTGAATTGGGGGATTAGTTTTAAGAACCTATCCTACTTGAGTGATGCCTTCAGTATGAAAGTAGCGTGGGGCATTCTCACAACCAGGTTTTGCTGTTAGTTAAGAGAATTAATATAGTGAAAGTGGAAAAATATGCAGGGGTCATAATCTTGTTAGATGTATCATTGGACGGTAGGGAATGGTGAACAACAACCGTGGAAACCTACTGACTTAATTAAAACCTTGGAAAGAGATTGCTGCTAGCTAACACAAACAGATTCAAAAGTATCATTGGATTGTAGGGAATGGTGAACAAATTTCTCTTAAGTTCAATATTGGACCAAGACAAGATGTCCTCTGCATCAAGAAGCCATCAATCAATCTAGTCTCTTAGGAACATAATACGGTTTATTAACTAATGCTAGAGGCAAATCGCCTGGCAATGATACAGTTATGCAATCTAAATCTCTGAGCTGGTTGAATCTTTAATCCATGTCCTTAGGGACTGACACAGAGCCACCTGAGTTTGGAACAAATTGTTTCTAGTTTCTACGCATTGCTAAATCGCAAGTGGCTAGCATGGATGACTAGTTTAGGTCACTCTTTGATGATGAACTAAATTGACATTTTCACCATAAGCTTTTGGTCTTTATGGAAAATTGGAAATGAAGTAAGGAAACAAATCCTTAATGGATCTTGTCTATCCAATAAGGCAGATTTTAGATTATGTTTTGGAGAACTCTAATGCAATAAGTCTAACAGTACCTTTGATTACAGTAAGCAAAATTGCTATGACTATAGGCGTGTCTTGAGTTTCCCCCCACCTGGATAGATCAGCTAAACACATAAAGGGCTTCAAAGATTAATCATTGAATAGCTATTTGTGTATGTATGCACCTATTAATATTGACCGGAAATGCCGCATGTCTTAGGCAACTCATTTATGCCAAAGATGTGGGGGTTCTCATAGGCATTGAGTTAGCGAGGAGCATGTGATACAGACAAGAGTAATCATTGAAAGCAACTCAAGAGACCTTCTAAGAGCAATTACAAATGAAGATGATGTTACCTTAGGTGATAAACATATTCTCAGAGGATAGGAAGGCAATTGCTGTGCAAAATGACTAGTTAATTATGGATTGCAACTTCAAAATGTGCTGTTCATCTCTAATTCTTTCTTTATTCTCTTTAGTGTTAGCCCTGTTTTATTTTTTAATAAAAAAAGTACACAAAATAAAATTAACATTCCTTCCATTTCTGATAGATTATACTGTATGCTGAGCTGGAACACCTAGCTAATCTAATCTGGCAAATAAGTCACTAGACGGTTAGGAATATTAGATTCTGTTAGGTGTTGGTTATATAACAAATTCTATAAATATATAACCGATTGTACACACTGAATCAATTCAATGAAATTCTAGAATATTCTCTCAATGATTTTCTCAGTATTTCTCTCGTTTTATCTCATCTTCTTGAACATGTTCTTTCTTTCATCAAATAGTTCATATTATTAGAGCACTATTATTGGAATTTAGATCCTTTCAATTTTTTTGTCAAGTAGTCAAGTAGAAGAGAGAGATAGACACAAAATTATAAAAAAAAATTTACACATTATAACCAGATTTTACTAATAATTTTCTTTGTATTTATCTTTATCCTTCACTTGACCACTTAAGAGAAAAAAAAATTAAAAAAGATCCAAATACACTACTATTGTAGATGTTGTCTTCGACTCTTCACTTTCTGAACCAATGTTGATGTGATTTGTGAGCTGCAATCATTCCTCGAAGCTCTGGGAGCTGATCTTGTAAAGGATAGTTAATTATAATATGGTTACAATTTGTTACAGTTAGTTATAACTAACTGATAGTTGTTTAGCTTGTGTATAAGAACAGAGTTAGTGAACTTTGTTCTACACGGTTCAATACTACAACATCATTCTTTATTCTTTTCTTCATTCACTCTCCTTCTCCTTTCTCTTATGCTTCACTGCATCTCTGGTACCTTTCATGGTATCAGAGCTCTGCAACTTCTACACGCTTTCATGGAAATTGAAATTTCTTCTACAATTTCAACATCAAGATTTGTACTACAAACCTTTTCCAATCTAGTTTCAATAAAGCTCAATGATGACAATTATCTGCCATGGAAACAACAAGTTCTTGCTACCATCAAAGGTTTCAAACTATAGAAATATATTCTTGATTCTCAGTCAATTCCTCCTAGATTTGCTTCTCCAATTGATGAACAAAATGGAGATATCAGTGAAGATTTTCTCAACTATGAACAACAAGATCAACTTCTTTTACCCTAACTCCTCTCATCCATGAGTGAATCAATGATGGTGCGTATGGTTAGAAGTGATTTTGCATATCAGATCTGGCAGAAACTTGAACTCTTCTTAATTTGTAGCTCAAATCAAAGCTAAGGTGAAACAATTAAAGCTTCAATTAAGAAATATTAAGAAAGATTCTTCCACTTCAGTCAGTGTCTATATGTTACGAATTAAGAAAATAATTGATACGTTAGTTACTATTGGTTCTCCAGTTCATACATCTGATCATATTGATGCTATTTTTGATGATTTGGATGAGGAATATGATAACTTCATTACATTAGTAATCTCCAGATCTGAACCATACTCTGTAATGAAAATTGAAGCCCTACTTATGGCTCAAGAGGAAAGATTTGAGAAACATAAACGAACAAGTGCAATTGATACTCCACTTCAAGCTCATCTGATTCAATCACAATAGTATAGAGGAGGTAGAAGAGGTGGCAACATAGCATATTCAAGATTTGGCACTAATAATTTTGGTCAAGGTCGAGGCTACTATCAGCACTAAGGTAGCAATCAGTATCCAGTTAAAGGTGATTTCAGAGGTGGTTTTAGAGGTTAGTTTTTTTTCAGAGGAAGAAATAGTCATGGAGGTAGACATAGTTGGAATTTTAACAAACTTCAATATCAGTTGTGTGGAAAATATGGTCATCTAGCCTGGCATTGCTACCATCGTTATGATGAATCTTGTCCTGATCCAAATGGCTTAGGGACTAGTGTAACACCCCAAAATTTTCAATCTCTTAAACATGATAATTTTGAGTTATGAAATTCATTTGTTTAGTGATTTGAGTCTTGTAAAATTAATTTGATTATTCCGTCAGCGTATTTGATCGTTTGAGTGATTTCTTTCGTGTCGGAAAATAAAAATTTTGGTCGGGGAAACGTTACGTAATTTAATTTTACCGTTAGGTAATTAATTTACGTAATCGATTTGATATTTGTGCATTTTATAATTTTTGTGATTTTTGTGGATGATTATGAATTTTTTACTGTATGTGGGCGGGTGTGGTGGTCTATGTGGGCAGGTGGCCACGTGGGCCCAGGTGGGTCCCACAAAGTGAAAAATTTTTCTACGTAGAAAAATTTATCTTGTTTAGACGGAGACAGGATCTTACTAAACCCGAATCAGGAAACAGTTTTAGAAATTTTCTTGTATTGTATTTTATATCGTATTTAATTATCGGATGATAAAAATACGGAAGAAAATATTATTTGTAGGATCTGAGAATAAATATTATCTTTGCGTGTAGTCAACAAAGAGAGCTTGACTTGATTTATACCCTTGGATGAGAATCTTAGTTTGAATATTAACCATTGATTTAATCAAAGGTTAAAACAAACTTAATAAAGCGCTTGGATAATAACCATTGATTTAATCAATGGTGTGAGAATAAAAGCTTAGTTAGGAAGGCTTTGATATCAACCATAGATGTAATCAAAGGTGTAGAATTGGTCTTGAAAAAAGAAACCATTTATAATATTGGATTTAGATTAAATCGGGTGGAGATTTAATCTTAAAAAGTAACAAAAGCATCATTTATGACCATTGGATGAAGAATCAATCAATGGTGGAGATTTGATTCTAAAGAAAGAAAGTAATTGGACCCTTGGATTTAAAGTTTGAAAGCAATCTTGTGACCATTAATTTTGGAGCACATCAAAAATTTAGAATTTAAAGGAGAAAGATCCAATGGCGCAGATTTTCTTAACCTATCTAAATCTACCTAAATCCTAAATTGAATTAATCAATGGCTAGAAATCTTCAAATGGTGGCAAATAATGAAGACAAACTTTATTGAATGCATTATGAAAGAAAGTGATAGTTTTGGAGTGTTGAGAGAACAAAGAGCAAAACTTTATGTCGTTGAAAATGGTCTTGGTGAGTTAGGCATCATAATGAACTACTTTTGATTTTTTGCACTCAAGAAGAATGCAAGAAGGGGGACTACGAATTTGGTGTTGCATGAAGGAGTTTCATAATTGCACGCTTTAGTTTATCGTATTTCTTCGGTAGTCTTCATTGATTCATTTTCAAGAAGGAAAACTTAGAAAATTTTCTCTCCATCTCCTTTCTTTCTCAGATTTTGGCAAGCCCTCCAAGAGCACCTTCCATCACTCAAAAATTTCATCCAACTTGATTTTCTAAACCTAAACATCATTCTAAGAATATCTCTACAGTTATGAGTTTTTCCAAAATCATTCATCTTGATCTTCAAATTCAAGCTTCAAGTTTCTATCAAAAATAAAAAATTTCATCTTTGTCTTCAAGAGAAACCATTCGGTCATACTACCTAAAATCACCATCTAAGCTCTTTTAATTTCATCCAACTTTAGATCTTGAATCTCCATGATATTAAGCAACTTTCATGTTGGAGATTTCTCTAAATCATTCATCTTCAACCTTGTTCTTCAAGCTAAAGATTGAAGGCTTTAATGGTGAAGTTTACTTTTCACTTTTCTTTTGATTTTTCAAGGTTCTAACCATGATTTTAATTCATGGTTCTCTTATTCAAGTCTTGTATATTAATTATTTGTGTGTTTTATTTTGTGTTTGAGAAAGCTTGGTGGTGAAGACTTGGAAAAAAGAAATCAAGAAGCTTTGAAGGATCTTGAGGTAAGAGAGGAGATCCATCTCACCAACCAAGTATGGTGGTGAGAGATGGTATTCTATTTGATGGATGTGGAATCCATGTGAGGATTCATATCCGGTGGTCATGTAATTAATTTGTGGGTGTTTATGAGCTTTGATTAATTTTCTCTTGATATCTTTTGATGATTTTATACTTTGATGATATCTTGATATCTTTATACATGCTTTTATGGCTTTGATGGTATGCTTATATTATTTATGATGAAATATATATGTATATGCCATGACTTGATGGTGGAAAGAATTGGTTTTTTGGCTCCGATAGAAAGGAAGAGCTACGGTTTTGATCGCCTGCTTGATTAGGGTTCATGTTGAAAAATTTCAAGAACAAAAGAATTGATTTTTGAGTCACTTAGAACATGGTGGATTTCAAACAAGACACCTCAAAATATGTGTTTACAAATTAATATTTTTGGAAGAATAAAATTGGATTGATTTGAAGAATATGAAAAATAAACAAAGAGTTTGTTTTTCAAGAGAAAATGAACACAATTTTAGAAGGATTTTTATTGATTTATTTTGTGAAAAAAGATCTTAAGTGTTTTTCTAAACATGAGTTTTGAATGAAAGCAGAACGTTGATTTTAAGGATTTGCAAAGAAAGTGAAAAAGGATTTGTAAAGAAAGTGAAAATGGATTTGCAAAGAAAGTGAAAAATTGAAAATGAACAAATGATTTGATTTTCAAAGACTATGAGTCTTACGTTTTTGTAAATGATTTTTAATGGTTTTGTTTGTGTAAAACCATATAATTTAAAAGGAAAAATATTTGATGGTTTGATAGTCGTATCGCGTTTTTGAAGGCTTGTAATGCCTTGATTTTTATGAACAAAGTGAATTTCAAAGTGGAAACGTGAATCTTGGATTTAATACAAGGATTTTGGAAAGGGAATCAGGCGTTTATCACTTGAGAAAATCAAGTTTTGTAACGAAAATGTTTTTGCGAACTTCAATTTATTTTGAAGAAGGTTGTGTTTGGAAATTATTTAGGAAAAATGGAGAATATAATGGTGTTTTGAAAATTTTACTAACGTATAACTTATTTTCAAGTTTTGAAATACGTTAGAAAATGTTAAGTTTTGAAACGCGTTGATTTACATCAATGGAAAAGTGATTTTTGTGAAGTATATTTAAAAAAAAGAATTTCTTGAGTAAAGAATCTGTGGAAAAATATTTTCTTGAGTAAGAAAATATATTAAATGAAATATAAAGTTATATTATTTTGAGAAAAGTTGAAAAGGAATTTTTGAAGGTTAAAAATATTTTACGTAATGAAATTGTGATGAAAAAGCGTTTTACGATATCTTAAAAAGCGTGATTTTTAAAGTTTCTACGCTGTGATTTTGAACAATATGTTAAAAATGATATTGATTTATTTAAGTCAAAATAATGTTTGGAATATTGAGGAATATTTTATGTGATTGAAAAATGTTGAAAAATATTTTACGTATCTTAAAAACAATTTGAAATACTGATAAAATATTTCTACGCGATTTGAATTATGTTTAAATATTTTACTTAATTTGAACTACTATTGAAAAATCACTACATTGATTGAAAAGTGATGAATTATTTTTACGTGATTGTGAAAAATGAAGGAAAATCGTTATGTGATTTGGAAAGTGTTTTAAATATTTTGAGAATGATGAAAAATGATTTACGTAACGTAAAAGAATGATTTTTAAGTTACGCGATTTTGAAACAGTGGAAAAATACTATGCGATTTGAGAAACGTATGTTTTTACGCGATTGAGAAAAACGTTAAAAATTAGTACGTGGTTTAAAAGTCAAATGAAGAGTTCTGACATTTTGAAAAATGTAACGAAATGTTACGAAATTTTTCATTAGTGTTACGGTATTGTAAAAACGTAATAAAAATGTTTTGGATTTTTAAAAACGTAATAGAAGTGTTATGATATTGTAAAAACATAACGAGAAAAGTTTTGGATTGTGAAAGCGCAATGTACAGAAATGTACCTACGCAATTGTGAAAATACAAAAGTGTTTTACAACTATGAAAGCGTGATAACATGATTTTCATTTGTTGAAAGTCTGATGATGATTCTTGTTGAACCAAATCATCTGTTTGTTTGTGAGAAAATAACATATTTGTCTATGATTGGATTTGGTGCATTATACATGCATTGGAATGGTCCAGATGAGAATTTGGATATGGCGATTGATCGCTGGAGAAACACACCTCTTGAGTGGGTGCGATATGCGTAGTGTAGGTCATTTGGTTGACCTTGGGGGCATCGGGTGCGGGTTCCTAGAATAAAGTGAGTCTTCATCTTTATGGCAAGTAGGTTAGGACCGACGCTGACACACCGATGATCGACCGGACATTATTCTTAATCAAGATCGATGCGTCGTGTATACTTAGATGTGCAAAAATCAAAATGAGGATTATAGCGCGTGGTCGAGAGGCGTGGTAACAGATTCTTTTCGATCATTTCTCACCTGTGTTTAGCTCCATGGAGTAGAAATCGAGTCTTGTGTACATGCATGTTGAACATTTATATCGTGTGATATATATTAATTGAGGAATATTAGGTATGACAATTGTTTTGAATACTTGGATGATGATGATGATAATCTTTGAAGGCATTATCATAATTGTTGTTTATGATAATTGAATTGATATATGATTGGATGATGATAGTTGATTAATGTTGATAGCATGATTTTAATATTGTATACGTGTAATAACCATAATGATGATGGCATGATTGTAATTATGATAACTATATGATATTGTTGTTTGTGTTATCTCTGTGCCGCCATGTTCCAGTCTTGGTGTAGGTGATCTCACCTCTTTGTTATGTTGTTTTTTGCTATGTACGTATTATTAAAATTATACGGTAGAAGGAACGAGTTGTCTTAGACATGGCGGGTGGCAAATACCTCTACGATTGGAGACAACATCGAGAGAATGACCTTGCGGTGACGGTGTTGAAACGGAAAAGATGTTTGAGGACAAGGAACAGACATAGAATAAATGTCGATGCTTCAAGATGGACATTAGATGAACATTCGACATTAAGGACAACAATAAGGAGTGGACATTCATGACTTGTTTGGGAGCTTGATGTACAAGGAGTAGAGTTACGATGTATCAAGTTTGATACAGGAGAAGGAACAAGTATGTTAAGTTTTCATCGTTAGTGTTACACTGCGTCTTATTAAGTAGAAAGTAATGGGTTTGCTTCTTGTGGAAAAAGAAAGAACAAAAGAGTCATGTCAATTTATATTTCTCTTTAAATTGGGTGTCAATATTGAATAATGAGTAATTGAAATATGATTACCTAATATTTTCAGTAAATTTACGTGTCAGTAAAGAAAGAAATTTTTAAAACCATATTTTTATAATTCAAACTTGTGTGAACTTCTTTTCAGATTATGAGTCGGGAGTCGGAAAATGTGATGTCCTAGGGAGGACGTTACAACTAGCAGTAATAATAGTCATAATCCTTCAGCTCAATATGCATCCACTTCCTCTTAATCACAACAACCACCACAAGCTATGATGGCTATTCCTGAAACTTTATTTGATCTAACTTGGTATCCTAATTCAGGAGCTACCAATCACCTCACACCTAATGCTGATAATCTGTTTGTGAAAGAAGATTACAGTGGATAGGATAGAGTTCTGGTTGAAAATGGTTCAGGTTTGATTATAAAGCGTATATGGCAATCTACAATTTAGTCTCCATTTACTTCTTCTTCTTTACATCTTCATAATCTATTGTATGTTCCTAACATCACTAAAAACCTTCTTAGTGTGTTTCAATTTGTTAGAGATAATCAAGTTTATTTTGAATTCCATCTTAATCATTGTGTGGTTAAATCTCGGGTTTCCAATCAAGTTTTGCTCAAAGAAACACTTAGATATGGCAATTTTACTCGCGGGGGCGGGTACTCGAGGGTAATACCCGTGACGGGGACGGGTAATACCTGTTTAATTTCTCCCAAGGATATAAATACCCGTTTAAGTTATCCCTGTTTAATAAACGAGGGCGGAGGTGGGGGTAATTTCCCCCGTACTCGGGGTATCCGCATAAAAAAAAAATAAAATTTTTATATAAAATTATCAAAAAATTTATTATATAAATTAAAATTTTAATATATTATACTTTTTTAAATTAATTTTTTAATTTTTTTATAATTTATTGATACTACTCATGATATCCGTGGGTTCCCTTATTTACGGGAATAGTAAGCAGTACCATAGACCGATATGGAGGCGAGAACGGGGGCGGATATTATCCGCGGGGGCGGGGGAAGGGGGGCTACTACCCGTCCCTGCCCCGCCTCATTGCCATCCCTAGAAACACTTAAAAATGGCTTGTATGCATTTGATCATCTTTCCTTCTCTACTTGTCCAGCTTCTGTTTCTCAACCTTCTGCTCAGAGTACTACTTTTCAGTCTTCTATCTCAGAGAATGTTTTACAGTTGTGACACTCCAGGTTGGGACACCCATTATTCAAAATTGTCCAGCAAGTGCTAAAATCATGTAACATTTTCTTTTATTCTAATTTTGTTCCTATATTGTGTGAATTTTGTTGTATGGGCAAAAGTCATAAATTGTCATTTCCTACTTCAAATACTGTGAACAATACTCTTTTAGAATTGGTATACACTGATATTTGGGGTCATTCCCCCATTCCTACTACTAAAGGTGCTCGATGTTATATACACTTTATTGATGCTTGTACTAAGTTTACATGGATTTTTCTTCTTCAACATAAGTCTCAAGCACTTTCTGTTTTCATAAAATTCAAATCTATGGCTGAATTACAAACTGGTTTTTCAATTAAAATAGTTTAAACTAATCGAGGTGGTGAATACTCAATGTTTACCAAATACCTATCAGATCATGGTATTGTTCATAGGAAAAGTTGTCCTTATGTCTATGAACAAAATGACTCAGCTGAAAGAAAGCATAGACATATTACTGAAATAGGTCTTACTCTTTTAGCTTCATCTTCATTACCTTTAACATACTAGGGGGTGCTTTTCTTGCTGCAACTTATCTAATTAACAGGTTGCCAACTCTTGTTCTTCATAATCAATCTCCCCTGAAGGCACTTTTTTATACACAGCCAGACTATCATTCCTTAAAACCTCTTAGATGTGCCTGCTATCCCTATAATAGTAATAAACTTCAGTTTAGGTTAGAGTAGTGTGTTTTCCTTGGCTATTATGTTACACACAAAGGCTACAAATGTTTGTCTTCTAGTGGTAAACTTTTTATTACTAGATATGTTCAGTTCTCTGAGACCGTTTTTCCTTTTAAAGATGCCTAATCAAAATTTTTTCCATCTTCTCCCTCAGTCTCATCTTCCACTCCTTATTCTCAGTTTACTATTCCTGTAATTCTTGTTGTTCTATTTGGTCGTTCTGTCACTTAGATTGGTCAACCTGCTAATGATCTCATCTTATGATCATCACCACAAAATTCATCTTTACAAACTGAATTTTTTGTTCCAACAATTCCAGTAAGTGGTGCAGGTACTTCTACTATTGATATAGTTGCAGTTCCTAGGGCTGCTACAAACACTTATACAATTACTACAAGGTCTAAAGTAGGAGTTTTTAAGCCTAAAGCTTATACACTAGTTGTTGAACGTAGTTCTGTCTCAGAAGCTCTTTCTCACCAACATTGGATTACAGCAATTAAATCTGAGTTTAATGCCCTTACACAAAATAAAACCTGATTTTTAGTTCAGTTACCTCCCAACAGATCAACTATAGGCTGCAAATGAGTGTTTAAAGTGAAAAAAAATCCAGATGGCAATGTCCATAGGTATAAGGCATGACTAGCGGCCAAGGGGTTTCATTAAAGAACAGGATTTGATTTTTCTGAGATTTTCAGTCCAGTGGTTAAACCCACTACTGTTAGGACCACTCTTATGGTTACACTGTCTAGAGGCTGGTCTGCTCACCAACTTGATTTCAATAATGCTTTCCTAAATGACATTCTCAAGGAATAGGTATATATGCAACAACCAGAGGGGTTTATTCAAATGGATGGATCTTTGGTTTGCAAATTACACAAGGCAATTTATTATCTCAACCAGGCCCCCAGAGCCTGGTTTGAACAGCTAGCTCACTCTCTTAGTACTTTTGGGTTTATTTCCACAAAATGTGATTCTTCTCTCTTTGTGAGGTCCACTACCACTTCTACAACTTATATCTTGATTTATGTTGATGACATTCTAATCACAGGATCTTCTCCAGCTGAAAATAAAATTCTCATCTCTTCTTTGAATCACAAATTTGCTCTCAAGGATCTTGGACATCTTCATTACTTTTTGGGAATTGAGGCTAGATCTTCTAAGGATGGAGGCATCCATCGTTCTCAAACAAAATACATCTCAGATTTACTTGTCAAAGCTAAAATGTTGAATGCCAAACTTATTGCTACTCCCATGGTCAGTGGCTTAAAACTATCTGCTGTTGGCAGTGATCCTGCTATTGATCGTTCACTTTATAAATCAATTGTGAGAGCTTTACAATATGTAACAGTCACTCAACCATACTTGTCCTATGCAGTAAACAAGGTTTGCCAATTTATGCATCATCCCTTAGAGTCTCACTAGAGAGCAGTGAAACAGATTTTGAGATATTTAAAAGGCACATTATCTTTTGGTCTTCATCTCAGACCAATAGCAACATTGAGTCTCATGGCATTTTGTGACAGTGGTTGGGGAGCAGATCTTGATGATCGCAGGTTTACCTCAGGTCATTGTGTGTTCCTTAGCCCTAATATCATTTCTTGGTCCTCCAAAAAGCAACTAGTGGTCTCTAGATCCAGCACTGAAGCCGAATACCGAAGCCTTGCAACAGTGATAGCAGAATTGACTTGGATTCAATCACTACTCAGTAAGTTACAGTTACCAGTTTTAACTACACCCGTGGTGTATTATGATAACTTAAGTGTAGTGTTACTAGTAGCTAATCTAATACTCCATGCCCGCACAAAGCATTTTGAATTAGATCTTTACTTTGTAAGAGAAAAGGTTGCTAGAAAATCAGTAGAAGTGAGACATATTCCTTCAAGAGACCAAGTTACTGATACTCTCACTAAGTTTGTTACAAAAACACAGTTTCTCTATCTTAGACACAAATTCAGAGTTGAAAATTTTCATCCTCTTAATTTACAGGGAACTGTAAAGGATAATTAATTATAATATAATTATAATTTGTTACAATTAGTTATAACTAACTGATAGTTGTTTAGCTTGTATATAAGAACAGAGTTAGTGAACTTTGTTCTACATGATTCAATACTACAACATCATTCTCTATTCTCTTCTTCATTCACTGTCTCTCTCCTTTCTCTTATGCTTCACTGCATTTCTAGTACCTTTCAGATCCAATGTCTATTTTAATTCCTTAGAGAATACTTATTCATTTTTAATAATGGCAATCAAATACAAATTCAACCTTATTCTCATTTTCTAAAACTCTACTTCAGCTCTATTTCAACCTATTCTCATTTTTTAAACCATATTTCTTAAAGTCAACCTTTTTGAAAAAAATCATGACTGTTAGTGAGAGAATTAAGTATGGAAATCATTGACATACTGTCATTAAGACTCGTGAAATTGGACGGCAAACTACTATTATAAAAAACAGAACATATATGTACCCAAAAAAAAAAGCAGGACATATATGCTTTACCAGAACTGACGGCGTATGGACAAATGGTTTTAATTGGGAATGAAAATGTGATGTGATGTGATGTGTAAGTCTAAGCTGGACCATTAACAAGGAAGTAGGAATCCAATAAGTTCGAGAGAAGTCGCTAGTTAAGTACGATAAGTTTTTGTACTCTTTCATAACATTCCACCAGTTCAATAAAAATATAATACTTGTTATTTATAATTATATATATTACTAGATTAAAATATAAAATATCTCAAAGTAAGTTAAATTTTTTCGATAAATACAACTTATCATCAACACTTAAATTAACAAATGATATGTATAGAGTTATATGGACTATGATATAAATGTATTTATTACCATTTTTTATGTAAAAAAATTGTTTAGTACATGGATTTATGCAACTATTTAATGAAAAATCATGATTTGTCAATATATTTATTAGCTTAGTATGTAGAACTTGTAGGCCATGTTTACACGGGAACTTCTCCTTTAAGAAATACCATCACATTTATTAATAATTGAATTATTTTTAGTATTATGGTAAGTGATATTTGAACAATTTATTGCATCTTCGCTAACTCATCTCATCAATTTAGTCAAGTAAATCATTTGTGTCAAGATTATATGATTTACAAAGACATTCTTATGACTTAGACTTCGAATAATGTCAACTAAATGATTATGATTTGATTAAATATGATAAATATTTCTCATGAATTTGGTTCAACTACATTAACTTGCACGTTCCAACCAACCCAAGAAATGTTGTTTTATCTATATATTCCGACTTTGTGGTGACAATCATGTAGAACTTTAGTTCGGTGGCACAAATACGAGTTTCTTTTAGTTTTTTTTTTCTTCCTAATCATAATGTGAACTACAAGTTTGTCTTTGGAAGCTTTTATGATCGAAGCAGCAAGGAAGGGATGGAAAAAGAATAAAAGGGGAGAGAAGGAAAGAATGCAGAACTAGAAAAAAGTTGCTATTAATTGTTTAGATATTTAAGTAAAGGAATCAAACTCTCTTCAAGTGTTTTGCCAATTAAAATTAAAGTAGGAAAATAAGTGTTATTTTTTATTTAATTTAAAATAAAACATTTCTCCCTCTTTATCTCACAACTTGAGGAAAAATAATGTTAGATGAAATTTTGAGAGAGAACACTTTCCCTTCTATATCCTCTATTAAAGATCTTTCAAATAATGATTGAGGTTATTATTTCTTGTCTTTTCCTTTCCCTTTCACCCGTTTTTTTCACCTCTCATTCAAACAAGCACAAGAAACTTTTAGGTTTAACATAATTGATTGAAATGGAAGAAATTCTTACTAGTCATTGGGTCGATTTTTAAGGTATATTTATTTGAGGTGAAAAATTAAAATAAAAGTTATTTTACAATGGTTTATACAGTTGAAGGCGTGGAATTAACTCTTTTATACACCACTTCACGAATTTTAATATTCTTATTACGAGAAAGTTTTTTGCTCAAAGCAAGCACAAAATCCCTGTGAGCTGTGGTCTGTGGATGTGTTAAAAGTGAAAGAGGAATATATGTGAAATAAAAATATGTAAATCTATAAGAATTTCTTCTGTGTAAATACCATAACTCTTCTTATTATGGCATGAAAAGTGACTTTCATCCTTTACAAACATAATACATGAAAATCAAACATATATATTTCTATCCCAAATTATTTTCACTCTCAAATATTTTTTTTTACCTTCTTAAATAAGTGGAGCTAATTTTTTTTTTTTTATGAGTTAAATATGTGCAGCTTTAATGTAAAAAGAAAGAGTAATATGAACTGCAATTTAAAATATGATTAAAAAGGAAGGCATTTTCAGTCTTAGGTTAGCCCAACGAAGAAAATAAATACTTTTTGTTTGTAAGTACGAAATTATAACCAATTAAAAATCTAAAGTAGCAACAATTAAAGAAAGTAGTTGCTCTCAATTCAAAACAAAAAAGAAAAGAAAAGAAAGAAAATAGTTCCTAACTTTCTAAGTCTAGATCAGTAGTAAAGAGGTTTTATGAATAAATTTTAGAGAAGAAAATAAAAAATATTTTCGGTTTTTGAAAGTAAGCATAAACACTTATTTTAGTTATTCAAAAAAATACAAGTGCTATCACTTTGATTTTTAAATAATAAATACATTAAAATGACTGTTTTTCACTATCAATTTTTTACATCAAATTGGTATGTTGATATAAAAAATGGCGTTGAAGAATTAATTTGATATAAAAATTTAATATTGAAAGATTATTTTGATATGTTTATTATTAGAAAATTAAATTAATGATACTTGTATCTATAAATAATTAAAATAAATATTTGCTCTAAAATTAACTATCCATAAATATAAGTTTCTAGGGTTGAATTCACATTAGGTTAGGCCTTAAGTTTGTGATTCCTTTTTTTCTCTTTCTAATGACATCTATTATAGAAAATGCAATTTAAATCAAATAGGATCAATTATATTATTTGTGAAAAAAATTAATTTTTTCTACCTTAAAGGTGAATTCGATTCAAAATCTATGCATTTCCTTAAAAAAGATACAATTCTGATATTTTTATCACAAACAAGATCACATATATTTTTTTCACACTAATCTAATATCATTTATTATACTTATTTTTTTTATTATTTTCTTTTTCTTAATCACACACTTTTAAAAAAAATATATATACAATACCTACACCTCTAAAAAAAATATAAAACCATCATTATTCAAAAAAATATTTCAATCAAGTTAAGTGACATCTTTTATTATAAATGTCAATAAAGAAGGAGAAGGATGCTCAAGTGTTTCGAGCATATGATACACCCACCGGTGACGAACAACTAGAAATATTTACATAAATTTAGTATTAACTATATTACTAATTATGATAATTAATTAGTAATTAATTAATTATTAATTAATAATATAATTGATATAATATGTTTAACTTAAACGCGCTAGATTTATTAATTATTGTATTTATACATTTGAAGTGTCAATAGACCTGCACATATTTCTAGGTGATTTATTTTGAAATTTTCTCCTGCCATAAATATGATCAGTTCCGAAAAATGTATTATTTCTATATTTCTTTACAATTTTTTTATAATAATTTTTTTAATATTAAATAAAAAATAAATATATCTAATATTTTAAAAATATAAAAAATATTTAATATTTTTTTATTTAATAATTAAAAAATTAATAAAAAATTTAAATAAGAAAATAAAATATTTTTCTTATTCAAAATATTAAGTAAAAAATAAATATATATGTCTTTAATCACCTCCTACTAAAATTAAGTGATTAGAAATTATTAAGAGTAATATTATATTTTTTATTCAATTATTTTAATAATTATTTTAATATTAAATAAAAAAATATTAAATAAAAAATAAATATATTTAATATTTTAAAAATATAAAAATTATTTAATATTTTTTTATTTAATAATTAAAAAAATTAATAAAAAATTAAATAAAAGATAAATTATTTATTGGTTATTAATTGGTCACAACCGCTCCCATGAATTCCATAAATGCTGCCCAACAACAGTAAAAAACAGTTGTCTATAAGAATCATCCCAACTCATACACATCAAACCCACACAGTTTTCCTTTGACATTTGTTCTCTGTGCCTTTTCTTTAAGGTTGTTTTTTTGTTACAACATTTTCTTCAATAATGGCAGATGAGGTGGTGAAGAAGGAAGAATCTCTGAATCTGAAAATCACTGGTAAAAGCCATGTGAAACCTGACAAGAAAATTGGGAGGAAAGAGTGTCAACTGGTCACTTTTGATCTCCCCTATCTAGCTTTCTACTACAACCAAAAGCTACTATTTTACAAAGGGGATGATTTTGAGGGAATGGTTAAGAAACTGAAAGATGGGCTTAGTGTGGTCCTAGTGGAATTCCATCAACTAGCTGGTAAGTTAGAGAAAGATGAGGAGGGGGTGTTCAGAGTGGAATTTGATGATGACATGCCAGGTGTGGAGGTCACAGAGGCAGTTGCTGATGAGATTGGTGTTGCAGATCTAACTGTGGCTGAGAGTACCAGCATCTTGAAGGAGCTGATACCTTACACTGGCATCTTGAATTTGGAAGGCATGCACAGGCCCTTGCTGGCAGTTCAGGTAATTTGGTTTGCACAATTGTGCATGTTTGTTGATTTAGTTTATGTTCTTCATTAGACTTTAAAATATTGGAATTTGGAAGTCATAGCCAAAAGGGTCAACTTTCAGCTTCAACTTTTCCTTATGTTAATATGAATGCATAAATAAAACTAATAGTAAATCATAAAAGCGGTGTTAGAGAAAACAGAAAATAGAGGGAAATTTGTGCTAATTTGAATGAGATCTAATTTAAAAGAGGTTTGGGATAGTCCCATAATGCACCCCATTTTCCAGAACTTCCAAAAACTTACAGTGTTTGCTCTGTTTTATTTTGCCCTGTTTTTGTTATTTTCTCCTATTTAACAAGAAAAGAAGAAGATCATCAAAGTCCATACACCCTTTTTCTCTTCTTTACCTTCTATTTGTTTCAAAGCCTCTAGCTACATTGAATTTTTTTAAAAAATAAACAAAAAAATAGATCCAAGGCATTGGGTGTCTTTCTCTTCTTGTCATTGTCAGATCCAGGGCAACCGAGTCCCACCACCACATCTAAATATCTAACGAATGAGGTATATAAGTTGCAATTCATAAATGAGTTATAAATTACAGATCACATCTCTGCTTTTAGCAAAACAAAATAGATAAACATCACATCACTACTTCCAAACATGTCGCATTTTATCAATGATAAGGACGTATTTAACTATTAAGAATTAAATTTTTTTCCACTTTCATTGTAAATGAGTTTAATTCTAACAAAAATTACTTGAAAAATTAAGGTCTCTTCATAATATATTAAGGGTTGCTAACAAGTACCTCAAAAGCACTTATTAAAAAAATCAAAATAATAAATTTTAAATAAAAAAGTAAAATATTTTTAATTTTCAATATACTGAATATTTTGTTTTTACTAAAAACTTTTTTTTTTATTTAACAAGTGTCATTAAGAAAATTCATATATTAATACATGATTTGATAATGGTATATAGTCTTTACATTATAACATTGGATCAAATTAAACACTAACTATAATTATGTTCATTTGAATGTGACTCAAATGATATAAATATAAAGAGAAATTACGCAAACTTTGCATGTGATATTATCGTCCTAGACTCCTAGTAAGTATATTATTTATGCACTTTGTTACAAGACATAAGTTCTTTTTTATTTTTCTTCTAAAATACAAGGGGTTTTTTTTTTTGGTGTGTGCTTTCTGAAATATAAAGTTTAAATCTATGCCTCAACTCTCAAGGCCACAGGATAAAGAATCAATCTTGGACTCATTGCCTCTCAACTTGTGTGGGTCTCATTTCGACAATTCCTTCCCCCAATCATCCCCTCACCTCATTATCTCTAAATTCTTTTTGTAAAAAGCAAGAAAAGATATGTAGCATTTAAGATACAGACAAGGCGTAGGCAAACTAATCGGAAGTTTTAGATTTTGGGAAGAAAAAGCTATGGTGAAAAATCGTGCCCTATTTTGCATTATTTTTTTAAATTACTTTTATACTAATTTCAATTTATATAGAGATTGATTTAATTGTTGTGCAAAAGACTAAGATTTTAATGCAAATGAAAAATAATGTGTTTAATTATAGAAAATATTAATAATCTCTATTAAGAGTTATTTTTCAAAGTTTATATAAAAAATTAAATAGAGTATGTTGGCTTTTCTTAAATGATGAAATTACATTAACATATTCTCTTTGAACGTCCATACTTCAAACAGCTTTGTGTTCAATTTGATACATAATAAAAGAAAATAAACATAAATATAAGTAACTTTAATTTTAAAATTAAAGGCAATGTCATTTTAATTTCATAAAATTTAAGAAAAATAATGTAATTTGATCAAGAAATATAATATAATTCTACCTAATCTAAAATAAATGTAACAGTGAAACAAACTAATTTTTTTAAGTAAATAATTATTTATGTAAGATTCTGTTTAATTATAAGGACACAAGTGTGGTAGGTTGTATTTTTTATTTTTTTGTTACAAGGTAGGTTCTCAATTTACTTGACGTACGTGAGTATTAAATTGCTGTTAAAAACTGTTGGGAGGACCACCAGATTCTGTGCACCCCACCGATCATGTATCACTTTCGCTTTCACTTTCTTTCTTTTTTCTTTTTGTCTTCTTTTTTCGTGTGATCGATAATGATTTCTTTCATTCTATCTTTATTTTCCTGGGTTCTCACTTGATTGCAATCTGGTCTTATCCACAGTTAACCAAGCTCAAAGACGGATTCGCAATGGGGTGCGCGTTCAACCACGCTGTCCTTGATGGGACATCCACGTGGCAATTCATGAATTCATGGGCCGAGATCTGCAGTGGTGCACCCTCCACGTCAGCCCAACCCTTCCTTGACAGGACCAAGGCCCGGAACACGCGAGTGAAGCTTGACCTCTCCCTCCCCGAGCCCAACGGCCTACCCAACGGTGACGCAAAGCCCGAGCCCATACTAAGGGAAAAGATCTTTAAGTTCTCAGAGTCTGCTATAGACAAAATAAAGTCAACAGTCAACGAAAACCCTCCATCCGACGGTTCAAAACCATACTCAACATTTCAAGCTCTCTCTACTCATGTTTGGCGCCATGTAACCCATGCACGTAACCTAAAGCCAGATGACTACACTGTGTTTACCGTCTTTGTGGATTGCCGGAAACGGGTGAACCCGCCGATGCCGGAGACATACTTCGGAAACCTAATCCAAGCGATATTCACCGTCACGGCCGCTGGGCTATTGTCAGCCCACCCGCCGCAATTTGGTGCTTCTTTGATCCAAAAAACCATTGAAGCACACGATGCTAAAGCCATTGATGAACGTAACAAACAGTGGGAGAGTGCACCTAAGATTTTTCAGTTCAAAGATGCTGGGGTGAATTGTGTGGCAGTGGGAAGCTCGCCTAGGTTTAAGGTTTATGACATTGATTTTGGATGGGGGAAGCCTGAGAATGTGAGGAGTGGGACTAATAACAAGTTTGATGGGATGATTTATTTGTATCCAGGGAAGAGTGGAGGGAGGAGCATTGATGTGGAGCTAACCTTGGAGCCTGAGGCTATGGGGAGATTGGAGCAAGACAAGGAGTTTCTTGTGGAGGTTTAAAACTCCTAGAGTATGAGCAATAAAAAGGGGGACAAAAAAACACGTTGAAGGGAGGGGATTTGAAAGTACTGCTACTCAGATTGTTGAAGAAGGTCTTTGTTCATGGATTTCATTCTTCGTACTTCCGAATTCTGATTTGATACTTGGGTGCTATTTAATTTGAACCTGTTGGTGTTTTATTTGCTAGGACTTTATGTTTTGTGGATTTACGCTTGATTGCTTTTCAACCTATTAAATTTGTTCAACTTTGTATTGGTAAATGATTGCATATATATAATTTGTCCCAAACAAGAATAAATGTTGTGTTTGGAATAAATTAAAATAAGAAATTATTTTATTTAATTTGAATTGATTTAATTTAATTTGATTTAGAAATCAAATTTTTGTATTTTGAATAAAAAAATTAATTAATTTAAAAATCAAATTTTGTGTTTAGAATTCATTAAAATAAGAATTAATTTTATTTTATTTTATTATTTTATATTTTAACTTTTATGAGAAGTAGTTATTAAGGGTAAAATATTTTATTTATTTCAAATCAAATTATAACAAATTCTATCAAATTTGATGGAATTTAAAAAAAAAGAATGAAATTTATGAGATTTTAGAAATCAAATCATTTCTTATTTTTTAACATTTCAAATATAAAATTTAATTAGATTTGATTTATAAATCAAATTATTTTTATTTTTTTAAATTCCAAACATATTTAAATAGATCATAAAAAATTGTGAGCTTTTGGCAATGAAGAACTTAATTAAAGATAAAATTTAAGGTCCTACATAAAGTCAAGCAATATGTAACACTATATATATTATCTAAATAAAAAGAAAAGATAATTGTCTAAAAAAGAAATAACTAAAAGGAAGCAAATGAGGTTTCTTATAAGGACATTAATTGTAAGGAATAGGGCTGCACACGGGTCGGGTTGGTTCGGGTTTATGGGAAAAAAAATCTAAACCAATTAGTTGAGTTCGGGTTGGGTTGAGTCGGTTCTAGGAAAAAAGATTCAGGTAACCCGAACCAAACCAACCCAATTGTAATCAGGTTGGTTCGTGTCAAGTATTCGGGTTGAAATTGAAATGTGTTAAAGCTTGAATTGTTGTTATGCCCAGTGCTCACGTCCAAAATGGAGGAAGACTCGCAAGATTTGAGAGCTAAAGCATCAATCTAAAACTTACAGTGGGTAACTGATAGAGAAAGAAGAGAAATTGATTAGAGGTTTTAAGTGATTAGAAAAAAGATAAGAAAATTACAAAAAAAAAAAAATGAAACGAAACAGAGTCAAACTACTGAAAATTTGCAACTATCAACATATCTTCTTTTTTTCTAACTCTCTAGAGTTTAGCCAAGACCAAACAACTCTTGCTAAATGTCATTACATAAAGCAGATCAACTTATTTCACAAATCAATTCTTAATTTAACAAAAATGGAAAACTACATTTAGTTTTAGAGAAGGATGAAGTTAATCAAGTTGCAACACACTAAAATGGCTACCATTCTAAACTTTCATCAAACAAGATCATGTGTACCCAAAAAGGTACCGTAATAGCACCAAAACTTTACTATTAGAAATCACAATAGATTGCAGAGCTTCAAACCATCACTCAAACGATCCTATTACTATGTTTACATTACATTCAACAACTGCAAAACTAATATTAAAATAAACAAAAGAAGAATTTACCCAAAAAAATCCTACAATTGAAATTGCCTTCTGAATTCTCCTTCGAATCCTCCTTTCTCTCAGTTCTTCCTTTTTCTTTTTTAAGAGAAGAGGGCTTAAGGCGAAGTCACAAGCATGGTTGGTCGCCTGCGTTGTGCCGCCAGTCTTCACGTCAAAGGAGGACGAGATCCTTGTCCAGATCTGTGCCGCCGTCGTGGTCCCCACTCCCCAGATCTATGCAGTCGTGCTCCCCACTCCCAAATCTATGCAGTCGTGGTCCCCACTCGCCAGATCTACGCCGTCGTGCTCCCTACTCCCCAAAACTATGCCATTATGCTCCCCACTCCCCAGATCTACGCCGTCGTACTCCCCACTCCCTAGATCTACGCTGCTGTCGTCATCTCCCTTGGCGTCCGCTGCCGTCGTCCCCAGCGACTTGAAGAGCACTGAGCCATTAGGTCTCCCTTTGGTTACTGAGAGGAGAGGAGGAACTCTGGAGTGATGAGAGGGTTGTGATTGACCGATTGAGTACAGTGCTGCGGTGGGGCTTGAGGAGTTAGGGTTAGGGATTTTGTAATTTAGGGAGAAATCAAACAGAAATGTGAGAAATGAGGAGGAAGAGGTGAAAACGAAGGTAAGAGTTTACAGAAACAGAAAACGTCAGAGACAGAGAGGTCTGGCCTCTGGGTAAGAACTGGGAGAGTGATGGGTGGAGAGAAAATGAAATCAGCCATCAGGACTCCGGAGAAATCAGAAATGAGAGGTGGAGAAAGTGAGAGACGCTCGGGTGGGAGGTGGGTAGGTAAGAAAGAAAAAGGTATTGCCAAAACGACGTCACTTTTTAATCGGGTCATCGGGTTGGTTTCCTAAACCCGTCACCCGAATAGATAACTGGACGAGTTAATCGGTTTCTACCCGAACTAACTCGATGACCCGAACCAATCCGGATATTTTTAATCTAGTCGGGTCAAGTCATCGGTTCGGGTCAGACCCATGTGCACCCCTAGTAAGGAACATGTCAAAAAGGTTTACAAATTTGTATTTTTATTTTTAGTACAAAAGGTTTACATATTTCAATTAATATTAACTTGTTTAAAATTAATGTTGCATACATGATAGAAAAAAAGATGGATGAGATGTATTTCTTGGTTCAGCTAGGGATGTCAAATCAATTAGTGGATGCCATTAATAGTCTATATGGAGACAAGGAGAAATTCTTAATTGAATTTAGAGTAAGATATTTTTTATTATATATCATTAAATATATATTATATTAGATTTGTGAGTTATTTTTATTTTTAATTTATATTATATTTTTAATTATACTTTAAAGTTATATTAAAAATATAATTTAAATGAGATAATAATAACTCATAAATATAACGTAATATCTGTTTAATAAAAAAAATATTTTACTCTAAGTAAGTCTAAAAATCTATTGGAGAGAAGATGCAACGACAATGTGCTTTTTACAACGTTTGTGTAGAGGTGGCAAAACGGGTTTAACCCATTGGATTAACCTGCCAATTCGTTATTTTTTGGCGGGTTGGGTTCAAGATTTTAACTCATTTTTATTTTTCAACCCGCATAACCCGCCCTGCATAACCCGCGGATTAAGTGGGGGGTGCGAATTGACCCGTCAAGTTAAGTTTTTTTTAAAAAGTGTTATAAATGAGTCTTTTTATTTGTGTTTGTACTATTTTTATAGGTATGATACTAATTTTATTTTATTTTTTGTTTTTTAGTCACTCTAAATTATAATTTTTCTATTTTTTAAAATTTTTATGGTTTTTTTTATTTTTATACATTTTGTTTTTGTTTTTTAAGCAGGTTGGCAGGCTAATCCGCTTACTTTTTCTTATTTTTTCCTTTAGACGGATCAACTTGCCAATTCACCAATCCATCTTAAAGCGGGATGGATTAGATCTTTCAACCTATTTTTCAAAACAGGCTAATCCGCCTCACCCCATATTTTGACAAGTTGAAAACAGAATGAGTCGAGCAGGGCAAGTTGACTCCTTTTGCCACCTCTACATTTGTGTGACAGTTCAAGGTGACAACTAAATAGAGCGATTGATGCGGATATGGACAGGAGAAAAAAATTTAATTTTGACGATGAGAATAAAAAAGATTTACGTTTGTTTTAATAATATAATATATAATATATTACTACATTATTAATAAATTAGATTATATATAAGATATTTATTTCTTTAAATAATATAACAAAACATCATTTAATACAAGTGTAAAAAATAAACTAACAAATGACATGCATGTTATCAAAATTAAACTGTCGGAGAAATTCTATGGTAAATGAATTTCTCCTTAAGGTAAATTTTCCTCCTCTCGAAAAAGAATCACAAATTATCTCAATTATTTAATTCATGAAAGCCTCACTAGTTATTCAAATCCATTACAATTTTGATGATATAACATTTATGTTTGTATTTAATAATATAAATATACTAAACATACCAATTCAAAAATGACATATATATATATATATATATATATAATTTCAAAATTTTAGAAAAAATTCATAATTCATTAATATCATTTCTATAAGCTTAAAGATTTATAATATTTTAATATATATCATATATAGTTATATCTAATAAGCCTTCTCTTAAAAAATATGGAACATAATTTCTTGACATAATCTAAAAATATAACAAAACATCATTTAAAAAAATACAAGAAGTGTGTATTTAAAATAAATGGAACAAATGACAACAGATGAAAATGTGTTTATGAAAAGATAAAACTTATAACTGTCGTGTGAAAAAGAAAATTTCTATGGTAAATGAATTTCTCCTTAACGTTAGTAAATTAAGTTTTTTAAGAAAATATTCCTCTCGAAAAAGAATCACAAATTATGTCAATTCAGACAAGCAGAAAAAAATAATCTTTTTTAATTTGACACACATAACAGCCTCACTAGTTATTCAAATCCATTACAATTTTGATGATATAATAACATCTATTTGGAGGAAGATTTTTTTCTCTAAGTGTATATAAGAATTTTTCAAGATGATGATGTCATTTTACATTCAACTACGTTAGGAAAAATTCTTGTTTCTTTTCGGAGGAAGTTTCTCTTCCTCTAAGATAATCTAACACTAATTAAATGATGTTAAAACTTAGATAATTTATGCGACTCTCAAAAAATTGATATTGGTGATTTATTGTGGAGGAAGAAAAAATTTATCTTAAGAGGAGGAAAGAATCTTTGCTAAGGTAGTGCTGCTTTGAAGTTATTTACCACTTCGGAATTTTTTTTGTCAGTGTGGCAGTGGCTCTAATATTTTTTTGCCAAGTAGGCATGGTGCAAGCAATAGGTGGTTGCACATATACTCTATTGAAATAATTTCTTTCTGACCTGGCTTGGCTTAATTATACTTTCCTTTTAAAAAATTTGCTAAAGTGTGAAAAATATCATCACTCATTAGTCTTTTATGATTTTTATTAACAGAAAATATATTTAAATTTTTTCTCTAGATAGTGTAACGTACTTCCATAACTTTTTAAGGTGGTTAGAATTATATTACAAAATAATCAAGATTAGAAAATTTTGATATTTTTTTTAGATGATGATAAAAATTAATTTTAAAAACTTGAGCTTGTTAAAATGTTATAAAATAATATTTTTTTCCTGAAATGTTATAAAATAATATTACTAATGACTAATAATGTATTAAAAATAAATCAGTTATATTTATTTGAATATTCAAAACAATGATATTATGTCAAACTATTAGTAATAATATAGTAAATTCATTATATCGTAAAAAAATGTAGTAAATTCATAATATAATTAATTTTACTGAACTAAAAATCTATGGTCCATTACTTTTTGGATAAACAATGCTTACCATAAGCATTTCATTTAATATTAAACATGTGTGAAGTTGTGTGGTCCACATTATAAATGTACTAATCTTTAAAAAATATATTCATATATATCATGTATTACCTAATTAGGAATTTTTCAAGAAGAGAATTGGTTAGTTTAGAGTGTCAAACGTAATTCTTTTCAACAGCTCGTGAGATTGACTTAATATTTATAGTTAAGCCTTAAAAAATTCAGGTTCATTTGGAAAAAAATAAAAATCAAGTTTAAACCTTGAATCTAACACTTAAGATTTTTTTTTAAGGTAAAAAACACTTAAGATATTTAAATGCATTTGTTGTGAGTTTGTTCAACTCGAGCATTTCTTGTGCATCAATGAGGTTGAGCTGGACAAGTCGTCGCAATTTTCAATACACAACAAAAACTGAGCCGGCCCATTAGGCTAGATGCCCCATTTTGGGCCACCCAGTTCTATAGTCA
This sequence comes from Ormosia emarginata, assembly GCA_029884605.1. NCBI lineage: Eukaryota > Viridiplantae > Streptophyta > Magnoliopsida > Fabales > Fabaceae > Ormosia > Ormosia emarginata. The sequence continues at coordinate 23,091,106 of JAQQTP010000085.1, forward strand.
GATCTATAAAAAATTGACAAGGCCCTATGTTTTTACCAAATAGGCCAGCCCAACAAGCCGTGCTAATTTTCACTTTGCCTTTGATAGAGAGATTAATCAAGATGGGCCCAATTTTCATGGTGGTTGTCGTAAAGCCCGGCCCAAACAGTTTTCTGCAAATTTCAGATTCTCACACACACTGCGCCTAACGTGTACGAGGCTGTGCGTAATGGCATCGTTGCAAGGAAAACCCTCTTCTTCCCTCTATTCATCCCTTCTTCTGCTTCTTCTTCTTGCTTGTTCCCCTCGACACCTTCTTCTCCTTCTTCTTCCGCCACAAGCCATGTTGAGTCGGTGACACGTGTCAACTCCATTGACCCTTTTCCCTTCAAACCCCATTTCCCCCTCTCAAATATTCACTTCCACTTCCATTTGCAATTCCACCAAACACAAGAACAAGATCCACGCCATACCCACTTCCCAATTTTGCATCTTTTTTCATGGACTGCTCTCCTCTCACCCTCTTCCCTTGAGTTCTCATCCAGCACTCCCACGCAATTCAAGGTTGTGCTTTGCGTGAAGTGAAATTTTGGTGAACAAGTTTATTTATTTTGGGGTCATATTTTTATTATAATATATGAATTATAATTATACAAACTTTCGAAGTGAGACACTTTGGTGAATTCATCTGCGGAATTTTGTGAAATATGGATTGTGTTGTCAATAAGAGGGTTGTGGCTGAAGTGTGAAGAGCAACACGTTAGGTATAGTTTTCTTTTCCCTGTGATGGATTCTCCAGAGAGTAGTCGCGGTTACGCGAAACGGGGCGTGGATGGCTTGGAGTTGAGGGTAGGGGATGATGAGGAGTGGGAGGGTGGTGATAGGAAGAAGCACAGGTCAAGTAGGTCAAGAAAATCTGGTAATGGGGAAGAGGGCGAAGGGTCGGATGGAGGTGGAAGAAGGAGAGGTTCTAGGGATAATAGAAGTGATAACAGGAAGAGGTCTAGTGGGTCAAGCAGAGCTGATACTGATGAGAATGATTATGATTCTAGGAAAGAGTTTCGCTCGAAGCAGATGAAGAGAAGGCAAGAGGAAAGCACTTTGGAAAAGTTGAGCAGTTGGTATGAGGATGGAGAGTTGGAGAGCAAGCAAGATGGTGGAGATAAGATGGGGAGTAAAGTGCATAGTCGGGCCGATGAAAGCGAGAGGAGGAAAATGTCCTTGAAGCACGTGGAGCATGATGGTTCTCATAGCAAGAGTAGAAGTAAAGAGGATAGATCACAAGATGGGGAGAGTGAAAAGTTGGATAAAGATTATAGATACTCTGAAAAGAAGGAAAGTAACCGAGAGAAGGGTCATGGGTCATCTGAGCAGGTGAAAAGTTCAAGAAGGAAATGGGATGAAGCAGACACTGTTAGGAGTACTGAAGATAGTTATTCTGAAAGAGGTGATTACAGAAGTGCTAAGGCTTCTGATCCTAAGCATGAGAGTTCTAGAGAGAGGAGTGGATCTACTAGAAATGAACCTGGGGAGATTAAAAGTAGGGGATTGCATTCCGGACATGAGAAGGTTATCAAATCTAACAATAAAGAAGATAGAAGAGCTGATTCTGAGAGAGGTAAGAGTAAAGGCAGGTCAGAACCGCAATATATTAGTTGTGAAGACGACATACTAGACAGGGACAGAATAGAAAAGCCCAGGCGCCAGAGAACGCCCAGCAGTTATGATGTAGCTGAAAGCTGGGATAGGCCATTAAATGCAGATGGGGATAGAAATATGCAGATTAGGGATAAAACTACTAGAGAAACAGGACACACAAACAGATCTAGGACACCGGAGAGGAGTGGAAGACATCAACAAGATTCAGAAAACTTGGGGATTGATTATGAAAGAGGTAGTAGCTTTAAAAGGAGGGAAATTGAAAAGGATGACTATAGGGATGATAGATCCAAAGGCAAAGATGATACTTGGAATGATGGGAGTAAGGATCAGGAAAGTTCTAAAGAAAGTTGGAAAAGGAGGCAGCCGAGTAATATTGACAAAGATTCAACAAATGGGGACATTGTTTATGATCACAACAAAGAATGGGAGTTGCCTAGACATGGTCGTGAGAGGACTGACAATGAGAGGCCTTATGGCCGATCTGGTGGTAGAAAAGATGGGAGCAGGGGGGAAGCTGTTAAAACTTCATCTAAATTTGGCATTTCTAATGATAATTATGATGTGATAGAGATCCAAACCAAGTTCAATGATTATGGCAAAGCAGAATCTATATCCAACTTTTCCAGGAGAACTGAAGCTAATCAACAGTACAATGTTAAATCAGGAGCTAATGATGAAGAATGGGCATATCTTCAGGAAGAAAAAGCTAGAAAGAGTGATTTATGTGGGACTGGAACACCTGGTGAAGATTTTAAGGAGAGATATGCTGATGATGATGATTTTTATGGGGGACGAGGAAGAGGTCAAAAAGTTGCTGTGTCTGTTCGCAGCAGTGGTGGCCAAAGTTCTAGTGGTGGTGGTTCACAGCCTCAATATGGAAATCAGGAGCCTAGATCCTTTAACAGAGCTGGTCCACAAGGAATAAAAGGGAATAGGGTTGTCAGAGGAGGAAGGTTTAGGCTAACTGGGAGAGACAACCAGCAGGTTGGAGTGCCATTACCAATGATGGGGTCACCCTATGGACCTCTTGGCATTCCTCCACCAGGGCCAATGCAGCCTCTTACACACGGAATGTCACCTGCTCCTGGTCCTCCAATTTCCCCTGGAGTCTTCATTTCACCATTTACTCAAGCTGTTTGGCCTGGAGCTCGGGGTGTTGATATGAATTTATTAGCTGTTCCACCTACACTTTCTCCTGTACCCCCTGGACCATCAGCTCCAAGATTTCCTGCTGCTAACATAGGGAACCCACCAAATCCTGCAATGTTTTATAACCAATCAGGCCTTGGAAGGGGAGTTCCCCCTGGCATTTCTAGTCCTGGTTTTAATCCTGCAGGACCAATGGCTCGAGGAGCACCAACTGATAAAACTCCAGGGGGTTGGGTTCCTCCTAAAAGTATTGGAACTCCTGGTAAAGCTCCTTCTAGAGGTGAACAAAATGATTATTCTCAGAACTTTGTTGACACTGGTATGCGGCCGCAGAATTTTATTAGGGAGCTTGAGCTCACAACTGTTGTAGAGGACTACCCTAAGCTTAGGGAGCTTATACAAAAAAAAGATGAAATTGTGGCAAAATCTGCTTCTCCTCCTATGTATTATAAATGTGATCTGAAAGAGTTTGAACTGTCTCCGGAGTTCTTGGGAACAAAGTTTGATGTCATTCTTGTAGATCCCCCGTGGGAGGAGTACGTGCACCGTGCCCCTGGTGTTGCTGAGCATATGGAGTACTGGACATTTGAAGAAATAATGAATCTCAAGATTGAGGTAAGATATTATTCTATTTGCTCAAGACATGCTTTTGTTAGGGCCGTTTCAGTCTGAGCTTTTTTCATCCTTCTTGGGTTTCCAATGCAATGGCTTCATTTGATTCATGTAGCCAACTCTACCTAGTGAGAAAAGGCTTTTGTTGTTGTTGTTGGGTTTCAAATGTACATGAAAGAGTAAGACTGTATGAAGAAACCGGTTGGGCTAATTATTCCCAGTACCTTATGCTGCAGTGAAGGATAAGGTTAAAATTGATAATTTGGCAAGAGTATGTGTGGTTGATGCTTTTGCTTTATTCATACTAAGAAATTGCTTTTGGTATGCTTCTCCTCATATAATGATTTATGCAGAGTTCCTTTAAAATTTTTTATTTATTTTTTTGTATATGCTGCATGAAATATTACTAACTATACAGTGCTGCCTGCCTTTTGGTTTCTTTTTATATGTGCATACTACTCTTATCTTTGAATTAGACATCTAATTTGTTTTCCTGCTTTCTTAAGGCTATAGCAGATACTCCTTCCTTCATCTTCCTTTGGGTGGGTGATGGTGTAGGCCTTGAACAAGGCCGTCAATGTCTAAAGAAGGTACACAATCTGGATGTTGGAATTACCAACAGGATTTAGCTTCAGTCATTGGTTATGGCTCTGATCATGTCCTGTTCATGTCTTCTATTGCTTAATCTCTTTCTTTCTCTTCTTTTTACTTTATGGGGCTTGGGGCTGGCTGTCTATAGTGGGGGTTTCGTAGGTGTGAAGACATATGTTGGGCGAAGACAAACAAAACTAATGCAACTCCAGGTCTGCGGCATGATTCACATACTTTATTTCAACATTCAAAGGTTAGTTAAGATTTGTCTTGTGTGCATCCATAGCTTCATTTCAACATTTGAGCTTATGTATAGTACTATAGTTACTTTGATACTTAATACAATTGTCTTCCTTAAACTGTTTCATTTTGTTGTGGTGAAGGAACACTGCTTGATGGGCATAAAAGGAACTGTTCGTCGAAGTACTGATGGCCATATAATTCATGCTAACATTGATACAGATGTAATTATTGCTGAAGAACCACCCTATGGTTAGTATTATCCTCAATATTCATTATCGTCTTCATACTTGAATTTACTTTTTTTTGTTAATATAATTAATATAATATATGTACATTTAAATTTTTGCTTTCTGTGTGATCTATTTTCCCTTTCAACCCACTTTTTGCAATGTTTGAGGTATCTAATCACCGAGCATAAGTAGTTGTAAATCTAACTATAGATTCTTTTGCAAAGTGGTAATAATTGTCTTAGAAATTTTGTAGAATCGAGAACGCCCATCTTTATGGTTTTAAGAAAATTCACAAGTGATGGAAAGTATGTAGTTTCTCTCTATATTTAGCTTTAGGAGATTAGTAGGTGTCATCAAGGAACCAAATCAATCTAAATAAACCAGTGAAATGAACAAACGGTGACTGTTTCATTTTGGGTCATTGCAAAATTGAGTGGTTTGGTTTTATTTGAAGTGTAACTTTCATGGTTGAGTATAGTTTGGGTTTAGTAAGAATAACAAACTGAGAATCAAACCAAGCAAAAATCTATGAAATTCAAAACAACATGATTGCATTAAATAATCTAGGTAGTGCAAGTATGGCCCAACTAATAGAAGCCCATGCCAATACCACATAACACAATAGTAATATGATATTCTAACAAGATAAAATTCTTGGTTTCTTACTGTTAGGAAACCTGAGATAATCAAAGTGTATCACAGGAAAAGAAAAGAAGGATGTAGGGGATCACAATCCTATCTGAGTCATGCTGACTGCGTGAGAGAGGGATGTAGGGGATCACAACCCCATCTGAGTCATGCTAATTACGTGAACAGTGAAGTGGAGAAGAGGAATAACCACTTGCTGATGTGGCCAGAGGTGTGGTAAATGCCAAGAGGGATTGGTTAGGGGAAGGAAGGATAAAGAGGAGTGAGAAAGGAGAGGGGTACGAAAATACTGAGTGAGTAGGAATTGGTAGGGAGAGACTAGGCACTCTCAAACTTGCCTAGAATTATCAGTTTTCTTATTTCGTGATTCATAGTATATTCTGTAAACACTTGTCTTAGTCCCCACTGATTTGATGTCACACTGATATCAGCTTAGAGAGGAGATTCCAGTGCATATTCAGTATTCTTGTGTGTTATTTGAACCAGTATCTATCAATTGGTATCAGAGCCCCTGATCCTGGGAGCTGTGAATGGTGAATACGCACGTAGAGGCCCTCGAGAAGGGTTTCGAAAGATGAGGATAGAGGTGTAGGAAGAACGTGAGCTACAGGAAGCTCGATTGAGGAAGAGTGAGGAAGCGCAGGAAGTAAGGATGCGCAGGAGTGAGGCAGTTCAGGAACAATTACTGCGTCTGATCCGAGAAATTTCTCATGGGTCAGAATCGGAGGGTGAAGGGAATGGCAAAGGACCAAACGATGGCAATCATAGTGGGCTGTATGAGGATCGAGGATAGAAATTGGAGGTCCCTGTTTTTTCAGGCAAGGATGCCTATGGTTGGGTGAACCACGTGGAGCGGTATTTCCAGGTGAACGCAATGCATGAGGACGAGAAATTACTGGCAGTGATGATTGCGCTGGAAGGTCGAGCACTCAACTTGTTTCAGTGTTGGGAAGTGAGAACATTGGGAGCAACTTGGGTTGTTTTCGTCAGCAGTGATCTGACGATTCCAACCGACGTTAGCCCAGAATTCGCATGAGATGATTTTGAGCGTGAAACAGCCAAGAACAGTGGGGGAGTATAGGGAAGTCTTCGAGATGGTCTTAGCTCCTCTGCGTGATGCAGAGGAACATTGGCTTCGAGGAATCTTCTTGAATGGATTAGGGAGGAAGTAAGGGCAAAACTCAGGCTTCACAGGTTGGACACGCTATTTGATTTAATGGATCAAGCTCAGCTAATTAAGGAAAGGTACTGGGCATGGGGGAAGGGAGGAATATCCACAAGTAGCAGGATTGGGCCTCAATCCAGAATGACCATCCGTCGAAAGTCACTTTGTTGGATATTGGGCCTCAGCCCAATCACCACCAGGAGCAAGGGAGAAGTAACTCAGTGCCTTTCAGTGGAACTTCCCGTTCGAGTCTTGGCAGCAACATCAACAAATCTTTCCCAAAAACTAGACAGGGGGAGAGCAACAATACTACTAGAAGAGGAGGAGGCTTTAAAAGGTTAACAGAAGCTGAATTACAATAGAAATCATGAAAAGGTTTATGTTTTTGGTGTGATGAAAAGTGTACAGCCCTGAACATGTATGTAAGTTCAAACAATTCCATTTTGTGATGGTAAGTTAGGAAGATAAAGGGGAATTACAGGAGGAACAAGAGGTTTTCGAGGAATGTGAAGAGGAAGGAAGAGCCTTACAGTTATCACTTCACAGCATCATGGGAATGACCTCTAAGAAGTCACTGAAGCTGTGGGGAGAAATTAAACAAAAGAAGGTAGTGGTGCTCATTGATTGTGGAGCATCTAACAACTTCATTGCCAAAGGGATAGTGGAAGAGTTAAAACTACCCATCACTGACACACTTGAGTATTTTGTGGAAGTAGGAGATGGACACAAGGTGAAAAGCAAAGGAGTATGTAAAGGAATATCTCTACAGTTGCAGGGAGTGCAAATTGAGCATGATTTTTTCCTATTTGACTTGGGGGGAGTAGATGTGGTGTTAGGGCTGGATTGGTTGGAAGGACTGAGAGAAATTCGAGCAAATTTTAAGGAGTTGACTCTCAAAGTTAATAAAGGAGGGTAGATGGTGACGTTTAAAGGAGAACCCTCATTGTCTAAGACGGCAGCATCCTTGAAAGCTATGATCAAGGCTCTTCAGGATGAGGGACAAGGTTTTTATATATAATATAAAGCCCTCACATCTCTGCCAACAGAGGAAACTGCCACTTGGGAAGAGTTGGAGCAAGTTCTGACGGAATTTGAGGATGTATTCAAAGAACTTTATGGGTTACTACCAAAAAGAAGACAAGACCATACCATCACATTGAAGGAAGGAGCTTCCATCCCTAATATTCGCCCCTACAGGTACCCTCACTATCAGAAAAATGAGATAGAGAGAATTGTAGCTGAGATGCTTACTGCAGGCATTATTAGACCAAGTGTGAGCCTTTACTCAAGTCCAGTTCTCTTAGTGAAGAAGAAGGATGGAGGGTGGAGGTTTTGTGTAGATTACAGAGCTTTGAATAAGCTCACAGTACTAGACAAATTCACTATCCCTGCAATTGATGAGTTATTAGATGAATTGAGAGGAGTCACCATATTCTCCAAATTAGACTTGAAATCTGGTTACTGATGAGAGAGAGAAAGAAAAAGAAAGACATATACTGAACCGTGTGTTTCAACTACACAACGGAGACTGAATATATATTCAATAAGTAATAAATAATTACACAATATACATGATGTGGGACTAACAACTGTACTACTAATTTACACCTAATTACATATATTTCCAACACTCCCCCTCAAGTGGAGCATATAAATCATATGTACCAAGCTTGTTACATAAATAACTTATTCGTGGACCTCTCGGGGGACTTGGTGAAGACATCCTGCTACCGATCATTTGAGTTGACAAAGTTTGTGATGATGTCTCCGATAGAATCTTTTCCCCGATGAAATGACAATCGACCTCGATATGTTTGGTCCTTTCATGGAACACCTGGATTGGGCTATATGCAAAGCGAACTTGATTGTCACATATGAGTGTCATTTTCATAACCTCACCAAATTAAAGTTCTTTGAGGAGTTGTTTCAACCAAGTGAGTTCACAAGTGAGTCGAGGCCATAGCTCGATATTCGCGTCAAAGACTAGATCTTGCAACAATATTTTGCTTTTTACTTTTCCAGGAAACTAAGTTGCCTCCAATGAGTACACACAACCGGAAGTGGATCGTTTGTGTCAAGGGAGAACCCGCCTACCAAGATCTCTAGTATCCAACGACCCGAGTATGTCCCTTATCTTCATAGATGAGAAGGGAGCTCCTTAATGTATTTGAGGATTTGTATCACCGCATGCATCCTAGTGGTCCTCACAAGGAGAGTTTAGGAATTGGCTAACCAGACCGCAAAAGAGATGTCGGTAGAGTAATGATGAGGTAGTTTAACTTCTCAACTAATCTCCTATACTTTCCGGATCCGATGAGGCTCCCCCTGATTTGGTAGGAGTTTGACATTTGGATCCATGGGAGTATCAACTGGCTTGGCATTCAACAATCCTGTTTCTTCAAGGATATCCATAGCATACTTTCTTTGAGACACTACTATACCATCCTTGGATTGAGCTACCTCAACCCCCAAGAAATATCGTAGTTTACCCAAGTCTTTGGTCTGAAAGTGAAGAGAGAGATGTTGTTTTAACTCACATATGCCATGGTGGTCACTTCCAAAGTGATGACTATGTCGTCAACATACACAACTAGATAAATGAGCCTTGGGCTGTGTGGCGATAAAACACAGAGTGATCCGCTTCACTTTGAATCATACCAAATTGCTTTGAATCACAAGTCTTTGAATCGTCCAAGAACCAGGCTCTAGGAGACTGTTTGAGACCATAAAGAGACCTGGGGGCTAGAAGACTCCCCCCGAGCAACAAATCCGGAGGTTACTCCATATATACCTCTTCTTCTAGATCACCATGCAGAATGCATTTTTAATATCAAGTTGATGAAGAGGCCGGTGTCGAATGGCAAAGAATGGTGAAGCCATTTTAGCCACGGGAGAGAAGGTATCCCCATAATCTAAGCCAAAAAACGTGTATACCCTTTCGCCACAAGACGGGCTTTGAGACGATCAATTTTACCATCGGGACCTATCTTGACCGTATAAAGCCACCGACAACCAACAACAGATTTCCCGGGAGGAAGAGTAACCGGCTCCCAAGTACCACTTGTTGTGAAGCGCACTCATTTCATCAATCATTGCTTGTCTCCATAGGGATGGGACAAGGCATCACCTGGAGATTTAGGGATGGAAACGAGAAGACAAGGAAGAAAGACAAGCAAAGTGCAAAGAAGAAAGACGGTGATAACTTAAAGCAATATAATGAGGAGAAGGATTACGAGTAGACCGGATACCTTTTCGTGGCAATGGGAAGATCGAGTCGTCCGACAAGGTTTGGGAGTTGGTAAATGAGTTGGTTCCGGAGAAGAGTCCGCAATGACCTTAGTAGCAGTATCCAGAGGAGGGACACGGGGTACAGGAGGTTGTGGTCGGCGGTGATAAGTGTGGAAGAAACGATCGGTGGTGCTTGGGGATCCGTATGGGTAGAGGGTGGGGCGGTTGGACTCGACGGTGGACGGGGACAAGAGGAGCAGGAAGGAACGTAGAGATTGACTCGGGAGGCGAAGGAGACGACTCAAAGAAGGATCAGACTCGAAGAAAGTAACATCAGAGATAAGGTAACGTCGTAGAGTAGGAGAATAACAACGATAACCTTTTGGGACCGAGTGTAACCAAGGAAGACACATTTGAGGATTGTAAGTTTGTCTAGACCAGAGAGAGATTATGGACAAAACAAGTGGACCGAAGACATGAGGCGGAAGAGAATGAAGAGGCTAATGTGGAAACAAGACAAAATGAGGGACCCACGGTTATCAAGCACGAGAGGATGGCATGCGATTAATAAGGTAGCATGCAAGAAGGGGATAGCATCACCCCAAAAATGAAAGTGGAAACGACTATGGAGTAAGAGGGTCCGAGTTGTTTCAATAAGGTGTCTATTTTTACGTTCAAACTACCCCATTTTGTTGAGTGTATGAGCACAAGATGTTTTGGTGAAGAACGCCATGAGAAGCTATAAAAGTCCGAAATTGATGAGATAAGTATTCACTAGCATTATCACTGCTTAGCAGTACGAATAGGAACACCAAATTGAGTTTTAATTTCTTTATAAAACTTTTGAAATATGGAGAATAACTCGGACACATTTTGCATTAAAAATAACCAAGTACATCGAGAGTAATTATCAATAAAGGTAACAAAATACTTGGACCCTAAAGTAGAAATAGTACGACTAGGACCCCATACATCGAATGAACTAAGGTAAAAGGAGACGCAGCTCGAGTACCAAAACGATCGGGAAATGTACTACGGGTGTGTTTCCCTAATGACATGACTCACAAGGAAGACTCGATAACTTGGAGAGGCTGCACCATTCTCTGTAGTTTGGCAAGGCTAGGATGACCCAATGAGCATGGATGGTAAGAGGGGAAGAGCAAACATGAGAAGGGTTGGAGAGTGGTAGAGGCCATGGGACTCATATCCAAGGTGCCAATCAAGGTTCTGCAGAGAAACAGAATCTTTAGTGAAAGTAATGGAACAATCAAGAGAACGGGTTAAACGACTAATAGAAAGTAAATTAAAAGGACACCTGGGAATATAGAGAACCGAATCAACAAAGTGAGGGAAGGTAGGGGATTAGCAGTGCCAATCCCTTGAGATTGTGTCTCGAGAACCATTAGTCAAGTAACCATAGGCAAATAACCAGAAGTAGAGAGTTGAGAAAACAAAGCCTTATTACCAGAAATGTGGTCGGATGCACCAGAATCAAGAACCCAAGGGCCAAGGGAGACCGAGAGAGACAAGCATAGGAATTACCGGTGTGCACTGAAAACAAGTGGAACCAGAGGACTGACGCTGCTCAAACCACTTCAGAAATTCTGCATAATCAACCGGAGAGGCTCTAGGTGGTTCAGAAGGCTCAAGAGTGTCTGGTGGAGTAGACTGTGCAACATTAGCAGTACGGGGAGGACGGCCATGTAAAGTCCAACATTTATCAATGGTGTGACCCAGGCGATGACAATGATCACATTTCGGACGGGGTTTGGAACCTGAGTGACCCCCACGGGAACGACCACGATTGTTGGTTTGAGAGGCAAGGGCAGATGTGTCACCGGTGATGGGAGCAACAAGAGAATCAGTACTGTGCTTAGCTGGAACCCGAAGCAAGGTAGAACACGTCGCAGAAAGAGTGGGAACAATAGGAGATCCCAAAATCTGATCACGGATGGTGGAGTAATCCGCAGGTAAACCATAAAGGCCCAAAAACATGAAGAAGGTGTTCCGTTGTTCAAGTTCCTTCGCCGGGGTATCTGCTGGAGGCAACAGTTCATTGAAATCGTGGAGAGCACCATGAAGTCTGCCCAAGTAGGTAGACATAGAGCCATCAAACCTCCTCGGGCCAATAAGACTCATAAGATCATGACAAACCCCATACAATCGCTGAGTATCATTGGTGGAGAGGACCTTGGCCTGCGCCCACACGGATTCACAAGTCAAATGAGCCCGAAAAATCTGCTTCAAAGAGGAGTGGATGGTAGACTTAAGCACACTGCACAATTGAGCATCAATCTTTTTCCACTTGGGACGGTCGGCTTCAGGCACAGAATCAACCTTGGTAGTGAGATGATTCTCGCACCTTGACCCAGAAGCCAAAGTTTGACGTCGGAGGCCCAAGAATCATAATTAGTGCCATCTAATTTGTCGGTGGAGAGACGGGCACCGATATAATTACCGAAAACACTAGGTTCTACCGGAGCATCCGTAGGACTCAAGGAAGCCATGGATCGGATGACAAATAACCCAAAAACGCAATGAACAAGATCTCAAACGTATACGGAAGGTGTACGACACGTCTTATGGGTGCGGTTGGGGAAGTGGAGGACCGGGCTCAGAGAGAGGCCGGCGACCACGGTGGGACGAACGGCGGCCGAAAAGAAGGCCTCGACGCGCCGTCACGCGCCGCCGGAGTGAAGCGCGTGGGTGCGAAACGCAGCCCACCGTACTCGCGTGTGTGGGCGCGTGGATGGGCGGGCTCGTACTTCTCGGGGATCGGGCCGAGCAGAGGGAGGCGCTCCGAGCGGTGGTGGCATGGTGGCCGGAAAGACGACGTCGGGCGGCGGCCGAGACCGGCCCGGAAAGGAGCACGGCAGAGGAGATCCGGTACGGAGTGATGACACGGGTTCCGGAAAAAATTTGGCACCGGGGACAGTGGGTCCTCCGGGTAGGCACTGTTCTAGGATTTGAGGCTCTAGATACCATGTTGAGAGAGAGAAAGAAAAAGAAAGATATATCTTCGAAGCGTGTTTCAACTACACAACGAGGACCGAATATATATTCAATAAGTAATAAATAATTACACAATATACATGATGTGGGACTAACAACTGTACTACTAATTTACACCTAATTACATATATTTCCAACAGTTACCTCCAGATTCAGATGAAGAAAAGTGACATAGCAAAGACAGCTTTTAGGACTCATGAGGGACACTACGAGTCACTTGTGATACCTTTTGGATTGTCTAATGCACCATCCACCTTTCAATCACTAATGAATGAAGTACTCAGGCCAATTCTAAGGAAGTTTGCTTTGGTGTTTTTTGATGCTATATTGATTTACAGCAAAGATAAGAGAGCCCATCTAGTACACTTGAAGATGTCTTGCAACTCTTAAGAGATCATAGGTTGGTGATGAACAAAAAGAAATGCAGCTTTGGGCAAGTTCAGCTAGAGTATTTAGGCCATTTGGTTTCAACTGCAGGAGTAAAAGTAGACCCTAAGAAAGTAGAAGCCATGGTAGACTGGCCTGTTCCTACTGATGTGAAGAGTTTGAGGGGATTCTTGGGCCTTACAAGATATTACAGAAAATTTGTGAAGGATTATGAAAAAATTGCAAGACCCCTCACCCAACAACTGAAGAAGGATCAATTTGCTTGGGGAGATGAAGCCCAACAAGCTTTTGAGACACTCAAAATAGCCATGACTTCACTACCTGTATTGGCTGTCCCTGACTTTGACAAAACCTTTGTAGTGGAAACAGATGCATGAGGCAAAGGTTTAGGAGCTGTCCTAATGCAAGATAACAAACCGGTTGCTTATATCAGCCAAGCACTCTCTGATAGAGCACAAACTAAATTTGTATACGAGAGGGAACTAATGGCAATTGTTCTTACAGTAAACAAATGGCGTCATTACCTAATGGAACGACATTTTATTGTAAAGACTGACCAAAGGAGTCTGAAGTTTCTCACAGAACAGAGATTGATGGGAGAGGAACAATAGAAATGAACTTCTAAGCTTATGGGGTTTGATTTTGAGGTACATTATAAGCCAGGAATTGAGAACAAAGTAGTGGATGCCCTCTCAAGAAAGATGATATTCTTAGCTATATCCACTGTCCAGCCAACCGAATGGAACAATATCATGGAGGAAATCCAAGTTGATGATAGATTGTGGTCTATTATGCAGGATTTGATCAGAAATCAGGATTCTCATCCTGGATTCCAGTTACAAGGAGGGAAGTTACTCTATAAAAATAGGCTAGTGTTGCCTAAATCATCTGCCAAAATTCAGGTTGTTTTAAAGAAGTTTCATGACTCTGCAATTTGAGGACATTTAGGATTCTTCAGAACTTTTAAAAGAATTTCTGGGTTCCTCTATTGGGAAGGAATGAAGAAAGACATTCAGTCTTATGTAGCAGCCTGTGAGGTTTGTCAGAGAAACAAGCACCAAACTTTATCCCCAGCTAGACTTCTACAATCTTTACCCATTCCAACTCAGGTATGGGCTGACATTTCTATGGATTTCATTGGGGGACTTTCCAAGACTCAAGGGGTGGATGCCACCCTAGTGGTGGTAGACAGATTGTCCAAATATGCTCATTTCCTTGCTTTATGTCATCCCTACACAGCCAAGGATGTGGCAGAAAGGTTCATTACAGACATTGTTAAGCTCCATGGATTTCCAACATTCGTAGTCACTGATAGAGACCAGGTGTTCCTCAGCCAGTTCTGGGCAGAGCTGTTCAAGCAGGCTGGAACTAACCTCAAGTTTAGCTTAGCTTATCACCCTCAATCTGATGGGCAGACTGAAGTAGTGAATTTCTGTTTGGAGACTTATCTAAGATGCCTCACTGGTACTAAACCACGACAGTGGCTCAAGTGGCTCAGTTAGGCAGAGTATTGGCATAATACCAACTACCATGCTTCTACTAAATTGTCCCCATTTAAACCTCTTTATGGCCGCGACCCACCTGTTTTGTTCAGGAGCATTGAAGGCCAATCTCCAGTAGAGGAAATCTCCAAGATGTTGCTTGAGAGAAACCAGGTGCTTGATGACCTCAAGGAGAATTTGGTACAAGCTCAGAATAGAATGAAAGTCCAAGCTGATAGGAAACGAAGGGAGGTGGAGTATCATGCTGAAGATTTCTATATCTCTAGATTCAACCTTATAGGCTACAGTCCCTGGCTAAGAGATATAATGAGAAGTTGAGTCCCTGCTTCTATGGTCCCTTCCAAATCATTGAAAAAATTGGGCAGGTGGCCTACAAGCTCCAACTTCCAACAGACAGTCGCATTCATCATGCATTCTATGTTTCCTTATTCAAGAAATCAGTCATTGCCACTGCTTTCAGCCAACCTTTACCTGCGGACTTGGCAGCTGATTGGGAGCTTCAGGTTCAACTAGCAGCCATGCTTAATATCAGACAATCTATGGGAGGCACCACTGAAGTATTGATCAAGTGGCACCACCTGCCTGATTTTGAAAATTCTTGGGAATCTTTGGCAGCAATTCAGAACCAGTTTCCTCACTTTCGCCTTGAGGACAAGGTGAAACTATTGGAGGGGAGTATTGTTAGGAAACCTGAGGTAACCAAAGTGTATCACAGGAAAAGAAAAGAAGGATTTAGGGTATCACAATCCCATCTGAGTCATGCTGACTACGTGAGAGAGGGATGTAGGGGATCACAACCCCATTTGAGTCATGCTGATTATGTGAACAGTGAAGTGGAGAGTAATAACCACTTGTTGATGTGGCCAGAGGTGTGGGAAATGCCATGAGGGAATCGGTTAGGGGAAGGAAGGATAAAGAGGAGTGAGAAAGAAGGAAAGGGGTACGAAAATACCGAGTGAGTAGGAATTGGAAGGGAGAGACTAGGCACTCTCGAACTTGCCTAGAATTATCAGTTTTCTTATTTCGTGATTCATAGTATGTTCTGTAAATACTTTTCTTAGTCCCCACTGATCTGATATCACACTGATATCAGCTCAGGATAGGAGATTTCAGTGCATATTCAGTATTCTTGTGTGTTTGTTAGACCCCCTATCACTAAGGTGTATTTGTGAAAGAGGAAAATAGGAAAGAGTGGAGCTGTTGGAGCCGCGCACGTGGGAAGCAAGGGTATAATGGAATTTGAAGAGAATAGGCAGGTCATGATGCCAAACCATAACAGAATGATGAGCTGGTAGAAGATAGTGGAAAAGGGAGAGAATTCGGTTATGACAGAGGATGATATAGAGGGGAACGGGGAATGAGTGAGGCATGCATGTTTTGAGTGATATTTGGGAAGGAGGTTCAGACCCCTCGAAGTGTTTGGTTATCCTACATTTCTTTTCTTATTTTTTCCTGCTATTCCTGGACTGATATCAAGTTTAGATTGTTACCCAGTGTTCTTTTAATACATTTCTGATCCAGTTTTCTATCAATTGGTATCAGAGCTCTCGATCCTGGGAGCTTTGGATGGTTAACACCAGAATGGAAACGAGACTGGAAGCTCTTGAGAAAAACTTCGGGCAGATTAACGAGATCATGAAGGAGATGGAACGATGGAGAATGGACAACTTAGCTGAGAGAGAAGTTCAGGAGGCTAGGCTGAAACGCAGCGAAGAGGTGCAAACCCGATTATTGCAATTTCTGGAAGGGAAAGATCTAGAGAAATCACGAAACAAAACACATGGAAACAGGGAAGACGAGGAAGATGAGGGAAATAGTTCGTTTAGAACCAATCGAAACCACGTTACAGACGATAGGTGAAGGAAAC
Organism: Ormosia emarginata; assembly: GCA_029884605.1. NCBI lineage: Eukaryota > Viridiplantae > Streptophyta > Magnoliopsida > Fabales > Fabaceae > Ormosia > Ormosia emarginata. The sequence goes on from JAQQTP010000085.1 coordinate 23,107,381, forward strand.
TGGAGGTTCCGATGTTCAACGGAGACGATGCACACGGGTGGGTCAATCGAGTTGAACGGTATTTTCTAGTGAATTCGGTTGAAGAGGAGGAGAAGGTGCCGGCAGTAATGGTGGTGATGGAGGATCGTGCTTTAAACTGGTTCCAATGGTGGGAGAGTTGAAATCCCGAAGCAAGTTGGGAAGCTTTCAGAACCGCGGTAGTGAGACGCTTCCAACCTTCACTTGCCTAAAATCCTTGCGAGATGTTGCTGAGCTTGCAGCAAACGGACACAGTGGCTGAATATCGAGATCAGTTCAAAAGGATCTCTGGCCCCCTTAAACACGCAGATGAAGATATGTTGAGGGGAATCTTCATGAATGGATTGCGTGAGGATATCCGAGCAGAAGTGAAGCTCCATCGCCTGGAGAGTCTCTCCGACGTGATGGACCAAGCAATATTGGTTGAGGAGCGAGATTGGGCCAAGGGAAAAGGAAGTTTGGGCCAGGCCCAACGTGGAACAGCAAGATCATTTCAACCCACTAGGACATCTTGGTGAGGAAATGGATTCAGGTCTGGCTTAACTAACGATGTGGGGAAAGGAGGATCTGTTAACTCTACTCAAGCCTCCAGACCTCCAAGCTTTGTGCGCCCCACTGCAGAGGCCTGTGGAGATTGGAACCAGCAACACAAGGAAGGGAGGAGGTTTCAAAAGATTGTCTGATGTTAAATGGCAGGACAAGGTGCGGAGGGGGCTATGCTTCTGGTGTGATGAGAAATTCAGCCCGGAGCATGTTTGCAAACACAAACAACTGCATCTATTGCTGGTAGAGTCAGATGAGGGAGTGGAGGATCTTCCAGAGGAAAAGGGGCAAGGGGAAGAACAGGAACTTGAAGAGGAAGCAAGGCAGCTGTCTCTCCATAGTATAATGGGGATAACATCTAAAAGATCCTTGAAATTATGGGGAGAAGTAAAAGGTAGAAGGGTGGTGGTTCTCATTGATTGTGGAGCTTCCAACAATTTCATATCTAAGAAATTGGTGGGTGAATTACAACTTCCTGTTTCAGATACTCCAGCGTATTATGTGGAGGTAGGGGATGGACATAAAATAAGATGTAGTGGAGTTTGCAGGAGTATGAAGATGCGGGTCCAAGGGGTTAATATAAGCCATGATTTTTACTTATTTGAGCTGGGAGGTGCTGATGTGGTATTGGGGTTGGAATGGCTAGAGGGGTTGGGAGAGATAAAGGCCAATTTCAAGGAGCTGACCTTGAAGGTGCATGTGGGAGGCAATGCAGTGACATTCAGGGGAGAACCGTCTCTGTCCAGAGCCTTAGCATCTCTTAAAACAGTTTGTAAGGCTTTGAAAGATGTGGGAGAAGGATTCTTGGTGCAGTACCAATCAATGAGAACAGAAGAGCAGCATTCCAATTCTCAGTGGCAGGAGCTGGATACATTGTTGGCTGAGTTTGAAGACTTATTTCAGGAACCACAAGGCCTGCCACCAAAAAGAAAACATGATCATGCTATTATACCAAAGGAAGGGGCTCAAACTCCTAACATTAGACCCTATAGATATCCTCACTACCAGAAGAATGAAATAGAAAAGCTTGTGGGAGACATGTTCAAAGTTGGAATTGTTCAGCCCAGCACCAGCCCGTTCTCAAGTCCAGTTATATTGGTCAGAAAGAAGGATGGAGGGTGGCGTCTATGTGTGGACTATAGGGCTTTGAATAGAGTGATCATGCCTGATAAATTTCCAATACCAGCCATAGATGAACTGCTGGATGAATTAGCTGGAGCAACAGTCTTTTCCAAATTGGATTAAAATCAGGGTACCACCATGTACGGGTAAGGGAGGAGGACATACCAAAAACAACTTTTAGGACTCATGAGGGCCATTATGAATACCTAGTGATGCCATTCGGGCTGTCCAACGCCCCTTCAACCTTTCAATCCCTGATGAATGAGGTATTCAAACCATTTTTGAGGAAATTTGTGCTTGTTTTCTTTTATGACATTCTAGTCTACAGCAGGGACAAAGAATCTCATTTGGAACACCTAAGGCAGGTTTTGCATGCTCTAGAATCAAACTGCTTTTTTGTAAACCAGAAGAAATGTAGTTTCGGTCAAGCCAAATTGGAGGCACATTATATCAAGCCAAGGAGTTGCAGCGGATCCAAAAAAAATTGAGGCAATGGTATCTTGGCCTAAACCCACAAATATCAAAAGCCTAAGAGGATTTCTGGGACTCACAGGCTATTACAGGCGATTTGTGAAAGATTATGAGAGAATAGTAAGACCTCTGACACAACAGCTTAAAAAGGAAGGGTTTGAGTGGGGAGGGGAGGCTCAAGAAGCATTTGAATCCCTCAAGTCAGCGATGACTTCTCTACCAGTGCTGGCTGTTCCAGACTTTGGACAGCCATTTATAGTGGAGACGGATGCTGGGTAAGAGCAGTTTTAATGCAACAAGGCAGACCTATAGCCTATCTCAGCCAAGGTTTATCAGATAGAGCTCAAACAAAGTCAGTTTATGAAAAGGAGTTGTTGGCCATTGTTCTTGCAGTCCAAAAATGGAGGCATTATTTAATGGGGTATCATTTTATCATTGACTGAGCAGAGATTGATGGGAGAAGAGCAACAGAAATGGATGTCTAAACTGATGGGATTTGATTTTGAGATTCAGTATAAGTCAGGGAGTGAAAACAGGGCTGCTGATACTTTATCCAGGAGGATGGAATTTGCTGCATTATCTACTGCTTTCCTGGCTGGCACAGACTCATTCTTAGAGGAAGTTCAATCAGATACAAGGCTGAAAAATATCCTATTAGACTTAATGTCAAATAAGGAGTCTCACCCGGGTTATGAAAGGAAAGGAGGCCACTTGTTGTATAAAGGAAGGTTGGTCTTGCCTAAAGGATCGAGGTGCATACCTACCTTACTCAAGGAGTTCCACTCCTCCCCCATGGAAGGGCATTCAGGTTTTTTCAGAACATATAAAAGGGTGGCTGGTGTTCTGTTTTGGGAAGGCATGAAGAAAGATGTCCAGGAATTCGTTTCTACTTGTGACGTATGCCAAAGAAACAAGTATCAAGCCCTTGCTCCTGCTGGTCTGCTGCAACCATTGCCCATACCGACACAAGTGTGGCAAGACATCTCCATGGATTTTATAGGTGGACTACCTAAATCAAAAGGGGTCGACACCATTATGGTAGTAGTTGATCGTCTTACTAAGTATGCTCACTTCCTACCCTTAAGTCACCCTTTTACAACAAAGGAAGTGGCTGAGTTATTCATTACTGAGATAGTCTGATTACATGGGTTTCCCTCCTCTATTGTGTCAGATAGAGATCGGGTCTTCATCAGTCAATTCTAGTCAGAATTATTCAGACGATCCGACACTCATCTTAAAATGAGTTCAGCTTATCACCCCCAATCAGATGGCCAAATAGAGGTGGTGAACCGCTGTTTGGAAACCTACCTAAGGTGTTTTATAGGTTCCAAACTGCAACAATGGAGTAAGTGGATTGGTTGGGCTGAATATTGGTTCAACACAAACTATAATTGCTCAACTAAGATGTCTCCATTTAAAGCTTTGTACGGAAGAGACCCACCATTCCTACTTCAATGTTCAGGAGATCTATCCGCTGTTGAAGAAGTTAATCAATTGTTGGTGGAGAGAAACACCATGCTAGATGAGCTCAAGGACAACTTGGTGAAAGCTCAAAACAAAATGAAAGTTCAAGCTGACAAAGGCAGGAGAGATGTGGTGTATCAACCAGGAGATTTTGTATATTTGAAAATTCAGCCTTACAGACTTAAGTCTTTGGCTAATAAAGTTTATGAGAAGTTGAGTCCAAGGTATTACGGGCCTTTTAAGGTTTTAGAGAAGGTTGGCACAGTAGCATACAAGCTACAGCTCCCTGATTACAGCAGAGTACATCCAGTTTTTCATGTTTCTCTGCTCAAGAAATTAGTAACAGCTAATGTCCACAGTCAGCCCTTACCTATCCAATTAGCAGAAGATTGGGAACTAAAGTTGAGCCCTGCTGAAGTGTTACAGGTGAGAACAACTGAAAATGGAACTATGGAAGTACTCATCAAGTGGGTGGATCTACCAGAGTTTTAGAACTCTTGGGAATCATTTGAAATAATTCAGCAGAATTTTCCCAATTTTCACCTTGAGGACAAGGTGAAACTCTTGGGGGGAAGTATTGTTAGACCCCCTATCACTAAGGTGTATTTGAGAAAGAGGAAAGTAGGAAAGAGTGGAGCTGTTGGAGCTGCACACGTGGGAAGCAAGGGTATAATGGAATTTGAAGAGAATAGGCAGGTCATGATGCCAAACCATAACAGAATGATGAGCTGGCAGAAGATAGTGGAAAAGGGAGAGAATTCGGTTATGACAGAGGATGATATAGAGGGGAACGGGGAATGAGTGAGGCATGCATGTTGTGAGTGATATTTGGGAAGGAGGTTAAGACCCCTCGAAGTGTCTGGTTATCCTACATTTCTTTTCTTATTTTTTCCTGCTATTCCTGGACTGATATCATACTGATATCAAGTTCAGATTGTTACCCAGTGTTCTTTTAATACATTTTTGATCCAGTTTTCTATCAGTGTTATTTGAATCATGTGTGTTATTTGAATCAGTATCTATCACTTACACATGTCTATTCTAGTTGTAGTATGGAATAATCAAATGGGCACCTCCTCAAATACCTTCTCATATATTGCAGGTTCAACACAAAAGCCTGAAGATATGTATAGGATTATTGAGCACTTTTCCCTTGGAAGGAGGAGACTAGAGCTATTTGGTGAAGACCACAATATCCGAACTGGTTGGCTGACTGTTGGTAAAGAACTGTCGTCTTCAAATTTTAATGCAGAGGTAAGAAATTTGAAATGCCAGCATACTTAATATTAGTTGATTCTTCCTGTCTTGCCATTTTTATTTAAATTTAAATTCTCTTTTTCTTTTGAAGTTGAGTCAGTTTTGCACCATCTGATCTATTTTTGGATCTACCTGATCCATATTCTTTGATTTGTTTAATGTAAACTCCTGTAGGATCTTATGACCCAGTGTGTTATTAGAAGTTTAGAACAATTTTCTCATCATAAGCTAAACTCTAGATCTGAGCGGTTAGCTGTCCCTTTTTTAGTTGGGTGATCTTGGCAAGAAGTAATCCAATGAAAACATTTGTTTAGTGGCTGTTGCAATATATTTGGAGGTCATGTTATTTGAGGCATATATTTGAAAAGCTTATCTCTAAAGCATTCTTGTCTATATGAACTTGGAAATTTGTCTGAAGTAGCTGGCAACAAGGTTTGTGGTGCACCACATTTGAAAGAGGCTGAGGTGAGATACAGGAGGTCCTGAGGTATTTGTTGTGGTTCTAGGGAGGTCCTATTGGACCTAAAGGGAATGGGAAATGGGTATGTGGTGGATTAAGCCCCCATCTTATAACCACAACCCCTGTAAAAGACTAGGGGGAGATACCAATTGAGCTACGCTCCACCAATCTGAGGTTTTTATTTAAATTGATATAGAACAATAACCATATAGCCTTATTCCACTTGGCAACATGGATCAATGGATGCCAATGGCTATCAAAAACCAAATTTTCAGTAAAAGCATAAAACCATTTAAAGCAAAGCCTTTAATGGTTTTTCTTTTTCCTATTATTTTCTTTGGCCTTCCTCTTCCTCTTTTACTCGGGCTATCTTAGATGCTCAATCTGTAGAACGCTAGGAGCGAACAGAGTCTGCACATTATATCCATTATTTGATGCTGATTCTCAATGCCCCCTTGACTGATTAACTACACTGGTTGGCTCTGGATAAATTCAGGCATATATCAAGAATTTTGCTGACAAAGATGGGAAAGTTTGGCAGGGAGGTGGGGGACGAAATCCACCTCCAGAGGTACCTCATCTGGTGGTTACTACTCCTGATATAGAGGCTCTTAGGCCCAAGTCACCAATGAAGAACCAGCAACAACTGCAGCAGCAGCAATCAGTGTCAATTTCTTTGACAACAGCTAGTTCCTCAAACAGAAGACCTGCTGGAAATTCACCGCAGAATCCAACTGCACTTGGTGTCAACCAAGATGCTTCTAGCTCAAATCCTTCTACTCCAGCTCCTTGGGCTTCACCTTTGGAGGGCTTTAAGGGACGTGAAGGTGCTATAGTGCCTGCAGATGATAAAGTTTTTGATATGTATGGGTTTAATGGACCAGCAACGGCAAGCTATCTAGATTTTGAGCCATTCAGACAAATGAATCTGTTGTAGCATATTGCTCAGGATTATAATTATATAGAGATTGTTAGATCTTCCCGGAGCAAGTCTGTACCATTGAATTTGTGTATTAGTTTTGTGAGTTATTATTGTCTCCCACTTTAATTACATTTTTTTAATGTTATAGTCGATTTGTCACAAATTCAATGATATAGAGTAAAAAAATTATTTTATTTCCAAAGCACTTAAGAATTTCTCTGGTTGTATGATGTATGGTATAATTTTTTTTCCCCCACTAATATAAACGGGAAGAAAATTCTTCGCCTGTTGTCTATGCATTCTTTTGGTGGCACTGGCAATTACATTGTTTAATTAGGGGGAATGAAAAAGGGGTTGGATTACTGTATAATTATTTCCATTTCTTGTTTCATTTTATTAACGTCCGGGCCAATCGTTTTGAAGTAATGGTGCACTTCATGTGCTTCCCAGGGTAATAACGGTGCATGATGGTGTAATAGGATAAATTAATATAATATATTATAATTTTATTGGTTATTATTATATTGTATAAGTTTATTTATTAAATTTTTTTATACATTAAAATGATAGATAATTTAATTAAATTTAAAGGGTAAAATTAAGTTTGAATTTTAATGTCTAAGTTTTTATAAAAAAAATTTATTATAATTTTAAATACCTTAATATCTTTAACCATTACATATTAGACTTTATCCTATCAATCTTATTTTTTTATTTAACTACAGGGCTCTTAATCGTTTAAGTTATTACTAATTTCGAAGGCAGTATACAATACAATACACCTGGCATAATATTGTTTTTTTTTTGGGGGGGACATTAGCAGCACAAATTTGAACCTTCGACCTCTTAGTACTAGCATAGTTTTTTTTTTTTTAATTTGTTTTTAATATATATAACAGTACTAGCATTGTATTAGTGGCTTTACATGTGGATAATTAAATTATGAATCTTCCCCTATATTGGCTCCTTTAAGATAGTTCTTTATTGTTTATAAATAAATTAACCACCAAGCTGATTAGAATGATATCATCTTAAGAGTTCAATTTATTTATTTATATATCCTAAATTTTATCACAATGAATAAAGCGTGTAAATATTCTTTCAAAACTGCTAAAAGTTTTAAGTATAAATATTCATGTGTTATGTGCGAAAAAGAATTTTTTTAATAAATTCATTTCATTTTTATAATGGAAATGTTCAAAACACATGGCATTTGCCTCAGTTTCGTTCTTATATTTTAAGCAGTTTACCTCCTTAAACAATCGTAGAGTAATGATACTCATGAAACCAAATTGCAAAAGAAGTTAACTACCTCTGTAGACTATTCAGTCATCAAATGGCTCGGAAAGCCAACTTTTTTCGTAAAACATTTGGCTGCAAAAAGTAGAATTATTCAATTTTAGAAATGATCAGCAATTAATGACATAAAATCTAGGGGTGTCTATTGGGAGGTAGGAGTGTCAAAATGAGTCAAATTCGATAGGTCGGCTTGAATAACTTGACAAAATAGACATGTTGAGCTAGTAAAATATCAACTTGAAACTTACATGACCCAAATAGGCCGGATTAACCTGCTTTTTTAATACTACATAAGGCTAAATAGATTGTGTTGAGTTAACAAAATGCTAACCCGAAACTTACATAACCTGAATTGGCCGGTCCGAAAATGGTCAGACCCCAAATGGCCTGGCCAGTTTTGACACCTCTATGAGGGATAAGGGGAGGTTTTAGAGTATTTTTAGACCTAATTCGTTCATTAAATCAGTAAGTTAAGTTGGATTAAGGAAATTTTTTTCCTTCAACTTGACCCAACTCGATTTGTTCAAGAATGAGTTGTGTTAGGTCAAATTTGTGAGTCTGATATACATTAGAAAAAAAAATTATGCTAAAATAAAATGTTGATATACGAAATCAAAAATCTGTTACACATAACATGTCTTAATTAAAAACAATATATATCCTAAATAAATTGAAAAGTCACACGACTAATTTTATGCAAACAAAATAAGTCTAAATAAATCAAATAAACTTAACAAGTCTTACTAAATTAACATAAGTCTGAAATAAACTAAAGTAAGCTAACATGTCCTAAAAGTCATAAACAACAAACTACACTAACTAATTGAAGTCAATATCATCATATATAGCATATGGAATGACATAATCATTTACTTCATTTTCAATTTTCTCAAGATACTTTTTGTCATCTAAACGATCAATTGGATTTTCATCGCAATAGTTTGTTAGATGCTTTGAGTTTTTAATCTTTATTTTATTAGTTATTGGTTACACTATCAAAATGACTACAATGCCTACACATAAACTTAATTGACACTATAGAAAAGTCAAGAGAAAAGTAACCTAAAATGTCACCATAACTAAATGATTTTTTTAAAAAAAGTACTTAGGTGGGTTGAGTTTGTGTAGATCAACACTTTTTAAACCTGCTAATTGACCTGTACCTTGTAGGTTGAAGTGATTTCTAACTCAACCTAACTCATATTTTGTGGGTTAGGTTGGATCAAAACTTACGAGTAAGTTGATCCAACCTGCCAAATATCCCTAATTAAATCAATGTTGTTAGATTCAATAGAATCTAATAATTGGATTCAATTTGTTAGTTAAACAAGAAAGATTGTATCGAAAAACACAAGTGGCTGTATCAGTAAAACATAATTGAGGAATTTATTGTAAGTTACTCCACCAAGAAAGATTGTATCAGTAAAACATGCTTTCTAAATCGAAGATAGAACAAAGTTGAAATTGAGGAATTTATTGTAAATTACTCCACCAAGAAATAACATAATTGATGTCTGAATCTATTTTAAGTAATTCTATTTCTAATAGCAACGAACATGTACAATCATGATTAGGATTAAAGGAGGCTTTGATACTAATTATTAGAAACTTTATGCCTACAAAAATAAAATTAATGAATCAACCTTTAACCTTAATTCATGACATGTATATAAACTAATCAATAGTTAAGATTTAAGATATAGAATTACTTTATACCAAAGAAAAATCACATATTTGAGGAGACACCATGAGAAAAAGATAGTCAAGAATCCTTATTGTCATAGAGGAGAGAAACTATCCATATTCTCTATATGTACAAAACCCTTGTGGCCTTAATGGGGCAATCAAAATACATATAGGATGAGAATATGAGGTTCTTCGTATGTTTACAATATAGGTTAACCTATCCATCATAGAAAACACATACACAAGGTCCACAAATCCAAAACGATATTATTCACATAGGTTTAAGTGCTTATAAGAGTTTAATAACAAAATTGATCACAAATAGGCTAAACCAATAGATGCCCCACAACATTTAACATTCAATTAATTCAAGTTTTAGAAAATTAGTAACTATGTTAGTCTATACTTAATAAAAAACATCTATCAATAGAACCCTAATCAGCTCATTCCTCTCAACTGCCTCCTCTTAGTTCGGTAGGAACCCTAGTCAACTGCCTCCTCTTGCATACACTTCTTCACTCTGACAAACGTATGCTTTTGTTCACTATTTGTCTTCACTCACTGCATGATTATGATTTTTTGTGTGTATATGTTTGATTCTCATTTTTCAAATTCTGAGGTTGTCTTCTTGAGTTGTCATTTTGTCATCTAAAAGTGTTCTTTGTCTATTTGTCATCTGTGTTATCAATTTGCCAACTTGTCATATATTCTGAAATATGTTTGAGTTGTGTTAATTTATAGATGTTTTCATAACGCTCTACTAGTATTGAATTTGGTAGTGGTACAACCAATTCCTCTGCTTCATTGACTAGTAAATATGTAACTGGAATAACTGGAAATGTTTGACCCTTTGGGCTTATGTAACTATATTGCAAAGTAAAAAAGCGAGAGGGGGGAATGCAAGTTGGAAATGCAATTTCTGTAAGGGAACTTACAAGGGATCTTATTTTAGAGTAATGTCTCATCTTTTAAAGGAAAAATGAAATGAGATTAGTGTATATACAACTGTGATTAATGAGTATCTTCAAGAAATGAAACAATTACAAAGAGAGGTTGCTGAGAAGGCAAAGCTAGTGCAAGTTTCTTTACCTACTAGAACTACAAGTTTGAACTCATCTAGAGATGACATGTCTTTTGATGGGAGAAAGAGAAAAAGAGCTAGTGAAGGAGCAATAAGAAAGGCATTTAATAATGAGGCATAGGATCATCAGTCTTATAAAATAGCCAGACTTTTTTATTCTGTTGGTTTGCCATTCAATGTGGCTAGGAATCCTTATTCTGTTATCTCATTCACATATGCTGCAAACACTACTATCTCGGGTTATCTTCTATCTTGCTATAATGCTATAAGAATTATAATGTCGCAAAGAGAAAAAGGTCACATATTGAGGTTACTACAACCATCAAAGACATTTGGCTAGAAAAAAAGTGTGAGTATAGTGATTGATGGTTGGACTAATGCGTAAAGAAGACCATTGATTAAATTCATGGTTGTCTTGGATTCGCGACCTATATTCTTGAAGGCGATTGATGGCTCAAATGAGTATAAGGACAAGCATTACATTGCTAATTTGATTTTGTCCACCATTGATGAGGTTAGACCACAAAATATTATGCAAATCATTATTAATAATGCACTTGTTTACAAAGTTGTTGGATCCATTGTTGAGTCAATTCATCCTTATATCTTTTGGATACCGTGTGTGGTGCATACTTTGAATCTTGCTTTGAAAAATATTTTTGCATCTAAGAATACACCAAATAATGAGAGTGTTTATGTCAAGTGTCCTTGGATTCATGCTATTGCTAATGATGCCTTTTTCATTATAAATTTTATCATGAATCATTCCATGAGGCTAGCCATGTTGAATCAATTTGTGCATTTGAAGTTATTTGCTATTGTTGAGACTAGATTTGCCTCCACCATTATAATGCTTAAAAGGTTGAGAACCATTAAACATGGCTTCCAATCTATGGTCATTAGTGAAGAATGGTCTCACTATAGAGAATATGATGTTCAAAAGGATGCCTATGTGAAAGAAACAATTTTGAATGATCTTTGGTGAGATAAAGTTGATTATATTCTAAGCTTTACAAAGCTCACCTATGAAATGCTTCGTTCTTATGACACCGATAAACCAAACCTTTATTTGGTTTATAAACAATGAGATTGTATGATTGAACAAGTGAAACTAGCAATCTATCAACATGAGGACAAGGAATTGAATCAACATTCATCCTTCTATGAAGTGGTGTATAACATCCTAATTGATAGGTGGACTAAAAGTTACACACCACTTCATTGCTTGGTTCATTCACTTAATCCTAGGTAAAATTAATTAACTTCCAAGTTCTAACTTCTTTTACTTTTTCTTAGATGAAATTTGGTTTTCGTATTATAGTAATCATAATTTATATTTTGTATAATAAGTATTATTGTAGGCAATGACTTGAGAAAGCTTCAAATCGAGTTCCCCCACATAGGGACGATGAGATTTGTTTAGGAAGAAACACATGCCTAAGAAATTACTTTTCAAATCCAAAGGAAAGACTAGAGGCCACTACGGAATTTGTTAAATTCTCAAGTTCTAAAGAAGAACTTGGCCAATTTGATTGCTTGAAAGATAGATAGAACTTGAAACCAAAAGAATGGCAGGTCATGTATGGAGATTCACTCCCCAAACTTCAAACCATTGCCTTGAAGCTCCTTTCACAACCTTGCTCTTCCTCTTGTTGTGAAAGGAATTGAAGCACATATTTCTTTATTCACTCTATGAAAAGAAATAGGCTAAATCCTAAAAGAGCTGAAGATTTAGTTTTTGTTCATACAAATTTTCGTCTCCTCTCAAGGAAGAGTAAGAACTATAATGAGGGTGAGACCAAAATGTGAGATATTGGTGGAGATGATTATGATCCATTTGAAGGGGCTAAGATTCTTAATGTTGCTAGTCTCTTTCTTGATGAAACAGATTTGGAGATTGTTATTTTCACTAATGATGGACAATGAAATAATGAGATTGACACTGTTAGAGTTTGATTTTTATGGTCATATTTAGATGTTGTCATGTTAGACAATTTAAGTATTGTAGTTTCTTATTATGAATGTTATCTTAGTTGAATTAAGCTCATTTCTATGTTTTATGTTTAAAATTTGTGTTTTAATTTTTATATTATGCTGCCATATTTTATTGTATGAAATTTCAATTTTATATATATATATATATATATATATATGACGTACTCGTATTTTAATTTTTTTAAAATTTTCATACCTCGTACCCGTATCGGTGCAATGTAGTTGGTAAGTCAACACTACATTGGTTATGTCTCACTTTCGAGCTTCTGTGGTGGAGGTACAGTAGTAGCTGTTTCCTTAGTTGCTGATATCAAGATTAAGCCAATCATGTAAGGGGTAAGCAGGTTGAAGTTAAAGAAGGATTAAAAGGAGAAAAGAACAGAGAAAACTGCTACAAAAGTGACTAACCAGGAGGCTGGATTTGAGGTTCAAATTGGCCTTCTTTTGGAGGGGTTGTTTGCTCTTCTGTTACTTAAGGTGCTCCTTAGAGCTGTATGCTCTGTTTGGATCTGGGGTGCCATCTGCATTATCAGAGATCTAATTATATTTTGGAATTTGACATTAAACATGTAACCTTGGGCATTAGGCATGACCATGAAAGCAAGCACAAGATGGAGTGTCTATATAGGCACTAAGATCTAGCACTGATTAACCATGCAGGTGATATAGCCAAAAGATGAAGTGCTGAATCAATAACCATGATACATGAAAGCATTCGAGTACTTTTTGTATTTATACTCCATTTAAGTCTAGGAAGCACCAAGAAAAACAAAAGGTGAACTTCTATAAAATCGTATTGGATTTGATTATCAAAATGTACAGTTTTTTCTTAGAAAGAATGAACTTATGAACTATTTACTGTACACCAATGGAGTTGTGCTGTGGCACCAGGTAATGATTCGGTTCCTTGGAACTATCATTATAGAACCTATATATTATAATATTTCACCTAAGAAGAGTGTATATTTGTCTTAGCATTTTTGGACCTTAGTACTAAACTACTTGTTAGTTATGCTAGAAATTAATAAAAAAATGCATAACTTGACCATCCGTAATTAAGTATCAGCAGACTATCAAATATAACAACAACAATAACAATAATAAAATATTTTCTCACTAGCTAGGTAGTCGGTTACATGAATTAGACGACGTTATTATATCTTATCATAAATTAAATCTTCAGAAATATCATTTAAATTTAAATCTTTTTTAATCGTTTCACTTATAGTCTTTCTTGATCTCTTTCTACCTCTAACTATTGGACTATCAAATTAAATAAATAAATAAAATACACATGCTCTACTTTTTTGTCTATATTGACTAACATTAATCTCAAGTTAACTTTATCTTCTTGTGCTACCTCCAAGATACTCTAGTTGTTGCTCAAGCAAAATAGTGTTATTGAGAACACAAAGGGAGATAATCACTAACTTGGACAATTAGAGGCCTTTCACACACGAATATGTTTGAAACACCTGCTCTGACTTCAGGTTTTATACGATATCATCAAGTCAAAAGTCCAGTCACATGATCTAATGGACATGGGGACTTAGTGAGAGGTTCTTGGATGAGAACTTCCTACCTTATGCATGCAAATAAGTTTTTAACATACGTAAAGTTATGTGAATCATGTTAAAAAAACACATCTCTTTATTAAAACTACTTCATATATGGCAAAGATTAATTACATGCCTAAAGTAAGAAGTTTCCACCCAAAAATTTATTGGGACTTTAGTGCGAAATAAGATTAAGAGTAAAGTCCTCAATCAAGTTGCTGAAATTTTTCGAGGAATCATAGCAATCTGAAATCTTCATTTACAATTGTTAGTAGCATGGTGTTTGTGTTAATTGTTTATTTTATGTAAGTGCAAGTTTTTTTTTTTTTTTGTGAAAACAAGAATTTATTAGTATATTATTGTGAAGCACAGCCATTGTAAACCAAACATACATTATAAAGGATAAATAACCTGTCCAGATTTAATAGTTCTAAATTTCTTTGCAATTATCAAAAAGAAATACTAGATCACTCACTATGGTCAATAGCAGTCTGAGAATTATTGGTACTAGCAATGGATGACGGAGTTGAGGTGGTGTTGGGTGCATTGGAGTTGCATGTGTTTTGTGTTGGACTTGAAATGTCATCAAGACCAATCTCTCGTTCAAGTGTAGTCTTAAATTCCCTTGAAACTTCCTAAAGAAGAACAAAAATGATAAGCAATAAACATTGAAGCATCTATCAGGTGACATCAGGACAACAAATTTAATGTAAAGTGTTTTGAACCAACCTGAAGCTCTCTAATGGTGGGTTGAAATGCATGCAAATGTTTTTCCCAGATTTTGAGCAACCTTCATTTGGATGACTCACTAGAAGACCAGAGGGTCAGGTAAAGAAAAAAGAGAAAGAAAATCACAACCAACATCAACAATGAAAGCCTTCCACATTGGGTAGAGTTGACTATATGGATCAAGCAACGCCTTGTCAACATGGATGCTGCCAGATTAAGAAGGAGCATTTTAAATGTTTACGCACATAACAGATTAAGCCTTTTGAATGACAAATTCCTTAACAATGAGAAATACTAAATATTCACAGGATAGAAAACTAACGGAGTTTACAGTGCCTTCGCTAGCTCAAATCAATTCACATGATTATGTTAATCTACTTCCACTTTCCTGGAGACCTTCTTGAATCTTGACTACTAATAGGTCATTTTTCTTTCAGCTGCTTGTTTCATAATAACCGTAGTTTTTGCAAGTTGGCATTACATATTTATTAAGAATTGCATAGGCAAAGGCACCCAAAATCCTTGTAAACATAAGAATGCTAGCAAATGAGGAAAAAAAAGCTTCGTATTGACACACTCTAACTCACCTTAGCAAGACCTTTAGAACCAAAAACCAACAAAGCCACGACCCTAATTACCAGAGATTCAGGTGGTCCAACCCCAAAGAGACATGCAGAAACCACCTTACCCTTACACCAGCCCTTCCTATCTGCATCACACCATCAAAAGGGTATTTCACAAATGACCAATTCAAGAAGATACCATGAACGAAATGAACATGAAAAACCAAATCCCAGAGAAAGTCAAATGGCTAAACAAGTTACAGAGAAAAGAGAAAGCCAAAAACCAACCCCACGTGAGATATATACCTATATGAAGAGGTTTTGGCCTACTTGAGATACCTAGATGCTTTAAACCATTCCAAGGTGAGAAAAAGCCTTGACCCAGAGGAGAAAACCATGAAGAGAGATGAAAATGGAAAACTTTAGGCAGTAATGCTATACAAGAGGATACTGCACATATCGCCAACTTTGAGCTCATGGATGACAGTGAACATAACACTGTGGAAGTAGTAGAAATCATTGAAGCCATTGCTGAGGTTGGTGTCATTTTTAGGGAAAATTCTAAAATACTCCTAGAGAATTACTTTACACAAGTTTATAACCGTCTAAATCTGATTAAAAAAATATTAAACTTTAATCCAACACGGCCTGTATTATACAGTCTTACATGTCACCATTTTACTACTCTAAAAATACACAATAATTTCTCCATTTTTAGGCCATTTTCCATGAAGCATGGAGTAACTAAATAACAAACTTTCCTATTCTCTCTTGCTGAAACACATAATGCAAATGGTCAAAGCAGCTCTCTCTCCTTCTCTATATCCGTATCTCATATGTGATACTCAAACATGGACAATTACAACAAAAACGTCATCACTCTCGTCAGTTGATAGTCAAAATTTTATTGAAGTTGCTGATCAAATCTCTCGTGCGTTTCAAGTGTCTCTCTCTTTATGATCTCTGATCCCAACTTAACAAGATCACATTGTGATCTAACTGCCGCAACTAGAATGTGATTGGGTGCGTCAGTTAGATGAAAATGTGATTTTGCAAAGTTGAAATTGGAAATGAAAGAGGGCCATGACTTAGATATACACAAGAAATTTGATCAGCAACTTCAATAGGATTTCGACTATCAACTGATGAGGGAGAGGGACGTTCTTATTGTTATTGTCCATCTGTTTGAATATGACATCTGAGATCCGGATATGGAAAGGGAGAGAGAGCAGCAGAGAAGTTTGAGGCATGCACCATGACCATTACTCTGTGGTTCAACAAGAGAATAGTAGAGTTCTTTTTTTTTTTTACAGATAGGTGATTTTTTTTTTGTTACAGTGAAAAAGAAGAGCAAGAAGAAATTAAGAATCTATCGGCACAGATACAAACGTACAACATGACACAGACACAAATATAAAAACACATCAAATTTTAAAAAGGTTATTTTTTTTATACCTATAAACTTGAAAGAGTTTCAGTCTCCTTCTTAAATGAACCAATAAAAATAAGATACATGTATATATAATTGCCAAATCATCATCGTACATGACAAAATATTAGTTATATTGATTTAATCCCTGCTATATTTTTGTTTCACATAATCACCTCCACGGGTTTCTTCCACAAATTTTAAATAGTTAACTCATCTCATTCAAAGTTAACCCTAGGTTATACCCAAAAAATAAAAAAGACTTATCCTAGTCATCAACCATGAAAGAAATCATTGAACACCCATTGAAAATCTAAAACCAAACACAAAAGAAATTCCTAACGTATTAGTTGAGGATTGCCAATAACGTTGTTGAATCTTTTTCAATATTTCAAAATCAAAGCTTCCCATTAGCTTGCCTTAAAATAAAGAGTTTTCAGGAACTTGATGTATTTGCAGGTTTTGGATTTGATAAGCAACAAGTTCAGTGGCTCCATTCCGGATTTGTATAAGTGCCTCGATTAGTTTGCAAATCATTTTCTCTCAGGATAAAAGGGAAACAAAAATTTTATTTTATTTAATAAATTTGTAAATTATTAATCTTTTATGAACCTTGGGCCGTCATTTTTCATATTATGATTTTTTGTTTGGTTTCAGATCCGTCAACCTGGACGTTCAATGGTGAGGCTTTCATGCGGCGTTAGTGGCCACGTTCCGGTGTAAGGCGGCCACGTGCCTACGTGTATAACCTACGTGGGCGGACTTTGAGGTGGGACACGTTTACACGTTGACACGTTTAAAACGTTCAAAAATATAACCTTTTGATTATGTGTTACAAATTTATCATGCTTTTTAAATTAAATAAAAACGTCTTTTACCATGTAAGATATTATTTCTCCATTATATATCTGCTTCTTCTTCCCGAGTTGCACCAAAAATTTACTCTGTTTGTTGAATTACCTCGGCTAATGCAATAGGACGAGCCTGTTGAAGGGATTCGAGAGAGTTGCGATAAATTCTTTTCTTCCTTTTTCACACGCTTTATGGCATATATTCTCATTATGTTATTCAAAGTTGTCACCGCGGTCCATTTAACAATCTCAAGGATTTATGCCATTTGGCCGACAACAAACTAAACCAGGCTAATTCCCACCAACTATAAAAGGTTCTTCCACAACCTCCACCTTCGATCATCTATGCTAAAACGTTCCGGATATCTCAAAGATCGAGCTTTTCGGAGGCCAAATTCTTTTGGGCCTCGATTTTGAACGTGTCCACACAATTCTCGACATGCACGTTGTTGCATCCGCTTCTTGGTTTGTTGTCGAAGTAGTTATTGGGCTTGGACGCATAACAATCCGAAACTAATACAAAAAGATCTTGACACTCAAATCAAAAGGTATGTCGTCACACAATAATTAGCACTCTTTCTAACGACTTGTTCGATGTGTCTTGTTCTTACAAGGATGCAAAGGAGATATGGGACTCACCTGTGAAGTACGCCATTGAAGATGTCGGAAAACAAAAAGCATCTGGGCAACTACTACCCTTTGGGAAATGGTGACCCGACAAGGACATAAAAATACAAATTAATGAATACCATAAACTATTGGAGGAGAGAGATGTGAAAACATCACCCTCCGGGCGGCGTTGTCGTGGGCTCCTACTCGTGAGACGGGACCGAGGCAACGCGTCATGGAAGGACTACAAGCAAGAAGCACAAGCCAAGCAATTATCAGGGGCCCTCGAACCGATAACTCACATAATCATTGAAGATACCAACCGAAGAGAGAGTGTCGGTGCAAGGGCGAAGGCTTTGGCTTCTCGAGCAAATGGGTTCAAAATAAACCACAAAAAAAGAGGTATGTTCATAACAAAAGTCTTCGATCATTTTAAGATCTACTAATCCCACTTTCAAAAGGAAAGGTGCTTGCTATGTTTGTAGAAAGCCAGGAAAGCCGGTCATCATGCTCCTCAATGCGGGCATAGAGTGAGAAACGACAATCCTCCTAAGCCGAATGTAAATTTGGCCGAAGGAGATGATATTATTGGGTCGTTTCTCAAGTTAACATTGGACGGTGTGAACAAATGGGTGGTAGACTCTGGTGCTACTGGGCATATTTGTGCAAACAAAGATGCTTTTACCTCCAACACTCGTAGGGATGATGAAGAACTTGTGTATCTTGGAGATTCTCATCGACAAAGTTTCGGGAAAAGGGAAAGTTTTCCGAAACTCACATTCGGGAAGACCTTGGCTTTGAACGATGTACTCCATGTGCCTAATATTAGGCCAATTTGATCTCCGTATCATTGTTGGGAAAAGTTGGGATTAAAGTGTCATTTGAATCGATAAGATAGTAATGACAAAAAATAATGTCTTTGTGAGGAAAGGGCTATAGTGATCAAGGACTTTTTGTACTCGTAGGAAGCCGAAATTATTAATAAAGTTGCATCTTCTTACGCTTACTTGATTGATTCGTTGATATGTGGCATGCTAGATTAGGACATGTTAATATTTCTTATGTTAAGAAAATGCGATGTCTTGGTTTAATTTCTGCGAAGTCATGCTTAAATAAATGTGATACTCAGTATAGAATCTAAATTAACTAAAAAATCTTGTATGGACAACATCGTGAATCTGAATTATTTAGTTTAATTCATACCGATCTAGGAGATTTAAAAAATACAATGACTAGAGGTGGTAAAAAATATTATGTGACCTTTATAGATGATTTTTCTAGATACACTAAGGTTTATTTAATTAGAAATAAAGATGAAGCTTTAGAAATGTTTGTTTCCTATAAGTCAAGGATAGAAAATCAATTAAATAGAAAAATTAAAAGGGTTAGATCGATAGGGGTAAAGGTGAATATATATTATTTAATGAATTTTGTGAAAAAGAAGGCATAATACATGAAGTAACTCCCCTTATTCGTTATTGAATCTAATGGTGTGGTGAAAGAAAAAATAGAACATTAAAAGAAATGATGAATGCAATGCTAGTTAGACTCGGTAATTCGGATAATCTTCCGGGAGAAGATTATTAAGCTTGCATGTTTTTTACAAATGGATCTCATAAGAAAAGGTAAAACACCACATGAATTATGGAAAGGTTATATGCCTAATTTAAAATATTTAAAAGTGTGGGGTGTTTAGCTAAGGTAATGCTTCCTGTGATCCAAAGAAAAGAAAAATTGGAACCAAAATGTTGATTGTATGTTTATTGCTACTTTGAACGTTTTTATAGGTTCCTTGTTGATGGCGAAAAGTGATCATAATACAATAATGGAGACTAAAAATGCTGAATTTTTAGAACATATATTTCCTTTGAAAAGAAAATAAACAACCTTTAGAAAATATTTCTTTAGAAAATATTTCTTTAGGAAATAATAGTGAAAACTCATACGAGGATTTGAGAAGGAGTAAAAGACAAAGAAAAGAGACATCTTTTGGAAATGATTTTTATACTTATCTCGTTGAAAATGATCCTTTGACTTTTACTAAGCTATTTCATCTTCGATGCTCAATTTTGGAAAAAAAGCCTATTAAAACCGAAATTGATTCTAAGAAAATGCAATACTTGGATTTTGGTTGACTTAATCCTGGTACAAAACCTATTGGTTGCAAATGGATTTTTAAAAGGAAATATAATCCTAATGGTTCGATTGAAAAATACAAAGCTAGATTAGTAGCAAAAGGTTTTACCCAAAAACAAAATATTGATTATTTTGACACATTTGCCCTGTGACCGAGAATTTCTTCAATTCGGATTTTATATATGGCTTCAATTTACAAACTTGTTATTCACCAAATGGATGTGGCTTTCTTAAATGGTGATTTGCAAAGAAGAAATATATATGACACAACCTGAAGGATGTGTAATCCACATGGTCAAGAAAATAAAGTATGTAAACTTCTCAAATCCTTATATGGTTTGAAACAAGCACCAAAGCAATGGCATGAAAAATTTAATCAAATTTTGATTGATGATGGTTTCACTTCTTGAAGTTGATAAATGTGTTTACACTAAATTAATGAATGGTGAATGTGTAATCATATGTTTATATGTGGATGACATGCTTATTTTTGGTACTTGTAATGATATTGTGATAAAAACAAAATCATTTCTTGCATCTAAGTTTGATATGAAAGACATGGGTGAAGCAAGTGTAATTAGGAGTAAAGATCATAAGGAAGGTGATAGTATAACTCTATCCAAGAACATTATGAAAGAGAAACTTCTTAGAAAGTTTGGTCATTATGACTCAAAACCAATGAAACCTTATGATTCTAACTCACAACCAAAAAAGAATAGAGGTGAATGGGCTCAATCTGAGTATGCCCAAATTATTGGAAGTTTATTACATTTAATGAATTTTTCGAGACAAGCACATAGTGATCTCTTTTGGGAGATTGGTAGATATACTCATAGTCCAAATTGGGATCATTGGGTTGCACTTGTTGACTCATGAGATATTTGGTGGTCATGAACTATGGTATAGTGTATAGTGGATTTCTGTGGGTATTAGAAGGATATAGTGATGCTATTGGATCTAGTATTGGGATGAGACAAAATCCACTTTGGTTATGTATTTACACTTGGTGGTGGAGCGGTTACATGGAGAGATCCAAACAAACTATAATAGCAAGATCCACTATGGAGTCGAGTTTGTAGCTGGAATAGCAGTGAAATGTTGCAAAGAACTTCTTAGCAAATATTCCTTTGGAATAAAACCCACACCGTCGGTGTCAATGCATTGGATTGTCAGCGGCAATAGCCATTGCAAAGAATAAGACTTCAGATGGCTGGTGGTAGAAGACATATACAATGAGGCATAATGTGGTAAAAGAAACTAAAGGATGGAACAATATCAATTGATTATGTGAAGTCGAAGTGAACTTGGCCGATCCTCCGACTAAGCCTCTTGGGAGGAAACCAATATATGAAACATCGAGGGGAATGGGACTTAAGCCAATTTGAAATTGAGAATGTGTGATATTAACCCAACCTTTGTGATTGGAGATCCCATGAAAAAGGTTCATATGGGTAAAAACAAGTCACATTGTTAACCATAGCACAAATAATTTTGTCCCTTCCAATGGTGTGAAATGCAAGCCCAAAAAGGAAGCAATGCGCATTATTGAGAGGATAATATTAAAAGCTTTTAATGATTTTCATATCCCTTATGGGTGGTGTATGATTAAGCATACACTTGATGAAATCACCTATATGAGTGTCCAAGTGGGGAGGCTTGTATGAGATTATGGCATATCTCTAGAGCACTCATGAATGGAAGGTAGCGCATGGCCTATTGGGGGGGTGTCCGTATGGGCGAGAATTGTGGGAGAGTGTTGTGTATGTAGACCTCTAATGTACACAAAGTGTTTGGGGTTCATAGAAGTTTACTTCACCAAGTGGTATGTTATGTCACATCCGTCTAGGTGTGGTCATAGTCCAAAAGACAAGATTCGATGCATTTAGGGCAACTGTGGTGTTAACTCGGAAAAATCTTGTTTTAAAATTTTCTTATATCTTTAAACTTTTGAAATATGTGGGGGATTGTTGTTGTTTTAGCCTTTTTCAATATTTCAAAAGTCCCTTGACCTTGCGGGCTTCAAAATGTTAAAGAGTTTATAAGGTAACTTATGTTTTGGGGGTGCAGTTAGATAAGACGTTGGGAGAGGTGCATGGGTACACGGGGAAGTGGGCCTCGATTGGGCAAGGGGTGCAAATCATATCTAGGCGCACGATAAAAGAGGCCTCACAAGTTTTTTACTCAGGGCTTTTATTTTATTTAATAAATTTGTACTAATTATTAATCTTTTATGAAACTTATCCATGGGAAACGGTCAGGTTTTCGTATTATGCCATTTTTTGATTTTTGGTTTCCACCCGTAACCTCCCACGTTCTGGGGTCGAGAATGACATTAGCGTGAGGCGGCCACGTTCCGAACACCGGCCACGTGCCTAATCTCTTAAATTCTT
Source organism: Ormosia emarginata (assembly GCA_029884605.1). Classification (NCBI taxonomy): domain Eukaryota; kingdom Viridiplantae; phylum Streptophyta; class Magnoliopsida; order Fabales; family Fabaceae; genus Ormosia; species Ormosia emarginata. The sequence goes on from JAQQTP010000085.1 coordinate 23,129,962, forward strand.
ACGTGATAAGCGGACCGAGGATTTTTGACACGTTTAAACACGTTGACACGTTCAAACGTTCAAAAATATAACGAAGTTTGAAGGGTTACAAACGTTTTTAAGATCATTTTAAATTAAATACAAACGTCTTCAAGACAAAAGTATTATTCTCTCCTTCTTCTTTCCATTGCTTCTTCAAGCGAGTTGCACCAAAAATCACTTGTCATGTTACCTGGGGAAATGTGGGACGAGCTGTTGAATTGGGGATATTGATAAATGGTTGAAGAATTGTTTTGCCTTGAAAAATCCTTGTGTTATTCAAAGTTGTCACCGCGGTCCATTTAACATAACGTTGCCGGAATCTTTGGTTCAAATTTCAATGAGGAGCAACAGCTTAAGCTAGCGGTGCCTTAGCATACAAGAGTTTCAGGAACTTGATGTATTTGCAGGTTTTGGATTTGAATTCCAACAAGTTCAGTGGCTCCATTCCGGATTTGTATAAGTGCCCTCTTAGTTTCTTTTTCTCTCAGGGTGGGAAACAAAAATCTGAAGAAGAATGTAAAAGATTCAGCCTCAAATGGGCCGTCAATACATTAGGATTTTACTAGTGTTTGGTTTCAGATTTTCAATGGAAGTTCAATGGTTTCTTTCATGGTTAGTGGCTGGGTTAAGGCTTTCTTTTTTTTTTTTGTTTTTTTTCGTATAACCTGGGGTTAACTTTGAATGGGATGAGTTAAATATTTAAAATTTGCAAAAGAAACCTTTGGGCTGATTATGTGAAACAAAAATATATCATGGATTAAATCAATATAAATAATATTTTACCATGTAAGATGATGATTTGACCATTATATATACATGTGTCTTATTTTTGTTGGTCTATCTTAAAAGAATACCACAACTCTTTTAAATTTGCAAGTAATAAAGAAACCACTTAAAAAAAATTATAAGATACTACAAGTTATATATATATATATATATATAATTATTACAAGTTATATATATATATGTGGCAAGATTAATTTATATTAATATTTTTTTATTTATATTTATTTTTAATTATTAGATTTATTTTTATCGAAGTTATTTTTAATGAAATAAAATTATTATGAAAGTACTAATAATTAAATATAATATATATATATATATATTTATATATAATATATGTGTGTGTGTATATATATATGTCTGTGTTCATGTTTATGTCGTGGTGAAGCCAAAGATAATAATTTTAAAATTAGGCTTGTATGGATGCTTACATGTTAGACATGTGTCATTAATATGTCATGTCAGTTACGTGTTGGACATTCAAATATGAGACCAAAATGATGCGTAAAAACTAAGATGAAATACTATACGAGATAGCACATATAGAATGGCAAAGGCATAAACCAATTATTTATTGCATCAAAGATTACAATATACAGTGGCTAGTTAGCACTTAATTTGAATGATATATCTAAACAATGTCTAAATATTGGGAATGTCTAATATCTTATAAAATAATCTATGAATAAATTATGATTTTTGAATTATTAATTTATTGTTAAAATAAATTAATAATTCAAATTAAAAGATATATTTTAATTAATAACACTTAAATTTACACATATAAATTTAATTAAATTAATTTTTATTTTTTTATAAATAACTGTATATATAAATAATTTATATATTTTAATTGATAATTTTTTATATATTTAAATTTATATATAAATTCAAATTTATATATAAATATTGTCAAATTAAAAAAAAAATCTATTGATCAACCCCAAACTTCTCATACCCTGCGTAGAGTATGTGGACTTGGTCATTAGTCTTAAAAACGCCCCTAAAGCATCTGCGAGAAGTAGAGATGCTAAGCCAGGAGGGGGTGAACTCCAAAGCACCAAGTCTTCAGTAGAAGATGCTCCCATCTTAGCCAAAGAATCCGCACAAAAGTTGGCTTCCCGACTGATAAGAGAGTTTGTTACTCAGTTACTCTCCCTCTGCCCATTTTTAGTCTCTATTTTTTAATGAGAGACTAAGCTTTTGACTTTTTTTTTTTTTGGGTCGTCAGAGTTTTAGATATAGTTATTTTCTATTTTAACCTTATCTACCCTATATTTTTGAATGCTTTAGGCCCCCTTTTTTTTTTTATCTCCTTTGTCATTGTGCTTTTATTTTACTGGATTGGGCTGCCAAGTTAGCTAAAAAAACCCAAGTTAGTTCAAAGTTTCCAAACAAAAAGTAGTTCAAGATCAAGTCACTATCAAATTCCAAAAAAACAAAAAACAAAAACAAAACAATAAGGGTTGGCTCAAATTGTAAGGTCAAACTACATGGACACAAGGTTAAGCTGGTTGTCCTTCATTGGTAATTTGGTAGATTATTTATAACCATCATTACAAGCCTTGTTAAAACTTGTAACATGTGGTGAGTTTAGGATAAGGCAATTTCCTCTTTCCTAAATTTTCAAGTTAAAAAAAATAAAAAAGAAAGACCATTGCACAAGTCAGATCATGAAAAAAAAAATCAATGAAGTATCAAATGTTAAGTTATTATCATAACATGAATTTATTAGGAAATAGTAGAGAAATGAGGACCTTTTTCCCCCAATCAACCAATTTATAGAAAACAATAAATCCATAGAGAAACTCTCAAATCAAATTCCAGCTTCAGGTAACCAACCTTGCGTCGTTATACATCGACCAAAAAATGTCTCTTTTAGCGCGTCAGTTATCTGCTTTCTCTGTATCAATTGAGGCTTATAAGCCAAATGAATATATTTATTTATTTATTTTACTTTTTTTTTTCTTTCAAGTTGATCTTTCATTTTTGAATCTTTGATCATTGTATGTTTCGTGCAATTATTCATTCTAATATCAGCAAACCAGAGAAATGGTAACGGTTAATTATTTTTCAAGCATACGTTAAATCTGTTGGTTGTTGTCAAGAACTCTCTGGATGCGATTTCACTCCAAGTCAAAGACAGGGGAATCAAAGTGTGACCAGCTTTGGCGCACTAAGCTAACTCATGAAGTTGAAATTCGGATACAAACAAATTTATTTTAAATCAATAAATTGGTCTATATTTCACAATATTCTTATATCTCATACACTCACTTGGTTTTTAACCATCCTCAATACTGACTTTATACATACATACACTTTAACCAGTTAGACCAACAATCTAATAGAAATACACTATAATTATATTAAAACAAATTTGTATACAGTCACACAATCATACAGAAAATGATTAGTATCACAACTGGCCAGTTGTGATAATTAGAACAAATTTTATTTTGTTTTTTGCTTTAAAGTTCAAAATAAAAAATTTTAAAAATCACCCAAACATATATTTCCTATGTTAAAGTCCACACAATTAAGCATATTAATAATTTAAAAGTTAATAATTTTTATTTATATTAGATGTATGAAACTTGAGTACCAAATATCTTGTAGATATTCCTTTGCTTGGGAGATTGGTTGTAAGAGAGTGGTCCTTGAAGGTGATTCTCAGGAGGTTATTCGCAACATCCAGGAAGAGTCCCCAAATTTATCCTACTCAGGTTCTATCCTTCAAGATATTTGGTACTATGCATCTTGGTTTTATGATTTTCGGTGCTGTTTTTTTCCACGTTCATGTAATAATGTTGCTGATTCTTTAGCCAATTATGCCAAAGATAATGGCTCTTGTATTTGGCCGGAGAATCCTACAACTCTCATTTTATCTTTGTTATTCTCTGATATTTCTATACTATGAAATTCGAAGTTCAAATAAATATATATATATATCTTGTGGATATTCCAAATAATGAGAAATAAAGTAAATATAAGAACAAATAGTAATAACCATGAAAAATAACATTAATAAAATTTTAAAGAAACAATTCCGTTCTGAGAGGTATGAAACTAAACTTTCAAATCTTAATTAAAAAAAAAAAACCGATACATTCATGATTATAGATACAAATATATGCATCTGTTATTGTTTTCTATGAATTTAAGTTGCTGGATCTAAGAGCATCACATAATTTTTTAAAAAGAAAACAAGAAAAGAAATTTGTCAACACTTTTGTGACTGAATTGCCAATCCCACTATTTAGTTTTGGACCCTTCATTAAAAAGGCTTGTTGATATAGCTTTGAAGATAAGCTGTTTTCAAGCAAGTATGAGTGGTGCATTTTATCCTTAAAGGACAGCAAAACGAGCTCCTACATAAAGGGGAATCATGATCCTTGAAACAATTCTCCATGGCCAAATGTTTTTTTCTTTGGTATATTAAAATGTGTAGATGAACCACCACCTACTTGTTAAATTGGAACATGTGGGGTGCTGGCTTAGCTTTTGACAGTAGGACCATGACCACACAAAGCCATCCCATATGAGGGTCATCTTGTCAAATATCAGGTAGTTCCATCTCCTAATGGACCCACCAATCAATGAATTAGCTAAGCGAATAAAGATAGTCTTTTTTCTTTTCTTTTTTTTTTCACTGTTTTTTGCTCCCTTCGATTCATATCATTGAAAGTGAATCAATAAAGTCAAACAAATAATTCAAAACTGGTTATAGCCCATCTTGAGGTGAATAAAGATTTGTAAAGAGGATAGGAAAAAAAATGCTTAAAGGTTTAGAAAGTAACTTTGATAGAAGAAAAGGGGAATGAGATTTGAAATCATTAGCCTATGACAGAAGAAAGGGGAATTAGATAATAAAAGATTTGTTACTGATTAAAATTTTCATACCAGTTAAGTATGCAAGAAATGGTGTGGATAAAAAAAAACTCTAATGAACCATACATAAAGTAGATTTAAAGAGTAAAAGAATCACACTGACTTTGATGTTAAAATAACAATCTTCGTTTTTTTTTTCTTTTTATATTATCTTTTCCATGTGGTTAGTGGTTACCTGCATATCTTTGGGTTAATTATCCACATCTATGAATAATTATAGGTTCAATTATAGTCTTCAACCTTTTGATGTTGCAGACAAGGTTAAAAAGTGGTGTGAAGTTAATAAAAAGTTGCTTTTAGTGAATGTTTTAGAGAGAGAGAAAGAAAAAGGGGATGATGGGATACATCAATATCAGTGGAGAAAAGGATAATGAATAATGAGGGAAGCGAACCAACCGTGCAAGTTTAAACGAGAGGGATGATTTAGGGAATGTCACAATCTCTCACACACACGAGGGATAAGCACGAAAACCCATTCATATATGTCACCAAAATGCAAGTGGATCCGCACACGTGCACAACTTTAACTGCAAAGTTGGCTCCCAATAAAAGAATGAAAAGGAGCTTCTCTGTTCTATTTTTAATCACGGAAGAAAAAAAATTGGATTAAATATGTTTTTTCAATGAAAATATAGTATTTTTTAATTTAAGTCTTTATTAAATTTTTTTATTTAAGTTTTTAAAATATTTTTTATTTTGATTATTATCGTTAATGATATTTTATTAAATATTTACATGATAAATAACACTATTTACATAAGATATTAATGAATAAAACTTACATTTGTCATGTAAATACTTAACGATAACTTACTAATGAGATATACTAAAACAAAAAATATTTAAAAAATTTAGAACAAAATAAAAAAATAAAATAAAGACCCAAATCAAAAATTAATATATTTTCAAGAACAAAAAATATATTTAAACTAGAAATAAAATTAAAGAAAGAAACCAATATAACTATGATTATTAAGAAATTTTTGGTACTAAAGGCATCTATTTTTCCCACTTGATTGTGATTTTGATTATTGAACTAATTTAAATGTGATAATAACTCTTAACTTGTATTCAACATATAATTTTTCATCTTCATTTGGTTCATACATCCTAAAAAAGAATTCTTATCTTATTCACATATTTACCAAACAAATATATATAAAAGGGCATAGGTAATTTATATATATGCTTGTAATAATAGAAATTTAATTCTGTTTTACTAATTGTGAAAATAGTTTTATACAATTAATAAATTATGATATAATAATTTTTTATGTCATATTATTAAAAATATTTGACTTTTATAATAACTATTTCAAAAGTCATTCATATGATAATATATGATTGATTGATAATATAAAATTTTTTACATTGATAGTGCATTAAAATTAGACTAATAAAAAAAATTAAGTAATTTATCTATATGTCCTTACCATAATTAAACTAAAATCAGGATTATAATATACTATTATTTTAGTTAATTTAAACTTAAAATTCACACAAATTGTTATAAATATACAAATTATTTCATGCAATGACAACATACCAGTTATTTAACAACGATATTTTTTTTCTCCACTTTTATAGTTTTTTCTACTTAGAATTTTGCTACTTTTCTCTCTCATTCCACCTTTTCTCTACCTCTTCATATCATTTTATTCTTCTACCGATACTCATATATTTATATTCCCATTTAGTCAGGACTTTGGAGAGAAAACCTATAAAGCAATATATCAAAACATATTTGTAGAACTTCTTATATACAAAATATGATGTATATCTTTTGTTAATGTGCATATTAATGACTTCGTATTCGTGTATTTTATGAATGCAAAAATTTACAATTTGTAGGAAAACGGATGGAACTATCAAAGTTTGCTATCCCCATCCAAAATGATAAATGATTCTTTATGTTTTTTAATAATTGTTCATGACTCAAAAATTCGAACCTGAGATTGTAAATAAAATTTTCATAGAATTGTAATTTATTTTTACTATGACCAACCACAATTAGATAATAAATGAATTTAAATGCATAATTTAATAATTAAAATTATATAAATATTTAACTTTAAAGGGTAGGATACCATAGGCATCTCTAATTATGATATAGTACACCTAAATATCAATTTTCACAAAATATTCCACACCCTTCAAGCATGAAATTAATCATTATTCAAGGTATTAAAATTGTCTTTCCCTATGAAATATTCCTAGGATTAAAACCCCTGAATCTAGCTTCAAAATTATTTAAGTTCAGTTAGTAATTAGACTTGTCAAACTGGCCTATCAAGAACCTTGTTGTGTTGGCTCAAATTGGTTTGACAAAATAATAGGATTAATGAAATTAGGCTCATTTTAGATAAATAAATAGATTAATAGGCCAATCTATCAGACCAAACTATTAAACAAAAAAGTTAGTTAGCTGTAATTAGAACCTTATTGAGCCATCTTTTTAGGTTAATTCAACAAAAGGTTTAAACTTAAAATGTAGGTTTAGCCACAAAAATCATCGTGTCAAATGAATCGATTTAATAAGTTGAGATAAAATTAACATTTCTGTTAATACTTTAATTTTAATTTTTTTTACCATTATTATTATTATTATTATTATTATTATTATTATTATTATTATTATTATTATTATTATTATTATTATATTATCTTCGAAGATTTAATTTAGAGCTTTAAATTGGTACTGAACTATGAATAAGATGTTTGGTTTAGTTTTTTAAAACTCACAAGCTATAACTTCGGCATAAGTTTGCTTCTTTAATCTTTTTGCTCAAACCGTGTTTTGGCAATTTTTGAAAGTTAAACGAAAAAGGTAATCATTTCCCAAACATGTTGGTATTGGTAGGTTGCTTTTCACAAACACTATGACAAAGGGAATCATCAACAAAATTTGAATTTAGATTATTTCATTTTCTTTAATAACAATACAATGTTCTGTTAACAGATACATCCACAACTAAAATTTTCTCTAATTTTTAAACTCATAACACTTTCCTGTTAAAAATTCAAGTATATCTAACAATCTTCAGTTACCATATTCAGATTTTGTTAACCATTCCAAAATTTTCTTCATTAGTATATATATATGTATGTGAGAGAAAGATAGAAGACTTTTCACTAGACTGATCACTCTAGAGCGTATTTAGAAATTATTATTTCTTTTTTAAATATTTTTTTAAAATATTTAATTAATATTATAATATGTTTAATAAAATTAACTTTAATTTTTATATAAAATTAAATGTATTATAATTTTTTTTATATTGTTAAAATTTTAGTTTATAAATTTAGATTATGTATTTTTTATTATACTTTAAATGTAAATATTATTTTATCTTTAATTAAATAATTTTTTTAATTATTCTATACCTATTTAATAATTTAATGTATAAAAATAATTTTTTTTATATTATATAAATAAAATAAATTAATTTAAAATTATTTTTTAACTAACATATTTAAACATAAAATTAATTTTATTATAATCAATTATAATAAAAAAATTATATATAATAATTAATTATTAAAATAATTAAATTTTTATAATTATTTCAAACACGTAATTAATTTGTAAAGACTTAAAAAGCTTTGTAGCTTTTTCTAAAACTTGGCAGCCAATAGGTCAACTACTGAGATGTGATCAAATAATCAGATTAGTCTACACATTCTACATTCGTGATGTCCCTAATCAGGAGTTCTACCAGTAGCATGTGGTCCTGGCCACACAATTAGTATCACGAGGGTCACGTGAACGCTCTGAAAAGGCAACCATATTATTATAACAACAGAGCAACCAATGCAGTGAATCACGAGTATCTCACACCACCCTTAATAGCCACATCATTTCACACCTTTTTAACTGCGTGACACAAAATGTAATATTGAGTCTAAAGGAGGTTAATTGTGTCAATTCACAACGACAGTAACAGGCTGCGCTGTCATCATTATTTTATCCTTAACTTGCTAGATCTTAAATTATTAAGAAATCTTTGTTTTTGCACGACACATATAATAATTGTTAATTATTAATATTTAGTACAGCTGCCTTTTTCTTAAATCTCATTTCAACTTCCACTTGCAGCTGAGATCGAATTTTTTTTATTTTGTTGCTAACTAAGATCTAATTTAATTTAATTAATACAATATTAAAACCACGTGAAGATGTAAACCACAAGTGGCTTAAAATTAAAAATGGAATTTTTATGCTGTTATATCAATCTTCATAATATATATTTTATGCAACACTTATTTTAAAAATTTATTTTTCAATTGTGTGTTAGCATTAATTTTGTTAGCACAATTTTAAAGTTTGAGTAAACAATCCATTTACAAATACCAAAGAGTAAATATAAATAAACTTGTAATGAAAAATGGAAACATTCAATTGAGTATACCCTACATCCCATATAAACTTTAAGAAATTTAACTATATTCTATTTCAGTTCACAAAAAAACAACATATGAAGAAAATTAACATTTTAAGCATTTAGAGTGTCTCGGTTGTGATACACGGAATTCAAATTAAAAACACACACACACATAATACTAATAAGTTGAGGGATTAAATTACATGAAAAAATTTATGGTAGATCAAAACACTAATCTAAATCATTTAAAATGTAAGTTGCAAGTAAAATTTACGATTAGAAAAGCTTAAGAGAACAACTTTTATAAAATTTATGAGAATATAACTTTACATATTCATAATTTTTTTTATTGAAGTGCTTTATGTTTATAAAAATGAAAGTGATTAATTTGTCAGCAATGATTATTAATTTTTTACTTTAATTACTTTTTAAAGTAAAATGTATACTTTAGAATTCAAATCTTAAATAACCAATTTTCTCTTATTTTTATGATGTTTGTTGATTTCATTTCTTTTCAACACTTTTCAAATAAAAAATAATTATCTTATATGATTTTTAAATTAATACTATTTTTTATACTATTTTATATGATTGTAATTAAGAAAAAAATAATAATAAAAAATAAATATGATGAATAATATTAAATAAAATATAAAAAGAGATATATATATTATTTATGATAAGAATATAAAATTATTTTCAAATATAGCCCTTAAAATCTATATGGTTATCTACATACAGTTGCTTATACTTAAAGCTATCTTTTCAAAGACATGACAAGATGGTCATGCGTATGAATTATCCCAGCTTAACAATGATATATTCATAACAACAATAATAATGCCAATGACATTGAGAAAAACTCACCGCTACACCGTAATTTATAAACAAATATGTAGCTTATACTTTTTTTGTAGAACGTAAATTTACAAGTTTCATACTTTTTTTGTGTGAATATTCATACATAAAACATTTATTTACAATTAACAATTAAACATTATTTAAAAAAAGTTATTAGTCCTTATGCCTAAACATATTTTTTTACTTTTTCAGTCAATATTAATAAACCGTTAAAAGAAATTACAGTTGAAATAATCATTAGCCTATAATAATACATAAATAATAGGATTTGAATTTTTTATATTATTTTTTTATATAATTAAGTGGAATAAAACGATAGATATAAAAATATTTATTAATAAGATTTAATTATAATTTTTGAATTTTTTTTCATAATTTTTGTATATATCTTTTTTTTTTTTCACTTGACTACGTAAAAACAATAACATGGGAATCCAAATCTTAAATAATAATATAATAACGAGTTAACGACGGAAGTAGGTCCCAATATGGTTTAAGATGACGTGGCAATAGTTTAGCGCAAAAATAGAGGTAACCGGAGGATATAGACTACAGAGGAACCGAACCAAGACACGTAGAGAGAGAAAAAGAGATAACACACAACAAGTTGAGCATAATTGTAAGCGGACAATATTTTAAGAATAAGAGCTTTTTATATCATTCTAAAATATTTTTTAATGATTCTTTTAATATTCTAAAAAAATAATTAAATAAAAAATTAAATATATCTAAAGTATTTGGAATATAAAAATTATTTAATAATTAAAAAAATTAATAAGAATATTACATAAAAAGATTTAAATTTTTTTAAAAAAATTTAAAATAAGTTTATTTACAAAATAAGTAAGTAAATATAAATTTATTGTTGATCTAAAAATAATTTTAAGAATTTTGTTAACATGTGCTTTGAGAACTCAAAAGTAAAAATAATTAAATAAAAAATAGAAGCATTTAATGTTTTGAAAATCTAAAAAAATAATACTTCGTTTTTAAGTAATTAAAATGGATAATAAGGTTATTTTTAATTCTTACACATTAACAAAATCCTAATTCTAAGGGTTATTCTCGTGGTTATTTTTTATTAATTTTTTTAATTAATAAATAAAGAAAATATTGAATATTTTTTTTATATTTTTAACACATTTAATGTATTTATTTTTTTTTTTATTTAATATTTTTTATTAAATATTAAGATGATTAATAGAAATTTTTTTAAGAAAATATAACAAAATCTTGATCTAATATTAAGTGTATTGTAATATTAATTTATTAAATAATTTAATAATAAATGTATTTTTATATTCATGACACATTGAATGCATTTTTTTATTTAATATTTTTTATTAAATATTAAAAAGATTAATAAGAAATTTTTTATAAAAATACAACAAAAGTCTTGATCTAATGTAAAGTACATTATAATATTAACTTATTATATAATTTAATAATGAATATACTTTTACTTATTCATTTTAAAATAACATTATTAATATTTTAAATAATAGACAAAAAATCTTATAAATATCAATTGTAAAAATAGCTTATTAACATGAATGATGTTACTCACACACATAATTACATTATCTCACATATTTATAATTTTTATTATTTGATTATAATTGAATTTATTTTATTTTTTACACACTTATATTTTAATTTTATTATATAAATAAATGTAAGTAAGATGTGTGTTATTGACATATAAGTAACATTTTTCTATTAACACTGCATCATACTTAAAAAAAAAATCTAATATAAAGTTAGGATATCTTAAAAAACTTATAAAAGGGAAAAAAAGAATAATATAATAATAACTATAACTTATAAAATAATATTGCATATCTCATCACATTAAGTATAAATGACAAAATTAAAATATAAATATAAAAAAATAAATTATAATAATTATAATTAAATAATAAAAATATAAATATAAAATTATCTATGTAAAAATATAAGTGAATAGCTTTCTTCTAATCAATTGGGCATATCTTATCATATATCATATACCACATTATTTTTTTTTTGGGTATATAATATCATATATCATATAATTTAATACTCCATTCCATTCCTTGTTGAGTGATCACACTTTCTATTCTCTTCTCTCTCAACCATTTCTCTTCCTAAACTAAATCCATGATTGCATCTCGCCGGCAAATCCATCATCCGCCGTCAGTTCCCGAGCTCCGGTGACCAAAAAACACCGTCCGCCGCCGCCGGTTATTCCATCCAAATCCGTCATGGGAAGCATCAACAACAGCGTAGAGACCGTGAACGCTGCAGCCACCGCTATCGTCACCGCCGAATCCAGAGTCCAGCCCATCACCGCACCGGTCCGTCTCTCTCTCTCTCTCTCTCTCTTTCTCTCTCTCTCTCTCTCAATATTCCTGTTATTCATACGTGTGCCTGTTTCTTCGGTTCGTTTTGCTTTTCGATGTTCTGTTTGGTTACCGAGAAACAACGTGCAAAGCAAAGAAAATAATGAGATCTTGTGTTTTGTGTTTCGTGTTTTATGTTTTGTGTTTTTTTATTTTCTTCTTTGTTTTTTAAACTTTCCGTAGTGATGAAGGTCTGGTCTGGTCTAGTCTTTATTTGACCCGGTGGTGGTGGCGTTGAAAGGTTTGAACTTTGGATCACTTTTCGTTTTTTTTTTTTGTTGAACATTTCTTACTGTTCCTTTGTGGCTTTCCAAAAGTGAGAAAAGAAGGGATAATTGGAGTTTGGATCTTGGGTGTGTTCCTTTTTTTGGCTTATGTTTCTGTTTGTGTTTCTGTTCCTATATTGCATAATTAATCAAATACTAGGATTGCAAGTTAAGAATTGCGAGTAACGTTGATTTTTTTTTTTTTAATGTTTTCTGCATTTTGTGTACTGTGATTGATTCAGCATCTATCAGAGTTTCAATTATATTATTAGTGCATAGAATTTGTATACTTGTATTCTCTCTCTGTGTGTACTTGAACTATTGATTTTGACTCTTGGATTTTTTAATCTGCATCTTGGAGTGCTGCAATTCAAGCCTTAATATCCTTTGGGAGAAAAATTTTAGTTAACAACTGGATATAGATATAATGTTTCCATGAACTTTCTTTCCTTCTTGTTGATGACGATTTGGATTTCATTGAGAGAATTGTGTACTGACTCCTGACTTAGTCCTAATGCGAATTAACACCAGTGATTATACTCGCGAAGGACTGACCTGACCTTACTTATCTCCGCCTCTGCCCCAGATCCAACAAACTCCAATCTATCCATGTTGCAGACCTTTGACACATTTTCTTTAAGCTCTCAGTCTTTATTATGGTTAGGTGTTTTTGGCGGGTGTCTGGAACTTACATTTTGAAAACATGTCATTTAATAAGAGTAGGAGAAGTGGGTCGATTTCTGAAATTGGCAGCGTAAAGCCTCCTGATCCTGCTGACGGTGGAGGTTAATTCACATTGTTTTCATTATTGCAGAATGGAATGAATTTGAAAATAGATTATACCATCAATGCCATTGGCTGATTTTTTCTTTTTTATTTTTCTGTTCAAAGCTTGAAGCCATACTGTCCTTGGTGCTATTCATTTTGTTTACACTTCTAATGCCTACTGATGTTGTTCCCCCATATACTAAAAAAAAAGTAAGGCACACATTTGGATTTGAGGTGCTTATTGATCACTGACATTAACGTTAGTATATTTTTTTGATATCTTTGATGTAATTGGCTAAGAGAAATGCTGATTAACAAAAATTAGTTTTCATGAAATGACCACAAACTATAAAAACATAATACATGTACCTGTGATTTGTCGTTTTCTTGCACCCATGATTCCGTATGCAGTGACAAACCGTTTTTTCATCCATTCTACATTTGCCACATCATTCATAAAAGGCTTTCGTAGGAGCCTTTCGTATTATATAGCAGTTCTCATTAGCTAATATATCACCTACTTGACAAACATAGGAAATGAAATCTTTTGCTTTCCTTTACAATGGGTAGGTTGATGAATCTAAACTTTAGTGGCATCCCCTCCCCGTTAATAACAATTGGAAATTGTAGAAGGTTACAAGAGAAGTTTTAGAGTAAGTTAATGTCCGTGTATGTTGATTATCTATCAGAAAATTAATGTGATTCTGGAGGCTAAAATTCTAATGAATATTCCTTATCTGTGTAATATCTGTTCATTTGGCTAAACTACTATTTTGTCCTGAAATTACTTAAAATTGAGCATTAGATAATGTATAATAAAATTACCAAAATAATGGAGTAATAGATCAAAACATTTGATGCTTAATAGAGAGGAGTTTTGCACTATTTTGGTAGAATGAGATAACTGACTGTTTTCATTTGATTCTTGAATCTTGATACATGGGCTTCACATGTCATTCATGTGACAATATTTAACTGGGAATGAAATAAGTGTTAAAATTGGAATTTTAAAGGATGAAAGTGGAACTAAAACAATTTTGGGCTCAAAATAACATTTAAGGGAATTCTAGCATATTTCGTTCTTTGTAAAAATTTAGAATATTGCTAGTTACTGATGAATCGTGTTTTGATTCTGTTCCAACTTTTGATTTAGAGTTGTTTCTTCATTAACTGCAGAAAAAACGCTGGGGAAGATGCTGGAGCCAATATTGGTGTTTTGGATATCATAAAAGCAGCAAGCGAATTGGCCATGCTGTCCTTGTTCCCGAACCTGTTGCATCAACAGGTCCAGCTGCTACTACCGCACCAAATCCTTCAACTGCCATTGTAATGCCGTTCATTGCCCCTCCCTCTTCTCCTGCATCTTTTCTCCAATCTGATCCTCCGTCTGCTACTCATTCACCGGCTGGATTACTCTCACTCACTTCTCTTTCTGTCAATGCTTACTCCTCTGGTGGACCTGCATCCATTTTTGCCATAGGTCCTTATGCCTATGAGACCCAGTTAGTTTCACCACCTGTATTTTCCAACTTCACAACTGAACCATCAACTGCTCCTTTTACTCCCCCACCTGAATCTGTGCAGCTGACAACACCATCATCACCTGAGGTTCCATTTGCCCAATTGTTGGCATCTTCACTGGACCGGGCTCGTAAAAATAATGGGACACAGAAGTTTGCATTAAGCAATTATGAATTTCAGCCTTATCAACAATATCCTGGAAGCCCAGGTGCCCAACTCATATCACCTGGATCAGCCATTTCAACTTCTGGCACCTCTACCCCTTTCCCTGATAGACGCCCAACTCTTGAATTCCGCAAAGGGGAAGCACCAAAGATCCTGGGTTTTGAACACTTCTCCACTCGAAAATGGAGTTCAAGGCTGGGATCTGGATCCTTGACACCAGATGGTGCAGGGCAAGGTTCAAGACTAGGTTCAGGATCTTTGACACCTGATGGTACTGGGCTAGCTTCACGGCTAGGTTCTGGGTGTGTGACACCTGATGGTCTGGGGCAGGATTCAAGGTTGGGTTCGGGCTCTTTGACGCCTGATGGTGCTGGGCCAACCACTCAAGACAGCATCTGTGTGCAAAACCAGATTTCTGACGTTGTATCTCTTGCAAACTCAGAGAATGGTCATCAAAGTAATGCTACATTAGTCGATCACAGAGTTTCATTTGAATTAACTGGGGAAGATGTTGCACGATGTCTTGCAAATAAAACAGGTGCATTGCTTCGAAACATGTCAGGTTCTTCACAGGGTATACTGGCCAAAGACCCTGTTGACAGAGAAAGGATGCAAAAAGACACCAATAGTTGTTGTGATGTTTGTTCTGGGAAAACAAATGATAAGCTTGACAATCCTCTTGGAGAAGGAGAGCAGTGCTGCAAGCATCACTCTGTTAACTCTTCCAAAGAATTCAATTTTGACAACAGAAAAGGTGATGTTTCTGGTAATGCTGCCAATGGCTCTGAGTGGTGGACTAACAAGAAGGTTGTTGGGAAGGAAGGTAGATCAGCCAACAGTTGGGCTTTCTTCCCAATGTTACAGCCAGAAATCAGCTGAGGATTTAGTTTATTGCAACCTGACTTAAGCTGCATGGTTTGAGGCAAAAGGATTTTCAATTTCTCTGCAAGTTCGTCATGCCTTTGAGGAAATGGTGGTAAATGGATGGGTGAGTGAGACAGATGAAACAACAGTTGTTATAGTCTGTTAGTACCCAAGGTAGAATGCAAGGGGAGCATAGTTGGTAGGTAGGGACCGGTAGATTGGATTCTAAATTATGATAGAACATTACTTCTGGCATTTTATGTTTCAAGTATACAGAAATAGCAAAGTACAGGCATTTCGTGTTGTGGATTATTGTATCATTTCATGTGCAATAATGAAAAAAAAGTATCTTTTATTTTTGGCACTTGGTTTATGGAAAACCTGTATATTTGATGGAGTCTCTAGTTGCATATCTGCAATTGTTGCATTGGTGGGGTACTTTCGAAATACAGGTGGTGTGTGTAGGTGGGTTCCCTATACAGCTCTGTTTCTACATGTTCACCTGTATTTGTACCCTTAAATTAATGCAGCAATGGGGGAGCTACACTTCAGCTAGCACAATCGGGTACCCATCTGCCACTAACTGATGAATGGTCCCAATGTATGAATGTGCTGCAGCAAAGCTGCAACGAAGTTGTTCTGGCTCATCATTTGCTGGTTGGTTCAATTTGATTTCTCATTTCAACCCAAACAAATGAAAAATGAAAAAAAAAAAGTAATTTTATCAGATGGCAGGAGTGTATGTTTGTCATGCGGGGACCCTTGTAGTGTGCTATGCACTATGTTTGGGTTGTCTGAGTTGTTTCTTCTTGTCTTGTTGTCTCTCCAAGTCCACCAATAAGTTCTCCGTTGGACAAAATGTTTCGCTTTATGTCCAAGCCTTTAATGATAGGTGGCTGCCTGTTTCATTCAACCACCTGCATCATTAAACTTTTCCCTTGACCTTGTCTGAAAAGGCAGAGGCTTGTGAATGGCCTTGTGAATGATGCGGTTAAGCAGTAAACCTATGAATCAACAAGCATTGATAAATAACTTTTATATTCTTACATATAATTTTTTTATATTTTATCTAATATCATTTATTATATATATATTTTTTATCATTTTTTCTTATTCAATCGTATTTTTTAAAAAATGTGAATAATAATACATCTCTAAAAAAAAATGTAACACTGACATTTTCCATAAACCTGTAGTGGCAGTTCAAAACTTTATAGACCCTATGTAGTATGCCTACATCAAGAAATAGGCATTGCTAACCTTTTTGTCCCTTCTGCCTAGCTTAAATTACCATTTGAGACCTTTGCCAATACCTTTTTGAAAGACATATGTTTAAATAATTTTGAGTATTATAATTATAATAAAAGAATAAATAATCATTGGATGTTTAGTAAGTCTAAAATAAATTGAATAGTCGCTCTAAATAATTATATGCACTTTATTATACTTATATTTTATATATTGCAAAATTCTTGAAATTAAAGAATTATATCTATTTATTTTCATGAAATTTCTTAACTCAAATGTACACAATTAATTCTTAAGTTAAGTAGTGTTAACGTTCACTCAGGTTTATGATGTACTCAAAACGTGGCAACATGTTATTTTAGATAAGTTAACATTATAAATCTGTATATATTATATAATTTACTCTATAGACATGCTATTACGTGTAGAGTTCATCATGATTGATGAACCTGAATCCGTAATAAAAAAATTCTTTCATGTCAGTATGATAGCAAATTTTTCATTCTCATATCTCACTATTTGGGATTTTTCCTTCTCGATTTGTGAATGTCCTGAACCTGAAGTGTGCAAACACTCGCAGGAAAGGGAATAAAAATGCGGACCATCTGGCCAGCTATGCTCACAATCTTCCTCTTGGATCTCTATCCTTTCCTTAGAGTTAGGGGATGATGCTGCGGGTGTTTGTTTTTCACTTTTTTTGGGAGTGTCTCTGTAGTCTGGGATCTTGGCCCTCATTCAATATTCAAAGTACCCAAAACAAAAGTTATGATGAACTTTTTATTTTTCAACTTTGGGATAATTTCGTAGGAGGTTCCCATTCAAGTGAGGTACTGTTATTAATTTTTGCAATTAAATTCAAATGAAACCATTTATATAGTTGTGCACTTTGTTTTTGGGGTGGGATGTTGTTCAAAACTTCATGGATGAGGGTGGAGAAGGAAGATGGTTGAAGGAAATAAATGGCGTCCTAATTATCAGTGCTTAATGGAAAGTTGTACACAAATTATATAGACATAAAATACATGTAAATAGTATTGTTCTTTTTGGGTCCTTGTCCTGGTATTCTCACATTGGGCGTGAGACTAATATTGTCCGGGTAATGAGACTATCATTTTTAACAATTTAATTTTGTAAGTTAGAATTCCTGATATTACAGAAGTCTCTCATTTACTTTACTCAAGTTTACTTATTACTTGAGTTTTACTTTGTTAATTTATTTTGAGAAAAAAAATATGTTTGGGAAGAGTGAGAGAGATAAAGGTTCAAGATGAAAATAGGAAAGAGAATAAAAGTAATATTAGTTTGTTTGGATAGACTGGGAGAATAGATTGAGTTGATCTAATTATACATACCTCTTCATGGTTTTTCTTTCCTTTTTTGAGTTTGTTCAAAAAAATAAATAGAGTGCTCAATATCCAAATTATATTACTAGAGGCATATATAGGGACAAGATCAAATGGAATATTATGAAAGTTTTTTTTTAGTGAGATGAAAGTTTTTTTTGGTGAGATGAAAGGTTTTTTTTTTTCTGACGAGGATGAAAGATTATTTTTATTTTCTTAATATGAAGATAAATAATTAAAATGTAAGATGGTTGTTTGATGAAAAATTTCCTTGTCTTGATTATCTTGTCTTTTTTTGTTGACATTCTTGTTATCTTATCTTTTATAAATTATTCAAACAGCAATAATTAAAATTCCATTAAATCTCCAATAATTGAATTGAGTTGAAGTTAAAGTTTAACTCATTTACCAAATATGCCAAAAATTTTAATTCATTAATTAATTAATAAACCGAGCAGCAAATAGTTCACAACTAATTATTTTGACTCTAAGCCTAGCTATTGCAACATTTACGTATTAAAGTACAATATTTTCGCCTTGATAATTGTTCTGATGTAGAATCAGAGGATGTCTGAGTAGACACGTGTACGGTGATTTCTTCTTCACGTACGAGAGTCTTGAACAAGGGGTTGGATACTTGTAAAGGGACTCCAACGCTTAAGTCAGACAAGGTACTAGAAGGGTATACACCATAAGATTGCAAGTTACCTTGTTAGAATGACCTAACCTGATATTTATAGAGCATTTGCAGAGTCCTTATGCACTCTGAGTGAGTGCAGGTACATCGAGATCATGGCTTAACAGGGGGTGTCTCCTCCCCACGATCGTTCAGGCAAGTTCCTGATAGAGATTGCTTCCCTCCCACGATCGTCCAGACAGATCCCTAAAATATTGAGATTGTCGCGTTAGTGGCTACTTGCTGTTTGCAGGCAATTATGGTGGTTTGTTTGGATTGGTGGAATGGAATGGAATGTAATGGAATAGAGATAGGCTCCATTGTTTGGTTATGTTAAAAAAGGATGGAATGAGATGAGAATGGGTGAGATGAATTTCATCTCATCCCACTAGAAACCATCAATTTTCTTTCCCCCCAATTTGGGGGGTATGTGATGAAATCATTTTTTTTTAGTATGAATACTATCCCATCCCACAAAAAATCATCCACTTCCCAAACAATAGAATGATAACTTTACTCCATTCCATCCTAAAATATCCAAACAATGGAATGATACTTTTTTTTCTATTCATCTCATCCCATCCCATTTTATTTCATTCCATCACTTACTAAATATCCAAACATAGTCTAATGGTTATGATTGACAGTTGCCAAGACCTGCGCAGACCTAAAGAGTACTGTTAGGACCTACGACTGATGCCTGCGTATGGACGGCTTAACTGGAGTGTTGATGTCGGAGTTTAGATAGTGTGCATGTCGGGTTGATCCCTTCGAATGAGATCCCGGACCACGGTCCAGAACAGTAATATACCAAAAAAAAGTACAATATTTTCACAAAGGACTAATAAACGTAAACGTGTAAGGTATATGGGCATCTTTCTCTTCTAAAACAATAAGGAAGAATCTTATTTAATATTAAGTTCAATGCATGATTAAGCTCATTATAAATCGTGGCTCTATGGTTCTACAAGTGCAATGTCCAGTAATTAAACAAAAGGTGTTTAAGACAAAAAGGCTGATTTTGTAAGCATGTTAATTTATACATATATAGACACGTAAATGCTATATGTTTTACTATATTTTGTCCTTTTTCTCGTCACTTATGATATATTTTTTATATGAAGTTTTACATTTTTTTCTCATTATTCATATTGTAAATGATTGAAATTAAAATAAATTTAAGTCAATCTCTCCTTTCTACACACTTCTATGCTATTATTCGCATCTTGGGATATGTTCATGGTACTATCTTTTTAAAATTACATTTCTGCATCAATTCTTCAATAAGGTGCACTATCTTTTAAAATTACATAACATGAATCCAATCGAGGAACAGAAAATCGAAGTGAGCTTTCAAGTTTGACTTCAGCCCATGAAAGATTTTTCTTTTTTAAGGTAAGATTATTAGATTATGAATGTAAGATGTGTGGTACACGTTTGTGCTGTTTTTCTTTTCCAGTTTTCTTGGAGTAAATGTTATATAAGATGATATGTTTGATGATAATCTGCAGAACACGTTGACCATAATAATAACATAAAATTAAAATGAAACGATAAGGAATACATATGCCTTTGTGCATGTGCTCCACCTGCTTGATCAGTAATCTTCATCGACATTAAAGATTCGCATTATTCCAGTCTCATAGTAGTAGATTGAAAGAGAAATGGTGTCTCAAAAGTTGGATTTTCATGCATTCTTATTATCCAATTGGTTTTTCATGTTCAGGAAATTTCATTCCACCAGACTAAACTATTTTGTGTTATGTGTTAAAGGCATAGAGGTGGGGTTTTTAATCTTTGATTGGTACTGATTGTTGCTTGTTTAGCCACAATAATGGCACTGGCTCCTATGCCAAAAGTTGTCCTAGGTTCAATTGCCTTTGCAATCTTCTGGGTATTAGCAGTTTTCCCAGCTGTGCCTTTTCTACCGATTGGGAGAACTGCAGGGTCCCTGCTAGGTGCCATGCTTATGGTCATATTCCGAGTTCTTACTCCAGATCAAGCTTATGCTGCAATTGATCTCCCAATTCTTGGTCTTCTTTTTGGGACAATGGTTGTCAGTGTTTATCTTGAAAGAGCAGACATGTTTAAATACTTAGGGAAATTCCTCTCTTGGAAAAGCCTAGGAGCAAAGGACTTACTTTGTCGAATTTGTCTGATCTCTGCTGTATCAAGTGCTCTTTTCACCAATGACACCTCTTGTGTTGTGTTAACTGAATTCATATTGAAAATTGCAAGGCAACAAAACATTCCACCCCATCCTTTCCTACTTGCACTTGCTACAAGTGCTAATATTGGGTCCTCAGCAACTCCAATTGGCAACCCCCAAAATCTGGTTATAGCTGTTCAGAGTAAAATATCATTTGGACAGTTTTTGTCTGGTATTTCTTTAGCTATGCTCGTGGGAGTTGGAGTGAATGCTTTAATTCTTGTAACCATGTATTGGAGGTTATTATCTAGTCATAAGGATGAAGAGGATCCAGTTGCAGAAGCTGTAGCAGAAGAGGAGGTTAATTCCCATCAGTTTTCTCCAGCCACAATGTCTCATTTAACATCCTTAAATTCTCAAGAATGGAATCCCATTCTAGAATCTGTTAATGTTCAGAACTCTCCTCAAGTTCAGACTCTTAGAAACCGATCAACTCCAAGTGAAAGTGAAATTCAAAGGGTTCCTAGTAGCACACTGGATTCCACAAGAAACTCAGATGCATCAAAGGAGGGAACAAATGATATGCCTTCACAGACAATGGAGGAAACTAGTCCCTCAAAGGCTGTTGCAGCAGTAGATAAACCAAGAGAAGCACATGTCATGCACTCTTCAGAAGGAAAGGACTATTTAAACGCGAAATGGAAAACGATACTGTGGAAATCTTGTGTTTACACTATCACATTAGGAATGTTGATTGCAATGCTTCTAGGTTTAAATATGTCATGGACTGCAATTACAGCTGCACTAGCTCTGGTGGTTCTTGATTTCAAAGATGCTAGGCCATGCTTAGAGAAGGTAAGACCAATAAACATATCCTCTTGTTTAAAATCTCTTTTTATCCCTATTCCCCTTGAAATACTAGCTACTCTTATTCTGGTGCCAGTTGAACTTTGTACAATCTCTTAGAATGATTTTTCTTCTTGGAACAGGTTTCGTATTCACTTTTGATATTCTTTTGTGGAATGTTTATCACAGTAGATGGCTTCAACAAAACTGGAATTCCAAGTGCTCTGTGGGACTTGATGGAGCCCTATTCTCAAGTAGATCGTGCTAGTGGAATAGCAATACTTGCTCTAGTTATACTTTTCTTATCAAATTTGGCTTCAAATGTACCAACTGGTAAGTGGGTGATTCTCCTGCCAAAATAATTTCATCATCTATTTTCTGTTTACTCTTTCATTTTTTTTTTTTAGCTTTTGTTTTTCTGTTCCCCATGTCATATGAGTTTTGTTAACATTGAATGCATCAACTTGTTAGAGTAGGAACCTTACTTGTAAAGTCTGCTTTCTCCAATTTCACTGAGTTGATTCTTAGAATGCTCTAGGTTGCAAATTTTTCAACAATTTAAGCAAAACAGGAACTAGTAAGGAACTTGCATACGTGAGTTGTTTGCAGAAATCATTAAAGCACTTGAATGTCTTCATTAAGGTTTTTCAAAGTCAAGGGAGGGCTTTATGATTTGCAACATAATAGTGGTGGAAAATTGTGTGTTAAGAGAACCAAGCAAAAAAACAAAAAATCAAAGAAGATGCATGCAGTAATAGTACAGAATTTGTTAATAAAATGTCTACATAAGTTCTAGCTGCACAATATTGGGAATGAGCTACCCTTTATAGCATATATATTTGAAATTTAAGTGCACCACTGATGGTTGGCTCTGTTTTTATAATAAATGACTGAGCATGTTACAGCTGCAACAAGTTGATTTCATAAAGGGCTCTGTTTTAGTAAACCTTTACTGCTGATCCACTTCCAACCCAAAACAGCAGCTATGTTCTCTTGCACAAACTTGCAAATCATGGAAAACTTGAAAAACTACCAGTTAATGTGATGCCAAATGTTCATCAGCTTATATGATGTTCTATTTTTAATACTAAAACTCAGCAATTCAGTGTAATAGAAATTTAGGATTAGGATCTTTGACTCATCTGTTTATAAAGAACAAGAAATAATATTTTTTTTTCCAAGTAACTAATTTCATACCCACAAAGCGGACTATGGTCCTGAAAGTTTCTTCTCCTTATCATTTTGAGGTATATTCAGTGCTGGATTCTGCAAATTCCTTACTCAATGATTCTATATTTTTTTCCAAGAACTGAATATATGTGGTTACATCAACCATAGGATCGGAGGACTGAAGGGTTCTACCACATTCTCAAACATCCAAAAACATGCATATGAACATTAGTTTTGGCACAAGAAGAAGCAAGAAACCCTGTTGTGACTGGAACAAATATACATTGTAAAGTAGAGGATATTTACAATGAATTGAGTGTCCATAATATCTGTTAGATTTTTTTATTTTCACTTTTCCTGAAGCTTGGGGCTTGAAGAAATATTTAATCAGTCTTGTACAGGTTCAAACACAAATAAATATACTTATATATGCACTTTTGTTCCCCCCCTCCCCTCTCACACACACGCTTTATTTTGATCTGAAAGACATTGTTTTTCATTAATCAAATTTTTTAAATTTGACTTTGACTTTGGTTTTGGATTCATATATTTTTCACTCATGAAAAGGGAGGGAAAATGAAAAGGACAAAGAGCATTTTAGGAATATTGTGTTCTTAAAATGAGGATTGCAGAGCTTAGAAAAAGGGGCAATGCAACACTGTTATATTAATTCAACAGAACATGAACAGTCAACTAAAGTATTAAAAACAAAGTGTTATTCTCTGTACAATTATTATGACTTAAGCCCACGAGGAGAGTCCAATTCAAAAAATTAGTCTATTATGTGAGAGAACCTCATAGTTTTAAGTTTCACATTGAACTTCCTTATTTATTCAATGTGAGACTCATAACAACAATTCACAAATAAGTTAAGGTTCTCCACCTTCAAACAAACAGATAAATGGAAGATTTGTTCCTCAAAATTGTAGTTATTGGCTTTTTTGTTATATATAGAAAGGCATAGTTGTAAAGAACCTTGATTGCAATTTTCCTGAAAAAGTGCAGTTTTGGATATTCTTTAAATTTTTAGACCGTGATTGATCTAAATTGCAGTTTTATACACTCAAGAAATATTCCCCAAAAGTTTTCACTTGTTGTCATGCACAAAAAGAACATTCATTGCCCATAACGGAGTCATAATTATGTAAATGTGCACAACATAATGAGATATAGTATATAGTTTTCTAAACAGAATTTTTTCACTTTCTTTCTTTGAAAAGTTAAAAAACTGTTACAAAAAATATTTAAGTTAAATCCATATGCATTCTAACATTAGTCATAATAATTCATTTCTTTTCCTGTCAAAACTGCTTTTTGACGTTGTCACAACAGCAAGCTAAACTGATATCCATCTTTATGTGAGCCATTTTGATCTTATGTATCCTTTACCAATCTTCTGCTGTTTATATTTTCTAGTGCTATTGCTTGGAGCTCGAGTTGCAGCCTCAGCTGCTGCAATTTCCAAAGAAGATGAGAAGAAGGCATGGCTCATCCTGGCTTGGGTCAGCACCATAGCAGGGAACCTCTCACTATTGGGATCAGCTGCCAACTTGATAGTGTGTGAACAAGCTCGCCGAGCTCCAAACCTTGCATACACATTAACCTTCTGGAGGCATCTGAAATTTGGCCTTCCTTCCACTCTTATAGTCACTGCTATTGGCTTGACACTCATAAGATGATAATGAATTTATTGAACTCCATAGAGTCTTCTTGTAGAAATTCACACAAAAAGCAAAATCAGTTTATGTCAATATATTTTATTTTATTTTTGGTACAATATGTCAATATATTTTGACTTAAGGGTATATGAGAAATTATATGTAAATGAATATTGAATTTTCTTTGTTTTGATAATTCATGTCAAATAAGTGAATGACTATGATGATTCTGAAAGTTGACAAGTGATGCTTTGAAATCTCAAGTTTGAAGGGAAAGGAAAAGAGCTGATCTGATTTTGTCTTTGGCATTGTGGTTGTGGTATTTTCATCAACCATGTTCTCATTTTGTGTCAGATAACTAGACGGGAATTTTAGAGTGGACTACAAGTTCAAGTGTTAAACTTAAACATGGGTATCTATGACCTATTTCTTTATGTTAACAGAACTTGTTTTTCTCACCTCCTATTAATTAATTTATAAAAACAAAGTTTAAGGAAAATTTAGAGAACAAACTAAATGAATGAAATTGTAGTAATCAGAAAAAGAAAAACATATAATTTGTTTGCTGCTCAAATTATAGCTCGATGGTTGGTGACTACTTAAACAAATCTCTCTCTCTTTTTCAATAATAGGATTCCAAGGTGGTGACATGTAAGAGCGAACCTCCACCTACCAATCAGAGTTGTTATCTCGATATCAAGTACTATTCGTCACGGCCTCTTAATGAGATACATTTAACTTCATTGAAAATTCTGTCTCAAGTCCATTTACCAAATGGACAAACTAAATATTTGAATGGCACCTTGCATACTTGGCGTAGGCTTTGACTACTTTAACTATAACCCTTGTGTCTTTCTTATTTTAATTACACGGATTTAAATTTTATGTTAGTACTTATTTTTTTGGGTCAAATTCTATGTTAGTCCCTTAAATTCATTATACCAAAGAAGTTGCTGGACGACCCAATAAGCCTGGAAAAGGACATTGCCAGCCAAAGCAAACATACAAGCCCAATAAGCCCGAAAAGAGATTGATAAGCCCTGCATGGTCAGGGCAAAATCGCTAGCCTAATGATAAAGACAAACTTCTGAAGCTTCAAAGTTCAAACCCTCGAGCTGAAAATCCCCCAAGTCACACCCCGCTTAGATGCTCTGAATCCAGTCCATGATCAACGTCCCTATGGCGGGTTCTTGGTCTGACTAGACACTGGGGATCCTTCCCCAGACCTTGTTCAAACACACAATGATAAAAGCTAGCTATGTTCATCTTCTAAGCCTCATATAATTTGACTTCACATCATAGTGTTCTTGCTGGTACTCCCGGACAATGTTGCACCAAGGTGCAATACCTGGAAGGCAAAAAAGGACAATTATGCCTTTCTTGGAGAGACATTTATTAGTTGACTCAAAAGTTACTCTCATAATATCTTAGCGTAAAATTGAAAGAAAAAATCATCTAAAACTAAGAGCTAAGAAGCAATGATTCTTCAAAATAGTTGTTGTATTTGTATTTTATATATATATTGTACTTGATATTTGTAAAATATTTTTGGATATTTTTAATCTATATTTTTTAATTATTTTTTGAATTATTGTACAAATATAAATGAAATATCATAATAATTAGATAAACTATAGTATTTTATTTTGTTACAAAGATTAAAGATAACGTTTTATGAAATATTGATGTCTTTATTTTAATTTAAATTTATGATCTTATATTAGTATTATATTAATTTTATTTGTTATATTTTAACAGTATTGTGTCTTATAAATTTTGGAAAATGATGATCACATACTATTTTTTTCATACATCACTTTTCACTTTATGATCTTGTCTTACATTTTTCTTATTTTATTATTCAAAAAGAAAATAGTGTAAGAAGAGTGTAATGAAAGTGATGTGTGAAAATTAAAACTCATAAATTTTAGAATTTGTCATATCCACGTATTGATGTTGTGTTATATTCTTATCTATATCTATATATGTACTTCATAGACTAAGAATAATTCTTGATTAAACTCCATCGTAGGCACTTCATTCAATTTTAGATATATGTAAAGTTATAGGTCCATATTAAGAATGCGCCGATCTTAAAATAATACATTTATACATGTCAATTGTTGAATAAAATATCTAAGAGACGGTGTAATATATGTGTCTATATAAGAATTTTTTCTAAAACACATATATTTCATTTTTCACGAAAATTAACTATTACCACTAGAAAAACCAAAACCTAAGGATTTTTTTATCTATGAAAAATATTTATTTAAAATATGAATATCTCTAAAATAAGTAAATAAAAATATATTTATCATTAATTTGATAAAATACATTATAATTTTAATCTATTATAAGTTTAAAAAAAATTCAAAAATTATAAAGACGACAACACATTGAATTTAAACATGGAAAATGGACGTCCATGGTTATGTGAAGGCCCTGGATTGGATCCCACGATAATAAGGAAGGAAATATGGGAACATGGCACGTGCGATGGTGGTATTGGACCCCATGAGCCACCCTGCGACTGCTCAATACATCTCCTCTTGCCCTTCACGTTTGCAAACAACTAGATTAGACGCTATTATGTCTTGTCTTATTGCTTAATTATTTATTTCAATTTGCATATCTCCTTCAATTCTTGCTATTATTTTGTTTTCCTTTTCGCCATCAAATTCTTGCTATCATAATCACATATTAAAGATTAAGTAGACCGTCCACTCATCCTTGTGTACTATACCTATTTCACCCATTAAGTTTCCCATCTTGTTAGAAAGTGTCCCCACATCCTCTCACACTGCAATGTGTGTTTAGATTAGATTTTATAAATCTAATTTTGTTGAAAAAATAATTGAGTTTGTGGTGAAGTAATTTATATTATTTAAACAATATTGTTAAAAATCATTTTTAAATGTATTTTTATCAAAAAATGGTACTTGATTCAAATTATGAAAAAAATATTTTTTATAAAAAAATAATAAGGTTATGTTTGGTGGAAGAATATAATTTTATAGAATAAGAATAAAAATATGAATGAGGGCTGACAAATTTGAATAAGAATCATATTTCTATTCTACAGTTTGATAGGATCATATATAATATGAAATAAAAAATAATTTTATAATTTAACGTTCGAGATATAATATGAAATAAAATAAAAATTGATATGACATAATAATTTTTAATAAAGAAATATTAAAAATTATATATATATATATATATAAAGATAAATGTGTATTTTTGAAATAATATTTAAGATCAATTTTTCTTGATAACAAAAATCGTGATAATATTATTTCACTCTCTTAGACAAGATCAAAAACTTATATTCTCTCATTTCAAAAGCAGCCACAAAGCTTGAAGGTTGGGTTGAGGATAAATTGAGTTAGATAAATTAGGGTTGATTAGTTTATAGTAGTGTAATCTTTGTCAATTTATAAATTAACAAAAGTACATTAGATAAAAATTATATGAAATCTCATTCCCTCTTTTTTACTTTTTGTGATAAATGGGATTCAACAAATTTTTAAAATAAAATTTGGAATAAGAATGTCATTTCATTTTTTTTAGGGAAAACTTCAAAAAACTCTCCTGAACTATGGGTCATGTGCACTTTAGTCCTGTTACTTCAAAAATGTGCAAAAAAGTCCTGTTACTTTGCGATTTGTGCAAACTAATACAAAATGGTAACATACGTTAAAATTTGGATGGAAACGTGCACGTGCGTTGCACGTGCACGTCTCATGTGCAGATGGCCAAATGTTGTGCAATAGGTGATGGGGGTAATTTGGGTAAGGTAATTGCACATGACGTGCATGTGGAGGAGAAAGTGTACTTCTTTCTGAATTTTCCAATTACGAACCCTAAATCTCCAAAACTTCATTACTGCTATGCAATAATTGACCCAAAGTGAAGGAGCAACTATTGAGCTCGAACCTGGTGGAAAAAATGACACATACCCAATCTGCAGAGAGTTCAACATGCGTTGGTGGCCATACTCGAAGTTGCAATTACGGTCTTCCTTGTCAGCTGCAAACGTCGTGGACTGAAAGGAACCCAAGACAGAAGTTCTTTGGTTGTAGCAAGTATGGTACCAAAGATGACTTCCATTTCTTTGCCTGGTACAATCCACTTACAGAGAGAAGAGTTAAAAAAATCTTCAACAATTTGCTCAAAAGGAATAATGAATTAAATGTGGAACTATAAGCAAAGAAAACTCAGTTGTGTGTGTTAAATGTTAAGGTTGAATCATAAAGGCTAAGCTGAAGTCACATAGGTATCAGTTGTATATGATGCATTGGATGATGCTTGCTATAGTCATTTTGTGTGTTGGTTTATTGGTCTCTGGCAAAGGAAAGTTTTGATGAATGCTACAATGTATTTTGGAATGTTTCGTGTAGGATTGGAAGGATGTTTAATGTAAGTAAGATGGAGTTAGCATAGGTTATATGTTATGAATTTGAATGTAAGGAGTCAGTGTATTAAGCAATGTAATTTACCTTGTTCAATGAAATTATTGCAGCATTTCTCAATTGACAATGAATCTATGCAATTGATATGAACAATGATCGTAATTGACCACCTATCACTGTAACAGTACAATAGCACAATCTCAATCAATTCAATTGACCACCAAATTTTCATTACAACAGAATAAACCTGTGGGGAACTAATGGAAGCACAATTTCAGAATAAATATGTGGGAAACATTCAATATTTAACAATATACCACTACCACTATCACAATACCACTGCCACTATCACAATCACAATATCACAATATTTAACATTCAACATTTCAATATACCACTGCCACTATCACAATCACAATAACAAACATTCAACATTTAACAATATACTACTGGCACTATCACAATACCACTGACTACCATTATCACAATCACTGCCATTCAACATTTAACAATAATCAGTTGTCACAGTAATCAGTAATAAGATCATGTAATCAGTAATAAGATCATGTGGGGAATATATAAATTTATATTGATCAGTAAATTCTTTCTGAGTACAAAATAAGATCTTAGTTAACATTTACAAAATAAGATCTTAGTACAAATTTTTACCAACAGGGTCTATACAACCCACTGACCTTGATATAAAAAAAAAATGGCATGTGACAAGGCATAATTGTCACAGTCCAATACCAGCCAACAGGAAAAAAAGAAACCAAAGGCCCCATGCAAAAAGTTACTGTGTAAGTCGTGCCCCACTCCCCCTTGTCTTCATTCTTAATGCTGACTCCCCTGATGTTGATGCCCCTTCACTAGGTTGAGTCAGGGTGCACATTCTTGTCAAAGCACGTGTGTGTCTCCTAAATGGGGAGATTGAGCTTTGGGAGTCAGGTTGGTTGGGACCACAACTCCCATGTGCCCTTGGGTCACTCACAATAGGCATAGGACCACTTTGACTTGCAGCACTCAGACCAATTGATGCATCTACACTTGGAGCCTTAGATGGAGCAGATGGAACAGACCTACTGCCTACACTTGTTTTCTTCTTCTTTCTATGTATTTTTCTATTTGGATTTAATGGTCTTGGGCACCCACGAATACATGCCACAATTCCCATATTGGCATTGATTTCCTTCCCTAGATACCCTGTTTAGGTTTTAAGGTTGCTCATCAGTGGCCCTCTTCCTAGCCTTCTTTGGTCTGCCAATAGAAGTCCTAACCAAAGGAGGGAGTATTGGATCATAGTCAAGACGTGGCCACTCTTCCTGTGAAGGTACAAGGTTGATAATCACTTCATAGCATTTCAAGAAAGTTTCCTTCTTGTAACAATCATTAATGTAGTTCTCAGGTTGATCCCTTTATGCATAAATGGCACTCACAACATGTGCATATGGGATACCTGCAGGAGATACAAAAAAACCAATCAAATTTCACTTCAGGAGATACCAATAACATATCTCTCAAATCAGTCTTATACCTATTATATCCCAGTTTCGCAAGAACAAGTCCTGCTCACCAAATCCACTACCTTCTTGCTTCCTTGCCATGTGTCAATTTTGAATTTTCCATTGCCATTCATATGGGCAATGCACAACACAGCTTCTTCCTTTGACCTTTCAAGCTTCTGTTGAATACGTGGGCAGATTTGCCCTTGGTACTTGAGTATCCCATCTTTCTTTTCCAGCAAACCTCTTCATTAACATCCTCCTTATGGTTTCCATCATTGTGATTATGGGCTTGTCTCTAACAGGTAGTATTGCAGAGTTGAATGACTCTGCAATGTTGTTCAATAGTCTACTTGATTTAGCCCTTGCAATGAATAAATGCCTTGACCATGTGCTAGCATCTCTTGCAGCTAACCAGTTGGCTGCTCCCTCATTCAGCTTTCTTATTTCTTGTATGTGAAAGTCAAACTCGGGCTTGGTAGTGGCCCTTACAGCATTCCATAGAAGATCTTTCAGCACTTGTCCTTTATATGTGAGGTTGAAGTTGGCATATAGATGCCTAACACAGAATCTGTGTTCAACCCCCATGTCCTCAAGTATAGAGTTCAAACCCTGCAAGCACATGAAGTTCAAACTTGGAGTTCAAACTTATGCAACACAAAATCAAAAAAATATGGAGTTCAAACTTGTGAAACACAAAATCACATAAAGCAAGATGTCTAGTTTTAGTTACTTTTTGCTTATCTAACATGAACACCCAACCATTCTTCTCAATTGAGCCAATATCCTTAAGCAACCTCTCCAAAAACCACATCCAGCTATTTCTCAACTCAGCCTCAACTGCAGTATAAGCAATAAGGAATATGTTATCATTAGCATCCCTTGCCACTGCCACTAGCAAATGACCCCCGAAACCACCCTTCAAGAAGCACCCATCCAATGAGATTATACTCCTACAATACTTCAGACCTCTTTTGGAAGCATCCAAACACACGTAGAGTCTATGAAAATAGCCATTGTTGTCCTTCATGATCAGCATTGTTGAACCAGGGTTGTATTGCAAGATTGCAGCAGCATAATTCCATAGTAAAGAATATTGAGTTGCTACACTGCCTTGAAGCTGCTTTATGGCCATCTTGTAAGCCCTATACACTTGGAACCTTGTCACAAAAATCTTATGTTCTCTGGCCACTTGATTAATGAAAGCTTCATTTTCCCATCTCCCCTTATGGTCTCGGATGTGGTCTTTGTACTTTGCAGCTAACCACCTTGCATTGGCCTTGGTATTTTTGTTACTCCATCCACAACTTGCATGCTCCTGGTTATACCATGACTTAATTTGGAAAGCATCTCCTTGATGAGTCTTGGAGGCGTACATTTTCCATCCACAACCCCTCCTGCACTGTATTGATATTCGAGTGCTCTCATTCCTCAAGAATTCAAAATCAATCTCATTCTCAATACAAAACTATCTTATAGCCTCCCTAAAAACTTTATGACTTGCAAATTTCATTCCCACTTGCAACTTTATATTCCTTCTCATGTCAGTGTATTGGTTGAACTCTGGAAACCTCCTCTTCCTCATTACCTCTGGTTCTTCTACATCAGAACCAATGGGAGTAATTAGAGTATCACTATCCTCATACTCAGACTTATACTTCCCATCCCAATGAGGTCCAGTATCAGGACTTGCAACATTATTGTCCTTGTTGGCCTGTCCTGCCTCACCATTATCTTCATGTCCCTGATCCTCACCATTATCTTCATGTTCATCATTCACTTCATCATTAACACCCATACAATCTCTCATTTCTTTCTCTTCCTCAACTTCTCTTGCATGGTCTTCAAAAAATAGATCAGGAATCTCTTCATCACTGTCCTCAAAATCACAACCAGTTAAGTCAACATCACCATCTTGTTCAAGGTTTATAAGTCTGGTTTTTCTCTTAGGGGTAAGTTTTTGCTTCTTTTTTCCTTTTTGTACTTGCTTCCCTTTTCCTTTCTCCTTTTCTTTCCTTTTTTTCCTAACAAGATGGTCATCATGGTATAATTCACTCTTATTTGCAGGATTAGACAGAGTTGCAATTGGGTTAGGTTCTAACTCGCACTCATGTTTGGGGTTACGTTCTAAGTGAGTTGAGTCTGTTTTATGGTCACTATCATGCTTAATATATACTTGAAGGGTTGGGTTTGGTCTTTTCTCCATAATATTACATATCTTTCTAATATCATCGTCATCAAATATTTTTGTCAATCCATAGGTAAAAGGCTGACCAAGAAACTTATACCACAGACATTTAGGTTCTCCCATCCCAATCTCATTGTTTCTTACATAGGTAGACAAGTGTGTGCTAGATAGCAGGTCACTATCAAAGTTGTAAACTCTATGACACACACCCCCTACATACCCCATAGGTGAGCTAAATTGTAATTTTCCTCCATAATGTAACAGAATTGTTATCAAAGTCATCTGTAAAGTGTAAAGAAGCATGTTATTATTACAAGCATATTTTGCTACTCATTCATAAAGCTTACGAATGTTATAAAGCATGTTATACAAAGTGTATATCACATATATATTTCAGGGTTTTTTTTTTGAAGTCCCTACATAAAAAATTAGGCATTTAGGATCACACACAATAACACTTACAAGTTCACACACAAATAGGATAACAATTGGAACCACACACAGTAACAAAGAACCATGATAACGACACCATTTGGGGACCATAGACCACATACATCCCCTACCAACCAAACAAACCCAAAATCAACAATAAACAGACATTAACCTTAACCTAAAAAATAATTTCAACATCAGGAACAAAAAGTTTGACTAATACTTACCTCAGTTAGACTCATTATACAAAGCCTTTACTCCACGATTTGGTTGCACGAACAAGGACGTTCCTTCAAGCTTTGGTGGCACGAACAAATGTGCTCATCCACGGTTCGATGGCACGAGCAATGGCGTTCCTTCAAGCTTTGGTTTGGGGGCAAAATTAAGGTAGAAGGAATGGGGAAAATAAGGTAAGTTTGGGGAAGAAATTAGGGATTCATATTTGAGAACTTCAGAAATAAAGTTTCCTACCGAAAATTATTGCAATTACCCTACCTAAATTACCCCCATCACCTATTGCACAACGTTTGGCCATCTGCACATGAGACGTGTACGTGCAACGCACGTGCACATTTCCATCCAAATTTTAACGTCTGTTACCATTTTGCATTAGTTTGCATAAATCACAAAGTAACAAGACTTTTTTATATATTTTTGAAGTAACATGACTAAAGTGCACATGACCCATAGTTCAGGGGTTTTTTTTTAAGTTTTCACTTTTTTTATTAACAAACATAAGAATCATAGGATTCCAAAATTGAATGTGAAATGACATTTCATATTCATTCACACCGAATGTAACCTAAAACATGAGATAAGAGAAGCAACAAAAAATTTATTTTTCAATTTTGCTTCCAAAATTAGTGGAATGACTTAACATGATTGTGTGACAAATTTATGGAACATATTGACATCAATTTAAGGCACATTTGATGCCTCAATTGAATTCGAAGCAAACATCATGTAAGATTGTATCATGTACTAGAACATGGAAGACCCAACACCCTCCCTTAAACTCATATATGTTAGCTCTTTTGCTTACCGCAAGTGCACGGATCGCACCTGGAGTATAGTTAGGAGTCGGATATCGTTCCCACGAGGACAATCATTAAATTCAGTACTAATTATAAACCAATAACTTAAGTATTTCTATTCAAGGACATATAAATTAGAAAGGTTCGTATTAAACTACTAAGAAAAACTTAAAAACTATTAAATTGAGTTGAGATAATGATTTAGAGAATAGGGCATCCTTTTTCACCTTCTATTTCAATTGTTAACAAGTAATCTTTACGAGTAATATAAATGCAATGGTTAGGTTAGCTTGGGAATCCGATTTAGCCAAAAGCCTATGTCTAGGTCAATCAACCATGGTATCACTTACCTAATCTACTATGTTTTTATGAGAATTAGAGTAAGCTCTACTAATGAACGATTTATTCTCAATTAATTACTATGCATGGCCAATAGGTATATTTCTATCCTATTAACGAATCATTGCATCAAAGCCAATTGAATGAAATAGAACATGCATCAATCATACATACGATCTCAAATCCAAATTCTTATGTCTAAGTTCATTAGATTTGAACAAATCAATTGAAAGCTGATCACACAATCAAAGTATTGAACACTGTAAGATTGAACAAAAATCAAATCATGTATATAACTCAAAGGATTACAAGATTAACTAATATCCATAGGAGGATCCAAAGTAAAACCCTATAAACAGCCTAGCCAGCCATAACCAATGAAAATAGATCACAATAACTCATAGTCATGGAGATGGAAAAGAGAAAGGAGAAGTAAAGAGAATAACAAAGCTAAGGGGAGTGATCCTCCAAGCTCCAATCCTCCACCAAGGTGAAGAGAGACTCCAAACTTGGTCATTTCTGATTCCTTCTGGTCTGAAATGCTAAAACCTGGCCGCACCTTTCTAAAATATAACCTAACTCCCATTAAAAATCGATGTAACAGTTTTTATAGGGCTCAGAAAATAGGGTCACGCCACGGTATTCAACTATCTACGCCGCGGCACGTTACATGCGTAGCTCTCTAACTTTGGATGCAGGAGAGGCTCACGCCATGGCATTCAAATGCCACGCCGCAGCATGACAAGCTGATACTTGCACTAAGCTTTCTCTTGCAATGCTGGTCCAAATATGAAATGATTCACTTAGTTAGAACCTTACCTGCCATAGAGAAATTTCTAATTCAATAATCAGTGCAAATGTACTCAATATATCCTAGAATCAAACACATGTTCTCAGAATCATGATGGAAGACGTTGAAATCAAATCACACTAAACTCCTCCATTCATGCTTCAAAACAAGGACTAACTAGACAATAAAGCACAAATATGAGACTCAAATAACTACAACTTGTGAAGTTATCAGTATCCTCCAAGATATCTATAGTTGAAATTCCATGCAGCAACATCAACAATATTAACCTTGAAAAGGATCGCATTATGGTAGTTGCCAAACCTGATACAGACGAAAAACTTTACCCACTTTCTAGCATCTTGGAAACATAGTCAGAAATCATAGCCCATGACTGTGTAATCTTGCCAAGTTTGATATACTTCTAACTTCCTTCGGTTCCATAAAATAGATAAGTAAACAAAAAGTGCATAATTTTTCATTATTCCATTCCTTTCAAAATTTATCCATACATTCCAAATAATATATATTTGCAAGTTCTCAAAGGAAATTTTTTTTACCACTAAATTTGACATCTTGTATAGACATCATATGTTGATATGAGCCTAGGTAAATACCGAGATGTACCATATTCTAAGATGAAATAGACGTACTATATATGTGAGAAATATGTAAGGTAAATGTCAAATTTTAGATGTACAAATAACATAATTGTTCTCCAAGCAAACATCCTGAAATTACATGGAATTGGGAGCTTTATTAGAAACTTCTACAAATCCTTGAAGCCCTCCAAACCCCCCAAATTGCCCATTTGAAGAACAACTCACCCTCTGAAGATTAGGTCCCAATAACCTATCTTGGATTCCACATGATAAACAGATTTAATAATAAACTTACTGTTAGTACTTGGTACATGAAACCAATACCATCATTCATGGTACTAAGACGGATGCCACAAATGACTTCATGTGGTGGTAAGAAATCGTTTCTAGTGTGGACTCTTTCAACTGAGTGTCTTTTTCATTAGTCAAATCAGCCAAGTTAGCAATTAAATTTACCTCATTTAGCTGCTGAAATGGATTTGAAACTCCCAAGCTTTACGATGTTTACAGGGTAAAAGAGAAAACAAAGAAGAAAAACATATCAGAAGGAAGGTAAGAAATATATATTAAAAAATAAATATTTCCTTTGACATATTAATAAAAATTGAATATCTATGAAGTTATTGCTACTAAAACTAGTTCTACTCTTATCCAATCACTCACATCACTAATGGCATTGCTTGTAATATATTATAGATCATAATAAGTCAACAATTTATATATATTAACTGGTAAAAGTTAGACTTTAATTTTGATTTATTATTAGTGTAAAATTTTTTACATTATTAATTAATCATATATTATTATATTTATGATTTTTAAGATAATTATTATGAAGTCAAATATTTTTAATGACGCGACAATACTTGGTGGGATGATAATATAAAAATTTTTTATCTTGACATTGTATCAAAATTAAATCCTAAAAGTTAAAACCTTAACTTTTTGAGTTTTTTTCAATATATAATATTTACATTATAGTTTTAATTAAGTGTGTTAAATTATTTACAAACTGTTCCTTATAGTAAATAGTAATACAAATCAAAATAAATCTACATTAGCAAGTAGAATTCAATTACCATATTTTGAAATTAAATAGCATATATCTGTTATGTCTTTTAAGAATAGATACGTGCCAATAGAAAATTATTGACAAATTTATAACTAACTATAGGAATTATTCTTAATTATTTATTTAATTATATTTGAAATAATTCTTATAGCGTTTAGATGAATTTATAAATTTTACATTTTTAACTTCAATTCTATCACAAGGTATTGTATATTTTGTACATGGGTCTTTACCTCATGAGAGCACATTTGGACCGTTTATGCTATGTACCACAAAGTATTATATAGTGTTGATTTTTTTTTCTTCTGCATAAAGATAAAATTGAAGTTTAAATTTATAAATTTATATAAATTATCCAAGGCTTACACTACTAACCCGTTCTTAGTAGCTTATTCTATAGAATTGATTGAATATATAAAGCTAGTTCAAAGTAGCGAACGTGTATGTACCAAATTTTACTTTTAGTGTACACTATAACATTCAAAGTCAAAGAAATTCGTTTTGCACTTATTTGCTAGGCCAAAACTTTATAATTTTATATTTCTTGAGAGCAAATCCAATCACAAAAGCACCATTTTCTTTTTTATATTACCAATTACCAACTATACCAGCTATCACCTTCTAATTTACCTAGGTTCCCTTTAAAGTCCATGTTGGTTTGAAAGGATCAAATTCAAACCCCAAAGGCCAATCTATGGAAGATATAGTGCTCTACGTTACATGTTCTGATTTCTCTCAAAAATTAAAATTAAACAAATAAATTCGCTACCCAAAATAATTATGAAACAAGCAAGTTGGGAAAAGTCTAACATGGTACTAAAAGGGATGCCACAAATGACTTCACTTGGTGGTTAGAAATCGTTTCTAGTGTGGACTCTTTCATTTGGGAAAAGTCTAACATGGATCACTCAAAAGGTGGTCTATGGATGGACCATGGCCTTTTTGGCCATTGATTTATTATTTGTTGAGATTAAAATGTTAGATCTTTATATATTTTAATTAATAACACTCAGATTCGCAAAAAAAATTTAGTTAAATCACTTTTTTTTATAAATAATTGTATATACAAAAAATTTATAGATTTTAATTGGTAATATTTTCATACACCTAAATCTACATATAGATCTTTGCCTTTGCAATCTTCTGGGTATTAGCAGTTTTCCCAGCTGTGCCTTTTCTACCTATTGGGAGAACTACAGGGTCCCTGCTAGGTGTCATGCTTATGGTCATATTCCGAGTTCTTACTCTAGATCAAGCTTATGCGGCAATTGATCTCCCAATTTTTGGTCTTCTTTTTGGGACAATGATGTTTATCTTGAAAGAGCAAACATGTTTAAATACTTAGGGAAATTCCTGTCTTGGAAAAGCAAAGGACCAAGGGGCTTACTTTGTCGAATTTGTCTAATCTCTACTGTATCAAGTGCTCTTTTCACTAATAACACCTCTTGTGTTATTTTGACTGAATTCATATTGAAAATTGCAAGGCAACATAACCTTCCACCACTTTCTTTCCTACTTGCACTTGCTTCAAGTGCTAATATTAGGTCCTCAGCAACTCCAATTGGCAACACCCAAAATCTGGTTATAGCTGTTTAGAGTAAAATATCATTTGGACAGTTTTTGTCTGGTATTTCTTTAGCTATGCTCGTGGGAGTTGGAGTGAATTCTTTAATTCTCGTAATCATGTATTGGAGGTTATTATCTACTCATAATAGTACATGTTTGTATATTCCCTCACACACATTACTATCACTTACCTCATACACTTTTTAGGCTCTATACCCAAGTCTGTGTGAACCTGAGGAGTAAGAGGGGTCTCGACTTTTGTTATTGAGGGGCCTTATGCTCACATGACATTTGTTGAGACACTACTTATATTGTTACCAGTATCATGGATTAATTATATGGAGAGAGTTTATCCCTACTTGTGATTAATTCATGAGTTGGGTCCTTGTCTTTCGAGATAAGGGTTGTTAAGATCAAACGCTTACCACTAGACCAAAAGCTATAACTGTTAGTCAGGGAGCAACTTTATTTCCTTATAATGACAGCGCATAGCCCCACGTCTATAACGTGCTACAGGTGAGCATGAGGGGCTTCGCAGTGCACACATGGCGCACTAGCAAGCTGTGTTGTCAACCTCCCTTAATGTACGCCCATACGTACATGCGAGTTCTAAGGTAATTGTTAGACTCCCATAAATCCAACAGGGGCAATCTAGGGACCATGACTTTTTAGAAGTCTAGATCTGTCCTGAGGAGCCTTGCACTGATAGATTAAACATAATGACCACCAAAATTATAGTCATGACCTTAAGAAGATCCAACCCTTAGGTTCCACCTAACTAGGACACGAATGGAGCATATTTGTTCTTTATTTGTCTATTCCTCATGTCATTCATTCTTGCTTTTTTTTTAAAAAAAAATCAGCATTAAAAAAAAGAAGAAGAAAAAGATATATCACCTTGCATTTTCATTCCTAGCATTCTTAAAAAAAACAACATTAAAAAAAAGAATAAAAAATATGTCATCTTGCATTTTTATGACATTCCTAGCATTAAACAAAAAGAGAAAAAATACATCATATAGCAATTTTCATGTCATTCCAATATTCTTAAAAAAAAACAAGATACATTATCTTGCATTTTCATGGCATTTCTAGCATTCTTAAAAAAAATCATCTTGCATTTTAATGACATTCCTAGCATTCTTAAAAAAAAATAGCATTAAAAAACACAAAAGAATAAAAAATACATCATCTTACCTTTTCATGACATTCTAGCATTCTTAAAAAAAAAGATACATCATCTTGCATTTTCATGACATTCTTAGCATTTTTTTTAAAAAAATACACCATCTTACATTTTCATGACAGTCATAGCATTATAAAACAAAAAAAATATATATACATCATCTTACATTTTTATGACATTCTTAGCATTCTAAAAAAAAGAAAGAAAGAAGAGAAAATGTTTTCATCACAAAGTTCATTCATTTCATCTTATGCATCCTATGCATTTAATCTCATTCTTTGTTTAATGTTATTTTGTTTTGATAAATCAAACTGGTTCAGGAACCATTGCGCGACCTAGGAAAGAAGACGTCAACCAAACCTGAGTTCACAACACAAGGCCTCGAGCAAGGCTTATAGCAATGGCAGCCGAGAACGAAGGCAGAAACTTGAGTATGGAAGTCGATGAGGTGAAAGAGAGGATGAATGAAATGACAGAGTCTCAGAGAAGAATGAAGGAAATGTTGTTGGCCATGAGGGAGACTCTCTCACCTTGATTGGGGCGGCCGGGGGCATAGGACTGATTGGGGCATATCCACACCCGCCAACTATCACTTCTATGAGGGCAAACCCTGAGACTACCACTGAGATTGTCATAAAATTTAATGGGTTGGAACTTAGACTAATTGTCATGAGAATGAGATTGATGAAGTTTTAGTATGTTTTTAGTGCTAAGAAATTGTACTTTAAATAATTTAGGAAAAATTGTCTTTAAGAATATAATTGAACATTAGCAAAGATAGGATTAAAATTTATTATAGGAGGTAGTGTAGTGAATTCCTAATCCTAAGTCTTTAAATCTTTGTTAAACCTCATCTTTTCTAGTCTTAATTGTTTACTTTATTGCTT
The DNA here is from genome assembly GCA_029884605.1 of Ormosia emarginata. Lineage (NCBI taxonomy): Eukaryota > Viridiplantae > Streptophyta > Magnoliopsida > Fabales > Fabaceae > Ormosia > Ormosia emarginata. Next base: position 23,170,974 of record JAQQTP010000085.1, read on the forward strand.
TGTTTTTCATCTTAATTTTAATTGAGCTTTTACTATCGATTTTACTCGCTTAAATAATCAAAGTTGTCGTAAGAGTTAGTAATTAACCGATCCTCGTGAGAATAATCTTATTTAACTATTTGTATGATCCGTGCGCTTGCGGAAAGTCCACAACAAATTCCTTCTTTTGGATACACCATTGTGTTGTGGTGTTCCTGGAGGTATCCACTGTGATTAAATTCCATTTTCGTTTAGATAATCAAGAAAATTGTCACTAAGATATTCTCCTCCTCTATCAGATTTGAGTATCTTGATACTCTTACCAAGTTGTTTCTTAACTTCACTACAGAATCTTTTGAACATTTCAAATGACTCGGATTTGTGTTTCATAAGATACACAAAATCCTAGACATATCATCAATAAAGGTGATAAAATAATAATATCCTCATTTGGCTTGAATTTTCATGGGCCCACAAACATCTATATGAATTAGACTTAATAATTCAAAAGTTTGCCCTTAGTTTTCAATGAACGGAGATTTAATCATTTTTCTTTTGAGACAAGATTCATAAGTTGTATATGATTCATAATCATAATAGTCAAGATAACGTTCTTTGTGTAACTTGTTAATTCTTTTCTCTCCTATATGACCAAGTCTATAATGCCAAAGGTATGCACGATTTACTTGATTGTCTGTTTCTTCTTTAAGACCAGAAACATGCATAATCGGTTTTACATTCACATCAAGTAAGACATAAATACTATGTTGGAGATAGTCATTCACATATAAATCATCATTATGATAAATTAAGCAAATACTATTATTGAAAACAATGTGAAAATCACGCTTGTCTAACATAGAAATTGAAATAACATTCGAAACAAATTTTGGAACATAATAACAATTCTCCAACACCAATATTCTGCCAGTAGGCATTATTAAAGAAATTGATCCTACAGCTAGGGCCGTAACATTTGCACAATTCCCAACTTGAAAACTAATTTATCCTTTTTTCAACCTTTTACTTATTTGTAGCCCCTACAACATATTGCAGATATTAAAACTACTATCAGTATCTAATATCCACATTGAAGAATCAGTAACAGTTAAGAAATCATGAAAACATTTTTCATTAAAGTCTCACTTTGTTTCTTTTCTTTCATAGAAGTAAGAAACTTCTTGAAATTTCTCTTTCAATGACCTTTCTCCTTACAGAAGAAACATTCAATATCAGACTTGTCTGGCTTATTTTCTTTAACCTTGGGTTTGGTCACACCACCTTTAGGTGCAAAGGGTTTCCTTTTCGGCTTATACATATCATTACCCTTCTTTTTAGAGGATTTACTAACTATCATGACAGTTCCTTTCTTCTTCTCATATGCAACTTGATTTTTATAATCAATCAATAAATTGAGCATCTCATGAAGTTCACAACTTATTTTATTCATGTTGAAGTTAACATTGAATTGTGAAAATGATTTAGGAAGTGACTGCAAGATCAAATCTTGAGAAAGCTCTTTTCCAAGTTTGCACCCCAACTTCTCAAGTTGTTCAATAAGATCAATCATCTTCAGAACATGGGGGCCAACTGGAGAGCCTGCAGTCAATGCGAACCTAAACAAATTTTTGGACAACTGATACCTAGCTGTCCTGATTTGTCCACCATACATCTTCTTAAGATGTTCAATGATCGCAGATGGATCCATATCCTCATGTTGCCTTTGAAGCTCGAAACTCGTTGATGTCAGAATGATGTATTTGGCATTAAGACATTCTTCCAAGTACTTCTCATAAGTCTTACTTACTTCAGCATTTTCTTTGTTAGTAGATTCATGAGAGCTGCGGCCCGGGGTTACTTGCCCGTCAAAAGTGTGGGGTGATTTGCCAGGCTTATTGATCACATCGATAAGTTTTTCATGCATAAGAACAATTCTTAAATTGCGGTACCAATCATCATAATTGGCCTCAACCAGTTTGCTAGTATCAAGAATGCAGCGTAGTGATAATAAAGACATGTTGAGAAATCTAAAACAAGAAAAGAAAACATAAGAGCACATTTTCAATTATCATAAAGATATGAGCTTTTTATCTAAATGATATTTCCACTAACTACATTACTATTAAGGTAGTTTCAGAAATCTCTATTTCTCTTAGTGGTGTTAAGAAATCCCTTAAAAATATACATATGATTGAGCCCTTTGGTAGTCAAGTTGTTTTTCATGTATATATATTTTAAAGTAAATAATTTTGTATCACATACAACTTTTAAAAAATAATTTCACACCATATAGTTTTTTGGTTGTCAGGTCATACTTATTGGTATTAATGAATTAAACTTTATACTCCTCCGGTAGTCTAGACGTTTTATATAAATTAATTCCTTCTATGTATATGCATCACATGCAATAAAAATAAAATAAAAATTATCTATTTTATCCTTTAAACCATGTTTTATCATATAAAATTTTCAAAAGTCACAGAGATGCATATTACAAGTAAACTAACTCACAATTGAAATTAACAAACCAATGGCACACTTCAAGAAAAAACACACAAGTGAAACTAGCCATAAATATAATTTGTCACCTCAACAAACCAATGTCACGCACATAGTATGCTTCAAGTATACTAACGCATAAACTCATAAATATAATTTGTCACCTTATGCGTAAAATTAGTCATGAATAAATTATTATATCACTTATAAATTAAATTCATAAAAGTAGTGTATAATTTCAAATTATACTTAAGCACACGAGTGAGCAGTGCACATAACAATTATGCACAAATGGCATCGCAGGAAAAATAATTCATTATTTAAATCATGCATCTACTTCACAAATTCATGAATTATAATTTTAGTAATACAATTTAAACACAAATAACATCGCTCTGATACCACTAAAAGGATTGCATAGTAATCAAGAAAATGCAGTAGAACAACGTAATAGTAATCCAAAATAATTGTTTTGTGTTTAAATTTATTCTAATACTATGAAGATAAATTCAGAATATCTAGTAAAAGGTTTTTGATACTTTAAAAAATTTCTTTGATTATACAAAAATTTTATGCGTATTCACAATGAGACCTAAGTCTTACTATCAACTCCTTTAAACATGAAACTTACACAAAAAACCTGAGAATAAAAATCAGAGTAAAAAAATATGTTTTATGTTTTTAATATATCAATATATTTTGAAATTTCTTTGTTGTATATTTTAAATAGTCATAAAATTTATTTTATTTATTTATTAAAAAAATAAATAACGTGTAGCATGTCACCAAATCCTATCTAACGTGTTGTTCACCTCATAGGCAACATATCAAATCTTAACTATTAAGATTTAAACCATTGGCTGCTGATTGGTGCATATCACCACGTTGTTGACTTTAAAATATAAAATGGTTGTGCAGCATGTTGCTGCCTGGTTCATGTCTACAGCGTTCGTATCCTGTAAAACAGAAAATGGTTGTGCAACTTGTTAAGTCCGATCCAATTGGACTGTTGACCATGTTGTGCAGCTTGTTAAGTCTTATCCAATAAGATTTAAAATATCAGGGGCCACAACGTTTAAAAACTTTTGATTTTTCTTTTTTAAATAGAATTTTTTCAGGTAATTTTGTCATATATTAATTATATTTTAAGTGTTAAAAAATATAATAATATTCTATTTTAAAAAAAATTATTTATTTGATTAAATTAAATTCTTTAATTTAATTATCAAATAATAAATTAAATAATTCTTTAATAAAGATTAGAATACTCATTAGCCATACACCTCTATAAGTTCAATACTAAGCGATAGTAAATTAGTCGAACTAAATTATTAATTAAGATTGAAATTTAACAACATTCTTTAACGATGAATAACATAAAATAATATATTTTCTTTCTCAATTAAGTCGATTCAATGATCATATCTTCATATACATCATTTATATATGTGAATTAATAAATAAAATATATTAATCTTTATTTAATAGAAACAATAATACATATATTGATCTATCCACGATTCTAATATCATATTCTCAATAATCTTACGATTAAAAATACTTTAAATTAAATTATAAATAAAAATTTGTCTCTTATTATCATAATCTTTATTATAATAACAAGTGCTTAAATTTAATTAAACACTTTGTCATATTAATTAAATAATAAAATAATAAATATGACAAATAAAATCAATAATAAATTAAATATCATGTTATTTATCAAAATAAAATAATTATAATATATTTTAAAAATTACACAATATATTAAATTTAGGCATACCAATTTTTCTTATCAGGTGAATCAATCACCTTCAATCCCAAAATCTGCATTTATCTCATAGCCAAATACCTCATACTTGGGTTTCCAAGATACTTGGAATTTAGCATTCCCACAAAGGAACCTGTTTATCTGTACAACTAAGTGAAGCTTCTTCTTAAAGTAAAAAAAAAAATCAACAATTTATAATTTTTCCTTCATTTTCAGAGGAACCAAACAAATGGGGTAATGAAAATAACTACCAAATTGGAACTGATTCAGTGAAGAGAGAGAGAGAGAAGTAAATACCAGAGACCAAAAGCACCAATGGCGAAGAGAGTGGACCAAGTGCCCCAGTGGTCGTCGGGGGATATGATAGGGTGTTTCAGCTGTGACCTCACTGCAACATTACTTCGATTTCAAAGAGGTTTCTTCGACAAAAACGAGGGCAACGTTGGTGCGGTCGTGCTTTGAGGCAGTGGAAAAATGGGGTGAGGGTTCTGTGCAGAGAACAGTGGAGTGACAAGTGGCGCGATTGGAATGGCTGCGACAGAGATAACGGTGAGCGCCGGCATTCTGAAGGCAGCCAGTTCCACTTTTATGCTTTAGCAATTGTACTTTCAAACAGTTTGTCGTGTAAATTATTTTAATTTTTAAAGTAGGTGTAATAATGCCCAATTTTTTTAACATGGGTATAAAAAAAAAGTAACGATATTTAAACATCATTTTCTTTATACTATTCTTATACAACTTTTTTTAAAAGTAATAAAATAAATAAAACGTATATTACAAGACACATTTTCTCTATTTTTATTTCCTAAACAAATAAGATGAAAATAATAATGTAATTATTTTGACATGCAAATAACATTCTTCATAAAAAAAGATTTTATGCCTAAATATTTGATGGTCCACAAGAATTAAAAAATGAAGAAATTTTGACTCCCAGAACTTTGCTTGGAAGCTAAGTTTCTGTTTTCGGCCTTTATCCTCCAGGCTGCATAACATATATGATAGAGGGTCACGTTTCATCATGTGGCTATAACTGGTCATAGTTTTCAGCTCTGCTGCAATTCTCTTCCACCAATTCTCAATCAAGAAAAAGAGACTCTTTTAGAAAGTTATAGCTTTTCGTGTACATAACATGAATCCAGTCCAGGGACAGCAAATCGAAGTGAGCTTTCAAGTTTGACTGCAGCCCATAACAGATTTTTCAAGGTAAGATTATTAGATTATGAATGTAAGATGTGTGGTACACCTTTGTGTTGTTTTTCTTTTCCAGTTTTCTTGGAGTAAATGTTATATAAGATGATATCTTTGATGATAATTTGCAGAACACGTTTACCATAATAATAACATAAAATTAAAATGAAACAATAAGGATATGGGACTACATGTCTATCTTATTGAGATTGAATATGATAAGTTTTTTTTTTTTAAATATTATTATTGATTTAGCTTAATAAGGTTTGTTATACATACTCTAACTGTTTTAATTCAGCATAGAATAACAGTGGTAAGAGCATAGAGACTTGCATTTTCCGAAAGAAGTCGTTGAAATTGAATCGTTCACTTCTATTTTCTTTGCAAACTATAAATTTGTGCTTTTTGAGAGTTAAGAAAATTTCTCATTATAGCCCGATTTTGTTAGAATCTACTGCATATTTTTTGCTCAACGTTGACTTTCTGTCACTGTTTAAGCTCTGTAACATACCATGAATATATTGAACTGTCTGCTATAATACAACAATTACATATGCCCATAGTTTCAAAATGCAATATTGCGGCAGTGGCCGCAATCGCATCAGATTGCAATTGTAGTGCGAAAAAAAATTGCAAAAAAAATTCACAATATAACGGTATTGTGACCGCAACAGACCACAACGCAAGCAACAGTGCTCCGTTCTGTTCCATTTTTTCTTTCATACAAAAAATTTCAGAGTTCTTTGACAATATTCTTTCTTTTGAACAATTTCATTAAAAAAAATCAGCAAATCCCATATACTTACTTCCATTCTCCATATTACAAATCGGCAACCATTAGTTTCCTCCATCAGATCGCAAGTCTAAAGTCTGATATTAGGTGAGATCTCTTACTTCTCTCCTCCGTTTTTGTTTATGCTATGGCTTGTGAGATTTGATTAAGGGTGTTGTGAGGGGAAGACCGAAAGAGACTGAGGAAGAGGGAGACTGAGAGGGATTGACAAAGGAAGAAGAAATGGAGGTAGAGAGAGGGAGGTGCGGGACTGCCTGTGAACAGGAAATAAGAAAAGGGAGACAAAGAGAGGGGTGTGAAGGTGAACAGGGAAGAAGAAAAGGGGAGGCGTGAAGATGAACATGGAAGAAGAAAAGGGGGCTGTGACGGTGAAGGGGGCGTGAGGGGCTGAAATGTATTTGGGATTTTGGGGAAAATAGGCAGCTGAGTGGATACTTAGGGAAGCGGGATTTGGGAAAAATTGGAAAAGAGTGGGAAAAATTAGTGAGAAATGTTAAGATTTTGACGGGAGAGAGAAAGTGAAAATAATTAAGAGAAGAGGGAATTTGAGAAAAATTGTGGAGTCTAAAAATTTTGATGGTGAAAAATTGGAAAAAAAGAAGCATATGTTATTGGGCATTAGGGATAATGATTGTTAATCAAACTTTATGATAATTACGTTAATTAATTAATTCTTGGTTTTAAAAAATAAAATTAGTAGCTTAAAAAAGATAATTAATAGTCTATATTATAACAATAATTATGTTATTTTGGTTATGAATTAAATTTTAATTATTTTTTAAGATAGTAGAAAATTTTATTAAATGAGTAAAAATTTATAATACATTATAAATAAGGATATATGAAGAGTTATAATAATTATAGAATATTTTCTTACATTTTGTGCAAGTTTAAAAAAAATTCACGCCGCAACGATCGCAATCCGCATCGCAGCAGCTGCAATGCTCGCAACCGCAGCGATCGCAACTGCGACCGCAACCGCAATTTAAAACCATGCATATGCCTTTGTCCATGTGCTCCACCTGCTTGATCACTAATCTTCATTGACACTAAAGATTCGCATTATTCCAGTCTCATAGTAGTAGATTGAATGAGAAATGTGTCTCAAAAGTTGGATTTTCATGCATTCTTATTATCCAATTGGTTTTTCATGTTCAGGAAATTTCATTCCACCAGACTAAACTATTTTGTGTTATTTGTTAAAGGCATAGAGGTGGTGTTTTTAATCTTTGATTGGAACTGATTGTTGCTTGTTTAGCCACAAGAATGGCACTGGCTCCTATGCCAAAAGTTGTCCTAGGTTCAATTGCCTTTGCAATCTTCTGGGTATTAGCAGTTTTCCCAGCTGTGCCTTTTCTACCTATTGGGAGAACTGCAGGGTCCCTGCTAGGTGCCATGCTTATGGTCATATTCCGAGTTCTTACTCCAGATCAAGCTTATGCTGCAATTGATCTCCCAATTCTTGGTCTTCTTTTTGGGACAATGGTTGTCAGTGTTTATCTTGAAAGAGCAGACATGTTTAAATACTTAGGGAAATTCCTCTCTTGGAAAAGCCTAGGAGCAAAGGACTTACTTTGTCGAATTTGTCTGATCTCTGCTGTATCGAGTGCTCTTTTCACCAATGACACCTCTTGTGTTGTGTTAACTGAATTCATATTGAAAATTGCAAGGCAACAAAACCTTCCACCCCATCCTTTCCTACTTGCACTTGCTACAAGTGCTAATATTGGGTCCTCAGCGACTCCAATTGGCAACCCCCAAAATCTGATTATAGCTGTTCAGAGTAAAATATCATTTGGACAGTTTTTGACTGGTATTTGTTTAGCTATGCTCGTGGGAGTTGGAGTGAATGCTTTAATTCTTGTAACCATGTATTGGAGGTTATTATCTACTCATAAGGATAAAGAGGGTCGAGTTGCAGAAGTTGTAGCAGAAAATGAGGATAATTCCCAAGAAATGATTCCCCTTCTAGAATCTGTTAATGTTCAGAACTCTCCTCATGTTCAGACTCTAACAAACCGATATACTCCAAGTGAAAGTGAAATTCAAGGGGTCCCTAGTAGCACATCAGGGATACTGTGGAAATCTTGTGTTTACACTATCACATTAGGAATGTTGATTGCAATGCTTCTAGGTTTAAATATGTCATGGACTGCAATTACAGCTGCACTAGTTCTGGTGGTTCTTGATTTCAAAGATGCTAGGCCATGCTTAGAGAAGGTAAGACCTATAAACACATCCTCTTGTTTAAAATCTCTTTTTATCCCTTTTCCCCTTGAAACACTAGCTACTCTTATTCTGGTGCCAGTTGAACTTTGTACAATCTCTTAGAATGATTTTTCTTCTTGGAACAGGTTTCGTATTCACTTTTGGTATTCTTTGGTGGAATGTTTATCACAGTAGATGGCTTCAACGAAACTGGAATTCCAAGTGCTCTGTGGGACTTGATGGAGCCCTATTCTCAAGTAGATCGTGCCAGTGGAATAGCAATACTTGCTCTAGTTATAGTTGTCCTATCAAATTTGGCTTCAAATGTACCGACTGGTAAGTGGGTGATTCTCCTGCCAAAATAATTTCATCATCTATTTTCTGTTTACTCTTTCATTTTTATTTTTTTATTTTAGCTTTTGCTTTTCTGTTCCCCATGTCATATGAGTTTTGTTAACATTGAATGCATCAACTTGTTAGAGTAGGAACCTTACTTGTAAAGTCTGCTTTCTCCATGTTCACTGAGTTGATTCTTGAAATGCTCTTGGTTGCAAATTTCGCAACAAAATATGCAAAACAGGAACTAGTAAGGAACTTGCATACATGAGTTGTTTGCAGAAATCATTAAAGCACTTGAATGTCTTCATTAAGCTTTTTCAAAGTCAAGGGAGGGCTTAGACACTGTGAATATTGTAGCTTCTGTCCTTTATGATTTGCAACATACTAGTGGTGGAAAATTGTGTGTTAAGAGAACCAAGCAAAAAAACAAAAAGTCCAAGAAGATACATGCAGTAATAGTACAAAATTTGTTAATAAAATGTCTGCATAAGTTCTAGCTGCACAATATTGAGAATGAGCTAGCCTTTATAGCATATATATTTGAAATTTAAGTGCACCACTGATGGTTGGCTTCTGTTTTTATAATAAATGACTGAGCATGTTACAGCTGCAACAAGTTGATTTCATAAAAGGCCATGGCTTTATGGCACTTAATACTCCCATACATAAAAAGAAAAGTTAAGATTCAGAAATTTTTTAGCTGGACAGTTTTTGCGAAACACCAACCAGTAAATTAGTAAACCTTTACTGCTGATCTATTCTGTGAATCTGTGATCCACTTCCAACCCAAAACAGCAGCTATGTTCTCTTGCACAAACTTGCGAATCATGGAAAACTTGAAAAACTACCAGTTGATGTGTTGCCAAATGTTCATCAGCTTATATAATGTTCTATTTTTAATACTAAAACTCAGCAATTCAGTGTAATAAAAATTTAGGATTAGGATCTTTGACTCATCTGTTTATAAAGAACAAGAAAGAAGAAAAAAAAAATTCCAAGTAACTAATTCCATACCCACAAAGTGGACTATGGTCCTGAAAGTTTCTTCATATCATTTTGAGGTATAGTCAGTGGTGGATTCTGCAAATTCCTTACTCAATGATTCTATATTTTTTTCCAAGAACTGAATATATGTGGTTATATCAACCATAGGATCGGAGAACTGAAGGGTTCTACCACATTCTCAAACATCCCAAAACATGCGTATGAACATTAGTTTTGGCACAAGAAGAAGCAAGAAACCCTGTTGTGACTGGAACAAATATACATTGCAAAGTGGAGGATATTTACAGTGAATTGAGTGTCCATAATATCTGTTAGATTTTTTTTATTTTCACTTTTCCTGAAGCTTGGGGCTTGAAGAAATATTTAATCAGTCTTGTACAGGTTCAAACACAAATAAATATACTTATATATGCACTTTTGTCCCCCCCCCCCCCTCTCACACATACACGCTTTATTTTGATCTGAAAGACATAGTTTTTCATTAATCAAATTTTTAAAATTTGACTTTGACTTTCGTTTTGGATTGATATATTTTTCACTCATGAAAAGGGAGGGAAAATGAAAAGGACAAGGAGCATTTTAGGAATATTGTGTTCTTAATATGAGGAGGGGCAATGCAACACTGTTATACTAATTCAAGAGAACATGAACAATCAACTAACGTATTAAATACAAGTGTTATTCTCGATACAATTGTTATGACTTAAGTCCACAAGAAGAATACAACCCAAAAAATTAGTTTATTATGTGGGAGAGCCTTATAGCTTTAAGTTCCACATTAAACTTTTTTATTTACTCAATGTGAGACTCATGGCAACAATTCACAAGTAAGTTAAGGTTCTAAACCTTCAAACAAACAGTTAAATGGAAGATTTGTTCCTCAAAATTGTAGTTATTGGCTTTTTTGTTATAATAGAAAGGCATAGTTGCAAAGAACCTTGATTGCAATTTTCCTGAAAAAGTGCAGTGTTGGATATTCTTTAAAATTTTAGACCGTGATTGATCTAAATTGCAGTTTTATACTCTCAAGAAATATTCCCCAAAAGTTTTCACTTCTTGTCATGCACAAAAAGAACATTCATTGCACATAATGGAGTTATAATTATGTAAATGTGCACAACATAATGAGATATAGTATATAGTTCACTTTCTTTCTTTGAAAAGTTTAAAAACTTTTTACAAAAAATATCTAAGTTAAATCCATATACATTCTAACATCAGTCATAATTCATTTATTTTCCTGTCAAAACTGTTTTTTACCTGATATTGTCACAACAGTAAGCTAAACTGATATCCACCTTTATGTGAGCCACTTTGATCGTATGTATCCTTTACCAATCTTCTTCTGTTTATATTTTCTAGTTCTATTGCTTGGAGCTCGAGTCGCAAAATCAACTGCTGCAATTTCCACAGAAGATGAGAAGAAGGCATGGCTCATCTTGGCTTGGGTCAGCACCATAGCAGGGAACCTCTCACTATTGGGATCAGCTGCCAACTTGATAGTGTGTGAACAAGCTCGCCGAGATCCAAAGCTTGCATACACATTAACCTTCTGGAGCCATCTGAAATTTGGCCTTCCTTCCACTCTTATAGTCACTGCTATTGGTTTGACACTCATAAGATGATAATGAATTTATTGAACTCCATAGAGTCTTCTTGTAGAAATTCACACAAAAAGCAAAGTCAGTTTATGTCAATATATTTTATTTTTATTATTTTTTTGGTACATCATGTCAATATAGTTTAACTTAAGGGTATATGAGAAATTATATGTAAATGAATATTGAATTTTCTTTGTTTTGATAATTCATGTCAAATAAGTGAATGATTATGATGATTCTGAAAGTTGACAAGTGATGCTTTGAATCTCAAGTTTGAAGGGAAAGGAAAAGAACCAATCTGATTTTGCATCTGACATTGTGGTTGTGGTATTTTCGTCAACTATGGTTTCATTTTGTATCAGATAACTAAACGAGAATTTTAGAGTGGACTACAAGTTCAAGTGTTAAACTTAAACATAGATATCTAAGACCTATTTCTTTATGTTAACAGAACTTGTTTTTCTCACTTCTTATTAATTAATTTATAAAAATAAAGGTAAAGAAAAATTTAGAGAACAAACGAAACGAATAAAATTGTAGAAACTCGAAAAAGAGAAACATATAATTTGTTTACTGTTCAAATTATAGCTTGGTGGTTGGTCAACTACTTAAACAAATGGTGGTGGCCTAGATGGTAAGGGCGAACCACCACCTTCGAGTAAGAGTCATTGTCTTGATATTAGATACGATTCATCACTGACCTTCAATGAGATAAATTTAATTTTATCAAGAATCTAGTCTTAAGCTTGTTTACCAAGTGATCAAATTAAAAATTCAAATGACGCCTCACATATGTAGCATAGGCTGTGACTACTTTAACTATTACCCTTGTGTCTTTCTTATTTTAATTACATGCATTTAAATTTTTTGTTAGTAATTTTTTTTGTGGTCAAATTATATGTTAGTCCTTACAATAATTAATTCTCTTAAATTCATTATACCATTAAGTTGTTGGACCATCTAATAAGTCTGAAAAAGGAGATTGTCAGCCAATGCAAACCATACAGGCCCAATAAACCCAAAAAGAGATCAATAAGCCCTGCATGGTCAGAGGGCAAAATCATTGGCCTAATGATGAAGACAAACTTCTGAAGCTTCAAAGTTCAAACGCTCGAGCTGAAAATCTCCCAAATCTCGCCCCGCTTAGATGCTCAGAATCCAGTCCATGACCAACGTCCCTATAGCGGGTTCTTGGTCTGACTAGATGTTGGGGATCCTTCCCCAGACCTTGTTCAAACACACAATGATAAAAGCTAGCTATGTTCATCTTCTAAGGCTCATATAATTTGACTTAGCATCATAGTGTTCTTGTTGGTACTCTCGGACCATGCTGCACCAAGGTGCAACGCCTGGACGACAAAAAAGAACAATTATGCCTTTCTTGGAGAGACATTTATTATTCGACTCAAAAATTACCCTCGTAATATCTTAGCATAAAATTGAAAGAAAAAATCAACCAAAACTAAGAGTTAAGAAGCACTTATATATATATATATATATATATATATATATATATATATATATATAAAGGGTAGAAATTAATTATACTTAGTGTAAGTAAAAAAAATTTACACTTAATCTTACACATTTTATTTTATTGTGATCATGTGATTATAATAAAAAATAAATGGTAGTCACGGAATCACAATAAAATAAAAGGTATAAAATTAGGTGTAAGTCTTTTTTACTTACACTAAGTGTAAGTGAATCTCTTCTCATATATATATATATATATATATATATATATATATATATATATATATATATATATATATATATACCTTTTATTTTATTATGATCATGTGATTACGATAGGAGTTAAATGGTAGCCACAAGATCACAATAAAATGAAAAGTATAAAATTAGGTATAAGTCTTTTTTACTTACATTAGTTGTAAGTGGACCCCCTCTCATATATATATATAGGAGGGGATCTACTTACACCAAGTATAAGTCTTAAGACGTACACTCAATATCTTACCATTAAATTTATTTTAATTTAATAGTTCTAAATCATTTAATTAAATGATGAGAGAGAATAATAAATACTGATATTAAATAAAGAGAGAAAATAATGAAATGTGATATATTAATAAAGAAAAAATTCAATTATCAAGGCTACTTATTAATTTAAAAATAATTTTTATTAAAAATATGTGAAAGTTATACCATAATATCACATTTTATTAAAAAATATAATTTTAATGAAAAATTAAACACGTATAGAGGAAATATAATATTATTTAAAAATATAATTTTTAACGTATTTATCATGAAAAATTAATTAACACCTTTAAAACTTAGTATATAAATTTATTAAAAATAATTTTTTTTATACAAATATCTAAAAAGTTAGACATTATAAATATTATAAATGAATAAAATGTAAATATTGTATAATTATTTGATACTAATAAAGTATAATTTTAAATTTTTTAAAGTAATCCTTATAAATTTAATTTTTCCAATTTTGTCCTTCTATTGGTGTATTGTCTAAAAATATGTTTAAATATATTTTTATTGACTGTGATTCTTTTTTTTATTTTGATTCTAATATTACTCAGTGTTAGTGTATCGTACTGACTCTGCATCATATTAATTAAGTGTGTTTAGAATGATAAAATAAGGTCTACGTAACAAAATAAAATTCATTCTTAAGTGGCACACTAACAAAAAAATAAGATTGATAAAAAATAAAACTTATGAAAACTACTTTAAAAAAATTGAAGTTATTGTAAAAACATATTTAATTCTTTATCTTTTTAACACTTATAGCTACTACTAGTAGTAATATATATATACTACGCTTTCGTAGTCTCGTAGATCACTAACAAATCAACAACCATTGGTTTTTTGTTTTACTTGTCAAATTTGCCACAAAAATGTCAATGAGATTAATGGTTTAGGTACAACAAAGTTTTGTTAAAACAAAACAAGAAAAAAATGGGTGAACTCTCATCTCATTTTTATTTCTAAAATTGTTAGCATTGATTATACTAATTTTTAATTTAAAAAAATAGTATAGTAGTTTTTGAAATTATAATCCATAAAGACTAATAATTAAAAAATAATAGTAGTTTTTTTATGATTAACTTTCACTTATTTTTAATAAAATTTATTTTTAAAATTAATAAGTAGATTTGATAATTGAATTTTTTTATTAATATATAACGTTTTATTATTCTCTCTTTATTTAATGTCAGTATTTATTATTCTCTCTCATTATTTAATTAAATGATTTAAAATCGCTAAATTAAAATAAATTTAATAATAAGAGATTGAATAAAACATATACTTAGTGTAAATAAATTCTATCCCTAAATGTATTATTTTGAGATCGTTGCATTTTTAACATCTTGCACGACTTTACATATGTTTAAAATTGAATAAAGTACCTACGGCTAATCAAGAATTACTCTTAATTTATGACGTACAAATATAGATATGGGGCAAGGATACACATGACACTAATATGTAAATATGACAAATTCTAAAATTTATGAGTTTCAATTTTTATACAACACTTTTATTATATTCTTCGTATACTATTTTTTATGAATAAAAGAATAAAAAATATACTTCTCGATATATATTTTCTCTTCTTTTTTACCAATGTAAAATGGTGCATGGAAAAAATGGTATATCATCATCATTTTTCAAAATTTATAAGACACAATTCAACTAAAATATAATATATAAAATTAACATAATACTAATATAAAATCATAAATCTAAATTAGAATAAATACATCAATGTTTCATAACTTATCTTTAATCTTTGTAATAAAATAAAATATTATAATTTATCAAATTATTGTGGTATTCCATTTACATTGATACAATCATTCAAAAAAACTAAAAAATATAGATTAAAAATATCTAAAAGTATTTTAGAAATATCATATATATATATATATATATAGGGAGAGGGTTTACTTATACCTAGTGTAAGTGAAAAGACTTATACTCAATCTTACATCATTCATTTTATTTTGATCAGTATATTTAATGAGATAAATGATAGTATATGATCAAAATAAAATAGAGAAAGATAAGATTGAAGATAAGTTTTTTTTACTTACATTAAGTGTAAATGTATCCTTCCTCATTATTTTAATTTTTAAAGTAGGTGTAATAATGCCCAATTTTTTTGATATGAATGTAAAAAAAAAAAAAATGGTATTTACACATTATTTTTTTATATTATTTTAACATAACTTTCTTTTAAAGTAATAAAACAAATTAAACATACATTACAAGACACATTTTCTCTATTTTTATTTCCTAAACAAAGAAGATGTAAATAATGATGTAATTTTTTTGATGTCCAAATAACATTTTTCACAAAAAATTATTTTATGCCTATAATTTGATGGTCCATAAGAATTAAAAAATGAAGAAATTTTTACTCCCAGAATTTTGCTTGGAAGCTATTACTGAAGTTGCTGTTTTTGGCCTTCATCCTCCAGGCTGCATAACATATATGATAGAGGGTCACGTTTCATCATGTGGCTATGACGTGTCATAGTTTTCAGCTCTGCTGCAATCTCTTCCACCAATTCTCAATCCAGAAAAAGAGACTCTTTCAAAAAGTTATAGCTTTTCATGTACATAACATGAATCCAATCCAGGGACAGCAAATCGAAGTGAGCTTTCAAGTTTAACTTCAGCCCATGAAAGATTTTTCAAGGTAAGATTATTAGATTATGAATGTAAGATGTGTGGTACACGTTTGTGTTGTTTTTCTTTTCCAGTTTTCTGGGAGTAAATGTTATATAAGATGATATCTTTGACGATAATTTGCAGAACACGTTTACCATAATAATAACATAAAAATAAAATGAAACAATAAGGATATGGGACTTCATGTTTATCTTATTGAGATTGAATATGATAAGTTTTAAAAAAAAATATTATTATTGATTTAGCTGAATAAGTTTGTTATATATACTCTAACTGTTTTAATTCCGCATAGAATAACGGTGGTAAGAGCATAGAGACTTGCATTTTCCGAAAGAAGTCGCTGAAATTGAATCGTTCACTTCTATTTTCTTTGCAAACTATAAATTTGTGCTTTTTAAGAGTTAAGAAAATTTCTCATTATAGCCCGATTTTGTTAGAATCTACTGCATATTTTTTGCTCGACGTTGACTTTCTGTCACTGTTTAAGCTCTGTAAGACTATAACATACCATGAATATATTGAACTGCCTGCTATAATACAACAATTACATATGCCTTTGTGCATGTGCTCCACCTGCTTGATCACTAATCTTCATTGACACTAAAGATTCGCATTATTCCAGTCTCATAGTAGTAGATTGAAGGAGAAATGGTGTCTCAAAAGTTGGATTTTCATGCATTCTTATTACCCAATTGGTTTTTCATGTTCAGGAAATTTCATTCCACCAGACTAAACTATTTTGTGTTATTTGTTAAAGGCATAGAGGTGGAGTTTTTAATCTTTGATTTGAACTGATTGTTGCTTGTTTAGCCACAATGATGGCACTGGCTCCTATGCCAAAAGTTGTCCTAGGTTCAATTGCCTTTGCAATCTTCTGGGTATTAGCAGTTTTCCCAGCTGTGCCTTTTCTACCTATTGGGAGAACTGCAGGGTCCCTGCTAGGTGCCATGCTTATGGTCATATTCCAAGTTCTTACTCCAGATCAAGCTTATGCTGCAATTGATCTCCAAATTCTTGGTCTTCTTTTTGGGACAATGGTTGTCAGTGTTTATCTTGAAAGAGCAGACATGTTTAAATACTTGGGGAAATTCCTCTCTTGGAAAAGCAAAGGAGGAAGGGACTTACTTTGTCGAATTTGTCTGATCTCTGCTGTATCAAGTGCTCTTTTCACCAATGACACCTCTTGTGTTGTTTTGACTGAATTCATATTGAAAATTGCAAGGCAGCATAACCTTCCACCCCATCCTTTCCTACTTGCACTTGCTTCAAGTGCTAATATTGGGTCCTCAGCAACTCCAATTGGCAACCCCCAAAATCTGGTTATAGCTGTTCAGAGTAAAATATCATTTGGAAAGTTTTTGACTGGTATTTTTCCAGCTATGCTCGTGGGAGTAGTAGTGAATGCTATAATTCTTGTAACCATGTATTGGAGGATATTATCTACTCATAAGGATGAAGAGGATCCTGTTGCAGAATTTGTAGCAGAAGAGGAGGTTAATTCCCATCAGTTTTCTCCAGCCACAATGTCTCATTTAACATCCTTAAATTCTCAAGAATGGAATCCCATTCTAGAATCTGTTAATGTTCAGAACTCTCCTCAAGTTCAGACTCTAAGAAACCGATCAACTCCAAGTGAAAGTGAAATTCAAAGGGTTCCTAGTAGCACACTGGATTCCACAAGAAACTCGAATGCATCAAAGGAGGGGATGAATGATATGCCTTCTCAGACAAGGGAGGAAACTAGTCCTTCAAAGGCTGTTGCAGCTGTAGATAAACCAAGAGAAGCACATGTTATGCACTCTTCAAAAGTAAAGGACTATTTAAACGCGAAATGGAAAGGGATACTGTGGAAATCATGTGTTTACACTATCACATTAGGAATGTTGATTGCAATGCTTCTAGGTTTAAATATGTCATGGACTGCAATTACAGCTGCACTAGTTCTGGTGGTTCTTGATTTCAAAGATGCTAGGCCATGCTTAGAGAAGGTAAGACCTATAAACACATCCTCTTGTTTAAAATCTCTTTTTATCCCTCTTCCCCTTGAAACACTAGCTACTCTTATTCTGGTGCCAGTTGAACTTTGTACAATCTCTTAGAATGATTTTTCTTCTTGGAACAGGTTTCGTATTCACTTTTGATATTCTTTTGTGGAATGTTTATCACAGTAGATGGCTTCAACAAAACTGGAATTCCAAGTGCTCTGTGGGACTTGATGGAGCCCTATTCTCAAGTAGATCGTGCTTGTGGAATAGCAATACTTGCTCTAGTTATAATTGTCCTATCAAATTTGGCTTCAAATGTACCAACTGGTAAGTGGGTGATTCTCCTGCCAAAATAATTTCATCATCTATTTTCTGTTTACTCTTTCATTTTTATTTTTTTATTTTAGCTTTTGCTTTTCTGTTCCCCATGTCATATGAGTTTTGTTAACATTGAATGCATCAACTTGTTAGAGTAGGAACCTTACTTGTAAAGTCTGCTTTCTCCAAGTTCACTGAGTTGATTCTTAAAATGCTCTTGGTTGCAAATTTCGCAACAATCTAAGCAAAACAGGAACTAGCAAGGAACTTGCATACATGAGTTGTTTGCAGAAATCATTAAAGCACTTGATTGTCTTCATTAAGGTTTTTCAAAGTCAAGGGAGGGCTTAGACACTGAATATTGTAGCTTCTGTCCTTTTTGATTTGCAACATACTAGTGGTGGAAAATTGTGTGTTAAGAGAACCAAGCAAAAAAACAAAAAATCAAAGAAGATGCATGCAGTAATAGTACAAAATTTGTTAATAAAATGTCTGCATAAGCTCTAGCTGCACAATATTGAGAATGAGCTAGCCTTTATAGCATATATATTTCAATTTTAAGTGCACCACTGATGGTTGGCTTCTGTTTTTATAATAAATGACTGAGCATGTTACAGCTGCAACAAGTTGATTTCATAAAGGGCCATGGCTTTATGGCACTCAATACTCCCCTACTTAAAAAGACAAGATTCAGAAATTTTTTAGCTGGACAGTTTTTGCGAAACACCAGCCAGTAAATTAGTAAACCTTTACTGCTGATCTATTCTGTGAATCTGTGATCCACTTCCAACCCAAAACAGCAGCTATGTTCTCTTGCACAAACTTGCAAATCATGGAAAACTTGAAAAACTACCAGTTGATGTGATGCCAAATGTTCATCAGCTGATATGATGTTCTATTTTTAATACTAAAAAAACTCTGATATTCTTACCACAAACAGTGTATACACTCATTTTCACACCTCATCTATACCATTCATCATACTTATTTTTTCTCATCACTTTCTCTTTCTCAATCACACACCCTTAAAAAAGGTGTATATAGTACCTACACTTCTAAAAGAGGTGTGGGATCATCTTTTTCCATACTAAAACTCAGCAATTCAGTGTAATAAAAATTTAGGATTAGGATCTTTGACTCATCTGTTTATAAAGAACAAGAAATAAGATTTTTTTTTTCCAAGTAACTAATTTCATACCCACAAAGCGGACTATGGTCCTGAAAGTTTCTTCTCCATATCATTTTGAGGTTAGTCAGTGCTGGATTCTGCAAATTCCTTACTCAACGATTCTATATTTTTTTTCCAAGAACTGAATATATGTGGTTACATCAACCATAGGATCGGAGGACTGAAGGGTTCTACCACATTCTCAAACATCCCAAAACATGCATATGAACATTAGTTTTGGCACAAGAAGAAGCAAGAAACCCTGTTGTGACTGGAACAAATATACACTGTAAAGTAGAGGATATTTACAAAGAATTGAGTGTCCATAATATCTGTCAGTTTTTTTATTTTCACTTTTCCTGAAGCTTGGGGCTTGAAGAAATATTTAATCAGTCTTGTACAGGTTCAAACACAAATAAATATACTTATATATGCACTTTTGTTCCCCCCCCCCCCCCCCCTCTCACACACACCCGCTTTATTTTGATCTGAAAGACATAGTTTTTCATTAATCAAATTTTTTAAATTTGACTTTGACTTTCTTTTTGGATTCATATATTTTTCGCTCATGAAAAGGGAGGGAAAATGAAAAGGACAAAGAGCATTTTAGGAATATTGTGTTCGTAAAATGAGGATTGCAGAGCTTAGAAAAAGGGGCAAAGCAACACTGTTATACTAATTCAACAGAACATGAACAATTAACTAAAGTATTAAAAACAAGTGTTATTCTCGATACAATTATTATGACTTAAGTCCACAAGGAGAACACAACCCAAAAAATTAGTCTATTAGGCGGGAGAGTCTCATAGGTTTAAGTTTCACAATGAGCTTCCTTATTTACTCAATGTGAGAGTCATAACAACAATTCACAAAAAAGTTAAGGTTCTCCACCTTCAAACCTTGATTGTTCTAAATTGCAGTTTTATACTCTCAAGAAATATTCCCCAAAAGTTTTCACTTCTTGTCATGCACAAAAAGAACATTCATTGCACATAATGGAGTCATAATTATGTAAATGTGCACAGCATAATGAGATATAGTATATAGTTTTCTAAACAGAATTTTTTTCACTTTCTTCTTTGAAAAGTTTAAAAACTTTTACAAAAAATATTTAAGTTAAATCCATATACATTCTAACATTAGTCATAATTCATTTCTTTCCTTGTCAAAACTGTTTTTTACCTGATATTGTCACAACAGCAAGCTAAACTGATATCCATCTTTATGTGAGCCATTTTGATCTTATGTATCCTTTACCAATCTTCTTCTGTTTATGTTTTCTAGTTCTATTGCTTGGAGCTCGAGTCGCAACCTCAGCTGCTGCAATTTCCAAAGAAGATGAGAAGAAGGCATGGCTCATCTTGGCTTGGGTCAGCACCATAGCAGGGAACCTCTCACTGTTGGGATCAGCTGCCAACTTGATAGTGTGTGAACAAGCTCGCCGAGATCCAAACCTTGCATACACATTAACCTTCTGGAGCCATCTGAAATTTGGCCTTCCTTCCACTCTTATAGTCACTGCTATTGGTTTGACACTCATAAGATGATAATGAATTTATTGAACTCCATAGAGTCTTCTTGTAGAAATTCACACAAAAAGCAAAATCAGTTTAAGACAATATATATATATATAGAGAGGATGTTACTCTGCTGAGAGGAGTGATTATTGTAAGAGGTGAGAGGAGTAAATATTGACCATTAGATCTTATATGAATGGTCAAGATTAGAACATAAATGCATGTGATTTTTTTGGTCGCATTACACATGACCTTTAAGTAACTTTTAATCTTGACCATCCATGTATGATTGTATGGTCAAGATTTACTCCTCTCACCCTCTTACAATAAAAACTCCTCTCACTAGATATGTCTCCATATATATATATATATATATGAGGGAGGATCAACTTACACCGGTGTAAGTTAATTTTTTCTTACACTCATTTTTAACTGTTAGATTCACTTTCATCTAATGGTTACTTTTAATGAAATAATCTTAGCCATTAGATGAAAGTAGAACTAACGGTTGAAAATGAGTGTAAGAGAAAAATAACTTACACTGGTGTAAATTGATCCCTCCTCTCTCTCTCTCTCTCTATATATATATATGAGGGGGGATCGGCTTACACCAATGTAAGTCTTTTTTGACTTACACTCATTTTCAATCATTAGATCCACTTTCACTAATGGTTGAGATTATTTCATTAAAAGTAATCATTAGATGAAAGTGGATCTAACAGTTAAAAATAAATGTAAGTCAAAAAAGACTTATACTGGTGTAAGTTGATCCTCTCTCTCTCTCTCTCTCTCTCTCTCTCTCTCTCTCTCTCTCTCTCTCTCTCTCTCTCTATATATATATATATATATATATATATATATATTTTGGTACAATATGTCAATATATTTTAACTTAGGGTATATGAGAAATTATATGTAAATGAATAATAAATTTTCTTTGTTTTGATCATTCATGTAAAATAAGTGAATGACTATGATGATTCTGAAAGTTGACAAGTGATGTTTTGAATCTCAAGTTTGAAGGAAAAGGAAAAGAGCTTATCTGATTTTGCCTTTGGCATTGTGGTTGCAGTATTTTCATCAACCATGCTCTCATTTTGTGTCAAATAACTAGACGGGAATTTTAGAGTGGCGTACAAGTTCAAGTGTTAAACTTAAATATAGGTATCTAGGACTTATTTCTTTATGTTAACAGAACTTGTTTTTCTCACCTCCTATTAATTAATTTATAAAAACAAAAGTAAAAGAAAATTTAGATAACAAACTAAACGAATGAAATTGTAAAAATCTTGAAAAGAAAAATACGTAATTCGTTTGCTGCTCAAATTATAGCTTGGAGGTCGGTCGACTACTTAAACAAATATGGTGGTGGCCTGTAAAGTAAGGGTGAAAGCCCCCCTACCAGTCAGAGTCATTGTCTTGATATCAAATACAATTTACCAATGACTTTTAATAGGATATATTTAATTTCATCGAGAATTCAGTCTTAAGTTTGTTCACCAAGTAATCAATTTAAAGATTCAAATGACACCTCACATATTTAGCGTTGACTGTGACTACTTTGTGTCTTTCTTATTTTAATTACATGCATTTAAATTTTATGTTAGTAATATTTTTTTTAGGTCAAATTCTATGTTAGTACTTAAAAGAATTAATTCTCTTAAATTCATTATACCAATAAGTTATTGGACGGACCAATAAGCCTAGAAAAGGAGATTGCCAGCCAATGCAAACCATACAGGCCCAATAAGCCCGAAAAGAGATCGATAAGCCCTGCATGGTCAGAGGGCAAAATCGCTGGCCTAATGATGAAGACAAACTTCTGAAGCTTCAAAGTTGAAACCCTCGAGCTGAAAATCCCCCCTAGTCACGCTCCACTTAGATGCTCAGAATCCAGTCCATGATCAACGTCCCAATAGCGGGTTCTTGGTCTGACTGGACGCTGGGGATCCTTCCCCACTCCCCAGACCTTGTTCAAACACACAATGATAAAAGCTAGCTATGTTCATCTTCTATATATGCCTCATATAATCTGACTTAGCATCATAGTGTTCTTGCTGTTACTCCCGGACCATGCTGCACCAAGGTGCAACGCCTGGAAGGCAAAAAAGAACAATTATGCCTTTCTTGGAGAGACATTTATTAGTTGACTCAAAAGTTATTCTCATAATATCTTAGCTTAAAATTTGAAAGAAACAATCATCTAAAACTAAGAGTTAAGAAGCACTTATACTTTAAAATAGTTGTTGTATTTATATTTTATATATGTTGTATCTGATATTTCTCAAACACTTTTGAATATTTTTAGTCCATATTTTTTAATTATTTTTTGAATTATTGTACGAATATAAATGGAATACCATAATAATTAAATAAACTATAATATTTTATTTTGTTACAAAAATTAAAGATTCTAATTTAAATTTATGATCTTATATTAGTATTATATTAATTTTATATGTTATATTTTAGTTGTATTGAGTCTTATAAATTTTGAAAAATGATGATCACATACTATTTTTTTTCATACATCACTTTACACTTTACTTGTTTTGATAAAAAGAGAAAGAGAAAGAGTATGTATTGAGAAATATGTTTTTCTTATTTTATTATTCAAAAAGAAAATAATGTAAGAAGGGTGTAATGAAAGTGATGTGTGAAAATTAAAACTCATAAATTTTAAAATTTGTCATATTCACGTATTGGTGTTGTGTCATATCTGTATTCATATATGTATATGTACTTCGTAGATTAAATAATTCTTAATTAGACAGTATCCATTGTAGGCACTTCTCATTCAATTTTAAATATATGTAAAGTTGTAGATCTATGTTAAGAATCCACTGACCTCAAAATAATACATTTATATATGTCAATTGTTGAACGAAATATTTAAGAGATGATGTAACACGTATGTTTATATAAGAATTTCTCCTAAAACACATATGTTTCATTCTTCAAGAAAATTAACTATTATCACTACAAAAACCAAACCTTAAGGATTTTTTCTATTCGTGAAAAATATTTCTTTAAAATAAGAATATCTTTAAAATAAGTAAGTAAAGATATGTTTATATTTAATTTGGTAAAATACATTTTAATTTTAATCTATTATAAGTTTTAAAAAAAACTTTTTCAATAATTTTAAAGACGAAAGCACGTTGAATTTAAACATGAGAAATAGACGTGCGTGGTTATGTGAAGGCCCTGGATTGGATCCCACGATAATAAGGAAGGAAATGTGGGAACATGTCACGTGCGACGGTGGTATTGGACCCCACGAGCCACCCTGCGACTGCTCAATACATCTTCCCTTGCCTTTCACGTTTGCAAGTTTGCAAACAACTAGATTAGATACTATTATGCCTTGTCTCATTGCTTAATTATTTATTTCAATTTGCACATCTCCAATTCTTGCTATTATTTTGTTTTCCTTTTCGCCATCAAATTCTTGCTATCATAATCACATATTAAAGATTAAGTAGACCATGCATTCATCCTTGTTTGCTATACCTCTTTCACCCACTAAGTTTCCCATCTTGTTAGAAAGTGTCCCCACATCCTCTCACACTGCGTGCGTTTAGATTAGATTTTATAAATCTAATTTAGTTAAAAAGTCAGTTTTGTGGTGAAGTAATTTATATTATTTAAACAATATTGATAAAAATCATTTTGAAATGTATTTTTATCAAAAAATAGTACTTGATTGAAATTATGAAAAAAAATTCTTTTTTTTATAAAATAAATAAAAAAGTTATGTATATTTGATGGAAGAATATAATTTTATAGAATAAGAATAAGAATATGAACGGATATTGATAAATTTAAATAAGATCATATTCTGATTCTACAATTTGATAAGATCTTATATAATATGGAATAAAAAATGATTTTATAATTTAATGTTCAAGATATAATATGAAATAGAATCAAAATTAATATAAATAACATAATAATTCTTAATAAGAAAAATATATATATATATATATATATATATATATAATATGAGCGTGTATTTTTGAAATAATATTTAAGATTAATTTTTCTTAATAACAAAAGTCATGATAATATTATTGCACTCTTTTAGGCAAGATCAAAAGTTTATATCCTCTTATTTCAAAAGCAGCCACAAAGCTTGAAGGCTGGTTGAGGATAAATGGAGTTAGATAAATTAGGGTTAGTTAGTTTATAGAAAGGTAATGTTTGTTAATTTGTAATTTAAACAAAATTATATTAGGTAAAAATTAAATGAAATCTCATTCCCTCTTATAAATGAGATTCAACAAATTTTTAAAATAGAATTTAGAATATGAATGATTCAACAAATTATTTTTAAAATTATTAGATGAAAGTGGATCTATTTAGAATCGAAAAAAAAAAGAATGTAAGTTGATCCTCCCTCCATTTTTTTTATTAACAAACATAAGAATCCTCTAATTCCAAAATTGAATGTGAAATGACATTTTATTTATTCACACCAAACGTAACCTAAAATTTGATTCTATAAAAGAAGTAACAAAAATTTTATTTTTCAATTTTGCTTTCAAAATCACTGGAATGACTTTACATGATTTTGTGACAAATTTATGGAACATATTGACATCAATTTAAGGCACATTTGATGGCTCAATTGAATTCGAAGCAAACATCATGTAAGATTGTATCATGTACTAGAGCATGGAAGATTGCTTGCACAACACCCTCCCATAAACTCATATCCTCCAAGATATCTATAGTTAAAATTCCATGCAGCAACATCAGCAATATTAACCTTGAAAAGGATCGCATTATGGCAGTTGCCAAACCTGATACAGACAAAAAACTTTGCCCACTTTCTAGCATGCTATGGAGCTCCTGAAATTCCTGCCTCAGCTTGGAAACATAGTCAGAAATCATAGCCCATGACTGTAATCTTGCCAAGTTTGATATACTTCTAACTTCCTTCGGTTCCATAAAATAGATAAGTAAACAAAAAGTGCATAATTTTTCATTATTCCATTCCTTTCAAAATTTATCCATACATTCCAAATAATATATCTTTACAAGTTCTCCAAGGAAAATGTTTTTTTTACTACTAAATTTGACATTTTGTATAAACATTATATGCTGATATAATTGTAAGTGAATATCAAAATATATCATATTCTAAGATGAAATAGACATACCATATATTTATATGAAAATATTAAAATAAATATCAAATTTAAATATACAAATAACATAATTGTTTTCCAAACAAACATCCTGAAATTACATGGAATTGGGAGCTTTATTAGAAACTTCTACAAATCCTTGAAGCCCTCCAAACCCCCCAAATTGCCCATTCGAAGAACAACTCACCCTCTGAAGATTAGGTCCCAATAACCTATCTTGGATTCCACATGATAAACAGATTTAATAATAAACTTACTGTTAGTACTTGGTACATGAAACCAATACCATCATTCATTGTACTAGGTGTACAAATAACATAATTGTTCTCCAAGCAAACACCCTGAAATTACATGGAATTGGGAGCTTTATTAGAAACTTTCACAAATCCTTGAAGCCCTCCAAACCCCCCAAATTGCCCATTTGAAGAACAATTCACCCTCTGTTATAATATTGGTTATAAATTTTTATAGCATTTATCTTGGATTCCACATGATAAACAGATTTAATAATAAACTTACTGTTAGTACTTGGTACATGAAACCAATACCATCATTCATGGCACTAAGACGGATGCCACAAATGACTTCATGTGGTGGTAAGAAATCGTTTCTAGTGTGGACTCTTTCAACTGAGTGTCTTTTTATTAGTCAAATCAGCCAAGTTAGCAATTAAATTTTACCTCATTTAGCTGCTGAAATGGATTTGAAACTCCCAAGCTTTACGATGTTTACAGGGTAAAAGAGAAAATAAAGAAGAAAAACATATCAGAAGGAAGGTAAGAAATATATATTAAAAAATAAATATTTCCTTTGACATATTAATAAAAATTGAATATCTATGAAGTTATTGCTACTAAAACTAGTTCTACTCTTATCCAATCACTCACATCACTAATGGCATTGCTTGTAATATATTATAGATCATAATAAGTCAACAATTTATATATATTAACTGGTAAAAGTTAGACTTTAATTTTGATTTATTATTAGTGTAAAATTTTTTACATTATTAATTAA
The DNA here is from genome assembly GCA_029884605.1 of Ormosia emarginata. Taxonomy (NCBI): domain Eukaryota; kingdom Viridiplantae; phylum Streptophyta; class Magnoliopsida; order Fabales; family Fabaceae; genus Ormosia; species Ormosia emarginata. The sequence goes on from JAQQTP010000085.1 coordinate 23,198,201, forward strand.
TTATATATTATTATATTTATGATTTTTAAGGTAATTATTATGAGAGTCAAATATTTTTAATGACGTAATAATACTTGATTGAATGATAATATAAAAAATTTTTTTATACTTGATATTGTATCAAAATTAAATCCTAAAAGTTTAAACCTTAACTTTTTGAGTTTTTTTCAATATATAATATTTACATTATAGTTTTAATTAAGTGTGTTAAATTATTTACAAACTGATCCTTATAGTAAATAGTAATACAAATCAAAATAAATCTACAATAGCAAGTAGAATTCAATTACCATATTTTGAAATTAAATAGCATATATCTGTTATGTCTTTTAAGAATAGATACGTGCCAATAGAAAATTATTGACAAATTTATAACTAACTATAGGAATTATTCTTAATTATTTATTTAATTATATTTGAAATAATTCTTATAGCGTTTAGATGAATTTATAAATTTTACATTTTTAACTTCAATTCTATCACAAGGTATTGTATATTTTGTACATGGGTCTTTACCTCATGAGAGCACATTTGGACCGTTTATGCTATGTACCACAAAGTATTATATAGTGTTGATTTTTTTTTTCTTCTGTATAAAGATAAAATTGAAGTTTAAATTTATAAATTTATATAAATTATCCAAAGCTTACACTACTAACCCGTTCTTAGTAGCTTATTCAATAGAATTGATTGAATATATAAAGCTAGTTCAAAGTAGCGAACGTGTATGTACCAAATTTTACTTTTAGTGTACACTATAACAATCAAAGTCAAAGAAATTCGTTTTGCACTTATTTGCTAGGCCAAAACTTTATAATTTTATATTTCTTGAGAGCAAATCCAATCACAAAAGCACCATTTTCTTTTTTATATTACCAATTACCAACTATACCAACTATCACCTTCTAATTTACCTAGATTCCCTTTAAAGTCCATGTTGGTTTGAAAGGATCAAATTCAAACCCCAAAGGCCAATCTATGGAAGATATAGTGCTCTACGTTACATGTTCTGATTTCTCTCAAAAATTAAAATTAAAAAATAAATTCGCTACCCAAAATAATTATGAAACAAGCAAGTTGTTACCGTAAAAACTAAAAAGTTTTTCTTTTACTTAATTGGTACCCATTATTTTTACATCGGTACTCGAGTTTTTTTATTAATACATTAAAGAGTTATCAAATACTTGTTTGTTTGTAGATCTTATTATAAATGTTTATAATCTATTAAGTAATAATTATTTGGTGTCCATTTTTTATCTTGATTAATTATCAAACTTTTATATGATGTCACAAATATTTTGACAAATTTTATCATAGCAACTTCTTCACTAAGTATAACTAATAATTTAATAAAAGTTTGGCAACTTTTTGAAGTATCGGTATAAGAAAAAATGATACTGAAATATATATGTGTTCTTATATAGACAGCTACATTCAATGTAAAACAAGGGATCAAATCTTCTGTTCTGAATTTTTTTTCTCTCTAATTAAACATTGATTATTCATTAAGTTAAAACGTAAGTGATATACTTAGGATTTCAAAGGGTAGACAAAGGTCTACTCAAATGATTGATTTTAGAGGTTTTCAAGGTATTTGTTAAAGAATTCAAAATAAAAATTTGTATAAAAAATATAACTTTTTTCAATTTCTAATGCATTAAAAACTCTTATTTTTATAAATTTTTTTATTTTAAATCCTTAATAAATTTTTTAGAATACTCTTTAGCAAAATCTTTGATTTTAAAGTATTTACTTAAAAGATTTCTCCACATGAAAGCTTCTCATTCACTGAGGACCATCCTCAAGAAAAGATAAGCACCAAAGACGATTACTAGCCAAGAGAAAACTCAAACCCGTGCACATGAATAATACTTTATTAGAAATTCTTGAACTAGGACCACTTTAACAAATATCTTTTTTGTATTTTACCATTAAACATGTGTTAGTCACAAGCTAAGTTAAAAAAAAATCGTGCTTTGATATTTTTAAGTTCAACTTAGACATTTCATTTGGTTATTTGAGCTGGCTTATAGATATGAATCCATTTTGATAAGGTGGGCTAAGCCAATTTTAACTTGAGTTAAGTTAAGCTAAAAAGAACATGAATTTTGTTACTCTAACCCATATATTTCATGAAGTTATTTGGAACAAATCATATGACTTGGCCTATATTTGACCGCACATTTGTCACTTATATGTAGATTGGTACTCAATGTGCATACACTATAAATAACTAGAAAAAAAACTCAAGTTAGCTTGTATCTAAAGTGGACAAATAAATATATATTTACTTGTAATTTAATAAAGTACATTATAATTTTAACTAGGGGTGTAAATGAGTTAATGCTTGTAAAAAAAATAAGTTACTCAAATTTGACTCATTTATTTAAACGAATAAAGTTTAAAGCTTGAATTCAGCTTATTTTAAAATATGAAAGTTTGGACTCGACTCGTTCAACTTGTTTATAACTTAATTATTTTATTTTATTTTATCAAATCTCTTCTTAAAGTATTTTTTTTAAATTTATTAAGCTAATAATTAGTAAACATTTTTATAATAAAAGATGATTTAAAAATAGAAATAAAGACTTTTTTCATAATTAATTACATAAAATGATAAAAAAATCCATAGTCTTCCACCATTACAAAAAAAAAATTTCAAATAAGCTTTAATACTTAAAAATGTTCAACATATTTTAACAATAAAATGGTCTTCTTTCTTTATGCACGGAGATAGAACCCATTGACAATTGTATATATTTATTGTTAACCTTTTATAAATACTTATTAAATAAATAACTTTAATAATCTTACAAATTTTATTTTTTATATAATATATATATATATTTTATATATATATATATATATATATTGGGATTGCTGACCTCCACACCTTCATCCACATTATATTTTGGACTAAAAGATCCATGTGTTTATTTTAAACGTAATTTAAACTTGTTGGCCTTTTAGTCATTTAAACTATTCGTGAATTTACACACATAATCGAGCTATTCGTGAGTTTACACACACAAAATTGAGCTATTCCTCACACGTACACACACACACATAATCGAGCTATTCGTGAGTTTACACACATAATCGAGTTATTCGTGAGTTTTTGTTGTCAAACACATAAAACTTGGACTTGACTCATACACACTCACACATAATTGAGCTATTCGTGAGTTTTTATTGTCAAGCACATAAAACTTAGACTTGACTCATTTATATAATCGAGTCTAAATTAAAATTTGTGCTTGTTTGATTATTTAAACAAACGAGTTTGATTGAGTATTTAACGAACTGAATTCGAATAGTTCTCGAATAACTTAGCTAATTTACACCCCTAATCTTAACTCACTAAATGATCTAAGAATATATGCATTCTTACGTTTTCACTTTAAAACAAACTCACTTTTGAGAAACTCTTTTCAAAATGAGACTAACATTAAAAATATAACTTATGTGACAATGCACTTAATAATAATATATAGTAACTACACATAAAAAAAAAAATACATTGTAACTAAGAATCTCTTACACCTAAAGCGTCCGTTTGGTTTTTAGAATTGAGTATGAAATTAAAGTTTGAAATTAGAATTAAACTTTTAATTCTAATTTTTATGTTTGGAATGTCATTTAGAATTAAAATTGTAATTCCATAAACCAATTCCATGAAATTGAAAAATAACTAAGTTAAGTATTTCTTAATTCTTAATATATACCTTAAGAATTACTAATTTCATAATTTAAAAATTAAACTATCTCTCTCTACATTTATTTATGAACAATTATATTTATTGATATTATATATTTATATAAAAATTATTTTTATAATTATATAAAAATTATTATAATAACTATTTATTTTTTTTATAAAAAAATTCATGAAAATTTTATTTATAAAAAATATATGACTATTATAATATTATTATATGAATATTTTTATTAATTTTAATTTTATAAATAATTTTTTAATATTTAATTTATACTGTTAAATAATAAAATTATAATTGAATTAAAATTATAATTTTTTATCTTAATTCGAAAGAATTAGAATTGAATTTAAAATTTTATATTTCAATTATAATTCTTTATCCAAAAACGATGAAAAAGAGATTTGATATAATGATAAATGAATTGTCATTTTAATAAAGGACAAAGATTTGAGTTATGATGAAACCATTTGTGAAATAAAATTTATCATATTATTATTTGTGAGAAAGATCTATCGTATTATTTCGTATTTAAAAAAATTACTCTTACATCCAAAAGATATAAACATTTTCCTGAAAAGAAAAAAATTTCTACCGAAATAATCTCCTATAAAATATAAATTATTTTGAAGAGTGTCTTGTAGAATGGGGGAAGATGTAATAATTAGTTTTTATAATAATTATGTTTTTATAATTTTCAATTAATTTTTTTACTGCAACTTTTAAATTAATTAATAAGTTTTAAGAATCAACGCTCAAAGACCCTCCGCTTCATGTTTAGGCGCAGAGAAAAAAACACGCACACGCACACACACTCTCTCTCCTTACATACGCGATCTCTTTCACTGCCTTTCAATTTCGAATTCTTCATGCGTGCAAATCCTTCTCCATTTCTTGCATTTTTGGTTTTCTGGGTCTTCTTTTTCTGGGTTCTCTCTTGGAGTTCTGAACGGTTCAGACATTTTAATTTTTTTTCTCTCTTATTCTGATTTGAGCTGAATATCACACAGTGGGGGTTGAGTTCAGATTCACGACGTTGAGCAATTTGAAGTAAGTTTCTACATTTCTTATATTTTGGGTTTCGTTTATTGTCTAATTTCAGTGAATGATCAACAAGTTAGTTGATTCAACTGTTTTCCTTTGCTCAATGATATGTGTTGGTGGATCTGTGTTTTGAGGTGATTGTTTTTAACAATAAGGTGGTGGTTTCACTTGGGGTTCTGAGAGAATTTGGTGCAGTTAAAGGGTGTGAATTTGAAAGTTTGGGTTTTTATTTTATTCTAATATTTGTAAAAATTTTTTGGGGGGGTTCCTTGGACCAAAAAGTAATCTATATGTGAAGATTAGTTTGATTGAGATATGGGTTTCTATAGTTTTGATGATCTGGGTACAAAATTTTTATGGTCAAAATATTTTCATTTAGTTTCCTCTTTTTTTTTTGGGGGGGGGGGGGGTGTGTTAGAACTTTGGAGTTAGGATATAAAGCTTTATTTTTCTAGGTTATAAAATGAGGAATTTGAGCTGATGCAAAGTGGTGGATATTCCTTCCTTAAATAATTCTTTCAAGTTTTGGGAATTTTAGAATCTACATCCAAGAGTTGCATATTAATGGATGTCATACTGCATTAATTTATATTGATTAGGAAGGTTAGAGGTTGATGTTTAAGTCTCAATATATGGCACAGACACTGTACTAGGATTTGAGCTTGGGATTCTGGGGGCCTCGGCCTAGCTGATGGAATTTTTTATTTTTATAATGCTTAGTTAATCCATTGTCACGTCGGATCAGTTGTATGGTATTTCTCATACCATGATACTGGTTGACCAATTTATTGAAAAAAGTGGATAACTAGTTGGTTTGTAAACTAATGAATCATTAAATTGTTAGCTTCTTCTATTATCACAACTTTGTGCAATTTATCACTTTAGACAGTCTTGTCATAGAGTTACTGATTAAGAACAGATGTCATGTATAGAAGAATTTGGATACAATATATACATTTACAAGAAACATTTGCATTTTTTAGTGGTTGAAAATATATGTTTTTCTCTGCTGCAGAATTTTGCACCCTTTTTCCATCACTAATTCACTCGAAAGTACTCTTTTGGAATTCTTGAATCCTCTATTTGGTAAGGGTGATGGCAGGATCGTAACATTTATAACTCCATCTACTGATGTGAAATGATAGATTTTTCAAACTATTAATGGGATTCTTTTAAGAAACTTGCTTGCCGCATTGCAATATATTAAATACAAATATGCCTTCATGGTGGGGGAAATCGTCATCAAAAGAAACCAAGAAGAAAGCAAGTAAGGAAAGTTTTATCGACACATTACACCGAAAATTTAAAACCCCATCTGAAGGTAAACTAAGCAGTAGATCTGGGGGATCTCGTAGACATTGCAATGACTCAATTTCAGAGAAGGGAGCTCAGTCTCCTGCTGAATCAAGATCTCCTTCGCCTTCCAAAGTGGCAAGGTGTCAAAGTTTTGCTGAAAGGCCTCATGCTCAGCCATTACCACTTCCTGGCCTGCACCCATCAAGTATAAGCCGAGCAGATTCTGAAATTAGCATATCATCAAAATCAAGACTGGAAAAGGGCTCCAAGCCATCATTATTTCTGCCATTACCAAAACCTGGATGCATGCGCGGTAGGCTGAACCCTGCAGATTTGGATGGAGATCCAGTCACTGCTTCAGTCTCTAGTGAGAGCTGTGCTGACAGTGACGAACCAGCAGACTCACTTCCTCGTAGTCCTCTGGCAACTGACTCCGAGACTGGGACTAGAATGGCTGCAGGCAGTCCTTCCAGGTATACTCCACAAGTATTCATGATAATGTGCTTTCAGATTGCATATATTGTTACATATGCATGGCTAGGTTATTTATGATTACTTGCATTAGAAATAATTCTTTACTTTACTCATCCTGGATGTTGGCCTGTTTCTGAAGCTTGATGCTCAAGGATCAATCATCTACTGTTTCCCAAGTAAATATTAGAGAAGCCAAAAAGCCAGCAAACATTCTGTGTAATAATATGTCTTCTACTTCTCCAAAACGGAGGCCTTTAAGCAACCGTGTTCCAAATCTGCAGATTCCTCCTCATGGTGCCTTCTGTAGTGCTCCTGACAGTTCCATGTCAAGTCCGTCAAGAAGTCCATTGAGAGCATTTGGCACAGAACAGGTGTTGATTTCTGCTTTTTGGGCTGGAAAGCCATATTCAGAGGTCAATTTAGTTGGATCCGGGCACTGTTCCAGTCCAGGTTCTGGTCACAATTCTGGGCATAATTCAATGGGAGGGGACATGTCAGGACAGTTATTTTGGCAACCAAGCAGGGGTAGCCCTGAGTATTCTCCTGTTCCTAGTCCCAGAATGACTAGCCCTGGTCCAAGCTCTAGAATTCAGAGCGGAGCTGTTACACCTATTCATCCCAGAGCTGGGGGAACATCCACTGAATCACAGACAGGATGGGTTGATGATGGAAAACAACAGAGTCATCGTTTGCCCCTTCCTCCTTTACAAGTTACCAATTCCTTGCCTTTCTCTCATTCAAATTCTGCAGCAACATCTCCATCTATGCCAAGAAGTCCAGGAAGAGCAGAGAATCCAATGAGCCCTGGCTCACGTTGGAAAAAAGGAAAGCTTCTTGGCAGCGGCACATTTGGACATGTCTATCTGGGCTTCAATTGGTATGTACTTTGGACCAAAAGTTCTTAATTTCTTTATGAACAATTTTTTTTTTCTATTTTGGTTGAATCCATTCATGTATGTTTCTTAATGAAAATTGCTTGATTAAAATGTTTGTCTCTTATAGTGAAAGTGGTGAAATGTGTGCAATGAAAGAGGTAACTCTGTTTTCAGATGATGCCAAGTCTAAGGAAAGTGCTAAGCAATTAATGCAGGTAAATTGATTTCCTTGGACCTAGGAAAATTTCATGGGAGTGAATAGTCATTATTCTCTATGTGCAATATTATAGTATCTAGTTCTCTTTCAAATTTATTGTAGCTTTGAAAATCTAACTCTCAGATTCTGGCAGGAAATTACTTTATTAAGCCGTTTACGGCATCCAAATATTGTGCAGTATTACGGTTCTGAAACAGTAAGTTCTTCATTTCCTGTTTCATTCACATTCTGATGTTTATGTTAGCTGCCTGTGAGTGACGATGATTTATTTGGGCATTTATCTGCAGATTATCCATTTCTTATGTATGCATGATCATCTAGTTACGATTTTATTAGTTGCTGGTGGTTTACCACTTTACCGAACAGCATAATATTAGAAACTTGTCTGCAGTATTTGTTTTTGTAGTCTACTTATAGAAGCTGCTGCTGAATCATCCATTAAACAGGTAGGCGACAAGCTTTACATATACCTGGAGTATGTATCTGGAGGTTCCATATGTAAACTTCTTCAAGAATATGGGGAATTTGGTGAACTAGCTATTCGTAGTTATACTCAACAAATTTTATCAGGGCTTGCTTATTTACATGCTAAAAATACTGTCCACAGGTGAATTAGGTCATCTATTCATTTTAAGAAGTTTAAATTTTACTACTGCCGCACAATGATTATTTTTCTTAACTTCTGATATGTCTATTGCTGAAATTGCATGTTCTTGTAAAGGGGCATTAAAGGAGCAAATATACTGGTAGATCCAAATGGCCGGGTCAAGTTGACAGACTTTGGCATGGCAAAGCATGTAAGCTTATAGATAATAACTGTCCATTTTATTTGCATTTAAGCTAATAGAATAAGATATGAAAATCAGTTTCTGATGCTTGGTGAAATTATGAATCAAGATTAAAAATTCACTAATTTAAGGGAGTTGCTATTTCCAATTCACCACTTGCGGTTTTTCATGTTCCTTTCTAGTTTTTTATTTTGGAGGATTTCTTATCCTGTCCCAACTCCTACCTGCTTAACATGTATGACTCCAACTTTAAAAAAGATCAGACCATCTGTGTGTCATAATCGCAATCCACAAAACATCAATGAAGACATTGGGTTCTTCTGGTTTTATTGAGTTCACAAGATATTGTTTTCCTGCATAATTGCCATTTGAGATTGCATCTGGTTTATTGATTTTGTCATTTTTAATGCTTTAAATAATCGCAATGTTACATGATTTATCCTGTTTGCCCAACTTATAACTTGCATATTTTGCAGATAACAGGGCAATCATGTCCATTATCATTCAAGGGAAGCCCTTATTGGATGGCTCCTGAGGTTGTAATATTTTCTCTATTAGCTTCTGTTCTTTATACATTCAGTTGCATCTTTGTATTGTGACTCAGTATCTTTGCTTTCTGATTATTCAGGTTATAAAGAACAATAATGGTTGCAACCTTGCTGCGGATATATGGAGTCTTGGGTGCACAGTCTTGGAAATGGCTACGACTAAGCCTCCTTGGAGTCAGTATGAAGGGGTTAGTAATTTATGTCAATATATTGAAACTTTTAGTTATTTCTTTTTTCCTATTATTTTATATATTTTGTTTTTTATATTTATAAACCACCAATGATAATTCTTGTGTTAATTTATGGCTTGATGTATTATTGTATTTGCTTGTTAACATAACAGGTTGCTGCCATGTTCAAGATTGGTAATAGCAAGGAACTCCCTACAATCCCAGATCATCTCTCTAATGAAGGAAAGGATTTTGTTAGGAAATGTCTACAACGTAATCCACACAATCGCCCTACAGCCTGTGAATTATTGGACCACCCTTTTGTAAAATGTGCTGCACCTTTGGAAAGATCTATTCTGGGTCCTGAAGCTTCAGACCCTGTATCTGGGATTGCACAAGGAGCAAAAACTCCGGTACAGAGTTATTCCCTGCTTAAATCATATAAAACTCCGTTTATTTGTGTCCTATTTCCATATTCTCATTATGAAGCTGGGGAGGGGGGGGGGTTAGCTTGTTTGTCTTTAATTGCACGTCATGCTTTTGTATCAAATATTCTCTTCCCCTTATTCCCCCTACACATGGTAGGAATAAAACAGGAAGCCATCTGTTCTGCTCCATGAAAATATGTCTTATGGAATTTTCTGCACTTCCTGCTTTCACATTCCTCATGATTGATGAATCAGTTTTCTTGGCATGTATATTGTATAGAGAGCTCATTCTCTTGGAAATACAAACATGAACAATTTTTTGAGTGTATCAGAGACTGGAATGTTGGGGTAAATGCATGATCTTTATTCTCATCCCTTTTCTATATATGGCGCTATAGAAATTGTTTTTACATATTTTTCTAAGGTGGCATGAAGAATGCGGTAGGGAAAGGCAGTGACTGTAGCTCGAGACAGAATTAGTGTTGATGGACAGGGGGATCAAAATTGAAACAGAATAAAGGTTCTAGGGTTAGAAACCTCTCAGATCTGGAATCCTCCAGTCACCAGATTACATGGAAAATCTTTGAATATTATTTATGAACGAAGAATATAATTTCTAAATAATTTTACACTTAATAGGACTTTAAATAGGCATAATAAAACTTGGTTGTCTCTTCTAGGACTTTAAATAGGCATAATAAAACTTGGTTGGCTCTTCCAAATCATAATTACCTTTAAATCCTCTAAAATAAGTAAATAAAATCCAAAAAATAATTCCTATAAAAATTACTAAAATATTCAAAAATCAAAACACCATTGTATTTGACCTCTCTTTGTTCTTCATCAATAAATTTCTCTCTCTTCATTGATTTGATAAGAGAAGAATATGGTAAACGGACCTTTTCAATATCCTCTCATGGAATTGCCTCATAATGGTTTTTTTTGGTTTTTTCCAGTTTAAATATAGGGTGAACCTTAATCTGATGAATTTATATTTTGGATTTATGACTTCTATCCCCTCCAAAAAAAATTGATTTATGACTTGCTAAAAACTAAGACATTTGTGCATCCATATTTGGAGAAAAGGGTTCTTATTCTTGTTGAAATGATAAAATTTTATTAATGGTTCATGCTGTGATGCTGTCATTGATTCCCTTGGAATTATTGGTTCATTAAAAGATGAAGACAGTTACAGACAAAAAAAGAGAAACAGTATTGCAATTACTTACTAGAAATCATAAGGTAGAAATTGGATTAGTTTTCCGTTACCTTGGAGTAAACTAGACGCTTGGAGTTCAGATGGGGAAAACAAGGCTAAGGGACTGTTGTCATCATAAGAATTGTGGGGGTGATTTTTAATGAGCAAAATAAATTTTGTTTTGTATGTGCATCTCCATCTCGAGGCTCCGAAGCTGTCTAGCTTAGGTATTCACTTGAAGTAGCTTCCAAATGTAAGATCCTGGGATATTTTGCCTTCATCATTGGAATGATCTTTGAGGTTGTTTTTCCTTTGTGGTTACTCCTGTATCCTCATTATTATTATTATTGAAATTTCATGCATCTTTGATAAATTTTCAGGGCAGTGGACAAGGAAGGAATCGTTCTACCTTGGATTCAGATAGACTTTCTGTTCATTCTTCTAGGGTTTTGAAAACTAATTCTCATGCAAGGTCTCTCTCTCTCTCTCTCTCTCTCTCTCTTTCTCTCTCTTACACACACACACACGCGCGCGCACATACGCACACTCCCTGCACGCACAAGGCTGCTGACATTGCCAATGGTGGTCTGAAATTATTTCCTTAATCTCCAGTGAAATCCATATCCCAAGGAATATATCTTGCCCTGTCTCTCCCATTGGAAGCCCCCTTTTGAGTTCAAGATCACCACAGCACATGAATGGGAGAATGTCTCCTTCTCCTATATCTAGCCCTCGGACCGCGTCTGGTGCATCCACGCCTATCAATGGTGGTAGTGGTGCCATTCTATTTAGTAATCACTTAGTTTACTTTCAAGAGGGTCCTGGAAGCTTGCCAAAGTCCTCAAATGGTGTCTACATTAGTGGTCCTGCTCAACATGACTCAAATGTTGATATTTTTCGAGGAATGCAAATGACATCTCCCATTACGTCAGAATTGGTTCCCAGTGAAAATGATGTTCTGGGGAAGCAGTTTGCAAGGCCTCCTCATGATGAGCCATATGATGTTCAGTCAGTCTTGGCTGATCCTGTTTACCGGCAGCTGCTGCGGGATCATGTGAACATTAACCCATCCCTTGATCCAAGTCCCAACTCCTCTTTGCTCAGTCGGGTAAAAGGTTTATGACATCAGAGGCATTTTCATGGGCCCACTTATCTGAGCAAGTCTTTGAAGTTTGTCAGAATACCTTCTGGTTACACAGATCTATTCATTGTTCTATTTGCTGAGGAAGTAATTGTACAATAAGGAGCCAAAGCATAAGAGAATCAATGTAACAAATTTGGATCTTGCCTTCATGCTCAGGCTTGTGGAGTTCAGATCCATACAGGTGAAGTGCCAAACTAAGCCATAGCATAAAACTTTCTGACATGTGATTTGTCCATGTCAACTTAAGCAGATGCTCACTTGTTGGCAAAGAGGAGCTTGTGTTTGTATGTAGAATATTTAAGATGCAGCATCCATGTATGAGAAGTCGGGAGCTTGGAAAGATATGAGAAATGACAGGTTTAATATTAATATTAGCTAAGGAATGTGAGTTTGGCTAATCATATATATGCTGTCCCTTCAGTTAAAGAATTCATGCAATGACAACTGTATCTTTTAGAACATCATATAGATGCCTAAAAAAAAAAGGGTTAAATTGGTACAGAATTTAGGTTCTAGACTATCTTTTGGGAGGTCAGATATTGCTGTACAGAAGATGGGAGACTTTATTGTGATTCTGCATTTATTGATATTAAGTCAAGGATTTGTAGAGCCCATACATCTATTGCTGGCTCTAATGTATTACTATAATTGTGTACTTTACTACTGCATCTGTTTTGTACAATTTTTTTTTTGAAGTAAAAATCGAAGATATAGTCCTCTCATCTGGCTTATACAGGGTTATCTGATGGAATAAACTTTTCTATTATTAAATAGTCGTCATATAAAACAAACTTAAGCTGGTGGCAACTTCCTGGATAATTTGTTCGGACTTGAGTCTGTTTCCTGTTGCAGGCTGATCTCAATAATTTCTTTTCAGCTGTTAGGGCACTAGAATTGGGCTAACGGAGAGGAGTGCGAATGGTGTGCGTAAAGACATTATAACTTGTGTATCACTGATGTATTAAAAAAAAGATTTAAATATATTTTTAGTCTTTTTAAATATATTAATTTTTTATTTTAGTTCTTCAAAAAATTGTTTTAATTTGTGTTTTTATAATTTTAAAAGTAAGTAAAATTAGTTCAATTTAATATTTTTATATTAAACTTTCTTTTATTTTAAGAGTTAAGAAAAAAATAATAAGAAAATTAAATTGAGTTAATTTCACTCTTGAAATGAGGACAGGATCAATCTTAAAAATTACAAGAACACAAATTGTTAACAAAATATTTGAAAGACCAAAACTGATAAGTAGTATATTTAGAGAGACAAAAAAAATATATTTAAGTAAAAATAAAAGAAAAAAAATTTCTTTCAGCAGTAAATTAGGATCTGACACGTTGCATGGTAGCTAAATTGTTTGTCTTACCAAAACCCTTACAACATAAGTAACGCGTGCTCCTAGGTCAATCCCAGCCCTACAAAACTGGTTCACCAAATTTCTGAGAAGTTTCCTTTCCTATTCATCATGATCATAATAAGGAATTTCTTATCATCTATTCTCAGCACAATTACATACATCTTTTCTTCATGATATATCTGCCTCAAATAGCCATCCCCCTTCCAACTGTTACAACATTTGATGATATTTTATTTAGCTGTAACTTAGCCTTACGTTTACTTTATGCTACCTTTCCTATTATATTGCTTTTCTTTTAAGAATATTTGCTTTTATTTGCAATGTGCTGAGTTGGCACAAATATGTGTAGGAAATGGTTGTTACAGCTCATTTGCCCTTTATGGGTTTTGTAACTAACCGTGTATATAGCACACTCTGGTGCCAGGAATGAATAATAAGAATATTCAATCAATCTCTCTTTCTCAAACAACTCTCTCTACCTGAAAATTTATCCCTGTTCAACGGAATTCATTCACTAAATTGAATTCCCTGAGCTTGGATTTGTGTATTTTCAAAGTTAATCTCCCTAAATCTAAAGTCCTATCTCAACTGGTATCAAAGCTTCATCCTGAGGCTTCACCATGGCTGATGCAACCAAAAATCAACACATAATTCAAGAGGTGGAACGAACTCTTACTCGGAAAATCAACGAAATCAATGAATCAAATGCTGAGATACAATCGAAGCTCGATCTAGTGACCGCATGCATGATGGAGCTCAAGAACATGTTCATCAAGCAATCGATTCACCATCAAGCTGAGAATCTCCAGGTTAACACTGAAAGGGTTCAAACAGGGGTGAGAATGGAAAATCAAGGAATCAACGAGAATCAGCAGGGACAATCGACCCCATCGCAACACCACTATTCCACGAGGATCTCCAAAATTGATTTTCCCAAGTTTGATGGAACGAAGGTAAAGGAGTGGTTGTATAAATGTGAGCAGTTCTTTTCGTTGGATAACACAACACCCGAATCTAAGGTCAGACTCGCTTCTATCCATCTTGAAGGTTGTGCACTGCAATGGCACTTAAACTATATGCGATCAAACTTTAACCTCTACCCAAGTTGGCCCCAATATATTTCTGATATCTCTATAAGGTTTGGTAATGCGTATGAAGATCCTCTCTCAGCTTTAATACAAGTTAAACAAACAGGCAAGGTTCAAGAATACATAGATGAATTTGAGCTTGCATTGACCCAGATAACTCGTCCCCCTGAACATTCCTTGAGCATATTTTTAGCTGGGTTAGAGCATAATACCCAAATGCATGTGAGGATGTTTAGCCCTACAACTATAGCACATGCTACCAATTTAGCTAAATTACATGAATCTTCTAAAACTAACTAGACACATACCAAAACCACAATTCGACCCAATACAGTAACCTCATTCTCTAACACAAACAAATTCAACCATGGTCCCAGTTCCTCTTACTCAAATGCTACAACCAAGCCTATCCTGAGCAAGACCCCTAGGACCTATAATGCAGCAGAAATGGCTGACAGAAGAGCTAAAGGGCTTTGTATGTTTTGTGAAGAGCCCTTCACACCAGGTCATCAACTGAAACATAAGAAGTCTCAAATGTTGGTAATGGAAATGGATGAAGAAGAGCCAATGGATGAAGAAATTGAGATAATTGAAGAAGATATGGTGTTAACTGTGAACACCAATCAAGTGGACAGACCTCAATTGTCCATGAATGCTCTCTCAGGTGTTTCCACATATCAGACCATGAGGGTGAGTGGTTTCCATAATAAGAAAATATTGCAAATTCTTATTGATAGTGGTAGTACGCATAACTTTTTGGACCTGGATTTAGCAAAAAAACTAGGCTGTAAGCTAGAGGCAATTACTCCTTTAGCAGTCACTATTGCTAATGGCACTAGATTGGAGGCTCTCTATATCTGTAAGGGTTTTTCTTAGCGGTTGCAACAAACTGTGTTTACATCCGATGTGATGGTATTACCCTTAGGGTGCTGTGACTTGGTTTTGGGTGTGCAATGGCTATCCACACTCGGGCCAATTATTTGGGATTTTACCAAATTGCAGATAGAGTTCTCTATAGAAGGAAGAAGGTTTGTTCTTAGAGGTGCCAAACCTGCCAGCATCAAGTTAATCAACAACAAAACATTTTCTCAGGCTGTCCAACAAGGAGCTCAGTTGTGTTTCCTATACCTAAGCAAAACAGAAAACAACATTGCAGTTCCCTCATGTACTCTTATGTCAGTGAAAAATCACAGTTCTGAATTGCTAGCTGCTATTGGTGATCTTATTCAAGAATTCCAGGACATTTTTAAGGAACCAACACATTTACCACCTAGAAGACAGGGTTTTGATCACAAAATTCCATTAAAAGATGGGTCTATGCCATTCAATCTGAGACCTTATAGATACTCTATCATTCAGAAAGATATTGTGGATAAATTGGTGGAAGAAATGCTCAATCAAGGGATTATCCAGCACAACAACAGTTCATATGCTTCTCCGGTTGTCCTGGTTAAGAAAAAAGATGCTTCTTGGAGACTTTGTGTGGATTACCGCAAGCTCAATCAGTAAACTGTTAAGGACAGATTCCCTATCCCACTCATTGAGGACTTAATGGATGAGTTAGGTGGTTCGGCTATATATTCTAAACTGGACTTGCGCTCTGGTTATCACCAAGTCAGAATGGTAGAAGGAGAGGAGTACAAAACTGCATTCAAGACACATGCAGGGCATTTTGAGTACTTAGTGATGCCATTTGGGCTCACTAATGCTCCGGTTTCTTTCTAGGCACTCATGAATGAACTATCTCTTCCACTCTTTCCTCAGAAGATTTGTCATTATCTTCTTTGATGATATACTGATATACAGTCCCACAGTGGCAGCCCATGTTGAGCATCTCAGAGCAGTTTTCCAAGTTCTAAGGGACCAGAAATTGTTCCTTAAGAAAGGTAAGTGCACTTTTGCAACTTCAAGGGTGGAATACTTGGGTCATTTCATATCTAAAGAGGGTGTTTCAACGGATCCTTCTAAGGTTCAGGCAGTAGCAGAGTGGCCTCAACCCTAAAATATCCAACAACTTAGAGCTTTCCTCGGGTTAGCAGGTTACTACAGAAGATTTGTGCAGAATTTTGGCAAAATTACCAAACCTTTGACTGATATGCTCAAGAAAGATTGCTTCCAGTGGTCTGATGAATCTCGGACTGCATTCCATTGCCTCCAACAAGCGCTAACTTCAGCTCATGTTCTAACTCTTCCCAATTTCTCAAAAACATTTGTGGTAGAAACCGATGCTTCTGGTTATGGTATTGGTGCTGTGTTAATGCAAGACAAACACCCCATTGCTTATATTAGCAAGGCATTGGGTCCTAAACAACGTGCTATGTCCATTTATGAGAGGGAACTTCTTGCCATTGTCTATGCAGTTCAGAAATGGGGGGCATATCTTGCTCATGGTCATTTTATCATCAAGACAGATCAGAAGAGTATCAAATTTATGATGGAACAAAGGCTCAATACACCTTTTCAACAAATCTGGATGGCTAAATTAATGGGATTTGATTTTGAAATCTAATATAAGGAAGGCCCTACCAATTTGGCAGCTGATGCATTGTCTAGGAAGGAGGGGGCTGAACTACTTCCACTTCTGCTAAATAATGCAAGTAAAGGGTTACTGGACAGCATTAAAGCTTGTTGGCAATCTGATCCTGCCATTCAACAACTCATTGATGTCATCTCCCACGATCCAAGGAAGCATCCTAAATACTCATGGCATAATGGTGAGCTAAGGAGGAAAGGAAAATTAGTAATTGGGGCTAGTCCAGATATCAAACTGCTTATTTTACAGTGGTTACATGATTCTCCCACTAGTGGTCACTCCGGTAGAGATGTCACAGCTGCCCGAATCAAATCTCTTTTCTTTTGAAAAGGTATGGCTAAGGACATTCAACATTATATTAGAAACTGTGATGTTTGTCAGAAATGCAAGCCCGATTTAGCTGCTTCTCTTGGCCTCTTACAGCCCTTGCCAATTCCCAATAAGGTGTGGGATGATATTAGTATGGATTTCATTGAAGGCTTACCTCAATCTCAGGGCAAACAGGTGATATTGGTAGTGGTGGACAGATTGAGTAAATATGGCCACTTCCTAGCTTTATCTCACCCTTACACTGCCTTAGATGTAGCACAACTGTTTCTTGATAATGTATTCAAATTACATGGTTGGCCTAGCACTATTACTTGTGACAGAGATCCTATTTTCCTTAGCAAAGTGTAGAATGAGTTATTTCAACTACAAGGGGTTTCAGTTAACAAATCCACTGCCTACTACCCTCAAACTGATGGCCAAACTGAGATTGTTAACAAGTGCCTGGAAACTTACCTTAGGTGTATGTGCTCTGAGAAACCTTCTTCTTGGTTCAAGTGGTTATCTCTTGCTGAATGGTGGTACAACACAAATTTCCACTCTTCCATTCACACCACACCATATGATGTGGTGTATGGTCAAGCCCCTCCTATCCATTTGCCATTCCTTCCTGGTGAAGCGACAAACCCTGTTGTTGAGAGGACTTTGAGCAAAAGAGAAGCAGTTATCCTTATGCTCAAGTTCCACCTTCTCCGGGCTCAGAACAGAATGTCTCAGCAGGCTAACAAGCACCGAAGTGATAGGGTGTTCTCACCTGGGGACTATGTTTACTTGAAGCTGCAGCCCTACAGGCAGCTCACCATCCGCAACTCTTCCTATCATAAGCTACTTCCAAAGTTCTATGGTCCTTTCAAAGTGCTGGACACCATCGGTTCGGTTGCCTATCAGTTGGAACTGCCACCCAACTCTGAGATCCATAATGTATTTCATGTTTCCCAGCTGAAGATCTGTCGGAACCCTACTTCTGCTAATGTCCAGTCCTTGCCATCATCTCCTCTGCCTTTCAAAAGGAAGGAACCTGATGTCATTTTGGACAGAAAGATGGTAAAAAGAGGCCGTGTTGCTGCTACCAAGGTCCTTGTTAAATGGAAAGATTTACCAGCTGACCAGGCCACTTGGGAGTTCTACTATGACTTACTCAAACAATTTCCATCCTTCCATCCTTGAGGACAAGGATGTGCTTGAAGGGGAGGGTATTGTTACAACATTTGATGATATTTCATTTAGCTGTAACTTAGCCTTACGTTTACCTTATTCTACCTTTCCTATTATGTTGCTTTTCTTTTAAGAATATTTGCTTTTATTTGCAATGTGCTGAGTTGGCACAAATAGGTGTAGGAAATGGTTGTTATAGCTCATTTGCCCTTTATGGGTTTTGTAACTAACCGTGTATATAGCACACTCTGGTGCCAGAAATGAATAACAAGAATATTCAATCAATCTCTCTTTCTCAAACAACTCTCTCTACCTGAAACTTTATCCCTATTCAACAGAATTCATTCACTAAATTAAATTCCCTGAGCTTGGATTTGTGTATTTTCGGAGTTAATCTCCCTAAATCCAAAGTCTCATCTCACCAACCATTCAAAAGCAAGAACAATGGTATTTGCATATACTTTACACACACATTATCTCAAATTTATACAGGTTATACCATCTTATTGTAGCTAGTTCCACCTCGTTTCCTATATATCAACACTTTGATTCTATCACCTTACATTTCTTCACATAAATTTGAGGTGATATGCACCAAGCATTATTCCAAAAGCAATGTATAGAAATTTCCCTTGCCAATGACTTTTGACGTCCAACCACAAGCCTGCCCTGCTTTCACACGTATGTAAAATCCAGTCACCAAACAAATAACAGGTCTAGATGCCTAAAAAACTATCACTACAACAAAGCATTAGACTTGTCAAAAAGAACGACGTGAAGAACCTTTCTTGTATGGTAATAGAAATACATCCATCAGTAACGTGAACAGTCAAACCCCACATAGAACATGCAACATATTGCATTCGTTACTTAAGCACCAAAGGATAAACTACCAAGACAACTTGAGTTACTTTTAGGCCAAGTGATTCAGTCAGGTAGTTATCTTATGCCAATTGATCTTGAGCGTGACACAAATCAATATTTAATTGAAATTGAAGCATAACCAGACACCTGCAGACAAGTCAAATTAGTCGGAAGTTTATGTCTTATTTAAATCTAATAGATAAGTAAATTGCCGTTACAAAAGTCAGAAGCAAATATCGCTTAGGTCATCTTTAAGACGTGCAAATTATTTACCATATCAAATCAGGTTTACAAACATCTCATAATTTGTGACGTTACATGTAGCAAGAGAAGATAAGCATATCCCACTGTTATGAGGTACAACTAACTGTACAAGGGAGAAAGTCTAGTGAATACTAAAAGGATCTTTCATGTGGCTCAAACTATCACTAGATATTAGTCCCTACTCCTTAGGAAACATGAAATCAAGTTTTAACCAAATTAGAGCTATATTCCCACAATTTCCTTGCCAGCTCTGTATCAGCTGCTTGTGAGCTTGCTTCAGCTAAGTTACAGTCCGCAAAGTAGCAGCCAGTCAACCCTTTAACTTGTGGATGCAATGCCACATAGCATGTGGTTGCTGCCCCCTATGATGAAAGGAATTAGACAAGAGGCAAAAGTATATACTATATAGTCAGCAGCATAAGGCAAGGTTTCCTTGAACTTATATACCAGTAAATTGTCCTTGATGAAATTGTAATCTGGCAAGAAAGAACTAGACAAGCTTCTCACGGTAAGATTTTTCAGGTGTAAATTCTATAATGTGGACAGTTTTGTGATAACAAAATGCAGCTCGTCAATCTTTTTCTTTGGAAATAACATATATATTATATATCTAATATTTCTCCCCACCCCCACCCCCAGCCCCCCATTTTTTTCTATTTTGTTTCAAATAAATATCAGTTACCTGCTGTATATTTTTCATCACATATTTGCCAAGTAGACCAACCAATGCTGCATAAAAAATAGGAACGAATTGTCAATATAAAAAGCTAATCAATTACTACCATATCTTCAGATCCAAAGGAGGAAAACAAGAAACGCCATCATATCTGATATATTTAATATGGAGGGATGATAAAGAAATCTTAGTGGGTAGTGTCTAGGGGTATCATTAAAAAAAAAGGGCACTCTCTCGTGTCATTTCTCACGTTCTCTCCACTGTTTCAGGACACCATTTCTATCACTAAGTTTGTGACTGACTGACTGATCAGTGTAAATACCAATAAAGTGCAATTCTCAGCTATTAAATAAATATGGTAGCAACAGGAAGAAACAAGGTTAAAGCATAAGGTCTCAGAATTCTCTAAATAGCCTGACAACTGGTCATGATGGAAACATAATTAGAAATGTTTGTTAATTGTAAGGACCCAATTAGAAAGATTTTAAGCTATGGGGACTAATTTAAAAACTAGAACTACAGGAACCAACAGAGTGACTAAAACTATATAAACACTTCAATAACCAAATTTCAGTTTTGGTAATACATCATTGCATTAACTCTTACTACCATGGTTTTTCTTAGAGATCTCATGTTGCTGTATCAAAGAACACAGAGTAGCCTCCACATTTCAGATCTTGTCTCTTGGAATCAGGTTAAAAAGGGAATTTCTGTACATAATCAAATGTAGCTTTTCATATGAAAGCATCTTATTGAAAATAACATTACAATAACTTCATAAATAGAGGAACAAGTTAAATCGTTTCACCCTCTCTCTCTCTCTCTCTCTCTCTCTCTCTCTCTCAGATTCACATACAGGGTTGAAAAAGGCAGTTAAAAATGCAAAAGAATAGACAGAAATTGGTGCCCGCCATGTTCAACAAGAAGTTGAATGCATATGTAGTTTTTCACATATAATATTTTTTAAAATAAAACACACAGGAAAAAAGGAACTACCGTCAATTAAGCTGTGATAACGGAACAGATTGGTGGTGATTACTCCTGGGTTAAGCGAGTTTGCAGTTATCTCCAAGCCCTCATCCTGTTATAAGTAAACATCAAATAGCAAGATAACAGCTATATGTTGCTTTATCCTTTTAACAATGATAAAATTCTCAGAAAAAGGAAGATTCATTTTCAAAATAAGAGAAACAACTCCAATTCATGAAATGAAGGAGAACCATCATAGATGTGCTAAATGCTAGCAATAGAAGGATGTAATTCAAGTCTTACAATAAATAACAAGCTCAAGGTTGAAGATACACAAATTATTTGATATCTGAGCAAACTGTCACATCTTATTGGGTCTATGACAACTTGACCTATCTATAACTGTTTCTTACTCAGGGATTTGACAAAAGGTGCCAAATCTTCTGATTTGTTATGTACATCATTTTAGATTCCCCATAAAAATCTTCAGTATGTATTTGAGTTTGGGTTGTAATAAAGGTGTATCCATATACTCTTCTGCTATTATATCATCTATTACGTGGAACAAACACATCATGGAGCATACTGGCAGTTACATCATACATAAACTGCAAGACAAGGGCTAAATAGAGACTCATGTTCTATCTCATGAGCTCATTTTACAAGTCAATTTTGGCAAGATCAGACATGCAGTATGTAAAGAGAAATAAATTTCTGGCCACCTAGGCCCCATCCCCACCCACAAAGGGCGGCCTAGTGCACAAGGCTCCCTCCATTGTGAGGTTTGGTGAGTGTCAGATATATGCAAACTTGCCCCCGTGAGCAGAGAGGCTGTTTCCATGATTAGAACCCATGGCCACCAGGTCACAAGGTAACAATCTTACTGTCATGCCGAGGCCTCACCCTCCCATTCCCATTCCCATTCCCTACCTAACTGATGTATCATAGTAAGAAAGCCACTAAAAGGCTAAATGAATACACTAAAACAAGTCACAAAAAGGTTATGCTAAAATCAAAATATCTAGAAGAAAAATGTCACCAAATCAAAAGAACGTGAATGGTCTTCTAGCATAAGAAGCATCAGGAAAATCCTCTTAATTTTCTCTAAGAAATGAACCAGTCTCAAAAGTCAAGTCAAAGAGTCCAGACCAACCAGATCATTGCCACCTTCCAAGAAACCTGCTACAGCCAGCACCAAAACACCCACTTCAATAGGCCTTGAGATCTTATATAGTTGCATAACCCAAGTTTTAACAAAACTGGAAACACCGTTTACTTGGCACCAATAAACAGAAGGATGATTCACCATATCCTTGGTAACAATTTAAGATAATTATAAAATGTTTATAAACAGAAGGATGATTCACCATATCATATTATTCATTCATTTTAAAAAAAATTTAAATATAAAAAATGGTATATTTAAAGACAGATGGCTCAAGACACAGAACATGTCTCTCCCTAAATATCACAGTACAGTTTAAGGAGGCTGTCCAAACAAAATGTGCAACATAAGGAATTTCAGCAGGCCAGAATGACCTTTTGAAGGTAAACTCAACCTTCTCATCATATGTATCCCCATTATCCTCGTAATCACCAAAATCCAAGTACACTATAAAAGAGATTATTATGCCTTCCACATAAGAAGTGGCACTCTTACCTCCGGTCATTAGGAAAAGATCGGAGAGTAATATCATGAAATAAGGCTTTTCACTTTTCAAAGGTAAGATTGGATAATATAAAATCCCTAAGAATAAGATTAGATTCCTTAAAAAGATAAGATCCCTAAAAATAAGGTAACACAATTATTCCTAAAATAAAATAATTTATCCTAATCTATTATGCATCATTCTCTCCCCGTAAGATATTTTGTAGATATTCTAACAATCACCTAACACCCCGTGGAAAATATCTCTCTATCTCCAACTTCAAAGATGCTTTACAAAAGAATCGCCGCCAGTCTATTGACTCCTAATATTTATTTCACAAACAAATCCCATGAGAACAACAGACAGATAGAGAACATCACCCATCTCATGAACTGTTGTTGTCAGGAGTCCACCTCCTCAAACATTTCCTTGATAAGATGGATCAATCCCCTGCCTCCCTCCTCTCAAATTTGAAATTTCCTTTATTTTGCAGGGGAAAAATAAAAAGAACATCATATACAGAAACAGACTGCTAGCAGATATAGCATATAGTCAATAACCTCAAAGAAGTCAGTCACCTTTAGACGTCTTGCAAGTTCATTAGCATGCAAAACATTAGCAAGTTTTGACTGCCCATATGCAGACAAACTGCTATACCTGTACAATGTGAAGAGAATTGACAATATCAATTGCTTAGTTTCAGATACAATTACCAATGAGAAGGGGGAGAGCTGAGGGGAACTCATAATGCTAGAAAAAGTTGGCAGAAAAAAGAAAATTATAATTGTCTGTACTGAATTATAGGCCATCTAACATATTATTACCCTAATTTGTCATTGATTTTATCAAATCGAATCCCTTCAGGATATGATAATTGATGACGTCTTGATGAGACATTTACGATCCTTCCCTCTTTCCTCTGTTCAATAGCAGTCTGTTTCATTGTTTCCAACAATAAGTTTGTCAAAAGGAAATGACCTGCAAGGAGAGATCCTTATATCTCAACTTCCCTTATAAAAGCAACAAGGTATAATGTTATGGCCAGTTATTATTTAGAAAAAAATAAAGAATTGAAATTGATAGAATATACGAATTCGTAAGTTTCTAAGTATCTGATGGAGTTATGGAAGTATCCTAGTATTTATTTATTTTTTTAATTCAGAATATAATTTTAAATATTATTTTAAGCCCATAAATGATCATAGATGATGTATCAAATTCCATGTGTGCAGCATGAGTATGTATTAACCATCATTTAAGATTCAAATCTCACCTATGTGGTTTGTTGCAAACTGTAGTTCTATATTGTCTTTGGAAAGCTCGAATGGCGTTGCCATGATTCCTGCATTATTACTTAGAACAGAAAAAGAAACAGACAATTTTAGTGTATACAATAGCATATTTACCATCTAATATTCTTCTAGCGAAACAGCATTTTGGAGAATGAATAAAGTCACAGAGAACAGCAAATTCACATTCATAAAGTACATATTACAAGAGCAAGAAGTGAAGTATTTGCAGTAACTTACACAAGTATATTCAGAGGAAGACCACAAGAATTGAATTGTAATGCAAATTTCCTCACTGATTCCATTGAGCTTAGGTCTAGCTCCATCGTGTCAATTTTTGCACTGGAGTTATCTCTTAATATTGCTTCCTTGATCTCCCCACCAGCTGCCATATTTCTAATCCCCATAACTACATGGACACCACGTAATGCAAGTACACGTGCAGTTTCAATACCAATACCACTAGTTGCCCCTGCAGCAACATGAACCACGTGATGAAAACAAGTCAATTATACCAAATGCTAAGAGGAAAAACAAACATTAACAGAAACAATTTGAGCACCATGGTGAATTCCACCAACATGTATCCCAAATTTCCAAAAACATACTTGATATAGACACTCATACCTAAATATATTCTAGCTAACAGCAAGCAAGCACATCTATAGCAGTTGATAGAAATTAACTTCTTCATCTTGGTAGGACATAAACAGCATAGCATTAGCACTCATTAAATAAAGCAAAACACATGCATGCATGTCTCAAGCATAAGAAAGATACAGATTAGAACTTCCAGCAATCATTAGGCATGTAGAAGGACTGATGTTAAATTATAATATATATAAAAATATAGAGACCCAAAAAAAAAAAAAAAAAAAAACGAATCCAATCATTGTTGAATGTTGAATGGCTTGCTTATCTTGAGAATAATAATAATTATAGTGAGGTCTTGTACAATAATCAGCCAAAAAATAATAATAATAATAAACAATGAATAATTTTTTTTTAAAAAAAAAGAAGTAAAAATAGTGAGAAGAAATCAGAAAACAGTTATTTTAGTTAGAGCAATTCATCTTCGTCCTCTCTATTTTCAATATTTCACTCCTACGAGACAAAAATTCCAAGAGTTTAGAAACAGAGGTTAAATTTGAAAACATTTTTGGCTTTGAAATAAATATACCAATAAATTTAAAGGTTAGATTTTTAATATGAAGGGCAATTTCCCATGATAAGAACAAGAAACCCATCATAAGTAAATTAAAGATGAACAGAAAAAATAAAAAAAAGGAAACCCATTACTATCCACGCCTAACCTGTAACAATGGCGGTGAGGCCAGTGGCATCAATTCCCTGAGTGACTTCCTCAGCAGTAGAAGAAGCTGAGAACCCAGAAGGTCCTTTTTTGCTGAACCACCACATTATTTCCCCTTTCCTCTTTTCCAAAGTTCACATCTTTTTGTGCTATTTGCTCGCTCAATAGTCAATAAATATATAAACGTTTCTCTGTTCCATATAGAATAATACTTTACCTTTGACTTGGCTCAACAGTCAACAGACTCAACACCATTTTCTACTCCACAAGAGACAGTAAACAAGCTTTTTTTTTTGTTTTTGTTTTTTCAATATCTTCCTAAAGCATCTTTTAAATAATTTTTTTAATATTTAATAAAAAATTCAATAATTACCAAAAAAATATCCAATAAAAAAATAAAAGCATTTAATTTCTTAGTAACATAAATATTTTTAATACTTTTTATATTTAATAATTAAAAAAATATTAAAAAAATTGGATTGAAAAATTTAAAAGTACTTTTTTTTTTAAATGGTGAACAAATCTATTACATAACAAGCTAGGCTATGCTAGCCAAATAAGGAACGAAAATGAAATTTGAATCTGTTGCTATGTGAGATTCTAATTTAAAATTAATTGATTTTAAGTGGATTGATTTCTAACTTAAAATCAATTGACTTTAAGTAAAATGACTCATCAGATATATAAATTGTACCTAATAGATTGAGGTAGGCGATATAAGACTCTTAATATCTTGGTTGCCGTCTTTCGCCATGGATGATACTTCGAGTCCTTACTTCTTTTCATGGTTATCCCCCATGATATAAGTCCAAATCGAAACAGAATTCCGGTTCCACTGCTGTTAATCAAGTTTCAGCTCCTATGGATGTAAGTGTTGTGGATTCTGGTGTCCAGCTGAGCAATGCTCAGTTATCCCTTGCAGCCAAGCCCAATATGGAGCCATCTGATCCTTGTCCATCCTTGAATGCGGGTATAGTCCTATCTGCATCTTCAGTTCCTAGTCATTCCTCTTTTAGCTCTTTTGATTGGATTTTGGATACTGGTGCTACACACCATATTAGATTATTAGTTGTACTTTGTCTAATTTCATTAGTCATCATCCTGTTGACAATTCTTTTGTGACTTTGCTCAATAATCACAAAATTCCCATTGTATCTGTAGGTACAGTTCAGCTCAATTCTGATTTTCAATTGTCAAATGTTTTTTATATTCCTTTCTTTCATGTCAATTTGATTTCAGTTAGTGCTTTATTACAGCATTCTGATCTTTCTGTTTTCTTCACTCCTCATTCTTTTGTGTTACAGGATCTCAAGCTCCTGAAGATGATTGGCAGGGGTGATCTCCATGAAGGATTATATCTCTTCAAGGCTCATCCTTTGTCATCTCAGTGTGCTTCAAATTCTGTAACTGTTCCTTTTAATGATTCTCATGTTTTTTCTGTTTCTAATAAAATTCCTTCCACTATATGGTACAGTAGGTTAGGACACTTGTCTCACAAGAGACTTGCTTTGTTATGTAATCAAATTCCTATTAGTTTTTCCAAAGGTATTGATTCTGACATTTGTCATGTTTATCCACTTGCTAAACAACGAAAATTGTCTTTTGTTTCTCATAATAATCTGTCTAAGGCTCCATTTGGCTTCCTGCATTGTGATATTTGGGGTCCCTATCATACCCCCACATACTCTGGACACTGATATTTTCTTACTCTTGTTGATGATTGTACACGGTAGGCTTGGATTCATTTACTAAAACACAAATCAGAAGTCAGGTCATCATGCATTTCTTTTCTTATATTAAAACTCAGTTTGATATGCGTATTAAGTGCTTTAGATCTGATAATGCAAAGGAGTTGGCTTTGACTACCTTTCTAAAACAGGAAGGGATGTTACATCAGTTTTCTTGTGTTGAAACACCTCAACAGAATTCATTAGCTGAGAGAAAACATCAGCATTTGTTGAATGTGGCTAGGTCTCTCTATTTCCAGTCTAGGGTGCCTATTACTTTCTTGGGTGATTGTGTTAGTACTGCTGCCTATTTGATCAACACGATCCCTTCCCCATTGTTACAGAACGAGTCCCCATATGAATTGCATCATCATGCTATTCCTGATTACCTTAGCCTGCGTAGTTTTGGATGTTTATGCTTTGCATCTACTTTGGCTTCACACAGAAATAATTTTTCTGCCAGGGCAGTTCCTGCTATCTTTATGGGATATCCTAGGGGTTATAAGGCTTACAGGCTTTACAATTTGCAGACTAGGCAATTCTTTATCTCACAAGATGTGGTTTTTCATGAAACTTGCTTTCCTTTCCATTCTCTTCCAGCACCTCCTATTTCCATTGATCCATTCCCTGAATTTGTTTCACCTTTACCCTCACTAGATTACCCTCCCGTTCCTCCATGTCCTAATCCTATTGCTCAAGACTCATGTATTCTTAATCCAGCTCCTGGTCCTTCTTTATCTCTTCAGCAACGCACAACTTCTGAACTTTCTGTTTCTCTTAGGAAGTCCACCAGAGTTAGATCTAGTCCAGTGTACTTACAGGATTATGCATGTACTGTGCATGCAACCTCATCCACTCCTTACCCAATTTCTAATTATCTTACCTATGACAAATTGTCTGAGTCATATAGAAATTACATTTTGCAAGTTTTTGTGTTATCTAGAGTGACCCGTGAAACTACCAAATCAGTTTTTAATTTTCCTAATTTTTAGGCAATAAAGAGTCAAATAGCTGTTAGGATTAGAATATTTGATTTTCTTTTTTTAGGCATATGTTATGCTAATTAATAACAGATTTTTTGCAATTTTGTTTTCCTTATTGCTGTATAAGTACACGTTTTGCTGCTCAATAAAAATATGTCTTTTGCAATTCAGAATTCTTTTCGTTCCTTCTTGTTACAGCCCTCTATATTTTTTAAAATAACCAACAAATTGATAATTAGAGCTGTCTTCTTACGGGATCTGTGAAATACATGCTGAAGCAAATTTTTCACAAGTTGCTCCTCCTATCTTTGATGGAGAAAGCTACGACCTTTGGGCTGTGAGAATGGAATCCCACCTGGAGGCTTTAGATCTCTGGGAAGCTGTGGAAGAAGATTACGAGGTTCCTCTGTTGCCAAACAATCCCACCATGGCCCAGATTAAAAATCACAAAGAGAAAAAAACCAAGAAGGCAAAGGCAAAGGCATGTCTATTTGCTTGTGTCTCAAAAACCATCTTTACCAGAATCATGACTCTCAAAACAGCAAAAGCAATTTGGGATTACCTGAAAGAATAATATGCAGGAGATCAGAGGATACGAAGCATGCATGTGCTAAATTTAATAAGGGAATTTGAGTTACAGAGAATGAAAGAGTCTGAGACAATCAAAGAGTACTCAAATAGATTGCTTAATATTGCCAATAAGGTCAGATTGCTAGGCACTGAGTTTCCTGATTCCAGAATTGTAGAAAAAGTCCTTGTAACAGTACCTGAAAGATATGAAGCTTCTGTAGCCACCTTGGAGAACACAAAGGATCTGTGTAAGATCACTCTGGCAGAAGTGTTACATGCACTGAAGGCACAAGAGCAAAGAAGGCTTATGAGGCAAGAAGGATCTATGGAGGGTGCCTTTCAAGTCAAGTTGCAAATCAACAATAGTGGCAAAAGCCATAGCAACAAACCTGAAGGTTTTGCAAACAACAAAAAGAATAATCAAAGCAGCAACACTCTGGTACATCCACCCTGCCCTCATTGCAAAAAAACTAATCATTCACAAAAAAGGTGCTGGTGGAGGCCATATGCAAGGTGTCATAGGTGCGGTCAGTTAGGTCACATAGAAATGATATGCAAATCTCAACAATAGCAAGAAGAAGTCAAGGTTGCTGAGGATCAATCTCAAGAGGAGCAGTTGTTTGTTGTATCATGCTTTGCTGCCAATAGCTCTACAAAAAGTTGGCTTATTGATAGTGGTTGTACAAACCACATGACTTATGATCGTGAGCTCTTCAGAGAGCTTGATAAAACTGTTCTCTCTAAAGTCAAGATTGAAAATAGAGCATACATTGAAGTAAAAGGCAAAGGAACTGTGGCAATTGAAGGCCACACATGTTTGAAACTGATTTATGATGTTTTATATGTTCCTGAAATTAATCAAAACCTCTTGAGTGTTCCTCAATTGCTGGAAAAAGGTTATAAGGTGCTGTTTGAAGACAAAAATTGCATGATTAAAGATTCAAAAGGCAGAGAGGTGTTCAAAGTTCAAATGAAAGGCAAAAGCTTTGCCTTGGATTTCATGAACAAGGAGCAAGTTGCAATGCACAAAGAGGTTAGCAGTACGGTACTTTGACACAAGAGATTGGGTCATTTCCATCACAGTGCTCTAATGTATATGAAGAAGACCAATCTTGCAAAAAATTTCTTTGAATTAGAAGAAGAACTTCCTGCATGTGCTACCTGCCAATATGGAAAGCAAATAAGGCTCCCTTTTCCACAAAATAAGGCTTGGAGGGCTACACAAAAGCTGGAATTAATGCACACAGATGTTGGAGGGCCCATGAGCACACCATCTTTGAATGAAAGTAAGTATTATATTGTTTTCATTGATGACAATACAAGAATATGCTGGATTTATTTTATGCAGTTTAAATCTGAAGTTGCTGACATCTTTTGGAAGTTCAAAGCTTGGGTGGAAACTTAAAGCAAGTGCAAACTGCAGGTAATCAGATCTGACAGTGGAACTGAATACATCTCTGAAAAATTTAATAAGTTTTTTGAAGATGCTGGCATAGAACACCAGTTGACAATACCTTACTCACCTCAACAAAATGACATTGTAGAAAGGAAGAACAGGACAATTATGGAAATGGCTAAATGCTTGTTTCATGATAAATGATTGCCAAAGAAATTCTGGGCAAAAGCTGTAAATACTGCAGTGTTTTTGCTGAATAGGCTGCCAACAAAAGCTTTGCAAAAAAGGACACCATTTGAAGCATGGTATGGTTACAAACCTGAGTTGCTCAATTTGAAGATATTTGGTTGCTTGTGCTTCTCTTACATTCCTAAGGTTAAGAGAGACAAACTAGACAAGAAAGCAGAACCTGGAATCTTTGTAGGCTATAGCTTAATTTCAAAGGCCTACAAGATCTATTTACCATACCATAACAAAGTAATTGTTAGTAGGGATGTAAAATTCTTGGAGTTAGATAGTTGGAGTTAGGAAAATGACAAGAAGATTGAATTTCAGGAGGAGAATGAAGATGTAAATGAAGAACCTATCAGAGGAACAAGATCACTTTCTGACATCTATCAAAGGTGTAATGTTGCAATCATGGAACCTGCTGGAAATGAAGAAGCTACAACTGATAAAAAATGGATAGATGCAATGAAGGAGGAGCTCAAGATGATTGAAAAAAATCAGACATGGAAATTGGAGGACAGACCTAATTATAAGAAACCCATTGGAGTCAAGTGGGTTTGTAGGACCAAGCTTAATCCCGATGGTTCTGTAAACAAGTATAAGGTAAGGCTTATTGTTAAGGGATATGTCAAATCTTTAGGGTAGATTTTTCTGAAACTTTCACTCCGGTGGCTAGGTTGGATACCATAAGGTTGCTGTTAGCACGTGCTGCACAAAATGGTTTGGTCATACATCAAATGGATGTCAAGTCAGCCTTTTGGAATGGATACTTAGAGGAAGAAATCTTTGTCGAACAACCAGAGGGTTTTGTTGTTCAAGGACAAGAGGAAAAGTTGTATAGATTGAATAAGGCCCTATACGGGCTAAAACAGGCACCAAGATCATGGTATAGCAGAATTGACACACATTTGGTGAACTTAGGTTTTGTAAAATGTCCAAGTGAATTTACCCTATACGTCAAAAAGGTTGATAATGAAATACTTGTGGTATCAATTTATGTTGATGATCTGTTTGTTATAAGAAGTCATAAGGAGCTGATTAACAAGTTCAAAGAAGAAGTGAAAGATGCTTTTGAGATGACAAACCTTAGAAATATGACATTCTTCCTTAGTATGTAGGTGCAGCAAAAGCAAAATGAAATATTTGTATGCCAGCAAAAATATGCAAAAGAAGTTCTTAGGAAGTTCAACATGGAAGAGTGCAAGCCAGCTGCAACTCCAATGAATCAAAAGGAGAAGTTTTGCAAAGAAGATAAAGTTGAAAGGGTTGATGAAAGGTTGTACAGAAGCTTAATAGGTTGCTTGATATATTTAACAGTAACCAGGCCAGATATTATGTATGTTGTGAGTTTACTATCAAGGTACATGCACTGTGCTAGTGAAATTCACTTTCAAGCAGCAAAAAGAATTCTTAGATATGTTAAAGGCACAGTTGATTATGGAATAAGGTTCAGTCAAGTTAAAAGTTTCAGTCATCTTGGTTATTCTGATAGTGATTGGGCATGATGTGTTGATTATATGAGAAGCACCTCAGGTTATTGTTTTACTCTGGGTTCTGTAGTTTTTTCATGGTGTTCTAAAAAACAAGAAGTTATAGCTCAATCAACAGCAGAGACAGAGTATATAGCTGTTGCTGCTGCTGTGAACCAAGCTCTTGGGATCAGAAAGCTCATGACAAACTTACATATGGAACAAACAGAAAGCACACAAATATTTGTGGACAACCAAGCTGCAATTTCAATTGCTAATGATTCAGTGTTCCATGACAGAACAAAATACTTCAAGATCAAGTTTTTCTTTCTAAGAGAAGTTCAGAAGGATGGAGAAGTGCAGCTTGTCTATTGTAGAACAAAACATCAGAGTGCTGACATCCTAACAAAGGCACTTCCTAAAGCCAGATTTGAGTTCTTGAGAAAAAGACTTGGAATATGCAGCTCCAGTGTCAAGGAGGAGTGTTAACTAGAATGACCCGTGAAGCTACCAAATCAATTTTTAATTTTCCTATTTTTTAGGCAATAAAGAGTCAAATACCTGTTAGGATCAGAATATTTGATTCTCTTTTTTTAGGCATCTGTTATGCTAATCAATAACAGATTTTTTGCAATTTCGTTTTCCTTATTATTGTATAAGTACACGTTTTGCTGCGCAATTAAAATATGCCTTCTGTAATTCAGATTTCTTTTCGTTCCTTCTTGTTACAGCCCTCTATATTTTTTTTAAAATAACCAACATTCTGCCTATCCTGAACCACAATTTTATCATCTCAGGCAGCCAGAGATCCTGTTTGGCAAGCAGGCATGATAGCTAAGTTGCAAGCCATAGAGGAGAATAACACCTGGACACTAGTAAAATTACCCCCTGGGAAGCATACCATTGGATGCTGCTGGGTTTATAAGGTGAAATACTTGCCTGATGGCACAGTTGACAAGTTTAAGGCCCGTTTTGTAGCAAAGGGCTACACACAATAGGCTGGTATTGATTTTATGGATACTTTTTCTCCTGTAGCCAACCTTTGTACTGTGCGACTACTTCTTTCTATTACAGTAGTTAAGAGATGGAATTTAGTCCAATTGGACATAAACAATGCTTTCTTGAATGGTGACTTGTTTGGAGAAGTGTACATGGACCTCCTACTTGGCTATCCTACACATGATAAAAGTTTAGTTTGCAAGCTGAATAAGTCCATTTATGGCTTCAGGCAGGCTTCTAAACAGTGGTTTACTAAGTTTTCTTCTGCTTTCTTGGCTCATGGGTTCATTCAGTCTAAGAATGATTACTCATTGTTTACCAAAGGCAAGGGGGACAACTTTGTAGCCTTACTTATATATGTGGATGATATTATTATTGTTGTTGCTTCTCTTTATGTCATTTCTACAGTTAAGACTTTCCTCAAAGCCACTTTCAGACTTAAGGATTTAGGGCTACTGAAATACTTTTTGGGATTGGAGACAACACAATCAACCAAGGGTATAGCCTAATCTCAAAGAAGTTACACTATCTCATTGCTGGAAGATACTAGTTTCTTAGAGTGTAAGCTAACTAATTTGCTTGTGGATCCTAACATTAAGCTCAGTGCTGATGATGGAGGTCCTAACATTAAGCTCACCTCACTATTACTAGATTTTGAGATTTCCATTGCCTCTGTTCTAGTCTATTATGATAACCAAGCCACGATCCATTTGGCCACTAATCCTTCTTTTCATGAGAGATTCAAACATGTGGAGATTGATTGTCATTTTGTTAGAGAAAAAGTAAACAATGGTTTTATCAGATTGGTTCACGTCAAAAGTGCTTATCAGTTGGCTGATCTCCTTACAAAGCCACTACCTCTTCCTCAATTTAAAAATTTATTATCCAAGATGGGCACTTTGAACTTTTACTTGCCATCTTGAGGGAGTGTATTACATCTTGTATATCTATATAGCTTAGTTAAGTTAATTAACTATAATTAGTTAAATTAGTTATAGTTAGTTTTCAGATTAGTTTACCACAACTTGATTAGTTACAAGCGGTTATTTTTGTCTTTTGCACCGTTTGTATAAGTTCTCAATTTGTGATCAATAGAATAGATGTCAAATTCATTTCTGGACTGTCCTGACCTAATAGACATCCGACTACTCATAAGCTCGACCTATCTTCATAGATGACCAAGCTAGGGAGCTGTGGACCGTCTTGGCCCAATTGACATCAGGCCATAAGCTAGGTCCATTTTTGCAAGGTCCGCCTGACCTATATCCGAATGAGTAATGGCTCGACAAATACATGTTTAATACGACCCACCAACAGACATAACGACTTTGTGCCATAATAATTATACATAACGTCTTATGTCATAATAACCAGACATAACGGCCTTGCCCCATAATGACTATACATAACGTCTTTGCACCATAATAACTAGATATAACATTTAGTATCCTAAATGACCTGAACAGAAGGTATCCGAAGAGTCAGTCCTCCGGATCTCTATATAAACCGGTCTAGCAGCCTAGGTTAGACATGTTCACTTTTCTCTATCTATGCCTTCATCACTATCTTGACTCCAAGCCTGATCGGTCATAGTGCCTTTGCTGGCATTCTACACTATCTCCAACCAACGAACTGTTAGACGATCAACTCGGGGTTCTTCGGCTACCTCCCCTCGGGTAGAGGATGGAACATTTGGCGTCGTCTGTGGGAATCCGATAAAATGGTTCCCACCATCTCGAAAGCTGCAAATCTCAATACATTTCTGATCAAATTCACTGGATCTTCACTTGGCGTGCTCCTCATACTCAGATATGGTATCGTCAAGCTGGGATCTCAAGTCTCACATCCTTTCCGGTGACGTCAATCTCAAATCCAGGGTCTCAGATTCTTTTTGACATCCTCGAACGCAGATCCAACGTCCTCTATCTTTTCTGGTGACATCAAGCTTGATCCCAAGTCTTGTGTCTTTCTGACATCCTCGAACACAGATCTGGGCCTCTGCACTACACTGCTCATTGTTTCAGTCATCCAAGGAGGTTTAGGAAAGTCTTTCACGCCATCTCTCCTCTTTAAATTTCATATATCATTTGGTTGATGAATTTTCTTTGAGTGGTATGTTCTGTATAATTTTCTTTTGATTCTTAACTTTTCATTAGCTCCGCTTGCAGAGCACGTGAATAAGCAAGACATAACAAGTTTGTAACCAACCCACACATAAGGGAGTTTGCTAGAATTTTATAAAGATTAAATTTGACAAAGATTTCTTGATCTTAATTCTCAGTAACACACATACATATCTTATTTAGACCCCTCGTTCCTTTGTTCTTCTGTTTGCTTATATTCTGGTACATATTCAGTTCTAAACTTTGTGTAGCCTGCTTGAATTTTCTTGTGTCTAACCTTAATTCCATTGTCTTCTCAACAACACGTTAACATGGTTGGCCTCAACTCTATCAACTAAGTTCCTAATTAGCTACTCATTCTTAAGATACGAAGGTACATGTACAATGATATAATACGGCTTGGTGATGCTAAGAAATTGTTGAATTGTTCCCTCGTTCAAAGTAAGTAAAAGCATTAATGTTGAAACAGAAACAAAGTCTATATCCCATTTATTATTATTATTATTATTATTATTACTATTCTGTCTTTAAAATTTGATCTTTCTGAAAGATGAATGAATATGTCTGTTTTAATTACCATTTAATCACATATATTGCTTGTCTTTGATGCTAAGTTTTTGGTAAACTCTTTGATGCTAATTTATTGGCAAGACACCAGTTTAAAAATAAATGCTTTATGGTTAACAACCATTTATTTGACATTCATTCTTATTTATATGAATACAATTAATGACCACCAATATTATTAACATAACTTTATTGTTGTCATTTTCATAGTGTAGATTGCCATTTACTATTTGCTTAGCATTAATTGTTACTATTTCTTCATTAATTTAATTGCATAACATCCAATTTATTGTCACTTTTTGTCACCCATTTGTCGTTATTTCTAACTCATATAAAACAACATTCATTCTCATTTAATGAAAGGTTTTGAAATTTAAATAAGGTTGATAATTTACTTGGATTAGGTGAAGAGCTTTTAGGATTTAGCAAGGACATTTTATAATTTAAGCATTAACTGTTATGCAAGCTCTAATACCATTGATTACATAAAAGTCTATTTTTTGTATTATTTTATTAATGATATAGGAGTTACATTGACACTACACTATTTGTCACTTTAATACACTACTTACTACATTTGCTTCAATATAATATTATATAGTGCTATTGGGAATTCAACAATGCTTGCTTTCTTTCTAGTCTTATGTTTTATTTCAATTAGCCTTAATTTATAAATCCATATTTAATTGACATTCTTTACTCACGTTAATTTCTAATTGCATAACAACCATATATATCATGTGGTGATTATTGACATTCCTGAAGATAACTACTTCAAAAGTACATTCATTCTATACAACTTATAAAGTCATAAGGAACCATAAAGAATTAGTTATTACGATTACAAGAGAGGCGTTAGCGACATCAAATGTTAATAAATTGCTTTGAGTTCAAAGCCAAGATATGAAATTCTTGAGTTCATGGTTCTGAGTTGTAAACTTTCAGCTCTTTTTTAACAAAGCCAAGATCATGAAGTTTTCCGAGGTATGAAATCTTGAGGACTCATAACATAGAAGGTCAATCTCATCGCACCTTAATACAACTAACCTTACAGAGACAAAGGCTCCGAAAACTCAGGATGATAAATGGCCCACCCAGCTCGATAAATTCCGACAGAGGTCATGAAGACAACCCAGCTTGGTAAATTTCAACAGAGGTCATGAAGACGACCCATCTCGGTAAATTCCGACAGAGGTCATAAAAGACAACCCAACAAGGTAAATTTCGGTCGAGGTTATGAAGACGAC
This sequence comes from Ormosia emarginata, assembly GCA_029884605.1. Taxonomy (NCBI): domain Eukaryota; kingdom Viridiplantae; phylum Streptophyta; class Magnoliopsida; order Fabales; family Fabaceae; genus Ormosia; species Ormosia emarginata. The sequence goes on from JAQQTP010000085.1 coordinate 23,234,892, forward strand.
CCAACTCAATAAATTCTTACAGAGGTCATGAAGACAACCCAACCAGGAAAATTCCAGCCAAGGTCATGAAGTAGGCCTAGCCCGGTAAATTCCGACAGAGGTCATGAAGAAAGCCTAGTCTGGTAAATTCCAGCCGAGGTCATGAAGAAGATCTAGCTCGGTAAATTCCGACAGAGGTCATGAAGACGACCCAATCTAGTAAATTCCGGCTGAGGTCATGAAGACAACCCAGCCTGGTAAATTTCGACCGAGGTCATGAAGTCGGCCCAGCTCGATAAATTCCAACAGAGGTCATGAAGACGATTCAGCCTGGTAAATTTCAGCCTAGGTTATGAAGACAGCCCAGCCCGGTAAATTCTGATCGAGGTCATGAAGACGACCCAACCCGATAAATTCTAGCCAAGGTCATGAAGACGACTTAGCTCGGTAAATTCCAATAGAAGTCATGAAGATAGCCCAGCTCGGCAAAATCCAACAGCTCGGGAGAAATCCGAAAGCAAAGTTATACCGTGATGCCATGAAAGACCAGCCCAGTTTGATGCAACTCGAAATATAATCAAGTCAAATTGAAAAATTTATAGCTCCAACTCTAGATCGGATTAGGTCGAGAAAGTTAGAAAATATCATAGAATTTATCAAAATTTTGGACCACTCACAGATCAAAAAAACTCAAGATCAGATCAGGTCAGGAAAATACGTACACAAAAGACCTCACGACTCACCTCGAAAGGTTACCCAAGGACGAAGCTTAAAAATTTTGAGCTATCATAAGCTTGGATAAGAATAAACATTAATGATACAAGTTCGGGCTATCATCACTGATTACCCAAACTGGGACTGTGGACTGTCTTGACCTAATTGACATCTGACCAATTCATAAGCTCGATCAATCTTCATAGATGACCAAGCTGAGAGGTTGTGGACTGTCTTTGCCCAATTGGTATCTGGCCATAAGCTAGGCCTATTTTTGCAAGGTTCGCCTGACCTATATCCGAATGAGTAACGACTCGATAAATACGTGCTTAATACGATCCACCAACAGACATAACGACGTTGCATCATAATGACTATACATAACGTCTTGCATCATAATAACCAGACATAACGACCTTGCGCCATAATGACTATACATAACGTCTTTGCGCCATAATAACCATATATAATCTTCATAATCCTAAATAACCTAAACGGAAGGTATGCAGAGAGTCAGTCTTCTGAATCTCTATATAAACTGATCTGGTAGCTTAGGTCAGACATGTTCACTTTTCTCTACCTATGCCTTCATCACTATCTTGACTCCAAGACTAATCGATCATAGTGTCTCTGTTGGCATTCCACCACGTCTCCAACCAACGAACTGTCAGACGACCAACTTGGGATTCTCCGTCGACCTCTCTTGGGGTAGAGGACGGAACAATTCCATTCTCTCTGTAATAAAGTCATGTGTTTGATGTTTTTTATATTAATTGAATAGAGCAGAATAATTGAGAATAAGTTGAAAAAATTGAAAAATAAAACAAAATTATATTTTCTTTTGTGTGGAAAATTAACAATGGAAGGAACAGAGCTCCATTCCACCCAATTTCAGGGAATAAAAATTGAATATTAGAGAGGAACAAATATAAAATAGTTCTTCTTAAATTTCTTTCCCTTTTTTTTTATCAATTTTTAAACTTTCAAATAAGGAAACTTATTCTCTTTCTTTCGTTCCCTTTTCATTCTCCTTGATACTTTTTTTCCTTGTTTTGATGTTTTCTCATTAATGAAACATAACATAATTCTATTATTTTATTTAGGAGTTAAATAATAAAAGAACATAATGGAAAGTAAAATATTATTTTTAACCTTATTAGTTTAATTTCCCATTCTGCTCCAATTTTAGAAGGAACAAAAATTTACTATTTGAGAGAAAAAGATAGGAAAATGGTTCCTGATAGCTTCCTTTTTCTTCTTATATATTATTAAACTCCCTCAAACAAGGGACATTATTTCTCTTTCTTTCATTTCCTTCCTTTTCCTCTCATTCTCTATCATCCAAACACAATATCAATTAAAATTAGTTACTACTTGTACCTGTTTGATCATGTTTACTTTGATTTAGTATCAACTTTGATTTTAAAGTATTGTTGCTGGTTTAGTGAGTTGTATGTTCTTGCTTTTATATATATATATATATATATATATATATATATATATATTATTTATATATATAAAAAATATAATTATTCCCTAATGGTTATTTTTAATAAAATTTGTCCATTAAATTGTAAAAAAAAACTACAGAACTGATCTATATATATATATATATATATATATATATATATAAAAAAATATAATTATTCCCCTTTTGTCCATTAAATTGTAATGACAGATGATGCTAATTGAGTAGTCTTATGCTAATTTTAGTATCTAACTTGAATCCTATACAAAAGTGATTTTTTTTTCTTTTGGAAAAATATATATTTTTACACATTTAAAAAAGAAAAAAAAATTCGCAATTAAAATTAACCAACCTATAATCTTTTTTTAGAGGACGTGGTTTTGACTTCTTCTTTACATTGGGGGATACATAAGCAAAAAGTTTTTCTGTCAAGTTAAAATTAAATTTTCTCAATTTAGTTATGTTGGATTTATGTGAGTCTAGCAATCACCTAAGGACTCACACGTACATATGAGCATATATCAAGGGAGCTTGACAACCCAACTTACCGATGTTCCATATGTGTGTTATGAAGCCCCTCATGTCCCCTTGCAACACGTTATAGACGCAGGGCTATATGCTACCACTGTAAAGAAATAAAGTTGCACCCTAATTAATAATTATAACTTTTGACTTAGTAGTAAGCGTTTGATCCTAACAAGCGGTATCAGAACGAAGTCGCAGGTTTGAGTCTCCCGGATGTCGTTAGGGGGGTAATTTTGGATTTATAGGAGTTCAGCAATCACCCTAAGACTCATATATACGTATGAAGCGACATCAAGGAACTTTTATGATCTAGCCACGCCAAAAGTCTGCATATGTGTACTTATTTGCGAAACCGTCATGTTCACCCATATCATGTTATAATTCGTGAATAATTGTTGTACTTCAATCCTTCTTTTAAAATGGGCAAGATAATATTTTTAAGGTTATTAAATTTACATAATTAACTTAAGATAACCATTCTTAAAATAAAAAGTGTAAGATACTAATACTTTTCCTTTTTGTAATTGATTCTCAAATTTAATTTCGTTTTAAAAAACTAATTATCCTTAATAAAAATGTTTTTTTTTAATATTTTTCTAATTTAAATAAACCTTATCCGCGACTCTGTTCTTTTCTTTTTTGCCATCTCAAAGTGATCCTGGTTGGGAGACTCTATAAATAATGATATAAGTTTTTTTGGCCTTTTTTACTTATTAGTTATTTTATACACTATAATTTTTCGTATTATCCCATGCATCCTTGCAAGCGCGAGTTCTAATTTAGTCTTCTTTAATGGAGTCACCATGATGAATCTATACCTCTTGTCTCTTTCTACTGGTTCAAATGTTTTACGGGGACATTCTATACGCTTCCAATGCACTTGGTTCAGCTTCGCAGGTCACTGATGTGTTTTTTGCCGTTCTATCAATATGACTACTATTTTGTATTATGAAGTCCAGAAGTAAGAGTAATGAACATGGTTTTATTTTATGGGATTTAAAGTCTCCGTTTTATTAGCTATCAACTGCAATATTTTTTTTTTTGGTGGAAGAGTATCATTTAAGATGGAACTAAGTGGTGATTAATGCATACATGGATCGTGGATTCGTGATCAAAATTTACCTCACAAAGGGACTAAACTGATGCTAATTTTGATTACTGAGGGACTAATTGTCTTATTATTATCACTGAATAGTTTACAGTACGTATGTAATTTCTATGTAGTCCATAGTTCCCAACGCAAAACCATTAATGTTTTTCATTACAAAATACATATGTGACGGTCTTGCAGTGATGTTTTTTATTCACTAAGGAAGTATATGCCATCTGTGTTGACAAATGCTTTTGGGTATTCTACTCAATTATTTTCATGCTGAAATCCCAGAGTTTCTTTGCCAAATCAGTGTCCGTTCCCTGTGAGTTCGCCTTGGCCAGATTACTATCTACAAAATACTTGCCACTTATTCCACTCACTTGGGGGTGCAATGCTACATAGCATGTTGTTGCTGCTCCCTACAGTAAGGTTCGGTGAACATGGAATATCAGAAGAATCACATGTTAAATATGATTTTTTTTAATCCTCTTTTAGATTGAATAACAAGACAATGTCCCTGATATAGTGATATCTACATTCATAGATCATATTGGTTTAACTTACCTGCTGAACATTTTTAAACACAAATCTCCCAAGCATATTAATTACACCTGCATAAATCAAACAGAAGCATACCCATAAAACTCAGCAACTGTCATTATCTGCATGGAAAAAATACTTGCACAAAAAACTACCCATGAAAAAATTAAAAATCTTTACACAACATGAGTTGATGTTGCAATTAAGTGCTATAAATCACGAAGGTTGCCTCCAGGTGAAGATGTGAAATTGTTTCGCAAGGATGCTTAAAGGATCGATCCTGTTCAGTAAGTCTGAATTCAATATTCAGAACAACCAACCTATTTAACATAACCATTTTTTTTAACAATATTCATGTACAAAATATAGGATTATAACACCTAAAACTATGTAGAGGAATTGGAGCCACTGAATGTTTTAAAAGACAATTCAAGGAAAATAAACAAAAGTGATATCCTCCATGTAATAGAGGATTATGCTGAATACTTCAATTAGTATCCCAAATCCCACGATGTACATAATTCCTAGACAGACGATAAATTCTCGTAGTTCAATGTGGTAGTTACCAAGCAGTACACCGTTATGACGAAAAATATTGGTGACTATGGCTCCCGGATGAACAGAATTAGCAGTAATATCTACCCCATCTTCCTGATCAAGATGCAACAATTAATATTACACATATCAGAGACAGCTAATGAGGCAAATTGGCAAAACAAGAGGGGTATTTTTACTCACAAACATAAAAGAAGGAAAGTCACAAAAAACAAAGGCAAAAGAATGAGAAAGTAAACAAAATGATTCGTATGATTGTGGTTGCTAGGAGTTACGAGACTAGCTGCTAGAAGGGATGCAAAGTTTGAGCATTAATTTCCAGAAACCTGAAAGATGGGCTTCAAATCCCACTGATAATCAGAAACTTTTACTAAAACTAGTCAACAATCATCAAGTCAAAAGATATGGAGAGTTTCAACTAATACATAATGAAGCAACTTATCCTATATAACCAGCAAGATAAAGGGATTGGAAAGAGTGTAGTGTACTGTGCAGAAGACAAATACTGTTACAAAACAAGTAATTCTAAATAAATTCGTAAATAACCTGCTAGCTCGTGATAAAGTACTTTAATTACTTAGATAACAATAAACATAGTGAGTGAGATATAAGAACAAAGTTGGTACAGTATAAATCTGATAGTCTTCTGTACCTTACAATACAAAAGCTAACTAATCCTTTTTTAAAATACATTGGCTACCAGACAAACCAATTCACAGTTCAACCCCTTCAACCAGGTTGACCATTGGAACTGGATAAACTAAAAATAAATAAAGATTTGTGTTAAAACAGTAAAAATTAATAATCAAATTATAGTAAGCTTTATTAAAATAAACACATCCAGAAGCATTACATAATTTACTTTGTTTAAAAACTCATAAATAATAGATATCAGATGTGTAAACTTATGAATTAGAATTCATACAAATAAAAGGATGCAAAATTAAATTTGACCGGTTTAATCCATTCAAGCCGGCTAAACCTGGTTTTCACTGGGTTTGACAGTTTTTTGACCTTTTCTGTTTCAACTGGACCAGAACCAAGGCTGATTCGGGGTCAAAATGGTCCAGTCCAGTTTTAAAAGACATACACTTGTCACTCGTAAGTAATCACTACTCATTAGATGCAAGTCGGTCAAAATGATAGAATTGTTTTCATTGGAATCAATGCTGAAATATGCATTAAATAAACTTAAAAACAGGCCATGCCACAGTGTGGAAAAAATCAATCAGAAATATCAGTTTCTTGATCAAATTGTGAAAGCCTAAAAGACAACGAAAACAACATATGCAAATTCAGGGACATCTGTTTCTTAGTAATCAGCCAAAAGTTTAGAGAAATGAGAGATAATAATGCTAATTTATAATGGCCATCAATGACCAGCTACAATGTTGCATTATGGTCAAAACTATATTAACTAACTCTTTCACCAGAATAACTTATAAATTATATCACGGGACAATAGATGTCAGCATACCTTGAGACGTCTTGCAAGTTCATTGGCATGTAAAATGTTTGCAAGCTTTGATTGCCCATATGCATACCATTTCTGGTAACTATACACAAGGAAGCAAACATAATGAAATATACAAAACACTAATCCTTTTCCTCAGATACTGCTGGATCATGTTTCTATGCTTAATTCTACATGCAACAAGGTTTTGCCTAAGTATAAGTCTTTACTTCATCTTAAGTGCATCGAATCTTATCAGCAGGTTTTCTGTATAAAGACTTTAATCTGATACCTTCTGAGTAGCAGACAACAGCAAATCCATACATAGTAATGTGACATCTAATTAATGCCACATATGGGCGCAAAAAAATAAATAACACAAACTTAAGATTGACAATAATATTTATCTTTTCATAATCAAACAAATATAAGAGCTGAATTGCCAATGATAATCAAACTTAATTTTGTAGAATAATTATTCTTCTCTCCACAAATTCCTAGAGGAATAAGGCTTAGTAGTTGTTGTCTCTCGATAAATTCCTCTTCCATTAAAAACGAAAGTGCCAGCATAATTTATCGTAGTTTGTATTGAGGCTACATCTTACCTTGATTGATCATTAATTTTATCAAAATGAATTCCTTCACGATATGTAAATCGGTGACCATCCGAGGAGACATTAACAATTCTTCCTTCTTTCTTACTTTCACGTGTTGTTTTCTTCATAGTATCCAACAAAAGATTTGTTAAAAGAAAATGACCTGTGGAATTATGTTAAATAAAAACAAAAGGATTAAGATCACTTTCACATCTTCTCAGCCCTTGCTTTTATTAAAGAAGCAGTAGAAGAGTTATTTGATGTTTTATATAAACTATCATCCAATTATATATAAGCTGAGACAGATTATAAATGTAGCAGGACTATACATAGATTTCATGTATCAATGATTTATAACCCCTTCCCAGGACCCAGAGAGAGAGAGAGAGAGAAGTTTCATATGTGTATGCTGCTACATTACCCAGCACCTTTCATCCCTAAGTTCTTTATTATCTGAATCAGAAAGAAAATAGATTATATTCCCTACACTCCCTAGAAACTTCTTTTTCATTGTCATATTGTTTCTTTTTTTACCCTTCAACAATGGAAAGCTCATAAAAGATTTCCTGTTACGAAAGATTAGATATCTTCTACATACCTATGTGATTTGTGGCAAATTGTAGTTCAATGTTGTCTTTGGACAGCGTGAAAGGGGTTGCCAGAATTCCTGCATTGTTTCTTAGAATTGGAACAAACAAACAAACCAGAAAACATTACTACTCCCGTGTTTCCTCCTTGAATGATCATAATTAAGATATATTATACACACACACATATATATATAGAGAGAGAGAGAAACTGACAACTGTATTGAAAGCATCACTGAGTGGTAAAAAATAACGAATTTTTTTTTTAACAATGTAGCCCATTTACTCTTCTTACATCAGGATGTTCAATGGAAGACCAGAGGAATTGAACTCTGATGCAAAATTCCGAATAGATGCCATTGAACTAAGATCTAACTCCATGGCATCAACTTTAGCTGATGGAATCTCCTTAAGTATTGCTTCTTTGACATCTTTTGCTGCAATCATATTTCTCACCCCCATAATCACATGGACACCATGCAAAGCAAGAACACGTGTAGTCTCAGTACCAATACCACTGGATGCCCCTGTTGTTAGAATATACAACAGCAACCAAAATATGCAGTGAAGGTTAGCCGCCAATTGCAATAACTGAAGGTAACATGCATATTGTTGCTACATTAACTGAGTTCTAGAGAAGCAAGCAATATTCTTGGTCTAAACTATATATAGAGTCAACTACAAAAAGATTAGTCCAATGTCTGTTTTGGGGCTTCCTGAAAAACGATTGTAACTCACTCCTCAACCTTGTTCATTTATGATGCAAGGCTATTGGTTACTCAATATTTATAGTTACACACCAGAATTAGTGGTGGAAATTCTGGTGTGTAAATAGGCCTGACAGCTTGTCAAGAGCCTTTGGCTTAGCCAAGCCGATTTAACAAAAAAATTAGGGTAAGACTTTTTAAAACTCTATTTAGTTAAACGGATCAAACTTTAAGCCTTTAGAAGAAACTTTTTATGCTTAGCAGATCGGATTATTTAATTATATATTATTATTTTATATATATTATGATATTTTAATATTTATATAATATAATTAATTTTATAAATAATATAATATTTTTTGAAGTTTAAGTCTATTAATTATATATAAAGACCTAAGCTCATTAACCTATTCCGTTGATCTATTTAAAGGTAAGCTTGTTAGTCTATTTAAAGATTTTTTTTATAAAATAAGTAAACTTTTAAGTTATGTCAGACTTTTAAAAAAATCATGTTATATTTTAAAAAATAACATATGTCAAGTAAATAAATAAGTTCAGGCCTTTTAATTAGAAAATAGGTCAGACTCGTTTAAAGTAAGACCTAGTCAATTTATACCCCTAACCAAAATTTACACACTAGCTAATGATATACCAATTTTAATTTATAATAACGTGTATTATTTGATTATTGGGCTAGTAATAAATTAGCTGATGTAATCGACTAACTAGTTCGTTAATCAAACAATTTAATCAAAATTTTGTACATCATTAATGGGTGGTGTGCAAGCATCATTTTTCATTGGTACTATTTCCCTATAACTCCTTGCAATATAGAAGTCAAAATTCATATTCCATAAATGGGCATGATTAAGATGAAATTAACATGATGAATAAGTAGGTGAAGAATTTTGTCAAAAGAAAAAAAGTAGGTGAAGAAAATTACTCTATACTCTGTAGGCTAAGGATCTTTTTCTGCCTGACCATAAAACAAGTCATTTGAACATAGAAAAGAATCAACAGATGGAGGGAAAGACCTACATGCGGATGCCGGATTAATATTGCCCCGCACGGATAGAGGTTTACCCTCTGCATAAAATTTACCTTTTTTTTTTTTACATTCTTTTTTTAACATTTAAGTTAATGTGTGTAAATCTTAACTCTTACTAAACTTAAATAATAAATGATATCGAAAATGTGTGTAAGTTTTATGATATATACGTGTATAAGTTTTTTCCTAGAGTATGTAAGCTTTTAAAAATATACAAATTAACTACAGTTAAGGTGGTTAGGAAAGACGAATGGTAACAGTGCTTGCCAAAAAGTTAATCAAATAGGAGATCGGCCCATTAAAAATAGTATAGAGAATTTTTTTTAAAAAAAAAAGAAATAACGCATTAAAAATAATTTATTCTAAATAATTTTTTATATAATTTAAACTTTTTTATAAAAAAAAAATTTTATTTCACAAAAAAGTTGGAACCTAGGTGAGCATAGCCCGCTCTAAGATCCCAGCCCCCTTTTTAGATTGTAACTGAAATGATATGGCCCTACTCTTACCAAATTTACCCATAAGCAAACAATAGTATCTTCCCTAAAAAACGCAGCAGCTTACTTTTACTGCACCACCCGTGTGAGTTTATTATAAAAGAATTCTATATTCTATAACCTATGGTAAGCTAAAATATGAATAACATAGACCAAATATAAACAAAGCTACATGATAAGTTGGGCTCTTGAGCCAAAAATGAAACATCGATTTGGTCAAACGAGAACAAAAGAAGGGACAATTCCCAGCTTTCAAAAAACCAAAAAAAAAAAGAAAAGTGACCTGTGACAATAGCAGTGAGACCACTCCCATCGATCCCTTGAGTAACTTCCTCTGCAGTGGAAGATGATGAAAACCCAGATGCCCCTTTTCTGCTGAACGGCCACATGCTCGTCTTGTGTTGTGTTTCTCAACTGTTCTTCTCTCTTTCTCTCTCAATGGACTACAAGTTGTGAATGTGAAGTATAAGTTGCTGATATGATATGAATTATGATTATATCATATAAATATTTGACAACTTTTTTTTAAAAAAAAATTGCCGTAACTGTCGGGAGTTGGAAATTTTGCAAAAGAAATGCAGGAAGCTTCACTCATATGTTCCCATGGTCGTGTAAAATAAAGAAATTGGAAAATGCTCATTAAGAGCATTAAGAGCATGTTTGGTAGAGATTAATTTTCTACCAAAATAGTTTTTTACTTGAAATAAAAGTTTATTATTATTATTTCAATCATGTTTGATAATTTTTATTTTAATTTTTATACGAAATTTAATGTATTATAACAATTTTTTTATAATATTAAAATTTAAAATTTTTAATTATAAATTATAAATTATTTTAAAAATTTTAATATATAAATATTATTTTGAATTTTATTAAATAATTATTTTAATTATTTTATATTTTTTTGATAATTTAATATATAAACATAAATTTTTTTATATTATTTAAATAAAATATATTATTTTAAAATTATTTTTTAATTAATATATTTAAATATAAAATTAATTTTATTATAATTAATTATAATAATAATTAATTTTTAAAATAATTAAATTTTTATAGTTAATCTAAATACACGTTGAACCCAAAAGACTCGCGCAAATGAAGAAACTATAACATCATCATAATGACTATTAATTATTAACATTATTTTCTCTAATGTTGTAATATTTAATTCTGTCAAAACAGCGTGGACCATTGAGTTCGAGTCATTGTGAGCCAATCTCCAATTACGGGCTTTGCAAAAATTAGGAGATATTTATTTTTCCGATTCATTTCATTTATTATTAAATAATATTTTTTAATTAACAAATATATTTAGAATATTCCATATAAAAAAGAAGGTATATTTAGAATATTAATTAAGGAGTATTAATATTTTTAATTAATTTAAAAATTATTAAAAATTTCTAAAATATTTAATCTTTAATATATTAAATATTTTGTTTTTTATTTAATATTTTTTATTTACCCTTACTAAATTAATATGTTATACCAAAAAAAAAATTAATATATTTTGTATGTGATCAATCACTTAGGCAATTTCAGGTCGATAGTAGTAATTAAGTAAAATTCTCTTTAAAGTGAAAATTTTAAAATTTAAACCATTGATATTATAAATAAAGTTTGTTTAAGTAAAATTCTAGGTATATTTTTCCTCTCACTATACACATTTGTGAATATTTTTTATTTTTATATCTTTTTATATATATAATGTTTTTATATTCTCATTCCTTTTGATATTATTTAGACATATGTATTTCAATATAATGATTATGTACTTTTTGAGTAATTATTAAAATATTAAGAAGCATGTACCAAAAATTACCAAAAATAAATATTAAGATATAAGCATTAACAAAGGTATTAGAAATACTTGAAAATGCAATAAAACCGTAGGTTTATAACCAAACTAAATGAGAAAACGGCTTTTAAGTAAAAATAAGAATAGTATTAATAACTAATAATAATAAATAAAATAAAACTAAGGATCCAGACAAAGTGAGGTGAATTTTGTGTGTCAGATATGTGTCTGTGTTGGATATATGTTGATACTTTTATAACACACATATCCTTTGAATTTGAATTTGTTTGATTAAAATATTATTATTTTTAGTTTAGACATATTTCGAATACGTTTGAATATATTTAAAATATGATTTAAATAGGATTTATTAATATTTTTTTTTAAAATAATTTTTATAATTAACGTTCAATTAATAAATTCATAACTTACTCAAACTTAATTACATAACTCACGTTCTAAATTACTATTTTCACATACCACAAAAACGTGCCCACCTTGTCTTCTTGTGGGGAGCTAAGGACTGAGGAAAGTTCCCAATTAATATGTAAACAAATACGTAATATCAATTAATATGTTAGTAAATAATAATACCAACAGACTCATTACATAAAAGTAATCGCCCCTTCATCTAAAAAAATTAAAAAGGAGTAATTGATTCAAACACATTTTGCCATAAACTAACACACAATCAAGTCAACAAAATATAATCGTGTTGTTACCGGAACAAATAAAATAAAGCAACCGCGTTACATTTTCTTCGGCCAAGAACCACGATACTCATGAAAGAAATATTTTAGGGGATTTCACATTGCAAGTTGTAATATTTATAGGATTAATTTATGAATCAAGGGCTCCCTTAGCACCCAGTTGAAATATTGATTAATTTTGTCATACTATACAGCGTTGAATAACGTTAGGGTTATTAAATTTTGATATATTATACGTAATATGGATATAATATACATTATTTTAAAAATACATAAAAAAAGACAAACTCATATACTTTTAATTTAATTTCAAAAAACTTCATTACTGTATTAAAATTTAATAACAGTTGAATAACTTTATCTTTTTCTACAAAAAATTTAATAACTGAATTTTTTGGTAAACAAAATTTAATAACTGTACTAAATACTAAAAACTTCAATTTTTAATAAACATTTTGTAGATTCATATGTTCTTGATGAATAAAGATCATTCTACACCTTTAAAAGGATATAGGTACTATTTATATTTTTTATAAAGGATGTGATTGAATAAAAAAAATAATAAAAAAAAAATATAATAAATAATATTAAATAAGATATAAAAAAAAGATATATATATTATTTAATATAAAAATATAAAAGTTAGTTCTTAATAGAATTAGGCATCATTGTAAAACTCCTTTTTACACTAACAGTGCATGTGAATTAAACGCTTATTAATTATATATTATTGAGTCAATAATCAAAAGCTTTATCTTCACTAAAGTTATATTTTCCTATTCTCTCACCTTATCAATGTTAGGGACCGTGCGACTCAGTGGGTCAAAATACCCACTTGGAAAGCGTTAATCCTCAATAGGGTAGACTTTCTTGCTCAACATAGTGCTGCAACATAATAAGATCATCTTTGGACAAACTCTTGACCAACACAAAGTCCTTATCCCTCTTTTACGGGGGTGTAAAGGGTCAGTTTAGTTCGAAGTTAGGCGAAAAAAAAAAATTGATTAAAGTTAATTGATTTAGTTTGGTTTTTATTTTTTGCATCTTTTCATGATCAAACCAGAATCAAACCAAATCGAATACCAACGAGTTGGTTCGAGTGGTTGGATTGTGTTTTTTTTTTCCTTAAAAAATGTCTTGCTAATACACATATCAAAGTTGATAGTAGAGAGATCACAAATCTAACAAATTTAGACACTATACTCACTTTTATAATCACTGAAGAAAGCCTTATTCGCCAGTGGACTCATGTCAAGAAGAAAGGAGCGTCGCCTATTTTGGAGTTCGCCTTGAGCTTGAGCTGTTGGAAAGTTGTCGGTGAGGAAGAAGAACAACCGTCATGGTGGCTCATCGGTAGAGTCGCAACATTGGACATTGGTGGATGAACGTCCGTGAAGGCATGAACAGAGAAAGAGTGAGTGAGGGCGATGTGTGTGAGGCTGGATGAGCGTCGCTGGGGTGAGAGTGAGCTGTGGTTAAGGCACTGGGCATATCAGCAGCGTTGGCACTAGGGTTTAGAAGTGTGATAAAAAATGGAAAATTGATAAGAGAAATGAATTGTGTAAATGTGTTGTATGTTGTGTATCAAGGGCAAACAACAATATGACACACGACAACATTGTTTTTTTATATATATATAGTTTGGATCAGTTTGATGTGGTTTAATTTCCAAATCTTAGAAATCAAAAACAAAACCAATCTTGATTGGTTCTGAACCTGACTACCTAAATCGAACTGAACTAAATTAATTGATTTAGTTTATTTTTTTGAATTTATCGAGTCGTCTAAATCAATTTATACTCATACTCTCTTATCTAAGGTCTTGGTGGACCTCTTGACGATTAAAAGCTTTGATTTTGGCTCCTTCTGCTAACCCCTCTAAGCAATTCTTATATTCATTTCCTACGCCACATGATTTAATGATTATTAAACTATTATTATATATGTGAATTATCATCATCTTCAAATTATCTAATATATTTAGTTTTTAATATTAAGTATAATCAGTGTATAATTAATGTCACGGTTAATGTCAGAAATATTAGAAGTTAAATATAGTAATTTCGTGAACCTAGGGTGATTTTGCAGTTATTATCATCTTGCTTCATGACCAATACAACCACAGTAATATCAAACTGGAGGAAATTTTTCATATTTAAATTCTAGAAACCTCTAGAATTTGCTATATTAATTCCTTCATTTCAGTGTTTTCAATACGTTAATCTCAATCTTTGGGCTTGACCAAAATTCCAGGCCTCCCCAAAATTCAAGCACATCAACATCATTTAAAAAAAAATTTAAAAGAGGAAAGTTATTCTATTTCAAGATTAAGGCATGTCACAAATAGACTAAAATCTACGGTTTGCCAGCATTTTTCAATCTTTCTCCTCATTTTGTTAGTTTTGCTAGGGGAATTCCTATAATTTAATCGCGAAATGAATCAACTCTAAATCACTATTAGTGTCCACACAAGTAGATTAGGATTACAAGCACTTATAAACTAGAAGCAGCTGATTTATTAAGGGCTTGTCTTATATTCACACTTGAATTGAGTGAGTGTCAATACTCATAATTTTTACATGTGTTAATTATCGTTGATATAATAATAAAAAAATAAATGGGTGAGATTTATAACCTGTAATATGTTGAATAGGTAATAAGTATGGTCTATATGTACATATAAAAAAAATATAGATTTTAACTAATAATATTTGCACATATCCAAATTCATACACAAAAATTGAGACCAGTCCTTTTTTTTTTTCTACCATAGATAATGTGTATACAGAAAATCTTATAAATTTTAATTAGTAATATTTATACACACAGTAATAAATTCCAAAAAAAAAATCAGCTATAACAAGTCAAATTATGTAAATATCAATACCTAAACATATGATGTGAGTATTGTAAAAGCCTCCTATTATTAAACAATCAACTACATCAAGTGTCATTGTTTAGAATAGACCATACAGATTGAATGGGAGCCTTTAACATGCTCATAAATGGCATTGGAGCAAAGTTTGCTCCCAAAGATTGACATGCGACAGCTGGTCAATCTTTTCTTTTTGCCTTTTTTTTTTTTTTAACATTTTTCAGTTATGGTGGAGAGAAAAATAAGTGATGATTAAGGAGAAAAATAAATAATGATTTACATGTAAGTAATAGTGATTAATAACTTAAACTTAAACTTAAATCACCACATAATAAACTTAAATAATTAATTATGGGTCACCAAATCATTAATTAATACACATGAAAACTACCCACTAAATGATGATCAAGAGAAAAATAAAATGGTGATTCATATGTAAGTAGTGATGATTAATAGTTTAAATTTAAATCACCACATAATAAACTTAAATCACCATTTAGCACCAGTCATAGGTCATTATATCTTAATTAATACACATAAAAACTACTAAGTAGTGACTAAGAGAAAAATAAATAGTAATTCTTGTGTAAGTAGTGGTGATGAATGACTTGAACTTAAATCATCACATAATAAACTTATATCATCATTTTTTATCACTCGCATGTCATCAGATCATAAATAAAATTTATTCATGTGATAACCAAATAAGTGATAAACATAAAATAAATAAATGATGATTTCTGTATAAGTTGTGGTGATTAATAATTTGAACCTAGTTAATACCTTTGAAAAATGATCTGTTATAAAAATATCAAATAATTATTTTGTACTATTGATCAGTTTTACATAAGAATCAATGACTCTCAATTCTTGGAACATTGGATACTTCCATGCTCCATAATCCAATGCTCCATAAAATTTTATGAGCACCATAAACTTATCCAAAGCATTCCTATAACTTCAATGGGATTGCTTCAACACAAAATATAATAGATATATTGGTTAGTCATTTACAGAGACTTAAGTCTTTTGTTTGCGGTACATATCCAATCAAAGTCACCCTACGATATAAAGCTACATCATAATCCAAACAAAGTCCTTTATATAAAGCTCTCTACCCAAAAAAAAAAAATCCTATATATAAAGCTACATCCTAGAGTTTCAGACCATATATACGATTAAAGTATGGACTAGGCTACCAGCATTTTGTATTCTTTATGTCAAGAGTGTTACTTTCTTTTATTGCTGAATATGTCAATAGTGTTACTCAGTCAACATCTCACGCTCCAACTCCCCGACATTCGCATTTGACTTGGTAGCTAGTTTTCATTCAAATGTAATTTTAATTCATTTTATCATCATTTAATTACTACTTTTTTTTATTTCACAAAGTATTTCTATCTGATAAATGAGACTTATTTCTAAAATTATGGTCAAATGTTTAAACTAAAACTCTTCAATAATATTATTTTCATATGCATAAATAACATAATCGAACATAGAAATAAATGTTTAAGGGAGTTAAACTTTTTTCACTCTTACCAACACACATTATTTCATTTTATTACCACTTGTATATAGAAGGCTGTAATATGTAACGTAACTCATAACTCGTGTGCAATTCTCTATACTTTAGTTTGCCTCTATGATTCTTCTCTATTCAAATTAAAGGAAAATTTTCTTTTCATATCTTGGATTGATGATAAAGCGGGATGGGGCATATCTCAAGCTTGTGTGTGAATTTGGTCCCGTCACAACCATACATGCTCTCAGTTCAGCCATCAATTTATGTGATGGTGTCAAATCCACACACAAGCTTGGGATTTTTCTCATCTACATGACATCTAACATTTGCTCTCTCTGGGATGCTCTTGTTTTGACTGTGATTCTTCAGTTCAAGACCAATGTGATGGAGCAGGTTGCTCCTTTCTTCACTCTCAAAGTTGTTGAATGCTAATTTTGCGTTTCTTACAAAATTTTCAAAATAATTGTGTCCACAACGGTTTCAACGTTGTTTAAAGAAATGTCTCTACTAATTGATCCTGGTTGTACATTATTATTTGTGATCTATTTTAACCTTTAATTTTGGTGCCGCTTTTGCACGGTGAAATGATGGAGTAATTTTTAGCTAACCGTATTTGATGCCCGTATCTTAGCTTAAGAAGCAAAATATTGACACCCAACATATGATATGATACGATGACACCAAAATTTTAATTAGATATTATATTTATTTTTTGAAAACTGATATTATATTTTTAAAATTATGAGATAAATAAAAATACATTTTGTGTTGGATGTTTTTAATTTTTCTTGGATTAGGCTTCCAAAGGCTGAAGCTTGGACTGTTTTCTATTTACTGTTTTCTATTGGATCCTAACATTAAGCTCACCTCACTGTTACTAGATTTTGAGATTTCCATTGCCTCTGTTGTGGTCTATTGTGATAACCAAGCTGCGATCCATTTGGCCACTAATCCTTCTTTTCATGAGAGATCCAAACATGCGAAGATTGATTGTCATTTTGTTAGAGAAAAAGTAAGCAATGGTTTTATCAGACTGGTTCACGTCAAAAGTGCTTATCAGTTGGCTGATCTCCTTACTAAGCCACTACCTCTTCCTCAGTTTAAAAATCTATTATCCAAGATGGGCACTTTGAACTTTTACTTGCCATCTTGAGGGGGGTATTACATCTTGTATATCTGTATAGCTTAGTTAAGTTAATTAATTATAATTAGTTAAATTAGTTATAGTTAATTTTCAGATTAGTTTACCACAGCTTGATTAGTTACAAGCGGTTATTTTTGTCTTTCGTACCATTTGTATAAGTTCTCAATTTCTGATCAATAGAATAGACGTCGAATTCATTTCCATTCTCTCTGTAATAAAGTCATGTGTTTGACGTTTTTTTCATTAATTGAATAGAGCTGAATAATTGAGAATATATTTTCTTTTGTGTGGAAGATTAACAATGGAAGGAACAGAGCTCCATTTATACACTATAATTTTTCGTATTATCCCATGCATCCTTGCAAGCGCGAGTGCTAATTTAGTCTTCTTTAATGGAGTCGCCATGATGAATCTATACCTCTTGTCTCTTACTACTGGTTGAAATGTTTTATGAGGACATTCTATACGCTTCCAATGCACTTGGTTCAACTTCGCAGGTCGGTGATGTTTTTTTTTTGCCGTTCTATCAATATGACTACTATTTTGTATTATGAAGTCCAGAAGTAGGAGTAATGAACATGGTTTTATTTTATGGGACTTAGAGTCTCTGTTTTATTAGCTATCAACTGCAGTAATTATTTTTTGGTGGAAGAGTATCATTTAGATGGAACTAAGTGGTGGTTAATGCATACATGGATCGTGGATTCGTGATCAAAATTTACCTCACAAAGGGACTAAACTGATGCGAATTTTGATTACTGAGGGACTAATTGTCTTACTATTATCACTTTATAGTTTATAGTACGTATGTGATTTCTATGTAGTCCATAGTTCCCAACATATAACCATTAATGTTTTTCATTCACCAAGGAAGTATGCCATCTGCATTGAAAACTGCCTCTGGGTATTCTACTTAATCAAATTCATGCTGAAATCCCAGAGTTTCTTGGCCAAATCAGTGTCCATTCCCTGCGAGTTTGCCTTGGCCAGATTACTATCTACAAAATACTCGCCACTTATTCTACTCACTTGGGGGTGCAATGCTACATAGCATGTTGTTGCTGCTCCCTACAGTAAGGTTCGGTGAACATGGAATATCAAAAGAATCACATGTTAAATATGATTTTTTTTAATCCTCTTTTAGATTGAATAACAAGACAATGTCCCTGATATAGTGATATCTACGTTCATAGGTCATATTGGTTTAACTTACCTGCTGAACATTTTTAGACACAAATCTCCCAAGCATATTAATTACACCTGCATAAATCAAACAGAAACATACCCATAAAACTCAGCAACTGTCATTATCTGCATGGAAAAAATACTTGCACAAAAAACTACCCATGAAAAAATTAAAAATCTTTAGACAACATGAGTTGATGTTGCAATTAAGTGCTATAAATCACAAAGGTTGCCTCCAGGTGAAGATGTGAAATTGTTTCGCAAGGACGCTTAAAGGATTGATCCTGTTCAGTAAGTTTGAATTCAATATTCAGAACAGCCAACCTATTTAACATAACCATTTTTTTTTAACAATATTCATGTACAAAATATAGGATTATAACACCTAAAACTATGTAGAGGAATTGGAGCCACTGAATGTTTTAAAAGACAATTCAAGGAAAATAAACAAAAGTGATATCCTCCATGCAATAGAGGATTATGCTAAATACTTCAATTAGTATCCCAAATCCCACGATGTACATAATTACTAGACAGACCATAAATTCACATAGTTCAATGTGGTAGTTACCAAGCAGTACACCGTTATGACGAAAAATATTGGTGACAATGACTCCCGGATGAACAGAATTAGCAGTAATATCTACCCCATCTTCCTGATCAAGATGCAACAAGTAATATTACACATCACAGACAACTAATGAGGCAAATTGGCAAAACAAGAGGGCCATTTTTACTCACAAACATAAAAGAAGGAAAGTCACCAAAAACAAAGACAAAAGAATGAGAAGGTAAACAAAATGATCTTATGATTGTGGCTGCTAGGAGTTACGAGACTAGCTGCTAGAAGGGATGCAAAGTTTGAGCATTTCCAGAAACCTGAAAGATGGGCTTCATATCCCACTGATAATCAGAAACTTTTCCTAAAACTAGTCAACAATCATCAAGTCAAAAGATATGGAGAGTTTCCCAAAGCAACTTATCCACGATGTACAAAACAAGTAATTCTAAATAAATAGATAACAATAAACATAGTAACTGAGATATAAGAACAAAGTTGGTACATAATAGACACAGAACAGAGAAATTCCTAGAGAGTACTTGGAGGAATGAAAATGATAAAAAGAAAATAGTAATCCCAGTGTAGGAATACCACCCCTTTGCTACTGATGTAGATCTAATTCCTAGACAGACCATAAATTCACATAGTTCAATGTGGTAGTTACCAAGCAGTACACCGTTATGACGAAAAATATTGGTGACAATGACTCCCGGATGAACAGAATTAGCAGTAATATCTACCCCATCTTCCTGATCAAGATGCAACAAGTAATATTACACATCACAGACAACTAATGAGGCAAATTGGCAAAGCAAGAGGGCCATTTTTACTCACAAACATAAAAGAAGGAAAGTCACCAAAAACAAAGACAAAAGAATGAGAAGGTAAACAAAATGATCTTATGATTGTGGTTGCTAGGAGTTACGAGACTAGCTGCTAGAAGGGATGCAAAGTTTGAGCATTTCCAGAAACCTGAAAGATGGGCTTCATATCCCACTGATAATCAGAATCTTTTCCTAAAACTAGTCAACAATCATCAAGTCAAAAGATATGGAGAGTTTCAACTAATACATAATGAAGCAACTTATCCTACATAACCAGCAAGATAAAGGGATTAGAAAGAGTGTAGTGTACTGTGCAGAAGACAAATACCGTTACAAAACAAGTAATTCTAAATAAATTCGTAAATAACCTGCTAGCTCGTGATAAAGTACTTTAATTACTTAGATAACAATAAACATAGTAACTGAGATATAAGAACAAAGTTGGTACATAATAGACACAGAACAGAGAAATGGTACTGATCAAGTTCCAAATTGTATTAATTTTGAAATGGAGACGAAGTTCCCTGTTACCACTAATGAAACAGTAGAAAAAAAAGGTACACTGGATGGAGAGTATTCTCCTTGGAGGAATGGAAATGATAAAAAGAAAATATGGTAATCCCAGTGTAGGAATACCACCCCTTTGCTACTGACGTGAGAGAGATCTCAATGCCAGTCCTCTTTTTCTGACCTCACACTTTTCATGCCCTCCCCTTCTGCTCCTACCTCCCTTTATGCATATTCTCCACTGATTCATTCCTTTTCTCTTCCAGTCCTAGGCTGCCATCTGTCAAGTTTGTTATTCCCTCATTCAACATGTCTTTTTTCTTCTCGATTAGTGCCATCTGTCCCTTACAGAATTCTGCTCCTTCTTTATTCTTTCCTAATTTATCCCTCCTCTTATATACATGTTTAATGGGCCTATCAGTACAGTATAAATCTGACAATCTTCTGTACCTTACAATACAAAAGCTAACTAATCCTTTTCTAAAATACATTGGCTACCGGACAAACCAATTCACGGTTCAACCCCTTCAACCAGATTGACCATTGGAACTGGATAAACTAAAAATAAATAAAGATTTGCGTTAAAACAATAAAAATTAATAATCAAATTATAGTAAGATTTATTAAAATAAACACATCCAGAAGCATTACATAATTTACATTGTTTAAAAACTCATAAATAATAGATATTAGATGTGTAAACTTATGAATTAGAATTCATACAAATAAAAGGATGCAAAATTAAATTTGACCGTTTAATCCCTTCAAGCCGGCTAAACCTGGTTTTCACTGGGTCTGACAGTTTTTTGACCTTTTCTGTTTCAACTGGACCAGAACCAAGGCAGATTCAGGGTCAAAATGGTCCAGTCCAGTTTTAAAACACTCAGAGACATACACTTGTAACTTGGAAGTAATCACTACTCATTAGATGCAAGTCGGTCAAAATGATGGAATTGTTTTCATTGGAACCAATGCTGAAATATGCATGAAATAAACTTAAAAACAGGCCATGCCGCAGTGTGGAAATATTCAATCAGAAATATCAGTTTCTTGATCAAATTGTGAAAGCCTAAAAGACAAATGAAAACAACATATGCAAATTCAGGGACATCTGTTTCTTAGTAATCAGCCAAAGTTTAGAGAAATGAGAGATAATAATGCTAACTTATAATGGCCATCAATGACCAGCTACAATGTTGCATTATGGTTAAAAACTATATTAACTAACTCTTTCACTAGAATAACTTATAAATTATATCACGGGACAATAGATGTCAGCATACCTTGAGACGTCTTGCAAGTTCATTAGCATGTAAAATGTTTGCAAGCTTTGATTGCCCATATGCACGCCATTTCTGGTAACTACACAATGAAGCAAACATAATGAAATATACAAAACACACATCCTTTCCACAGATACTGCTGGATCATGTCTCTATGCTTAATTCAACATGCAACAAGGGTTTGCCTAAGTATAAGTCTATACTTTATCTAAGTGCATCAAATCTTATCAGCAGGTTTTCTGTATAAAGAGTTTAATCTGATACCTTCTATGAGTGGCGGACAACAACAAATCCATACATAGTAATTTGACATCTAATGCCACATATGGGCACAAAAAATAAATAACACAAACTTAAGATTGACAATAATATTTTTCTTTTCATAATCAAACAAATATAAGAGCTGAATTGACAATGGTAATCAAACTTAATTTTGTAGAATAATTATTCTTCTCTCGACAAATTCCTAGAGGAATAAGGCTTAGTAGTTGTTGTCTCTCGATAAATTCCTCTTTCATTAAAAACGAAAGTGCCAGCATAATTTGTCGTAGTTTGTATTGAGGCTACATCTTACCTTGATTGATCATTAATTTTATCAAAATGAATTCCTTCACGATATGTAATTCGGTGACCATCCGAGGAGACATTAACAATTCTTCCTTCTTTCTTACTTTCACGTGTTGTTTTCTTCATAGCATCCAACAAAAGATTTGTTAAAAGAAAATGACCTGTGGAATTATGTTAAATAAAAACAAAAGGATTAAGATCACTTTCACATCTTCTCAGCCCATGCTTTTATTAAAGAAGCAGTAGAAGAGTTATTTGATGTTTTATATAAATTATCATCCAATTATATTTAAGCTGAGACAGATTATTAGTGTAGAA
Organism: Ormosia emarginata; assembly: GCA_029884605.1. Taxonomy (NCBI): domain Eukaryota; kingdom Viridiplantae; phylum Streptophyta; class Magnoliopsida; order Fabales; family Fabaceae; genus Ormosia; species Ormosia emarginata. The sequence continues at coordinate 23,257,961 of JAQQTP010000085.1, forward strand.
GGACTATACATAGATTTCATGTATCAATGATTTATAACCCCTTCCCAGGAGAGAGAGAGAGAGAGAGAGAGAGAGAGAGAGAGAGAGAGAGAGAAGTTTCATATGTGTATGCTGCTACATTACCTAGCACCTTTCATCCATAAGTTCTTTATTATCAGAATAAAAAAGAAAATAGATTATATTCCCTACTGTAACACCCATGAAAAAATGATAGATTTGTATATGGTTACTAAGGTTGCTTAATACTTGATTATCATGTCTGTTAAGTTTTGTGATGTTCTGAGCATGTTTAGACACTTTTTTGCAATGCTATGTGTGGAAAATAGCTATTTTTAGCTCTGAAAATGACTTAAATTGCTTAGTTAATGAAAATAAATGTGAAGATTTTATTTCTAGGTCACAAATGTGTGAAGCTTGAGAGCGTATGTGTACTGATTAAAATTTGATATTAATCGGAGTTATATTTTGACATTTTTAAGCATCTAAGGTTGCTTAATTGGTTGTGTGTTTTAATGTCGGATTGACACTTTTTGCAATGAGATATGAAAAAATATGAAAATAGTGAAACAAGATTTTTCATGAATCTTAGGATTTATTTGTAACTTTTTCATGTTGTGTGTTTTAATGCAATGAAATAAAAATAGAAACAAGATTTTTCATGAATCTTAGGATTTATTTGTAACTTGTTGGAAGTGAAAAAACTGGATTTTATAAAATCTAAGTGTTCTTAACAGATCGAGAATTTTAAGTTAAATATCTTAAGAGGCAAAGAGCCTCATGTTTCTTGCTTTCTCTTGTTAGGCAATTGTATGCCTTTATATGAGACAATTCCCCCATTTCTCATCTTTTCTCACGGTTGCAAGCAGGAAAGGGCAAACAGAAATGGAAGCAAGAAGCAAAGGGAGGAGAATCAAGCAACCAAGGAGAGGAGGAAGGAAATGAAAGATTGGAGTTATTTAGTGACTTCAATTTCTGATTTGTGAGGTAGGGGGAAAACCTTGATTTGCTCATTTTCCTATTTCTCTTCATCTTGTTCATGAGTTTGGCTTGATGTAGTGTTTTAAGTTTTGAGTTGTTTTTGGTGTTTTTGACTTGAATCTGGTTGTAGAACTTGAGGATGGTTTGTTCTATGCTTGGTGATGGATTGTTCATCTCCTAAACACTCATAACCTTACTTGAGCTAAGAGAGGGGTTTTAGGCTTTTAGGATGATGAATGATTCATTGATCTATTTTGGAGTAAGTTAAAGTTGTACGTGAGTTACAACATGTTCATGGACCTTGTGAAGTGTTAGAAATCACTTGGATTTGAGGTTTGAGTGGTGGGAAGGCCATTTGTTCCCAATGGAATAGTGGTTGTCTTCTGCAGAATCCTTTGTCGCTGGGTCACGCTTAGGCGTGACTGAACCACGCCTAGGCGTGGGTGAGACAGATAGTATCACGCCTAGGCGTGGTTTCCTGGAAGTTACAGGGCTGTTGCCCTGCCATCTTCACACCTAGGTGTGGCTTCTAGACTTGAAAAGGAGTTGAAATGCGATGCAATGGAGCCTAGAAAAGGTGTGGTTTCTTCTTTTATACTTCTTAATAAGTATTGAGGCTCTGATATGAGCATTTAGTGAAGTGAGAATGTTAGAAATCAAGAATGACTTGTTATGTTAATTATGAGAAATATTTAAGCATGGATATGTGTGTGTGTGTGTGTGTGTGTGTGTGTGTGTGAGAGAGAGAGAGAGAATGTTAGAAATCAAGAATGACTTGTTATGTTAATTATGAGAAATATTTAAGCGTGGATATGTGTGTGTGTGTGTGTGTGTGTATATATATATATATATATATATATATATATGTGATGTATTGTGATATTAATGATAGGTTTCCTTATGGTTTTGAGGATGGATTTCCTTGTTGGTTGATTAAGATCGTGTAGTTGATGGATTTCACTACTTGAAGTGTTACTTTTCTGGATGGATTTCCAGTGCTTATCCAAGGTTATGGATGAGACTTTCATTTCTTTGTTCAAGATACATGCATTCATGACATTGCCATGGACTTGGTATCATACATTATTCATTTCATATTTAGGTTATTGCATAGGCATATACACTAGACATAACTTGGCATAGCATGGTAATTATATAGGCGATTGCCATCATTCATTTAAAAATTCATGACGTGCAATTGTATGGGTAGTTGCGTATACTTTTGAGATGGAAGTGTTTTGTGCTTTTGTGATTGAAGTGTTTACTTTGTGAATGTGTAATATTTATGAATGTATAAGTTACTGGTTTTGGAATACTTCTATTGAGATGTGATTTCTCACCCCGATTATGTTGCCTTGTAAATCCAGGTACGAGTTTTTCTAAAAGAGAAAAGAAGTGATGTGAAGACTAGTATAGTGTTGTGATATCAAATTTTTTGGTCTAAAGCTTGTATTTTTTATACTCGAACATGTGTGTAAAAACTTATGTATTACAATATGCCCTTCTGAGGCAATGATGTATATATAACTTTTAGTGTATTGTGACTCTCTATAAAAGTTTGCATGATTTTTATGGATTAGAATTGTGGTTTAAGGTTAAAAGTGACATAGCCAATATTGATTATCCTTGTATGTGTAAGATGTATCGGGATACCAATGTTGGGATGTTACATTATGGTATCAGAGTAGTTCATCTTGTTGAGCCGGGGTATGGACTGACTATGCTTTGAGCATATTAGATGTTGGTTTTAGTTATAAATTTTCTTGTCTCTTTTTGAGATGTGTGAATAGAAATCCATGACGGCCTTGGGTTGGATTTCTGTAGTTACTGAGGCACAATTGCATGATATTGAGAGTAGCTAACTCGATATGTATTATTCTGTATGTACAGGAAATTATGACGACTCCACCAGGGTGAACCATGAGAAATAGGGAAGCTTCTGTTGATGATATGCCGGGAATGTCAAAAATGGTAGGAATGATGGCTAATGCATTAAGGGACCAAGCAACTATTAAATGCTAACGTCATGAGGGAGCAGGCGGCTGCGAACGCAAGGATGTTGAAATAGATACGAGCGGCGAATTTTCCTCGTCAGCAAAGGGAGAATGTAGTGGTGATTGACAACAAAGGTTTTCATGACCTCTAAAAGTTTCATAAGACTAGTCCTCTACCATTCAGATAAGAGTATGATCCAGCACGGGCTGAGGAGTGGTTGTCAGAGTTGGAGAAGATTTTTGCTGCTATGAGATGTGCAGATGAGTAGAAACTGGTTTTTGCTACTTATATGTTAAAGGGTGAGGCTGAGTACTGGTGGAAAGGGGCAAAGAGGAAGATGAAGATTGCAAGAACCCCAATCACCTGGGAAGTTTTTAGGACTGCTTTTCTGAAAAAGTATTTTTCGTAAAGTGTACAAGAAGCAAATGAAATGGAGTTTTTACAGCTACAACAAGGAACTATAACGGTTGGACAATATGTGGCGAGATTCATGGAATTGTTCAAGTTTTCTTCTACCCTTCGTTATAATCCAAATGATAACTGGAAGTGTGTGAAATTCGAAACGGGTTTGAGGGGCATCATGAAGATGTTTATAACACCTTTGGAGATCCGTGATTTCCCCACTCTCGTCAACAAGTGTAGAGTGGAAGAACCTCTTAGTTTGAGGGCATAGCCGGAGCATCGATCATCGAATCATTACAAGAGGAAGAGAACAGATGAAAGGTCTGAAAGGAGTGGCTCGAGTTCCAGAGATCAGCAGAACACAGAGAGGCAAGTTAGGAGAGATGATCGCGACCAAAGATGTGATAAGTGTGGTAGGTACCACGGGAACAAACCATGCTTAACTAACCAAGTAACTTGTAACAAGTGTAGCAAGTTAGGACACTATGCCAAGAGTTGTCCTCAGAAGAAAGAGGCAAGGTCAGAGGCAAGGACAGATGACAGACCTTTTGCTACGGGAAGAGTTTATCGATGCAAGCAGAGTAGACAATACCATCTCCAGGTTTAGGAAAAGGTGAGTACATGGTTGTGCTTGTTAGGTAATTTTGTTTTTGAGGTTTGGTTGTGCCTGTGTTATGTGTGAGTTGTTTAGGACTTCTTAATTACCATAGGTAAACCAAATTTTGGAGACAAATTTTTTTTAAAAGGAGGGAAGAAATGTAACACCCATGAAAAAATGATAGACTTGTATATAGTTACGGAGGTAACTTAATACTTGATTATCATGTCTGTTAAGTTTTATGACGTGCTGAGCACGTTTAGACACTTTGCTACAATGCTATGTGTGGAAAATAGTTGTTTTTAGCTCCAAAAATGGCTTAAATTGCTTAGTTAATAGAAATAAATGTAAAGATTTTATTTCTAGGTCACAAATGTGTGAACTGTGCTACAGTTAAAATTTGAGGTTAATCGGAGTTGGTTTGACATTTTTAAGCATGCTGGTTTTGTATTTTAATGTCGGATTGACCCCCAGTAGATATGAAAAAATATGGAAATAGTGAAACAAGATTTTTCATGAATCTTAGAATTTATTTGTAACTTGTTGCAAGTGAAAAAATTGGATTTGATGAAATCTAAGTATTCTTAGCAGATCGAGAATTTTAAGTTAAATATCTTAAGAAGTAAAGAGCCTCACGTCTCTCTTTTTCTCCTATTAGGAAATTGTATGCCTTTATATGAGACAATTCCCTCATTTCTCATCTCTTCTCACAATTGCAAGTAGGAAAGGGCAAAAAGAAAGGGAAGCAAGGAGCAAAGGGAGGAGAATCAAACAACTAAGGAGAGGAGGAAGGAAAAGAAAGATTGGAGTTATTTAGTGACTTCAATTTCTAATTTTTGAGGTAGGAGGAAAACCTTGATTTGCTCATTTTCTTATTTCTCTTCATCTTGTTCATGAGTTTGGCTTGATGTAGTGTTTTAGGTTTTTAGTTGTTTTTTATGTTTTTGACTTGAATCTGGTTGTAGAACTTAAGGGTGTCAAAACGGGTCGGGCTGGCCCATTCGGGGTCGGGCCATTTTTGGGTCGGCCCATTCGGGACATATAAGTTTCAGGCTGGTATTTTACTAGTCCAGCCCAGCTCATTTAGCTTTATGTAGTGTTAAAAGAGCGGGTTGACCCGGCCCATTCGGGCCATGTAAGTTTTGCCTGACATTTTGCTAGCCCAACCCGTCCATTTTGTCAGGCTATTCGAGCTAGCCCATCGGTCTTGACCTATTTTGACACCTCTAGTAGAACTTGAGGATGGTTTGTTCTATGCTTGGTGATGAATTGTTCATCTCCTAAACACTCATAATCTCACTTGAGCTAAGAGAGGGGTTTTAGGTTTTTAGGATGTTGAATGATTCATTGATCTATTTTGGAATAAGTTAAAGTTGTATGTGAGTTACAACATGTTCATGGACCTTATGAAGTGTTGGAAATCACTTGGATTTGAGGTTTGAGTGGTGGGAAGGTCATTTGGTCCTAATGGAACAATGGTTGTCTTCTGTAGAATTTTGCAGAATTCTCTGCCGCGGGGTCACGCCTAGGCGTGGGTGAGACAAAGAGTATCACGCCTAGGTGTGGTTTGCTAGAAGTTACAGAGTTGTTGCCCTGCCACCTTCACACCTAGACATGGAAGGGTGACGCCTAGGTGTGACTTCTAGACTTGAAGAGGAGTTGAAATGCGATGCAATAAAGCCTAGAAAAAGTGTGGTTTCTTCTTTTATGCTTCTTAATAAGTATTGAGACTCTGATACGAGCATTTAGTGAAGTGAGAATGTTAGAAATAAAAAATGACTTGTTATGATAATTATGAGAAATAATTAAGCGTGGATATATATATATATATGGGACATATTTAGTACTTTTAATCTTGACTATCTATGTATGGTTGTATGGTCAAAATTCACTACTCTCATTCTCTCACAATAATCACTCCTTTCACTAGATATGTCCCCATATAAGGAGTGTATCAGGTGAGAGGAGTGTTTATTGTGAGAGGGTGAGAGGAGTGAATCTTAACCATACAACCATACATGGATGGTCAAGATTAAAAGTTATTTAAAGGTCATATGACCACTTAAAAAAGTCACATGCATTTATGTTCTAATCTTGACCATTCATGTAAGATCCAATGATCAAGATTCACTTATCTCTTCCTCTCACAATAAACACTCACTCTTTTCATCGCATATATATATATATATATATATATATATATATATATATGGATCAACTTACACCAGTATAAGTTTTTTTCCTCTTGCACCCATTTTTAACCGTTAGTTTCACTTTCATCTAATAGTTGAGATTATTTCATTAAAGGTAATCATTAGATGAAAGTGGATTTAACAGCTGAAAATGGGTGTAAGAAGAAAAAAACTTACACTGGTGTAAGTTGATTCTGCCTCATATATATATATTTCTCACCCCGATTGTGTTGCCTTGTAAATCTAGGTGCGAGTTTTTCTAAAAGAGGGAAGTGATGTGAAGACTAATATAATGTTGTGATATAAAATTTTTTTGGTCTAAAACTTGTATTTATTATACTCGAACTAGTGTGTAAAAACTTATATATTACAATATGTTTTTCTGAGGCAATGATGTATATATAACTTTTAGTGTATCGTGGCTTTCTATAAAAGTTTACATGATTTTTATGAATTAGAATTGTGGTTTAAGGTTAGAAGTGACATAGTCAGTATTGATTATCTTTATATGTGTAAAATGTATTAGGATACCAATGTTAGATGTTACACCTACACTCCCTAGAAACTTCTTTTTTATTGTCATATTGTTTCGTTTTTTCCCCTTCAACACTGGAAAGCTCAAAAAAGATTTCATGTTACGAAAGATTAGATATCTTCCACATACCTATGTGATTTGTGGCAAATTGTAGTTCAATGTTGTCTTTGGACAGCGTGAAAGGGGTTGCCAGAATTCCTGCATTGTTTCTTAGAATTGGAACAAACAAACAAACCAGAAACATTACTACTCCCGTGTTTCCTCCGTGAATGATCAGAATTAAGATATATTATACTCACACACACACACACACATATATATAGAGAGAGAGAGAAACTGACAACTGTATTGAAAGCATCACTGAGTGGTAAAAAAAAACGAATTTGTTTTTCTTTAACAATGTAGCCCATGTACTCTTCTTACATCAGGATGTTCAATGGAAGACCAGAGGAATTGAACTCTGATGCAAAATTCCGAATAGATGCCATTGAACTAAGATCTAACTCCATGGCATCAACTTTAGCTGATGGAATCTCCTTAAGTATTGCTTCTTTGACATCTTTTGCTGCAATCATATTTCTCACCCCCATAATCACATGGACACCATGCAAAGCAAGAACGCGTGTAGTCTCAGTACCAATACCACTGGATGCCCCTGTTGTTAGAATATACAACAGCAACCAAAATATACAGTGAAGTTGCAGGTATGATACTGAAAGCATGTAGCACATACCACAGTAAAACATTGGCACATTCCAAGGATTAGTTATCATAGATAGCCGCCAATTGCAATAACTGAAGGTAACATGCATATTGTTGCTACATTAACCGAGTTCTAGAGAAGCAAGCAATATTCTTGGTCTAAACTATATAGAGTCAACTACAAAAAGATTAGTCCAATGTCTGTTTTGGGGCTTCCTGCAAAACGATTGTAACTCACTCCTCAACCTTGTTCATTTATGATGCAAGGCTATTGGTTACTCAATATTTATATTTACACACCAAAATTAGGGGTGAAAATGCTGGTGTGTAAATAGGTCAACCAACCTGTCTAGAACCTTTGGCTTGGCCTAGTCTGTTTAACAAAAAAATCAAGCTAAGGCTTTTTAAAAATTCTATTTAGTTAAACAAATTAGATTTTAAGCTTTTAGGAAAAACTTTTTATGTCTAATGGACCTGTCTATTTAATTATATATATTATTATTTTATATATATTATGACATTTTAATATTTATATAATATAATTAATTTTATAAATAATATAATATATTTTTTTAAAGTTTAAGTTTGTTAACCTATATAAAAGTCTAAATTCATTAGCCTATTCCGTTTCTTTTATTTAAAGATAGGTCTGTTGACTTATTTAAAGACCTTATTACAAAATAAATTTTTAAATAAACTTTTAAGTTAAGTCAGATTTTTAAAAAAATTAAGTCATGCTTTAAAAACTGGTCTATGTTAAGTAAATAAATCGACTCAAGCCTTTCAATTGAAAAATATGTCAGACCTGTTTAAAGCAATGCTTAGTCAATTTCTATCCCTAACCAGAATTTACACACCAGCTAATAATGTACAAATTTTAGTTAATAATAACGTGTATTATTTTATTATTAGGCTAGTAATATATTAGTTGACGTAATCGATTAACTAGCCTATTAATCAAACAATACATGTTGTTAATCAAAATTTCATACATCATTAACCGGTGGTGTGCAAGCATCATTTTTCATCGGGTACTACTTCTCTATAACTCCATGCAATATAGAAGTCAAAATTCATATTCCACAAATGGGCATGATTAAGATGAAATTGACATGATGAATAAGTAGGTGAAGAAAATTACTCTATACTCTATAGGCTAAGGATCTTTTTCTGCCTGACCATAAAACAAGTCATTTCAACATAGAAAAGAATCAAAAGATAGAGGGAAAGACCTACATGCGGATGCCGGATTAATCTTGCCCCGCACGGATAGAGGTTTACCCTCTGCATAAAATTTACCATTTCTTTTTACATTCTTATTTTAACATTTAAGTTAATGTGTGTAAATCTTAACTCTTACTAAACTTAAATAATAAATGATATCGAAAATGTGTGTAAGTTTTATGATATATACGTGTATAAGTTTTTTCCTAGAGTATGTAAGCTTTTAAAAATATACAAATTAACTACAGTTAAGGTGGTTAGGAAAGACGAATAGTAACAGTGCCTGCCAAAAAATTAATCAAATAGGAGATCGGCCCATTAAAAATAGTACAGAGATTTTTTTTTAAAAAAATAACACATTAAAAAAATTTATTCTAAATAATTTTTTAAATAATTTTAATATATATTATATATATATATATATATTATATATATATATATATATATTATATATATATTTTAAGAAAAGGAGTTGGAGCAGCCTCAAACTTAGGCGAGCATAGTCCGCTCTAAGATTCCAACTCTCCTTTTAGATTGTAATTGAAATTATATTATATGGCCCTCCATCTATAAAATTTACCCATAATAATCAAACAATAGTATCCTCCCTAAAAAACGCAACAGCTTACTTTTACTGCACCACCGTGTGAGTTTATTATAAAATTCTATATTCTATATTCCAAAATATGAATAACGTAGACCAAATATAAACAAAGCTACATGATAAGTTAGGCTCTTGAGCCAAAAATGGAACATCGATTTGGTCAAACGAGAACAAAAGAAGGGACAATTCCCAGCTTTCAAAAAACCAAAAAAAAAAAGTGACCTGTGACAATAGCAGTGAGACCACTCCCATCGATCCCTTGAGTAACTTCCTCTGCAGTGGAAGATGATGAAAACCCAGATGCACCTTTTCTGCTGAACGGCCACATGCTCTTGTCTTGTGTTTCTCAACTCTTCTCTCTTTCTCTCTCAATGGACTTCAAGTTGTGAATGTGAAATAATCAGTTGCTGATATAATATGAATTATGATATATCATATAAATATTTGATAACTTTTTCTTAAATTTTTTTTTGCCGTAAGTCCGTAACTGTCTGGAGTTTGAAATTTTGCAAAAGAAATGTATAAAACTTCACTCATGTTCACGTGGCCATGTCAAATAAACATCACATGGTCATGTCAAATAAACAAATTGGAAAATGCTCATTAAGACGAAAAGACTCGTGTTAATGAAGAAACAATTACAGGACCACAATGACTATTTATTATTAGAGATATTTTTGAATAAGAAAAAATATAATATAATATATTTAAACACATTTATAAAAAATTAGAAAAATAATAATTTAATCTCATTAAATTCACTAATTACATTAAATTATCATCTTTCTAATTGTTTATAAATGTATCTAAACGTGAGTGTACTCAAATTTTTTGCCGTAACTGTCGGGAGTTTGAAATTTTGCAAAAGAAATATACAAAACTTCACTCATGTTCCCGTGGTCGTGTCAAATAAACAAATTGGAAAATGCTCATCTACTTATCTACTTAATCTATAAAAATTGTCAACACTCTATACAGTATTTTCTCCCGCCTAAATGCCGTCCCTCTTACTGAAATATAATCTGTCTCAATCGAATAAGATTTTCCCGTCCAATCAAATTTACCATTCTTCCAGTTTTATCTGAATTAATTTTAATTTCATAATTCATAATATTAATATTAAATAAGATCCAAAATAATATGTATTTTATAGTCACTTCACTTTCTGAATCTCTGATGAAGTGACGTAAAATCTCTTACATATATCTACTACTTTTTATGCATATTAGCTCTAAATAGGGTCAAATAAATAATAAAAAATTTACATTTATTCTAGCCTTATAGGTGAATTAAATGCACCAAACAACTATCACCTATCTCCCTTCCTTTTTCTTTTTCTCTCTTTTTCACTTTACAACAAAATTTCGTTGGCTGCTGGGTGAGTAAGAGATGACCAAACTTGGTATTGAAAATTTTTAGTGTGATTAGAATATAAAAAAATAAAAAATAATTTAATTTATAAATTAAATATAATTAAATTTTATATTTAAAATATTTAAAAATAAAAAATAATTTAATTTTTAAAATTTTATAAATTTTATTTTTTTATTTTAAAATTTTATTAATTTTAATAAAATTTAATTTAATTTAAAATAAATAAATTATTTTATCTTTAATAATTATTTTAATAATATTTTATAAAATTAAAATATAAAATAATAAAATCAAAAAATAAAAATTTTATTTTAATGAATTTCAAATACAAAATTTAATTTTTAAATTAATTTAAATTTTATTATTTTTAAAAAATTTTAAATATAAAATTTAATTTTTAAAAATTAAATATAAATTTAATTTTTAATTTAATTCAAATTAAATTATTTTTTATTTTTATTCATTCCAAACACAATCTCTAAAAATATTAAAGTTGTCCATGGCTGTGAAATGGACAGTTTTCCTGACATCTTTCTATCAGTGACTCAAATTTCTTGATAGCCACTGTGGTTTCTATCTGCTAGTTCCTCTGATTCTGTCTTTGAGGTTTTGTATTCTACCTGAGAATAGGAGAATGTTGAGAAATTTATTTGTTTTTATCTTACAATATTTGGTGGTTTTTTATATCTTAATTACAATATTATACTCTTTTGTATTGATTTAGGTAATTAATAGGAGGTGTTAAAATATGATTTTTTTTTGTTTTTTCTTTTTTAGTTTTGTAGTTTATGATCTACTTATCTACTTAATTTAGTCTTTATCTACTTAATTTTTGTTGTATTTTAGGTTAATAATTTTCTCTCTCTCTCTTCTCTCTCTCTCTCTCTCTCTCTCTTTTTTTTTACATGCACAAGGATTTCAATTTTTTTATTTAAGAATGACCTGTTATTTGTGTAAGCTTAAGGTTGACTATCTCATGACTATGAAAGAAAATATAAATTTTAAGTGTTGATTACACTTATTAAAATTAATATGTGTGTAAGATAATATTATTTTATTACTGTGATATTTTATTGTGTTAAAAATAGACTTAGCTATCATATCACTCTTGGTAACAAATTAGGAAATGTGTTTTGGTGCTAGTTTTTTATCCCCTATTTAAGTGTTTTGTATCTAAATAACATAATTCTATTTGTTACTTGTTCTCTAAGAAGCAAAGCTGAATACTACTGTTGGAATAGATAAGGATTTTCATTTGCTGAATTATTTCTTGTGGTAAGGAGATTTAGTGATACCATTCAGTAATGATATCTTCTATGAACACTATAATTGTTATTTTATCCAGTTTTATATTATTTTGTGAGTTACTTATATTATGTTGCTTTAATGGTTTATCTCTTTTTTTTTATTAGCTTGATATGTAGTTCTCTTTCTCTTAACTTGATATCTCTTTCCTTTTCTCATGGATAAAAAATTGGTATCCTATATAGTATTTATATTGTCATTACTACTTATGAAGTGTTGCCGTTATGTTGGACATCTCACTCTTCAAAATGTATTTTTATTAATTAATCTTCTAAAGCAATATTCTGATGAGTGCGAGAAGAAGTCCCATATAGCTCTAGCTACTTGAGATGGAGATGCAGATCTTGGTTAATATTAAGTCTTTTGTGGGAGGTTAAAAGATTTGGTACATGTTGGAAGTCAATATTAAATATGAGATCAGAAAAGAGTGAGTGTTTTGCATTTTAGAATTTTTCCTTTGTGAATGAAAGTGAGAGTCGAGCTTCAAGGGTTTCTAGTAACCTTGGTGGGATACTAGTTGATGGTTCTCATGAAAAAAGTAATTTGCAATTGTTTACATTAATGTTGGATTGATCATTTTTATCAATTGTGTGCTTTATTTTATTTAAATTTTTATTAGGTCGGATTTCTATGCACACACCTACTTCTGAGTTGTGCCAAACTCCTCTGTTAATAAAGGAATTATAAAAAATGGGATCAAAGGAGAATAATTGTGTTGGATATGGAAATGTTTGTATTCTAGCTGACGATTTGTCTCTAGCTTTATGTTATTTACAAGAAAGAAGTCATCTTACCTCTGAAAATATTATTATATTGATACATTTCTTTAATTTCTTTTATTACATAAAAATGCTTTCAATTTAAAACTACATGCATTTTTTTAGTGAATTGTATATGCTTGATTCTTCAAATTTCTACAGAAGTGTTATGTTTAAGTAAGGTGGTCTCTTAAAATTAAAACTACAACGTCAAACATTCTTGAAAATAATAGCTTATATCTTTCATTCAAGCTTATTATTATTAACATATCGATTATCCCCAAGCATAAAGCAATTTCCTAGTCATTTATTTTCAATTGCTTCTATGGTCAAATAAATTTTTATTTTAGTTCTAATTGTATTTTTTTTCATTGTTGTTGACAGGTGAAGGGTCTCTGAAGAGTCAAACTTCTAATTTGTCTACTTCCTCACTAAACGTACATTCTTATTTGACTATTAATGGTTAAAAGGGTGTTTTTTCTTCTATGAAAAACATGCTCGCTACAAACAATTTGACACCTACAAGTCTTGTGCCATGTTTAAATTTTCAAAAGTTTCCTTTAAGTAATCTCACAAATTGTGCTCGAAGCCTCAACTGTAAATTCAATTTAGTTGCTTCTATATTATTAAGCTTCAAAGGTTTCACTATATTATTTTAAAATAAAATATTGGCTAAGATTTCATGTTTTTATTAAATAGGGAGACAAGATTCAAGTTTATGTTACAATAGATAAATTAATCAACAAGCACAAAGCATCTATTTTAGAAAAAAAATGTTACATCATCCAAAAATTTGCTATGCTCCCAAATAATGGAGAGTATCAAGCAACTCACCACGAGTTTAAAATCAATTTCCACTTTGGAATCAATGTACAACCCACTGAACTCGACATTCCTTTGCATTCATTTGATTTTGTTCCTTTTAATGACATCATAAAAGAGAATGTTTCTAAAGGTTATTTACTGCGTCAGATTAATCTCTTGAGTACAATTACACTTTATATGATCTGTTATTTTTTTAATTCTATTTAAAGTCTACACTTCTTGGTCATAATAATGATGTCATTGGAGAACTTGAAACCTATGGAAGCTGTCGACCTTTCCAAAGGAACGAAGTGAAGTCTAAGCTCATAGAACTTTGTCTTCGAGATAATAAGAAACTGAATAATTTTAATAATGTTTTTCTTTCTTTACATGTTACAAGTTATAATTTCATTACTTTCTCTTTAAACTTTGTAGGAACAACAAACTGCAGTGCACAATATTTGGTGATTATGCAAATGCCGTTTCAAACCCTTTAAGAGACTCACAAGACTAAACACTTATTGTTGTGTTCCAATTATGTGCAATCTCAACAGGTAGAATAGGCATTTTATGTATCCATTTTGATAATCACATATTTTATACATTAATAAACTCTCATTTTTAGTTATTTATACTCTTCATGTACTTAATTGATTAAGTCTAGTTATGTTCTGTAAGATTGGACTCAAATTAGACTTAATTGATTTTTTTAGTATTATTTGAGTCTTATACTGTTTCTGTATTTTAGTCATATCTTGAGTTCTAGATGTCTAAAAATTATGAATTTTACCTTGTAGGAAAGCTGAAAGAAAGCTTTACAACTTTGATGAAGAGCTCAAAGTCTCAATCAGACATCTAGTGGAGCTAATTGGGCTTGGAAGTCAGAACACGAGTTTTGTGACTGGAACCTGAACAGTATATAGTAATTAGAGCATAACTCGAGTTGTAGAAACTTTCTTGGGTTAAAATTTGGAGATTTGAAAGTTACGACTCATATCTACAACTTTCATGAAGAACATAAGAGCTCATTCGGACAGCTTGGAGGTGATGTTGGGTCTGGAAGTCAAAATAGAGGTGATGAAACTGGGCCTGAACAGTCTGTAGTAATTGGGTCATATCTTGGGCTGTAGGATGAATTTTTAGATGATTCTGGTGCCATTGGAAAGCTGAGACAAAATGCTACAACTTTCATGAGACTATGTTGCATCATTCTAATGGCATCCATGAGATTAGCACTAAATGATTTCAGAGACAAAGAATCTCAATAATTTTTCACTCACCAACTCATCATTTGGCATTTTTCACTCATTTATTCACTCATCCACCTACTCTTAATCAGCTCCCTTGTCATTTTGTATCCTTAATCCTCTATAAAAGGCACCATTGACTGATCATTTAGTGCTCTTGGTATTAGGCTTAGTTTTTACAAGTTATGGTTATGCTTGTTTATTGTTTTCATTTGTTGTAATTTTCTCTTATTCTAAATTGAAGCTATGTTCATCTTTCTCTTCTTCTCTCTTTCTTTCTTCTTATCTATGAGTAACTAAATCTCCATCTTGCTTGGGTGAAAGAGTGAAGCTCTTGGTAATGAAATAAGGTTAGATTATTCTATTTCTTGTGCTTAAATGATATATTATCAAATGGACATTATATGTGTTGTATTTTGTTTCCAATCAATTTAGAAACCTTCTTTGTATAATGGAGATCTTGATTTATTGTAGAGAATAGGATTGATACAGTGAATACTTGAACTCATTTACAAATGTTGGTAGATAATTAAAGGAATCATAATATGATTGCATATATAATTGAACTTTGAATGTTATATTTTCTGATTGGAACCTCCGTTGTGTGTGGATTTCAATTGAGTTATAAAGAGAAATAACCTTACCTTTAATTTATTACTAAGAGTAGATCTCCTAACCCAAGCAAGTTCTTAAATTCAATTGTGAACATCTTTTATTACTTTTGGTGTTGTGACAAATCTTTTTCTTACCTCAATTAATTTTTCTTCATCAATTCCTTGTGGATCGACCTCAGACTCCCAAGAAATTTATTACTTGAGATAACCTGCACTTGGGTTTGCATCTTTAAATCCCGCAGTCAAGTTTTTGGCGCCGTTGTCGAGGACTTGATTTGAAGTTTTAATTTATTGAGGTTCTTATACTTTAATAAAATCTATTCTCTCTTCTCCCTCACCGAAGCAAAAGATCGGCGTGTCGATCCTTCGGTTTCTTTTTAACTCTCTAACTTTCTAACTATCTAACTTACTAACCTACTAACTTGCTAACATACTAACTTTCTAACTTTTAATTTATGTCATTTATTTTCTCGCTTACTAACTTTTAATTTCTATCATTTATTTTCTACTTACTAACTTTTTAATTTCTGTTACTCTAACTTTTATTTTATGTCATTTATTTTCTACTCTCTAACTTTTTATTTTCTATTATTTATTATTGCTTTCTAACATAACGAAATAATCTTTTTCTTTTTCTCTTCTCTTTCACTAGCTTTGGTAGGGCTCTGCTCTCTCCGATTTTCATATTTTAAATTTATTTTTTACAATTTATTTTCTGCACTTTACTTTCTGCTCTTTATTTTCTGCTATTTACTTTCTGCACTTTCTAACTTACTAATAATTAACTCTCTAATTATCTAACTTTTTAATTTATCAGTTATCTAACTTTTTACTTGTTAATATTTGTTGGGTGGTTGGTTTATACCACATCCTTGTTAATATTTAATGGCGGGTTATACAGTTAGCTTGTACATTATTTTTGTTTATTTGTTTTAAGTTATTTATATATTTATGCTTAATTGGTATCGTGATTTAAATTCTGGTCGTTTAGTTAAAATTAATCTTGGTACTTTATATATTGATTTGTTTGAATCGCAGTCACACACAATTGACACAATGGCTGACAATGAAAGTGTACATGATGAACATGAAAATCAATCGTTGCGAACCATGCGTGAATATTTGTAACTACCTCGAAATTCTAGTCCATCATGTTTTAACTTTCTACTCAATACCAATAATTTTAGATTTAAGTCAGGTATGATTTCTTTACTTCCTAATTTTCATGGTTTAGAATCTGAAAGTCTATATTTACATTTGAAAGAATTTGAGGAAGTATGTATTGCTTTCAATGACTAAAATTGCACTGAAGAGATTGTTAAACTTAAATTGTTTTATTTTTCTTTAAAAGATAAAGTAAAATCTTGGCTTATTTGAAACCAAGATCGATTGACACATGGCAAGAAATGCAAGGTGGGTTCTTAAAGAAATTTTTTCCAACACATAAAACTAATGTTATGAAAGACAAATCCAAAATTTTTCCCAAAATTCAAATGAAACATATTTTCAATGTTGGGAACGGTTTAAAGATTTGTTAAATTCTTGCCCACATCATGGTTTTGAAAAATGGCGCACTATAAGCTTCTTTTATGAAGGTTTAATACCTGAAACTAAACAATTTGTGGAAACAATGTGCAATGGTGAGTTTCTTGATAAAGAACCTGATGAAGCTTTAAACTTTTGAACCAGTAGGCTGAAAATTCTTAATCTTGGCATAGTACTAACACTTCTGAAAATTCAATTAGATCTAATCTTGCAAGTGCTAATAAAGGAAAATATCACCTTAGTCAAGAGGAAGATCTAAATGCTAGGTTTGCTAGTTTGGCTAGAAAGGTTGAAGCCATGGAACTAAGAAAAGCAAAAGAAATCAAATCTGTGCAAAATAAAGAAATTTGTGGCGTTTGTGATGACTTAGGACACTCAACACACGAATGTCCTAACATTCTTGTTTTTAAAGAAGTTGTACATGAGCAAGTAAATGCAATGAATAATTTTAAAAAGTCATTTACTTCTTCTTTTTCAGATACATACAATCCGGGATGGAGAAATCACCCGAACTTCAGCTGGAGGAATAATAATCAGTCACAATTCGTGCAACCACCACCTCCTCAGGCACAACAAGACTCTCAAAATTCTCAAGGATATGCACCTTATGTCCCACCATATAGGAAAAACCTTGAAGAAACACTGCATGCATTCATAGAAAAGCAAGAGGCCATTAATAAACAAAACAATCAAATCATGAATGACATAAAAGACACTATTGCTAAACTTTCTTCTGCACTCACCATTCACAAGAAAAGAAAATTTTTTTCTCAACCTCAACCAAATCCCAAGGGTCAGTATAGTCTAAATGAGGAGAGTTCAGAAAACTAACAAATTGAACAAGTCAAGTCAGTGATAACTCTTAGGAGTGGAAAGGTTGTTGAAAAACAAATCCCTGAATCTTGTGAGAAAGAAGATGAACCAATTCCCCAAGAAAATGAAGAAGTTAACCAAAAGGAGACTAAACTCTCGCCTTCACCCCCATTTCCTCAAGCATTGAATAATCCAAAGAAATTGAACCACCACACTGAAATTTTTAAAATTTTGAAACAAGTGAAGGTCAATATTCCTCTGTTAAATGTTATCAAACAGATTCCTTCTTATGCTAAATATTTGAAGGACTTGTGCACTGTTAAAAGGAAACTAGATGTGAAAAAGAAAGCATTTTTGGCTAAACAGGTAAGCTCCATTCTTCAGAATAATAATGCGTTGAAATATAAAGACCCTGGTTGTCCTACAATTTCATGCATTATTGGAGAACATAAAATTGAAAAAGCTTTACTTGATCTTGGTGCTAGTGTCAATTTGCTTTCATATTCAGTTTATCAGTAATTAAACTTGGGTGAGTTAAAACTAACTTCTGTAACTCTTCTACTTGCTGATAGATTAATTAAAATTCCAAGAGGAATAGTGAAAGATGTGTTGGTTCAAGTTGATAAATTCATATATCCTTTGGATTTTATTGTCTTGGATACTGAACCTATAGTTGATAGTTACAAGTCAATTCCTGTTATTTTAGGTCGTCCATTTTTAGCAACATCTAATGCTTTGATAAATTGTAGAAATGGAGTGGTGAAGCTAACATTTGGAAACATGACACTAGAGCTCAATGTTTTTAACATGTGCAAGCAACCACAAGAAGTCCTTGATAAAAATGAGGAAGTTGAAGGGATTGAAGCCATCATAGATGATCATCTTCAAAAAAGGAGTTCTTTTGACCCATTAGAAGTTTTTTTAATTAATTCATTTAATTTACTTGATTGTATAGAGGAAATAGAATACAAAGGATGGAAGCCAAAATTCAAAGAGCTAAAAATCACGAATGATAATACCTATGAAGAAGTACCCACATAAGAATTAAAGTCATTACCTGCTGGGTTGAAGTACACATTTTTAGGAGAAGAACAAAGCTTTCCAAAAGTAATTTCCTCAACTCTTACTGGAGAACAAGAAGGAAAGATGTTGCCTCAGTGGACATCCCAAAATAGAAGGAAATTTTTGACAGAGGTGAAAAAATTTTATTGGGATGACCCATACTTGTTCAAATATTATCTTGACCAAATCTTTTGGAGATGTGTACCTGGCAGTGACGTAGGTAGTGTCATTAAATTTTATCACTCAGAAGCATGTGTATGTCACTTTTCTTCAAAGAAAACAACTGTGAAAATCTTACAGTGTGGATTTTATTGGCTCACTTTATTTAAGGACTGCTATACTTTTTGCAAAAGTTGTGAAAATTATCAAAAGATAGGCTCAATTTCAAAAAGAAACATGATGCCTCTGAATCTTGTAATCATGATGAAGAAAAACGCTACAGTCTTGGGAATTTGACTCTAAAAGACCCTATTTACCAATTTATAAGAAAATTAGATGGGAAGCTTATCCTCGACTCATAGAAGGCGTTTAAGTCGTTACTGGATGAGAAACCAGAGGCAGATGTGAGTCATATCCACAACAATCTGTACATATTATCTTCTTCTTCTTCATGTTTTATGTTCATAAAAAAATTTAAAAAAAAAAAGAAAAAAATGTTTGAACAAGGGCGATCTGGAAGGAGTACCATGACTTTAATTAGTTGTGGAGCCCCAGCCTTTGGCTGACCCGTCATTGACTCGGGTGGACCTTTGTACGCTGGTCCTTAAAAAAAGTTCGTGTACCATGCTTTGTAGAGAGTCGCACTCCATAACTCAATATTTACCATCTAGGCACTGTGGAATTGATGGACAGGCAGAAGTGTCCCACTCTGGTTATTAGTGAGAAGTAACCCGCGACTGCCAAAACATACGAGGCATCTGAGCTTGATCCTCTTTTTTATTAGAAGGGGCTCTCAGCGCTCTGGGATGGGATGTTTTGGATCTTGGACATTACGGGTTTAGATTTTAGCATCTTTGTTGATGTTACGAGCTCAAGTGTGAGCGCTCCAGGTTCCAGACCCAGAATGGAAACCTACGATGATTTCTTCTTTTTCCTTTCTTCGAATAAACGGACGTGAGTGTCTACTGCACTAGTGACACGCAGTATAAAGATATGTCACTATGCACTCATGACGCGCAATATAAAGATACGCCATGAAAGTTGTACATACAGGTATATCATCATTTGCTATTATATTTCTTTTATCTTTGTATGATTTTGCTGTATTTTGGTTTTGGACAGACGATCCTTTGAGCAGGGTCCTTCAGGGGTTTCTAGACTTCTTTACCCTGATGGTTTTCTTGAAGTGAAAAAAAATATACAAAAAAAAATTCCTTTACCTTTGATCTTTGATCTTTGATCCTGACCCAGCAATAGCTCAAATAGATTGGTCAGCAGGAAACAATGAGGGAAGCAGGATGAAAAGAAAGCCAGATCTAACACTTCGTTTATAACTCTCCTTTACCTTTGGTTTTATTTATTGTACTTTGTTTCTGTTTAAATTTGTGTCAGGTTTCTCTTTTCAATAATTTCTCCAACAGGTAATATCTTCTATCCTTTACTCATCTTTATTTTAACATTGAGGACAATATTGTGATCTAGTTGGGGGAGAAGGATAGTTGACAAAAAAAATTTTTTTTTGGGAAGTATGATATGATTGTCATGGACTTACTAAACTAATGAATGATGGCAGAGTAAGGAGTAATTTTACTTCTGAGATGCATCTAAATTGGGAAGTATGTTTAGTGATATGACTGTCAGAAACCTATTCGTAGTAAAACCAATTAGTGATAGCAGAGTAAGGAGTAAATTTTGGAAACAATTTATTACTCTTGAGACGCATCTTAGTTGGGGTAGTAACTATTTAGTGTTTATTTGTGGAAGTAACAAAGTTTTGTTGTTTGATTTCCTTTGAAAGATTCAAGCGAATGCACTCTCACATCCTTTGAAGCAATTGAAATTCAGGAATCATAGTATGATTGAATAAATTATCTTTTTTCTTAAATTTCACATGCTTGGTTATGGATGTTGAATTGGTGGATTGAGAATGATAGAAATATGCCTTGTGAGATTTTGAGCCTATTGATGAATGGATTGAATATTTGTACCATTCTCTTCTTTCTTGTGTGATTTTCATTCATGGAATTGTTACTCTAGAACTTGCTTTGATTCTTTTTTAGGCTACATTTTCTCATGCATACATTAATATGATTGAGACATTTTGAAATAGCTACTTTGACCAAATAGTCATCCTTGTATATTTTCCATTTTGTAACCCTTTTGAACTTGTTTGACCATTCCTTATTTTTAGCTCATTTCGTACCTTCCAAAAAAAAATAAAAAAAGAAAAAAAAGAAAAAAAGACATGTTTTTACCTAACCCTAAGAATAAGAGAACATTGACCTTATTCTTGAACAAGTGTAGGGATGTGTGAGCAAAATGATCAAAAAAAAATTTGACCACCATTACAATTAAAGGATTATCAGAGTCTAGAATAAAGGTGGATGCTTGGAAACAACAGGAAGAAAAGGAGAATGTTCAAGTCTAATAATGAATTCAATTCACCAATTTAGGATTGATCTTCAACAAAACATTAGTCAAATATTGGTGATTATCCTTTATGATGAATATTCTCAAATATTTTCTCCACCTAACTGTATCATAATGCTCTTTTATTCTCTTTGATATTTATCTTTTCATATCCATATTATCCCCTCTCCTTTACCATGACCCCATTATAACCTTGAATAAAGTCCTCTTGATTTTTGTATGCATGTGTTTTGAGTAGCGGAAGAGTAGAAGATAAGCAAGCTTATGGTAGTGCAATTGTTCATGGGTTGAATAGAGTGAAATACTTACCTTTTAAACACTTGAGAGATTAAGAGTGAATTCTGTGAGGATCTATCATTCTTGATTCATTCTTTTCAACTGAAGTTTCCTTGCTTGTTGGTTTGAAATGTGAAGAAATGTTACCTCATTAATGCTTTGATCCCTTGAATTAATGATTGCTCTTCTTACTTCATCGAGTCTTTTAGAGTTTTTAGCTTTTGAGTCTGTGTCATTTTTCTTTGTTTCCTAGCTTTGGTCTTATGTGTTTTGCCAATAAGTGTAAAAAGTTAAGTGTGGGAGAATTTGATAATCACATATTTTATACAGTAATAAACCCTTATTTTTAGTCATTTACACTCTTCATGTACTTAATTGATTAAGTCTGGTTATATTTTGTAAGATTGGACTCAAATTGGATTTAATTGATTTTTTCAGCATTATTTGGGTCTTACATTGTTTCTGTATTTTGGTCATATCTTGAGTTCTAGATGTCTAGAAATTATGAATTTTACCTTGTATGAAAGCTGAGAGAAAGCTCTACAACTTTGATGAAGAGCTCAAGTCTCAATCAGATATCTAGTGGAGCTAATTGAGTTTGGAAGTCAGAACACGAGTTTTGTGATTGGAACCTGAATAGTGTACTGTAATCAGAGCATAACTCGAGCTGTAGAAACTTTCTTAGGCTGAAATTTGGAGCGTTGAAAGTTAAGACTCATATCTACAACTTTCATGAAGAACATAAGAGCTCATTCGGATAGCTTGGAGGTGATATTGGGTCTGGAAGTCAAAATAGAGGTACTGAACTGAGTCTGAATAGTCTGCAATAATTGTGTCATATCTTGGGATGTAATATGAATTTTTAGATGATTTTGGTGCCATTGGAAAACTGAGACAAAATGCTACAACTTTCATGAAGACCATGTTGCATCATTCTAATGGCATCCATGAGATCAGCACTAAATGATTTCGGAAACAAAGAATCTCAATAATTTTCCACTCACCAACTCATCATTTGACATTTTTCACTCATTCATCCACTCATCCACCTACTCTTAATCAGCCCCCTTGTCATTTTGCATCCCTAATCCTCTATAAAAGGCACCATTAGCTGATTATTTGATGCTCTTAGTATTAGGCTTAGTTTTTACAAGTTATGGTTATGCTTGTTTATTGTTTTCATTTGTTGTAATTTTCTCTTGTTCTAAATTGAAGCTATGTTCATCTTTCTCTTCTTCTCTATTTCTTTCTTCTTATCTATGAGTAACTAAATATTCATCTTGCTTAAGTGAAAGAGTGAAGCTCTTGGTAATGAAATAAGGTTAGATTATTCTATTTCTTGTGTTTAAATGATATATTATCAAATGGACATTATATGTGTTGTATTTTGTTTCCAATCAAGTCAAAAACCTTCTTTGTATATATAATGGAGATCTTGATTTATTGTAGACAATAGGATTGACACAGTGAATGTTTGAACTCATTTACAAATGTTGGTAGATAATTAAAGGAATCATAATATGATTGCATATATAATTGAACTTTGAATGTTATATTTTGCGATTGGAACCTCCGTTGTGTGTGGATTTCAATTGAGTTATAAAGAGAAATAATCTTACCATTAATTTATTACTAAGAGTGGATCTCCTAACCCAAGCAAGTTCTTAAATTCATTTATGAACATCTTTTATTACTTTTGGTGTTGTGACAAATCTTTTTCTTACCTCAATTAATTTTTCTTCATCAATTCCCTGTGGATCGACCTCGGACTCCCAAGAAATTTATTACTCGAGACAACCTGCACTTGGGTTTGTATCTTTAAATCTCGCAGTCACATTCTTATAACAAAATGAAAATCTTATCACAAAAAGCTACAATCTTTATTAATCTTAATACTTATGCAATTTTAGGTGGAGCTAAGGTTTCAAATTCTTGAAATGCTTCTCAGTTCATGATTAATCCAAATATTGCTGTTGTTGTTGACTTTAAGTCAAAGTACCTAAATCATTTTTAAATAGTTTTCAATAATTTTTCTCGTGAAATTAAAGTTTTTATTTACTCTTTTTTTTCATGACAGTTTGCTTTTATTATTGGTCTATTGCTGATTGATAAATTTATGCATCTAATATGAATAATTTTATTTTTTTTAATTTCAATTTGAACTTACCTGAAAGCTCAATATCACAAAGATTCAGTCAAGTTAACACTCAATCTAAATCTAAAAATCTGTCTGACTTCCTTTCTTTGGAAGCAAGAAAGACATTATCTGAACTGAAAGAAACACAAAAAATTAGTATCTTATCTAACTCAGTTCTCAGTTAGTTATCTTTAAATATTGTAAATCAATCATTTATTTGCTTACACTTGCAGAATGGAATTTACGCAACCTTGACTACAATCATGAAGATTGAAACTCAATTCAATTGGTACTTTGATGCTTGCTCAGTCTATGGGAACAAAGTGAAACTACAAGGTGGGTTGCTCACATGTAAAAAAATGTGAACAAACCCCGCGTTTAATAGTCCAGAGGTAGAGCTTCTAAATAAAACTTTACACTTAAGTATAGATGATTCAATTTTGTTTTTTATTAAGTTTAAGTTCTCATCTTTAATTCATTTTATTTTCCTACTTGTGACTAAAATTTAATCTTTAAATTATCAAATGGTGCATTTTTGGACAAGTATAAGATCCACGTGGAAGTCAACGATTTGTATGAAAATGTTGCTTCATTTGTTCTATTTGATAACATTGCTTTCCAACTGATTCACTAGACAACAAATGATCTTAGAAATTGTTTACTCGGAGTTAGTCATCTCTCTTTTAAGTAATTTTTTATTTTTAATAAAATTCTTAATAAAATTGTGTGAGATGCATATAATTTTCATCTTTTTTTTAATTAACAGGAAAGTGATAAGGATGGATTTCCTGAAGAACTAGATTGTTTGCTCAAGAGAAAATTCTTGTTTAAAGTAAAAGTCAGTGATTTCATTGAGGTAGACCCATCTTCAAGTTTTACTGTGAAAAAACTCACTGAAGATCTTGAATTGATAAATTGTTTTGCTTATGCTTTACCACAAAGTCATGTAAACTTACACAATAAACTTGTGAACACAACTTCAAATTGTTAAAACACCATTAGATATGTGTTTCAGTTACCATATTTGTTTAGTATAAAGTTGGTTATTTTTATGTAGGTGGTCATTACAACAAATTTATTAATAAACTTTTCAGAAAGAGGATCCCCCACAATAAGTGATATTAAAATTGTGAGTATTATTGATGGAAATTCTGTCAGAACATCTCTTAGGGTTCAACACAATCTTATATAAATTTTTAAATTGAATCCTCAAAAGAAGCATTCATCACACATATGTTCAATGTTTATAATTAACATAACTTATTTTTATTTTTGCAGGGCTTTAATCTTCAAGATTCAATTATTGAGAATTCTAGAAATATAATTGATTCAAACATGACATTATATGTGATGAATAATATATGTAGTCAAATTTTTCAACTTAAAGATAAAATTTCTCACTTTCCATCAATTCAACTACTAAGACTTTTGAAATTAATTGGTTTTATTTTAATTATAAATTATTTTTATAATTGTAGATCTATGTGAATGAAAATGATATCAGTTCATCAAATAACTTCACTCCTTTGAAAAGAATTCCTTTATCTTTTGATAAAAAAAAACTAGTTTGGATGACTTATTATCTCTTCAATTCTCAACCACTATGCTTATCCCCAAGATTAAGAAATAAAGATTGGACTGAATTTATGTATTCAACTATTATAGCACTTAATTGTCTTTTTAGGATCATCAAACTATGGATGTAGTTTATACTTCCATCAGCACTTTGTAGAGCTCAACTATTTCAAAGTCTTCTTTTTGTTTAAAATTGTATTTATTTAGTAGTTTATATAAGTTGTGATCAATATATACTTTAATAGGAGGACTACTTTAAAAACATTTAGTATTAATATGCTGCTCTTTTGATTTGGATCACTAACAAGACAGTAAACAAGATTCAGTTGTTATTATGAATGTTAATACTATTGAAGTTGTGAAATCTATGTGAATGTATTGCAAATTTTATAGTTCTTGATCAAAATTGCCAAGATATCAAATAGTTTGGTGATGACTTTAAAAATACATTTAGCTTTGTTTGTTCATTATCCTTTTCAAATCTATTTATGCATTATGTAGATTTCCTACCCATTTTCTTATTATCATATATATATTTTTTGTAAGATTTATATTATTACTAATATATGTCATATCTTATTATTACTGTATATATTTTTGCTTACAAGTAACTCGTGCAAAGCACAGATACTACAACTAGTTAAGATGAAAAGACTCGTGTTAATGAAAAAACAATAACAACACCATATTACTATTAATTATTAGAGATATTTTTGAGTGAGTATAAATGTAACACATTATATTTAGGCACACTCACAAAAAGTTGAAGAGAGATAATAGTTTGATCTCACTAAACTTACTCATCACACCAAATCATAATCTCTTTCTAATTTTTGATAAGTATACCTAAAAATAATATGTTACATTTCTGCTCACTTAAGAATATCTCTAATTATTAAACATTATTTTCTCCAATATTGTAATATTTATTTCTGTCAAAACAGGGTGGGTCATTGAGTTTGAGTCATTGTGGGCAAATCTCCAATTATGGGCTTTGCAAAAATTAGGAGATGTTTATTTTTTCGATTCATTTCATTTGTTATTAAATAATATTTTTTTAATTAACAGGTATCTTTAGAATATTTCATATAAAAAAGAAGGTATATTTAAAATATTTTAATATTTTTAATTTATTTAAAAAGTATTAAATATTTATAAAAATTTTAATATATTAAATATTTGTTTTTTATTTAATATTTTTTATTTACCCTTACTAAATTAATACGTTATACAAAACAAAATTAATATATTTTTTATGTGATCAATCAGTTATGCAATTTTAGGACAGAAGTATTTTTTTTTTATAAAATGGATTGCAAAAGCATCACAATAGAGAAAAAAATCCCAACTAGGTTGGCATAAAACTCTACCAATCATTCAAAAAACCAAAAAATTTATTGATCAAAATTAGTACAATACATAAGGGGCCAGACCCAAACGAAAAGAAACATTATTTAAATCTAAAATTGGGACGACTAAACCTATTGTGAAAGAAGTCTATCCTAATGAAATCAGGAATCAAATCCCACCAAGAGAAGCATTTAGAAGCTACTCCAAAGGATGCTTATTTCTTTCCCTATAAATATGAGATACCTTGAATTGCATACTTGGAAGTGAGTAGGAGACAATTAATCCACTTATTTGAAGTGTCAGGGAACAACTCGAGGAAGAAGAAAATGCTTGAACGACCAAAGAAGAATCACATTCCAACCACAACTTATGCCATCCTTTCTCAAAGGCCACTTGGATAGCACACATAGCTGCTGATAACTCAGCATGAATTGAATTCTTAATACCATAATAATCAGCAAAACACCCAAGAATCGCTCCCCTGTAATCTCTAAAAATAACACCACCACCAGCAATTAGATACCTTTTTCAAAGTGAAAATTCTAAGATTTAAATCGTTGATATTGTAGGTAAAGTTTGTTTAAGTAAAATTTTAGGTATATTTTTCTTCTTACACCGTAAACACATTTGTGAATATATTTTTTTATACTTTTTTATATATAATGTTTTTATATTCTCGTTCCTTTGGATATTATTTAGACATATTTCTTTCAAGATAATAATTATTTACTTTTTTAGTATATATTAAAATATTAAGAAGCATGTACCAAAAATAAATATTAAGATATAAGCATTAACAAAGGTATTAGAAAGACTTGAAAAATGCAATAAAACCGTAGGTTTATAACCAAACCAAATGAGAAAACGGGCTTTTAAGTAAAAATAGAAATAGTATTAATAACTAATAATAAAAAATAAAATAAAACTATGGATCCAGACAAAGTGATGAGGTGCGACTCATTGGGTCAAAATACCCACTTGAAAGCGTTAATCCTCAATAGGGTAGACTTCCTTTCTCAACATAGTGCTGCAACATCATAGGATCATCTTTGGACAAACTCTTGACGAACACAAAATCCTTATCCCTCTCTTATACGGGTGTAAAGGGTCGGTTTAGTTTGAACTTAGGCGAGAAAAAAATTTAAAACTGATCAAAGTTAATTAGTTTAGTTTGATTCTATTTTGTATTTTTTTATAATCAAACCGAACCAAACCAAATCAAATATCAATGGGTTAGTTTGGTTATGGTGGTCGAGTTTTTTTTTTTTAAATGTCTTGCTAATACACATATCAAAGTTGATAGTAGAGAGATCACAAATCTAACAAATTTGGACAATAGAGAGATCATGTACTGTACTCACTTTTGTAATCACTAAAGAAAACATTTGTCGTCGGTGGACTCGTGTCAGGAAGAAAGGAATGTCACCTGTTTTGGGGTTCACCTTGAGCTCAAGTTGTTGGAAAGTCATCGGTGAGGAAGAAGAACAACCGTCATGGTGGCTCATTGGTGAAGTCGCAACGCTGGATGTTGGTGGAGGAACGACAATGACGGCGTGAACAAAGAAAGGGTGAGAGTGAGGGCGATGTGCGTGAGGCCAAAGGAGCATCGTTGGAGTAAGGGTGAGCAGCAGCTAGGGCATTAGGCATAACAACAATGTTAGCACTAGGGTTTAAAGAGCGGGATCAAAAATGAAAATTGATGAGAGAAATGAATTGTGTAAATGTGTTGTAAATGGACCTCTTGACGATTAAAAGCTTTGATTTTGGCTACTTTTGCTAACCCCTCTAAGCAATTCTTATATTCATTTCCTACTCCACATGATTTAATATGTATTAAACTATTATTATATATGTGAATTATCATTATCTTCAAATTATCTATTATATTTAGTTTTTAATATTAAGTATAATCACTGTATAATTAATGTCATAGTTAATACAGAAATATTAAAAGTTAAATATAGTAATTTCATGAACCTAGGGTGATTTTGCAGTTATTATCATCTTGATTCATGACCAATACAACCACAATAATATCAAACTAGAGGAAATTTTTCATATTTAAATTATAGAAACCTCTAGAATTTGCTATATTAATTCCCTCATTTCAGTGTTTTCAATACGTTAATCTCAATCTTTGGGCTTGACCACAATTCCAGGCCTCCCCAAAACTCAAGCACATCAACATCATTTAAAAAAAAATTAAAAAGAGGAAAGTTATTCTATTTCAAAATTAAGGCATATCACAAATAGACTAAAATCTACAATTTGCCAGCATTTTTCAATCTCTCTCCTCATTTTGTTAGTTTTGCTAGGGGAATTCCTATAATTTAATCTCGAAATGAATCAACTCTAACTCACTATTAGTGTCCACACAAGTAGATTAGGATTACAAGCACTTATAAATTAGAAGCAGCTGATATATTAAGGGCTTGTCTTATTATATTCACATTTGAAGAGTGAGTATCAATACTCATAATTTTTACATGTGTTAATTATCGTTGATATAATAATAAAAATAATAAATAGGTGAGATTTATAACCTACAACCTGTTGAACAGGTAATAAATATGATTTATATATACATATAAAAAATTTATAAATTTTAACTTAGATAATATTTACATATATCCAAATCCACACACAAAAAATGAGACCAATCCTTTTTTTTTTTGTCATAGATACCATGTATACAATTTTTTTTATAAATTTTAATTAATAATATTTACACACATAGTAATAAGATTTAAAAAAAAAAACCTGTAATAACAAGTCTAATTATGTAAATATAGATACTTACACATATGATGTGAGTATTATAAAAGAGCCTCCGATTATTTAACAATCAACTACATCAAGTGTCATTGTTTAGAATACACCATACTGATAGATTGGGAGCCTTTAACATGCTCATAAATGGCATTGGAGCAAAGTTTGCTCCCAAAAATTGACATGCAATAGCCGGTCAATCTTTTTTTTTTTTTTTTACATCTTTTAGTTATGGTAGAGAGAAAAATAAGTGATGATTAAGAAAAAATATAAATGATAATTCTTGTGTAAGTAATAGTGATTAATAACTTAAACTTAAATCACCACATAATAACCTTAAATCACCATTTGACATTAATTATGGGTCACTAAATCATTAATTAATACATATGAAAGTTGCTAAATGGTGACCAAAGAAAAAATAAATAGTAATTCATATGTAAGTAGTGGTGATTAATAATTCAAATTTAAATTATCATATAGTAAACTTAAATCATCATTTGATACCAATCATAGGTCACTAGATCTTGAATTAATACACATAAAAGCTACTAAGTGGTGACTAAAGAAAAAATAATTTGTGATTCTTGTGTAAGTAATGGTGATGAATGACTTGAACTTAAATCACCACATAATAAATTTATATCACCATTTTCTATCACTCGTATATCATTAGAACATAAATAAAATTAATTTATGTGATAATCAAATAAGTGATAAATATAAAATAAATAAATAATAATTTTTGTGTAAGTTGTATTGATTAATAATTTGAACATAATTAATGTCTTTGAAAACTTATCTGTTATGAAAATATCAATTAATTATTTTATACTGTTGATCAATTTTAGATCAGAATCAATGACTTGGAACATTGGATACTTCCATGCTCCATAATCCAATGGTCCATAAAATTTTATGAGCACCATAAACTTATCCAAAGCGTTCCTATAACTTCAATGGGATTGCTTCAGCACAAAATATAATATAGATATATTGGTAAGTCATTTTAGAGAGACTCAAGTCTTTTGTTTGTGGTACATCCAATCAAAGTCACCCTACGATATAAAGCTTACATCATAATCCAATCAAAGTCCTATATATAAAGCTCTCCACCCCCCCCCCCCCCCCCCCCAAAAAAAAAAATCCTATATATGAAGCTACATCCTAGAGTTTCAGACCATACGATTAAAGTATTACGCTACCACCATTTTCTATTCTTTATGTCAAGAGTGTTACATTTTTTTATTGCTGAATATGTCAATATAGTGTTACTCAGTCAACATCTCACGCTCCAACTCCCCGACATTCGCATTTGACTTGGTAGCTAGTTTTCATTCAAATGTAATTTTATTTCTTTTTATCATCATTTAATTACCACTTTTTTTTATTTCACATAATGTTTTCATCTAATAAATGACACTAATCTTTAGAAGTACGATTAAGTATTTAAGCAAAAATTTTGTCATAATGATATTATTTTCATATGTATAAATATCAGAATCGAACAAAGACTTAAATGTTTAAGAAGTTTAACTCCTTTTACTCGCACCAACATACATTATTTCATTTAATTACCACTTGTATATGGAAAGTTGTAATATGTAACGTAACTCATAACTCGTGTGCAATTCTCTATACTTTAGTTTGCCTCTATAATTCATAATATCAGAGAGAAGGAATGAAATTGAATAACATCTTTGTTATTGAATGAATTGGACAATGAGTTATAAGAGGAGGAGTCCTTATATAGCACCTGATTACAAGTATACAAAGAAGAAAACAACTAACTATATCATCTAACAAACTAACAATTAATAGAATTGATCTTATCTAATAACAACTGAAATAACAGAAGATAACTAACATAATAGAAGGTAATCGATGTCTCTTTCTTCAACTTTTAGCTTCCAAGATCCTTTATTCTGAATTGTTGGTTGAGGAATTATTTAACAACATTGATTTCTTGTAGGTTGTTCCCTGCAAGAATCAAGTCATCCATATAAACCAGTAGGGTAGTTTATTACAAAGGTGATTAAGAACAATAAATGAGGGATGACCTAGCCTATAGTGTCATACATCAAAATTGGTAGAATCAAGAGAATTCACAGAAACAATATTAACATCAAAAACAAAATTTACAACAGAACTTTTAGTAGCAGTGGATTGGTTTAGAATGTATAGGCCATTGCAAACTTCAGCAACTCTAATCATCCTCTGTGAAAGGAGGTCCTATATGATACAATGATTAGGAGAAAAAATGAGTTGACAATGTAGAGAATTAGAAAGATTTTGGACTGATATCAAGTTGAATTGAAAACCAGGTATATGCATAACATTGTATAATTGAATTTGATCAGAAATTATTATACTGCCAGAATGCTTGGCAATGATTTTGTTACCATTAGGAAAGTTAATAGAGAAAGGAGAAATAGGTTGATAGGTAGAAAATAGAAATCTGTGAGGGAAAACATGAACAATTGAACCAGTGTCTAAAATCCATCAAATGTAATTAGAAGATTCATTACTGGATTGAGTGATGTGAGAGATCATGTGCTTGGTAGAAGTATCATTTTTATTGTTATTACTCACTGGATTTGCTGATGTAGAGGCAATAGATTTGGAACCTTGAATTAAGGACAGAAGATGCTTGTAATCATCATGGCTCATTTGAAGTGAGGGACTTGATTTGGAATTCTGATTGACAGAATTATCATTGCTAGCAGACTTAGCAGTGGTAGCATTGACGAAATTATTGGAAATCTTAGTTCTATACCCAAGTAGAAAGCCATGTTTGAAATAACAGGTTTCAACTGTGTGATTTGGCTTTCCACAAAATGTACATTGCTTACCATTAGTCCTGCCACGACCTCTGCCTCTTTGAGTATTAGTTGTGCCTCTTCCTTGAGAACCATAGGATTTATTTGACTGTGTCCAAGTGCTGTTGTTGTTTGCAATAGTCAGAGGAGTAGAATCACCAAGATTGGAATCAACATATTTTCGTTCTTGTTGAGTAACTAAAGAAAAGACCTTGTTAATGGGAGGAAGAGGTTCGAGCAATAAGATTTGTGTCTTGACGGTGTTGAAATTGTCATTCAGGCCCTTTAAGAAGCATATAACATACTCATTATCTTTGTATTGCTTCATACATTTGGTTAGATTGCAAGGACAAGGTGTGTTGCAAGAATAAGAAGGGGTATGCCTCAAAGATTCTAATTCTTCCCAAAGTGATTTTAGATCAGTAAAAAAGGTTGACACATTGCGATCGCCTTGCTTGATAGAATGTAGTTCTTGTAAGATGTCTAAAATGCAAAAATGATTACCTTTGGAGTATCTATCTTGAAGGTCCAGCCAAAGATCCCTGGCATTATCAATGTAGATGGTGCTTTGGGCAATATGTGGAGTCAAGCTTTGGTTGATCCATGAGATTACAATGTTATTGCATCGTTCCCACGAGTCATAGAGAAGGTCATCTGTGCAAGGAGGAGCAATTGTCCCATCAATGAATTTATGTTTGTTTTTGGTCAAGAGGGCTCGCTTCATGGCATGACTCTAGGCATGGAAATTTTCACCATGGAGTGGTGGTGAAACCAGAACAGCTCCTGGATTCTCTCCAGGATAAAGGTAATAAGGGTTGGTGGGAACTTGAGATGGATCAATGGAGGTGTTGGGATTTGTTGTCGCATTATTTGGTGGTGGCTAGTTGATTGCAGCCTCGGTTGTTTATGCAGAATCGGCCATTGTTGGCAAGAAGACCAGAAAAAAAAAGAAGAAAAGAAATGTGGAAGCTATTGGAAATTCGATACCATAATATCATAGAGAAGGAATGAAATGGAATAAGAGGAGGAGTCCTTATATAGCACCTGATTACAAGTATACAAAGAAGAAAATAACTAACTATATCATATAACAAACTAACAACTAACATAATTGATCTTATCTAATAACAACTGAAATAACAGAAGATAACTAACATAACAAAAGTTAATCAACGTCTTTTTCTTCAGCTTTTAGCTCCAATAATTCTTCTCTATTCAAAATTAAAGAAAAATTTTCTTTTCATTTGTTGGATTGATGATAAAGCAGGATAGGGCATATCTTAAGCTTATGTATGAATTTGGTCTTGTCACAACCATTCATGCTCTCAATTCAGCCATCAATTTGTGTGATGGTGTCAAAAATCCGCACAAAAGCTTGTGATTTTTCTCATCTACATGACATCAAACATTTGCTCTTTCTGGAATACTCTTGTTTTGACTGTGATTCTTCAGTTCAAGACCAATGTGATGGAGTAGGTTGGGAAAGAGACCCGGTTAGTGATTTTCCTTTCTTCACTCTCAAAGTTGTTAAATGCTAATTTTGCATTTCTTATGAAACTTTCAAAATAATTGTGTCCACAACGGTTTCAACGTTGTTTAAAGAAATGTCTCTACTAATTGATCCTGGTTGTACATTATTATTTGTGATCTATTTTAACCTTTTAATTTTGGTGCCGCTTTTGCAGGGTGAAATGATGGAGTTGTTTTTAGCTAACCGTACATTTTGATGCCCGTATCTTAGCTTAAGAAGCAAAATATTGACACCAACATATGATATGATGATACGATGACACCAAGATTTTAATTAGATATTATATTTATTTATTTATTTTTTGAAAATTGATATTATATTTTTTAAATTATGAGATAAATAAAAATACATTTTGTGTTGGATGTTTTTAATTTTTCTTTGATTAGGTTTCCAAATGCTGAAGCTTGGACTGTTTTCTATTTACAGGGTGAGTTGGTCTTCTTTTTTATTTGGTGATACTCACTATGTTGTTCTTTGTAAAGTTGTTTATCTCTCTTTTGGTTTTTAGTTTCTGGGCTGGCCTATGGGAAAAATTATTCTCTTTGGCTCTTAACTGGATTTTAGACTCGACAAAAAGAAACTAGTTGAGTCTTTTTAGTTTTTGGTCTTGTATCTAGTGAAGACCATAAAAAAAAGTACATCAGAGGAGTTTCTCTGGGTTGTTTTGGTGCTTCGTCTCAGTGTAATGTTAAGACATTATTATAGCAGAAAACTATAACTCCAACTACTTCTTATGATGTGAACAAATACATTTAAGTGAGTGTTTAAATCAAATTATTTTTAGAATATTAAGATTATTTGAATCAATTATTTGGATTCAGGTGAATCATATTCATTGCACCTTTGATTTTGATTCATGCCATAATTACTTGATAAGTGCTTACAAATGCCCTTTTTTCATAATTAGTTGATTGCATGAATCATAATTTTAATTATAATTAATCACGCTAACATGCATATAATGGAATTTCCCGTTCTTTGTGGAGCTAACTTGCTCTGTTTATGAAAGTGGATTTCAGTTGAAATCCTTTTCTATTTTAATGGGAAATTAGTTGTCGAATGTGGTCCATTTTTCAACCCACATTCTTAGCAACGTTCAGCAACATCTCCCACTCTCCCACATCTTGCTCCACATTCGTTGAGTTCTGTGAGGGGTAGAACTTTATAAAATGAATGTGTTTTTCTCTGTATTGGGTTACTAAGTCTGCTCATCTCTTCAGTAAACAAACATCATCGAGTTTGAGTGAGTAAAGGTTTGGAAGCCAAGGCAGAATCTGAGTTAGCGTAAAGTTTGGAAAGCAAAAGAAGAATCGGGTCAGAGGTGTGAAAACTTGCAATGGCTAAAGGTAGGTGTTCTTGATCCATTTTGCTTCCGCTCTATTGATCTGAATGTGTTGCTCAATTTGTTAGCATGTTTAGATCAATTTTAGATTTCATTTGGTATTAAAGCCTTAATTACCTCTGTCTTGCTTACTGCGTTTTTTGGTTCTGAATATGGGTGTTCTGTTTTTTACCCTTTTAATCCGAACTAAAACCAAAAATCTGATTAAAATTGATTTTCTACGCTTTATGTGTTTTTTAAACGTTGTTTTGGTGTTGAAAATGGCCGAAAACTATTGGGTTTTTCATTCGAATTTGCGGGTTGGAACCGGGTCAGAGTGACCCAGCTCAAGGAAGAAGACGACCAAGGGACTTTTCTGTAATTACCATTTTTAACCTGTAAACATAAGGTGAACGTTTTGTGTTATTCAACCTGCAAACATGTCCATCCATCCAGAAAACGTTTTGTGAACGTCAACATTTATTAAAGGCTGAGACGTTTTCAACTTTTGAATAATTGGAATAAGACAAACATGGTTGACCATTCTTGAAACATGTTTCTTGAAATCTGTAAGTATACCATCGTACTAGGGGTGTAAATTGGTTCGGATAATCCAACCAACCCGACCAACCCAAACCGAACCAATTAAGTTGGTTTGGTTTGGTTTGGGTATTTTGATTGGTTCGGGTAAAATCTGAACCAATGAGAGCTTAATTGGTTCGGTTCTTGGATTGAGAATTTCAAATCCGAAGACCCACTATTGCACGTATAGAGACATTAGACCTATGCGTTTTCATTTTCTTTACCAAAACTGTGCCTTTCAAATTTTTTCCAAATCTGAACCCTAACCCAAACTCACCCTCTGCCTCATGCCCCCCCGGTTGTTGCTCGGCTCGCCATCGTTCTTTGCTAACTGCTCATTCTCGTTCTCTGCGTCTTTCTTCGTTACGAGAGAGAGTTTGGTTTTGGTTTTCCCTCTATTCAGGTCAAATTTACTTTTCCCTTCTTTCTCACTTGATTGCCATCGCCGTCATACTCAATTCATTGCCGCCCATCCCATTCATTTATTTTCCAAACAATGTAACTATCATATATAAATTAATGTTGCCTCCTGCTTCTATTTCTGGTTTCACCCAATTTTCCTAACCCTAAACCCAATTATTCGGTTGAGCTTTAATGTCTCCACCTCTTTTAGATTCAGGTTGATTACCCAAGGAACAAATCTTGCTTAAAATTTTATTAGAAGCATCGTAAATGTTATATGAATTCATATTAGAATTGAAATTATAGTATATGTTTGAGTACTTTATTGAATGATTAGCTTATAATTATGCTTTATTTGCTAGAAAAACTTTCAGTAAAAATGAAACAATAGAACAATTAACAATATTTTACCATGTTTGCTATTGGCATATTGTGAAGACAATCTGTGACTTTGTAGATGAATATGCCGACTAAGCTGAGGTTCACACTTGTAGTATTCAGTATGCTATCGCTGGTCAGGAACTACTTTATGGGCTTATGGAAACTTAGTTTTAATTCTCAAGTTTTTTATTTGTTATTATACTTACTATTGTTACTAATTAATCTTGTTTACCTTTTATGTTTATGTTTGAATTTTTAGAGTTGTCAAGATTATCTTCAAATCTTGAAGTTGAACTTTAATAAGTCTTTGATAAGCTTTTAAGGCAACATTTATAAGTACATTAATAATGATTGATTGTTAAAATCTAGTATACACAAATTCTAACATTTTGTTTGTCTTTGTTGTAGGATATAGATGAAGTTGAAAGATAAATTTGATTTGATGAATCATGTTTAATGAATCATTTTTTTATATGTTTAGATTGAGTTTTGACTGAGTTTGGATTAATTTTGGGTGATGCTCATTATTATGTTTGTACGGGCTATATATTGATATTGGATAAAAGTCATGTATATCATATGACTAGTGGTTTTACTTTGGCTATCCTCTTAGTCATTTTCTATCGCCTATTTATGAGACCACAAAAATTGTATGTCATCTTTAATCTTTACCAAGATTATGCTTCTGACTGCTATCCAGTTATTGCCTGAACTTTTTTTTTATTATGTATTCTATTTTTCTATCGTCTACTAGGAAGTTTTCTTTTCTCACAATTTTAGCATTTTGGATTTGATATAAACATGAAATCTCAAAGACCAATGATCGTGTGACTCAACTTGAAATTGAATGTTCATTGCCTGATGGAAGAGCAAAGGTTAGTCTATGTTCTAATATTATTTGAAATTTTAGATACATTATGTGTACTTTTCTGTATTACATGTATAGTTGTTTAGCTAACTTTTGTGTTAAAAAAATAATGGTCTACCCGATCAGCCGAACCAAACCAAATCATAAAGGTTTGGTTCGGTTCGGTTCGAATTTGGTTATCAAAAAATAAGAAAATCGAACCAAAGATTTATTTTTTCCCAAAACCCAAACCAAACCACCCACTTACACCCCTACACTGTACATGCAAAACTATTCAATTTTTTTTAATATTGTCCATTTATTTAAAGCTTACACATTTTCAACTTTTGAATGTTTGAATGTTTGACCGTGTTTGAATATTTTAGTTTACGTGCTGAAGTGAAAAGTCTGTGTGTATGCAATTGTATTATTTTATCACATGAATTATTTAATAAATTTTAATGTGTATATATTGTCTGTTTATTTTGTTGAATTGTATGTTTAATTTTGGTACTTACTTAAGTATGCGATATTAAGTTAAATAATTTATACACATTAAAATTAATTATTAAAGAGCTTATATAGTTTCTTTTATTGAATAATTATATGCATATATTATTTATTTCTTGAAATTTGTATGTATGAATTTATGATTATTGTACATGTAAAATTATGTTAAATGATATTTATGCATTGTTATTTAATTTATTTGTATTATGTTATGCAATTATTTAGCTCTTTATTAATGTTAAGTGTTTGATATAATTTTGATTAATTAAGGAATAGCCATAGCATCTTTAATTAATTAAGATTATATATTAAGTTTTAGAATCACATTAAAACATTACTTGTAATTAATCATATGTGATGTAATAAGATCTACCCACAGGAATTTTGTTATATTTGTATGATTAATTAGGATAAAATTTTGGATTATGTTTCTTGATTTGCCCACAGGAATTAAGAAATGAAACATGATTTGATAGTTTTGTCATAAGGTTACATGATGAGTCTAATTGAGTAGGATTTTAGCCCACAGGCAAGTTTTATGTCGCTAGACTCATAGATTAAGATATGATTTACATTGGTAAAACATGACATTTATTTTTAGTCTCAAATTATCAATAATGAGCATGTATGTTTGAACCTTGCAGTTATTCAACCTGCGAATATTTCTCATATTAAGTGTGATATTCTCGAATTAAGAGGTGACAACTATAAAGTTTGGAAGGAGAGAGTTCTTCTCCATTTGGGCAAGATGGACATTGATTATGCTATTAGGAAGGATGACCCACCGGGTATTACTGAAACCAGTACTCCGAACGCTGTTGACCTTTATGAAAAATGGGAGAGATCTAACCGTCTCTCCATGATGTTCATAAAGATCAAAATATTTGCTGATATCCGTGGTTCTGTTGATTAGCATACTAAAGTCAAGGATCTTTTAAAAGCTATTGATGAGCAATTTGCTACATCTGACAAGGCCCTTGCTAGCACTCTAATAATACAGTTCTTATTTATGAAGCTCATTGGAATAAGAGGTGTGCGTGATCATATCATGCGCATGAGGGATATAGCGGCTCAGTTGAAAGCCTTGGAGGTAACCATGTCAGATTCTTTCCTGGTTCACTACGTTTTGTGCACTCTACCTCATCAATATGACCCTTTTCAAAATCTCTTAGAACACACATAAGGATAAGTGGTCAATTAATGAGTTATTGACTATGTGTGTCCAGGAAGAGGAAAGGTTAATGACAGAAAAGGGCGAAAAGGTGAACTTGACTGTTCATGGAAAGAAAAAAAGGATCATGCAAAAAATAAGGGCAACATTCCTCCTCAGTCAGTCATAAAGAAAGAGTTAAAGTGTTTCTTTTACAAGAAGAAAGGGCACATGAAGAAAGACTGCTTAAAAGTTTAAGAATTGGCTCGACAATAAAGGTACTCCATTTGCATTTGTTTGTTATGAATCTAATATGGTTAGTGTTAATCATAACACATGGTGAATTGATTCTGGTTCTACAATCCATGTTTCTAATACATTGCAGGGTATGGAAAACCTAAGGAAGCTAGTGGGAAGTGAATAATACATCTATTCGGGAGGGAAGATGAGTTCACAAGTGGAAACCATTGAGATATGCAGTTTGGTTTCAAGCAGCAATTTTATTTTACGTTTAGAAAAGATCTTTTATGTTCCTAGTTTTTCTAAGAATTTGATTTATGTTTCAAGACTTGTACCTTTGGGTTTTTCTTTTAATTTTTCAGATTATGGTTTTACTTTGTCCGATAAATCTGAAATTGTTGGTTTTGGTACATTACTTGACGGTCTTTACTCAATTAATTTATAAAATGACATTGCTTATAATTCTATGCATGTTACTATTAGTTTAAAACGATGTGTTGTGAATGAGGAATCATCTATGTTGTGATACCGGAGATTGGGACACATCTCCATTGAGAGAATTAAGCGATTAGTAAATGAAGGGGTACTTAGTACTTTGGATTTTGCTGATTTTGAGACTTGTGTTGATTGTATTAAGGGTAAACAAACTAACAAGTCAAAAAAGGGTGCAAAGAGGAGCTCGAACCTATTAGAAATCATACATACAGATATTTGTTGTCCAGACATGGACGCAAGTAGTCTGAAATACTTTATCACTTTTATAGATGATTATTCATGAATATGTATATCTACTTACTTCGTTCTAAGGATGAAGCTTTAGACGCCTTTAAAGTTTTTAAGGCTGAAGTGGAGAAGCAATGTAGAAAACAAATTAAGATCGTGAGATCCAATAGAGGTGGAGAGTACTACGGTAGATACACGGAGAATGGACAAGCACCTGGTCCATTTGCGAAGTTTCTTCAGGAAGATGGGATTGCTGCCCAGTACACTATGCCTGATTCTCCGGAGCAGAATGGTGTGGCAGAAAGAAGAAACTGAACTTTAATGGACATGGTGAGAAGTATGAGGAGTAACACAAAACTTTCTCAATTCTTGTTAATTGAAGCGCTAAAGACGATTGTGTATATATTAAATCGAGTTCAGACCAAAGCTATCTCGAAGACATCTTTTGAGTTATTCAAAGGTTGGAAACCAAGTTTGCGACATATAGGTGTTTGGGGATGCCCGTCTGAAGTGAGAATTTATAACCCACAAGAAAAGAAACTAGACCCAAGGACTATTAGTGGATATTTCATTGGATATGTTGAAAAGTCCAAAGGGTATAGATTCTATTGTCCATCACACAACACTAGGATTGTGGAAACAAGAAATGTCAAATTTCTTGAAAATGACTTGATCAGTGGGAGTGATCAGTTTCAGAACATTGCTTCTGAAAAGGATCACTATGAAGCTCAACCATCTAGATCAAGTGATAGATTGATTATCATTCACGTCCCTCAAGTACAAACGGGTGTTAGACAACTAGTAATTGAAGTTCCACAAGCTGCTGAAAATGATCTTGTAGATCAAGTTGTTAACGAAGAACAACAAGATAATGTTGAACAACCTATTGAACAGTCGGTTGGACAACAAGTTCCTCAAGAAGATATCGAGGCAACATTAAGAAGATCTATTAGAGTCAAAAGGTAAGCAATTCCTAGTGATTATGTAGTGTATCTACAAGAACTAGACTATAACATTGGAGCAAAAAATGATCCTGAGACGTTTTCACAGGCCATAAGTTGTAAGGAATCGAATTTGTGGTACAATGCCATGAAAGATGAGATGGATTCTATGGCATCTAACCGAGTCTGGGATCTCGTTGAGTTGCCTAATGGTGTAAAAGTCATTGGATGTAAATGGGTCTTTAAAACAAAGAAAGACTCATAAGACAACATTGAGATACATAAGCCAAGACTTGTTGTCAAAGGGTTCACTCAAAGAGAAGGAATCGATTACACAGAGACATTTTCTCCTGTATCCAAGAAAGATTCTCTTCGAGTAATTATGGCATTAGTAGCTCATTTTGACTTTGAGTTACATCAAATGAATGTGAAAACGATGTTCCTCAATGGTGATCTAGAGGAAGAGGTTCACATGAAAAAAACCTGAAGGATTCTCCTCTAGTAATGGTGAGCACTTAGTCTGCAAGTTTAATAAATCCATCTATGGATTGAAACAAACCTCCCGCCAATGGTATTTAAAATTTCATGAAGTCATTACTTCATTCGATTTTGAAGAGAACATCATGGATCAATGTATATACCAGAAGGTTAGTGGGAGTAAGATTTGTTTTCTTGTGTTATACATAGATGATTATATTTTGCTTGCAGCTAATGATATGGGTATGCTATATGAGGTGAAACAATTTTTCTCAAAAAACTTTGATATGAAAGATATGGGAGAGGCATCTTATGTCATTGGCATTAAGATCCATAGGGAAAGATCTCGAGGCATTTTGGGTTTGTCTCAAGAGACCTATATCAACAAAGTTTTAGAGAGATTTAACATGAAAGATTGTTCACCGAGTGTAGCTCCCATTGTGAAGGGTGACAGACTCGATTTGAGTCAGTGCCCGAAAAACGATTTTGAGCGAGAACACATGAAAAATATTCCATATGCTTCAGTTGTTGGAAGCCTTATGTATGCTCAGGTTTGCACTAGACCTGACATTGCATATGTTGTTGGAGTTTTAGGAAGATATCAGAGTAACCCAGGTATTGACCATTGGAAAACTGCAAAGAAGGTGATGAGATATCTTCAAGGGACAAAGAATTTCATGCTCATGTATAGATGAACTGATGATCTGGAAGTGATTGGCTACTCTGATTCAGACTATGCTGGCTGCATTGATACCCGAAAATCAACATCTGGTTATGTTTTCATGCTAGCTGGTGGAGTTGTATCTTGGAGAAGTGCAAAGCAGACCTTAACTGCTACTTCTACTATGAAGGCTGAGTTCGTTTCTTGCTTTGAAGCTACCTCGCATGGTGTATGGTTGAAGAGTTTCATATCTAGGCTTAGAGTTGTAAACTCTATTTCTAGGCCATTGAAGTTGTACTGTGACAACTCTGTTGCGGTATTTATGGCTAAGAACAACAAGAGTGGAAGTCGAAGTAAGCACATCAACGTCAAATATTTAGCCATAAGAGAACATGTTAAGGAAAAGAAAGTAGTCATTGAACACGTCAATACTGAGTTGGTGATTGTCGATCCTTTGACTAAAGGCATGCCACCAAAGAATTTTAAGGATCATGTAGTACGAATAGGACTTGGTTCCATGATGTGATATTCATTGTACGTATATTTATTGTTTTCGATGAAACTCTTATTTAGTTTGATGTTTTCTCATATATTTTGTGCACATATTGTTTATTTTGAGAAATATCATTTGGTTTTGACCTAGAATAAACATATGGTTTATTCATTAAGTTAAGGGCTGGTATTGAGAGACTTGATATATTGTGATACATGGAAGATAATACTCGCTATCAGAGGACCTATCGCCACGATTCATATATCATGTTTCTTGTTATGATTGATGTTGGGTTAAATGGACCAAGTGGGAGAATGATGGAATTTCTCGTTCTTTGCGGAGCTAACTTGCTCTGTTTATGAAAGTGGATTTCAGTTGAAATCTTTTCCTATTTTAATGGGAAATTAGTTGCCGAATGTGGTCTATTTTTCAACCCATATTCTTAGCAACGTTCAGCAACGCCTTCCACTTTTTCAACGTCTCCACCCTCCCATGTCCTACTCCACGTTCGTTGAGTTCTGTGATGGGCAGAACTCTATAAAATGAATATGCTTCTCTCTGTATTGGGTTACTAAGTTTGCTCCTCTCTTCGGTAAACAAACACCATCGAGTTTGAATGAGTAAAGGTTTGGAAGCCAAGGCAGAATCTGGGTTGGCGTAAAGTTTGGAAAGCAAAAGAAGAACCGGGTCAGAGGTATGAAAACTTGCAATGGCTAGAGGTAGGTGTTCTTGATTCGTTTTACTTCCGCTCTATTGATCTGAATGTGTTGCTCAATTTGTTAGCATGTTTAGATCAATTTTAGATTTCAGCATATGCTTATTTCAGCGATGCGTTTGATTTTGGTTGCTTCCAAAAGCTTGCTTGTATTTATCATGAGCCATCTCATCTATGTGTATGAGTTCATGCTGCAGAAACTTTCATTTTTGGGTAGCGCTTGATTCAACCCCCTTCTCAAGTGCGCTTCTACCATCATAAGCGAGTTAAAAAATAGCCAGCCGATTACCTGTTTAACAAGTTTATTTTTTTACACAATGATTGAGATTTCATTTTCCAATTTAATGGTTGTTAATGCTTCCATGTAATGTGTTTTGTAACATTTTATAGTTATAGATTCCCTGCCAGCAGAGAGGCATAGAATGATGTAGAGATTGGAATCTCATTATAAATACATATGTGACGGTGGATATATCACTGATGTTTTTTATTCACTAAGGTATATGCCATCTGCATTAACAATTGCTTTTGGTTGTTCTACTCAATTATTTTCATGCTGAAATCCCAAAGTTTCTTTGCCAAATCAGTGTCTGTTCCCTGTGAGCTTGGTTTGGCAAGGTTATTATCTGCAAAATACTCTCCATTAATTCCCCTCACTTGTGGGTGCAATGCTACATAGCATGTTGTTGCTGCTCCCTACAATAAGGTTGGAGAAGGTGAACATGGAAGATCAGATGAATCACATATTAAATATTGAATTTTTTGGATCCTCTTTTAGATTAAATAAATAATTAATAATTAATAACAAAATGTCCCTGACATTTATGTTCATAGGTCAAATTGGGTTAAATTACCTGCTGAACATTTTTAATCACTAATTCCCCAAGCAAATTAAGTAGTTCTGCATGAATCAAACAGAAACATAACCATAAAAGTCAGCAACTGCTATTATCTGCATGGAAAAAATACATTACATATAAAAAATACCAACGAAAAATAATTCTATGGACAACATAAGTTGAAGCTGCAATTAAGTTCTATAAATTATAAAGGCTTCCTCCAGGTGAAGTTGGGAAATTGTTTCAATAGAATGCTTAAAAGATTGCTGCTGTTCAGCATGTCAGAATTCAATACTGAAAGGACCAACCCATTCAACGTAACTTTTGTTGTCTTCTTTTACAAGATATAGGATGGTAACACCTAAAACTATGAGGTGGAACTGGAGCTTATTGCATTGTGAACCCACTGAACTTTTTAAAAGACAATTCAAGGAAAAAAAAAAAAAAAGATATCCTCCACATAATGGTGGATTATGCAGAACACTTCATTTAGTATACAAAATCCCGCGATTTACATAGTTCCTAGACAAACCATAAATTAACATGAATGGTGCAATGTGGTGGTTACCGGTCGGTACATTGACATGAATCTCAGGATGGAAAATATTGGTGACAATACATCCCGGATGAAGAGAGTTTGCAGTAATATCCACCCCATCTTCCTGATCAAGATGCAACAAGTAATATCACATATATCGCAGAATAAGGCAAAACCAGGAGGCCATCTTTACTCCAAACAAAAGAAAAGGAAAGTC
Organism: Ormosia emarginata; assembly: GCA_029884605.1. Classification (NCBI taxonomy): domain Eukaryota; kingdom Viridiplantae; phylum Streptophyta; class Magnoliopsida; order Fabales; family Fabaceae; genus Ormosia; species Ormosia emarginata. Next base: position 23,302,796 of record JAQQTP010000085.1, read on the forward strand.
ATCAAAGAGAGAGAGAGAGAGAGAGAGAGAACAATGAGAAAAGTAAACAAAATGATCTTATGATGTTGCTATAGTAGTTATGAGACTAGCTGCCAGAAGGAATGCAAAGTTTGAGCATTTCCAGAAACCTGAAAGAAGGACTACGAATCCAACTGAAGTTTAGGACTAACAAAAATTGGTCACTGATAATTACACAAACTTTTCCTAAAACCTAGTCAACAATAATCTGTTCCAAAGATAAGTTCAGTTTCAATTAATAAATAATGAAGCAACTTGCCCTAAATAACCAGTAAGATAAAGCGATTAGACAAAGTAGCGCACTGAATACAAATACTGCTAAAAAAAAGTTAATTTTCAATAAATCCATAAATATTTTGCTAGCTCGTGATAAAATACTTTAATTCCTTAGAGCACAGTGAACATAGTGAGTGAGATATAAGAACAAAGTTGGTTCAGTATAAATATGATATCTGCAACCTAACAATACAAAACCAAAGAAGTTCCCCAGTTCACATTTAACTGGTTCTACGATTGACCATTGGAATTGGATAAACTAAAATCAATAGAAATTGTAGAAAGACAATAAAAGAAACGATCAAATAATAGTAAGACGGTAAATTAAACACATCTACATTGTTTTAATAAAACTCATGATTTATTGTTTGAGAAGAAATAGACTTCTATTTGTAAATTTATGAATTAGAGTTCATACAAATAAAACATAAAGAAAACTAAATTTTGACTCGTTCAATCCTGATTTTGACCAGTTTAGAGCATGTTTGGATTGCAGTTGCAATCTTCAAACGTAAGTTTGCTCTGCTTTGAACGACGTGCATTTTGTTTGGCAAATTGTAACTGACATTTTATCCAACGAAAAATTGCCTCCCAACGTACGTTCACCAAAAGCAAGATTTTCTTGCTGAAATTTGAGATAAAAATTTGATCAAACTTACTTTTTAAATAAAAGTTTCCAAACATAAATTACGACAAACTTACTTTTTCAAACGCAAACACACTTTCAACTAAACTTAAGTTTACCAACTGTAATCCAAACACACACTTAATCCATTCATGCCAACTCAACCCGGTTTTCCCTGGGTTTGACTGTTTTGTGACCTTTTTCCGTTAGGCATCATTAACTGGAACAGATGCAAGGCTGATTCAGGGTCAAATGATCCGGTCCAGTCAGGTTTTAAAACACTCATAGAAATACGGTTTTATGCAAATCACTACTCATTAGATGGAAGTAAGTACCAATGCTGAAATTTGGGTTAAATAAAAGTCAAATTACTCTGTAGGTCCTAAATTTTTTTAAATAATTTAAATAGGTCCTTAAAGTTTTAAAGTTTGTAATCAGGTTTCTGAATTTATAAAATATTTGTAATTAAGTCCTTGGATCTAGACACCTGTTAAAACTCCGTTAACATAAATAGAATATTATTTGATTTTATATGGTTAAATTACTACGTATATCTCTAAACTTTTTGAGATAATTCAAATAAGTCCCTAAATTTTTAAAGTTTGTAATCAGGTTCTTAAACTTATAAAATGTTTGTATTTGGATCTCTGGACCCAGACACCCGTTAACAGAATTTTAATGGGTGTCTAGGATTAGGAACACAATTACAAACGTTTTACAAATTCAAGAACCTGATTATAAACTTAAAAAATTTAAGGACTTATTTAAATTATCTCAAAAAATTTAAAGACCTACAAAATAATTTAACTTTAAATAAATAAACTTAGAAACAGGTCATGCTGCATTCAATCAGAAATATGAGTTTCTTAAAAAACTTGTGAAAGCCCAAAAGGCAATGAAAAGATCATATGCAACTTCAGGGACATCTGTTTGTTAGTAATCACCCTAAAGTTTAGAGAAATTAATGGAAGATAATAATGCTAACTTATAATGACATCAATAACCAGCAACAATGTTGCATTATAGTAAAAAAATAAAAAATAAAAAATAAAAAAAACTATTTGCTAACTCTTTCACTAGAATAACGTATAAATCTATCACAAGACAATAGATGTCAGCATACCTTGAGACGTCTTGCAAGTTCATTGGCATGTAAAATGTTAGCAAGCTTTGATTGCCCATATGCATGCCAATTGTAGTAACTGTACACAAGGAAGCAAACACAATGAAATATACACTATACTTCTCCTTTCCACAGATACTACATGCATCATGTCCCTGTGCTTAATTCCACATGCAACTAAGGTTTGCATAAGCCTATAACTATATCCATGTGCATCAAAATCGTATCAGCAGGTTTTCTGTATAAAGACTTTAATCTGACACCCTCTCTAAGTGACAGGTACATAGTAAATTACTAATGTAACATCTTATGTGACATATGGGCACAAAAAAATGAATATCACAAACTTAAGATTGACAATAATATTTATCTTTTTTTAAAACTGAACAAATATTAGAGCTGAATTGCCAATGGTAATAAAATTGAAGTATTCAGCATAAAACTTCTTCTATCAATAAATTACGGGATAATTACTCTGTAAGTCCTTAAACTTTTTGAGATAATTCAAATAAGTTTTTAAATTTTTTAAGTTTGTAATCAGATCCCTGAATTTATAAAATGTTTGTAATTGAGTCCTTGGACTCAAACAGCCGTTAAAGCTCCGTTAATGCAAACATAATATTTTCTAATTCCAAACAGAATATTATCTGACAGTATCTATATGCAGATTTGAGTGTATGTAAATATTACCAGTTGAAATCTGTAAGTTTTTTATATGTACAGTTGTTCATAAAAAAAACTTATAAATTTCAATTGGTAATATCTACACATACTTAGATATGCATACAGATATTGTCAGATAATATTCTGTTTGGAATTAGAGAATATTTTGTTTGCATTAACGATTGTTTGGGTCCAGGGACTCAATTACAAACGTTTTATAAGTTCAAGAACATGATTACAAACTTAAAAAATTTAAGGATTTATTTGAATTATCTCAAAAAATTTACGAACCTATATAGTAATTATCCCATAAATTTCTAAAGGAATAAACCTTAGTTGTTGTTGTTGTCTGTCGATAAATTCCTCTTTCATTAAAAAGAAACTGCCAGCATAATTTACCGTAGTTTGTATTTATGCTACATCTTACCTTGATTGATCATTAATTTTATCAAAAGGGATTCCTTCAGGATATGTAAATTGGTGACCAATTGAGGAGACATTAACAATTCTTCCTTCTTTCTTACTTTCACGTGCTGTTTTCTTCATAGTATCCAACAAAAGATTTGTTAAAAGAAAATGACCTGTGGAAATATGTTAAAAAATAAAACAAATGGATTAAGATCACCTACACAACTTCTCAGTCTAGACATTTAAAGAAACAGAAGAGTTATTTGATGTTTTATATAAACTATCAAATTCCCTACACTCCCTAGAAACTGTTTTTATTTTTTTTAGTGTCAGTGTTTCTTTTTCTTTCCCCTTTTACACTGGAAAGCTCAAAAAAGATTTCATGTTAGAAATATTGGACCTTTCCTACATACCTAAGTGATTTGTGGCAAATGTTAGTTCAATGTTGTCTTCGCTCAGCGTGAAAGGTATTGCCACAATTCCTGCATTGTTTCTAAGAATTACAACAAACAAACAAACAAACCAGAAAACATTACTACTCCTATGTTTCCTTGAATGATCAGAATTAAGGTATATATATATATGTGTGTGTGTGTGCGCGCGCGTAAAGATAAAAGAAAATATGAAAAAACATTGACAATGTAGCCCATGTCCTTTTCTTACATCAGGATGTTCAATGGAAGACCAGAGGAATTAAACTCTGATATAAATTTCCGGACAGATGCCATTGAACTGAGATCTAACTCCATGGCATCAACTTTAGCTGTGGGAATCTCCTTAAGTATTGCTTCTTTGACATCTTTTGCAGCAGTCATATTTCTCACCCCCATAATCACATGGACACCACGCAAAGCAAGAACTCGTGCAGTCTCAGTGCCAATACCACTGGTTGTTCCTGTTATTACAATGTCCACCAGCAACAAAAATATGCAAATAAGAAGCACGTATGATACTAAAAGCATGAAGCACATACCACATTAAAACAAAGACTGACAAGATTTGGCAGCGGAAAAACCTTTTGTTTTTTCTCTTATGGATCAATCAAGGTACCTATATATATATATATATACATGCCAAAGAGTCCTATTTACAGAAAGATTATAACATAATCAACAAAATCTCCTAAATTGGCTCTAACTCAATAATATTGATTGGTTATGATTGATTTGTCGAGTCATGCAAATCCAAGCATATCTTCCATGCTTTTATCTCCGTAATTTACTCACACCTATCTCATTACCCCCCCTCAAGTTGGTGTATGAAGATTATGAATACCCAACTTGCTCAGTAGAGAAAAAATTGGGAACGACCAAGAGCTTTAGTTAGCATATCGGCCAACTGCACATAAGTTGAGACGTATGGCGGTCTGATGTGTTCGGCAAGGATTTCATCTCAAACAAAATGGAAGTCCACTTCGATATGCTTCATGCATTCATCGAAAATAGGATTCTTGGCAATTTGTAGCGCGACTTGGCTATCACAATAGAGTCTCATAAGTTGTGGATGAGAAATTCCTAGACAGCTCAATATGCTCTTCAACCATTTTAGTTCACAAGTCGTAGTGGCCATGGAGCGATACTCAGCTTCAGCAGAGGAGCGAGAGACAATGTGTTGTTTCTTGGTTTTCCAGGAAATAGGTGAGTGTCCTAGAAGAACAAACCAACCCGTGAAAGATCGCCGAGTCAACAGGCAACTAGCCCAATCTAAATCGCACCATCCATAAAGAGTTAAGTTGTTGTCCCTGCGTAACAAGATCCCTTGTCCTGGTTCCCTTTCAGATATCGGATCACTCGTAAAGCAACATCCCAGTGTTTTTGATTTGGTTGCTGCATGAACTGAGACAATGTATGAACACAATAGGACAACTTGGGTCTAGTAAAACATAGATAGATCAAACGGCCAACTAGACGTTGATATTGTTTTGGATTAGGAAGAAGAGATCTGTCATCAAGAGCCAAATGGTGATTTTGCTCCAAGGGTGTGGGAGCAGGTTTGGCCCCAAGTAATCTAGTTTTAACAATAATATCTAAGGAATATTTTCGTTGGCATAGAAAAATACCTGTATCGTGCCACTTCAACGCTAAGAAAATATTTGAGTGTACCTAAATCTTTCATATGAAAACATGCATGCAAGTATGTCTTGAATTGCCCAATAGCTGCATGGTTATTTCCAACCACAATTAAGTCGTCCACATATACTAGAACGACAATATGAACCCCTGGCTTCTGCAGCACAAACAAAGAGTAGTCAGACAAAGATTGTTTGAACCCATAAGTCTTGAGTGCATGAGACAACTTAGCAAACCAGCATCTAGGCGCTTGCTTGAGTCCGTATAGGGATTTTTGAAGTTTACATACCATCTCTGGTTGAGAAACGTTAAAACTAGGTGTGAGTTTCATAAAAACTTCTTCCTGTAAGTCCCCATGCAAGAAAGCATTGTGGACGTCCATTTGATGTAACTCCCAGTTCCTTGCAGCAGCCACTGCGAGCACCACGCACACTGTTACCATTTTTGCAATAGGAGCAAAGGTCTTGGTATAATCAATCCCTTCCACCTGATGGTTTCCGAGAATGACCAAGCGTGCTTTGAACCTCTCCATTGTGCCATCTGATTTTCGTTTGACTTTATATACCCATTTATAACCAAGAGCCTTTTTCCCAGAAGTTAGAGGCATTATTGTCCATGTCTGATTATTTTCAAGGGCTCGAACCTCACTGTGCATGGCCTCGCGCCACATATGGTCTTTCACTGCTTCCCTATAGGTTACTGGCTCCTTTTCCTGTTCAAGAGCTGCAAGAAACACACGGTGTGCCAAAGAAAAATTTTCACAATTCACATAGTGTGCAATGGGATAGGGAGTACCTAAGGATAGAGGTGGTGAAGGTGAACAACCAGATAGGCTCAATGTTTGGATGGTGTTGGTGACATAATCACGAAGTCGAGAGAAAGGTTTCTTAGTTCTACACCCTCGTCCCATTTGTTCCTCCTCACGATCAACACTGGATTCTTATTGGGTGTCACTTGGTAAGCTCTCTGTGTGTGAATGGCTTTTGGTTGTGCTTCGATTGCTCCATCTGTGCCCCCTGTCATCGGTACCGGATGAATTTTGGTCAATGCATGCATCCAACTTTACATCATCGTCCATGCAATTTGGGATGGTTACTTCTCTTCTGTGGCTACGCGATGAGGTTTCATCATGTAAGTGGTCACACAACTGATTGAAAGGATACTCATTTTCAACAAATACCACATCTAGAGAGACAAAATATTCCCTTGTATCTAAGTCAAATAACTTCCATCCCTTTTTTCCTGTAAGGATACCCAACAAAAACACACTTTCTACTTTTGCTGGCAAATTTATCCCCTTTCTTTCCTTTATTATGGGCATAGCACAGACATCCAAACGTTCTCAGGTGTTTTAGTGAGGGAGGCTACCCATGAAGCATTTCATAATGCGTTTTCCCATTGAGTACCACAGATGGTGTCCTATTAATCAAGTATCCTGCTGTCAGCACATACTCTCCCCAAAAATCAATTGGAAGATTTCCTTGGAATCTTAGAGCTTGTGCAATATTAAGAATATGCCTATGTTTTCGTTCAACTCTCCCATTCTGTCGTGGTGTTCCAACACAAGAGGCTATATGACATGTGCAGCCTCCACACCCACAAACCGGTATTTGCTCATAATTAGCTAATTCATCCCACTGTGTTTTCAGCTTGCCATAGTACGTAACCACTGTCATTCCTCCTTGCTTGCAATCTACCAGATCTGACTTCAGTTGTTGTATTCTCGGGCCGTTGATGATCGAAAATCTCTCCTTGATGTCTTCCCATAAATCTTTCGCACTCTCCATATACGAGATCGTAGAGCGCAAGCTAGGCTCTATTGTATTCAAAATCCACGATACCAACATGGATTGAACTGTCCACCAGTCCTCTATTTCAGTCGTTCCTTTCTTTGGTCGTTCAATGGTGCCATCGATAAAACTCCACTTTCGTCTGGCACGTTGGGAGGTCCGCATGGCTCAAGCCCATTCCCTATAGTTCTCACCTCGAAGCTGAACTTGAGTAATGATGTTTCCAAGGTTGTCATTTGAATTAAGATCATAAGGAGAAAAAACACGTTTCCCATGATCACCGATCTGTTCATGCTTTCCTTCCATCTCAGTTTCTGCCATCTATCTCGGTTTAGGTATTCAGCGTACCAGAGGCCCTGCTCTAATACCATGACAAGATTTGGTAGCAGAAAAACCTTTTTGTTTTTTATCCTATTGATCAATCAAGGTACCTATATATATATATACATGCCAAAGAGTCCTATTTACAGAAAGATTATAACAGAATCAACAAAATCTCCTAAATTGGCTCTAACTCAATAATCTTGATTGATTGTGATGATTTGATCGAGTCATGCAAATCCAAGCATATCCTCCTTGCTTTTATCTCCGTAATTTACTCACATCTATCTCATTACACATTCCAAGAATTACTTATCAATTATCATGGCCAATTGCAAGAAGTCTAGGTAGCGTTAACGTGATGTTAACGTGTTAGTATCTGTTAGGATATCTGATTGATTTGATTCGTATATAGTTAATGCGGTATTATTTTAATTGTATTTATTTATTTCCTTTCTTGTATATCCCTTTTTCTGTATAAATAGAGAATCCCTTTGTACTTCAAACACATTCATAAATATATTGACCATTCAATATCTTTGTGTTCTCCGTCTCTGTTTATAACATGGTATCAGAGCTTAGGTTCTTAGTCCTTATCAGAAATCCTCTTATTACTCATGTTTTATACTTTTCTCCTTTGTCGCATTCCATGGTCGTACTCCACCACTGTGCTCACATACTTCATCGATGTCATACACCATTGCTATACTTTGCCAATGTGCTCTTGTACTCCATCGTTGTGCTCCCGTATTCCATCATTGTGCTCCCGTACTTCATTATTGTATTCCCGCTTGTCACAGTTGTTGTACTCTTGTTTCACATCACCATACTCTAGTTGGTATCTACTCATAGCTGTTTTGTTCTTACTCACTGTCATTCTACTCCTGTCGACATCACTATACTCGTTGTACTCGTAGTACCATGACTCATATGTTATCCACCATACATCAAGATTCATTGTTTTATCATCACTGTCGTCAACCTGGGCATTTACTCTCCAATTGCCTAATCATAGAATGTCATAACTACTTGAGAAAGGGTCACATTGCTTCCAATTATTGTCAATATTGTAAGAAATTAGGACACTTGATTCATAATTATCCTACACATCCTTCAAGGTCTAATCATAACAGGTTTCAACATCATCCCAATTTTTATAAACATGTGCTTATTGCTACTACTGCCAATGGGTCCCCAGTTTCTTCAGTCATACTCCTGACTGCCTTTTTTACTAATGATCTTGTGTCTCTCCTTAAGCGTCTACTATCCAATTCTGGTAATATCTCTTCTGCTTTATCAACCACACCAGGTAATATTATATGATACTATGATTTTGCTTGCTGTAACTATATAATGTCTACATCTCAATCTTTTTCATCTCTATATGTTAATGACATTGCACATTCCATACGTATAGCCAATGAATCTCTTATGAATGTTAGTCATAAGGATTTTGTCTCTCTGCCCACTCTTAGCTTACCTGATGCATATCTCATTTCCAAATTAAACTTCAATTGTATTTCTGTTGGTCAATTATGTGACCTTAGTTATGAAGTCACATTTTCTTCTTTTGGTTATTGTGTGCAGGATCCACGAACAAGACAAGTCATAGGGACTAGATGTAAAGTTGGAAGGCTTGAGCTCACCAACTTTCATGTTCTTCCTGCCTCAAATCTTTGTGCAGCATCCACCTCGTCCTCCACTCAACTGTGGCATTAACGTCTTGCTTATAGTTCTCTAGGAAAGTTGTGTCCCCTCTTATCTCAAGGTGCTCTAGGTTTGGTTAATAATGAATCTTTTCAATGCACTTCTTGTTAAACTGCTAAACAACATGCACTTTCCTTTAATAAAATGCCTCTATTTCTAAATCTCCTTTTGACCTAGTGCATTTTGATGTCTGGGAGCTTGCCCTCACACCAACTATGAAAGGTAATCAATATTTTGTAATATTTATTGATGATTTTTCTTGTTTCACTTAGATATATTTAATGAAAATCGTTCAGAACTTCCTCAAGTTTACATTTATTTTGCTACTATAATTAAAATTCAATTCTAAAAAATAATTAAAGTTTTTCATAGTGATAATGCTTTTGAATATCGTGATTTAAAACTTCTCATCTTTATTGTTGAACAGGGTACACTTTATGAGTTTTCTTATCTTGATACCTCTAAGCAAAATGGTCATGCTGAAAGAAAATACCATCATATCATTGATTTTGTCTGAGTCATGCTCATCTCCTCCTCTTATCCTAAACGTGCTTGGGGTGAAGCCATTCTCACCACTGTCTATGTCATCAACCGTCTTCCTTCCTCTGTTCTGGGTAATGTATCTCCTTTTGAACGTCTCCACCATACTTTTCTAGATTATAACTCTCTTAAAGTTTTTTCTTGTGCTTGTTTTGTTCTTCTTCAATCCCATGAATACACTAAACTTGAGCGCTGAGTATATATTTGTTGCTTTCTTAGTTATAGAAATGAACATAAGGGTTATCGCTGTTGCGATCCTATCTCTCAACGCATCTGTATCTCTCATCATGTCGTCTTCTGGGAAGACACCATGTTCTCCTTATTCTCCCAGTTCAAGTTTATCCCTTCCACTTCAACTCCTCTTTTCACTAACCTCTTTGTTGATATATTCCCTAGTGATTCTGATATAGGCTCCTCCAGTGAGTTCCCAGTCACTTTCAATGTTCAAGTCACTCCCGATGAAGTCGTTCTAGACATAGATCCTGCATTTGTCATTGAACCCCGTCTTCCTTCTAAGCGTCCAACTTGAATAAGAACTCAATCTACCTATCTTAATGATTATCTACCATGCTTCACTTACATGAACCTCAGTCCTATCAAAAAGCCTCCAAAGATCTTCATTAGCAGCATGATATGCAAGAAGAGTTACAGGCTTTGGAGAACATTAATACTTGAGACCTTGTTGATTCTCCTTTTGGTAAGGCGCTTGTGGGATGCAAATGAGTGTTCAAGATCAAAACTCATTTTGATGGCTCCACTAAGCGCTATAAGGCTACTTTTGTTGCTAAAGGTTTCACTCAAGAATATGACATTAATTATGAGGAGACCTTTAAACTTGTTGCTTGCATCACTTCATTTCGTACTCTTCTTACTATTACAGTAACTCAGAAATCGACTTATAATGAGGTGGATGTGAAGAATGTCTTTCTTAATAGTGCTTTGGAAGAAGAATTTTATATGTGTCCACCTCCTAATTACATTTGTCCACCAAATAAGGTTTGCCGTCTTCGAAAGACTTTATATGGCCTCAAACAAGTACATCGAGTCTAGTTTGCCAAGTTTCATAACGTTATTAGTCAGTTTGGTTTTTCCTCTAGTGCTCATGATTCTGTTCTGTTTACTAGCAAAACTGACAGAGGTACTATTATGTTGCTTCTCTATGTTGATGATATAATTATTACTGATGATGATACTACTGGTATTACTGAGCTTAAACAATTCTTGAGTCAGCATTTTGATATGAAAGATCTTGGACCTCTCAGTTGCTTTCTGGGTCTTGAAGTCCTTTCTTCTACTGATGGTTTTTTTTCTGTCTTAAGCTAAATATGCCTCAGACCTTATTTCTTGAGCCGGTCTCACCGAAAGTCGCACCGAATCAACTCCTCTAGAGCCTAATGTGAGATTAAGACCTCTAGATGATACAATGTTTAATAACCCTACGCTCTATCTGCAGTTGGTTGGCATTTATCTTACTTTTACTTGCCCAGATATTTCATATTTTGTTCATTTAGCCAGTCAATTCATATCACTTCCGTTCACCATTCACTATGTTATTGTTCTCTGTATTATCCGCTATGTGAAGGGAACCTTGTTTCAAGAGCTTCATTTTTTTTTTACCGACTCTTCCTTGATCCTCCGAGCCTATTCTGATGCTGATTGGGGTGAAATCCCATTGATTGTCGATCCACCACTGGTTATTGTATCTTTCTGAGTTATGCTCTTATTTCGTAACGAAGCAAGAAACTAACTGTAATTGCTCATTGCAGTACTGAAGCAGAATATCTGGCTTTTACCGACACCATTTATGAGATACTCTAATTATATTGGCTACTTGATAATTTTGGTTTCTCTCAGTCCTCTTCTACTGCTTTTTATTGTGATAATCAGAGTGCTATTCAAATTGTTCACAATGATATTTTTCATGAGCATACCAAGCATATTGAAATTGATTGCCACTTCATTCGTCAACACCTTCTTCGTGGTACTCTTCGTCTAATATCTATTGAAACTCTTAATCAGTCAGCCGATCTGTTCACCAAAGTTCATCATCCTAGCCGCTTCCGTGCTCTGATTTCCAAACTCAAGTCGGTTCCCTCTGCACCCACTTGAGTTTGAGGGTGATGTTAGCATGTTAGTATCTGTTAGCATATCTGATTAATTTGATTTGTATATAGTTAGTGTTATATTATTTTACTTATATTTATTTTATTTCCTTTCTTGTATAGATCATTTTCTGTATAAATAGGAAACTCCTTTATACTTCAAACACATTAAAAAATATACAGACCATTCAGTGTCTCTATATCCTATGTCTCTATTTCTAATAGGTAGCATGCGTATACAATGAAACACAATATAAACAAACAAATGAATTTCATTATATAAATAGAAACTGTCTGCAAACTTAAACATTTTGAGATTTCCATTTAATTCTTGCTCCATGTCGCCAAGGTTGCTTACTATTGTTGTTGCATTAACCGAGTTCTAGGGATACAATATACTTAGGTTAAATTATAAAAGGTTAACTATACAAATGGATCAGTTCAAGAGAGATTATTGTATAAATCTAGAGCATTCAAAGTTTGGTACAGTAAACCAATTAATCACATCATTAATTATAGTAGGTTATGATAACTAATCATTAAATCATTAGTTGACTATAATAGTTATCTATTAATTAATGATGTGATTAGTCAAATGCACTCAACTTAAGTACTCTAAGTTTAGATAAAAATTTCTCTCCAAACATATCTTAAAAGTTCAAACATTGGAATATTTTAAATGTACTTGACCAATCACATTATTAATAAATAGATAACTACTAGATTTAATTAATAATTAGTTATCATAACTTATTATAATTAATGATGTGATTAGTCAAGTCTACCTAATTTAGGTGGTGCTTCATGTTTATATAAAAAATTGGTCATTGGGTATACTACTTTCCAATAAAAAGATTAATAGTAAGTAGGTGAAGAAATTAGAAATTTTTCAGCTTGACTATAAAACAAGTCATTTGAACGTAGAAAAAGTGAAGGGAAAGGCTTTCGTGAGGGATTAATTTTGTTCGTCATGGACACAAGTTTACCATCTGCATAAAATTTAGCACTCTTTTACAATTAAATTATAATTCTTATATTCTTACATTAAATAAAATATATATTTTTTTTTACACTATATTTAATATTATTTATTATACATATTTTTTTATTATTTTTTTCATTCAATCACATTTCTTAAAAATAATGTAAATAATAATACATTCTGATTGTAAAATTATCTTTTTCCTTTTAAGTTAACATGTACAAGTTTTTAGTAAATTTAAATTACAAATGATTTTGAAAAGTGTGCAAGTTTTATAACATATAAGTGTACATGTTTTTTCAAAATACGTAAGCTTTGAAAAATAAAAAATTAACTAAATTTAAGGTGGTTAGGTTTGGAGATAACAACAGAGTCTTTTTTTTTTTTTTGACTGGATTACAACATAGAGTCGAATAGTGAATGAAATAAAAATACTCTAATTATTAAGAGTATATAGAAGAAGATAAAAAAAAATCTAAAAGAAACCATTTAAAAAATCGATTTATTAAAAAAATGTTAATTACACATTATATTCACATGCACTTCTCTCACATATTTATAGTTGACAAAATCAGAATATAAATATATAAAAATTAAGATAAACTCAACTGTAATATATGTATAAATATAAGGGAATGTGTGTATAAATTTGTGTAATATTATTGTTATTGAAACTATGGTTTGAGAGAACTCAATACCGTGCTTTAATTCATGTAACCAACCTTAAGCGGGATAACACTTCATACTGTTGCAACAAGAAAAATATACACGTTTTATGAACTTGACTTAAAAAAAAAAGACTTAAATGCAAAAAAAAAAATGATAAAAATTTATGCAAAAGAGGGTAAGCCCCTATCCTTGCGGGACAAAGTCTTTCGACGACCCAAAATTGAAACATCCATGTATCAATATTAAGATAGAAAGAATAATAGAACAAAAGAACAGGGAAGGGACAATTCTCAGTTTTACAAAGGGGAAAATTATATGACCTGTGACAATCGCAGTGAGGCCACTCCCATCGATCCCTTGAGTAACTTCCTCTGCAGTGGAAGATGATGAAAACCGTGAAGGACACATGAGTAACTCTCTCTCTCTCTCTTTCTCTCTCTCTCTTTCTTCTGTGTGTGTGCACTGTGGAATGCATGTTATGACTTATGAACCATGAAGTATCAGTTGCCGGCTTGCAGATCTCAGATTCCAAGAAAACTGATCTAGCACCCATCTGATTGGTCTAGGTGTTTCGTGTTTTCTTGTTGGTTTATTCGGTTGTTCCATTGGTTTTTTGTTCTTGGATTTGGTTGTTTGGTTTATCTACCACAGCCGGCTATACCATAGACTTAAAGTGACGAAAGCAAGGGTTTAGGTCCTAATTTTTTAAAGGTTTTATAATTTTTTATAATAATTATATTAAAAATAAAAATAAAGATAATTAATAACATGTTTACATATAATCTCACTTCTTAAATCTGGCTAACAAATTTTCTTTTCTCACCTTCTACATCTTTTTTTTTTCAGTTTTTAATTAATTATCTCATTTCACGTTAAAAATAAGTAACAGTAAGGATAATTAACAAAATGATATATTTTCTCACTTTCTTAATTAAGTGTATTATTTTTCTATCATGAACTTTGAGGTAGTTGTGAGTATTTTGTTATGGTTGAACTTCACTCTAACAGCTCTCTTGAGTGTTGAAATAAAGAAGTTAGTTACCTACAAAAATACTTTAACACTTTAATAAACTAAAACTTTTGTAGGTGAAGTATGAGGAGAAGATCATTACCATGAAGTTATCGTGTCCTATTTATATGAGAGGGAGTTACGTAAATATCATTTGATGGGGAGGGATAGGAAGTTCATTTCAGCACGAGAAGAAACTTCTAGTATTTTTTTTGTCTTGAGTTGATCTTCCCAATATCCCTTGATAAGGAACATTCTTTTTTGTTACTTGTGTAAGGTCGTTATCCCCCACCGAGAGTGAAGTTGACCCAATAAAACTCAAATCCTAGTATGGAATAATTGTAAATCTCCTTTTTCTATCACTACTTAATTTTCATAATTCTTTAATTCGTTTTTTTTTTTACACCACAACTCTATTAATTCTTAATCATTTTTCTTACTTCCAAAATCCAATCAACTAAAGGTGATACGCATTTATTAATGAGCAATAGTAGCTATTTTTTCCTATACGTGAAACCAATTATTTTATTTTTCAGTTATCTTTGTGTATGAACTTTGGGGTATATTCCTCGATATCACTCTTGCCTAGGATACTAGTTATATGAAAGTTGTTGAAAGTGATTCTCTGTACATAGTTAACTGTATTTGTGGCAAGTGATCTTCCCTCCCGGGGAAAGGGCGTTAATCAACAAATTCAGCTGTGGGCTCATAATTAAAGACCGGGAAATGCGTTTTTGCCATGTCTTCCGCGACGATAAACAGGTGCGGGACTTGGATCGCTAATGGAACATTTTTAAGGAGCTACTAGGCTACCATGACATGGATAAAGATGGTTACACATCTCACATTTGGGAGATAGAATAAGAGTATAGGTCACTGAAAATTATTTAAGTTTATTCTCTCTATTCACACAAATCTTTTTTATTTCTTTTCTTTATCAGTTATAAATCAAATCTTTTTAATAGATTCTCAAATTTGCTTAATCAATTTTCTATCAATTTCTTATACATCTACTTAATTAAATCTCAAATATTTATGAATAAATCTTAAATTCAAATACTTTTTAATTTCTTTTTTAAACATCTCTTTTAATATCAATATTATGCACTTTTTTGAATATTAAACATCATTCTTAATTTAAAATTTTAAAATTCTATCTAAATTAAAAGAAAATCCTATGCAATGCACAAGATATATACTAGTAATCAAATAAAAAAAATGTGCAGATATGTAAATGTATATAAGTAACATTATTCTCGTTAAATTGATGCTCTTCCTAAGCTAAGATTGCTCTTATATGCTGGTTTTTTTTTTTTAATAAGGCTTAGGTCTCATCTTGTGAAAGGAGCCCTATAGTGGAACTCTTGATTGACTCCTAACAGAACTCAGAAAAAGTAATAAGGGATAGGAAAAAAGAAACTATGATAGAGACTATTTATAAAGACCAAATCCGCTACCAGGGGCGGCGCCTTGTGTCATTAAAGAGGCTTCAACGCCCCTTCATAGCAACTTTTTTCAAAGAGCTGCTTGTTATGTTTTTTTTTTTTTTTTTCTATCTTCTTAAAGATTCCCTCCTTCAGCTTCAGGCATCAATTTTACTATCCTAATTCTGCCAGTGCACTGTCCACTACTCTCCCTGCACGTCCGAACTCATACCTAATTATCTGTTTAATTTATGCTACTTAGGTGTCTTTTGTTTTTCGTTTATTTTATCAAAAAAAAAAATCTTTCTTCGTTTATGTTCACTTTTGATTATAAATGTTTAATTAAAAATTTTATATTATTTTTAAAATTGTAAGAATAAGATTTAATATTTTTTTAATTTAAAAAATATTTTATTTTATATTTAATTTTAGGCCTCTAATATTATAAGGGTTTTGTTCCAAAATAGAAAATTCTTTATAATGACAAGGCGTTCGGCACATTAAAAATAAAAAAATACTATTTGCATGTTTTTAATAAACTTTTTTTATTTTAACTTCTTTAATTAACAAAACCCTATATTATAAAGCCACACATTTCCTATAAGTATGTTTGTTTCTCTTTCCGTAGTAGAGTTATCAATGTACTATAAACCATCATTCTAACGAGTGCCTTAAGGACATTTATTAAAAAATTTAAAATAGAAAGCTTTGCATAAAAAATAGAACTTTTTTTTTATTTTCAATACATTGAGTATTTTACTTTTTATGAAAAAAAATTTATTTTAATTTTTTAACAAGTACCTTTGCAAAACCTTTAGTTTTTAATATTGTGTAATTATTGTATAATTAATGTCACAGTTAATATCTTAGAAATATTAAAGTTAAATAAATTCAAATGTCACACTAGGATGATATCGTTTTTGTAGTTCTTGTCATCTTGATTCATGACCAATACAGCACACTAATCCTGTCAAAAATAAATAAAATAAAGTACAACCACACTAATAACAAATTAGAGGTAATTTTTCATATTTCAATTCTAGAAACCTTTAGAATTTTCGATACTAATTCCTTCATTTCAGTGTTTTTAACACGTTAATCTCAATAGGCTTGACCACAATTCCAGGCCTCTCCTAAATTCAAATCAAATAAATACAGTTTTGTGTGGAAAAAAACTTGAAAGGAGGAAATGTTACTCAATTTCAAGATTAAGGCATGTAACAAATCAACTAACCCCTACAGTTTGCCAACACTTTTCAATCTTTCTCCTCATTTTATTAGTTTTGCTAGGGGAGTTCCTATTAATCCCAAAATGATTCAATTCTTACTGACTATCAGTATACACACAAGTAGATTTAGGATTGTTGGTTTTATGGGAGGAGTTGTGATTAGTTGGTAGTTATGGAGAAGGAGGCTGGATTTGGTTGTATGGAAAGAACTTCTTTTATTGGATATTGATATGGTGGCTTATTGGTATGCCACTTCGTTGGACTCTTGGTGGATGCCCTATACGGCTACTGATGACTTAGCTTCAACATACAAGGCTATAGCCTAATTATAGGCTTAGTTCCACCGCCTAGCAATGGCAGTTGTTCTGAATGGGTTTCGGAGGATTATGAACGTGTTTAGTTTAACTTATTTAGCTGAATTAACAGCTTTTTTTTGGCATTTAAGCAATTGCAAACCAACATCAACATGTTTGGATAATTTGGCAAAAAGTTGTTGATACCCAAATTTTGTATGGCAACAGCTTTTGAGAAAAAGCTAAATGTTGAGCATTTTTATAAAAAGTTATTGAAATTATTCTCAATTTTAATATGTAAATACTATTTTATCTTGAATTAAATAATTTTTTTAATTCTTTTATATTTATTTTGATAATTAATATATAAATGTGATTATTTTTTATACAATTTAAAATTATTTTTTAACTAACATATCTAAACATAATCGATTATTGAAATAATTAAATTTTCATAATTTGATTATTGAAATAATTGATTATTAAAATAATCAAATTTTCACAATTATTCAAAATACATATTATATGAACAAAGTTGGTCCATTGGACGGTGATATCAATGGTAATGTGAGGTTCCATGACCAAGATGCATTTACAAAAGTTTCTTGTCTTTCTCGACTTTTCAAATTAAAGTCTTTAGTGCACAAAGTGATAGAGTGTTTAAGATTAGATGCATACATTTATTGTCTTGTGTTATATTTGTAAGAAAGTCATAATAGATAAGAATAATATTTAAATCTACATTAATTGATAATAAATGTTGTTAATTAAAATAATAATA
Source organism: Ormosia emarginata (assembly GCA_029884605.1). Lineage (NCBI taxonomy): Eukaryota > Viridiplantae > Streptophyta > Magnoliopsida > Fabales > Fabaceae > Ormosia > Ormosia emarginata. The sequence goes on from JAQQTP010000085.1 coordinate 23,320,825, forward strand.
AATATATTTACTTATATATATAAAAATACTCATAAATATCTTAAATCTAACTCTAACGAATTAAATTGTTCTTGAATCGCTAATCTAGAATCCGATCCAAAACAGCGCTGAATGTATTTTACACAATATTTTATCTTAGACTTATCTACATACTTCTTGTAGATATTCTATAGTGTGGGTTCTATCCACTACAAGTTGCGATGTGATAGAGACTTCTAGACTTTGTCATCTCACGGCCAATCTCGAAAGTTTGGGATGTTATCAAATGTGCAGCATTTTTAACACTCCATCTTGATGCACATTTGTATAACTTTTCATACCATCTCCACCCTTGGACTTTATAATGCCTTTGTGAATATCTGTTGGTTGCTGCTGCTTGCTGCGATACTTGTACTGGTTGATAATTAAGCTTTTTCCATGCTTGGTCATCTGAAATAATGATAGCAATCAAGCAATAATAGTTTCTTGTTGGAGTCTTGAGTCTTGCTTCTTGAAATTTCTCCTTAATGTCACGCCTTGTCTTGTGATCTTGACTAGTTCTGGCTTGAGCATTCTTAAAACTCTGTTTCTTCTTGTTGGACTCCTGAACTCGATTCTTCAGCTAGCTGATGGGCGTCTTCTTGATGCCTTCTTTGCATTTTGGTAGCTCTCTAGTAAATAAATGTACTTGTATTTTCTCAGTAACTGATTTTTCTTGTCTGAGACTTGGAGACGATAGGCTTGTCTTCCTGCATGATTATAGAAAATATTCTATCTTGGGTAATTTTAGTTGTAGCTATCAGTTGACCCCTTTTTTTCAATGATTGAACGTTATTAAAGATCACCTTGTAACCTTTGTTTAGTAATTGATCGATGCTCTGCAAATTTTGTGCTATCACCGGCACATAGAGCACAACATGAATAAATCTTTGATGACCATCTTTAGTTCTGACAGCGATAGTGCTTTTTCCTTCAACTTTTTAGACTTTCCCATCTCCAAAAAAGCAACTTCAGAATTTATATTTTGTTCCATTTTGACACAGTAACTTTTGTTACTTGTCATATGATTTAAACTCTCATCATCCAAGTACCAAATTGTTAGTTATTGGCAAGTCTACCGAATCACACAAATAATATAATAGTGAGACTAAAGTATAATTTTTCAAGAGATTGAGAAGTTGTCAAATACTAAATTTACCAATTAAACACTATCTAGACTACATAATGAAATGATGAATAAGCTAATCGCATAGGGTAAGGAAATTAACAAATAACTATTTTTTTAGAGTTTATAAAATGAAAATTTGTGGTGGAATACTAATAAGAGAAGTGTTAGGGGTTGATTTCACTTGATCCTACCCTTGATTTCATGAATTCTTGCTTAAATTAGTTCAATTCCACCAATTGATGATATGAAAACACTTAATTAATCAAAACTCAATTCTTTTGTGAATTAACTTTTTTTTAATTACTTAGATTAAGTCAATTCCTTAGTTAACCCAAGCATCAAAAGGATGATTAAGTATGAGATTCCCAAACAAATCACACAATCACAAAATATATTCCTAGATTATGGCTAGATCATGGCATTCATCACAAGAAGCATATAGCATAAAGAGATTTCCCCATCCTCAACATACCCATCAAAATAATCTATAGTTGATCAAGTCATAGAAGCATTAAGATAAGAGATGAATACTCAAATAGATAAAGGAAAACTTGAATTAAACAATAATACATTACATCAACATCCAAAACAAGCTACATCTCCCACTAGCAAGGAGAAATTTAACTACTCATAAAAAAAAGAGAAAGAAAAGGAGAAAGGGGAAAGAAAAACTATAGAAACCATCAAGAAGGGAGAAGGGTTGAATCTTCCCCTTGGACTCCTTAAGATTTGAATCTCTTAAAATCCAGCAACAAGAATGGGTTTGAAGGGTCAAAAACTAATGAAGGATTAAAAAGCCCTTCCAAAATCGTACAAAATGGCTTAAATATCATCAGATGTAAACCACACATATGCATGAAACACCTTTAGCAAAGTCAACTCAAACTGCGCAAATGCGTGGTTCTCTCAGCCTCAAAATTTGTTTATCAACTCCAACAACGTGGATTTTTTACTCAAATCCTTGCTCTTTTAATGCTTTCTTCAAGTCCTTGAGTGTGTCATTCTTCATACTCCTTCCTTTATAACTCCATTCCAAGGTATTCCTTACTTTCCAAAACCTACAAAACAAGATCAAACAATAAGTCCAAGATAATAGATCAAAATTGAATCAATTAAACACATTGAAATGTCCTTGGCAAGATGAAACTAAGCTAAAATCAAATAACCATAGAGTATATGGACTTAGGCTCAATTTCATGCAAATAACCAAGGAAAATGGGACCAGCATATACATATTCATGCAAAATAGACTAGAATAATTCCACGTTCATGGAATTATCACAAATATCTTTGGCCTCCATATTAGTGGAATGTATTGAATAGAATAATTCAAATGATTCACTATTCTCAGTGAAATTTGCTTTTTCTTGTTACCGGTGCCAACAATCTTTCTCGAAGTGAGTATGCCTCTTGTACCTCTTGCATTTAAACAGACGATCTTTTGCCTTTCATCATTTTCTTCGTTGCACCCTCTTAATTTCTTCTCATAAGCTTCTAAAGATCCCACTGGTTCAGTTATCGACAAAGATGATAAATTCTTAGCCCATGGTTCAGTTATCGACAAAGATGATAAGTCCTTAGCCTACTGACTGCGGGATTTAATGATGCAAACCCAAGTACAGGTTGTCTCAAGTAATAAATTTTTCGGGAGTCCGAGGTCGATCCACAGGGAATTGATGAAGAAAAATTAATTAATGTAAGAAAATGATTTGTTACAACACCAAAAGTAATAAAAGAAGTTCACAAATGAATTTAAGAGCTTGCTTGGGTTAGGAGATCCACTCTTGGTAATTAATTAAAGGTAAGATTATTTCTCTTTATAACTCAATTAAAATCTACACACAATGGAGGTTCCAATCAGAAAATATAACATTCAAAGTTTAATTATATATGCAATCATATTATGATTCCTTTAATTATCTACCAATATTTGTAAATGAGTTCAAGCATTCACTGTGTCAATCCTATTGTCTACAATAAATCAAGATCTCCATTATACAAAGAAGGTTTCTAAATTCATTGAAAACAAAATATAACACATATAATGTCCAATTGATAATATATCATTTAAGCACAAGAAATAAAATAATCTAACCTTATTTCATTACCAAGAACTTCACTCTTTCACCCAAACAAGATGAAGATTTAGTTACTCATAGATAAGAAGAAAGAAAGAGAGAAGAAGAGAAAGATGAACATAGCTTCACTTTAGAATAAGAGAAAATTATAACAAAGTAAAACAAGAAACAAGCATAACCATAACTTGTAAAAACTAAGTCTAACACCAAGTGCCCAAATGGTCAGCCAATGGTGCCTTTTATAGAGGATTAGGGATACAAAATGACAAAGGGGTTGATTAAGATTAGGTAAATGAGTGGATGAATGAGTGGAAAATGCCAAATGATGAAGATAAGAGTGAAAAATCATTGAGATTTCTTATCTCCGAAATCATTCATTGCTTAAGTCATGGATTCCGTCATCAAATAGAAAAGTCATCTTCATAAAAGTTGTAGATCTGGATCTTAACTTTCAGATGTCCAAATTTCAGCCCAAGATAATTCTTATAGCCCGAGATATGGCCCAATTACCGCAGACTGTTCAGGCTCAGTTTCAGCACCTCTGTTTTGACTTCCAGACGCAATATCACCTCCAAGCTGTTCGAATTAGCTCTTTTTTTCTTCATGAAAGTTGTAGATCTGGGTCTTAACTTTCAAATGTCCAAATTTCAGACCAAGATAATTCTTACAGCTTGAGTTATGCTCTGATTACTGTACACTGTTCAGGTTCCAGATACAAAACTCATGTTCTGTCTTCCAAGCCAATTTAGCTCTTCTAGATGTCCATATTTTACCTGGAGCTCTTCATGAAAGTTGTAGAGCTTTCTCTCAAATTTCCTACAAGGTAAAATTCATAATTGCTAGACATCTAGAACTCAAGATATGACTAAAATACAGAAACAGTGTAAGACCCAAATAATGCTGAAAAAATCAATTAAGTCCAATTTGAATCCAATCTTACAAAATATAACCAGGCTTAATCAATTAAGTATATGAATAGTGTAAATGACTAAAAATGAGGATTTATTAATATATAAAATATATGTTTATCACCTACTCAATGATTGTTAGTATGTGATCATATTTTTCTGTGATTGTGATAAGTAGTTTATCTACTACTTTTTTGTCAGTTACACTTTCTTCATACAATTTCATTTGATTAAGTACTTCTTTAATTCTAGCATAATATTCTCTTATGGTCTCATAATCTTTTATTTTCAAAATTTCAAATTCTCTTCTTAAATATTAAAGCATGATGGAGCGTACCTTGTCAGTCCCACGAAACTCCTCCTCTAGAATATCCTATGCCTTTTTCGTTATATCATCATTTCTAATTCTTGCGAAAATTGTGTCTACCACGACTTGCTGGATGACAAATAGTGCTTGTGCATCCTTCTGTTGTGGTCTTCTAAAATTTTATACTCTCTCTCGAGTAAAGTTGAAATATCTATTGGGATAATTATCCCATTTTTTACTATGTCTCACAATTTTTGTAAGATAAAATATGTCTTTAATTTCAAGCTCCAAAAATTATAGTTCTCTTTAATAAAAATTGGTAGAGGGACGACTGAGAAGTTGACTGTAGATGTGGTCATGGGTTTAGAATGAAGATATGAATTAATATGTGGTAGTTGAAAAATAGAATTTGGTTAATGATCCTCACGCTCACGCCCAATACATGACCGAACGGAACTCTGATCCCACTGTTGGTTTTGTGGCAGAAGTTGTGATTAGTTGGTAGTTATGGACAAGGAGGCAGGATTTGGTTGCATGGAAAGAACTTCTTTTATCGGATGTGATATTATTACACTATATGGTGGCTTATTGCTATGCCACTTCGTTGGACTCTTGGTGGATGGCCTATATAGCTACTTGATGACTTAGCTTCAACTTACAAGGCTATAACCTAATTATAGGCTTAGTGCCACCGCCTAGCAATGGCAGTGAGTGTATTTTATACAATATTTTATCTCTAATCTCTTCTACATACTTCTTGTAGATATTTTAGTATGAATAATGTTATACAGTCATAATATTTGTTACAATATATGAAAGGTTGTTAGATGGAATGAAATAGTAGAGATTATCCACTCATCTAAGAGTCAATAAATATGCCACATTATCCTGTAAAAATTTTTGACTTTTAACATTTTTTTTTCTAGTATAGATTCTATCCACTACAAGCTTCAAAGTGATAGAGAGTTTTAGATTTTGTCATCTCACGCCAATCTCGAAAGTTTGGGATGTTATAAAATGTGCATCATTTTTAAGAAGGATTACAAGCACTTATTATACCTAGAAGCAGCTGATTTGTAAACAATCAACTGAATGAAGTGTCGTTGTTTATTAGCAGCACTGATTGTTTGATCTTAAGACCAATTATTCCACTCTGAATAGGGAATCCCCAAACATTATCCAAAGCATTCCAATTACTTCAATTACATTAGATTGCGTCAACATAAAATATAAAATAGTTAACTATATAGGCAGGTCATTTTACAGAGACTCAAGTCTATTGTTTGTGGTACATCCAATCAAAGTCACCCTACGATATAAATCTACATCCTAAAGTTACATACGATAATCTAATCAAATTAAAGCCATAAAGCTACATCTTAAAGTTTCAGAAAATGCCTGTACCCAAAAAAAATAAAAATCGGACAATGTGATTATAAAGTATTAGGCTACCAGAGTGTCAAAAAAAAAGAAAAGTATTAGGGTACCAGCATTTTCTATTCTTTATGTCAAGAATGTTACCTTTTTTTTGCTGAATATGTCAAGAGTGTAACTTATTCAACATCTCACACTCCTACTCTTCGAGATTCTAGGCATTTGACTAGCAGCAAATTTTTCATTAAGATGTAACTTTATTGTTTTTATCATCATTTAACTACCGCTTGAATATAAAAGGCTGTCATATGTAAGGTAACTTATAACTTGTGTTAATTCTCTTACTTTAGTTTGCCTCTATGATTCTTCTCTATTCAAAATTAAAGGAAATTTTCCTTTTTATATATTGGGCTTATGATAATGCTGGATGGGGCATATCTCAAGCTTGTGTATGGATTTTGGTCCCGTCACAACCATACATGGTCTCAGTGCAGTGATCAATTTAAGTGACGGTGTCAAATTCGCACACAAGTTTGTGATTTTTCTCATCTACATGATACCTAACATCTGCTCTCTCTAGGATATTGTTTTGACTCAAAATCCAACTGTATGAATGGTCGGAGAAGGAAAAAGATAATCAAATCAGTCAAGAAATTGAAGAAAACAAAAGAGAAGGATAAAGTTGTTGATAGCCCTAGTCCATTAGCCCTTGTGATTCTTCAGTTCAAGACCAATGTGATTGACGAGGTTGGGAAAGAGATCCGGTTAGTGATTTTCCATTTTTCCTTTCTTCATTCTCAAAGTTGTTGAATTCTAATTTTGCATTTCTTATGAAATTTTCAAAATAATTGTGCCCACAAATACAATGGTTTCATCGTTTTTCAAAGAAAAGTATCTACTAATTGACCCTGGTTGTACAATGTTGTTTGTGATCAATTTTATACCTTTTAATTTTGGTGCTCTTCTTGCAAGGTGAACTGATGGAGTTGTTTTTGGTTAACCGTATGTATCATGCCCGTATCTCACTTATTTGACATATGTATTAAATATGATAGAATAAAGTAATATAATATATTATGACATTATCAATTATTTGGTGTAAATAATATATTGTATAAATTATCTATCAAATTTTTCTTATACATTAAAATAATGAAAAACTTAATCAAATCTTAGGTGTTGAGATTATATTTGATCGAGTTTTGATGTATAAGCTCCTATAAAGATTTTTTTATTACAATTCTAAATACTCTCGATATCCTCAACCCTTAAGTATTAGCTCTTATACTATTAAGTGTTATATTATCAAGTTTAATACTATCAAGTCTTATTATATCTTTCATACCAAATAGGCTCTAAAAAGCAAAATATTTAAACTTACATATGATATGATACGATGACACAACAAAATTTTAATTAGATATTATATTAATTTTAAAATTATATTAAAAATTGATGTTGTGTTAGATTATTATTTTTTTTTTTAGTTTCTCGGAGTATTCCTCATCTAATAAGTAAAAGATTAATCTTTTGGATTATGATCAAATACTTAAGCAAAGACCCTCCTAACAATATTATTTTCATACATAAGTATTTTTTTAGTTTTCATGGATTAGGCTTCCAAATGCATAATCTTGGGCTATTTTCTATTTATAGGTTGAGTTGATCTTCTTTTAAATGATAGTTTTTAGATTACATTTGTGTTAGTGTATGTCGTTATTTGTTTGTTTATCTCTCCCTTTTTTTTTTTAGGTTGGACTATGGGAAAGAATACTCGTTTGACTCTAAATTAGAGTTTTTAGACACGACAAAAAAAAAATCTAGATGTGTCTTTTTTTTTTTTTGGTACTAGATCATATTAGGGTTTAGGACAAGCCCCACCACTTAGGTCATGTCTAAGGAATCCCCACTAGGAATATATGGAGGGGGAGATGGGAAGGAAATGGGAAAGGGATGTTCCATTAGAGGGTATTAAACCTCATACCAAAAATTTGTAAGCAAATGAACCAATTATGTGAGCTAAGCTCATAGGACCCACAAAAAAGATGTCTTTTTAGACTTTTGGTTATGTGCATCATAGGAAGACCAAAAAAAAAAAAAAAAAAAAAAAAAAAGAACATCGGAGTAGTTCATCCAGGCTGTTTTGGTGCTTTGTTTTGGTGTAATGTTAAGACATCATTATGCCCAAAAACTATAACTCCAACTACTTCTTATGATGGTGACCAAATACATTTTGATCAAGTATTTAAATCAGATTTTTTTTTTTTAGAAGCTAAATATTATTTTAATAAATTTGTATTAAGGTGAATCATATTCATTGTATATTAGTATCTTAATGACATAAAAGGAGTTATAGTAAGACTCACCATTACTTATGTAGAGTCCATTAATTTTAGTTTTGTGTCATTTTCTCTCATAACATGACTCTCTCATGTTAGAAGATCCCAATCTATTCATTGCACCTTTCATTTTGATTCATGCTAGAATTAATTAGTTGATAAGCGCTTTCAAATGCCCCTTTTCATAATTAGTTGATTGCATGTTTATTTATGTTGTGTGTTTGATTTTGGTTGCTTGCGCAAGATACACTATTTTTTAATTGAGTTTGCACTAACATAAATTTACTTATCTTTTTCATGAGCCATCTCATCTCTGTATCTGAGTTCATTTTGCAGAAACTTTCATTTTTGGGCAGCCCTATTCAGCCCCTTCTCAAGTGCTCTTTTACCATCACAAGCGAGTTAAAACATAGTCAGCCAATTACATTGAGATTTCTTTGACCATTGATGCTGCCTTGTAATGTGTTTCATAACATTATAAAGACATATTCTACGCCAGTAAGTAGAGGGACATAGAATGCAAGGATCGGAATTCATTATAAAATATGGAAACGTTGTAAATACTCCAAAAAGAATTTGGAGTATGGATGCTCCACATCCTTTTACCGTTGATTTTGTAGGAGAATTAATCAACGGCTCATGTATTGGACCTAAAACTTTATTAGCAAGTAATCAATAATCAATCCATTCCTTTTTTTTTCTCTCAAATTCCTTTTTTTTTTCTTATTCTTCATAGTCATCTCCCACCCTAATAACACCCAAGACAGAAATCCTCATTGCAACTCAAAATTACTAATTAAGCCATAGACAAACCCCTAACCACCATGACCAACCACAATTCCAATCCCCTAAACAACAGCTAGCAAACCAAACTACCACCGACAGCCTATGAACCAAACCTCAATTGGAATCCAATGCCACCATCATTAGTCAAGCACGAATCACCGAGCTCCTCATGAACCACCATCGCTCCTTACCCCTAACAACCACCTCACCATCACCATCGAACCCAAGCCACACAGCCGCTCTGCCGCTAACAGACTAGAGCGGACTCACATCCCATAGCTAAACACCCACAACCGCCAGCCACGAACCTTGTGTGAATGACAATGGTCTTGATTTTGATGATCAACAAACAAGAAAGCAATGAAGTGCAAAGATAAAGTCCCAAGGTTTATCAAGATTAGCTTATAGGACTTAAATCATATGTAGAGGTATATTGGATTCACACTAGAGTTCATTTCTTGGTTTTTATCTCATCTTAAATGGCTTTGCATGATCATGATTTTATCTTATGAAAATTGTGTTTAAGTTTGAGTAAAATCCTTTTAGATAGTTTAAAAAGATTTTGGAAACTTTTGGTTGAAAAATTCCTTGTAAACCTTGTTTTTCTTAACAAGCCATAACAAGTTATGGATTTCCCATAAGAGGTTATGTGGCCAAATATGAAATGTACCAAAATGTTTTTTAAAGGGAATAACCGATTATGGATTTTTCATAACAAGTTATTCACTAAGTCAGAGGCTATTCCTACGTTTTTCTTAAGCCTCGTAATCGATTATGATATATTCATAACCGGTTATATGATAAGTCAGAACGTGCTTCTATGTTTTCTAAAAGGCTCATAACCGATTATGACTCATTCATAATCGGTTATATGATGTTTCAGTGCGTTGCTTCTCTGTTTTTAAAAGTCCAATAATCGATTATGGCATTTACCATAACCGGTTATGGTGTTAAATGAAAGCCTAGGATTTTGATTTTACAAGTCATAACCGATTATGCTTAGCCCATAACCGGTTATGTCAAACGCAGAACACTTTTCTAACGGCTCTATTGAGAGCATTTAATACCCCTAACCACTTCCAACGTCTCTTAAACGCTATGGATTATAAATGAAAGTGTTTGTGCATTGATTACATGTTGGAAAACTTTTTAAAAATCATTCTTGAGCATTAAATACGAGTTTTCTCATCATTTCACTAATTACCCTGTTTTGAGCTTCAAGTTGTGTGAATCCTTAATATCATTGTTCTTCAATTTGTATTATCCACTCTTGAGAGAGTTTCTTATCTTCTAAACCTTGTATAATATGTAAAGAGAGGGTGAGGTATCCCTCAAATTTGTAAGGGTGAGGTATCCCTAGGTGTGTTGAGTGGTCCAATTTATAAAAGTTGTCAAGCACCTGTTTGAAACTTGAAGATATAGGAAAAATTTCTAGTATTTACTTGAGGACTAGACGTAAGCCACAAGTGGATTAGTAGCTGAACCAAGATAAAGTTTTGTGTTTGTCTTCCTAAACTCAAACTCCTTTACTTTGCGCACTATTTTATTGATTTGCTTGAATACTATCTCTTTTGATTAGTTCATTGGTGAGCAATATCTTTCTATCTTATATCCATTCATTTTTATCAATTAATAGTTTCAACGAAAATTGATAATTAAGAGTTTTTCGAAAGATTTACAAAAAATTTTAAAACTCAATTCACTCTCCCTCTTGAGTTTTGAGGCCACCTGGTAACACCTAGGACCACCACTATCCATTACGATTGCTAGTCAGAACCCAAACACGTGGCAACGGCCTTGTCGATTTCAACAATGCAACTTTTGACCCGTTTCCAAATTGGTCTTGCATGTGATTGAATAAGATTGACCCAAATTGAACAATACATTTTATTAGTTTTCGATGCTGAAATTTTACTAATATTCAAAATCCATTTAAATGGAATCGATCAAAATCCAACTAACAAGAAAGTTTTAGGTTCTTAATTTAATTATTTTAAGTGGAGAACCATTTGTAGGTTCGTCCACATCTTGGATCATTGGTGTGTCGAAGTTAGAGTTCTGGTTCAGCCATGGAGGTTCTGGGTGTGTTAGTGTCAAGGATCGAACTTGATGGGTTACTAGCCATGGAGGTTGTGGGTGTTCGTTGGCGTGGTATGACCTCCCTGCTGGCTTCACAACTGTGCAATTTTGAACATCAACCAACACTGCGCCTCCGCTTACTGTTGGTCAACCTGGTACGTCGGAGAGGTCGAGCGAGGGGAGCAACTGGCAATGCGGGAACAGGGTGGTGTGATGCCGGCGAGCATTATTGCCACCGAACAAGCCTAACATGGTAGAGGTCTGATTAAGGGAGATGAGGAGGCGCCGGTGGCATAATTGCTGTCGACGAGAGAAAAAATGAGGAGAGAGACACACCAAAGACTAACAAGCAAAACTCAAAACGTATGGACTAAAACTAGTTTTTACATTTGACCAACCGGTCATTGTAGGTAAAATAAATAGAGTATGACTGCTCAAAAAGTTTTTAGGAGCATAATAAATGTCTCCACAAAATACATATGTGACGCTCTTTGTATCAATGATGTTTCTAATTCACTAAGGAAGTATATGCCATCTGTGTTGACAAATGCTTTTGGGTATTCTACTCAATTATTTTCATGCTGAAATCCCATAGTTTCTTTGCCAAATCAGTGTCCGTTCCCTGTGAGTTTGCTTTGGCCAGATTACTATCTGAAAAATACTCGCCACTAATTCCCCTCACTTGTGGGTGCAATGCTACATAGCATGTTGTTGCTGCTCCCTACAATAAGATCAGAAGAATCACATTAAATATTGAATTTTTTGGATCCTCTTTTAGATTAAAAAATAAATATTTAATGACACAATGTTCGTGACATATTTATATTCATAGATCAAACTGGGTTAAATTACCTGCTGGAGATTTTTAACCACAATTTTCCCAACTGCATTAAGTAGACCTGTATGAATCAAACAGAAATATAACCATAAAACTCAGCGACTGTCATTATCTGCATGGAAAGATACATTGCATATAAAAAATACTGAAAATAATTCAATAGACAACATAAGTTGAAGTTGCAATTAAGTTCTATAAATTATAAAGGCTTCCTCCGGGTGAACATGGGAAATTGTTTCAATAGAAAGCTTAAAAGACTGATGCTGTTCAGCATGTCTGAATTCAATATTCAAAAGGGCCAACCTAATCAACATAACTGTTGTTTTCTTGTTTTACAAAATATAGGATTATAACACCTAGAACTAAGAAGAGGAACTGGAGCTTGTGAACCCAGAGCGTTTTAAAAGACAATTCAAGGGAAATAAACAAAAAAGATATTCTCCACATAAGGGTGGATTATTCAGAATACTTCATTTAGTATCCCAATCCCACGATTTACATAATTCCAAGACAGGCCATAAATTCACATGGATGGCGCAATGTGGTAGTTACCAGTCGGTAAAATGTCATCAATCTGTCGTTCTAAAACATCGGGGGCAATGGCTCCTTTGGCAACGGATCCTGGATGAAGAGAATTAGCAGTAATATCTACCCCATCTTCCTGATTAAGATGCAACAATTAATATTAGATATATCACAGAGTCACAGACAGCTAATGAGGCAAAACCAGAGGGCCATGTTTACTCATAAACAAAAGAAAATGAAAGTCATAAAGAGAAAGAAATGAGAAAAGTAAACAAAATGTTTTTATGATTGTGGTTGCTATAGTAGTTAATTATGAGACTAGCTGCCAGAAGGGATGCAAAGTTTCAGCATTTGCAGAAACCTGAAAAGAATGACTACAAATCCAACTGAAATTTAGGACTAACAAAAAGTGGTCATTGATAATCTCATAAGTTTTTCCTAAAAACTAGTCAACAATAATCTGTTACAAAGATAAGTTCAGTTTCAAATTTCAATTAATAGATAATGAAGCAACCTATCCTTCATAACCAGTATGATAAAGGGATTAGAAATAGTAGTGTGCAGAAGACAAAGTCTACTAAAAAAAGGTAATTATAAATCAATTCATAAATAATCTGCTAGCTTGTTCAACCAGATTGACCATTGGAACTGGATAAACTACACTATAAAAATTGTGTTAAGAAAATAAAATAAATGATCAAATAATAGTAAGATTGTAAATTAAGCACATCTAATAGCATTACATTATTTACATTGTTTTAAAACTCGTGATTTTAGTGTGAAAAAATAGACATCAATTTGTAAATTTATGAATTAAAATTTATACAAATCAAACATATACAAAATTAAATTTTGACCAATTCGACCCAGATTTTAACCGGTTTAATCCATTCATGCCGGCTCAACCTGGTTTTCTTAGGTTTGACTGTTGTTGACCTTTTCTATTAGGTGTCATCAACTGGACCTGAACCAAGGCTAATTCAGGCCAGGGGCAAATGATCCGGTCCAGTCCAGTTGTAAAACACACATAGAAATACTTCTATTCAAATCACTACTCATTAGATGCAAGTTGGCGTCAAAATGATAGAATTGTTTACACTAAACAAATGCTGAAATATGCGCTAAATAAACTTAAAAACAGGTCATGCTGCAGTCTGATAATATTCAATCAAAAATGCGAGTTTCTTAGAAACTTGTGAAAGCCCAAAAGACAATGAAAAGGACGTGCAATCTCAGGGACATCTGTTTCTTAATAATCAGCCAAAAGTTTAGAGAAATTAATGGGAGATAATAATGCTAACTTATAATGGCCATCAATAACCAGCTACAATGTTGCATTATAGAAAAAACTAAAATAAAAGATCAAAAACTATTTAATAACTCTTTCACCAGAATAAGGTATAAATCATATCACGAGAAAATAGATGTCAGCATACCTTGAGACGTCTTGCAAGTTCATTGGCATGTAAAATGTTAGCAAGCTTTGATTGCCCATATGCATGCCAATTCTGGTAACTGTACACAAGGAAGCAAACAGATGAAATATACATTATACTTCTCCAGTCCTTTCCACAGGTACTACAGCAATCATGTCTCTATGCTTAATTCTACATGCAACTAGGGTTTGCATAAATCTATAATTATATACATGTGCATCAAAATCATATCAGCAGGTTTTCTGTATAGAGACTTTAATCTGATACATTCTATAAGTGACAGGCAATAACAAATCTATACAAAGTAAATTAGTAATGTAACATCTTATGCGACATATGGGCACAAAAAATGCATATCACAAACCTGACATTGACAATAATATTTTTTTCTTATAATTGAACAAATATTAGAGCTGAATTACCAATGGTAATAAAATTGAAGTGTCTAGCATAATTCTTCTTCTATGGATAAATTCCTCTTCGATTAAAAAGAAACTGCCAGTATAATTTATCATAGTTTGTATTTAGGCTACAACTTACCATGATTGATCATTAATTTTATCAAAACAGATTCCTTCAGGATATGTAAATCGGTGAGCATCCGAGGAGATATTAACAATTCTTCCTTCTTTCTTACTTTCACATGTTGTTTTCTTCATAGTGTCCAACAAAAGATTTGTTAAAAGAAAATGACCTGTGGAATGATGTTAAACAAAAACAAAAGAATTAAGATCACTTTCAAGTCTTCTCAGTCTATGCATTTAAAGAAACAATAGAAGAGTTATTTGTTGTTTTATATAAACTACCATGCAATATATAGGCTGAGACAGATCACAAGAGTAGAAGGACTATACATAGATTAATGTATCAATGATTTATCCCATTCCCCTTCCCAGAGAGATCATGTATGTGCTGCGACAGTAACTAGCACCTTTCATCCCTAAATTCTTAATTATCTGCATTAGAAAGAAAATAAATCACATTCCCTAGAAACTTTTTTGATTTTTTTCAGTGTCATAGTGTTTCTGTTTCTTTCCCCTTCTACACTAGAAAGAAAGCTCATGAAAGATTTCATGTTACGAAATATTAGACCTTTCCAACATACCTAAGTGATTTATGGCAAATTGTAGTTCAATGTTGTCTTCGGACAGCGTGAAAGGGGTTGCCCAAATTCCTGCATTGTTTCTTAGAATTACAGCAAACAAACAAATCTGAAAAGATTACAACTCTCTGTTTCCTTGAATGATCACAATTAAGGTATATGTTTGTGTGTGTGTGTGAAAACATCACAGAGTGGTAAGAAAAAAAGGAATTATGAAAACTTTTTGACAATGTAGCCATGTACACTTCTTACATTAGGATGTTCAATGGAAGACCAGAGGAATTGAACTCTGATACAAATTTCCGGACAGATGCCATTGAACTGAGATCTAACTCCATGGCATCAACTTTAGCTGATGGAATCTCCTTAAGTATTGCTTCTTTGACATCTTTTGCAGCAGTCATATTTCTCACCCCCATAATCACATGGACACCACGCAAAGCAAGAACTCGTGCAGTCTCAGTGCCAATACCTCTGGTTGCTCCTGTATTGACAATGTCCACCAGCAAAAAACAATATGCAATTAAGGGGCACTTATGATACTAAAAGCATGTAGCAGATACCACGTTAAAACAACAACACATTCCAAGGATTACTTATCAATTGTCATGGCCAATTGCAGGAATTCAAGGTAGCTTGCGTATAAAATGAAGCAGGCTATAAACAAACAAATGAATTTCATTATATAAATAGAAACTGTCTGCAAACTTTATCATTTTGAGATTTCCATTGAATTCTTGTTCTACGTCCAGCCAAGATTTCTGACTACTGTTGCTGCATTAACCAAGTTTTAGGGATGCACTATTTTTTGGGCTAAATTATGTATAGTTAAGTACAAAACGGTTAACTCAAGGGGTTGGTTCAACGGTAAATGAGTACATGATGTGTGAATAAGTGATTCAAATCCGAAGTATGTCAATTACTTGAGCCAAGCCGCAAGTGAATCCCTAATCTTAGTGTGGATGACCTGCATGACATACGTTTGATCAAACTAGGGAAGTGAATTAGTCAAGTGCGGACAAGCTGGCAGCGCAAAAAAAGAAAAACAAAAAAGGGATTAGCTCAAATGTTGGTTTTGGTGCTTTCCTTTATGATGCAAGGCTATCGGGTGCTACTTCCCAAACTCTCCATGCAAGGCCGTTACGTACTACTTTCAAGAGAAATTCATAGCTAGGAATTTCTAGTCACTTCAGTCCTATGAAGTACAGATATAAATACGAAAACACACTAAAAATTAAAAAATTATAAAATACGAACATTTTATATATATATATATATATATATATATATATATATATTAAAAAAAAAAATCATAATTTATTAATATTATTTTTATAAATTTGAATATTTATAATATCTTAATATATGTATATGTATTAATATTTATTACCTAATAAATCTTTTTCAAAAAATATAGAGCATAATTTCTATTAACATTTTTTAAAAAATCTCTTAAATCAACTTTTCTTAATAGAACTAACCATGTATAAGTACATGTGCTTCAAGAAAAATTAACTAGAGAGAATATTGGTGTAAGACAAGTTTCGGTGACGACGAAATAGACGACTTAGTTCGAGCAAAGGTAGAAGGAGCAGATGAAAATAGTAATGTGTAAAAAGATAAAATTTAAAAATCTAATAGTGGCGTGTGAAAAGATAAAATTTAAAATACTAGTATGTGAAAATAATAACTTAGAACATCAGTCATGTGATTGGACTTAGGTGGGTTATGAGCTTACTAATTAAACATTAATCATAAAAACTAATTTTTTTAAAAAAAAATATTAATGGGCTGTGTTCAAGTCATGTCTAAACGTATCTGAGACGTGTCCAAACATGTTCGAGACGTATCCAAACTGAAAAAAAAAAATTAATCGGACACGCAAGATATGTGTATCGTATAAATATCTCCATGTGTTCAATATATAAACACGTCTAAAAAATAACGTGTCCATACTTCATAGCTTTAGCCAACACTTGATATGTATAAAGGCATTTTTTCAGGAATAAATGTATTTTTAACATGGTGCAAGTAACTTTAGACACGTCAAACGTTGATTAGAATGCTTATGATAAGAAATTCCTACCTAAGAATTTTTCCTACTTTCCAATAAAATGATGAATAAGTAGGTGAAGAGAATCACTCTCCGTAGGTTAAGAAACTTTTTCTGCTTAACTATAAAGTATGTCATTTTAGCATAAAAATAAACAAAGCAAAAGCTCTCCAGGACCTAACTGTGTCTCTTTATATCTGACGATTTAGTCTCACACCCAAACGGTGTGGAGATATCCTGAAAAATTAAAAAAAAAAATGAAGGGAAAGGCTTCATGTGGGATTAATTTTAGTGTATAAGCTTTTCCAGTGTATGTAAGGTTTGGAATATTTTAAAAAAAAAAGGAAAAAAAAAAAAGGTGGTCTAGTAAGGAGATTACAGCATAGAGTGGAATAGTCAATAAAGTGAAAAATACTCTTATTAAAGTACAGAAAGAAAAAACAAGTATAGAAGAAGTCAAAAAAATAAGAAACCATTTGAAAAACCAATTTATTGAAATTTTGGTTTGAGAGAATTCAATAACGTGCTTTAATTCATATAACCAACCTTAACTGGGATAAGAATTGATATTGTTGTAACAATAAAAAGATGAACATTATATAAACTTAAGAATAATGCAAAAAAGTGATAAAAGTTCATGCAAAAGAGACAAAATCTTTGGACCAAAAAATGAAACATATATTTGTCAATCATGATCGAAAGAGCAAGGAACCTGTGACAATCGCAGTGAGGCCACTCCCATCGATCCCTTGAGTGACTTCCTCTGCAGTGGAAGATGATGAAAACCCCGAAGGACACATGTGGTGTGTGTTTCTTTTTCTCTCTCTTTCTCTTTGGACTGCAAATTATGACTTTAGAAGTATCAGTCGCTGTCTTGCTGATATCTGGGATTTTAATACTGTTTTTTGCCGTAACAATGTGCCTGCTGTAGCACTCATCTGAATGTTCTAAGTCTTTGCTGTTTCTCTTTTGTTTAAGTTTTTTATATTCTTTCTATTTAATTTTTAAATCAAATAATAATATATAAATTTTTTTCAACTCAACAATATATACTTAACTCAATAATAATTTTTTTTACTTATATATCATTGTTTGATTTGAAAATAAAATAAAAAAGTATAAAGAACTTAAACTAAGTTTTTTCCTTTCTCTTAGTTTGTTCCATTTGTTTTTCGTTTCAGGGTTTGGTTATCAACTCTTTTAATAAGAACACTTGTCATTTTTAACTTTCATTGTTTTCAAATTTTAAATTAAAATTTTCTTTTAAACTAATTATAGAATCTCCTTTATAACTCTAAATATTTTATCTTTTTAATTTATATTTATATTTTTTATAATTATAATAAAATTTAAAAAGTTCCATGTACTGGATGACATATTTGATAGTTTGATTAATTTTTGTCTGATTCGGCATACGTATCTCAGATTTGTATCTCCTTTCCATAATACAGTTACCAACTGATAAACTTCTTTTCTTTTTCTTTATTTTTTTTCTTTCTTGAGATAAAATGTTTATATTAAACATTAATTAATAGCTGTTTCTACTTTCTACAATGTATCTGCATCATATGCAAAGTTAAAAAAATATGAATAATTGTTGAATAATGAATAGAGCCTTAGTACAAGAGCTTCTCATACCTTAAATAGTCAAACTTGCTTCACAACCGAAACAAAGACCATTCTAAGGTGATTGAGAGTATCTCAAGGTCAATTGCATCACCAAGTATAACTATTTTCACGAATTAAATAAT
Organism: Ormosia emarginata; assembly: GCA_029884605.1. NCBI lineage: Eukaryota > Viridiplantae > Streptophyta > Magnoliopsida > Fabales > Fabaceae > Ormosia > Ormosia emarginata. Next base: position 23,339,548 of record JAQQTP010000085.1, read on the forward strand.
AATAAAATAGCTATAATAATAATAATAATAATAATAATAATAATATAATAGATAAAGAAAATGTATATATTTTCATATTTTAACATGTGTCATTCTAAGATGCAACAACATGTTTAAAAATTTATCATATAATAAATACATAATCTCAATAATTGACATGTGACATCTCATGCTATAATTTAAAAGGAAGATACACATGTGTCATCAGTATTAAATTAAATATATTTCTCACGAGTACAAATATAGAAATTTATAGTTACATATTAATCACCTTGACATATATACCTATGCATATTAATTCATATTAAAAAAAATCCAAAAAAATTGTCACATATTTGTAGTTGATCATGTTATTAATTGTTTTACTGGAAGTTGATCTTCAAATTCCAAAAATTGTGTAGGTATCGATACAATTTCTGTTTTATATGTATTGCCACCTAAATTAATTATATTTTCAAATTATTATATTAATTCATATATAATTATTCTATATTAATTACAAAGCCTCAATATATACATCACACAAAAGTAGAAATTTTGTATGAAAATATAATAAAATTAATTAAATGTAATTTATTATAAAAAAAATAAGAATTTATTACGTATTTTTTCAAACTAAGAAAATATACTACATTTTTTTGTATATTCTTAATAATAAGTTGATAAAACCTCCAAATCATATAATCATATAATAATATATAAAGAGAATGTACATGTTTTCATATTCTGATATATGTCATTCTAACATGGAACAACATATTTAAAAATTTGTCATGTGGTAAATATATGATCCCAATAACTGACATATGACATCTCATATTGTAATTTAAAAAGAAGGCATACATGTGTTACAGTATTAAATTAAATTTATTGCTAACGCATACAAATATAAAAATTTATAATCACATATTAATTATCTTGACATATATACATTTGCATATTAATTCATAATAAAAAAATTAAAAAAAAATTCATCAATCTTTAGGTGACCACGTTATTAATTGTTTTTAGTGGTGATTGATTTTAAAATGCCAAAATTTTTATAACTGCCTAATAGCATCTCTGCTATATATGTACTGTCACCTTAAATTAATAAATTATATTTTCAAATTACTTTATTTATTCATATATAATTTTTTTATATTATTTACAAAACTTTAATATATATATCACACTATAGTGAAAATTTTGTATGAAAATATAGTAAGATTAATTAAATATAATTTATTATGAAGAAACTAAGAATTTAGTATTTTTTGTAAACTAAGAAAATATAGTAAATATTTTTTGTATAATCTTAATAATAAGTTAATAAAATATTCAAATAAATAAACATATAAAAATAATATAATATATAAAGAGAAAGTACATAATTTCATTTTCTAACATCAATCATTCGATATGAAATAACATGTTTAAAAATATGTCATGTGACAAATACATAATCCTAAAAACTGACATATTACATCTCATGTTGTAATTTAAAAGGAAAGTGCACATATGTGTCGACAGGTCTAAATTAAATTTGCTACTTACGCATGCAAATATAAAAACTTATAATCATATATTAATTACATTGACATATATACATTTGCATATTAATTTATATTCAAAAAAATTCAAAAAATTCACATCTATCTTTAGTTGACCATGTTATTAAATGTTAAAAGCACATATTAATTACCTTGATATATATGCATTTGCATATTAATTTATATTTAAAAAATTCTCATTTACCTTTTAGTTACCACGTTATTAATTGTTTAGTCTAACTAAATTTATTGATTACACATACAAATATAAAAATTTATAATCATATATTAATTATCTTGACATATATACATTTGTATATTAATTCATATTCAAAAAGATTCAAAAAAATTTTACATATCTTTAGTTGACCACGCTTATTAATTGTTAAAAGCACATATTAATTATCTTATATATATATTTTACATATTAATTCATATTAAAAAAATTCAAAAAATTCACACCTACCATTAGTTGATCAGGTTATTAAATGTTTGGTCTAAATTAAATTTATTGATCATGCACACAAATATAGAATTTTATAATCACGTATTAATTATCTTGATGTATATACAATTTCATATTAATTCTTATTAAAAAAATTCAAAAAAATCTCATCTATCTTTAGTTGACCACATTGTTAATTGTTATGAGGACATATTAAGCACCTTGACGTATATACCTTACATATTAATTCATATTATAAAAATCAACAAATTCCCACCTACCATTAGTTGACATTGTTATTAATTGTTTGGTCTAAATTAAATTTATTACTTACACATACAAATATAGAAATTTATAATTACTTATTAATTATTTTGACATATATACCTTTGCATATCAATTTATATTAAAAAAATTAAAATTTTCACTTAACTATAGTTGACCGCATTATTAATTGTTATAAGCACATATTAATTACCTTGACATATATACTATTGTATATTAATTCATATTTAAAAAAATTTCACCTACCTTTAGTTGACAATGTTATTAATTGTTTGGTCAAAATTAAATTCATTTTTCATGCATACAAATATAGAAATTTATAATAACCTATTAGTTACCTTAATATTTATACATTTGCATATTAATTCATGCTCAAAAAAATTTAAAAATTATCAACTATCTTTAGTTGACTACATTATTAATTATTATAAACACATACTAATTATATTGATATATATACCTTTGCATATTAATTTATATTCAACAAAATTTAAAACTTTCCACCAACCTTTAGTTCACAACATTATTAATTATTTGGTCTAAATTAAATTTATTACCCACATACAAATATATAAATTTATAATAACTTCTTAATTACCCTGACATATATAACTTTATATATTAATTTATATAAAAAAATTCAAAAAAAAATTTACCTATCTTTAATTGACCATGTTATTAATTGTAATAAGTACATATTAATTACATTGACATATATACATTTGTATATTAATTGATATTCAACAAGATTCAAAAAATTATCACCTACCATTAGTTGACATTGTTATTAATTGTTTAATCTAAATTAAATTTATTGATCACATATATAAATATAAAAATTTATAATCACATATTAATTATCTTATCATATATACATTTGCATATTAATTTATATTAAAAAATTCAAAAAATTATTACCTATCTTTAGTTGACCAGATTGTTAATTGTTATAAGTACATATTAATTACCTTGGCATATATACTTTTGCATATTAATTCATATTTAAAAAAATTCAAAAAATTATCACCAACCTTTTAGTTGATCACGTTATTAATTTTTAGTCTAAGTTAAATTTATTGCATATGAATACAAATATAAAAATTTGTAATCATTTACTAATTACCTTGACATATATACTTTCGTATATTAATTCATATTTAAAAAATTTAATTTTTTTACATATCTTTAATTGACCACATTATTAATTATTTTTATTTATAATTGATCTTAAAATCCCAAATTTTTATGAGTATCTGATATCATTTATGTTTTATATGTATTGTCATCTAAACTAAATATATTTTCAAATTTCTATATTTATTCATATACAATTATTCTATATTATTTACAAAACTTCAATATATACATCACATAAAAATGAAAATTTTGCATGAAAATATAATAAATTTAATTATATGTAAAATACTATGAGGAAACTAAGAATTTATTGAGCATTTTTTAAACTTAGAAAATATAGTAAATTTTTTTGGAATACTCTTATTAATAAATTGAAAAAACATCCAAATCATATTATCATCATTTTATCATATAATAATAATAATAATAAACATCATGATCATACATTCACATGCATATAATCATCATATAATATATAAAGTGAAGAAACATGCCTTCATATTTTAATGTGTGTCATTCTTACATGTTTAAAAATTTGTCGTGCGACAAATACGTAAACACAACAACTGACGTGTAGCATCTCATGTTATAATTTAAAAAGAAAGTCAAGACATACGTGTCTTAAATCTAAATTAAATTTATTTTTTTCACATATAAATATAAAATTTATAATAATATATTAATTACTTTGACATACATGCATTTTTAGATTAATTCATATTAAAAAAATAAAAAAATCCCACCTATCTTTAATTGACTATATTATTATTTGTTATAACCATATTAATTAATTTAACATTATATATATATATATATATATATATATATATATATATATATATATATATATATATATAAGAGAAAAAATTACAAAAAAATTTCACCTTACCTTTTAAACCGATCCCCTCATATATATATAATTACTATTAAAAAATTCAAAAAATTTTACCTTTAGTTGACTACGTTAATAAAATTAAATTAAATTTATTATTTACGTACACAAATATAAAAATTTATAGTCACATATTGTTATAACCATATTAATTAATTAATATATATATATATATATATATATATATATATATATATATATATATATATATATATATATATAAAAAATTCAAAAAAATTTCACCTACCTTTAGTTGACTACGTTAATAATTATTTGATCTAAATTAAATTTATTATTTACACACACAAATATAAAAATTACAGTCACATATTAATTACATTTATATATTAATTCATATTAAAAAATTCAAAAAATTCTCACCTACCTTTAGTTGATTATGTTATTAATTGTTATAAGTACGTATTAATTATTTTGACATATATACTTTTGCATATTAATTTATATTAAAAAAATTCAAAAAAAATCACCTATCATTAGTTGACCACGTTGTTAATTGTTTGTGCCTAAATTAAATTTATTGTTCACGTATATAAATATAAAAATTTATAATCACTTATTAATTATTTTGACATATATACATTTTCATATTAATTCATATTAAAAAATCTCACATATATTTAGTTAACCACATTATTAATTGTTATAAGCACATTTTAATTACCTTGACATATGTACCTTTGCATATTAATTAATATTCAAAAAAATTAAAAAAATTTACTCCTACCTTTAGTTGACCACATTATTAAATGTTTGATCCAAATTAAATTTATTGATCATATATACAAATATAGAAATTTATAATCACTTATTATTTACCTTGATATATAATATACCTTTACATATTAATTTATATTAAAAAAAAATCAAAAAATTGCCACCTATTTTTAGTTAGCCACATTTTTAATGGTTTTTATTGACGATTAATCATAAAATCCCAAATTTTTTTAAGTATTTAATACAATCTATGTTATTTATGTATTATCATCTAAATTAATTATATTTTTAAATTATTATATTTATTCATATATAATTATTCTTTATTATTTACAAAACTTAAAGATATACATCACATAAAAGTAAAAATTTTAAATGAAAATATAGTAAAATTAATTAAATGTAATTTATTATGAGAAAACTAAGAATTTATTAAGCATTTTTTAAACTAGGAAAATATTGTAAATTTTTTTGGTATACTCTTAATAATAAATTGATAAAACATCCAAATTATATAATCATATAATATAATCATATAATCATATAACATATAATGATAAAGGTACATATTTTCATATTTTGACGTGTGTCATTTCGACGTGTAATAACATATTTAAAAATCTTTTATGTGGCAAATACATGATTCAATAATTGACATGTGATATCTCATCTTGCAATTTATAAGAAAGGTGCACATGTATCATTAAGTCTAAATTAAATTTATTACTTATGCATACAAATATAGAAATTTATAATCTTATATTAATTATCTTGACATATATATATTTTCATATTAATTCATATTAAAAAAATTCAAAAAAAAATCACTTATCTTTAGTTGCTCACATTTTTAATTATTATAAGTACATATTAATTATCTTGACATATATAACTTTACATACTAATTCATATTAAAAAAAATCAAATAATATTCACCTACCTTTAGTTGACCATGTTATTATTTGTTTGGTTTAAATTAAATTTATTGTTCACACTTACAAACATAGAAATTTATAATCATTTATTAATTACCTTGACATATATACATTTTCATATTAATTCATATTAAAAAATTCAAAAAAATATCACTTATCTTTAGTTGATCACATTATTAATTATTATAAACACATATTAATTATCTTGACATATGTATATTTGCATATTAATTGATATTAAAAAAAATTCAAAAAATTCTCACCTACCTTCACTTGAGCATGTTATTAAATGTTTTGTATAAATTAAATTTATTGATCACATATACAAATATAAAATTTTATAATCACTTATTAATTACTTTGACATATATATATTTACATATTAATTCATATTTTAAAAAATTCAAAAAAAATCTCACATATCTTTAGTTGACTATGTTATTAATTGTTTTTATTGGTGATTGATCATAAAATCTCAAAATTTTCGTATGTATTTGATACAATCTATTTTATTTATGTTTGTCACCAAAATTAATTATATTTTCAAATTACTATATTTATTCATATATAATTATTTTATATTATTTACAAAACTTCAATTTATACATTACACAATAGTGAAAGTTTTGCATGAAAATATAGTAAAATTAATTAAATGTAATTTATTATAAAGAAAATAAGAATTTTCTAAGTGTTTTTTAAACTTAAAATATAGTAAATTTTTTTGGTATACTCTTAATAATAAGTTGATAAAACATCCAAATCATATAATAATAATAATAATAATAATAATAATAATAATAATAATAATATATAAAGAGAATGTAGATTACTTGAAAAGTTGCCAAATGTCTTCCTTATCAATAAGTACATGGTTTGATTTGATGACATGTGGCAAATAGCAAAGCTAAATTTTTATCATGTGTCATTTGATGTACTTTTTTCACGTGTAAAATGATGTGGCTAATGTCACATTTACAAAAAAATAATAATAAATAAATTAATAAAAAAATCAAATAACTCCAAATCGAAATCATGTTTCAGCCTTGTGATTTTATCTTTCTCAATTTTCTAGTATTAGAAAAAGAAATTATACTTCTTTGAATGAAATACAAAAGTATGATAAAACTTTGAAAGACTCATTCTTTGAACGAAATAGAAGAACATTTTGAGACTCAAAAAATCAAGCAAAATAGAAAACTATATTGAAGCTCCAAAATACATATCGGTCTTCTTATTTATCGTGGTTTCTTGATCTTTTTCACATAAATACAATATTACGAATCTTACGAATAGTACCACTGAGAGATGTAAGAAGCTTATGACCTTATGAATAAATCAAAGTTATGTAAAAATATAGACAGAGATGGGAGTTGAGAAAGAAGAATAAGAACATAAGATAAATTGTATCTAGAGTGGCAACTGCTAAAGCGGACGAGTGATGACCGGTGGCGGTAGACCTCTAGCAACCTCTAAATTGGGAGTGAAAGTAGTTGAGATGTTAGGGCATTTTTCAAAGTAGCTTTGTTACTTTTGTCAAAGACCACCAATTGTCAATATCTATAATTGGTAAATTTTTGAATTTATTATAAAATTATTTCTAATTATTATTTTCAATTCCTTCCCATTATTGTAGAAGACTAATTTATGCTTCTTTCTAATTTTTTGTCAACGAATCAATTGTAGATATATTGATTAATGAGATAATTATGAATTGATTAATTTTTGTGCGACAAATCAAACCATTTTGATATGATACAATATATATTTGTAAGTTTTTACAATTTATAATGCAATTTAACTAATTTCCTAATATATATTGTGGTCAACATTAAATATTAGTTTCAATTTATCTTTTAAATTTTCTGATAATTTGGGAAATAAATTAATATAATTTTATCTACTAATTTCCTTCCAAAATTTTAAATTCAAACCAAATAAAAATCATATAATCAATTACCATCATTGTCATTACGATTAAAAATAAATTATGCAAATTATTATAAGACATTGACATATTATTGGTTTGTGATACACAAGTCAATTATACCTATGAACAGGCCTTTGATTTCCTACATAAAGAACAAATCATAATTTTTGTTACAAAAATCAAATAATAAAATAAAATATGAAAAAAAATCAATAAGTAGAAAACAAAATGAAAAAAAATAAGAAATAGAAGAATTTTTTTTTGTCCTCAAGGAGAAATAACCTCAAATTGGGAGTCTCAATCGAGCGTGAAGTAGTGAGATCGACGATCTCTGAAATTGGTAAGTTTTTGTAATTATTATAGAATTTATTCTAATTATTATTCAAATTAATTCATTTAGTAAACTAAGAATACTCTACCATGAAATTAGAAACCAAAATATATGAATAAATAAATATAAATTATGACATGATATATGACAATAATTAAAGCATCAATTTAATTGTTATTATTACAATCTCTTAAAAAATATTAGAAACAAATATGAACAAAAGAAACATCATAAAAGGAATTTTTTGATATTAATATACATGTTTCATACATTCAGAATTAATTATATAATATAGATTCAAATAAAAAATTATTTAACATAAATTAAAAAAAATTAGTGTTTTCATAATTTACACATTTCATGCATTCGTAATCAATTTCGTATCAAAGTAATAATTATATTAATTACATTAATATGACTAATTCAAATGTATTTAATAATTAATAATTACCAATATTATAATTAATAATTAATAATATTATAAATTTTAAAATTCATAGTCAACATTTTAAAATTAATATCATATTTTGTCAATCCTAATAATTTGCTTAATTATTATAATCTATATAATGGGGGTGGACTCTTTATAAAGAAAAATATTGAAATTAATAAACATATGTTTTATTCAATCATATGTGTATCTAATAATAAAAGTTGTTATATTAAGAATAAGAATGTAATATACAAAAATAATTAGTAGAACAATTCAGCATTGAATTTTTAATATTAGATAATAGATAATTTTGTCTATATATTTCTTTTTTTTTTGTACATATGTCTATATATTTCATTTAATAAAATTATTTGATTATATTTATCTTTATATCACAATTCTTAATTTACTCCATACATAGCATATGAACATAAATAATGTTATTGTTCATTATACTAATATAAAAGTAATGTTATAAATTGTTAATGTTAGATAATATATTTTAATATTTTCTTTATAAATTTTTTTCTAATATGATTTTAATATACCTTTGATATGTGATTAAAAATAACATAACTTATATTCCAAATTCTATATTTTTTTCAAATTTATTTTATTATATTACATTTGATATTATTTTCTAAAATTATTAAATATTTTTATTAGTTGTTCAATTTATTAAATCATATCCAATGCATCGTATTGGTACAAATAAAATTATTGTAAATTATTTCATAGAAATTTTTTGTTAGTTTAAGATTAATATAAAAAACACATATGGAAAATAGTAAAAGGAATAAAGTATGAATACACACACACACACACTCACTCACTCGGGGACGGGAACATCACAGGACAGGGAATACAATCCTTGTCCCTGTACCCACACCTGTATTGAGAGAGGTTTTATCTCGTTCTCATTCAAGCAGAAAAAAATTCTCGAATTCAGGTCCTCAAATGAGACAGTTCTCATGAAGATCCCCAAATGCAAAGAAATTTTGCTATCCCAAAACTAAGTATCATTTGACTTATATAAATTGAATTAATTTATATATAATTTTCAATCAAGTTAATTTATTAAAATATTTTTTATAAAATTATTGGATTAAATTGTTTATTTAGAAGACAAAGATTTTTTTTATATTATAAATATTTATTCAGGCTTATAAGTTGCTTTATAACAATTGATATTTAAATTCTTTTGTATTTATATTGAAGTGAAAATTTTTCATGAAAATATAATAAAAATTATATTTTATGCATTTTAAACTAAACTTATAAATTTTATTTTTTTTGATGAATTATTATATATATTTTATTTTATAAAATTATTTTTTATATAATTATATTTATTTTTATCATTTAATTCTTAATTTACCATGTGCATCGCACATGTGCAAAATATAGTTTAAGAAAATAGAATAGTCACCAACTTTATTTAAATTAGGAAAAGTTAGAAAACCTTTAAAAAATAAAGAGATTGCTTTTAAAACCAAGTTGAGTTTGTTAGTTGATTGTGCAAAAGGAATGCTAGAAACTAAATCCCACAACACCTCTGATATATTTGTCCTAAGACGATCCTAAATTAATTGTGCAAATTTATTAATAACATTAGAAATGTTTGTTTCACTCCTTTTAACAAACAAAACAAACTAAATTACAAAAATTAATATTTTGACTGGACTTTCAACTTACGTATTCCCCAAGTACAATAAGAAGTTTAAATTCAACGTAGTTTTTTTTTTAAAAAAAAATGTTGCGGTTGATTTTAATTTTGAAAGAAACTTTTAAAACAAACTTCACTCTTGCATAAGATTCAAGTTAACATCAAGCTACTCAATAAACTTTTATGATCTAAATGTTATTGAAGATAACATTCATTATTTAATCATCACCATTGATTATTGCGTGGATTAAAAAAAAATTTAGTGATTTAAAGAAAATTTATTTGATCATGAATCACACAAACGATAAAAATAAGTGACAAACGAGATAACAATGAAAATAATTAACTAACATTTCAACAAAATCACATGATAATCCAAAATATAAGTCACTATTTTTATTAATTTTTTAAGGTTTTTTTTTTAAATTTTTATGATTGTTAGTTATTTTCATCCATGTTATTTATCTTTATTGTTTTTTTATTTCATTAGGCTAAGCCCAAACAAAAAAAAAATAAAGTTGTAATCCAAGCCCAAATGAATCCAAAAGCTTCAGTCCACTACATGAACTTCCGTTTAAGCCCTACTATTTTTATTTTCTTTTATTGGGTTCCTGCTAACACAAATTGGCCCAACGTTAAGAACTTAATCTAATTAACCTAAGCTGATTAAAGCTTTTAAAAACCTAATCTGATTAAAGAAAGAGGAAAAAAAAAAGAAACTACTTAATCTGATTATAACCTAAAAACTAATAATAATCTATAAACATATATAACGAAGATTGTAATTTTGGTGTCCACATTATATTCTTCCATAATTGCCATTCTTTTTCATTTTTTCACAGTCTTATATATTTTCACACAGTTTTATATATAAGGATAAAATAGGAAACATGGTACCCCACTTTGTTGGCAGTTTCACAGTCCCACTCCCATAGTATGTACACGGTTACACACTTCCACGACTCCCACCCCTATCCTTCTGCCACTCTTTGGTTGTTCTTTCATTCATCACAGAACAGCATAGAAGATTAAATATAAGATTAGAATTATATAAACAAAATATAGTGTTAATTTATGATATAATTATATAAACAAAAAGTTAAAAATGCAGATTGACAGGTACGTTCAAGCCACTAGTAATAATAATAATAATAATAATAATAATAATAATAATAACAAATACCAAATGTGCTTTGGTTTCGAAGGAACAACTAAATAGAGGATAGGGTTTTGATTCATGATGGCAAATGGAGGAGTTGTGATGGTGGCTCGTTGGCTTGTTGCTGTGACAGCTTCGGTGGTGGCTTTGCGGGTCTTCGTGAAGGAGGGTTGGCGGTGATTTTGGTGAGGTTCTGGTGGAGTTTCGAATTTCAAATTTTCTAGATTTGTGAGTTTTGGCGATGGTGGTTTGTGGTGGAGCTTGGTTTTCCTATTGGTAAAATTGGATGTTGGTTTATTGATTTTGATAGGGAAAGGTTGAAGATTTATTACAGAGAATTTGTTGATGGAAATATTGAGGCGTTTGATCTGTGCGTGAAGCAAAAGGACGTTGTTGATGGGGTGAAATGACTATTTGTGTTGGTTCTTCATGGATCTTTCATGGTGATTCTTGGTTTGGTTGTGAATAGGTTGGTTGAGGTTGATGGTATTTGTGGAGTAGAAATGGTGAATAGGATGTTAATGTTTGGATTTCTATGGATGAAATTGGTGTTGTTAGGTGGAAAAATGAATGAGATCAATAGGACATTAAAATTTTTGGTATTGTGAAGATGAAGATTGTTGAAAAAAAAAACGTTTTTTAGAGTCTGAGTAGTGAATGAGGAATAATGTGATGAATGAGTGAGAGCATTTGTGAGTTTGAGAATCAGCATGAGAGTCAGTAGTGACCACCTCCCAACCTATAAACCGTTATGCTCTCTCGAAAGTGTGTGTGTGATAGAAAAATATAGAGAAAGGTATCTTTTTTATTTTAATTTTTTTAATTAAAACAATGAAATAAATTTGATTTTTTTTTCTTTTGGATTGGGCTCAATTTGGCAATCACATTAGAATCAAATGGAAATTGGGCTTTTGGGCTATGATGTAATACATGGATATTGGGGCTCTTTATCATTACAATTAAAAACTAATTCAATGGATATCTAATTTTTTCATTATTTTTTTATTATTTTTAATTTTTTTAGTTTGGATTGGAATTTTAATTTTTGACCTAGACTGATGGATCCATTAAACAAGAGCTGGAATTGGATAATATTAAGATTTTATAATGGATCTAAATGAATTAATGGTTTATTTTGGATCCATCCATTATGATCCAATCTAAAATCAAACCAATCCATCCATTTGACACCCCTAGATATTGGGGCTCTTTATCATTACAATTTTTTCATTTTATTACTTTTTAATTTTTATAGTTTAAAATTTTTAATTTTTGACCTAGACTGATGGAGAACAAGAAAGCTCAAATAATAGTCCAACGGGCCCATTACTCAAAAATGCACTGCAAGGACTTGGAAGTCCAATGACAAGGTCAAGAGTTAAGAAGGCTAAGGGGGATTTGGACAAAGAAGTCAACCATTTTCTCTCACTCAAGCCCATTCTAGGAGAAGAAGCACTCAAAATGGTCTAAATGATCAAAAGTTGATGAAGGGTCCAATGTGAGAGCATGATTTCTTCTTAGTCAATTTTATTTAATTATGTATTTGAACATTTTAATTTTCTCAGTTTTGGTTCTTATTTTCTTTTTGAGAAAATTTTGTAATAAGGGCCTATTGTTTGAGCTTAACTTGCACATAGCAAAGATAGAGATATTTGTTGCCTTCTAATTGGGCTTGAGCCACATTTGCTTTAGGGTTATGATTGAAAATGCGCTAACTTGCTGCCTCATTTAGTTACACCTAACCGCATACCTAATGCCTATAAATAGGTCTATGTTAACTGCATTTAACACTTTTGAATTTGATAATATTATTGTACTTTTTTATGAGTATTGAGAGCTTAGTTCTCTTATGATTCTTGGAAGAACCATCGTGGTTCTTATCAAAGGTTTCCTTACCTTTGTGACGAATCTTCGCTTGACTTATCACTCTCCAAGAGTGTAGCGTCTTCTTCCTTTCATTCTTTATCTTTTTTCATCTTTTCTATTTTTTACTATTTATGATACTGTTCATGATACTGTTCACAATACTATTCACATTACTATTCACCCTTCATCGTTTATCTTTTTAAAACACGAAATCAATTCAATGACGATCCATAAAAATAATATGCATCTAACTTGGATCATATCACAGACAAACTTAAATATTCATAACTATCTTATCGAATAGAATACAGTAGCATGGAGTTGTGCATTCTGATGCACAAATTCCTCTATTAGAGGCAAGTCCAAGCATGCTTGCAACATGCTTTTTGATGCAAGGTTCTTCCGCTAGAGACAAGTGCAAAACATGCTTACATATTAGGATCACTATAGTATAAACTTAAGAAATATGACTTTTTAAGAAGAAAAAAAATTATAAGAAACTTGCAGAACATGAAGGAAATTTCATTTAAATTTTTTGTTGATTAGTAACGATGTGTTTCCCAACTTATATAGACAAGAGCTAGATATTATAGGACAAGTACACAAAAGCAAAGCATTTGTTTTTCCAAAGCTAACGTAACATAAAATAAAAAATCATGACACACATAACTCAAAAGTAACATAACAAAGACACATAGTACACCATATGGTACTTGTGCGAGTCACTAAGCATCTATCAAGGACACCTAAGGCACGCATAGACACATAACACTTATTGAAGCTATTTTACAAATAGTGTACAAGATCTAGCACACATTTCACTACACTTTTTTATATGGGCTATTCGCAAAGAGAATTTTTTCACATGTTATTCTCACATATGAAAAAGAAATCTCTTCACATGCTATTTTAGTTATGAAATGGATTGTAATACTTGTATTCGTTTGAGTTACATGATTCATATTTTGAGTATTACTATGACTTGTCTCTCGATTCTGTGTCATTTGCAAGCAAGTGGATTATCATTGAAAAAAAAGTCTTGAAAATCTTGAAAGATTCTATGATGGTGACCAAATGCATTTTGATCAAGTATTTGAATCAATTTTTTTTCTTTGGGATGCTAAATATTATTTTAATAAATTTATATTAAGGTGAATCATATTTTAGGAGCATTGTAAATGTCTCCTTGAAAGGGAATATCTTCACATGCTATTTTGGTTAGGAAAGATATTGTAATACTTATACTTATTTGAGTTAGAAAAAGATAGTCATATATCACTTTTACTGGTACATGTATTATTCACATTATTTTTAAGAGAAGTGATTGAGTGAGATAAAGTGATAGAAAAAAATATGTATAATGAATGATATTAAATGAAGTGTAAAAAAAAAGATCTATACACTATTTGATGTAAAAATATAAGAGTTGATTTGAGTTACATGATTCATATCCTGAGTATCATCATGGCTTGTCTCTGGATTTTGTCATCTGCGAGCAAGTGGATTATCATTGGAGAAAAGGTCTTGAGAATATTCAAAGATTCTATAATGGTGACCAAATACATTTTTATCAAGTATTTAAATCATATTTTTTTCTGGGATGCTAAATATTATTTTAATAAATTTGTATTAAGGTGAATCATATTCATTGCATATTAGGATCCTCTCATATTAGTGAATGACACAAAAAGAGTTATAGTAAGACTCACCATTATTTATGTAGGGTCTATTAATTTTAATTTTGTGTTATTTTCTCTCATAACATGCTCAAGTTAGAGGATCCTAATCTATTCATTGCACCCGTCATTTTGATTCATGCCAGAATTAGTTGATAGGCGCTTTCAAATGCCCCTTTTCATAATTAGTTGATTGCATGTTTATTTCTGTTGTGTTTTGATTTTGGTTGCTTGCGCAAGATACACTGTTTCTGAATTGAGTTTGCACTTAAATAAGCTTGCTTATCTTTTTCATGAGCCATCTCATCTCCGTATCTGAGTTCATTTTGCAGAAACTTTCATTTTTGGGCAGCCCTATTCAGCCCCTTCTCAAGTGCTCTTTTACCATGACAAGCGAGTTAAAACATGGCTAGCCAATTGCATTTAGATTTCATTGACCATCGATGCTGCCTTGTAATGTGTTTCATAACATTATAAAGACATATATTCTACGCCAGTAAGTAGCGGGGAATAGAACGCAAGGATCGGAATTCATTACAAAATACGTATGTGACGGTCTTTGTATCAGTGATGTTTTTTATTCACTAAGGAAGTATATGCCATCTGTGTTGACAAATGCTTTTGGGTATTCTACTCAATTATTTTCATGCTGAAATCCCAGAGTTTCTTTGCCAAATCAGTGTCCGTTCCCTGTGAGTTTGCTTTGGCCAGATTATTATCTGAAAAATACTCGCCACTAATTCCCCTCACTTGTGGGTGCAATGCTACATAGCATGTTGTTGCTGCTCCCTACAATAAGATCAGAAGAATCACATATTAAATATTGAATTTTTTGGATCCTCTTTTAGATCAAAAAAATAAATAGTTAATAACACAATGTTCCTGACATATTTATATTCATAGGTAAAACTGGGTTAAATTACCTGCTGGACATTTTTAATCACAAATTTCCCAAGTGCATTAAGTAGACCTGTATGAATCAAACAGAAACATAACCATAAAACTCAGCGAATGTCATTATCTGCATGGAAAGATACATTGCATATAAAAAATACTGAAAATAATTCTATAGACAACATAAGCTGAAGTTGCAATTAAGTTCTATAAATTATAAAGGCTGCCTCCGGGTGAACATGGGAAATTGTTTCAATAGAATGCTTAAAAGACTGATGCTGTTCAGCATTTCTGAATTCAATATTCAAAAGGGCCAACCTATTCAACATAACTGTTGTTTTCTTGTTTTACGAAATATAGGATTATAACACCTAGAACTAAGAAGAGGAACTGGAGCTTATTGCATTGTGAACCCAGAGCGTTTTAAAAGACAATTCAAGGAAAATAAACAAAAAAGATATCCTCCACATAATGGTGGATTATGCAGAATACTTCATTTAGTATCCCAATCCCACGATTTACATAATTCCTAGACAGACCACAAATTCACATGGATGGCGCAATGTGGTAGTTACCAGTCGGTAAAATGTCATCAATCTGACGTTCTAAAACATCGGGGGCAGTGGCTCTTGTGTTAACGGATCCTGGATGGAGAGAATTAGCAGTAATATCAATCCCATCTTCCTGATCAAGATGCAACAATTAATATTAGATATATCACAAACAGCTAATGAGGCAAAACCAGAGGGCCAAGTTTACTCAAACAAAAGAAAATGAAAGTCATAAAGTGAGAGAAAAATGAGAAAAGTAAACAAAATGATTTTATGATTGTGGTTGCTATAGTAGTTAATTATCAGACTAGCTGCCAGAAGGGATGCAAAATTTCAGCATTTGCAGAAACCAGAAAGAATGACTACAAATCCAACTGAAATTTAGGACTAACAAAAAGTGGTCATTGTTATTCTCACAATTTTTTTCCTAAAAACTAGTCAACAATAATCTGTTACAAAGATAAGTTCAGTTTCAAATTTCAATTAATAGATAATGAAGCAACCTATCCTTCATAACCAGTATGATAAAGGGATTAGAAAGAGTAGTGTGCAGAAGACAAATTTCACTAAAAAATAGGTAATTGTAAATCAATTCATAAATAATCTGCTAGCTCGTGATAAATAATCTGCTAGCTTGTTCAACCAGATTGACCACTGGAACTGGATAAACTACACTATAAAAATTGTGTTAAGAAAATAAAATAAACGATCAAGTAATAGTAAGATAGTAAATTAAGCACATCTAATAGCATTACATTATTTACATTGTTTTAAAACTCATGATTTTAGTGTGAAAAAATAGACATCAATTTGTATATTTATGAATTAGAATTCGTACAAATCAAGCATATAAAAAATTAAATTTTGACCAATTCGACCCGGATTTTAACCGGTTTAATCCATTCATGCCGACTCAACCTGGTTTTCTTAGGTTTGACTGTTGTTTGACCTTTTCTATTAGGTGTCATCGACTGGACCTGAACCAAGGCTAATTCAGGCCAGGGTAAATGATCCGGTCCAGTCCAGTTGTAAAACACACATAGAAATACTTGTATTACTACTCATTAGATGCAAGTTGGCGTCAAAATGATAGAATTGTTTACACTAAACAAATGCTGAAATATGCGCTAAATAAACTTAAAAACAGGTCATGCTGCAGTCTGATAATATTCAATCAGAAATACGAGTTTCTTAAAAAACTTGTGAAAGCCCAAAAGACAATGAAAAGGACGTGCAATCTCAGGGACATCTGTTTCTTAATAATCAGCCAAAAGTTTAGAGAAATTAATGGGAGATAATAATGCTAACTTATAATGGCCATCAATAACCAGCTACACTGTTGCATTATAGGGGGA
This sequence comes from Ormosia emarginata, assembly GCA_029884605.1. Classification (NCBI taxonomy): domain Eukaryota; kingdom Viridiplantae; phylum Streptophyta; class Magnoliopsida; order Fabales; family Fabaceae; genus Ormosia; species Ormosia emarginata. Next base: position 23,357,370 of record JAQQTP010000085.1, read on the forward strand.
AAAAAAAGATAAAAAAACTATTTAATAACTCTTTCACCAGAATAAGGTATAAATCATATCACGAGAAAATAGATGTCAGCATACCTTGAGACGTCTTGCAAGTTCATTGGCATGTAAAATGTTAGCAAGCTTTGATTGCCCATATGCATGCCAATTCTGGTAACTGTACACAAGGAAGCAAACAGATGAAATATACATTATACTTCTCCAGTCCTTTCCACAGGTACTACAGCAATCATGTCTCTATGCTTAATTCTACATGCAACTAGGGTTTGCATAAATCTATAATTATATACATGTGCATCAAAATCATATCAGAAGGTTTTCTGTATAGAGACTTTAATCTGATACATTCTATAAGTGACAGGCAACAACAAATCTATACAAAGTAAATTAGTAATATAACATCTTATACGACATATGTGCACAAAAAATGAATATCACAAACTTGAGATTGACAATAATATTTTCATTTTATAATTGAACAAATATTAGAGCTGAATTGCCAATGGTAATAAAATTGAAGTCTCTAGCATAATTCTTCTTCTATGGATAAATTCCCCTTCGATTAAAAAGAAACTGCCAGTATAATTTATCATAGTTTGTATTTAGGCTACAACTTACCATGATTGATCACTAATTTTATCAAAACAGATTCCTTCAGGATATGTAAATCGGTGAGCATCCGAGGAGACATTAACAATTCTTCCTTCTTTCTTACTTTCAAATGTTGTTTTCTTCATAGTATCCAACAAAAGATTTGTTAAAAGAAAATGACCTGTGGAATGATGTTAAACAAAAACAAAATAATTAAGATCACTTTCAAGTCTTCTCAGTCTATACATTTAAAGAAACAGTAGAAGAGTTATTTGATGTTTTATATAAACTACCATCCAATATATAGGCTGAGACAGATCACAAGAGTAGAAGGACTATACATAGATTTAATGTATCAATAATTTATAACCCATTCCCCTTCCCAGAGAGATCATGTAGGTGCTGCAACAGTAACTAGCACCTTTCATCCCTAAATTCTTAATTATCTGCATTAGAAAGAAAATAAATCACATTGCCTACATTCCCTACAAACTATTTTGACTTTTTTCAGTGTCGTAGTGTTTCTTTTTCTTTCCCCTTTTACACCAGAAAGAAAGCTCATAAAAGATTTCATGTTACGAAATATTAGACCTTTCCTACATACCCAAGTGATTTGTGGCAAATTGTAGTTCAATGTTGTCTTTGGACAGCGTGAAAGGGGTTGCCCAAATTCCTGCATTGTTTCTTAGAATTACAGCAAACAAACAAATCAGAAAACATTACAACTCCTGTGTTTCCTTGAATGATCACAATTAAGGTATCTGTTTGTGTGTGTGTGAAAACATCACAGAGTGGTAAGAAAAAAAGGAATTATGAAAACTTTTTGACAATGTAGCCATGTACACTTCTTACATCAGGATGTTCAATGGAAGACCAGAGGAATTAAACTCTGATACAAATTTCCGGACAGATGCCATTGAACTGAGATCTAACTCCATGGCATCAACTTTAGCTGTGGGAATCTCCTTAAGTATTGCTTCTTTGACATCTTTTGCAGCAGTCATATTTCTCACCCCCATAATCACATGGACACCACGCAAAGCAAGAACTCGTGCAGTTTCAGTGCCAATACCACTGGTTGCTCCTGCAATGCCAATGTCCACCAACAAAAAAAATATGCAACTAAGGGGCACTTATGATACTAAAAGCATGTAGCAGATACCACGTTAAAACAACAACATGTTCCAAGGATAACTTACCAATTGTCATGGCCAATTGCAGGAATTCAAGGTAGCTTGCGTATAAAATGAAGCAGGATATAAACAAATAAATGAATTTCATTGTATAAATAGAAACTGTCTGCAAACTTTCATTTTGAGATTTCCATTGAATTCTTGTTCTATGTCAAGCCAAGGTTTCTGACTACTGTTGCTGCATTAACCAAGTTTTAGGATATACTATTTTTTGGGCTAAATTATGTATAGTTAATTACAAAATGGTTAACTCAAGGGGTTGATTCACGGTAGATGAGTATATGATGTGTGAATAAGTGGTTCGAATCTTAACTATGTCAATTATTTGAGCCAAGTAGCAAGTGAATCCTTAGTTCTAATGTGGATGACCTGCATGGCATGCGTTTGATCAAACTAGAGAAGTGAATTAGTCAAGTACGCGCAAGCTGGCAGCGCGAAAAACGAAAAACGGATTAGCTCAAATGTTGGTTTTGGGGCTTTCCTTTATGATGCAAGGCTATTGGGTACTATTTCCCAAACTCTCCATGCAAGGCTGTTGAGTACTACTTTCAAGAGAAATTCCTTAGAAATTTCTAGGCACTCAAATGAACACTTGACATGTATAAAGGTATTTTTTAGGAGTAAGTGCATTTTTAACATGGCGCACATAACTTTAAACACGTCAAATGTTTATTCGAATGCTTATGATAAGAAATTCTTACCTAAGAATTTTTTTTACTTTCTAATAAAACGATGAATAAGTAGGTGAAGAAAATCACTCTCCATAGGCTAAGAAACTTTTTCTGCTTAACTATAAAGCATGTCATTTAAGCATAAAAAAACAAAGCGAAACCTCTCAAGGACCTAACTGTGTCCCTTTATATCCGAAGATATTAGTCTCGCACCCAAACGGTATGGGGATACACTGACAATTTTTTTTAAAAAAAATGAAGGGAAAGGCTTCCATGTGGGATTAATTTTAGTGTATAAGCTTTTAAGGAGTATGTAAGGTTTGGAATATTTAAAAAAGAAAAAGAAAAAAAAAAGGTGGTTTAGTAAGGAGATTACAACATAGAGTGGAATAGTGAATAAAGTGAAAAATACTCTTATTAAAGTACAGAAGAAGTAAAAAAAAAAAGTATAGAAGAAGTCAAACAATTAACTCTAAAAGAAACCATTTGAAAAACCAATTTATTGAAATTTTGGTTTGGAAAATTCAATAACGTGCTTTAATTCATAAAACCAACCTTAACTGGGATAAGACTTGAAATTGTTGTAACAATAAAAACATGAACATTACATAAACTAAAGAATAATGCAAAAAAGTGATAAAAGTTCATGCAAAGGAGAGTAAGCCCCTATCCTTGTTTGCGGGACAAAATCTTTGGACCCAAAAAGATTGAAAGAGCAAGGAACCTGTGACAATCGCAGTGAGGCCATTCCCATCGATCCCTTGAGTAACTTCCTCTGCAGTGGAAGATGATGAAAACCCCGAAGGACACATGTGGTGTGTGTTTGTTTCTCTCTCTCTCTCTCTCTCTCTCTCTCTGGACTGCAAATTATGACTTAAGAAGTATCAGTCGCTGTCTTGCTGATATATGGGATTTTAATATTGTTTTTTGCCGTAACTAACAATGTGCCTGGTGTAGCAGTAGCACCCATCTGAATGTTCAAAGTTTTTGCTGTTCTCTTATTGGTTTGTTCCATTTGTTTTTTGTTTCAGGGTTTGGTTATCAACTCTTTTAATAACAACACACGAGTCATCCTTGACTTTCTTTGCTTTTAAATTTTAAATTTAAATTTTCTTTTGAAGAAATTATAGAATCTCTTTTATATCTCTAAATATTTTATCTTTTTAATTTATATTTATATTTTTTATAATTAGAATAAAATTTAAAAAGTTCCATGTACTGCACGACATATTTGGTAGTGTGATTAATTTTTGTCTGATCCGATACGTTTCTCAGATTTGTCTCTCCTTTCCATAATACAGTTTACCAACTGATAAACTGCTTTTCTTTTTCATTATTATTTTTTCTTTCTTGAGATTAAACTTTTATATTAAACATTAATTAATAGCTGTTTCAACTTTCTACAATGTATCCGCACCTTATGCAAAGTTTAAAATATGTGAATAATTGTTGAATAATGAATAGAGAAAGAGTCTTAGTACATGAGCTTCTCATATCGATATAAACAAAGATCATTCTAAAGTCATTGAGAGTATCTCAAAGGCAATTGCATCAGAAAGTATAACTACTTTCACGGACTAAGTAGTAACAAAAGAGCGAAAATAAAAATTTGAGAAAATATAGTATTCACCAACTTTATTTAAAATAAGAAAAGTTGAAAAACTTTTTTTTTTTAAATAAATAGATGACCTTTGAAATTAAGTTGAGTTCAATAGTTGATTGTGTAGAGAGAATGGTAAAAATTAAATCTCACAATATTCTTGATATATCCATCTTAAAACGATTTTAAATTAATTGTGTAAATTTATTAATAATCTTAGAAATATTTGTACCTCTTTTAACAAACAAAACAGACTAAATTATAAAAAATCACATTTTAACTTGATTTTTAATTTACGTATTCCTCAAATGTAATGAAAAGTTAAAAGGCAGCATAGTTCTTTAAAAAAAAAGTTGTGTATTGGTTGATTTTAATTTTGAAAAAGATTTTTAAAACAAACTCCACTTATAGGGTTCAAATTAATATCAAAATACTAAATAAACTTTTATAATCCAAATGACATTAAAGATAATATTTACTATTCAATCATCATTATTGGTCATTACGTAAATTAAAAAAAAATATTTAGTGATTTAAAGAAAATTTATTTCATCATGAATTACAAACGATGAAATAAGCAACAAACAAAAACAAGATAACAATGAAAATAATTAACTAATCATTTTAACAAAATCACATGATAATCCAAAATATAAGCCACTATTTTTATTAGTTTTTATTAGTTTTTATTTTTATTTTTATGATTGTTAGTTATTTTCATCTTTTTTATTTCATTAGGCTAAGCCCAAACCAAAACAAGACAAGCTGTAATTCAAGCCCAAATGAATGCAAAAGCTTCAGCCCACTACATGGACTCCCCTCTAAGCCCTCGGATTTTTATTTTCTTTTATTGGATTCCTGCTAACACAAATTGGCCCAACATTAAGAACCCAGTCTCATTAACCTAAGCTGATTAAGCTTTTAAAAACCTAGTCTGAATCTGATTATAACCTAAAAACTAATAATAATCTATAAACATATATAACGAAGATTGTAATTTTGGTGTCCACATTATATTCTTTCATAATTGCCATTCTTTTTCATTTTTCCACAGTCTTATATATTTTTACACAGTTTTTTATATAGGGATAAAATAGGAAACATGGTACCCCACTTTCTTGGCAAATTCACACTCCCACGACTCCCACCACTATCCGTCTGCTGCTCTTTGGTTGTTCTTTCATTCATCACAAAACAGCATATAAGATTAAATATAAGATTAAAATTATATAAACAAAATATACTGTTAATTTATGATATAATTATATAAACAAAAAGTGAAGGAACAACCGAACAAAGGAGCTTGGGACCATGGATTCAGTGGTGGTGTGCAGTTTTGTGGAGGCAGCGAATGGTGGCTCAGTTGACGCCTAGTGGTGCTAGCTCCGGTGGTGGCTTTGCAGGTCTTCAAGGACGGTGGTGGGTGGTGATTTTGGTGAGGTTATGGTGGAGTTCCAAATTTCAGATTTTCTAGATTTCTGAGGTTTGATGATGGTGGTTTGTGGTGGAGCTTAGTTTTCCTATTGATAAAATTGGATGTTAGTTTACTGATTTTGATGGGGAAAGGTTGAAGATTTATTATAGATAATTTGTTGATGGAAATATTGAGGTGTTTGATCTGTGCGTGGGAAGCAAAAGGATGTTGTTGATGGGTTGAAATGGCTATTTATGTTGATTCTTCATGTAAATCTAAAAACAATCTACACATGTCAAACAATTCAAGCAACATGTTCTGATCAACACAGCAGAAGCAAAACGGATCAAGAAAACTAACTTCCCTCCATTGCTATTTGATTCGCTCTTCTTCTTCAATCAGGTTCCTACTTGCGTCTAGATCTTTCCCGAACACCTCTAACATGATTGCTGTTCTGTTCTTCCAAGCTTATCGACTTGTTGCCGTTGTCGACACGTCACCATCGTAACCCATATTTTGCCTTGGCTTTCTAAACCCTTACTCACTCAAACTCGATGGTGTTTGTATACTGAAGAAATGAACAGGTTCAGTGACCCAAAACAAAGAGCAATGCGTTGAATTTATAGAACTCTGCCTATCACAAAGTTCAACAATGTGGAGCAGAGCATGGGTAAGTGGGAGCGCAAGTTTTTCTCAAGAAACCGTTTCTCAACGTTAATGTGATAATGAGTTTGAATACAAGCTGAAAAATGGACCACATTCTGAAACCAACTTCCCGAAAAAACAACAAACAGATTTAAATCTAATCCAAATCTAAAACAGAGGAAATCTGTTCCCAAACTAAAAATGGGAAATTTCATCATTCTCCCACTTGGTCCATTTAACCCATCATCAATCATAACAAGAAACAAAATATATGAATCATGGCAATAGATTCTCTAATAACGAGTATTATCTTCCATGTATCACAATATATAAAGTCTCTCAATACCAGCCATTAACTTAATGAATAAACCATATGTTTATTCTAGGTCAAAACCAATTGATATTTCTCAAAATAAATAATTATGTGCATAAAATATATGAGAAAACATCAAACTGAATAAGAGTTTCATAAAAAATAATAAATGTACGTACAATGAAAATCACATCACAGAACCAAGTCCCATCTTTGGTGGCATGCCTTTAGTTAAAGGATCGACAATCATCAACTCAGTGCTGACGTGTTCGATGACCATTTTCTTTTGCTTAACACGTTCTCTTATGACTAAATATTTAATGTTGATGTGCTTACTTTGACTTCCACTCTTATTATTATTAGTCATAAATACTGCAACAGAGTTGTCACAGTACAACTTCAATGGCCTAGAAATAGAGTCCACAACTCTAAGCTTAGATAGAAAACTCTTCAACCAAACACCATTCGAGGTAGCCTCAAAACAAGAAACGAACTCGACTTCCATAGTGGAAGTAGCAGTCAAGGTCTGCTTTACACTTTTCCAATATACAGTTCTACCAACTAGTATAAAAACATAACCAGATGTTGATTTCCTGGTATCAATGCTGCCAGCATAGTCTGAATCAGAGTAGCCAATCATTTCCAGATCATCAGTCCGTCTGTACATAAGCATATAGTTCTTTGTCCCTTGAAGATATCTCATCACCTTCTTTGCAACTTTCTAATGGTCAACAACTGGATTACTCTGATATCTTCCTAAAACTCCAACAACATATGCAATGTTAGGTCTGGTACAAACTTGAGCATACATAAGACTTCCAACAGCTGAAACATATGGAATGTTTTTCATGTGTTCCCGCTCCAACTCATCTTTTGGGCACTGACTCAAATCCAGTTTGTCACCCTTCACAATGGGAGCTACACTCAGTGAATAATCCTTCATGTTAAATCTCTTTAAAACTTTGTTGATATAGGTTTCTTGAGACAAACCCAAAATGCCTCGAGATCTTTCCCTATGGATCTTAATGTCAATGACATAAGATGCCTCTCTCATATCCTGTTGGTGTATGCCCTAGTGGCCAATACATTTTATTTATATTTACATACAATTATATTATGTTATTTTTGATATATGAGGCATTTCATTTATTGTTCCTTTTGTTAGACATAATAAAGTCCTTAGAATAGTAAGTTTGATACCACAGGACATCAAGTGGATGACTTGATCATGAGATCCTATTGGATAAAATACTATTCTTAAATGTCCCTAGTCAAGTATTATTGTTAATTAGGACAACAATAATGCATTGAGACTAGTATGTGCGTAGACTGATAACCACATCTCACGGGTCATGGATATGAGATATCAAGTCTACACATGGATACATATTAGAGTAATGATGTATTGAACAGACCCTCCATGAGAACGCTACATGGATCGTTACGTGAGTGTCATAAGCGATTCTCATAGTGATAATGGTGTATGTGGTCCTTTGACCTGAAATCACTACGATTCTTACGTGAGGAGTTGTGTGTTTTAATGTCATCAAACGTCATCTGTAACAAGATGATTATAAAGTTAGTTATTAGACATACTACAATACATGTGGAGGGATGTGAGTGACCTAGATGGGATTTGTCCCTCCTACATAACAGGAGTGATATCTTCGGGCCCTCTGATTGAGTGAGACTACGAAATGCATGACCATGCTCAAATGAGTCAATATGAGATATTGATCTCATTTGTTATTACTATGTCTACTCGGGAATCAGGAAATTGAAGATTGAACTAAACAAGGGTGACACGTTCCATGCCTTGTGTTCAATCTGGATATCTGGACAAAGGGACTAAATTACACAGAAACATTGATCACGGATAGGTTATGTCAAATCACTGACATTCTTATTACTTGGGTAGCAGTGATGTGTTACTAGATACCGCTCACTGTTTGTAATATTAAAATGAGATTTTAATGTTACTACCAACGTCATGAAAACCTGCAGGGTCGCACACTTAGAACAGACTAAATTGGAGAAATAAGGATCCAAGTTGGACTCTGATTCAATTGTGGGTCTAACTCATGACAGATGAGTTTAGGGTTGCACAGCTTACCTTGCTACTGCTCACACTCACTTAAGGTAGCCACTATTATAAATAGTACTGCTAAGGGGGCTGCTACATACGTTATATTACAACCCTAGCCGCACCTAAGAAAGTGAGTGAGAGACAGTGAAAGGTTCTTCTCTTCTATTCGCAGCTAGCACCGCGAAACAGAGGCGTGACTCTCTTTTGCAAGTCTGTTCGTGTGGATACCCTAGAAACATTGTCGCTATTACGGGGTTGGTGATTCACCTCGCTTGTGTCTATCACGCTTCAAGAGGTAAAATTTTAAAACTCGGATTATGGATTTTTCGCATGGATCCTGTGAGGGAATTCTTTTATTCTGTTGTGAGATATTTTGATCCGCAATTCCCAACAGTGGTATCAGAGCCACTTGCGAAACCATGATTCGGTTTTCTACTTTTCTTGTTATATGCGATAACATGATTCGTTACTTTCTTTTTATAAAAGATATGATCTTTATGTGTTATTTCTGAAATTGAAATAATGATGTATGAAACCGTGTTCTGTTTTATTTATTGTTTACGAAACATGTTGATGTTTTTGAAACCATGAAGATGTTCATATGTTTTTGTGAAAACTGTTTTGAAAGCTTTCTGTTTCTGCATTTTTCTTGTATATATATATATATATATATATATATATATATATATATATATATATATATGTCGCGACCGGGATCGCGGCGAAATATATAGCAACTCGCGTGATTTTAAAAATGATTAAAATATGAAAAATGGAGTCGCCACCAATTTTATTTGAATTAAGAAAAATTGGAAAACCTTGTTAGAAAAATGGTCTTTGATAACCAGATCGAATTCGGGAGTCGGTTATGGATAGGGAAGGGTGGAAACTTAATCCCACTGCACCCCTATCACACCCATCTTGAGACGGTACCTTAAGTCAGTTGTGCAAAATTTAATAATCTCAAATTTATTTATTTTACCCCTCTTAAAAATATTTTTATTTTTTTACCTTTTTTATTTTTATTTTATTTTTATTTTTTTAAAAAAAACAAATTATGAAAATTTAATTTTTGGCTTGACAGAATGAAAATTTGCTCCTACGCACTCGGGCAGTGCAATGAGGAACTCAAAGTCACGTAGTTCTGTAGAAAATAATTGTGAATTAGTTATTTTATTTAAAAGTTTTGATTTTTATTTTTATAAAAATTTGAATTGACAGGTCGTCGCGACTCTGTTAATCAAATTAAAGTTCGAATGAGTGAAGCTTGCGTCACGCTAGACGTCACCCATGGAGTATTAAATTTATTATTATTAGGTGAAGAATGATAATGATAAAAAATGAATTTTTTTAGTCTTTATTAAATAATAATTTATTTATTTATTTATTTTAAATAATTTGAATCATTAGGTTGTCACAACTCAGATGACCCAAAAAGTAATTATGAGATTAATAAATCTGTCACAACTCGGTTAATCCCGCTTATTTATTATTATTTTTTTAAAATATATATATATGTATACCTTTTAAAAGTTTTTTTTTTTTAACTTGAAAACAAAATCGCCCTTACACATGGTTCAAGTCAAGACTAGCTACTCAATAAACCCTTATGATCCAAAGCAGATTGACGATAGATTCGCTATTCAATCATTATTATTGGTCATTGTATTAATTTTAAATGAAATTTTTTTTTTATTTTTATTTCTTATTTTTTTTTTTTTTTTTTTTTAAAAAAGGGTACAAAGACAAACATACAATTTTCATGATTCAAGTAAATAAATAAGTCAAAATAAGATTTAATATAAGCATCACAAATAAGAAAAAAAAAACCAAAACGACATTATTTTTATTTTTCCATTTTTCACTTCATTAGTCACAAGATGTACATAAAAAATATCATTAAATAAATTAAATATTTATAACTAATCCTAAATAACACAAATAAACTAAAAATTATTATTTTTGTTTATGATGTAAAACCCTGTTACAACAACCCGTAAACCTTCTTTTTTTTTATATTATCATTATTATTTTTTAAAAAAACGTGCCAACCCACCGATGGTTGCCAAGCCCCTACGGTTTCCACTATCAATGATTATCAATAAAATAAAAGAAAATTATATGCATCATTACCCCAACCAAAACTTCCTTTATTATTATCATTGTTATTTTTTACCCAAAAAGACAAGCCAACCCACGTAATGTGAGCTTAGCTGCCAAGCCCCACTAATTCCACTTTGTCAACTTTTTGGCTTATGATTCAGACATTACAAATTAAAATTGGCGAAAACAAAACTGAAAGCATAAAGGTAAAATGCTTCAGGCAAACAAAAGAAACAAAGAAACAAAATGAGGAAAGGAGAAGTGAGGCTCAAAACCTCTGGTTCGGCAGGGAGAGAATGCAGGGAAGTAATGGTGCTGACCAGGGCACGACGATGACTGGACAGCGACGGTGCAGATCTGGACAGAGCAGGCTTGCTGGTGATGGTGGCGCGGCGGCACGATGGTGAGCGGTGGTGCAGATGCGGCGGGATTCACGCGGATCCGAGTGTGGGGGTGACGATAGGTCCGATCTGGTGCTGGTGGAGTGGGGGCCGATCGGAGCAGCCACGGGGTCCTGGTGCGGTGCGGCTCGCGGGTCACCGTTCGACGGCTGGGCGTCGCAGTGTTGCGCGGCTGTTCTCCGGCTTCTGGCACTAGTGGCGTGGTGCTGTCCGCGGTGGTTCTCCGGGCACAGGCTCTGTTGCGCGGTTCCGGCGAGGCTGACGGCGGCGTGGTGAGGCTGCAGAATGGTGGCTTGGAGGTTAGAGAATGGTGGTTCGTAGGTGAAGAGGATGGAAGAGTAGTCTTGATGGTGATGGTCACGGTTGGAAGTAGGGAAGGTGAAATGAAGTGGAGGTGTGATCGTTATGGTGTTTACGGTTGGAGAGTAGATGATGGTTGTGGTGAAATCTGAATGAAGAGAAAAAAAAGAAAATCCCGTTCCCCTCTGCTCTGCCTTCTTTTTTTTTTTGCCCCTATTACTCCTCTGTTAGGTGATATTTATCATGAAAAATCTATGTGCAGTGATGGAAAAAGAAACCAAAAGCATGTGTTGTGTGATAGTGGAGTGAAAATGGTGGAGCAAGGTGGACAATTATTGGTGGCTATAGGTGAAGAAAATGGAAGTGGGCATATGTGGGGACGTGAGAAAGTGAGTGCAATGCATGATGAGAAAGAAAAAAAATGGAGTGGGTGGCAGGTGGGTTTGATATGTTGGAGGAATAAAATTAAAAAAATGTGTGTAGTGTGGGAACGTGGAAGAGAGGTGAAGAGAAAAAAAAAATGTGTGTGGGGGTGAGAAAGTGAGCTACGTGAGTGGGAGTGATTGCCCCTTTTTCTTATTTAATTTTTGGTTTTTTTTCTCTTTTTTTTTATTATACTTTTTTTTGTATTTTTTTTTGTTTTTTTTTTTTTTTTTTATTTTTATTTTCTTGTTTTTTTTTATTATTTTTTTAACTATAAGAAAAATAATAATAAAAAAAAAAGAAAATTATGGGCTAAAAGGTAGCCATAATTTTTTCTTATTTTTTATTATTTTTTTTATATTTATTTCTTCATTTTAGCCTAGTTAAAAAAAATAATGGGTGTTCACAAAACCCAATTTTAAAGTGATTTTAAACAAAATGAGGAAAGGAGAAGAAAAAAAAACCAAAAATTAAAGGAGAGAATGGAAGTAATGGTGCCGACTGTGGCACTCACGATGGCCCGGACTTTCTCACCCCACACACATTTTTTTTTTTCTCTTCACCTCTCTTCCATGTTCCCACACTACACACTTTTGGTGATTTTATTCCGGCCAACGATGGTAGCGGTGGTGCAAATGCGGCGGGATTCACGCGGATCCAGTGTTTTTTGACGATAGGTCCATCCATTGCACTGGACTTTCTCACGTCCCGATCATATGCCCCTTCATTATCCTAAAGACTACCCGCATCACGCAAAACATATATACAACAACCAACCCTTAAATCATCTACCAGTTTCAACAATTAAGTACAAAAATAAATACAAGTCAAAATATACACAAGATAATGCTATCAAATATTTACACAAAGTATTAAACAAAGACTATTAACAAATAAATATGAAAGCAAAAACAAGAACAAAAAGAGGTAAAATAAATAAATAAAAATTATTAAATATTTCACTATATAACCATCCTTCACCATCTCTAATTTTCCCATCTCCACTCTCCTTCATCATGTCGCGATCCGAAATCAAGCGTGGATATATCTTCCTGCATGAATTTTAAAAGATTAAAAATGGAGTCGCCACCAATTTTATTTGAATTAGGAAAAATTGGAAAACCTTGTTAGAAAAATGCTCTTTGATAACCAGGATCTTTCACCTTCATGGATAGGGAACTTGGAAACTTAATCACCACCTTGCTTCACCTATCATACTTCAAGCTCGACCCCGCATCTAACCGCGAATCGCTTGTGCAAAATTCGATAATCTCAAATTTATTTATTTTACTCTCAAGAGGAAAATATTTTATTATTTTTTTACTTTTTTTATTTTTTATTTTATTTTTATTTTTATTTTTATTTTAAAAAAAAAACAAATTATGAAAATTTAATTTAAGATTGAAGAATGAAAATGGTTGCTCCTACGGACAGTGCGATTTTTTTCAAAAAAAAAGTCACGTAGCTCGTAAAAAAAAAATAAGTGTGGGTTGGTTGATTTTATTTAAAAGTTTTGATTTAAAAAAATTTAAATACATAAACAAATGATGTGAAATTAATCAAATTAAAGTTTAAGTGAAATAATGAGTAGATAGACGAATAAACAATTGTTATTTAAATTGTAAAAGGAGATTTTTTATATATTATAAAAATGATAAAAAATAAATTTTGAGTCTTTATTAAATAGTGATTTATTTATTCTAAATGATTTAATTTTGTTTGTTCCTAATTTGGATGATGAAAAAATAATTATGAGATTATCCTTCGTACAACTCTAAAACTTATTTATTTATTTATTTGATTTTAAAAAAATTATTTCAATTATTTTATTTCCTTCACTTTTGCCCTTCAATTATTTTATTTCCTTCACTTTTGCCCCATTTTTTATTTTTATTTTTTATCCTTTTCAGTTTTTTTAGATTTTTTTATTAATCTAATTCTTGAAAAGGTTTAAGTTAAAATTAAACTCAATAAACCCTTATGATCCGAATTTACATTAAAGATAGCATCCGCTATTCAATTAACATCAATGATCATTACATTAATTTAAAGATTTTTTTTATTTGCATTCATTTTTATTTTCCCTTTTTAGGAGTGTAAAAGGATAAAAAAACACAATTTTTTTCATGAGCCAAATAAATAGGAACAAACAAAATTAAATATGTACATCACAAAATTTATTTAAAAACAAAATTTATTTTTATTTTTAAACAATTTTCAAATTTTTTCATTTTTTTATTTCTATTACTTGTTTATTCCTCTTTATCTACTCATTATTTTCTTAAACTTTATTTGTTTCACTTTCACATCATTTGTTTATGTATTTAGTTATTTTTTTTAGTCCACTAACGTAAACACAAAAGGCCCAACTAAAAAAATGCTTTTTTTTTTTAAAAAAAAAATGTCCAGAAACAACCATTTTCACGTTTTCAATCTTATATCATTGTTATTATTATTTTTAAAACAAAAGAAAAGCATTAGAAAAAAAAAAAAAACTCACCTTCTCTGTTAAATAAAGAAACTAACAGCAAGAATAATATATTCTTCCTCTTGAGAGAAAAAAACGATAGGAGCTCTCACAGGTTCGGTGGGGCTGCGGATTGTTGCCGGCTATCCATTCGCGGTTAGTGCGGGGTGGAGAGCTTGAAGTGTGGTGGTGAAGCAAGGTGGTGAGGGGTGAAGGTTTGAAGTTATTGAAGGTGAAAGATGGTTATGGAGCTTGAAGATGGTGGCCACGGTTGGACCTTGTTATGGAAGCTATGGAGGAAGAGAGATGCTTGAGGATGAGGACATGATGAAGGAGAGTGGAGATGGGGAATGGAGATGGTGAAGGATGGTTATATAGTGAAATGGAAGGGTGGAGATAGGTGCTACGGTTTTGCTTTGGAGGATGAGAATGATAATTTAGATAGTCTTGGTGGGTGTAGGTGAGAATAAAAACAAAAAAAAATGGAATATGGGTGGGATGTATTTAGGTTGTGTACTTAATAGTGGAAAAATGGTGGAGCAAGGTGGACAATTATTGGTGGCTATAGGTGAAGAAAATGGAAGTGGGCATATGTGGGGACGTGAGAAAGTGAGTGCAATGCATGATGAGAAAGAAAAAAATGGAGTGGGTGGCAGGTGGGTTTGATATGTTGGAGGAATAAAATTAAAAAAAACCATCAGTGTAAAGAACATGGAAGAGAGGTGAAAGAGAAAAAAAAATGTGTGTGGGGGTGAGAAAGAGCTAGTAAGCTACGTGAGTGGGAGGACCATTACTTCCCCGCATTCTTTCTTATTTAATTGAGGTTTTTTTTCTCTTTTTTTTATTATATTTTTTTTTTTGTTACTTTTTTTTGGTTTTGTTTTTTTTTTTTTTATTATTATTATTTTTTAACTAGGCTAAAAAGATGGGCTAAATATGCTTAGGCTAATAAAAAAAAAAAAAAAAATTATGGGCTAAAGGTAGGCCATAATTTTTATTTTTATTTTATTATTTATTTTTTATATTTATTTTTTCAAGAAAATTTTAAAAACAAAACAAAACAAAAAAAAACAACAAAAAAAAGTATAATAAAAAAAAGAGAAAAAAAACCAAAAATTAAATAAGAAAAAGGGGCAATCACTCCCACTCACGTAGCTCACTTTCTCACCCCCACACATTTTTTTTTTTTTTTTTTTTTTTCTCTTCACCTCTCTTCCACGTTCCCACACTACACACATTTTTTTAATTTTATTCCTCCAACATATCAAACCCACCTGCCACCCACTCCATTTTTTTTCTTTCTCATCATGCATTGCACTCACTTTCTCACGTCCCCACATATGCCCACTTCCATTTTCTTCACCTATAGCCACCAATAATTGTCCACCTTGCTCCACCATTTTCACTCCACTATCACACAACACATGCTTTTGGTTTCTTTTTCCATCACTGCACATAGATTTTTCATGATAAATATCACCTAACAGAGGAGTAATAGGGGGCAAAAAAAAAAGAAGGCAGAGCAGAGGGGAACGGGATTTTCTTTTTTTCTCTTCATTCAGATTTCACCACAACCATCATCTACTCTCCAACCGTAAACACCATAACGATCACACCTCCACTTCATTTCACCTTCCCTACTTCCAACCGTGACCATCACCATCAAGACTACTCTTCCATCCTCTTCACCTACGAACCACCATTCTCTAACCTCCAAGCCACCATTCTGCAGCCTCACCACGCCGCCGTCAGCCTCGCCGGAACCGCGCAACAGAGCCTGTGCCCGGAGAACCACCGCGGACAGCACCACGCCACTAGTGCCAGAAGCCGGAGAACAGCCGCGCAACACTGCGACGCCCAGCCGTCGAACGGTGACCCGCGAGCCGCACCGCACCAGGACCCCGTGGCTGCTCCGATCGGCCCCCACTCCACCAGCACCAGATCGGACCTATCGTCACCCCCACACTCGGATCCGCGTGAATCCCGCCGCATCTGCACCACCGCTCACCATCGTGCCGCCGCGCCACCATCACCAGCAAGCCTGCTCTGTCCAGATCTGCACCGTCGCTGTCCAGTCATCGTCGTGCCCTGGTCAGCACCATTACTTCCCTGCATTCTCTCCCTGCCGAACCAGAGGTTTTGAGCCTCACTTCTCCTTTCCTCATTTTGTTTCTTTGTTTCTTTTGTTTGCCTGAAGCATTTTACCTTTATGCTTTCAGTTTTGTTTTTGCCAATTTTAATTTGTAATGTCTGAATCATAAGCCAAAAAGTTGACAAAGTGGAATTAGTGGGGCTTGGCAGCTAAGCCCACATTACGTGGGTTGGCTTGTCTTTTTGGGTAAAAAATAACAATGATAATAATAAAGGAAGTTTTGGTTGGGATAATGATGCATATAATTTTCTTTTATTTTATTGATAATCATTGATAGTGGAAACCGTAGGGGCTTGGCAGCCATCAGGTGGGTTGGCACGTTTTTTTTTTAAAATAATAATGATAATATATAAAAAAAAGAAGGTTTCTGGGTTGTTGTAACAGGGTTTTACATCATAAACAAAAATAATAATTTTTTAGTTTATTTGTGTTATTTAGGATTAGTTATAAATATTTAATTTATTTAATGATATGTTTTATGTACATCTTGTGACTAATGAAGTGAAAAATGGAAAAATAAAAATAATGTCGTTTTGGTTTTTTTTTTTCTTATTTGTGATGCTTATATTAAATCTTATTTTGACTTATTTATTTACTTGAATCATGAGAATTGTATGTTTGTCTTTGTACCCTTTTTTTTTTTTTAAAAAAAATAAAAAAATAAGAAATAAAAATAAAAATAAAAATTTCATTTAAAATTAATACAATGACCAATAATAATGATTGAATAGCGAATGCTATCGTCAATACCGTTTGGATTATAAGGGTTTATTGAGAAATTTCTAGTCTTAACTTCAACCCTCAGTAAGGACGATTTTGTTTTCAAGTTAAAAAAAAAAACCTTTTAAAAGGTATACATATATATATATTTTAAAAAAATAATAATAAATAAGCGAGATTAACCGAAGTTGTGACAGTTTATTAATCTCATAATTACTTTTTGGGTCATCCGAGTTGTGACAACCTAATGATTCAAATTATTTAAAATAAATAAATTATTATTTAATAAAGACTAAAAAATTCATTTTTTATCATTATTATTCTTCACCTAATAATAATAAATTTAATACTCCATGGGTGACGTCTAGCGTGATAAGCTTCACTCATTCGAACTTTAATTTGATTAACAGTCGCGACGACATCAATTCAAATTTTTATAAAAATAAAAATCAAAACTTTTAAATAAAATAACTAATTCACAATTATTTTCTACGTAACTACGTGACTTTGAGTTCCTCATTGCACCTGAGGGTACGTAGGAGCAGAATTTTCATTCTCTGTCAAGCCAAAAATTAAATTTTCATAATTTGTTTTTTTTTAAATAAAAATAAAAATAAAAATAAAATAAAAATAAAAAGGTAAAAAAATAAAAATATTTTTAAGAGGGGTAAAATAAATAAATTTGAGATTATTAAATTTTGCACAACTGACTTAAGGTACCGTCTCAAGACGGGTGTGATAGGGGTGCAGTGGGATTAAGTTTCCACCCTTCCCTATCCATAACCGACTCCCGAATTCGATCTGGTTATCAAAGACCATTTTTCTAACAAGGTTTTCTAATTTTTCCTAATTCAAATAAAATTGGTGGCGACTCCATTTTTCATATTTTAATCATTTTTAAAATCACGCGAGTTGCTATATATTTCGCCGCGATCCCGGTCGCGACAGATGGCGACTCCACTGGGGAGGTGGCGGCGCAGTGTGACGAGGTCTGGTATCTCCACCTCTGGCCAGTGGAGCGGACGACGCGAAGCAGTGCGGGCCTAGCGTGGTGACGGCGCGGCTCCTGTTGGGTGGTGCGGGTTGCGCAGATCTGCCGGTTTTGATGGAGAGGCTCCGGCGTTGTGCGGCTTGTTGATGAAGACGCAATGGACGGATCCGATCTGGGCTCGGTAACCATGGAAGTGGGCATGGTTTGGCTGGACAGTGGTTGGGGTATAAAGGAAAAGGGATTGCAGGAGATGGAGAAGATGAAGCTTCTAAGATTTTTTTTTTTTTACATTTTTGTTTAATTTTTTTTATTCTATTATCCCTTTTTTATTTTTTGTTATATGACATTTTTTAGAGAAAAAAAAGTGTATGCAAATAAAATGAAAGTGAATTTGAAAACTTCAAATCAACCAGAATCAAACAACCAATTCCACTTCATATTAGAGAGACAGAAATGAGATTTTTACCTTCTCGAAGCACAGAGAAAAAAACAGCTAAGAGCAACAGATTTTTCTTTCTTTTAATCACCGTTCTTTTTTCTTGATTCTTGATTTTTTTCTTCAAAAAAACGATCTCTGTGTTTGCTTCAACCACCAGACCAGAGAATCAGCTCGTAATTCTCTTTCAATTCTCTTCTGTATTTCAGTGCAAGATGATAGTGCAAAGTGTGTGAAATTTTTTTTGGAAATCTCCTCTCTGTGTTACTGTGTGTGACTGCCTTCCAAAGAAGAAACCCCCCAAAATATATGTCCTCTCCTCCTGCCAGAATTTTTCTTTTGATGCTTGCCCTTCCCTCCGTGTTCTGCGTGCAGTGAGTGTGTGCAGAGTGTGGCAGTGAGTGGGAGTGCAGAGTGATGGAGTGCAGAGTTTGGTATGAAAAGCGAGGGTTGGGGTTGTATGATGGCTGATGACTTGAGCTATATCGCGGTCTGAAATTCTGTTGAGGTTGGATATAATTCACTTCAGGTTCTTTTTTTTTTGGCTGGAATCCTTTCTTGAAAGTAGTATTCTCTGTACTACTCATTGGCAACTTCCCAGTTTTGGCCAATATTTCAATTCTTTCTCCAGAAGTTATTAAATCTGCAAAATCCTTATAGGTTGCCCCACCATCGCCCCAATAAAAGGGTTTCCTAGGGTCCCCAAGAAATACGAGCACATCTCGACAATGTTAATGGCTGGACTTGAGCCGCCAATGCTCTCCACCTCTGCGCGCATATTGCTTGAATGGTTCTTCATTACCTTTCGCATTGAACTCAACCGTTTCGGGTTGGGGCTGCGTCCAAGTTGAATTTGTACTGGTCCATAAATAGGTCAGCCAATTCCGTCCAACGTGAGATCCTTGAGCGATCTAACTGAAGATACCACTCTAGGGCGGGACCTGTAAGACTCTCGTGGAAGAAACTGATGAGGAACTTATCATCCTTGGACCAAACAGCCATCTTAGTCCCATAACTGATCAAATGGAAACGAGGGTTGCCACTCCCGTCATACTTCATAAAATCGGGAATCTTGAAGTCTTTGGGGATTACTACATCTATGGTAGGACACAGCTCCTCTATCCTCAAGGGTCCATAAGCATTGGGGCCCTTTATCGCCTTAATCTGTTCCTCCATTTTCTCCATCCAATCTTCTTTCATCTTATCTTTCTCAGTTACGACGTGACTATTCCCAGAATAAGGCAATGTCACTTGCCTCGGAATAGACACATGAGGTGGTTCCCAGGTAGGGCCTGCACAACCAGGGACTTCATTATGAGCGCCTTCCAAAGCACGATACCCCTCCCCAATGGGCATGACTATTGATGTTGTTTGAGGTGGTTGCTCGTGGATTCCTGCAGTAATGACTGAGGTTACGGCCGAGTAGATTGGAGCAGTTACTGATGGCACGTTTGCATACATTTCAACCCCATTTGCATTCCTATTTCCACTGATTAAGTGGAGAGACTCCCTTATATCTTGCAATATCGCTTCCAACCTCGCTTGGTTCTCTGACACCTCGTTTATCCTCCTTGTCACTTCATCGACCTCCTACTCAAGTTTCTTCCTGTCTCAGAATTTTTAGCAGCCATTCTAGTCCGAGATCTGGTATTGTGAACTCGGGCTAGATTGGTCTCTTATTTCCTAGGTCGCGCAATGATTTCTGAACCAAATTGATTTATTAAAGCAAAAACACATTAATTAAATAAAGAAAGAAAAATAAAAAACAGTTAACACTATTGTGAGGATGCTTGGTGATTGTGGAAAGATTCGCATGGTCATTCAATAGCAAGGTACGATCCTTGATTTAGCATTAGCGGGTTCACTAATGGTGCCCTCTTCCAGCAATGCAATCATTCTTTTACCGAATACCAAGATTCCCGTATTTTCGCTAAAGGACAAATTGTCTTAGGGTGAAAATACGGTTGGCAACCTATTCAAGGGGGAATTTACCCCTCAATGAATAGTGCCTCAATGAAAAACAGTGACATCAACATTCAAAGCAAAACACTGCAATTGGTAGTTCATTTCATTCCAAAATTAATCAAAACAAGGTCTCAGTCTTCTCAAAGTGTAACATAAACTACATTACATCAACAATTTTTTTTGTTTCTTCCTAAGACCTTTAGCAAGACCTCGACAATATTTCATAAACTCAGCTATCTTCTGTGGTAGTTTTAGCAACGGATTCATGCGAATCTGAAGGTCTGCTTCATCAAAATGACTAGCCAGTTGTGTAGTGTAATACTGCAAGCTGTCAGACATGTCCTCATAATTCTTCATCCAATATTCCTTTTGAGCCTTTTCATTTTGAGCTGCCCATTGCCACGCGCTTTCACTTTCTTCTTTTTGCAGTTGTTGCCTCTGAGCTTCGAGTCTCCATTGCTCATTTTCTTGCTCTAGTTCTTGAGCTTTCAACTCCAAACGCCTTGCTTTCTTGTTTGCTTCCTTGAGTGAACTATAATATTCTGCAGCCAAAACCTGTCCTTGATCGGAGCGTCGTTTCACCTCCACCAGAGCTTCTTGTAAAGATTGCATCCTTCGGTCTTGTACTCTAGTATTTGCTTCCAATTCTTCTTTCTCTTGCAAAATCTTCTCTATTAATTCTTCTTGAGCATTTACCTTCACTCGTAGCTCCCGGACTTCTAAAGTGGTCTTATTTGATTCCACCTCTTTTCCTCTTCTTGCCCTCTTTACCCGGCTCGGGGCTTCAGCAGCATCAGCTTGTGCGTCTTTTAAGTCTTCAATCTTGTCGGCTAATTTCTGGCATCGACTTGTGTGAATGACGACTTTTAACTCAGCGGTTTCCTTCCCTTGTTCTAAAAACTGCATCTGCGCTTTCATCCTCTCTATCTGGGTGGTCATTTGAGATATAATCTGGGAATGATTTTTATCACTTGACACCGCCTGAGGGGTACTATTTTGTGCCTTCCTTGTTGCTCTCCATTGCAGGTACTCGGGAGTAGGAATTACCACTCGCTTTCCCAATTCTTTCGCTCCTGCCCTATGAATATTCTTCCAAGCGTCCCTGACCTCCTTTTCCTGCTTGGTAGTGCTTCCATCTTTCCCATATAAAAAACTGAATCCTCTAAGTTGCGTCTCGTCAGGCACTTGCTGAGTCCATTGGAGCTGTCTAAGCACAAGTACTGGTGAAAATGACACACAACCTCTCACGCCCATTAAAGGAACGTTAGAGAAGTCACCACAACTGAGCAGTATCTCTTCCCCATGATACCAAGAGCAAACCCATTTGAAAGAGTCTGATCCCATCTTCATAAACTCATTTTTCCATTCGTGGGCTTTCTGCTGCTTCACTGGAATGCGACCAAAATTCCTTAACGGATCAGGTAATATATAGCAACTCGCGTGATTTTAATAACGGATTTTGGTCACCCATCGAGTTTCAGTGCCAATGTGGAGGACGAGCCAGATGGTAAACCTTGGTATCATGATATCAAGCAGTATATCCAGCATAGAGAATACCTAACTGGGGGAAATGAGGTGAATAAGAAGACTATTCGCCGATTGGCAATGGCCTTTTTCTTGAACGGGGAGGTTTTATACAAGAGAAGTCATGATGGTACCTTGCTCAGATGTGTGGATGCTTGTGAAGCTCGTTTAATCATGACTGAAGTCCATGAAGGAATCTGTGGGACTCATGCTAATGGTCACATGATGGCACGGAAAATTCTAAGGAGTGGATATTATTGGTCTACCATGGAAACAGACTGCATAGAATATGTTCGAAAGTGTCATAAATGCCAGATATATGCAGATCGGGTCAACGCACCACCATTTTCCCTGCTCAATATGGTATCTCCATGGCCTTTCTCGATGTGGGGAATAGATGTCATTGGACCAATTAACCCCAAAGCCTCCAATGGTCATCGCTTCATCTTAGTAGCAATTGACTATTTCACCAAGTGGGTAGAGGCTTCCTCTTATGCCAGTATTACTCAAAAAGTGTTTTCGAAATTCCTCAAGAGGGACATTGTCTGCAGATATGGAATTCCAGAAAGTATAATCACAGATAATGCTGCCAATCTCAATGGTGGTGAGATACAAAAGTTTTGTGAAAAGTTCAAAATCAAGCATCATAATTCGGCCCCCTATAGGCCCCAGATGAATGGTGCATTGAGGCAGCAAATAAGAATGTCAAGAAAATTGTAGCAAAGATGGTCGTGAACTATAAGGTTGGATTGGCATGAAATGTTACCCTATGCTTTGCATGCATATCGTACCAATATACGATCAAGTACTGGGGCAACACCTTTCTCGCTGGTGTATGGAATGGAAGCTGTCTCTCCCATAGAAATTGAGATTCCGGCTTTGAGGGTCTTGATGGAGGCAGAGTTAGAGGAATCTGAATGGGTAAAAACTCGGTATGAGCAGTTGAATATGATAGAAGAAAAAAGACTAGCAGTTGTTTGCCATGGACAATTGTATCAAAGTAGAATGGCCAGAGCCTTTGACAAGAAAATTCGTCCTAGAGAGTTCTGTTCAGGAGATTTAGTTTTGAAGAAAATTCTCCCTAATCAAGAAGATGCCAGAGGAAAGTGGGCTCCGAGTTATGAAGGCCCTTACATAGTCAAGCATGTATTTTCAGGAGGGGCATTAATTTTACAGAACATGGACGGAGAAGAATTGCCAAGACCCATAAACACTGATGCCGTTAAGAGATTTTATGCCTAAAAAAAAAAAAGCTCGTTAGGTTGAAAACCCGAAAGGGCGGCCTAAGCAAAAGTTAGAGCAATTGAAAAAAGAAAAAAAGAGAGAAAAGAGCCCGTTAGGTTGAAAACTGAAAAGGCAGTCTAAGCAAAAGTTATGACAAATAAATAGGTAAAATCTCAAAGAAAGTGGGCCTGAAACCCTTCGAGGGATTCACCAAACTGGGGCAATTTTTGATGTGCGTCCAATCAGTTACACATGGTCAAGTTGTTTGCATCAAATTGGCTAAACTGGGGCAATTTTGGATGTGCGTCCAATTGGTTGTACAAAGGGAGCATATCTTTCGTTATCTTTTGACTCATCTGTATACCTTGTGGGTTGTTCAGTCCCTTAATGTGACGAACCATACTGGTGTCCCCCTTGATATAGAATAAAAATAATTTTTTTTTAAAAAAAGGGGGGGCAAATCACTTTTAAAGGACCAACAACTCACTCATTATTAAATTGTAAAATCATTTTTTAAAAAAAAACCATGCATTGATAATTCTTCATCCCCAGGTTTGTCAGAGAACCATTTGAAATTCAGTGCCTAAGGACTAGTAGTGAGTATCTTTGATTAAAAATGGAAAGTGACATGGGATCAGATCACAAGGAAGTAATTTTGAAAAAGACCCTATAACTTAAGGCCAAGTTAGCGGATACAGAGAGTCTAGTGGGTTTGGGCCGATTGCTGAAAAGGACACAACGTTTGACCTTTACTGCAAGATATGGGAAAATTTTGGATCTATTAGAAGTAGATGTACAAACAGAAGCCATCACTGCACTAGCCCAGTATTATGATCCACCATTACGTTGCTTCACATTTCAAGATTTTCAGTTAGCCCCCACATTAGAGGAGTTCGAACAGATCCTGGGTTTATCTTTGAAAAATGAAAACCATACCAATATAAAGGTCACTATGCATCATTGCCAACCATAGCAAACGTCTTGAAAGTCCATGTAAGGGACTTACAAGCGGCAAAGCACAATAGGAAAGGTATAGAGGGTTTCCCAAGTAAATATTTGGAAGAGCACATACACCACTTAGCCGAGGTTGAAGACTGAAATACTTTTATGGATGTACTAGCCCTCACCATTTATGGTAGTATCCTATTTCCAAATAGTGAAGACTTGGTAGGTTTCGCGGCAATCGATGTATTCCTCGCTCGACGAAATGATGCCGCCAATCCTGTCCCGGCTATTCTTGCCGATGCTTACTATACCTTGAATTTATGCCATGAAAAGAAGGGTAAGCGAATCTTATGTTGTCTACCGATGTTGTTTGTATGGCTAACCTCTCACATGTTCAAGAGGGGATACGTGGATCCATGTCCCATTGCAAGTCTCAAGATGCTCCAATTGAAGACCAAAAATGGTCGTGAATGGGCCGAGGAATTGACCAAGCTTGAAGATGAAAAGATCGTGTGGTACCCATGGCGTAAGGAAGGGCAAACTGTGATTTGTCAGTGTGAGGGGTTTCCTAACGTTCCCCTAATGGGTACTCAGGGATGCATTAACTATAACCCCACGTTAGCATTACGACAACTTGGCTATCCCATGATGGGACCACCCTCGGAATTGGAGATTACTCCTTTTATTTATGACATACAGACGGGGTGTACTGAGACACTGGGGAGAGTGCGAGATGCTTGGAGGAATATCATCAGAAAAGACAGAGAACTGGGAGTCAGAAGCTGTGGGGTCAAGGAGAGCTACAGGCAGTGGGTCAAGGACCGGCCTCAAGAAGTCAAGTTACCCTTCAGAATGTCAGCTAGTAAAGCTTTGCCTCTGTCCCCAATAGAAGACGAAGAAGTAAAAGAAAAGCTAACAGAGGCCAATGAACAAAAAAGGAAATTAGAAGCAGAACTAGAAAAGGTTCGCCAAGCATATGCAATCTTAAAGCATGAAAATTCTGAGAAAACCCACGCCCTTGAAGGAGCTAACAAGAGACTAGGGGTAGGGCAAGAACAGATATCAAGGACTAGAAGATGCTTGGAAGCTGCAAACAAAGAGTTGGGGCTCAGAGGGCAAGAAAGAGATAGGGCTTTGGCTGAAAATCAACAACTTAAAGCACAATTCATGAAGCAACTGGATAGTATGAGGCAACAAATGAAAATGATATCTTCAAGATACGAAGACATGATCAAAACTGAGAGGTTGCACACTGCCAAGGAAATTGCAAGGTATAAAGCGCCATTACGGCAGGGACAAGACAACTTGCAGAAAATTATAGATCTTGTAAGACAACAAGACAAGGACATCCATGAATGGAAAGAAGAAGCCCACCTTTTGAAAGATCGCTTTGTGAAACTAGCAGGCCTAGCCAACACGGCGATCGCAGATATTCCATATTATTTAAAGGTGGCAGATAAGATGGTCGATCCTCTTAAGACTCCAGCAGAGATTAGTGACTTCATTGAGTATTACAAGAATCTCATTGAACAGATGAAGCAGATAATCAAAGCCCGCTCGGTTGAGAATGGTGAATTAGACTAGATAATGATGTATGATGTACTCCTCTCAAATGATGTTGATGATCTTTTTCAAATAAATAAAGTATGCATTATTATTGTTCTGATCCCATGGAGACCCATTTCTTTTGAACGAGACGTTCTAAGAAATGTTCATGACAAACAACTTTTGAACGAGACGTTATAAGAAATAGTCATGATGAAAAATCAAAGATACTCACTCAAGTCTATTCAGCACAAATTAATAAATGGTCTTCTGACAAACAAATAACAATCATGATGGATTCTAATAAATTGTTCTTTAACTATATACAGGAAATTTAGAACCATTGCGTGACCAAGGAAAGAAGATACCAATCAAACCCGAGTTCACAACACAAGGGCTCGAACAAAGCTTTTGGCAATGGCAGCTGAAAACGAAGGAAGGAATCTAAGTATGGAAGTATAAGAAGTGAAAGGAAGGGTGAATGAGATTACGGAGTCTCAAAGAAGAATGGAAGAAATGTTGTTAGCCATGAGGAAAAGCCTCACTTTGATGGGGGCAGCCGGAATCGCAGGAATAACTGGGACACAGTTACATAATACTTCTATGAGGACAAACCCTGCGGACACTACTGCAATACCTGTTGTGGAAGGAACGTCAAATGTTGCATCACTAGTACTTCCTATCGGAGAAGGATACCTTTCCTTGGAAGGGGCTCGAAATGAAGTTCATGGCAATACTGAGCGTGCATGGGAGCCACCACATATGTCTATTCCGATGCCAACAGGATTTCCTGTTGGGACGGGTCATGCAGCCATCCAAAGTGACAAGGTAAGAGAAGAGTGGATGGAAAAGATGGAGGAACAGATTAAAGCAATCAAGAGTCCAAGTACTTATGGGCCCCTTGGGATAGAAGAATTATGCCCTACTGCTAATATCTCCATTCCCAAGGATTTCAAAATACCAGAATTCATCAAATACGATGGAAGCACCAATCCTTTCTTCCATCTAAAAACATACATTACCAAGATGTCAATCTGGTCAAAGGATTGGAAGTTTCTTGTCAGCTTCTTTCATGAAAGTTTAACTGGACCAGCTTTGGAATGGTGCATCCAACAAGACCTTTCCAAGATCTCCTCATGGGACGATTGGGCAAATTTGTTCATGGGACAATATCGATTTAATCTGGATACGGCCCCAACCCGAGAACAGTTGGGAACACTAGAAAAGAAAAATGAAGAGACATTCAAGCAGTATGCCCAGAGATGGAGAGCTCTAACTGCACAGGTGCAACCGCCATTGACTCTAACAGAAATGTGCTCATACTTTTTGGGGACTTTAGGGACTCCTTATGTTGGGACAATGGCGGTGCGCCGCTAACGAGACTTTCTTGATTTAATTGCGGTGGAGAAAGAATTGAAATTCTAGTAAAGGTGGAAAACCGCCCTTTTGGCGGCAAGAATGAAGGTGGTTTCAAGAAAGGGTTTTTCCCTAAGAAAAGGAGTCGAAGTGAGTTACGTGCAAAATCTCGCAACCTTTACAACCTCATTCTTAGGGGGATATTCACCATCCTACCCCATATACCGAGCACCCACATATAACTCAAACGCTTACCCTTCCTATCAGATATCTACACCGCCCCATCTACCTGGCCTAACCGCCCCTCCTATGAACGCACCTCAAGCCCAACCATTCCAAATCAACAATGTCCCTGTACCTCAACCATACACATCAACTCGCCCAACCTACACTCAATACCCACCTCCACCTTCGCGGCGGGATATATAGCAACTCGCATGAATTTTAAAAGATTAAAAATGGAGTCGCCACCAATTTTATTTGAATTAGAAAAAATTGGAAAACCTTGTTAGAAAAATGGTCTTTGATAACCAGATCGAATTCGGGAGTCGGTTATGGATAGGGAAGGGTGGAAACTTAATCCCACTGCACCCCTATCACACCCGTCCTGAGACGGTACCTTAAGTCAGTTGTGCAAAATTCGATAATCTCAAGAAGAGGAAATATATAGCAAAGTACCCTCATTATTTATAACTTCATTATTTTTTATAACGTACCCTCAGGTGCGATGAGGAACTCAAAGTCACGTAGTTCTGTAGGAGCAGAATTTTCATTCTGTCAAGCCAAAAATTAAATTTTCATAATTTGTTTTTTTTAAATAAAAATAAAAATAAAATAAAAAATAAAAAAGTAAAAAAAATAAATATTTTTAAGAGGGGTAAAATAAATAAATTTGAGATTATCGAATTTTTGCACA
Source organism: Ormosia emarginata (assembly GCA_029884605.1). Classification (NCBI taxonomy): domain Eukaryota; kingdom Viridiplantae; phylum Streptophyta; class Magnoliopsida; order Fabales; family Fabaceae; genus Ormosia; species Ormosia emarginata. The sequence continues at coordinate 23,385,357 of JAQQTP010000085.1, forward strand.
ATCGACTTAAGGTACCGTCTCAGATTCGGTGTGATAGTGGGTGCATGGGATTAAGTTTCCACCCTTCCCTATCCATAACCGACTCCCGATCCTGGTTATCAAAGACCATTTTTCTAACAAGGTTTTCCAATTTTTCCTAATTCAAATAAAATTGGTGGCGACTCCATTTTTAATCTTTTAAAATTCATGCGAGTTGCTATATATCCCGCCGCGATTTCGGTCGCGACAGATGGCGACTCCACTAGGGATCTTTACTTGGATGGGTTAGACATTATTGTGGATATCCAATTTGGTCATTACAGCCAAAGTGGCCAAAGCATCTGCAAACTGATTCTGGTCTCGGGTCAAATGGGAGAAGGTTACCTCCTTAAACTTTTCAACTAACTGGATTAAATACTTCTGATAAGGTACCAACTTCGGATCTTTGGTTTGCCATTCAACATTCACCTGATAAATGATGAGTGCTGAATCTCCAAATACCTTTAACTGCTTGATTCCCAAGTCAATTGCAACTTGTAAACCATTGGCACAGGCCTCATACTCTGCAACATTATTGGTGCATTCAAAATCCAACTTGATAGCAATTGGATATTGTTTTCCGGTGGGTGAAACAACCACGGCTCCTATGCCACTACCATGCATGTTAACTGCTCCATCAAAATACATCTTCCAGCCAGGTTCTTCTTCTTCTTTTCCCTCTTCTGCCATCAATATCTCTCCATCCGGGAACTCAGACGTTATTAGTTGTCCACCCTCAAGGGGGTTTTCAGCCAAATGGTCCGCAATTGTACTTCCTTTGATGGATTTTCGAGTCATGTACTTGATATCAAACTCTGATAATATCACTTGCCATTTTGAGACTCTTAACGAGACATGAGGGCTTTCAAATATGTACTTCAGAGGGTCCATTCGGGAGATCAGCCAAGTAGTGTAATAGAGCATATATTGTCTTAGCCGTTTTGAGGTCCATACTAGAGCACAACATGTTTTTTCCATTGCCATGTATCGGGCTTCACAGTCATTAAATTTCTTGCTCAGATAATAAATTGCCTGCTCCTTCTTTCCAGATTCATCATGTTGTCCCCATTGATTGCCCCCATCGCGATTGGTAGTACGAGTTAGATACAATATCGAGGATGACTGCCGTAGGGGGTACCAATACTGGAGGGTTCATTAAACAAGCCTTTATCTTATCAAAAGCTCCTTGGCATTCTTCATCCCATTTTCCTGGTTGGTGCTTCTTTAACAACTTGAATATGGGCTCGCATGTATGTGGTGAGGTTGGCAATGAATCTAGCGATGTAGTTGAGTCTCCCGAGAAAACTTCTCACTTCACGCTCAGTCTTAGGAGGAGGCATCTCTTGTATTGCCTTTGCCTTATCCGGGTCCACCTTTATTCCTTCTCTACTAACGATGAATCCAAGTAATTTTCCTGTAGATGCTCCAAAGACGCATTTAGAAGGATTGAGTCTCAACTTATACTTTCTGAGCCTTTCAAATAACCTCCGCAAGACCTCTACATGAATTTGCCCTTCTTTAGATTTGGCTACCATATCGTCCACATAAACTTCAATTTCTTTGTGCATCATATCATGAAATAATGTAACCATAACCCGTTGATATGTAGCCCCAACATTCTTTAATCCAAAGGACATTACTGTGTAACAAAAAGTTCCCCATGGGGTAATAAAAGTCGTTTTTTCCTTGTCATCGACATCCATGGGAATTTGATTGTACCCTGAGTATCAATCCATGAATGAGAACCTGTGATTCTTAGCAGTGTTATCAACCAAAACATCGATGTGAGGGAGTGGGAAATCATCCTTCGGGCTAGCCTTATTCAGATCTCTATAGTCCACGCACATCCTGACCTTCCCATCCTTCTTGGGTACTGGCACAATATTTGCTACCCATTCTGGGTGCCTCGATACCTCTATGAATCCGGCTTCTAATTGCTTAGTCACTTCTACCTTGATCTTCAGCGACATGTCAGGATGCATCCTTCTCAACTTTTGCCTTTTCGCTTCTGCATCTGGATACAATGGGATTTTATGTGACGCTATCTCGGGGTCTAAACCAGGCATATCTCTATAGGACCATGCAAACACGTCCAGGTATTCCTTAAGTAATGCCATTATTTCCATACGCTCAGGATTGTCTACTATTTTTAATTCCTTCTTGTCTTCTTCGGTTCCCATGTTAATCACTTCAACTACTTCATTATCCACATCAAACTTTCTTTCTGAATACCCCAATATTTTTTCAAATTTTTCAACAATCTCATCCTCTTCATCAGATCCAGGGTTTTCTTCATCAAACGTCGCAGGAGAATCAATTGACGAGTTTTCAAGGTACCTTTCATGAGGCAAATCTTCTACAAGACTTAGATCCCTGTAAAGCAATTTGTTGGAGTTGGAAATGCAAGAAGAATAGGAATAATGACACGAAAGCAACAGATTTTTTTTTTTTTTACGGAATGTGAAAAGGAAATTGACAGAAAGAAAGATAAATCAAAAATATGAGAAAGAGGAATATGCAACTTTATTTAGTTAATGTCTCAGATAACATAAATATAAGATCAAACATAGCTAAACTCAAATATCTGCCTGTTACAGTATGACTAGACAATTACTTGGCAACAATAACATCAATCACTGGTTCAGATTGCCAGTTCTTCAGTGGTTCCTCATCAGCAAAAGGACGGATTGCTTTGCACTCTTCTGAGCCTTCTTCATGCAGTGTATTAATAGTGAGACGATATTGGGGACGAAGGACTTCTTCAGGCATGATTACCTCGGCTGGTGTCGGAAACGTTTCCCTCAGATGAGGAATGTGCTTCATTTTGCCCTTATCACTCCTTTTTCCCAAAGCCATATTCTCTATTCTCTCTTCTAGAGATGCTTCGTACCCCAACCCGAACTTGTCTAGCTTCTCTGGAAATGAGATCGGTGTCCTAGTACCTTGCAATTGTGGACCCAAGCCTTTTCCTTTTTGGTACCTATTGTTAGCCATGATTCGAGCCACCACATGATTCACACTTTGTGTCGGGGATTCATTCTTCCCGAGTCCAGTCTCAATTATTTCAAAACTATGCCACAAATTCTCCTCGTCTTTCTCTGCACTTTCCACATACGGCACCGAAATTGGTTTTGTCAACATGATTTCTTCCTCTCCGTGTATAGTGATGACCGACCCATTTTCAATGTATTTAATACTCTGGTGCAATGTAGAAGGAACAGCACCGACAGCGTGGATCCATGGTCTCCCCAGGAGCATTGTATAACCAGACTCAATGTCCATAACTTGGAACAATACCTGGAAATTACTCGGGCCGATCTCTAATGGCAATGTTATCTCTCCCAAAATGTCTCTCCTATTTCCATCAAAGGCTCGCACCACCATTTCTCGAGGGGACAGGTCATCCTCACTTATTGCCAATGAGGTTAGAGTAGACCTTGGTAGGATATTCAGTGCAGATCCTCAATCGATCAGAACCTTTGCAACTATATACCCTTTGCATCTTAGGGTTATATGTAAAGCCCGTGGGTTTTTCTCAGACCGAGAGGTGACCTCTTCATCCATAAATACAATCATGTTGACGCGCTTTACCGGATCCACCATGCTGACAACATTCTCAGGGGTAACATCGGGTTTGACATAAGCCTCACTTAGTACTCTTAGCAATGCTTTTCGATGCAATTCCGATGTCAATACAAGTGATGAAGAGATATCCTTCTTTGGAGTCTTCTTCAATTGTTCCATCACGTCGTATTCACTTTGTTTCATGATCTTGAGAAATTCTTCCTCTTCTTCTTTCCCTTTCCTCTTCTTTTGAACTTCCCTCTTTCCTCTTCTCTATTTCTACCGGCCATAGCATCGCCCACTCCTTGTAATTATATTTGTCAGATTCTTCATCCTGGTGGATTTCAGTCACTCGAGCCTTTGACGCCTCCTCGACTCCTTTCATCTCTACTTTTGTTTCATAATTCCATGGCACTGAATGAGTATTATTGTAAGTAAATGGTGCTGGCTTCTTGACCGTCACCACTACTTTACCGGTGTCGGGGATTGATTGAGAGGTGGTACCTTGAGTACAAAACGTTCAACCACATTAACCTCTTCAGAGGAAGCTACCCCTTGCCTGGCCTGTATTATTCCCAAAGTGAGTAAACCTTGGACTCGAACTTTAAAGTCCCAGCAATTTTCAATATCGTGTCCTATTCCCCCACAATGGTAAGCGCAACTTGACTCTTCATCATACCTCTCATCTTCTTTCATTGACGAAGTCGGTGCGGTGATAACATAACCTGCTTTCTTCAACCCCTCAAATATTTGAGTCATCAGTGTACGCAGATTCATAACCCTTCTTATTGGCGGTCCTTCAATCTCCACAGCATTCGCCTCATTCCTTCCACCATGGTTAGGGATTGGGTTGTTAACAATGCTAGGTCCAGCCTCCTCTTGAATATCCAGCTTTCCACAGCAATAAGTTTCCTTACGCATAGTCTTAAAAGACTCACAGTCTTCGATTGAGTGTCCTGCGATATCCATATGGTACTTGCAAGTTAAATTTGGGTTGTACCATGCTGGAAATGGTGGTTGTAGGGGACGTACAGGATTCCCTGAAATGAGGTGAGCATCAAACAACCTTTGAAATAAATCTGCATTTAGGATGGACAGTTTTGGGAAAGGGGTAAGTTTTGGGGACGAAAACGACCTTGATTTTGAAAGTTTGGTCGAGTTTGTGGGTAATTTGGGAAATTTTGCGAAGGTGGAGGTGGGTATTGAGTGTAGGTTGGGTGAGTTGATGTGTATGGTTGAGGTACAGGGACATTGTTGATTTGGAATGGTTGGGCTTGAGGTGCGTTCATAGGAGGGGCGGTTAGGCCAGGTAGATGGGGCGGTGTAGATATCTGATAGGAAGGGTAAGCGTTTGGGTTATATGTGGGTGCTCGGTATATGGGGTAGGATGGTGAATATCGAGGTTGTAAAGGTTGCAGATTTTGCACGTAACTCACTTCTGACTCCGTTTTCTTAGGGAAAAACCCTTTCTTGAAACCACCTTCATTACTGCCAATGGGCAGTTTTCCAGCCTTTACTAGAATTTCAATTCTTTCTCCAGCTGCAATTAAATCAGCAAAGTCTCGGTAAGCAGCGCCTGCCATTGTCCCAACATAAGGAGTCCTTAAAGTCCCCAAAAAGTATGAGCACATTTCTGTTAGAGTCAATGGCGGTTGCACCTGTGCAGCTAGAGCTCTCCACCTCTGGGCATACTGCTTGAATGTCTCTTCATTTTTCTTTTCCAGTGTTCCCAACTGTTCTCGGGTTGGGGCCGTATCCAAATTAAATCGATATTGTCCCATGAACAAATTTGCCCAATCGTCCCATGAGGAGATCTTGGAAAGGTCTTGCTGGATGCACCATTCCAAAGCTGGTCCAGTTAAACTTTCATGAAAGAAGCTGACAAGAAACTTCCAATCCTTTGACCAGATTGACATCTTGGTAATGTATGTTTTTAGATGGAAGAAAGGATTGGTGCTTCCATCGTATTTGATGAATTCTGGTATTTTGAAATCCTTAGGAATGGTGATATTATCAGTAGGACATAATTCTTCTATCCCAAGGGGTCCATAAGTACTTGGACTCTTGATTGCTTTAATCTGTTCCTCCATCTTTTCCATCCACTCTTCTCTTACCTTGTCACTTTGGATGGCTGCATGACCCGTCCCAACAGGAAATCCTGTTGGCATCGGAATAGACATATGTGGTGGCTCCCATGCACACTCAGTATTGCCATGAACTTCATTTCGAGCCCCTTCCAAGGAATGGTATCCTTCTCCAATAGGAAGTACTAGTGATGCAACATTTGACGTTCCTTCCACAATAGGTATTGCAGTAGTGTCCGCAGGGTTTGTCCTCATAGAAGTATTATATAACTGTGTCCCAGTTATTCCTGCGATTCCGGCTGCCCCCATCAAAGTGAGGCTTTCCCTCATGGCTAACAACATTTCTTCCATTCTTCTTTGAGACTCCGTAATCTCATTCACCCTTCCTTTCACTTCTTCTACTTCCATACTTAGATTCTTTCCTTCGTTTTCGGCTGCCATTGCCAAAAGCTTTGTTCGAGCCCTTGTGTTGTGAACTCGGGTTTGATTGGTATCTTCTTTCCTTGGTCGCGCAATGGTTCTAAATTTCCTGTATATAGTTAAGGAACAATTTATTAGAAACCATCATGATTGTTATTTGTTTGTTAGAAGACCATTTATTAATTTGTGCTGAATAGACTTGAGTGAGTATCTTTGATCATGACTATTTCTTATAACGTCTCGTTCAAAAGTTGTTTGTCATGAACATTTCTTAGAACGTCTCGTTCAAAAGAAATGGGTCTCCATGGGATCAGAACAATAATAATGCATACTTTATTTATTTGAAAAAGATCATCAACATTATTTGAGAGGAGTACATCATACATCATTATCTAGTCTAATTCACCATTCTCAACCGAGTGGGCTTTGATTATCTGCTTCATCTGTTCAATGAGATTCTTGCAATACTCAATGAAGTCACTAATCTCTGCCGGAGTCTTAAGAGGATCGACCATCTTATCTGCCACCTTTAAATAATATGGAATATCTGCGATCGCCGTGTTGGCTAGGCCTGCTAGTTTCACAAAGCGATCTTTCAAAAGGTGGGCTTCTTCTTTCCATTCATGGATGTCCTTGTCTTGTTGTCTTACAAGATCTATAATTTTCTGCAAGTTGTCTTGTCCTTGCCGTAATGCCGCTTTATACCTTGCAATTTCCTTGGCAATGTGCAACCTCTCAGTTTTGATCATGTCTTCGTATCTTGAAGATATCATTTTCATTTGTTGCCTCATACTATCCAGTTGCTTCATGAATTGTTCTTTAAGTTGTTGATTTTCAGCCAAAGCCCTATCTCTTTCTTGCCCTCTGAGCCCCAACTTTTTGTTTGCAGCTTCCAAGCATCTTCTAGTCCTTGATATCTGTTCTTGCCCTACCCCTAGTCTCTTGTTAGCTCCTTCAAGGGCATGGGTTTTCTCAGAATTTTCATGCTTTAAGATTGCATATGCTTGGCGAATCTTTTCTAGTTCTGCTTCTAATTTCCTTTTTTGTTCATTGGCCTATGTTAGCTTTTCTTTTACTTCTTCGTCTTCTATTGGGGACAGAGGCAAAGCTTTACTAGCTGACATTCTGAAGGGTAACTTGACTTCTTGAGCCCGGTCCTTGACCCACTGCCTGTAGCTCTCCTTGACCCCACAGCTTCTGACTCCCAGTTCTCTGTCCTTTCTGATGATATTCCTCCAAGCATCTCGCACTCTCCCCAGTGTCTCAATACACCCCGTCTGCATGTCATAAATAAAAGGAGTAATCTCCAATTCCGAGGGTGGCCCCATCATGGGATAGCCAAGTTGTCGTAATGCTAACGTGGGGTTATAGTTAATGCATCCCTGAGTACCCATTAGGGGAACGTTAGGAAACCCCTCACACTGACAAATCACAGTTTGCCCTTCCTTACGCCATGGGTACCACACGATCTTTTCATCTTCAAGCTTGGTCAATTCCTCGGCCCATTCACGATCATTTTTGGTCTTCAATTGGAGCATCTTGAGACTTGCAATGGGACATGGATCCACGTATCCACTCTTGAACATGTGAGAGGTTAGCCATACAAACAACATCGGTAGACAACATAAGATTCGCTTACCCTTCTTTTCATGGCATAAATTCAATGTATAGTAAGCATCGGCAAGAATAGCCAGGACAGGATTGGCGGCATCATTCTGTCGAGCGAGGAATACATCGATTGCCGCGAAACCTACCAAGTCTTCACTATTTGGAAATAGGATACTACCATAAATGGTGAGGGCTAGTACATCCATAAAAGTATTCCAGTCTTCAACCTCGGCTAAGTGGCGCATGTGCTCTTCCAAATACTTACTTGGGAAACCCTCTATACCTTTCCTATTGTGCTTTGCCGCTTGTAAGTCCCTTACATGGACTTTCAAGACATTTGCTACGGTTGGTAATGATGCATAGTGACCTTTATATTGGTATGGTTTTTCATTTTTCAAAGATAAGCCCAGGATCTGTTCGAACTCCTCTAATGTGGGGGCTAACTGAAAATCTTGAAATGTGAAGCAACGTAATGGTGGATCATAATACTGGGCTAGTGCAGTGATGGCTTCTGTTTGTACGTCCACTTCCAATAGATTCAAAATTTTCCCATATCTTGCAGTAAAGGTCAAACGTTGCGTCTTTTTCAGCAATCGGCCCAAACTCACTAGACTCTCTGTATCCGCTAACTTGGCCTTAAGTTGCAGGGTCTTTTTCAAAATTGCTTCCTTGTGATCTGATCCCATGTCACTTTTCATTTTTAATCAAAGATACTCACTACTAGTCCTTAGGCACTGAATTTCAAATGGTTCTCCAACAAACCTGGGGATGAAGAATTATCAATGCATGGTTTTTTTTTTTTTAAAAAAATGATTTTACAATTTAATAATGAGTGAGTTGTTGGTCCTTTAAAAGTGATTTACCCCGAAAAACTTTTTATTTTTTTTATTTTATATCAAGAGGGACACCAGTATGGTTCATCACATTAAGGGACTGAACAACTCACGAGGTATACAGATAAGTCAAGAGATAACAAAAGATATGCTCCCTTTGTGTCCTAATAGGATTTCCTTAACTTGGAGATTTCTATCCTGAGGATCTATGGGTCTCTTCTAGATCGTGAAAATTTTCATTTGGTGGCTTTTCTATTCTGAAGGTCTCTAGAGCCAAATCCTATTTCAAAATGTTGACCACGAAATAGTGGGTAAACCACTAGGTGTGAGACATTTATGAAAAAGGCGCACTCTAGATGAGGTTTTTGCAATAGCTAAACAGGATGTACATCCAAAATGGTTACCACTACACAACCTCTACTTAACTTAAGCTTCACTCAGACCCGGGTATAGGGCCCCACTCGAATGTGTGATAGAAGTGTAGGTGTGGTGGGTGTAGGGAGCATACAAACCTTCATTATCCTAAAGACTACCCGCATCCTGCAAAACATATATACAACAACCAACCAGCAGTCATCTACCCTAGAGTTTCAACAATTAAGTACAAAAATAAATACAAGTCAAAATATACACAAGATAATGCTATCAAATATTTACACAAAGTATTAAACAAAGACTATTAACAAATAAATATGAAAGCAAAAACAAGAACAAAAAGAGGTAAAATAAATAAATAAAAATTATTAAATATTTGCACAACTAACCATAACAGACCTGACTCTCTAATTTTCTGTCCCCAGTGGAGTCGCCATCTGTTGCGACCGGGATCGCGGCGAAATATATAGCAACTCGCGTGATTTTAAAAATGATTAAAATATGGAAAATGGAGTCGCCACCAATTTTATTTGAATTAGGAAAAATTGGAAAACCTTGTTAGAAAAATGGTCTTTGATAACCAGATCGAATTCGGGAGTCGGTTATGGATAGGGAACGGTGGAAACTTAATCTCACTGCACCCCTATCACACCCGTCTTGAGACGGTACCTTAAGTCATTGTGCAAAATTTAATAATCTCAAATTTATTTATTTTACCCCTCTTAAAAATATTTTTATTTTTTTACCTTTTTTATTTTTATTTTATTTTTATTTTATTTTTATTTTTATTTAAAAAAAAACAAATTATGAAAATTTAATTTTTGGCTTGACAGAATGAAAATTTACTCCTACGCACTGCCTCTGCGATGAGAACTCAAAGTCACGTAGTTCTGTAGAAAATAATTGTGAATTAGTTATTTTATTTAAAAGTTTTGATTTTTATTTTTATAAAAATTTGAATTGACAGGTCGTCGCGACTCTGTTAATCAAATTAAAGTTCGAATGAGTGAAGCTTGCGTCACGCTAGACGTCACCTATGGAGTATTAAATTTATTATTATTAGGTGAAGAATGATAATGATAAAAAATGAATTTTTTAGTCTTTATTAAATAATAATTTATTTATTTATTTATTTTAAATAATTTGAATCATTAGGTTGTCACAACTCAGATGACCCAAAAAGTAATTATGAGATTAATAAATTGTCACAACTCAGTTAATCCCGCTTATTTATTATTATTTTTTTAAAATATATATATATGTATACCTTTTAAAAGGTTTTTTTTTTTAACTTGAAAACAAAATCGTCCTTACACAGGGTTTAAGTTAGCACTAGGCTACTCAATAAACCCTTATGATCCAAACGGTATTGACGATAGCATTCGCTATTCAATCATTATTATTGGTCATTGTATTAATTTTAAATGAAATTTTTATTTTTATTTTTATTTCTTATTTTTTTTTTTTTTTAAAACAAAGGGTACAAAGACAAACATACAATTTTCATGATTCAAGTAAATAAATAAGTCAAAATAAGATTTAATATAAGCATCACAAATAAGAAAAAAAAACCAAAACGACATTATTTTTATTTTTCCATTTTTCACTTCATTAGTCACAAGATGTACATAAAACATATCATTAAATAAATTAAATATTTATAACTAATCCTAAATAACACAAATAAACTAAAAAATTATTATTTTTATTTATGATTTAAAACCCTTGTTACAACAACCCAGAAACCTTCTTTTTTTTATATTATCATTATTATTTTTTAAAAAAAACGTGCCAACCCACCTGATGGCTGCCAAGCCCCTACGGTTTCCACTATCAATGATTATCAATAAAATAAAAGAAAATTATATGCATCATTATCCCAACCAAAACTTCCTTTATTATTATCATTGTTATTTTTTACCCAAAAAGACAAGCCAACCCACGTAATGTGGGCTTAGCTGCCAAGCCCCACTAATTCCACTTTGTCAACTTTTTGGCTTATGATTCAGACATTACAAATTAAAATTGGCAAAAACAAAACTGAAAGCATAAAGGTAAAATGCTTCAGGCAAACAAAAGAAACAAAGAAACAAAATGAGGAAAGGAGAAGTGAGGCTCAAAACCTCTGGTTCGGCAGGGAGAGAATGCAGGGAAGTAATGGTGCGACTGGGGCACGACGATGACCGGACCGGACGGACGGTGCGGATCTCGGGACAGAGCGAGCTTCTTTGGTGATGGTGGCGCGGCGGCACGATGGTGAGCGGTGGTGCAGATGCGGCGGGATTCACGCGGATCCGAGTGTGGGGGTGACGATAGGTTCGATCCGTGTCTTTGGTGGAGTGGGGCCGATCGGAGCAGCCCACGGGGTCTGGTGCGGTGCGGCTCGCGGGTCACCGTTGACGGCCGGGCGTCGCGGTGTTGCGCGGCCGTTCTCCCGCGTTCTCCGGCTTCGCACCGGTGGCGTGGTGCTGTCCGTGGTGGTTCTCCGAGCACAGGCTCATTACGCTGTGTTCCGACGAGGCTGACGGCGGCGTGGTGAGGCTGCAGAATGGTGGCTTGGAGGTTAGAGAATGGTGGTTCGTAGGTGAAGAGGATGGAAAAGTGGTCTTGATGGTGATGGTCACGGTTGGAAGTAAGGAAGGTGAAATGAAGTGGAGGTGTGATCGTTATGGTGTTTACGGTTGGAGAGTAGATGATGGTTGTGGTGAAATCTGAATGAAGAGAAAACAAGAAAATCCTGTTCCCCTCTGCTCTGCCTTCTTTTTTTTCGCCCCCTATTACTCCTCTGTTAGGTGATATTTATCATGAAAAATCTATGTGCAGTGATGGAAAAAGAAACCAAAAGCATGTGTTGTGTGATAGTGGAGTGAAAATGGTGGAGCAAGGTGGACAATTATTGGTGGCTATAGGTGAAGAAAATGGAAGTGGGCATATGTGGGGACGTGAGAAAGTGAGTGCAATGCATGATGAGAAAGAAAAAAAATGGAGTGGGTGGCGGTGGGTTTGATATGTTGGAGGAATAAAATTAAAAAATGTGTGTAGTGTGGGAACGTGGAAGAGAGGTGAAGAGAGAAAAAAAAATGTGTGTGGGGGTGAGAAAGTGAGCTACGTGAGTGGGAGTGATTGCCCCTTTTTCTTATTTAATTTTTGGTTTTTTTTTCTCTTTTTTTTTTATTATACTTTTTTTTGTTGTTTTTTTTTTGTTTTGTTTTGTTTTTTTTTTTTATTATTATTTTCTTGTTTTTATTATTATTATTATTATTTTAACTAGGCTAAGATGGGCTTAATGCTTGGGCTAAGAAAAAGGCTAAGAAAACATGAGCTAAAAGGTAGGCCATAATTTTTATTTTTATTTTTATTTTTTATTATTTTTTTATATTTATTTCTTTTTTTTAGTCCGGTCAAAATTGGGTGTTCACAATATATACACATATATATATACACATATATATATACACACATATATATATATACATATATATATATGATATGTATGAATGAAAATCGTTTTGAATGCTTTCTGTTTTTGCGTTTTTCTGGTATATATATATGTGATATGTATGATTCTGCGAAAACTATTTTGAATGCTTCCTATTTCTGCATATTTTCTGTATGAATGCGATATACACAGTAGCGCGACACAAGGTTTTGGAAACCTTGTTTCCATTTTGCGGCGGCTATAAAGCTTCCTCATGACATGAAGTGTTCATGTCTCCACGCATTATGGAAACCCTGTTTCTGGATAGGTGATGGCGGCTGTGAGGAGCCCCTGCGGCACATGAAGCGTTCATGTGTTTGCGGGCCTTAAGGTTCAAGTGTTGTTGCCCTAGCCATCATAGAGGCAAAAGGGGTCCGACTCGAATTTTTGTTCAAGTAACCAGTGGTGGTATATGAATGAAAAATTTTGGACCGGGGCATTGCCCCTGCACCCCGCAAGGGGCGGCCTCCCCTTGACCCCCGCCCGCTGACCTGGCAGAGGGATCCTCGAACCCCGTTCCGTGGTGTGTGATATTCAAAAGTGCAATATTCAAAACTATTTTTTCACAAAATAATAATGTGTTATTGCTTTGTGTTTATGTATTCTTAGAGATGCATGGTGCATGGTTATGGCCTTAGTCTTTATTTTATGCTATTTAGGTTATTTTAAATATGACCTGTGTGTCGTGCCTTTCTCTCTACATTCTGATTGTACATTATCTTCTCATCCAACTCCCCTCGAATGTAAAAGAGGTTTCTATAATGTATTCTTCATGTGGAGACAAGGAGACGACATCAAGTGAGGACGTTGGTGGGAGACGCTTGGTGAAGCTGGCATTAGTTAATGCTACTCTCTTAGAGGCCATAACCATGTCACATTTATTATATGCTTTATATGTATGAGATGCATGGATGATGTTTATGGTATATTAAACAAGTTTAATAAATGGTGATCTCTAATAATAAAATTCCCTCGAAGAAAATATTAAGTCATTATGTGATGCCTTCCAATACGTGACACTCGTCACGACTAATATCGATTAAGCGTAGGTCTGCCAAAGCAGGGTGCCTTTATCTATATTTGTAAGATGCGATGGGATAAGAGTAATATCCAAATACCAACCATTGGGTCTGACTTAACTAGGCCATTTCAATAGGATTGAAGGCTTAGAGGCATGAAGTTGGGCTTTAGTCCATTAGATAAATTAGAATAAGTGTTATTCACCCAACTATCCAAGAGTTGCATGTGATGTAATTGGAAAGAGTTTCCTACCTAAATAATCAAATTTTGGGCGATCAGCCAAAGCTGACTCAAAGCTAGATGAAATATGGATCTTGACCCACTAGGAAATCTTTCGATGGGATTTTCTGAGTCAATGCTGAGGGTCATTGATTTGAATAAAATAGTGGGAGACGTATTTAATTAAAGATCTTGTTAAATATGTTTATAGCATGATACTTATATTTTGCATATTTCTGTTGATAGATTACCATGGCAACAAACACATCAAGTAACTTATCATTGCGATCAGTCCTTGACAAGGACAAGTTGTCTGGGACAAATTTTCTAGACTGGTACAGGAACTTGAGGATTGTCCTTAAGCAAGAGAAAAAGCTATATGTTTTAGAACAACCTACTCCTGAGCCACCTACTACTAATGCTCCTAGAGCTGAAAGAGATGCTTATAAGAAGCATCAAGATGATGCCTTGGATGTCGGATGTCTAATGCTAGCTACCATGAACTCTGAGCTCCAAAAGTAACACGAGAACATGGATGCCTACGATATGATCGTATACCTTAAAAAGCTCTATCAAGAGCAGGCTAAACATGAGAGATTCGAGGTCTCTAAAGCACTGTTTCAGTGCAAGCTGGTAGAAGGAAGCTCTGTTGGTGCTCATGTACTCAAGATGATTGGGTACATTGAAAACCTAGAGAAACTTGGTTTTCCTTTAGGCCAAGAGTTGGCCACTGACTTAGTCCTGTAATCGTTGCCGGAAAGTTTTAGTCAATTTGTCATGAACTACAACATGAATGAAATTGACAAATCACTACCAGAGCTGCTAAGCATGTTGAGAACTGCTGAGCAGAACATAAACAAAGGCAAAGAAAAGGCCATAATGATGGTCCATAAGAATAAGAGCAAGAAACAACAGAAAAAGCTCCAGGACAAGTGGAAGGGCAAGGGCAAGGAAAAGTCCAAGCCAAGCAATCTGGCTTGAAACTAGTGGGTGGAGTGGCTAAGGAAGGTACATGCTTCCACTGCGGTCAGACTGGACATTGGAGGAGGAACTGTGCCAAGTACCTAGAGGAGCTCAAGAAGAAGAAGGGAAATGAGACTTCCACTTCAGGTATTTTTGTTATAGAAGTCAATTTATCTACTTTTGCATCATGAGTATTAGATACTGGATGTGGATCTCACATTTGTGTAAATGTGCAGGATCTAAAGAGCAGTAGACCATTGACTAAGGGCGAAATCGACCTACGAGTGGGAAATGGAGCACAAAGTTCTTTGTACTAGCCGTAGGGACTTATTTATTAGCTTTGCCAACTGGGCTTGTAATTGAATTGGATAATTGTTATTTTGTGCCTGCTATTAGCAGGAATATCATTTCTGTTTCTTGTTTGGACAAGAAGGGTTTTACTTTTATAATTAAGAACAAAAATTGTTCTCTTTATTGAATGATATTTTCTATGGTAGTGCACATTTGAGTAATGGACTTTATGTCCTTGATCTCGAAATGCCCATTTATAACGTAAATACAAAGAGGTTCAAGTCAAATGATATGAACCCGACTTATCTCTAGCATTGTCGTTTGGGCTATATAAATGAGAAACGTATTTCCAAACTCCATAAAGATGGATTCTTGGACTCGTTTGATTATGAATCATATGAGACATGTGAATCTTGTTTATTGGGAAAGATGACTAAGGCCCCATTCACTGGACAAGGTGAAAGGACTAGTGATCTTTTGGGCCTCATACATAGTGATGTATGTGGGCCACTAAACACACTAGCTAGAGGCGGTTTTCAATATTTCATTGCATTTACTGATGATTTTAGTAGATATGGATTTGTATATCTTATGAAGCACAAATCAGAATCCTTTGAAAAATTCAAAGAGTTCAAGAATGAAGTACAAAACCAAATTGGCAAAAGTATTAAAATCCTTTGATCTGATCGAGGAGGTGAATACTTAAGCCAACAGTTTGATGATCATCTGAAAGAGTGTGGGATAGTATCTCAACTCACTCTTCCTGGAACACCACAATAGAATGGTGTTTCTGAAAGGAGGAACCAGACTTTGTTGGACATGGTCCGATCTATGATGAGTCATGCAGACCTTCCAGGCTCCTTCTGGGGACATGCTCTGTTAACAGCAGCTTTCACACTTAACCGTGTTCCATCTAAGACGGTTCAACAGACACCATATGAGATATGGACTAGGAGACGACCCAGTATGTTTTTCATGAAGATTTGGGGTTGCGAAGCTTATGTGAAACATCAAGTTTTTGATAAGCTTGGCCCTAAATCAGATAAATGCTTCTTTGTGGGGTATCCCAAGAAAACTAAGGGATACTATTTCTATAATCCTACCGAGGGCAAAGTGTTTGTCGCACGGACTGCTGTATTCCTGGAAAAGGAGTTTATCTCCAAAGGAATCAGTGGGAGGAAAGTAGAACTTGAAGAAATTCAAAGTTCACAGAGTAGCAGCGAACCAATGGTGGAAATAGAGCAGCCTCCACAAGTCGTTGTGGAACCACAATCTGCTCTAGTAGTACAAAACCCGCATAGGTCTAACAGGATACATCATCAACCAGAGAGATATGGATTTCTCATGACTCAGCAAGGTGACATATTGCTCATGGAACAAGATGAGCCTGTGACTTACCAGGAAGCCATTATTGGCCCAGAATCTGAAAAATGGCTTGAGGCCATGAGATCTGAAATGGAATCCATGTATGCTAACCAGGTATGGACCTTGGTTGACCTACCAGAAGGGGTAAAACCCATTGGGTGCAAGTGGGTTTTTAAGAAGAAAACCGACATGGATGGTAATGTGCATACTTTTAAGGCGCGATTAGTGGCTAAAGGTTTCAAGCAAATTCATGGTGTAGACTATGATGAAACTTTTTCCCCAGTTCGATACTTAAATCCGTTCGGATTTTACTTGCTATTGCAGCATACCATGATTATGAAATCTGGCAAATGGATGCCAAAACTGCTTTCCTTAATGGAAATCTTCTCGAGGATGTGTACATGACACAACCTAAGAGTTTTGCCACTCCACAGGATGCTAGAAAGGTATGCAAGTTGTAACGATCTATTTATGGATTGAAGCAAGCTTCCAGAAGCTGGAATCTTCGTTTTGATGATACAATAAAATAGTTTGGTTTCATCAAGAATGAAGAAGAATCTTGTGTCTACAAGAAGGTTAGTGGGAGCACAGTTGTCTTTCTAGTATTGTATGTAGATAACATACTATTAATTAGAAATGACATCCCCACCCTACAGTCTGTAAAGACTTGGTTAGGGAAGTGCTTTTCTATGAAGGACTTAGGCGAAGTCACCTATGTATTAGGTATAAGGATCTATAGAGATAGATCGCAGAGGTTGCTTGGCCTAAGTCGAGTACATACATAGACAAAGTGTTAAGACGATTTAACATGCATGAATCCAAGAAAGGACTCTTGCCTATGTCGCATGGTATAAGCCTATCTAAGGCTCAATCCCCTTCCACCCAGGATGAGAGGGATCGCATAAGTAAGATTCCATATGCATCTGCAATTGGATCTATCATGTATGCCATGTTATGTACTCGACCAGATATCTCGTATGCTTTGAGCATAACGAGCAGGTACCAGTCTGATCCCGGTGAGGGTCACTGGAGTGCTGTCAAGAACATCCTTAAGTACTTAAGAAGGACTAAGGATTCGTTCTTGGTATATGGAGCTGAGGAGGAACTAGTTGTAAAGGGTTACACTGATGCTAGCTTCCAAACCGATAAGGACAACTCCAAATCGCAATCGGGTTTTGTTTATTGCCTGAATAGTGGGGCTGTGAGCTGGAAGAGTTCAAAGCAGAGAGACGGGGATTGATTCTACCACGTAGGTGAGTATATTGTTGCCTCCAATGCAAAGAAAGGAGGTCGTTTGGATTAGAAAGTTCATTATTGAGCTTGGTGTAGTTCCTAGCATTATGGACCCAGTGGACCTCTATTGTGATAATAATGGAGCCATTGCACAAGCTACGGAGCCCAGATCTCACCAGCGATCCAAACATATACTTAGGCGCTTTCATCTCATTCGAGAAATCATCGATAGAGGAGATGTGAAGATATGCAGAGTACCAATAGATGATAACATTGCTGATCCACTGACGAAGCCTCTTGCACAACAGAAGCATGAGGGTCACACTAGGTCTTTAGGCATTAGAAATATGCCTGATTGGCTCTAGTGCAAATGGGAGATTGTTGGTGTATGCCCTAGTGGCCAATACATTTTGTTTGTATTTACATACATTATATTATGCTATTTTTGATATATGGGGCATTTCATTTATTGTGTTCTTTTTGTTAGACATAATAAAGTCCTTAAAATAGTAAGTTTGATACCACAGGACATCAAGTGGATGACTTGATCGTGAGATCCTATTGGATAAAATACTATTCTTAAATGTCCCTAGTCAAGTATTATTGTTAATTAGGACAACAATAATGCATTGAGACTAGTATGTGGGTAGACTGATGACCACATCTCACGGGTCATGGATATGAGATATCAAGTCTACATATGGATACATATTAGAGTAATGATATATTGGACAGACCCACCATGAGAACGCTACATGGATCGTTACGTGAGTGTCATAAGCGATTCTCATAGTGATAATGGTGTATGTGGTCCTTTGACCTGAAATCACTACGATTCCTACATGAGGAGTTGTGTATTTTAATGCCATCAAACGTCATCTGTAACAAGATGATTATAAAATTAGTTATTAGACATACTACGATACATGTGGAGGGATGTGAGTGACCTAGATGAGATTTGTCCCTCCTATATAACAGGAGTGATATCTTCGGGCCCTCTGATTGAGTGAGACTACGAAATGCATGGCCATGCTCAAATGAGTCTATGAGATATTGATCTCATTTGTTATTACTATGTCTACTCAGGAATCAGGAAACTGAAGATTGAACTAAACAAGGATGACACGTTCCATGCCTTGTGTTTAATCTGGATATCTGGACAAAGGGACTAAACTACACAGAAACATTGATCACGGATAGGTTATGTCAAATTACTGATATTCTCATTACTTGGATAGCAGTGATGTGTTTCTAGATACCGCTCACTATTTGTAATATTAAAATGAGATTTTAATGTTATTACCAACGTCATGAGAACCTGCAGGGTCGCACACTTAGAACAGACTAAATTGGAGAAATAAGGATCCAAGTTGGACTCTGATTCAATTGTGGGCCTAACTCATGACAGATGAGTTTAGGGTTGCACAGCATACCTTGCTACTGCTCACACTCACTTAAGGTAGCCACTATTATAAATAGTACTGCTAAGGGAGCTGCTACATACGTTACATTACAACCCTAGCCGCACCTAAGAAAGTGAGTGAGAGACAGTGAAAGGTTCTTCTCTTCTATTCGCAGCTAGCACCGCGAAATAGAGGCGTGACTCCCTTTTGCAAGTTTGTTCGTGTGGATACCGCAGAAACATCGTCACTATTACGGTGTTGGTGATTCACCTCGCTTGTGTCTATCACGCTTCAAGAGGTAAAATTTTAAAACTCAGATTATGTATTTTTCGTATGGATCCTGTGAGGGAATTCTTTTATTCCGCTGCGAGATATTTTGATCCGCAATTCCCAACATATCCTTCATATCAAAGTTCTTCGAGAAAAATTGTTTCACCTCATATAACATACCATTATCATTAGTCGCGAGTAAAATATCATCCACGTATAACACAAGAAAACAAATCTTACTCCCACTGACCTTCTGGTATATACATTGATCCACGACGTTCTCTTCAAAATTGAATGAAGTGATGACCTCATGAAATTTTAAATACCATTGGCGATAGGCTTGTTTTAATCCATAGATGGATTTATTAAGCTTGCAAACTAAGTGATCACCATCACTAAAGGAGAATCCTTCAGGTTGTTTCATTTAGACCTCTTCCTCTAGATTACCATTGAGGAACGTCATTTTCACATCCATTTGATGTAACTCAAAGTCAAAATGAGCTACTAATGTCATAATTACTCAGAGGGAATCTTTCTTGGATACAGGAGAAAATGTCTCTGTGTAGTCGATTCCTTCTCTTTGAGTGAATCCTTTGGCGACAAGTCTTGCCTTATGTCTCTTAATGTTGCCTTGTGAATCTTTTTTTATTTTAAGGACCCATTTACATCCAATGGCTTTTACGCCATTAGGCAACTCAACGAGATTCCAGACTTGTTTAGATGCTATAGAACCCATCTTATCTTTTATGCCATTGTACCACAAATTCGATTCCTTAGAACTTATGGCCTGTGAAAACGTTTCAGGATCATTTTCGGCTCCGATGTTATAGTCTGACTCTTGCAAATACACTACATAATCACTAGGAATTGTTAACTTTCTGACTCTAGTAGATCTTCTTAATATTGCCTCGTTATCTTCTTGAGGAACTTGTTGTTCAACCAACTGTTCAACAAGTTGTTCTTCATCAACAATTTGATCTACAATATCATTTTCAACAGCTTGTGGAACTTCAATTATCAGTTGTCTAACATCTGTTTCTACTTGAGGGGCGTGAACGACAATCAATCTATCACTTGATCCAGAGGTTTGACCTTCATAGTGATCCTTGTCAGAAGCAATGTCTTGAAACTAATTGCTCCCACTAATCAAGTCATTCTCAAGAAATTTGGCATTTCTTGATTCCATAATCCTAGTGTTGTGTAATAGACAATAGAATCTGTACCATTTGGACTTTTCAGCATATCCAATGAAATACCCACTAATAGTCCTTCGGTCTAGTTTCTTCTCTTGTGGGTTATAAATTCTCACTTCAGACGGGCATCCTCAAATGTGTATATGTCGCAAACTTGGTTTCCAACCTTTGAATAACTCAAAAGGTGTCTTTGAGATAGCCTTGGTCAGAATTCAGTTTAATATATGCACTATCATCTTTAGTACTTCAATCCATAAGAATTGAGGAAGTTTTGTGTTACTCCTCATACTTCTTATTATGTCCATCAAAGTTCGGTTTCTTCTTTCTGCCACACCATTCTGATCGGGAGAACCAGGCATAGTGTACTGGGCAACAATCTTATGTTCTTGAAGAAACTTCGCAAACGGACCAAGTGCTTGTCCATTCTCTGTGTATCTATCATAGTATTATCCACCTCTATCAGATCTCACGATCTTAATTTGCTTTTCACATTACTTCTCCACTTCAGCCTTAAAAACTTTAAAGGCGTCCAAAGCTTCGTCCTTAGAACAAAGTAAATAGAGATGCATATATCGTGAATAATCGTCTATAAAAGTGATAAAGTATTTCAAACTATTTGCGTCCATATCTGGACAACAAATATCTGTATGTATGATTTTCAATAAGTTCGAGCTCCTCTTTGTACCCTTTTTAGACTTGTTAGTTTGCTTACCCTTAATGCAATCCACAAAAGTCTCAAAATCATCAAAATCCAAAGTACTAAGTACTCTTTCATTCACCAATCACTTAATTCTATCAATGGAGATATGTCCCAATCTCTGGTGCCATAACATAGAGGATTCCTCATTCACAACACGTCGTTTTAATCCAGAAGTAACATGCATAGAATTATAAGCAACATCATTTTGCAATTTAATACAATAAAGACCATCAAGTAATTCACCAAAACCAACAATTTCAGATTTATTTAACAAAGTAAAACAAGAATCCAAAAAATTAAAGGATAATCTTAAAGGTGCAAGTCTTGAAACAGAAATCAAATTCTTAGAAAAACTTGGAACATAAAAGGTCTTTTTTAAACGTAAAATAAAGCTGCTGCTTAAAACCAAACTACAAGTCCCAATGGCTTCCACATGTGAACTCATCTTTCCACCTGAATAGATGTATTGTTCACTTCCCACTAGCCTCCTTAGGTTTTTCATACCCTGCAATGTATTAGAAACATGGATTGTAGAACCAGAATCAATCCACCATATGTTATGATTAACACTAACCATATTAGATTCATAACAGACAAATGCAAATGGAGTACCTTTCTTGTTGAGCCGGTTCTTAAACTTTATGCAGTCTTTCTTCATGTGTCATTTCTTCTTGTAGAAGAAACACTTTGACTCTTTTTTTATGACTGATTGAGGAGGAATGTTACCCTTATTTTTGGCATGATCCTTCTTTTTCTTTCCATGAACAGTCAAGTTCACCTTTTCACCTTCTTCATCATCAACCTTTCCTCTTCTTGGATACACATAGTCAATTAATAACTCATTAATTGACCATTTATCCTTATGTGTGTTATAAGAGATTTTGAAAGGGTCATATTGATGAGGCAGAGTGCACAAAACATAGTGAACCAGGAAAGAATCCGACATGGTTACCTCCAAGGCTTTCAGTTGAGCCGCTATATCCCTCATGCGCATGATGTGATCATGCACACCTATTTTCTCAGTGAGCTTCATGGATGAGAATTGTATTATAAGAGTGCTAGCAAGGGCTTTGTCAGATGTAGCAAATTGCTTATCAATAGCTTTCAAAAGATCCTTAACTTTAGTATGCTGATCGACAAAACCACGAATACTAGTAGATATTTTGGTCTTTATGAACATTACAGAGAGATTGTTAGATGTCTCCTATTTTTCATAAAGATCAATGACATCTAGAAGACTGGTTTCAGTAATACCTGGTGGCTCATCCTTCCTAATTGCATAATCAATGTCTATCCAGCCCAAATGGAGAAGAACTCTCTCCTTCCAAACTTTATAGTTGTCACCTCTTAATTCGGAAATATCACACTTAATATCAGAAATGTTCACAGGTTGAATAACTGTAAAGTTCAAACATACATGTTCATTATTCATAATTTGAGACAAAATAAATGTCATGTTTTACCAATGTAAATCATGTCTTAATCTATAAATCTAGTGACATAAAACTTATCTGTGGGCTAAAGTCATACTCAATTAGACTCATCATGTAACCTTATGACAAAACTATCAAATGATGTTCTTTTTCTTAATTCTTGTGGACAAATCAAGAAATATAATCTGATATTTCATCCTAATTAATCATACAAATATAACAAAATTCATGTGGGTAGATCTTATTACATCACATATGATTAATTACAAGTAATGTTTTAATGTTATTTTAAGACTTAATATATAATTCTAATTAATTAAAGATGTTGTGGCTATTCCCTAATTAATTAAAATTATATCAATCACTTAACATTAATTAATTCTTAATAAAGAGTTAAATATTTGCATAACATAATACAAATAAGTTGAATAACAATGCATAAATATTATTTAGCATAATATTGCATGTACAATAATCATAAATTCATACATACAAATTTCAAGAAATAAATATTATATGCATATAATTATTCAATAAAAGAAACTATATAAGCTCTTTAATAATTAATTTTAATGTGCATAAATTGTTTAACTTAATATTGCATGCTTAAGTAAGTACCAAAATTAAACATACAATTCAACAGACAATCTATTCACATTAAAATTTTTTAAATAATTCATGTGCTAAAATAATATAATTGCAAAAACATACATAATTTTCAATTCAACACGTAAACTAATCATATATATATAACTTGTAGTGCTTCAACTATTAAGAAATTGTTGATAGCATGGTGGTAGTTCCTTTAATCTCCAAGCACGAAGTCACAGGTTGTATCTCGTTCAGACGTAGCATATCACTTTTTTAATCAAACAAAAACTGAACAAAACATAAATTTCAAAAGGATTCAAAAAAGGGAAATTCTGAGAATCAAACACGGAACATCACACATGCATTTCAAGATAAGCAACCTACCACTGCACCACTTCAATATTGTGTGACTAAGGTTGACGTCGTGAAATATATAACAATATACAAGTCCATTAAATTTCAGCAGCCAAACGACACAAAAGGCCTGCGTTTTGTTTATCTTCAACCTTGAGCTGGGTCATTCTGACCCGGTTATGACCCGCGAACCCGAATGGAAAACCCGACGGTTTCCAGCCATTTTTGACGTCAAAAACAATGTTTTAAATCACAGAAAGCTTAGAAAATCAATTTCAATCAGATTTATGGTTTTAGTTCGAATTAAAACGTCTAAAACAGAACACACATATTTTGAAAAAATCAAACTCCATAACAAATAAGAAGAGCAAGCAAGGCAGAGGCATATAACCTGTCTCTGATACCAAATGTAAATCTAAAAGCAATCTACACATGTCAAACAATTCAAGCAACATGTTCTGATCAACACCGCATAAGCAAAACGGATCAGGAAAACTAACCTCTCACCATTGCTATTTGATTCACTCTTCTTCTTCAATCAGGTTCATACTTGCGTCTAGATCTTTCTCGAACACCTCTAACCCGATTGTTGTTCTGTTCTTCTAAGCTTGTCGACTTGTCACCGTTGTCAACACATCACCGTCGTAACCCGTATTTTGCCTTGGCTTTCCAAACTCTTACTCACTCAAATTCGATGGTATTTGTATACTGAAGAGAGGAACATGTTCAGTGACCTAAAACAGAGAGTAATGTGTTGAATTTATAGAACTCTACCCATCACAGAGTTCAACAACGTGGAGCAGGGCGTGGGTGAGTGGGAGCACAAGTTTTTCTCAAGAAATCGTTTCTCAACGTTAATGTGATAATGGGTTTGAATACAAGCTGAAAAATGGACCACGTTCTAAAACCAACTTCCCGATAAACTAGCAAATAGATTTAATTTTAATCCAAATCTAAAACATAGCAAATCTGTTCCCAAACTTAAAATGGGAAATTTCATCACTTTATGGATCTTTCATGGTGATTTTTGGTTTGGTTGTGAATAGGTTGGTTGAGGTTGATGGTATTTGTAGAGTAGAAATGTTGAATAGGATGTTAATGTTTGGATTTTTATAGATGAAACTGGAAAAGTCTAATATGAACCACCCCAATGTTGGTTCATGGATGAACCATATTTTTTTTAACCATTAATTTATTATTAAAATAAATCAATAGTTGATATTAAAAATTAAATTTTTACTAGTAATATTTAAATTCGTATAAAAATTTAGTCAAATTATTCTCTTTTCTTTTACTACGAATAATTGTACATATAAAAAATTTATAAATTTTAACTAATAATTTTTTTATATACTCAAATATATATAAATATTATCAGATTAAAAAAAATGATTCATCCATAAACTTAAATGTTTCAGGTCCGTGATATAAGCTTTTGATAAAATTAGTGTTGTTAGGTAGAAAAATGAATAAGATCAATAGTACATCAGAATTTTTGATATTGTGAAGATAAAGATTGTTGAAAAAAATTCCTCGATTAGAGGCAAGTCCAAGCATACTTGCAACATACTTTTTGATGCAAAGTTTCTCAGTTAAAAGCGAGTGCAAAGCATACTTGCATACTAGGATCACTATAGTATAAATTTAAGAAATCTGACTTTTTAAGATGAAGAAAATTTTTATAAGAAACTTGTAGAACAGGAAGGAAATTTCATTTTATTTTTTTGCTGAGGAACGATGTGCTTCCCTTGTATAGACAAGAGATAGATATTATAGACCAAGTACACAAAAGCAAAACATTTGCTTTTCCGAAGCTAACATAAGGTAAAGCAAAAACATCATGACACACATAACTTAAAAGTAACATAACAAAGACACATAGTATACCTTGTGGTACTTTATAAGTCACTAAGCATCAAATAAGGACACCTATTACACACAAGGATACCCAGCACTTATTGAAGCTATTTTATAAATAGTGCACTTGATTTAACACACATTTCAATATACTCTTTTACATATGCTATATGTAAAGGGCATCTTTTTACATGTTACTCTTATATATGAAAAGAAATTCTCTTTACATGTTATTCTAATTATGAAAGATATTGTAATACTTGAATTTATTTGAGTTACATGATCTATATCTTGAATATTGTCGTAACTTATCGTTAGATTTTATGTCATTTACAAACGTGTGGATTATTATTAAAAAAAAAAGCCTTGAGAATCTTGAAAGATTTCTCTATCTAAACTTGTTAGAGGATTGTTGATAAGAGGCTGATTTGTGAGATGGGGGCATGAGTATTGTTATGTGATAAACTGTTTTGGAATAATTTAAAGGGAGGTACAAATGAGGTTCTATGTCTGTGGAACACATTCATCAATTTCACAAAAGAAACTGACAAGATTTTTCCTAATATGACATTTGATTTTTGCAAAAATTAGTAATTATCTACCATTAATATGTACCATTCTTTGTTCAGTGGATCTTGGTTTCTAGATTAATGAATTCCATTTAAGAGAATATACTTCTAAATTAACTCAGGCGACAACAACTTTTTTCTTAAAAAAAAAAAAACTAGTGAAGGTACCATAGGTGAGACTCATACTTAAACCAAAATCGATTTTATTGACTTTTAAATTTTTGAAATCAAATTAAATCATTTGTACTAATTTAATTCAACCTTAGATCATAGTTTATTACTGTTTTAATCAAGTTTTTGTTTTAACCAAGTCATAATTGTAAAATTGGGATTAGGTATAAAAAAAACTTGGTTAAAACAGTGATAAATTATGTTGAATTAAATTAGTACAAGTGATTTAATTTGATTTCAAAAATTTTATATATATATAAAATTTATCTTAAAATATCTTTTTTTTTTGACAAATAAAAAATCTGTTTCCATGAAAGAAAACCGCAGGGAACAGCCCGAGTAATTTGGTGAGGGCCCATGGACCCAAACATGGATTACGTTTGCAGTACCGAAACTGCCACTCCACCTGCAGACGGTGGTTGATTGAGGATTCATATGTATATAATAACTGCACGTGAGACGTCTCCTTGTTTGATAGAGTCACGTGCCTGAACGCAACCGCAAACAAATCGGAGTATTAGGAACAAAAGATCACGGAGAAAACGGAAAACCCTAGTTAGTATCTCTTAGCTCCACTCTTCTTCTTCTCTCAATTGCTTCTATATATCTGCCTCTTTGTGCATGCCTTCCTCCATTTTCTCCTCTTCTTCAAGGTACCACTCTCTCTCTCTCTCTCTGTTGTTTCCAATCCTCGGTTTTGATGTTGAATTTGAACTCAGCGCTGTCGATTACCGACTCAATTATGGAGTTGAATTCGTTTGTCGCTGTATTCGAGCTTGATTTCATGAGAATTTGACCTAATTTGAATTTTTTTTGTCTCGTTTGGTTTAGCTACCGTAGCTTGAGTCATTGGAAATTTGGAATGGTTTAGTCTAATTACTTAAGATGAGAGCAAGAAAAATGGTACAAAAGAATGGTTTGAATCTTCTATTCTTGTGGTTTCGTAGCTTAGTTAGTTAGGTTTAGTGGCTGAGTCATGACGAGGAAGTTGCTGAAATGAATGGTTTCAGCTTCAATTTTGGAAATTAGATGTTGAATATGGCATCACAATGTGACCGATTGTGTGTTTGGTCATTTGACACAGAAGGCACATGTGGTTCGAAGTTGAACTGAGAATCTCGTGGTTTTTTGAAATTTAGTGTTCGCCTTAGGTTCTCTAGTATTGATTGATATAATAGTGTGGTGGTGACGTGAGGTCATTAAATATAATAGGTGTTTTTTTTCCTTCATTTTCAATATATATTAATGATTTTTGCTACTCTTGTTATAACTTGCATTTATGGTAGAGTTTAAAATACTGCCGTTGTCTTTATGATAATGAAATTGAGGAAGGTGTTACATGATTTAATCAACCTTAACAATAAACATTGAACAATGCAGACTAGATAAAGAATTAACTTTCAATTTAGTGGACTGATTAAAATTAAAGCATTTAACTTTTTCTTTTCTAGATTGAGGATGACTAACAAAATGTACCAGATAGATTCCAAGGCAAGGGTTTCAGTTTCACCATCCATAAAAACTTAGAAAAAGGGTTTACAATTTTCTTTCAATAATGTAAAGTTGAGTTGAAATTATAGGTGAAATGATTAAAAAATATTTAGATTTGAATGACATTCCTGAAGATTTAGTTTATGATAGGGCACAATGGGGTCGTTTGATCCATGTAGGCGACTCCACCTAGTGGGAAAATGCTTGGTTGTTGTTGTTGTTGTTGTAATGTAAAGTTGAGTTGAAATTGATTATTCGCTTATTTGTTATTATGGAAAGCGGGGTGTGATATTTATAGTTATTAGGTAAAAACAGATAGCATTTGAGATGAAACTTCATTTATTTACTTTATTGACTTTACAATCAGTTTGCCCATGGATATAATTGGTACACTTTGAAATCATGGTAATTGGAAATTGAGTAATTTTCCATTCTCAATTGTTAATTTATGAACACGATCAATAAATAGTTCTCAATCTTATGTTATGAACTCTTTGTTTCTTGAAGTCTCGCACATATTCATGCATGCACACAATTTATCATTATAAGATAAAGAAACTGAGCTGATGTGAGATTTGCAAATGTTTAATTAATGCTTGTACCTTCTTTGGTTATGTTTAGGCAGATCATCACATGGTTTATTGCCATACCACCTCCTGCTTTATCTCTTAATAGAGGATTTGTGGAAGCTCTTCTGATAGAAAATGCCACTACACCTGTTATTAGAGTCCAGAGCTATCCCAACTCATGGAGAATATTTGAAGAATCTATGCATTTATTGCAAACCAAAGTTTTTGAAGAAGTGCAAAGCTTCCTTTGTGTTGTGATTTCCTTGTTACGGAACCAGACAAGTAATAAACTTCTGGCACCAAAGCCCAAGTAATTACAAGCCGCGTCATTTTTCAAATGTCTGAAGCTGCTATGGCAGTTGTGAAACCCGAGGTATGCTATTATATTTTTTATTTATTTATTTTTTATCCATTTGGGGTTTTATGTTGGTGCTATGGCCTTCTTGGGATCTTGCTTTGGCATTATGTATTGGTTCAATGCATTATATACATTACTACTACATTTGAAATCGCATTCTCATCTCATAACAGCAGGCCTTAATGAAATGGTATTAGGGCCTCTAACATTAATTTTTTTAACTTCTAGTTTTTCAAAATGTGTATAAACTATGATGCATGCTGAAGCACTCTTGTTTCCTTTTTATTTGTTTTTAATATTTTAAATTATCTTAATTAAGTAAAAAGATTCCTTAGATATAAAGATCAGTCTCCTAATATTCATCCAATACCTCTCTTAGAGGGTCAAATTTTCATTTAACTGTAATTTTACAATGATATTACCCATTATTATTTATCTTTCCCTTCTCCTTCTGCTTCATCCTGTTCTCTTTACATAACTAAAGATTTTCTTCTCTCCATTATTGAATTCTAATTCTAGATGATAATAATGGGCTTACACTATTGTTTTGAAATTTAGAACATGTTAAAGTCAAGTCTATTGTTGTTGACTGAGTAGCTAGTTTGTTGATTTTCATTTGCTTTTGGCATGCTTAGATGAAATCCTACATCTGGCTTCAAACTGTGGATGGTTCTATTCAAGAAGTAGAGGAAGAGGTTGCCATGTTTTGCCCCATGATTTGCCAGGAAGTACTTCATACAGGCATGGGATCTTCCAAAACTTATGCTATATCTCTTCCACAACGTGTCAATCCTGCAATCTTGGGTTTAATACTTGATTACTGTAGGTTCCACCAAGTACCAGGCCACTCTAATAAGGTCTGGAATAATTCCAGCTTTCATGTGATTCTTTTTATCTTTCTTTTAGGGATATATATTTGATTCCTACTCTTTTTTACATTTGAAGATTTGGTGCTTGTTAGTTTGTAAGTGTATTCGATAATTTGAACTTCTACTTAACCCAATTTGGGGCGTATTTAGTAACTTGTCTCTCTGTGTCTTCTTGTTTCTTCATCAAGTTATTATCTTTTTGCTTTTTTCTTTTATTAGCTGAAATACTGGAAAGATGGCACAATTTATAGATTAATGAGTGTTTTGTATTTGATTGCTACTATTGTAGGAGCGCAAAACTTTTGATGAGAAGTTTATTCGGATGGATACTAAGAAGTTATGTGAGTTGACATCTGCTGCTGACAGCCTCCAATTGAAGCCTTTGGTTGACCTGACCAGCCGAGCACTTGCTCGGATTATTGAAGGAAAAACTCCTGAGGAGATTCGTGAAACATTTCATTTGCCTGATGACCTCACTGAGGTGTGTGATGATAGCCAAAGTGACCCTTAAAGTCTACGACCATGTTTCTTGATTTATATTTGGTCTTTGACAGGAGGAGAAGCTGGAGCCTCTTAGAAACATAACTGATGATCCACGTATTCGACTTCTAAACAGATTATATGCTAGAAAGAGGAAAGAATTAAAAGAGAGGAAGAAACTGAAGGTAAATACAAACGTTTTTATTCCATTAATATTGAAGTGACTTGCATATTGAATGTTTATAATATAATTCTTACACCAAGTTCCTGTCAGCCTGAGTTGCATTCACACTAAAAAGTTCCATGTGTTTCAGAATGTTGAGGTTGAGGAGGAGCCTAAGGATGAGCGCTCAGTTGATGATCTTCTTTCATTTATTAATGGTGTGGATGGAGGTATGTCATCTCTTCCACCCTTTTTTCTTAATTTGACTTCATGTTTTTACATGGCTTTCATATCTTTCCATTTTTTCTTTTTTTTTTTTTTTTGGGGGGGGGGGGGCTAGGGATAAAATGTGGCTTTCTTACCTTAGTTAAAGAAAAGCAGATCGTTTTACTGCATTTTATTCATCTCTTCAACCTAATACTACCTTGTGACTTTACTTCCTCAGCTTCGACTTTGAAATTTTATTTCTGTATACTATATTTAGACATCATAAATTAGAAATAATAAATCTGATGCTGAATAAGATTTAGTTTTGAAAGTTGCCATGAATATGATTACTAATTGTGTACTACTACTTTTTTTTTTGGTGTTTAGATGCATGGAGTTACTCTTGTTTCTGATAGATGCCAGAGAGGCTGTTGATCTCATGTTATTTCATCATGTTTTCTTCATTTATTCAATCATATTGCTTGTAGTATAGTCTTCCTAAGAGTATAATAATTTTAATGGATCCTATCTTGTTTTGCTTTACATAACTTACCTTAAGAATACATATGATTTGGCAGAAATAAAGGGAACTAGAGCGAATAAGAATAAAAAGAAGAATAGGAGAAGGAAAGACCATGCAAAGGATGCTTCTTCGAAAAATGCAAATGAAAACCATAATAAGGTTAGACTCTACCACTTTCTCCTTTTGTAAACACTTGTTGAGGATATGTGCATGAGGTGTATCCATATACTTCTGACTTACATGACCACCTCTTGTTGGTCTCAGCATCATTTTTTGTTTTGGAAAAGAGTATTTGTCTGTCATTGAATATCTTTTTATATATTTTAGGAGTTGAATCCTCTTCCTTCTGCATGTCACAATGGCAATTTTGACAATGCCTTAGAGGCCTCACCAAGTAAACACTTGACGATGCAAGATCTTCCTGCTGTTAATTTTTCTCCAAAGCTTGAGTTTATTGATGGTGATCTTGATGATGATTTTGATCCTGCAATGAAGGAGGAGCTTGACAGGTTAGATATATGTTTGTGCTAGTTCTTGAATTGAGGGGGAATAAGTTCACCATTTTTACTTTGAGTGAATGTGAGTTCAATACTCTATATGTCAATATACATTATATGCCTATTCTCAAACTATTCTTTATTTTAAAAAAAATAACCTTTTCTTATGGGTTTAATGCACTTTTTCAGTGATTGAATCCAGTTAAAATGATTGAGATTACTCAGTGAGAGAGGATTCTTGTTTAACTTAATTGAATTGGGTGTTATTGGTGCTGTAGTTTTTTTACGAATTGATTCATTCATTTACTTTATTGAACTAGATAACTAGTGGAATAGTTATATCAAACCTATGAAAAGGATAGCCTGTCAGCTAATTGTTGAGTGATTTATTTATAGTTTTTTTTTTTTTTTTGCATTAATTTACTTTGTTTCTTTTCATGTAGGGAAGTGGAAGATTTTGCACGAAGGCTAAATTCAGATTGGCCTGAAAGGATGCAGGAAATTTTATCTTTAGGCCAAGACCGAAGACTAGTACCAATTTCTATGAATAGCAATGGTTCCACACGCTTGTCTACAAGTATGTTCTTATTTCTAGCTTCTTAATATATTCTTTTAGAACCTTATTTGTTAACAGCCTTTGGTTTCTATCCGATGCATTTGGGAATTTTGCTCTGGGTCTGATAGTTCTAATATATGGTTAAGGACTGAGAGCTAGTCAAGCGTGATGGTATTGCAGTCACATATGTTAATTATTTTCAAGGACTTATGTTGTTTCATGGGGCTTGATCATTGTGTATGCTTTTTTCCTTTTTGTATTGTTTTATGTATCTGTATATCACATACTGACAAGTTTCTAATTTCAACAAAATAATTTTAATTGGTTACTTATAACTGATAAGTGCTGGGTTGGGGGTGAGGAGTTGTAACTAAGGTTTTAATCATATATGATTGTAAATCTCTTGTCATTGAGCATGTAATTTATGGCATATATAGGTTTTGATCGGAGATAGTGCAGCACTGGGAGATAATTCAATTTTCAAGGTGTGTGGAAGTTGAAGTGATATGGAAGGATGGCAGCTTAGGGTTTGCTGTTCTCTGAATCTTGGAAGCCCAAGTCTTTTTGTGAACACCATGTGAGTAATATTTGTTCCTTATAACTGTATAACCAAAATGTAGCTTTGTTTTTTCCCTTGGAACATTTGATTTGATTTTTTTATTTTTGGTAAATGAACATTTTTTAACTTTGCGAGCAAGGGAAGAGGGGGAAATATAAGGAAAAAAAGAAAGTGAGAGAAGAAAAGAGTAAAAATAATAATAATAATAACTCTTGGAAAGCAATTTGAGCAAAATCTGCTCATCTACCTTGACCTTGTTTTCTTGTATTTATTCTGGGTCTCAATAATTGTGGTCAGGTCTCTGATTTTTTTTGAAGTAATTTCATTGTCATTTTTGTTTCGTTTTGCTTTTTATTTTTTAGGTGGTTGAGTTCTAGTTGAGTTGTATTATACCTTTCAGACATTATTTGGTGTTGTTAACTTATTAAACTCTCCAAGCACTTTCGCCAAATGTGATTATAGTTGAGTCGTGTCTTTAGTGGTCTAATTGCTTGGGAGAGTGAAGTGCTGTTATATGTTTGGATTGATACCAAGATAGGGGATTAATTACTTACTTCTCTCTTACCCGATAGAAAACGAGTTTGCATTTTCGTTTTAACTTCATATCATTTCTAAATTCTAAGATGTTATAGAACGATGCTTGCATAACACTATCAGATTTAAGGTTTTACTACTAGTATTTATTCTTTGCATTTACCCCTTGTGTCATACCGTAGTGGCCCAGGAAGGAAAGAATACAAATTTTATATTGCAGATAGGGGCTTGACTCCAGTGCACATGCACTTTTGTGACGCATTTATAAAACAATGATTTGTTACTATTTATTAACGTACCTTACAAAAAGAGAATTATTATTGCTGAACTAATACATTTTGAAGTATAACTTCTCTCCAAATCTTGTAAATTTTGTTCGGACGCATGATTCTTCAAGCATGTACTTAACCAAATTCTAGAAATTGGTTTAGATAAAAGTGATTTGAAGGCAATTGCCCTTATGGTTTTTAGGCTGTAAAATGTTAAATTCTTGTCCATTTATCTGCTCTTTCCTTTCTGCTGTGTTGTTTTACTAGTGTTTTTTAACGATGGGAAATAGAGATTTTCTGGTGAATCTGGTCCATTATGTGACTGTCAAACAGGTATTCCCATCTAAGTACTTGTAGAATACGTATGTGACAATCATCCCATTGGACCATTGGTCAAAGGCCATGGACCAGGTTCACCTTAAACTTTATTTTTCGACCCTTTTTTTTATTTGATGCATCATACGGCACATGCATGTCCGATGGGGAGCACATTTATTTGCGCACAAATTAGAAATTTAATTTATAATATCTGGTCTAAAACAACAAAAAACTTGTGATATAAGAAGTATTATGACTGGTACAAAATCATTTTGGAATTGTTATCATTCTCTCAAATTTTCTTTGTGCGATCGTGTGATTTATCCATCTTTAGGGGACATTGGATTAACTTCATCGCCTCAAAACCCCAGGAGATAAAAACAAAAATACCCTGCAATAAAAATTGTTTGTTATCGGCAAAGTTGACAAAACCTGAATGTAGGTGATAACGGAATTAGGTGGGCACAGTTGTACTCACGTTATGTCAACTCTTCTAGTATGGGATATTGCCACGAAGAATTTTATCACAAGCAAATTATTTTTACTTTAATGATTTGAGTTGTTTTCATTTATGGATGATATGAAATGTGTATGTTTCTTGGACACAATTAAAGCTCAATAAAATCTGATGTTTAGTTTGGTTTTGCTGTGTGATGAGCTAAATTTCCAATATTTTCCACAACATTTCGTCTTAATTGATAAGGCATCCTAGTAAACTAAAAATTAAATGGTAACTCTATTGGCCCAGAATTCAATCAGGTCTTTTTTTATCTTGTAACATATGCATTCTTTATTTTTTAAATCACTCTTGTATGAAATTACCTAATTAGTTATCCAATCCTGATTTTTTTACTATTTTTTTATATCACTTTTTATATTATTTTTCATACTATTGAGATGAACATTTACATATTAATATTTTCTCATAATTAATCATAACTATTAAAAAATAATGTGAGATCGTTATTTTTCTAAATTATCAGGTCATTTATAACTTTCCGTACAAAAAAATCGTAAAGAATAGCGTAACTCATACATAATATATTTACGGTCAATTACATTTATTATGTAAACATTATAGAGCAAAGAGAGGGCAAATTATGGTTCAAGACCTTATACATTGAAAAAATAAAGAAAGGACCTTACGCATAAAAAATAAAAGTGTTGCTATACAGTACAAAAGCAGGACGAACTGAAATGGGCTAAGTTGGTTACACTTCACTCAACCAATACAAATTCAATGAATAAAAGAAAAGAAAATTAGATTGTGTGGCGGAAATCATGCCACGTCTTTCATAACCAGTTTTCACGAAAACTGTTTCGTACCAACCAGTATTTTTCAATAATTTCTTTATTTAAACATTCAAAATGCGACACTTAGTGGACATTTTCCTTACATTACATCTATTTCGCTATGATATACCTTAGCAAATACTCACTCATATCAGCATTTACTAAGGTGTCATATATCAAGTGTTAAAAAAAAAACGCGTTTTGTGATCTTAAAAACTCTTGGAAGATACACAGGCAACATGAATCCAAATAGATTGAAACACAAAAGGCATGACCATAAATGTTAGCTACTGCAAGTGCTCTCCCAACTTAAGTTCTCCTAGCAGACCCACTGTGCTCTTCATTAATCTTGCAGGTCTAACTCCTAAGCCAATCCACAAGGGTGAAAATCCTCCTTGAGTTATAGAAGACAACCACAAAAGCTCTTATTGGATTTGAGAACCTGCCTGATATTGCCACTCCTTCCATGAAAACTTGGCTGGCCAAGAGAAAAACATGGGGTGCTGCAGCTTTGATCCCTTCCTTGTCACCCTAAAAAATTCCCTCTAAAATATAGGCTATTGGAGTGTAGAGTCAAATGATGTCCCCTGTGAACAAATAAAGCCGAAGAAGCTTGTTTTGGGGGTTGAAAACTGGGGGTTCCCTTGATGGGTGATGAGATGGGAAGGCCACCTTGGATATGAAGTAAATGTAAATTAGGGAGAAAAGCACAAAAGCAAAGTCTTCAGGGCTGATCTTGCCACTAGCAGATAACACATATACCATGGCCAGGGAATTAAGCTGACTGAAAGAGAGGAAACCAGCTTTGCGTGGATGGAGATTCCTAAGTGATTGGTCTTGCTGTTCTTCTTCTTATTCTTCTTTTTTTTTTTTTTGGTTACAGGTCTTGCTGTTCTTTGTAATCAACTTCTTGCTCTTTCGGGAGGCTAATATCGTAGGCAGTTGGACCAACACCACCTGACATCTTTGTGCAGCTACTGAGAATGTCTGTGTATGTGTGAGTGGATGGAAGGACTATGGTATTGAGTGAATTTACTTTTCTTTGGTTATGAGCAGAATGAGAATCTAGGACTCATAATATAATAATGTGATTAAAATCATGAGATAGAGAGAAATTGAAAATATTCAAATTTTTTTAATAGATAATAAAATTCACGAGGTTTCTTGAATTGCAGTTTGCTTTTGTGGTGGTAAATGTAATCAAAGAAAGTAAGAGGAGATTGGAAAATTAGTGAGGTGCATAGGGTAAAGTTGGGACCTTGGGATTGAAATTCTGAGATAGGCATGAGAATGAAGGGCAGAAGAAGGAGGAAAGTTAGATGATGCGGTGAAGATAGTTGACAAATGGTAGGTTCATGAGTTTAAGGTGATAGTTGACCATGGCGTGGCTTTTATGTTGGAATGTCTGGTTGCGACATCTGTCCTTGTTAATCCTAAATGTTATTACACTAAAATATGAATATTTTACATATATAAAAATTTACAATTATTTAGGTATTGCTAATATGATTAAGGTTGTAAGCTTTCAATACGAAATATAGACCATACTGGCTTGGCGTGGCCCGAGCTCAGATGATCCCTCCTCTAAGCTCGAATGCTCTATTGAGGTTTGAGCTTGGGGCCTACAGAATATATTAATAAGATGAGAAATTCTTACATAAACTTAGAACATTTAGTTAGGTGCTACAGACCAATTAACATTTAATATTTTTATATATTTTTGTGTCACATAATTAAAAATACAAAGATCTATAAAAATGTTAAGTGTCGATTAATCTAATACACCTAACTTGGATACTCCAAGTTTAAGTAAGAATTTTTCCTAATAAGATAACTAATATTAAGAGTATCTCCATTCCCGTGCAACTGGCTTAGCAACCCACTCAGTGACCATGCTCACCTAAGTATCATGCCATCTTATAGATTGGAAGGAACCCTAACTCGCCTATCGGATCATCTACACCTGAGCTAGGCACCTCCTGTGACCTAAGTTTTAGAAAATATTTACATAACAGAATGAACAAATGTCAACACTTGATACGTCACAAGGATAATAGAATAGCCTCCTCATCATTGCAATCATATATTGTAATAGTAGTGACCTCAACTTAATTCGGTGAGTTCTCTTTTAACTTACATACTTTATATTAACTTTATTCACAAACTGATTTCGACATCAAAATATTTTTTACAAAAACCTCCACTGTCGTCTCTAGCCGAACACCTGACCTCTAGCATGAACAAGGCAGCGAAATATCATCCTTGATGATGTGGCAAGAACAAAATCACTTATGAATATTCATATAGGGTGATACAATGGAAGCGAATTGTGTCTCTTTAAATAGAACATGTGTTTGAATTTTGAATAAACTTTGTGGGAGGAAAGACACTATTTTACTCTTAGTCTGAAATGAGTTTAAGATCCTAAATCGGGCTATACTCATCCATGACATGAGTACCACTTGCCAAGAGTTCTTGTAAAGATATAATAAAAAGTTTCAGTGAGTAATTAATATCTTATATATTGATTTCTTAAATTAAGACACAACTTTTATATGTAATTTCTAAAATTACATTTTTTTTATATAAATTGAAATTATTTGGCAAAGATCAAATTAGGAATAACACTTAATGAGAGTTAATAGAAATCTCAATCTGGGGAAAAAAAAATCTAACTGTTTAATAATTTCCCACTTATAAAATAACGCAGACTCGTGTGTATGAAGCCAATAGAATACATATATCAGTCCTAACGAAAATCCTTCATAAAATAGTAAAGATAAACAACATGAATGAGAGGTGGCTTACTAGCTGAGCATTCTTATTCCTGATCCTTAGCTTGCTAAGGTTGTCAAAATATTCCACCCCATCAAGAGAGATCATATTTTAAAGTTCTCTTCGTTATACTTCTTAGTTCTTGCACGATTCTCAGTAACAATTTAACCCTACTATAGGGGCAAAAGAAAATGAAGCTTGTCTGTTCTAACTTTTTCTGAACAGTTCAAATCTTGTACAATCTTATCACTATCCAAGGAACTATCATTTTCCATCTACACTCTACAGTACCTCAAGATAAAAAGGTATCATTCCACTGGAGTAATAGAATATATAATGCCCCAAGATAACTTATCGACCTTTACACCCTGCGCTGAAACTGTAGAGGAAGAAAGTGGCAAGGCACAAAATTGGGGATCTCTGAATGATCTCAAACAATAGAATTATTACAAACAAAATTAGACAATTATGCCAAAAGGAGGGGGGAGAAAATGAAAAGTCTTTGCTAATAAAGATGACCTTTATAGTGATTAAACAAATTTATTACAAAAAAAAAAATGGTAATAATTCCACAAGGAAAAAGAACCTGACTACCCAATCCCCTATGACATCATTTGAAGGAAAACGGCGGAATATAAAAAGACTTTCCGGCAAAACCTACCTTCAATATTCTGACAGAAGACCATCTGGTAAAACTGGAACCTCTGCTAACAAATTTAATTGGTAACAAGTCAAACTGTGCATATCTGTATAATTAAATAATCCAATTTCTTCTTTCCTTCCTCCTATTAGGTAGCTGTTTTATGTTTGGGAATATACTTTATCTTGGTTCCCTTTTCAGGCTTCGTTCTGGGTTTGGATTTAGTAACTCCTGAGGTTGCAGGCAACCAGCTCTCTGCATTTGCATGAATGTTCCATCTGTCAACATCAGAATATTGACATGCTGCTATTTCAAAATCCTGTATCTCCTCGCACCCAGGAGGTTCAGAGTTGGGGGAAACAACCAATTTCACATGATTTGATGAGATAGCTTCTTTCCATCCTGCATGAGAATTGTTTTATTAGACTAAAATAAATTAAAGACCAAGCCAAACATTTGGTTACAGTGCCAGTAAAACAGAAGAACCATGACAAATGCATGAAGTAGTAAAGCTTACTTTGTGCAAGAAAGGCTTTTGCAGCATGGCTGGATAACCGTAAGCTTCCCAGTTCCACTCTGCTCTCTAGATGGGAGAAATTGTTTTCAAAACCAATATCACTACCATCTACACTGCACAACCTTAAACTACTTGGACCTGACAAGTTTTGATAATCTCCATTTCCATAAACTGCATTAGCTTCTGTCCCACCACAATTAACTGGAAATGGATCTTTAGTGCCATGCCGGCTAACTGGCCTCCAAAGCTTAACTGTTAACCTATTGTTGCCACTCTGGACAAAATCAGGTTTCATTGGCTTATCCTGAGAACTATTCTGCTTGGCCAGATTCTCAACCATGCTGTCCTCTCCAGATGCCACTGCATTACCCTCTGATTGGCTGCAATTGCCAAGAGTAACAGATATAGATCCTATCAAAACTTCATGATTCTTAACTTGGTCTGTTTCTTTCTCTACTATGGCTTCTAAAACCACCCTGTCAATTTCTCGTTTAGGCTTTCGACTCCATACTTTACTACCATTAACTATAGCAGCTGCCCTTTGATCATGATGGGTTCCATATTTCTGAACGACTTCAAACTTTGAAATTGGAGAATTCTGGCTTGCATGCAAACCATTGGCTACAGTCCATTGTGATTTTGGCAGCCCCTGCCGTCTGGCAACTGCTATGTGCCGACGATTATGTCCACGTGCTGACTGTCGTTCAATATTCTGATCAGTGCCGAAATCATACCCTGACTGAGTATCTCCATCTATTCCTTCATTAGTATCAGGGCATTGGAAAGGTACATCTGAAGGAGCATTATCTACAAATGTACCTGGATTATGTGCTTCAAAATCATATGTATCCAAAGATGCTTCTGCTGGTGCTAAAGCATCTATTGTGCTGTCAATGTTCCCTTTAATTTCTGCCTCATCCTCATCCCTTTGTTCCCTTGCCTTATGTTCTTTTTGTCTAAGCTTTTTCTGGCGTTTCCTCTCCAAAATCTCAGCTTGTCTATAAATATAGAGTGGATAATTAAATAGAGTCCTATTATCCATACATGACCAATTTTCAAGAGAGTACATTTTCAGCTGCATCTCTTGTAACTTTTACTAAATGAAAGGTCAAAGTTTAACTTAAAGTAATGTAGCACATGATTTATTTGTAATAGTACATCAGAGGTTACAGAAACCATTAGGAAATTCAAACGAAATCTAAGAAAAATAAAATGAAAATTATTGCAGAGGCATCGTATGATCATATGTCAATTTAAGCGCATTCTAGATGTACTCATAAAACTAGTAGCAGGTAAACTCAGCTAAATTGTTGCATTATGAAGTTCTGTTTGTGCAGATGGACTGGCCAAATTTACTAGAAGTCTAAAACTATGCATAGGAGTTTTGTGCAGTTTGATTATGTCAACTTTTTTAGAACCCTAGTTCCTGCTGACCAATCAATGATTTATTTCTTCTACCTAGGGTTTCTGAGCCGTGCTGATTCATTGTTTAAATGAATTCTCTCATTTCACAAATTAAAAAAAAGGGGGTTTTGTTCAGGCTCCATTCTAAATTCTAAAATTCCATTCAATTAAGATGACTTCCCTGTAAAAGACAATAAATCAAGCATACATAACTAAAGGAGAAGTCAAACTTCAAAAGAGATTTTTTTTTTTCAAAATTAGACTTTTATTGTATTGCTCAAACTCAACCTGGTACCTTTTCTGAGCAGCTTCTTCCTCCTCCACCAGCTGCTTCTGGCACCTCAATGCTTCAGCATCCTTGTCAGCAAGCCATGCCTTCACCTAAGTGAGAAAATTCGTATCATCATGACTATGATTTAAGTTTGGGAAGCCATGCTTTTTGGGTTTGTCATAATACAATCAAGTGTGATGTTTCGTATATTATGTGCAAGTTATGGCGTGACATTCTGTTCCACTGGCACCTTTTCTACAAAATCAAATCATGACATGATATGTACTGGATCCAATTGTCAATTATCAAAAAGAGAAAACATGTTTGAATTGCGTCAGTTTTCAGCATCCCTTGATGCTGAAAAAACTTCCACGTTAATTTTCCCTTTCTACTCTTCTCTTCACTTTTCTCTCTTTTTTGGGTGCATTTGGAAAAGGATATCTATAATCTATGTACATGTATGGAATGGTAAACTCTCAACCCAGGATAGAAGTGTGTACTATAGAGTGTATTTCATCCACTCTTCTGGATACTTCCCATGACAATTATTATGGAAGCAGCATAGCATGATCATGGGTCTAGTGGCACAACTTTCCCTTTGAAAATGACAAAAGGAAGAGTGTGATTATGAGACCTGGTCCTCTATCCAATCATCACCAACAAAAGTTAAGGTTTTGCTAACAAACAAGTGTGAAAGTTAAACCAACGACAAACTTCTCCTCTGTCTTTACCAACTTCACCACTGGATCCTTTCCACACATCATCCTAATTCCTAAGTCTCATCCATTACTTTCCTTTAACCACTGGCCCAAAAGAAGAAGAAAAAAAACCTGCAATGCCAGTATCTGAATCTCATAAATATGAATTTATTCTATATTTCTATTCAATAATAACCTCTGGAACTCTTACAAACTCTAGATCCAAATTAAACATAAATTGTTATTAATATACACCTGAGAGAATTTTATGGCAAGGTTTTGACATAATTCAATATTCCCCTGTAATTTCAAAAATATAAGACAGTGAAACAAAAATTAAATATTACTTACAGATAACCCATAAGATTACACCAGTGCTAACCCCCAACCTTCCCCCAAACAAGAAGAAACACGGTGAAATCTATATAGAAAATGCAAAGAGAACATTTATACCATTAATTAACAATTTAATTATCACGCAAGATTTAACAATATTTCATGTATATTTCTGGGTAGACACATAGTCAACCTTCTAAGGCATTGCATAAGAAACACACCAATTTGAAGCCAAATACCAAAAAGCACCAGATGTGAATATAGAAATTGGGGGAGGGGGTTATATGTAAAAGGAACAGATTTTGAAGTTAAGAAAAACAATTACCAATTTCTGCTCTAGCAAGAAACTTGTACAAGCAACTAGGTTTTTTGGTTCAAGACCAATTTTTCCAGCCTCTCCGTCAAAAACATATCTTTGCATTGACACTGCTGTCCCACATAAACAAGTTTTTTCACTAGCATCGTCAAGGATACTGAACAACTCCTGGGAAGATATAGGAAAACTGGATGGTTTAGATTGAACAATATCCTGCAAACAATTTAGATATACTGCATTAATAAACCAAAGATATGTATTTAACAAAATCTAACAAGAAAAAATTGATAAGTAAGACCATAATATTGCTTACCAAAAGGGCAGTACCAGCCCTCAGATAATACTGTGGAAGTGGAGAAAATCCTTGTTTTCGAACAAGAGTTGTCAGAGCTTTTAAAATTGAAGATCCTGGAACTTCCTAGAAAGCATTGTCAATGAGGAAAAACAAGATATTTAGATTAATTTATGGAAAAAAAAAAGGAAAAGCGAAAAACAATAAGAGCTGAAAAGAAGAGAAACCAAAAGATATGTGTCGTGTCTGTGTATCTGCAGTTCTATTTCTCATCCATCTCACATAGGATACATACTGGCCTCTTCAGCCAACTTAGATAGGAGTGTTTGGACCTTGGAGTCTTCTGGTGTTTTCTCTTGCAAATCTTTCTTTCAATTCCTAACTCACACTCCTAATCTTCAAAGATTCAGTTTTCATAAACCTATTTGGAAATCCAAGGCTCCCTCTAAGGCCAAGTCTTTTGTTCGGACAGCAGAACATAACAGGATTTGTACAAACAACTTGCTGCAAATTCGTAGACCCCACACTACTTTTTTTCCTTATATGTGTGTTATATGCAGATCTAGCTCAAATACAGTAGGCCACTTATTCTTGCACTGTAAGGTGACTACTTCCCTTAGAACAACCCTTCCAGGGTTATGGGGAGCACTGTGTGTGCCTAATAGAGCAATTTTTTTTGGGTACATTACAAAGGTTTTGGTAAGAACTAAGGAGACTACAATTTTATAGCAGTGTGCAATTTATGCAGCACTTTGGTGTGTGTGGTTGGAACTGAATACTCATATAATCTTTAAAGGTGTTTCTTAGTCCCCATTTTTTTATATGAAATCAAGCTAGTTTTTGCCTTCTCTTTTGCTCATGCCTGTTTGAAGGGTGCTGCTAGCTCGGTGCAGAGATTGGGCAGCCTTGCTGACTCTTGGTTTAGTCCTTTTCTTTCCTGTACTTGTTGGTATTTAGTCTTTAGTTTTGGAGGATTTCTTATCCCCCCCCCCTGCCTTTTACTTGAACTTTTTCCTTTATATCTAATAAAATTTCTTCTTCTAAAAAGTAAAAATAACAATTTAAGAAGTATATACTTAAGAATATTTCTAGGCAAAACAAAAGTATGGAGAAGAGGTTGTAAAATTCACATTCACATCGTTTGCAAAGGAACCTATTACCTTCCAAACACACTTTGGGGGGGGGGGGGGGGGGATTTTCTAAGCCAATTAGAAAGAACATTAAGAAAATACAGCTCATAAAACTATAACATAAATGAAGGGTGTGGAAGAAGAAGTATGCTCAGCAAAGTACTAAATGTACAAGAGATGTGGAAAAAAAAAAAAGCATATTTATGGCAGACTTTCAAGACTTCAGACCCTTAAACTATGACAAGCCAACTAGCACTTGTCTTAATTAAGGTGAGCGTGTGAACAAGTAGATTGGAGATGTGAGGTTTACTTTCACTCCACCACCCCCCCCCCAAAAACAAAATTTCTTCTCTTCCAACCATAACCAAATATATTTGACATATCACCGGTATGCATGCAAGGCGATTAACATTAAAATAACTTCATGTTGAAATAACTTATTCATGTAAGGAGAAAGAAGATTTTACCTCCAGCATCACATTTTTGAATGATACAACTTCCTTTGCCTCTTCTACAGAGAGCTACACAAATTATGAATAAAATCAACACATCAAAGCAAGTTGT
The DNA here is from genome assembly GCA_029884605.1 of Ormosia emarginata. NCBI lineage: Eukaryota > Viridiplantae > Streptophyta > Magnoliopsida > Fabales > Fabaceae > Ormosia > Ormosia emarginata. Next base: position 23,428,998 of record JAQQTP010000085.1, read on the forward strand.
ATTCTTCATAGAAGTAAAATTCACAATGATGAAAGATTACCTTATCCCAATATGCTCCTAAAAGATCCCTATTTTTTGTCGAATCCTGCAATGTGTAAACAGCATCAGGAAAAAATTGAGGATGACAAGGAAACGCAACAAACAAGCTGTTATCTAGGTATATTCATAGAAATCCCGGAAAGAATTCCAGTATAGTAGTATTATTTAATGAAAAAGATGAGCTACTAGAGCTCTTACAGCAAGGGAAAGATAACCAGAGCCTAGAGCTCCTATTCCAGAGAGATACTCTCCTAACTGTCTTAATACCAAATGCATAAATGAATCTCCTATTCCCTTCCAGACCTATTAAGGCATGATGCTAACCGAATTCCCCCCTACAAATGCGGTAACCATATGCCAGGTCACTAACTAATTCTCTCTCTCCTTTGGACCCACTTGCTTCCTTCTAGAATATACCCTCCATATGATGGGCTTCTTTGGATTCATGTCCAACACTTGATCCAATTCCTGCCCCCCACTATCAACACTGGACCCGAGGGTCCTATCACTGCCTCCTCCTGGAAAATCAGCCTTGTCCTAAAGGCTAAAATGAGGAAACTGACTTTTGAGAACAAGATCATCTTCCCAAGTTGTGTCTTCAACAGCTCTGCCTCTCCACTTGACCAACCATTGGTTAACTGTTCTTCCAGCAACATGAACCTCCCTACTAGCCAATACACTTTCTGGTTCTTCAGCCTCATTCCACTCTACCTCCATGCCTTCGGGTAAAGTAGCTTCAGCAGAATAGTCTCCAATTGCCTTTTTAAGTTGAGAAGCATGAAATATCGGATGAATTCTAGATGACTCTAGCAGTTTGAGTTTGTAATAAATTGCTCCCAGCTTTTCCAGAATTGGGAATGGACCAAAATATCTGGGAGCTAGCTTTTAGTTGATCCTTTTGGCCACTGTTTGCTGTCTATGGGGTCTGAGCTTGAGGAAAACCCACTCCCCCACTGAGAATTCCTGATCCTTCCTCTTACTATTGGCATATTTCTTCATTTGTTCTTGTGCCTTGGTTAAATGATGTTTTAATTGCCTCAAGGCCTCATCACGATCTAACAACTCTGATGCTACCGCTTCCATCTTAGTCTCTCCTTGTAAAAAACGCACCAAAGTGGGTGGCTTCCTCCCATACACTACCTCAAATGGAGTGGTTCCAGTTGACACATGGAAGGTGGTGTTGTACCACAATTCAGCCCAAGGGACCCAGTAAGACCAGTTCCTAGGTTGTTCTGCTGCGAAACATCGCAAATAGGACTCCAAGCACCGATTAACAACCTCGGTTTGTCCATCCGTTTCCGGGTGATATGAAGAACTCATTTTGAGCATAGTCCCTTGTAGTCGAAATAATTCCTTCCAAAAGAGGCTAATAAAAAGGGGATCGCGATCACTAACCATAGTTTGTGGCACTCCATGTAGACGCACTATTTCCTTGGCAAACAGCTCCGCGATTTTCCTAGCTGTATAGGGATGCTTCAGGGGTATAAAGTGTCCATATTTGGAAAGCCGGTCAACCACCACTAGTATTGCCTCAAACCCTTTCGACTTAGGTAGACCTGTAATGAAGTCTAGGGAGATATCTTCCCAAATCTGATTTGGGATTGGCAATGGTTGTAACAAGCCAGAAGGGGAGGATGCCGAATACTTTTGTCTTTGACACACGTCACAGCTTCTCACAAAGTCTTGGATGGTCTTCTTCATTCCCAGCCAATACAAGTTTCCAGCCACCCTTCTATAAGTTCTCAGAAATCCAGAATAGCCCCCTGCGGGGGATGAGTGGAATTCCTTTAAGAGTAGGGGTATGTAGGATTAAGTTAAGGAGATGACCAACCTGTTTTTGTAGAGTAAAATTCCATGTTTCCAACAAAAACCAGGTCTGGACCCGGATTCACGTACCAATTCAGCAATGACTTGTTTCAAAAAAATATCATTTTGCATTTCTTACTGCACCTGCTGATCTTGCAACCAAATAGGGGAAGAGACATAAACTCTTAATTCCCCTTCCTCATAGATTCTGGACAAGGCATCGGCGGCTTTATTTTTGGGCCCGGGTTTCTAGACTACATCAAAATAATAGCCCAAAAGTTTGGCTATCTAACTCTGCTGATCTGCTGTGGTGATCCTCTGTTGTAGCAGGTGACGGAGATTTTTTTTATCCGAATAGACCACGAAATTTCTCCCCAATAAATATGGTCGCCAATGCTGGACAGCCAACACCAAAGTCATTAATTCCTGCAGGATTAACGAGTGTCTCCACAAACCAACACGAGTCTTTTCAGCGTGCTTTGTCCTCACTTACACGCATTCTAGGAAACTTCCCAGGAGGTCACCCATCCCACAATTGCTCCAGGTCAAGCACACTTAACCATGGAGTTCTTATGTTCTAGGCTCCCGAAAAGAAGTTGCAACTTGTTGATATGGCTATGCCTAATCAATTCCTTTAAGTCATCCTCAACTATGCAGTCCCATACCTGCACAATCTCTGAATCCCTCTCATTTCGGTGCGTATTCAATTCATTCATGGGACCCTTCGCCTAGAAGCATGCCAGGAGCCGCTCCTTGTACATGCTTCTCATGCACCGGCGTCCACTCCCCGCCCTCATCAACCCCGGGACACCACAGATTTGGCCAGGTTATTCTCGGAGAGTGCTTTGCTGAAAAAAGCTATTGGCTTCCCCTTTTGCATTAAAACCGCCCCAACACTTCTACCGGAAGCATCACACTCTATTTCGAAGGACTGCGAAAAATTGGGTAATGTCAACACCGGAGAGGTGGTCATTACTCTCTTTAATTCTTCGAATGCCTTAAGTGCCCCAGGTCCCCAATGGAATCCTTCCTTCTTGGTCAGCTCAGTAAGAGGTTTTGCGATCTTACCATAACCCGCAATGAACTTCCGGTAGTAGCCTGTGAGTCCCAAGAACCCCCTTACTCCTTTGACATTGTGAGGAATCGGCCATTCAAGGACACTTTTTACTTTTGCAGGATCCACTGCCACTCCCAACCCAGAGATGATATGGCCCAAATATTCCACCTGACGACTGCCAAAACTACACTTCTTTTCATTAGCCACGAAGTGATTTTTTTGTAATATCTCGAGAACCCAAGAAAGATGGACTAGGTGAGTCGCCCAATTAGCACTGTATACTAAGATGTCATCGAAGAACACAAGCACAAATTTTCGGAGATATGGTTTGAAGATTTGATTCATGGTGGACTGGAAGGTTGCCGGAGCATTAGTCAATCTGAATGGCATAACCAAGTACTCGTAGTGTCCTTCATGTGTCCGGAACGCTGTCTTGTGAACATCCTCCTTCTTAACTCGGATTTGATGATAACTTGACTTGAGATCCAGCTTTGAAAAATACGATGCTCCATGTAATTCATCTAAGAGCTCATCCACCACCGGTATTGGATACTTATCGGGCACAATCACCTTATTGAGTTCTCTATAGTCAACACACATACGCCATGATGAGTCTTTTTTCTTCACCAATATCACTGGACTGGAAAAAGCACTGGAGCTATGCTTGATAATTCCCTGCCTTAGCATATCCTGCACTTGCTTGTCAATCTCATCTTTATGATGATGAGGATATCTATAAGGGCGAACACTTACAGGGTCGGCTCCTTTCTGTAATACAATTGAATGGGCGGTGTCTCTTTCCGGGGGCAGACTTGTTGTCTCCTTAAAAACTTCAGAGAATCGGGTTAGCAATTGTTGAAGCTCTGTTTGTTGCAGAGGTAAGAGTCCTTGTTCTGGTACAACCTCAGCTTCGCCGTTTACCCCTTCCAAAAGACTATGAAGTGAGACTGGTTCCCGCTGATATTGCCAACTTCTCTTGGCTTGACCCTGTAACTCCATTGTCTTTCCTTCCCATTGGAAACTCATGGTCATATCCTTCCAATCCATCACAATCTTCCCCAATTTTAGTAACCACGCCACTCTGAGAATCATGTCGATACCACCCAAATCCAGTACATACACATCAACCGTGGCTGTAAACTTCCCGAATTGGAGTTTCAGCTCAGAGCACTTCCCTGTCGTGGTCACCCGGTGGCCATCACCTAACCGAATACCCATCACCCGGGTCGGAGACACTGTCATCCCTAACGCCACTGTGACTTGTGGCGAAATGAAGTTGTGGCTTGCCCCACTATCTACAAGGACCAGAATCGAGACTCCTTGCAATTTGCCCTCCAACCGCATGGTTGTTATTTCGGCCACCGTTGGCTCAGTGAAACCGAAAAGTCCCATGGTCTTGCAATCAAGCGTCGCCTCCTCTGTCTCTTCATCCACCTCGATGGCAATAATCTCCCCTTCTTCGTTCACCGTCTCTTCATCCCCCAAAATCAAGAGTCGCAGCTGCTTCTCGGAACACTGATGTAAGGGATGGTACCGATCCCCACATCGGAAACACAGGCCCCGCGCTTTGCGATCCATGAGCTCCGAGTATGGGAGATGCTTGATTCCCCGATTCCTTTCGCCATTCCCTTTTCCTCCCTTTTCGCAATGAGGTCGATTAGGAATAGCTGGGGAAGCTCCTCGAGTTTGGGCGCCTCCTGATGGCCCAAACCCCTGGTTTGTTCGAATTGGGCCTAAGTGGTGGGTTGGCCCAATATGGTTTCTCCCATTGGGCCCCTATTCCTGCTCCCTGCTTCCAGTACCTCCTCTAAAATGTCTTGATGAACTCTCCATTCCACGCATCTCCATCTCTATGTCACGGGCCAATTTCATCGCCTGGGCTCTATTACGAGGGTTAAATGTTTGAACCCTTAGGCGTAACTCCTAGCGAAGTCCCCCCATAAAGTATCCCAAATATTGCTCCTCTGGAAGACGACCAATTTGTGATGAAATATACTCAAAGTCAGCGATGTATTCTTCTACATTTCCAGTTTGTTGAAGGTCAGTCAGCTCTTCGAATGGATTATCATTCCTCCTTCCCCCATACCTTTCGATCAGAGCTTGCTTCAGCTTAGGCCACGTCAAGTCATCTTCGGTTTCATTCAACAAGTTAAACCAGTGGATGGTGGATCCCTCCATACTCAGCTTTGCCAATTTCACCTTAACCTCCTCAGATGACTCTTGCACCTCGCAATAAGTCTCCGCCCGTGTTATCCATCCCACTGGGTCGGTTCCATCAAATGAGGGTAGCTCTACCTTCTTAGCCGCCATTCGATACTCTGCCAAAGAGTCTACGTTGGAGAATGAAGCACCTCCTCCACCACTGTCTTCTTCCCCTGTAGAACGACGACCCAGCAGTCTCGCCGTCTCTGACAACATAGCTTGGCGAAACTCAGTCAAGGATTGCCTGACTGAATCCTCCAGCGTAGTCATCCTAGCCTCCAACGCTTCTACTCTGTCGACCATCTTCGTTGGCATGGACAATCCTGACAGCACCGGTTCCCTCCTCGACTATCCGGCAGGTCAGACCAATGATAGAAATCCCGAAAAGAATTCCGGTATAGTAGTATTATTTAATGAAAAAGATGAGCTACTAGAGCTCTTACAGCAAGGGAAAGATAACCAAAGCCTAGAGCTCCTATTCCACAGAGATACTCTCCTAACTGTCTTAATACCAAAATGCATGAATGAATCTCCTATTCCCTTCCAGACCTATTAAGGCATGATGCTAACCGAATTCCCCCCTACAAATGCAGTAACCATATGCCAGGTCACTAACTAATTCTCTCTCTCCTTTGGACCCACTTGCTTCCTTCTAGAATATACCCTCCATATGATGGGCTTCTTTGGATTCATGTCCAACAATTGATCCAATTCCTGCCCCCCACTATCAACACTGGACCCGAGGGTCCTATCATATATCATGAAGAAAATGCATGAACTAAGAGCAATAATGCGATAAAAAACTTGATTATATTTATACGATCTAAAGAAAACCTTAGCAAGCTTCTTCAACCGGTGATGTACACGTATATGTCTTCTATAGTTAATGGGGGAGCAAAACTCTCGAGAGCACTTGTCACACTTCTGCAACTGAACCTTCAGAGGAGAGAGCAAAGGCCACCCTGGAAGTTCTGTCAAATAAGTGAAAAGTTATATCAGAATAAGCGGCTTTGCACTAGTAAAATTTCCTTATGATACACTGTACATAATGAAGATTTTAGAGTTCTGCTTTATTTTATTTTTTTTAATTTTACTGTTTCAGGCAGGCTACATATATCACATGGTTAACACGTGCTTTAATTCAATTAACATCCAATGTATACAAATTGACATTACCTAAATGCTATTGAAAATGAACCTCCAAAAACATAAATATTTGAACAAGAAAAATAATTGTTAACACCTTGCTGATCTAAAGCATGAAGTAACTGAATCCACTGTACAGGGCTGTCACCGGCCCTTGGAAAAGAAAGGAAGGGTTCTTTGCCAATAGCTTGTCTGATTATGGTATCTATTCTGTCTTCTGTTTTCATGACATCTGGAGTGCCAGAGGCCTTGAGTTTTGCAACTGGCATGTATTCACACAAAAGCTTGCCAAGCAACTTTAAAAGACTCCACTGCATGAAGTATAAAATAATAAATGTAAAAATGGGGCTAAAAGTAATACCACGAGGAAAGAACATGGAAGATTGCTCATTTGAAAAATATGAATTTCAAGAGAACAAGTGAAAATTGTCGAGACACAGATAAAGTGGAAAAAAAAGACATGACGCTTTTGCTTGTTCTGTTACTTGGCTTTGCCCTGATTATACCCAAAAAAAAAGACACAATGCTGCAAATTGCTAGATTGATGCCAGAGTAATAACACAATTGCACTCCCTAAATGTATCCTTAGAAACTAACAGAAACACGGGAGTAGCACAATTCTTGTCCTGTTCCTCTTTCTCTCCCGAGACCTAACCCTTGGTTGAAAAGTTAAAAACTAATGCCCACATCAGACTATATAGCACGAGTCCTAAATATCATGGTGCATCATATGAGATGGTCAATATGCAATACACGAAACAAACACGATCTCGTCCATTCATCTATCATAAGTATCACACCCTTCATAACAATTTGGGCTTTGCCAAATATTGGAAAATAAATTGCAACTTAAAATCTAGTTGTCAATCCAAGTACCAGAAAAATAGTCCATTGCTACCTAAATAATTTATTATGCTCATGAATTACTTTAATTATAACACTAAAAATGCATTGCCTGTGAAATCCAGCAGACCATGGCAGGTCATGACTCTGTGTGTAAACTTCGATTAAGAGATAGATCTCCCAGTATAGGAAACAATGAAATGCAGAAGACTTAAAGTCCGACAATAGTGACAAGTAGAACTTCAACCCAAAATGCATCTACCTCTCCAAGACTTTGAAAGGGCTTCCTGAGCTATTATCAACCACAACTACTGAATATACAAACTAAAACATAGATACAAAGAAATTTAAGTAGGGTTAACACAAACAAAGGGCCACCACAACTGCCCAATTGTAAAAGTTGGGTGGGATAGCTAGTCCGTTTTAGAATAACTTAAGCTTATTTACAAGAATCAAAACAAGGTAAACTACCACAAAAACAAACTTCGGCAATACTCGGACAGAATGAGTAAAGGAAAGGAATTAAGTACGGATCTTATTTTTCCTTCTCCACGTTTACAAATCCTATGCACCATGATAGCATAGCAACAATTTAAACATGTAAATTAGTGCACCAGCTATTTCAATTGCACAATTGCAAAAACGACATCCCCCAGAACCAATAACACTACAATGACACTTATTAGCAAGCTAATTCATTTACCCAGTTCAAAGCACACACTGGTTAAGTATTATTCACTTCTGCATTATTAGATTTAATTTTTTTAAAAAAAAAAAAGTGCCACATGCCATATAAAATTAAACACTGATATATTTGGATATTTAGTAAGTGATGGAATGGAATGGAATGGGATGGGATAGGATGGGATGGAATGGGAAAAAAGTACCATTCCATTGTTTGGATATTTTAGGATGGAATGGAGTAAAGTTACCATTCCATTGTTTGGGAAGTAGATGATTTTTGGTGGGATGGGATGATATTCATACTAAAAAAGATGATTCTATCCCATACCCCCCAAATTGGGAGGAAAAAAATTGATGGTTTCTGGTCGGGTGGGATGGATTCCATCCCACCCACTCCCATCTCATTCCATCTTTTTTTAACATAACCAAACAATGGAACATATCTCTATCACATTCCATTCCATTCCACTCAATACCACCAATCCAAACGAACCCTAATTACAACATATTGATATAGACACTGCACATTAATCACTGCTGTGGTTTCCCATCAGGAAAAAGAAAAAGAAAAAAGAAAGAAAGAAAAGGAAATGTAAAACGGTCGAAGTTCAGACTCTTCGATTCTCCATTGATTCACACAACCAATAAAACATAACCTTATGAATTAAACTATGATTCACTGAGCCAAACACAGTAAACACAATCTTTCACAATCGAAAAAAAAAAACAAAACAAAAAAGCTACCTCATATTCAAGCTCCTCTTTCATCCAACAATCAAAACACTGAAACTTATTTTTTTTCCAAAAAATAAAAGAAAACGAGAAAGGAAAACAGGATTCGGAGAACGGGATCTGTGATGGAGTTGGAGAAAGTTGAGTAGAGTGATAGTGTGAATCACGTACCGGATGGAAATGAGGAGGAAGAGATCGCCCGGAGAAGAAGGAGAATCTCGGAAGATCGGAGGAATGAGAAGCGGACGGCAGCGAAGGGAAGAGAGAGCGTTTGGCGGGAAGGAAAATTGGCGAGAAAAGATGAGAAAGCGATCGGCGAAGGAGGCCCGAGGGAGTAAGAGAAAAAGAAAATATATATATGATTATGGAATATGAATGTCAAGGAAAAAATGATGATGTGTACGGGAGAGTGAGGTGTGAAAATAATATGAATGAATCTACAAAGCACATGATAGCAGACACGACACGAATATAGATATAAATATAGAGATATATCATATTTAAAATTATAAAATATGAATACAGTATATATATATAATTATAAAATTTAAGAAAAAATTTATAATTTATTAATATTATTTTTATAAGTTTAGAGATTTATAATATTTTAATTCATATTATATATGTTAATATTTATTACTTAATAAGTCTCTTTTAAAAAATATAAACATAATTTTTATTAACATATTTTAAAAAATCTCTTAAATTAATTTTTTCTAATAACTAATTATGTATAAATACATATACATAAAAAAATTAACTAGAGAGAATATTTGTGTGAGATAAGCTTCAGTGATGACGAAGTTGACAGCTTGGTACGAGCAGAACGAGAAGGAGTAGGTAAAAATAGTAGTGTGTGAAAAGATAAAACTTAAAAGTCAATAGTGACGTATGAAAAGATAAAATTTAAAATACTGGTATATGAAAAGAGTGACTTGGGATGTCAGTTATGTCATTGGACTTGAGTGGATTACGGGCTTACTAATTGAACGTTAGTCATGGAAACTATTTTTAAAAAAAAAATATTAATGGGTCGTATCCAAGTTGTGTCCTACTTATATCCAAGTGTGTCCAAGAAGTGTTCCAAGAAGTGTTTGAGCGTGTCCGAGACATGTCCAAATTAAAAAAAATAATATTTTAATGGGATATATTCAGATACATAAGATACGTGTATCGTATGATTGTCTTTATGTGTTCGACACGCGAACACGTCTCATAATTAGTGTATCCGTACTTCGTAGATATGAACTCATTATTTGTACATTCGTTTTTCACATCCACATTCATATATGATTTTTTGAATTGATTATGTAGTAATTTTTTATTTTATATAATAAATTGAGATTATAATTTATTAGATTTTATATAAATATTATTATTTATTTTAAAAGTATTTATTACTTATTAAGATATGTTTTTAATATAATTTAATAATGTGGTAATTAATGAAGTTATAAGTGGCTGTCTTTATAACTTATGTGGTAATTTTTGTATTCTTTTTAACTTAATTTAATTAGAGTTTACCATATTTAATATAAAAATTATCATTTATTTTAGAGATGTTCAGTATATGTTATGAATATCAAAAGAGAATATATAAAAATATTTTTAAAATAATATACAAGCTCGCGAATAGACAAGATAATTAATTAATGGTAGCAATAGGTCTAATATTATGTTTGGGATGGAGGAATTGAATATCATTCTACATTTAATCTTGAAGCTGGTGGATTCCCACGTTTGTTAATAAAAGTAAATATAAAATGATATTCTTATTTTAAATATTATTTTATAAATTTGTAGAATTTCATTCATCCAAAAAAATGAAAGAATAAGATTTCATATTTTTGTGAAAAATAATTTCACATTTTTTACTTAATATACTCTTGTTTAATTTATAAATTGACAATTATTATTCTTCAATAATTTATTTAACATTAACTTATTTAACTTCATCTAACATAAATCTAATCTTCAAATTTCTTGCAGGGTATGAAGGAGACTATAAAAGTTTTTACTCTTGCCTAAAAGAGAAAAATAATATCATGTTTTTTGTTGTAAAAAAATAATTTTAAACATTATTTCAGAAAATGCAAATTATATATATATATATATATATATATAGGAAGAAAAAAATAATTTTATTTTTATTTTTATTAAGAATAATTATGTCATTTATATCAATTTAAATTTTATTTTATATTATATCTTATACACTAAACTATAAAATTGTTTTTCAATTCATATTATATCACATCATATCAAACTGTAAAATTAGAATATAATTCTAATTTTTCAATTTTCATTTCTATTTATATTCTTATCCATATAATTATATTAATTACACCAAAGATAGCCTAAAAGTTTTTACTTTTAGCCAAAAAAAGTTATAAATTAATTAAAATTAAAAATTAATTAACTAAATAAACTTTCTTTTAATTTTTAGCTGAAAAGAAAATTTATTAATTATGAAGGTTAGCCTTTAACAACGATATAATAGAATCAGCACATTACATTACTCCACTGTTTGGCGTATTGGACGAGGGATCCCCTACCATATTATACATCTCAAGAACATAACTACATTGAAACCTATCAAACCCTAATGCAAAAAGAAAAATATCTTTTAAGAAACGAACCATTATATGAATAATCAACTAATCCTTGCATAATACATTCTTAAACGTTGCTTGCATTGCCTTCGAAATGATGTTTCGAAGAATTAACTAATTAAACTTTCTTTTATATATATATATATATATGAGTCATATTTAGTGAGAAGAGTTTTTATTGTGAGAGGGTGAGAGAAGTAAATCTTGACTATACAACCATACATTGATGGTCAAATTAAAAGTTATTTAAAAAGGTCGTGACTACTTAAAAAGTCGCGTCGCATTTATGTTCTAATCTTAATCATTCATAAAAGATCCGATGGTCGATATGTCTTTCTCTCATATATATATATATATATATATATATATATATATATATATATATATATATATATATATATATATATATATATATATATATATTCAGGTTAAGGTATAAGATTAATCCTTTCAAACACATAATAATATGGTAATACGGTTAGACTTTCTCCACAGCTAGTCTCTCTAAAATTCGAACTTTTATCTTATCTTAAAAGTGCTAATTTCTTACTATTGTGCTTAATTCCTTGCATTTTTGTCTAATTTTTTTCGTTAAATGTAAATAAATATTTGAATTTTGTCTAATACATTTTTTTTTACCAAATACGATATTATCTGTGTTTTCTTTGTGAAACTACAAAATATTCTCATAAATTTGAATCATTTAAACCGTCTAAAAAAGATATTACCTACTTTTAATAATCAATAAATTACTTAAATAAAAGAAATTTAATAGATGGAATGTAATTGTAAAGGGAAAGACAATTGGCTTTAATACTAATAAATAATATATTTTTTGTATGAGTCAATATTTATTAGCTAATTAATAATTTTTAATGATGAAGATCTCAATGGATGTGTAACTCCCTTACTATATTAATGTCTGATAACAAAATTTCTAATCAAGGGTATTAATCTTAATTTCTTTAATCATTGTCAAAATATTAATATTAGTGGATTAATTCCATAAAAATTTCAAAGTTTGCTAAATAGAGTTTCAGAATTTCAAAATTTGAAAAGAAATCCGTTGAAATCTAAAAATTTCTTTCTAATCAAAATACAAAGTAGAGTAAAATTAGAAAACTTTACAAATCGATGACTATATTTTACAGCAACTAAATTTTTTATATAGATCGAAATCGAAGAAAAAGATAAAAGTTGAAGAGACAAAAATCGAAGCAGAGTTCAAAATCAAAGGAGAGATCAAGATTGAAGAACTGGAATTAAAGCTGACTAACATCGAAAATCTCATAACAGTAATTGAAATCGAGACAATAGTAATTAAAGAAGCAACATAAGTGCTAATTAATAATATCAGCAACATAATCTTGATTTTATTTACATATATCAGAGTCAATACTTAGCCAAAAATGTAAATATTTCTAATAACTCCAATATACAAATATTTTCCCTCCTTTGGATTTAGAATCCATACATGATCGATGATAATCATAATGCATTTTGTGCTAATTTGAAAACACCATAAACAAACTGAGAATTGAAAATTCTCAGTATGAAATGAACAGTTATAAAAATGTTTAAAAACACATGGTAAGTGTTACGATCGGGATCACGACAGAATAACGACTTAAATTAAAGAATTTAAGGAGTCGTCACTAATTTTATTTTTATTAGGAAAAATTGAAAAAACTAAAAAAATGGTCTATGTTCAAAAACTCAAGTTCAAAAGTCTAATTATGCACATGGAAGGGTGGATACTTAACCCCACAATACCCCTATTGCATTCGCTCTAAGACGATTACCTTAAATCAGTTGTGCAAATTTTTATAACTCTTAAAAATATTTATTTTACTTATTTATTAAAAAAACTAAACAAACAAATAAATTATGAAAATTTAATTTTGACTTGACAGAATTGAGATTCTGCTCCTACGTATCATCGGATGCAATGAGGAATACAAAGTCACATCGTTTTTTTTTTTAAACTTGTGGGTTGATCATTTTTAATTTTAAAAAGATTTATTTTTATTTTTAAGAAATCATTTGATTTTTTTTTTGTTTTAGAAAAAAGAATCATCAAACTGTCACAACTCAAATGATTTTAAAGCTGCAAGATTAACAAGTTGTCACAACTTAGTTAATCATATTTTATTCTTTCTCAACAAGACTCAAATATTTTGTTTTATGTATTGTTTTTAAAAAATGAATCATCAAGCTGTCACAATTTATATGATTATTAAAATTATAGAATTAATAAGCTCTCACAGCTTAATTAATCTCATTTTATTCTCTTAAAAAAGGGTTCAATTAGTTTTTATATATTTTTTATTTTTTTTAAACAAAACTTGGCCCAAATTATTTAACTAATTTATCATGTTAGAATTCTTTTGCTCTTTTTTATTTTTCTTTTTTAGCCCGTCCGAATTCTTCTTAATATTTCTTTTTTTTTTTTACTTTTTCTTAACAGAACTTTTTGACACCAAACAACTAATTAAAAATACAAAAAAATAAACAAAATAAACAAAATAAACAATAAACAAATGAATAAAGGAAGAGACTTTTAGTCTTAGAGAAAAACGAAAACCAGGAAACAAATGGGGGCTTTTCGGTTTGCTTTGGACGGCGACGGAGGTGATGTCCGGTGGGTGGTGCGGTTCGACGGTTGCAGCTGTAGAGGTGGGCGATGGTGAGGTCGATTCGGGATCGGGACGTCGAGCAGGTGGAGTTGGTTCGTGCAGAAGCTGGGTCTCGGATCTGGTGGAGTTGGTTCGACGGGTCGGAGCCGATTGGGGTCGCGTCTCACAGTCGGAATGACGGTAAAGCGACACAGCTGGACGATAGGGTTCTGGGCGGTCCGCAACGCGCGGTGTTGTGCAAACGAACAACGACCGTGGAGCAGTTCACATCGGCTGTACGACTGGAACGAGGTGCGGCTTGGATCTGAGCCAAGGTGGGACAAGTGCAGCGGCGACGGACGGCGATCTCGGCAACAGGGTCCTGGTGCGGGTCAGTCAGACTGCGGTCTCGGTTTTGGCTGTTTGAGGTGTTGTTTCCCTTTTTTTTTAAGGTTGTTTAAAGGTTTAGATGAAGGTTGGTGGGTTAGATTGGTTGCTAATGGTGGCTTGGTAGCGGAAGGTTGAAGATGAGGGTTGATATGGTGATGGGAAAAGATTAAGGAGGTGGTGGTGAGTGACGTGAGTTGACTCGGTTTTGGGTTGTTGTGAGTTGCTTGTGGTGGTGGGTTAAAAGAATGGAGGTGGTGGTTTGAGAGTGGAGGTTTGGGTGAATAGGTTGTAGTAGTGGGAGAGGGTGATTCAAGTTATTGGGTTGAAGAAGATGAAAAATAGTGTATGTAGGTGAAGGTGGAAGATGATGAATCCTCTGTGGGAAGAAGGAGGAAGATGATGAAATAGTGAAAATGCTTCCCCGAAAATCCTCAAGATGCTCTCTGTTTTTTTTTTCTGAAAATCCCCCAATGTTTGCAAAACCCTTTCTTTTTTCTCCGGTTGTTCACGTTTTATCCTCCTTGTAAGCAGAGGAAAATCTGCAACCCCCATCTCCATAACATCAGCTTAGGTAGGGTGGCTGCTGTAGTTGTAGGTGCCTTCCATTTCCATGTATATTCCTTTAGGTTGTCAACTTCTCATGCTTGTTATATTTGCGATCTTACCATTTTTGGGCTGCATTGAGCCTTGCATTTTGCTGGCTTGCAGCAGATGTGACTAATGGAGTGCTGGTTGCATTTCAACTAATAATTGAAATATTTAGGATAAAAGCTGTTGTAAATCAATCGAGAATGGGCTAAGAGATGCTTAGAGGATCTGGTCAAGAATGTGTACAATCATTAATTTTTTTATTTTTTTATTTGACTCAGACAAAATTGAGTGTTCACAGTAAGTTTCAACTGTATAATGTACACAGAAAACTTCATGACAACCCAAGTATGACAAGAACACATCATTCCAGCATAACAGAATAAATACAAAATAAATCATGCAATACAACCTTTATATTAACATTAGAAAATTCCTCAAATATCATCAAACAAGTATCAATTATCAACAATATCAGCAAGCAAGTTCATCATCACAAAAAATCCACCTCTTACTTTAGTTTTTCTTTCCATGTCTATTTGTCTCACATTTTATTCGAAGACCTTCAATTCCATAGGAAATTCATCATATCTCTGGTGTTACTTTAACATCGTGACAACAAAGTCAGACATACCTACACTAACCAGACAGGTAACATAAAAGAAAATTCATCTCTCTGTCTCGCAACGGTTATGTGCAAACTTTTTCATGAATTCCTTGCTTGTCATCACAGACAAGTATAAGCAATACAAATCACTAATGTATCACAAATAAATTCATCATATGCAAGTTTATAAATAAATCATGGCAATAAAATAAAATATACAAAACTTAGAATTATTAAATTTAAATGTCAATTCTTCAAGAGACCAACTATGATTTAAAATTAATTTAAAAGTTCTTTTAAAAGTCCATATCATAGTTCGTAGTTATCTAGTTCTCATCATAATCCATAATTTGTCAAATTCTCATCATGGTCCATAGTTTATCCTGATCCTGATAGTACATTTTTTTGCACAAAAGTCTTTTTGTTGCAAATGTCAAAATAAATGTGATAAAATTATTCTCAAGCCAAGGTAAATATAAGTTAGAATAAATGTCATAAAATTACTCTTAAGCCAAGATAAATATAAGAAAGTTCATATAAATCAAGTACATGTATTTATTACCTAATATAATTAAAAATATTTATTTAACATAAGTCTTAAGTAATATTTTAATTTATTATCTTGATCTCCTAAAAAAGTCAATATTTAAATTATAATAATTTTAAATTTTATCAAATATCATAAACATCTCAAAATCAAACAAATATTAAATATTCATAATATTACACATGTATAATAAATTTAATAAAAATAATAATACACATAAAATATTAAAATAATAAATTAACTAATAAAATATATAAATATATTAAAAGTTACAATTTTAAGTATGTTGTTTATTTCATGCCCAGTCTCTGAATTTGAAGAAAACTAAAGAAGAAACTCTTGAGCTCCTTCTAAGAGACACTTATTTGCCTGAGTGACATTAGGGTATTAGTAGATTTTGGTTCCTTGGGTGGATCATTAATAAAGTAGGCAAATTTTCTGGAATAGTCTAAAATAATATTATTAGTAAATAATCAGTCCATTCCAATTTTGATATCAATACTAATCAAAGTCAAACAAATAAGGTTCAAAGTGAAAACTTTTCCCTCAATTAAAATAATATATTTTAAACAAACTTAAGAAGTAAAAACTTTTCCCTTTGTGAGAGTTGAAACTAACAGATCATAAGATAAGGAAATTATAGACAAATTCAATTTCTTCACACAATCAATAGATATAAATGAATGTGTAGCTCCTAAATCAAACAATGCAATTAAGAGAGTAATTTGGAAAACTCTTCAAATTTGACCACATATTGTTCTATAATCATGTTTTTCCAGTCTAAGTGTGTGTTTGGTTCAACTGTGAAAACTTTGATTATTTCAATAATCGATTATTGTATAAAAGCTTTTTGTTATAATTGATTATAATCGATTTATTTTTATGTTTGGATATATTAGTTGAAAAGTGATTTTAAATTAATCTATTTCGTTTGGTTGATATAAAAAAATTACTTTTATGCATTAAATTATCAAAATAGGTATAGAATGATTAAAAAAGTTATTTGATTGAGGACAAAATAGTATTTACATATCAAAATGTAAAGAATAATTTATAAGCTAGAATCATAAGCTTCAATCTTCAGCATTATAAAAATTAGTTTAAAAAAGCTTTTATTTTACATTGAATTTTGTGCAAAAGCTGAAGTTGATTTTGCCAAACATGATTAAATACTATTAAAACAGTTTTTTTTTCCAAAAAAAAGTTGTTTCCAACTAAAAAAAGTGTTGCCAAACATGCACTAAGTTGTATGAATTATGTTTTTTTTTTTTTCAGAGAAGTACTTATTAATGAATATGACTAAAAATTCCTCTTAAGTGATTTCAATTCCTTTATATTCTAACAAGTTTATATCACCTTTCCACTAGTACTCTACCTCCCATTCTAACATGTAAGTGACAAAGACTACCTTTGCCTATATAATTAAGTTTGTGATTTATTGTTCTTATGTAAAACTCAGGTTGGTTGGCTTTGTCTGGGCCCTGACAGTGTCAACCATTTCTTTCATGGCTTCTTAATATTGAGGTGATCACGCTCAATATTGTACTTATAATTTCTATATGGCATGTACAAAATCATGAGTAATCAATAACTCTATATAGCATGTACAAAATAATAGAAAAATCCATAATGCAGAAATTCAACTTAAACAAAAATTCTATACATAGATATAACTATCTAGTGCCAGAAATCGATGCTTTGATATCATAAATGTAACCCCCTTACTATATTAATGTCTGATAACAAAATTTCTAATCAAGGGTATTTATCTTAATTTCTTTAATCATTGTCAAAATACTAATATTAGTGGATTAATTCCATAAAAATTTTAAAGTTTGCTAAATAGAGTTTTAGAATTTCAAAAACTTAGAAGAAATCCGTTGAAATCTAAAAATTTCTTTCTAATCGGAATACAAAGTAGAGAAAAATTAGAAAACTTTACAAATCGGTGATTGTATTTTACAACAACTAAATTTTCGATATAGATCGAAATTGAAGAAAAAGATAAAAGTTGAAGAGACAAAAATTGAAGCAGAGTTCAAAATCAAAGGAGAGATCAAGATCGAAGAACTGGAATTCAAGTTAAGTAACATCAAAAATCTCATAACAATAATTGAAATCGAGACAATAGTAATTAAAGAAGCAGCATAAGTGCTAATTAATAATCTCATCAACAAAATCTTGATTTTATTTACATATATTAGAGTCAATACTTAGCCAAAAATACAAATATTTTTAATAACTCCAATATACATATATTTTTATTCATTTAGATTTAGAATCCATACATGATCGATGATAATCATAATGCATCCTGTGTTAATATGAAAATACCATGAACAAAATGAGAATTAAAAATTCTCAGTGTCGCGACCGTGATCGTGGCGGGATAACGACTTAAATTACAAAAATTTTAGGGAGTCGCCACAAATTTTATTTTTATTAGAAAAAATTGGAAAACCAAAGCAAGATGATCTACGTTCAAAATCTCAGGTTCATGAGTCTAATTATGCATAGGAAAATGTGAAGACTAAATCTCACAGTACTCCTAATACATCCGTCCTAAGACGGTTACCTTAAATTAGTTGTGCAAATTTTTATAGCTCTTAAAAATATTTATTTTACCCATTTATTAAAAGATAAACTAAATAAACAAATAAATTATGAAAATTTAATTTTGTGTAAAAAAAAATTAATCAAATCATCGAGTTGTCACAACTTAAATGATTCTAAAAAAATAAGATTAACAAGCTGTCACAGCTCAGTTAATCCCATTTTATTCTAAAAGAAAAGATAGAATGATTAAAAACATACATTAACAATAAATAAATAAATTATAAAATAAAAATAAATAAATATAAACATGTAACAGTTTAAGCAAAAACTCAAATAAATCCCAAGATAAATTTTTTCATTGCTACTATTTTTTTAAAAAAAAAAGAGTTAAATTTGAAAATAAACTTACAAAAACAAAAAAAGGAATTTAAACTATCTTACCCAAACCTAAAAAAAAAAAGCCTGGATACCAAAAGCCCAACCCAACGAAAATATCACCAATAACAAAAAATAAAAATAAAAATAAAAAAAATAAACAAAATCAAGCACAACTACCCTTCCTTTTACAAATAATTTTCTTTTAAAAAAAGAGACAAGTTACTTAAAACAAAAAAAATAAAAAATAAAAAACAACAATAGAGGCTTTAAGCCTCTGAAATAGAAGAAACAAAGAAGCTTATAGCTTCTTTGAAAACCTGAAAACGTAAAGAGACTTTTAGTCTCTGAAATGGGATAATGAGAGAGAGAAAGAGAGAGAGAGATATCGGGGGAGGGAGGTCCGGTGGCTGTGAAGAGCAACGGTGCGCGGCGGTCTAGGCACGCAGTGCGCGGCAGTGGCGGCGTATGGAAGTGCATATCCTGCTGCTTGGGGCGGTGCGAGTCCGGTAGCGATGTCGCGGGGAGGAAGGGAGGTGGAGGGAGGCTTGATGACTATGTAGGGGAGAAGGGCAACGATGCACGGCCGGGCGCGGTGGCTTCACGGTGGAGATGGCGGAGCTTGCGACAGTCCATGACTGGCGGCGCGGGTGCACGTGGTGGCTCGCGGGATCTATTTACTCGATGGGGTGGCCAGCGTGATAGCTGGCCTGGGAGACGCGCAGTGGTCGTGGAAGCAGGGAGCAACGGCCGGACCACTTTTCCTCTTCTTTTTTTTTTTTTTTGTTTTTGACTTGGTGGTGGAGCTTGGGTTTTGGCTTTTTGTTGTTGTTGCTTGGTCCCCCACCCCTCTTTCTTGTTGGGCTGAGGTAGGGCATGATGGTTCATAGGATTTTATTTTTCAGATTTGGATTATGATTTCATGAAGATTGTGTTGAAGTAAGGTGTGTGACTGTGATAGTGTGAGAGACGGAACATGAAGAAAAAAATGTAGCAACTCAGATGTATACGACAATAGCAAAAGTCAAAATGCATAGGGAGAGAATGAATCAATATACCTCCGAGAGTTTCAAAAGAAAAAAAACTCTACTTTTATTCAGCTTCTTTCTACACAATTTCACTTCTTCCTTTTTCTCCCTAACAGTAGATAATGGTTGCAGGAGAATACAAATTTTTCAACTAAGAAGAAAAATGTATACAATAGCCCCCCAAAAAAATCCAACCCCCTTCTCTACGTTGCTGCCCTTTATATAGGCACAAAGGAACTTTGGCTTGGCATGCATTGTGCAGATTATGTTGTCCCTTTCCAGAGCAGCTTGTGCAGTCCCTTTTCATTCCATTTTCTTTGCTTGCTTTATTTTTCATTTCTCCTACTAGGCTGCATCCCTTCCATTTACTGTGTGTAGTCCATTAATTCTCTTTTTCCATGGTTAACCTTACATGACTTGTAAGTGTTGTAAGAGTTGTAGGCAGCTATTCAGGGGCAGCTACTCTTTGTCCCTTTGATGATTTATTTTTGAAAGCCTTTGCTGGCATTGTTTCTTTTCCTCTTCTGCCGTAAAAAAAAACACTTATTTTGTCTTTATCTTTGGTTTTGCTTGCACATTTCTGCTTGCTTGTGATTGCTCATACGTAGAGGCTGCAACTCCTTGTAGTTATTCCGTCTTCAAGGTTCCCTTTTGTCAATTGCATTAAAGGCTTTTTTAGCTTAAGTGTTTGGCCTTGCTTGTTTGGCTTCTGCATATGTTCAGCTTTGTCTTTGGCTTTCTACGTTCCTGCTTTTGTGTTCAACTTGTATTTTTTTTGTCTTTTTCCTTTTGTCTTTTTTCATTTGGTTGGTGCTACCTCCTGCAATGTTAGCTTTCCTATTTTTTTTTTAACAACTCAACGACCAATGGGCCAAACTAGTTAAATGGACCTGAATATTATTTCAATTGGATTAAGATTGATTTGGGTCATGGAAACAAATTGCTTCATTCATTAAATTTATTATTTTTCACTTCTTTTAATTAAGAAAATAAAATAAAATAAAATATTCGGACAAAATTGAGTGTTCACATTCATTATGAAATGAACAGTTGTAAAAACATTTGAAAACACATGGTGAGTTTCAATTGTGTAATATACACAAAAAACTTCATGGTAACACAAGTATGACAAGAACACACCATTCCAACATAACAAAACAAATGCAAAATAAATCATGCAATACAACATTTATATTAACATTAGAAAATTCATCAAATATCAGCAAACAAGTACCAATTATTAACCATATCAACAAGCAAGTTTTTCATTACCGGGAATCCACCTTTTACTTTAGTTGTTATTTCTATGTTTGCTTGTCTCACATTTTATTCGAAAACCTTAACTTTCATAGGGAATTCACTATATCTCTAGTCTTACTTTAACATCATGATAATAAAGCCAGACATATCCACACTGATCAGATAGGTAACATAAAAAGAAATTCATCCCTCTGCCTCTCAACGGTTAGGTGTAAACTTTTCTATGAATCCCTTGCTTGCCATCACACGCAAGTATAAGTAATACAAACCACTAATGTATCACAAATAAATTCATTGTATGCAAGTTTATAAATAAATCATGACAATAAAATAAAATACACAAAACTTAAAATTATTAAAATTTAAATGTCAATTCTTCAAGGGACCAACTATTATTTAAAATTAATTTAAAAGTTCTTTTAAAAGTCTACATCATAATCTATAGTTGTTTAGTTCTCATCATAATCCATAATTTGTCATGCCCTCATCATAGTCCATAGTTTGTTTTGGTATTAATAGTGCATTCTTTGCATAAAAGTCTTTTTGTTGCAAATGTCAAAATAAATGTCATAAAATTGTTCATAAGTCAAGATAAATATAAGTCAGAATAAAGATCATAAAATTGCTTCCAAATTAAAATAAATATAAGAAAGTATATATAAATTAAGTATATATATTTATTACCCAATATAATTAAAAATATTTATTTAACATAAGTCTTAAGTGATATTTTAATTTATTATACTGATCTCATAAAAGAGTTAATATTCAAATTATAATAATTCTAAATTTTGTCAAATATCATAAATATCTCAAAATCAAAAAAATATTAAATATTCATAATATTATATATGCATAATAAATTTAACATAAATAATAATACACATAAAATATTAAAATAATAAATTAACTAATAAAACATATAAACATATTAAAAGTCATAATTTTATTTTTTAAAAATAAATTTAGATCCTACCTCATTGATACTTTTTTTTTTTTTCTCTTTTTTTTTTTCTTTTTCTTTCTTCTTCACGATTTCACGTACTCCACTTTCTTTCCTACTCGGTTTCCGCAGCATCACTCTTTCTCTCTCTCCACTTTTCTACTTTTCTTGTTTCTATTTCAGCTCCCTTTTTTATAGCCATTGTGATGGCTTTTGATGATGTACGAGGTGATGTCAAAGGGATGTGTTGCGCCAATTCTATTAGTACAACGTAGCACTTCTTTTTCTTTTTTTTTTTTATTTAAATCAAAGTAATCATTAATTTTTTTAAAAATATTTATACTTTTTAATAAATATCTCTATAATAATAATAATAATAATAATTATATTTTTATTAAATATTAATTTTTTTAATATTTTTAATTTTTAATTTCACAAATTATTACTAAATAAATTTTACAAACTTTTTTTAATCTCTTTTAATTAGTATAAATTATTGTAAAATAAAATATTTGAATTTAAAAAATTAAAATTTTATTTTTCATAAAATATTTTATAAAAAATAAGATGTTACATAATACGCTTTTATTGTACATGGATCATGCATTAATAAATTTTTAATTTGGTTTGAGAAGTGCTTTCGAAAAATGGTTTAACTATATCAGTGAATACTAGTGGAATCTTAAAAAGTTAAAATAGTTCTGGACTAACTACAAAAGCATTCACTTTAATATTAATTGTAATATTTATAAAATAATAAAATATAAGTTATTAAATATAATACTTTAAGTAATTTGTGAAAAGATCTTAACCGTATTACTCAGTACTCCTAAAAAATAAAAATAAAAATAAAAAATATAATACATTAGACATACATAAGTTTTCTAACTGAAAATGCAAAGAAAAAATGACCAACTCAATAGCAAGTTAAGTGAATGAATAAAAGTGTTTTTTAGACATTATTGAGAAAAAAAAAGTGTACTGGTAAATGACTTAAAACACTTGTTATAAAGTTATAAAATTTGTTTTATATATAAATTATTGTACTTTTTAAAACGTACATAAATTGAATTGTTACTTGCAACTCGCAAGTCTAAAAGTTTGTGACTTAAAAAAAAAATTGTCACTTTTCATTTAGAAAAAATTAAGACTTTGCCCCTTGGGCAGAGGGCAGGACAGATTGAGGAAAGCTATGGCTACCCCAAAAGAAAGAAAAAAAAAATTGTTTAGCTTGGCCTCCCCATACAATATGTTTATGTTATTTAAATAATGTTATTTTTATATTTAAAATATATATTATATTTATATTATAAATTTATGTATAAGAGATATCAAATTAAATTATATATAATTATAATATTTACATAAAATACAAAAAAAAAATATAAATAAATTAAAAAAATATATTTTTTGTGAACAATAACATTCACGTTGTTATTTGGCCTTCTTGTGAGAAATTTCTGAACTCCGCTCCTACTTGCCTAATTACATAACTAACTGATAGTAGAGCCGTTGAAATCCATCCAAGGACGATTGACTAATTCAGATAACTTATTTTGAATTTAAAGTATTTAAATTGATGTATTAAATTAATTATATTATTAATTATAATAAATTATAATTATTAATTATTAATTATTAATTAAATATAATTATTTATTAATTAATAATGTAGTCAGTCAAATATATCCAATTTAAATATTTTGAATTTATATAAAAACTTCTCTTAATTAATTAGAACAACAGAGAAAGGAGTCGAGTAGTCATAAGAATTAATGGCGGAGTTAAACTTCAAAATATAAGGGAAGCACTAGTAAATATAAAGAAAAAAATTCATAATATAAATCTATTGAGTATTAACAGCATCATGTTGAGAACATATTTTTGTTTTAAGAAATGTATCTATTTTCAGCATATTTTATTAAAAAATTAACATCATATTGCTGCATATATTTATCTATTATCTATTACTATTATAATTGGAATTCACCAATTTGATATCCAACTTTTAGTTTCTTCAAAATGGCATTACTTAATTATTTAAATACAAATAAAAAAAGGGATAAAATTGACTTAGCATATTTTTGCAGTTACTTTTGTAAGTATAATTAGTTTCGTGTTAACTGACTACAACCACTTCATAAAGAATTATTCCAATTTTTTTTTGTTTTTTAGGTAATTATCCTCATTTTTTTGAGTCCCACAAGGAGAAAAAATTACATAAATAAATAAAACAATATAAAAAACGGAAATCCACTAGTTATTATAACGGGAATTCACCCATTTGGTATCCAACTTTTAGCAAAATGTCTATCTATATACAAATGAAAAAAAAAAGCATAAAATCAAATAAAAAAGGGATAAAATTGGCTTAACATATTTTTGCAATTATTTTTGCAGTTACAATTGATTTCGTGTTAACTAACTATAACTACTTCATAGTGAAATATTCCAATTTTTTTTTTTTTATTTTTGTAGGCAATTATCCTCATTTTTTATGGAAGTCTACAAGAGAAAAAAAATTTACATTTACATAAATAAATAAAATAATATAAAAAGCGAATTGACAAGCGCGTCACTGCCTATCAATCCACTAGTTTAAATAATTATAATTACAACTCTAAATTTTTTTAACAAAATTATTTTACAAAAATTGAGATTCTAAATGTCAACCCCATGAAAGAGATAATGAAGGAAAAATCAAATAATTAAAATAAAAAATAACAAATACATTATTTAAAGTGGAGAAAAGCAATAAAGGTAAATAAAATGAACAACAAATACAAAATAAATTAAAGACTCATCCACTATCTTAAAGTAGAAATATAAATTCCATACTTTAAAAATCTTATAGTAAGAGTGGAAAAAAATATTAACTACTTATGGTCAAGAAGAAAGAGGCCAATTAAACTATTGTCAAGGAGGAAGGGGTTGAGAAAGGAGGGTCTTTATTCTTGTCGTCTTGCCAATATGCGTTACTAGAATAATAAAAAAAACCATGCTAACTATTAGGTTTAAACAGTAAGGAAGCGATAATATTATCTTTTTAAGTACTCTAGATTTTCCACTCGTGTTAAATTAATAATTAAATGATAAAATTAAAATAATATAAATTAAATTATTTTTATTAAATAAAATATATGCAATAATTCATAAAAAAATAATATTTATAAGTTTAGTTTAAAAATACATAATATTTTCATGAAAAAATTCACTCCAATATAAATATTAAAGAATTTAAATATAAAATATTATAAAATAACTTATATGACTAAAAAAATTATAATTTAAAAAAAGTCTTTGTCTTTCAAATACATAATTTAATCAAATGATTTTATAAAAAATATTTCAATAAATTAATTTTACTAAAAATTAAATATAAATTAATTTAATTTATATTTATGTAACTCAAAAAGATTAAGTCAAGTAATTTAGAGTTCACCGAAAAATACATTTGTGGGAAGAAAAACTTCTATATCTTAAATAAATATAATCTCAAAATTAAAATGTGTGACAAAATCTTATAAAATAAAAAAAGTATATGTTTATGTAAATTTTTATTTTCTATTAGTTTAATTTTTATCTTTTTTTTTAATTTTACTTGTATTTTTTGTTCTTTCTTTGCCTATATAATATTGAGTATTATTTTTCTTTTTTAAAGTAGTTTACACCAGGATTCTAGCTTTTGAATTTTTAGTGTTTGAATATGTATCATTAATGTATCTTTTTTTTGTATATTATATTAATATTGATATTGATTGATTTATTTATGACTTCTTTCAAATTTAAAATATTGGACTCCAATTATATAGATAAAGAAACATTTGTGATTGACAACAAAATTAACATATCATAATTATTTACACTGGTCAACGGTTGAAAAGTAACCATTAGATGAAAGTGAATCTAACAGCTGAAAATGAGTGTAAGTCAAAAAAAAACCTGGTGTAAGTTGATCCTACCTCAAAATTAGAGGGGATCGGTTTACACCAACAGAAGTTTTTTGACTTACTTTCCTTTTTCAACCGTTAGATTTACTTTCATCTAATGATGAGATTATTTCGTTAAAAGTAACCATTAGATGAAAGTGAATCTAACATTTGAAAATGAGTGTAAGTCAAAAAAAGACTTACACCTGGTGTAATTGATCCTACCTCAAAATTAGAGGGGGATCGGTTTGACACCAAATGTAAACACTCCTTTTTCAACCGTTAGATTTACTTTCATCTAATGATTGAGATTATTTCGTTAAAAGTAACCATTAGATGAAAGTGAATCTAAATTTGAAAATGAGTGTAAGTATTTACATTGTAAGTTGATCCTACCTCTTAAAATTATTTGAAAGCTAATCAAATAAATATACTAATCATGCAAAAGTTTATAAATTAAGACACCCAATCAACCATGAGCAAATGGATAGATTAAATCTCAAATTTGAATTAATTAATCAATATTAAAAGAGGAAATAATTCAAAAAAAAATCTTTTTTTTTTAAATTGCTGGTCTTGCTTGCTATATTTCCATTTGTAAAAGAGAAAAGTTTATCAATAGCTGGTTTTGCCTGTCATATTTCCATTTTTTAAATATAAAGCAGAAAATTATCCTATGACAACTCATGAGTGCGACACTAAATCATCTCCACCCCACATCATACCAAACCTCATATGCTTCTAAATCTTCACACTTTAGTGAGCTTTGGGAGAAGCTAAGCTGTTATTACATGACTATTCAATTGTCTATGTATCCCTTGCATTCTATTATTCCATTGTTCCATCAGTTCAGCTTGTAATCATTCTACATAATCAAATATATGTCAGCTATCTTGGCCTTGTGAAGTTGTGGTTATGGCAATAGAGTTTATCGGTTTCCCATGATATTTCCCCACTCTTTGGGTGTGAATTTTGAAATTTAGATGCTGGAATTGTTGTGCTCCCTAGCTTTGAAGATCTTATCCTAGAGTAAGATAACGGTGATTCATAAATTTTCTTAATCTTCTTTCATTATGTGTTAATATATATCATATTGCTACATTAGTATATCTAATGAGTTTTTTCTTTTTCTCAGTCTGTATAGAGGAAAGGAAAAGTTGGTCTGGATGTTGTAAAAGCACAACATTTGATGGAAGAAGCATAAAATAGTAGTAATGTTCGTTATGACCTAGAAAGAGGAATATGAGGGAAAAAATAATTCAGTATTTTAATTTTTTTTTTTATTATTAGGGTAGTAATAATGATTTTGTTTTTTTTCTTTTTCATTTGTGTTTTTATTGTATTAATTTATTTATTAAATAATTTTTGTATATGTCTCATTTTTTGTCACATGTCACATGTCACATGTCACATGTCACATGTCACATGTTATCACATCGGATCAAGTGGTAGAAAATTGTCACATAAGATGACATGTGTTAGAATATTAGGTGACTCTAGATGTAACATCATATTTTTCATGAAATATTTTTGTAAAGAATAAAATTTTAATTTCTTTAATTTAAATATTTTATTTAGTTTTATTTACAATAATTGTTACTAATAAAAAGATTAAAAATATTTTAATAGATATATTTATAAGTAAATATTTAAGAAATTATATTTATAAAAATATATTTATAAAAAGATATTTATGAAATAATATTATTTTAATATAAATATCTCTTAAATAATAATTATTTAGATAAATATTTTATTTAAAAAAATAAAAAAATAGTAATTATAAATGTAACGTGCACCAATGAAATGAAAAAGTAACAAATTGAATTGACTATATAAAAGTGGTTGTACGTAGAAAGAAAAAACAAGAAGCAAGAGAGATAGTGAAAGTATGTGAGTGAAGTTGCTGATCGAAAGACAGGAACTATAGGAGAGAAGGAGATAAAGAGAAAAAGAAAGAGACGTAAAGAAGGGAAGAGAAAAAAGTAAGAAAGAAAGAAATGAAATTTTGTATCAGGTAAGATTTGAATCTTTTTTTTTTTAAATAAAATCATGACTTTTAGTATGATTATATACTTTATTAGTTAATTTATTTTAATATTTTGTATTTATTGTTATTTTTATTAAATTTATTATGTACATGTAATATTATGAAAAATTTGATATTTGTTTAGCTTTAAAATATTTATAATATTTGATAAAATTTAAAATTATTATAATTTGAATGTTGACTCTTTCATAAGACTAATATAATAAATTAAAATATCACTCAAGGCTTAAAGTTAAATAAATATTTTAATTGGATAATAAATATATGTGTTTGATTTACATAGACTTTCTATTTAACTTAATTTGAGAGTAAATTTATGACCTTTATTTTGACTTATATTTACCATGACTTGTGAGCAATTTCATGACATTTATTTTGACTTATATTTACTTTGACTTTGGAGCAATTTTATAACC
This sequence comes from Ormosia emarginata, assembly GCA_029884605.1. Classification (NCBI taxonomy): domain Eukaryota; kingdom Viridiplantae; phylum Streptophyta; class Magnoliopsida; order Fabales; family Fabaceae; genus Ormosia; species Ormosia emarginata. The sequence goes on from JAQQTP010000085.1 coordinate 23,457,423, forward strand.
TTTATTTTGACATTTGTAACAAAATGACTTTTGTGCAATAAATGCACTGTCAAGACCAGGACAAAATATGATCCATGATGAGGAGCTGACAAAATATGGACTATGATGAAGACCTGACAAACCATGGACTGTGATTTGAACTATTAAGAGAATTATTATATTAATTTTAAATCATAGTTAATCCATTGAAGAATTTACATTTAAATTTAATGATTCTAAGTTTTGTGAGTTTTATTCAATTGACATGATTTATTTTATGATGAATTTATTTGTGATATATTGGTAATTTGTAATATTTATGTTTGTATGTGATGACAAGTAAGTGATTCATGGAAAAAGTTGTACCTAACCGTTGAGAGGCAGAGGGATGAATTTCCTTTCATGTTACCTGTCTGGTTAGTGTGTGTATGTTTGGCTTTGTTGTCACGATGTTAAAATAACATAAGATATAGGGTGGATTTCTTATGGAAGTGAAAGACCTTCGAGTGAAATGTGAGAGAAGCAAACATGGAAAAAAAAAGAAAAGAAAAGCAAAGGGTAGATTCCCTGTGATGAGGAGCTTGTTTGTTAATGTTTATCGATGTTTGGAAATTATTTACTGAGATTTGAGGAACTTGCTGATTTTTGCTAATGTTAATATGTAGAGCTATATGACATGATTTATTTAGCAATTGTTCTGAAATTTTTGTTATTTTTGTCATACTTGAGTTACTATGAGGTTTTTTGTATATATTACACAACTGAAACTAGGGGTGTCAAAATAGGACAGGCTCGATGAGCCGGTCCGATTAGTCCGACAAAATGGATGAAATTTGAAAGCAAAATCTAGTCGAACCTTACATTACTCGAATGGTAGGACCAAATGATCCATTATTTTAACACTACATAAGGCTAAATGTTGAGTTGAAATTTGGTAAAATACCAACCCAAAATTTATGTGGCTAAATAAATGTGGCCCGAAAAATGGCGAAAATGGCGAACCCGAAATTCGGCTCGAATTCGACGTGGCCGACCTGCTTTGACACCTCTAACTGAAACTCACTATATATTTTCAAACATTTTTATAAATGTTCATTTCCTATTGAGAATTTTCAATTCTCACTTTATATTCATGATGTTTTCATATTAGTACATCTACTTTCGAGTAAACCTTGTGACTATGTGTAATACTAATTTAAAAGTTATGGATGTGTATTATAAATTTGTGTTATCTTATATCAATTCCTATTTCTTTTTATATTTTTTATGTTGATTTTAATTTCTATTTGTAAATATATAGTAAGAGAATATTCACTGACATTATTGTTATGACCATATCTATAACTATTAATAGTAAGGGAATTACAATATATATGTCAAAGTATTTAATATGTAATTATAAATTTTATATTTGTATGTGTGAATAATAAATTTAATTTAGATTGACAACATATGTACATTTTCCTTTTAAATTGCAACATAAGATATCATATGACAGTTATTAAGATCATGTATTTGTAATATGACAAATTTTAAACATATTGTTTCACGTCGAATGACACATGTTAAAATATGAAGATATAAATTTTCTCTTTATATATGATATGATATTATATTATATTTATTATTATTATTATTATTATTATTATTATTATTATTATTATTATTATGTGTTTATTTATTTAGATATTTTATCAACTTATTATTAAGAGTATATAAAAAAAATTTACTATATTTTCTTAGTTTAAAAAAAACTTAACAAATTCTTAATTTTTTCATAATAAATTAAATTTAATTATTTTTACTATATCTTCATGCAAAATTTTCACTTTTGTGTGATATATATATTAAAGTTTTGTAAATAATATTGAATAATTATATATGAATAATTATAGTAATTTAAAAATATAATTAATTAATTTAGAGTGACAATATATATATAACATAGATGATATTAGATACTTATAAAATTTTGAGATTTTAAGATCAATTACCAATAAAAATAATTAATAAATAGGTGAGAATTTTTTGAATTATTTAAATATGAATTAATATGCAAATGTATATATGTCAAGGTAATTAATATATGATTATAAAATTTTATATTTATATGTGTGAGTAATAAATTTAATTTAGACATAACAATACATGTACACTTTTTTTTTTTAAATTGTAACATAAGATATCACATAATAATTATTAAGATTATCTATTTGTCACATAACAAATTTTTAAATATATTATTCTATATTAAAATGACACATGTTAAAATATGAAAATATGTACATTAGCTTTATATATTATTATATGATTATATTATATTATTATATTTCATATTTTTTTAACCATACTAATTACTTAAAAAAATTATAATTCAAGAGGAGCATGCTCCTCCTCACAAAGACGTCTGATAAGAATAATGTTTGATATATATTAGCACTATTCACCAAACACATAATCACATATCTATGTGAGATGAGGTGTAGAATCTATCTAGAATCAAAATATAGATGTGAAAATAAATAAGACGAAATTAACTGTAATTAAATAATAAAAATTATATAAATATAAAATAATATATGTATACGTATATAAATAACATTATTCTAGTCATGAAGTGAGACGCATGTGTTGGCTATGGCAAGATTTTCAATTGAACTCCCGCAATATTGCTAACATTAGAGTTGAAAATGTAAAAAAGATGCTCCCAGCCTACTAGATATGCAAGCCTTACTTCATTGAAATGTATTTCACATAATTTTCATGATCAATGAGTCGATATTGATCTCTCAAACATAACTTTTTTTGTGTAACAAACTAACCTATTTTTCTTGTAAATGTTCCATAAGTGGATTTTTTAAAAATAACTAATTAATTAAAAAAAAAAAGAAGCTGCCAAAATCTCATGAGCACTTCATATAAAAGTAGTTTTTTTTTCATTTGTCGTCATATAAAAGGAGTTCAAAGAAAAATAAGTTTGGGTAGACAATTCACTTAAAAAAAAAGTTTGGGTAGAAAATTTTGGGCCGAATCGCAAAATAGCAAAGCTTAAGTTAAAAATATCATCTTAAAATTTTACTTTCTAAATTGGTTAACAAATAGATTTTTGTTTCATTTTTTTCACAAAATTTTGATTTAGTAAATCAAGAATAATTAGCAACATTATTTTGGCAAAAAACAAATTTTGGTAGACAGTGGCAATGTTATAATTAAAATTATCATTTTCAGATTTGACTTTTCAAATTAATTATCATTTTTGGATTTGACTTTTCAAATGTGAGTAACCAATTAGCTTTTTGTTTATTCCTTAAAAAGAGAAAAATTTTATTTAATAAATCTAGAATAATTACCTACATTTTTTTTGACAGAACAAATTTTAGGTAAGAGAAAAATAAACTTACAAATTCCAATTGACTTGCAAATAATATTATTTGATTTTGATACTGTCATTTTAAAATATATACATGATCTATGACTCACGAGAAAGTCAAATATTAGTATGTGATTTTTCCCCATGTCCTACATTTTGGTTTTTGTGTCCAATATCCAATATCTGAACTTTATATAATAATGAAACAAGGAAAAAGAACTACCAATACACAAGTCAATGTCACACAAGTAAAGGGCAACTTTAGGTTGCCAATATAAATCTCTTTGGATCCAGACATCACAAGGCTTGTATATTGCAAGTAAATTATATAAATTCAGCAATGCCTTCCGAACTAATTGAAAAGCTCTCCGACTTCCTTTTTCATCATTCCCTTAATCTGTGTAAGAGTTAAAACATCCACAATTAGAAGCCATTAGCTATTGAATTTTTTTTCATTGTTAATCATGGATAATCAAACATAAAACGAATATGATAATGTTATAAGAGAAGAACGATACCTGCTTTGCCGAAAGTCCAATATCCTTTAAATCATCAAGCTGTTAATGAAAAATTGGTTCACAATCTCAAGATTATGTTAGATATATTGGCACAGAAAAAAAAAGGGTGAATTTAACTACTAAGAAAACTTTCTAAGACATACACTCTTGAAAGGTTCTGGAGATTCTTCACGAAGCTCAAGTATGAAGGTTGCTCTTTTCTCCCCAATTCCCTATAAGGAAAAAGTTCATTTGGTTTACAAGGTATATTAGAAATAAAAAATTATCATTATTGAAAGGTGGAGCATTCCTGACCTTTAACTTTTTTAATTCTTCCCTGTCAGTATTCAGAAAAAACATATTGAAGAAAACAAAAAGTAAACAAGTCAGTTCTCTCATAGGAGGTATGAAATGCTGAGTCATTTAACGGCTCTAACATATTTTACGATAATTATAATTACTATACTCACATTCCACATGAAATGGTATCCATATTGATAAATCATGGATAAATCGTGATCATTATGATGATAATTTTCTATTAATTTATTATGCAAGAAGAGCTTTTGAGGAATTTGAATACTTATATATTCAATGAGCAAGTCATATATAAGAGAAAAAGTATATGCATTTTTCATTCAATATTGAACATGCAATTACACAGAGGGTCCACTTACTTGTTAGCTGTGTTTAAAAACCTAAGATATTCTTGAACAAGAGAATTCTGCAAATAAAGGAAATTTTGGGTTAAAAACTTGAGAGTATTAAACAAAGTCATTTGGCACTATTATGAATAAATCAAACCTTCATTCCAGAACCACGCATGCTGTATGTTTCCCAAGGACTTTTGGCATTTATTACATCCCATCTATCATTAACACTCATATTTTGTTCAATTACAGGAGTTTTTGGTTCCACAATATCACTAGACATCATCTGATCATCAAGTGAAACGCATTCAATTTCTGGTATCTGCATGGATAAAGGAGTTGACGAATAGAGCGATTTAAGACTATTAGACAGATCACGCAGTTGAGAACTAATGGGTGGTGAACCATCTTCATTTGCCATTAAACTATTGTTCTCCTTGTTCATGCCTGTAATGACAAAAAAAAATGTAGATATGCATCATATGATTAGCCAAAGCTATTTATCTCTCAGAACTCATTCATTTATGTCTACCTTCTTGAACTATTTCGGAGTAGCTACTGGCATAAGTTGTATGTTTCTCTTGATGATCCTCTCTATCTCCAGAAATTCCCTATAGAAACACAGAAGAATATTTACAGTGTCTTTCATACTGGAGCCAAATAAAACATTTATGCCACTTAAAGCTGTATGGCTTTTCTATTCTAATGGAAACTATCAAGGGAGAGCCTGAAAAGATGTCCACTATCAATCATGCTAAGATTTGGCGCCAAGATTTTTAACTTTTTCTAGGTTTTAGAAAGGTCAAATTGAAAAACAAAAAGGAAGAAGATGAAACTTTTGATAGCATTCATAAAATTACCTTTTCCACTATGGGATCGAGTTCCACTTCACTGCTAGCATTCAAAGAAAAGTCATCCTGCATAAAGCACATTTATCAGTTTCCTGAATGAACAAATGTCAAGTATCAACTTGCAAATATTTTTGGTTGAAAAAAGGTCCTGAACAAATTTAAATTCTATGAGATCAGGTCATTACATTTTCCACTGTCGGATTGAGTTTCACATTACTACTGGCTAGAAATGAATTATCCTGCATAAAACATTTGTCAACTTCCTTCAATGAAATAAGATGTCAGGTATCAACAAAGAGAACATTTTTTGTGTCAAGGTTTTGCTCATGTTGGGATTTTAGGTAAATTATTTATTACCTTTTCCACTCTAGGGTTGGGTTCGGCATGATTTCCAGCTTCCGATAATGAATTGTCCTGCATTAGATACCAACTAATGGTCAGCTTTCCAATTTGTTTGTCATTAACAGCATAAGAAAATAAAATATAGAAGATGTATTACCAACAAAGGCTCTGATGCTTTGGTAAAATGTGCAATGGAAATTTCCTACACAAAATAATTTTATCCATTAATGACACCTCACATAATCCCTACTTACGAATAGTCATACAATTTTGTCCCCCACTTCAAATGTCCTGATTTATCAATAAGAAATAAAATAATCGAAATCCTTTACCTCATTCGGCACTGAAGTTTCAAAGGTTGAATCTGTATCTGACAAGGACCTTGCCTATATTAAAATCCATAAATAGTTAGTAACAAAGCTGAGTTTTAGTATTTAGTTAGTATTTAATTCCTTGCAAGTAAAAGATCCCTAAGAGTACACACACATATAGAAAGAGAGAGATAGGGTAAGTTTTAGCACAAATTGAGCTAGTAAATATCCTCTTAGCTATATACTTTTTTTTGCCAACCCCTCCTTTGAGCCAAACAAAAGGAGTTGTTTCGCTCATGTCCTCTTTAAAACATATAGAGAAAAAAATAGTACAAAAGTATCTAGGGAAAAAAAAAAAAGAAATTGATACCTTATCAGCTTTAGCAGAATGGCTGGCTTCATCAAATAATTTCCTTCAATTAAAAGAAAAAAAAAAATCAGTATCCACAAACAGAAAACAGTAAAAATAAACAATTTAGAATTTAACCTAATAAAATATGTATAAAATTCTACAAACCTTCCTTTCGTTGCAGACTTTGTAACAGTAGCTTTCTTTTCATATATATGTGATCTGGAACCAGGTAATTTCTTTGCTGTAGTTGAAACACTTTTGGGTATCTGGCTCTTTTGAGAAGTCACCATCTTTCTTGCTGAGCTTCCACTTTTCTTTGTGGAATCCAAGGGTGTCCGATTTTTCCATTGACATGACCGTGATGCTAAGCTTACCATATAAATAGTGTCTTGGCAAAACGATGGGTTCTAAATTCACAATTCACAATATAGAAAAGAAAAGGACCAAAATCAAAATTAAATTACTGATGCAAAAGAATGCAGAAAACTAAGAATGAGAAAAGAAAATTTGAACTGAAAGCACAGTCATGATTACCAAACAGGCAACCATCAAAATTCTGCTAGTCCCCCTCAATGAATCCTGCAACATGCGTGTAAGTTTGCTTTCCCGGTAGGGAACTCGACTTTCATTGGTGCTCAAAGCATGACAAACATTCATTAAGGCATAAATAGACTTGTTAATTTTGTTAATCTCAGCAAGGCAAGAGCCATCACTACTTTTCTTTCTAGCATCTTCATAACCTGATAATAAAAGTACAAAAATGTTAATCAAATTTTAAATATGTCAGACTGAACAAGGAAAAAAACAGAATATTGGACATAATTTCACTAGAGTAAAGATTATAACCTGCCAAATCAACAAAAATCATTTTGCTCACAAGACTAGTTTCTACGCTTTCATTCAGGGAAAAAACATGCACAATTAATCCCACATGGCTTCTATGAGCACGTTCATAGCTTTTTTTTGGAGCCTTTAGTGCAGAACATGCAGTGAAGTACAAATTCTGAAATTCAGCAATGGATTTCACAGGAATCTGCATAAACATAATACAGCCCCATGTTACTTGCCTTGGTATTTTCATTTTCTATAGTATGATAAACTGAGAAGTACAATAGATTTTTACCTGAGTAAGTCCTTTAAACTGAATTCTGCCACGATCTTCAAAAACCAAAATTGGTGGTTGTTCTGGATTTAATAAGTCAACAGCATGCTCCTGATGATCAACCTCATAGAAAGAAATAGCTATAGATTTCCCATTTTTCTCAGCAGTTGAAAGAAACTCAGTGGTAGCAAGCACTGCCAAACCCGGTTTCTCAGCAGAACCCTTGAAGAGCAAAGGAATTGTTAGCATACATACAGAATTCCACAAAAACTAGCGATCAAGATTGTTCATGAACCCAAAATAGAAAAAAAAATAATTTAAAAAATAAATAAAAAACTACCATGACTAACTAACTCAAACCTGAATTAAGTGGGTCTTTCCACTGCCTCTAGCTCCATACGCAATAACAGTGCTGTTATGACCTTCAAAAACTGCTGAAATAAGAGGCTTCACCTCTCTCGAATATATCATTTCATTTTCTTCATGTTCCTCATAGCAATAGTCCACCAAATACCGACTGCACCGCCAAGGTTAACTTGAGTAAAGGTCATGACCCTTTCAACAACAGTGACTCACAATACAGAATCATTAAAATTAAGAGAAATTGACGTCTTAGCTACAACTAGAAGCCATAAGCTTTCATCAAACGGAGCCTACAATAAAATAAAATTATTGATGATGATTTAATTATTATTATTTTTAAATCCAACCTTTCCAGACCCAAAAGAGCTGAAATTTCCAAAATGAAGAATTCATGAACAAATTTTTTCCTCCTAAAATTAAGTTTTGGTTTTCAGCTGTAACTTATGAAAACTCCAATTCTCATAAACTTTGCACAATTCAAAAACGACAAACCCCAAAACTCAAAATTAACATGCCAAAGGGGTTTCCATTCTTCAACAAAATCCACAAAGCTCAATTTAAATTGCAATCTGCAACCGCAACTGCAATTGCACCCGCATCGGCTGCATTTTTTCCATATTTATTTGCAATTTTTGTAATCGCAACTCAACCGCAATTTAAAACCTCTCAAATTGAGGAACTCAGAAATTGACCATACCTAGAGGATTGTTCTCCGAAGGAGATGGTGACACCCTCCGAATTTTCCCCTTGTGGCTTGTTCACCGAAACCCACTCAACCGTTCTCGAAGGCTCAGATCCGGAATCGGCCTCCGGACCCGAAAATCCCCGGACTTTCGCCACAACCCGAACCTTCCGGTCCGGTTTGGACCCTGAGCGATCAAATTGTTTCGGCTGGTTCGAAGCCATCGAAACGAGGGCTGCAATTCGGATTTGAATTCACCGGGAAAACGCGAAATCTGAGAGAAAGACAAAGGAGAGCGTTGATTTTGAAGAGAGACGAGAGTGAGAAGAAAGTAGTAGTAGCCGTTAAAACACGAGATTTCAAAATCTCTTTCTCGCGCTTCTTGTAGGGCCGTTTTCGTTTAGAACCCTTCCTTGATAAGCCATTAAGCGGTGCGTTTTGATGGTTGAGTGTGTGACTGTGACTGTGACTGTGACTGATAAAACTTTGTGTAAAAGGGAAAGAATAAATTGAAAAAATTTGGCTACAATTTGTTTCCAATAAAACTCGACCTACAATATATTGCTTGGTTATTTTCATCAATTTTTGGTTTTTTTATAAAACAAGAAAAAATTAATTATATTCCTAAGCGTTAATACATACCATGTACCTTAGATGAGTGTTTTTTTTTTTAATTTTTATATACTGTATCTAACTAAGTACTTTAAGAATGAGTTGACTTTTTTTCTTTCAATTTTTTTTAATTTTTATAATGAAATAATTACACAAAAAGAAATATTGAGTATTGTTTAAAAAAATTTATTAACATCACTCACTTAATAATCATTTATTATAACAAAACAATTACAAAAGAAATTAGTTTAGTGATAAAATCTACTCTCTTGATGCATGTTTGGATATAAGGGATGAAAAGGAAAGAAAAGGATAAAAAGATGATGGAGGGAGAGTGATTTTCTCTTGTTTAAATGTTTAAGTGGGAAAAGATGAAGAATAAATCTCTTACAAAAATATTACATACACAAAGTTATTCATGTATTTCACATTATTTCATCATAATTATTCATTTTTCTATTATTTTTCTCTCTCACTTTTTTTTCCATTTCCGATGACTCACATGTGTTCTGTGAGGTTCCTATGCCAAGAATTTCTATACTTAATTTCTAATTCCGCTTTATTTAATTTAAAATAAATCATTTTCCTCTTATTATCTCTCTATCTGAGAAGGAAGAATTGAGAAATACTTCTTCCTTATTCCGTCTCACTTTTCTTCGTTTAAAAACTTTCAAACATGAACTTAATGCACTATTCATCTCTTTATACCTCTTATCCAAACATTATATGATCGTCAAAATTTTTTATGCATTATTCTTTTATTATATATTATAGTAATTACTTTTTTTTACCAAAGTATCCTATAATTATTGATGTGATACTAACACCTTGAACATTATTATGATTAAGAAGTCTTCTTAACAATTATTTTTTCTCAAATTTAAACTATAGTCTTTTTTTAAATAATGTGATTTGCTTATCAACGCACTTGATCCTTATTATCATTGGTTATAAGTTAGGATAATCTGAAATGATAATTTTGAAAGTAATAAAATAAAGACAGGCAAAACCACTTCATGAAAATAACTTTCCAACAAATATCACTTAAAAATTAAAAAAAATATAGTGTATGGATTTTAATTAATTTTTTAAAAAAGGTAGTTCTAAATCCATATATTATATGGATTTATTAAGAATTAATAGCAATAAAGATTTGCTCAATTAATATTATCGATTAACATTGATAAAAAAAATTTAAGTTTGATGAATTAATATATGATGATATTTAAAATTAATGTCTTAATCATATTCGTGTCATCATTTACTATTAATATTAATTTTTAATAAATTAGCATAATTAAGAGACCCTGTGATGCCACTTGAGACAGGGGTGATGTCTTGTGGCATCCCTAGCGTGTAAATACTGCTCTGTTTATCCTCTTCAAACAGGATTCAAACCTTTTAAATTGGCACTATCTAACCTCTTCAAATGGGATTCAGACCACTTAAATTATTGGAATGCTGGTGCTGCTACCTACTTTGCATAGCTTTGATAAGTAGTTTGTGATAAGTGATAACCACATCTCAAATGCTAGCCATTGAAGTAGGAAAGTGCAAGACTATATAAAAGTATAAACCTATCAAAATCTCATACTTCCAATATAATAAAACCTAAATCCCATACCTTAGGATTATACTGCTACAATTGATGTGTCAAACTCGAGATGCTAGTATCATAGTATGCCGGTATTATTTATGGAATAATTTTTGTTGATATGGCATCCAATGTATGACTTTGGAGTTAGACTATACATTAAGAAAGATATTTGTACATATTATGAGTTATGTGCATAACTTAGATTACTCTTTTAGTCAAAAAAAAAAAACTTAGGTTACTCATAATAATTATAGTGAAGTTGAAAGTATTGGAGTAAGATTATATAAAAAGATAAAAGGCTTTCACAGATATTATATGACATATGTGGAAAATTTAGATCATTCATAATGACCCAAGAGTTTGACTTCTTCAAAAGTTTTTCATTTGAGTTTGTATAACTTTTTTTTAACCGAACCATAAGATAATTTAACTCGGGAAGAACAAACGTAATTAATTACTAGTGAAGAAGTTTATTATTTCAGTTCGTATATTAATTAATAATATTAAACTAATTTAATTAATAATTTACTTAACATTAACCAATAATCTACCAATATTTTGATACTTGGTTAATCAATATACAACCTGAAATAAAACACCTCAAATGGGTCATTAGCCAAAGTGGTTTTTTACTGAGTTGGTGTATTTGAATTCAACAATACAGGATTGTTTGAGTGCTTTGCGAAATTTAAGTAAAAAGGGTTTGTTACACTTACAACACAGCGGTGGCTTTTAGCAAATTAGACTACAAGATTAGTTGATGAGTAATTAAGCATAATTATGAAAATTTTGTGAGTAACTTTACAACATAATTTTTCTGATGTAGAAGCTTTCGATTTTTCAAGGTCCTGTCTCTCATACATCACATCACTTATCAATGAATATAATTTTGATCAATGTTGGCTTAGACTTCTTTATTATCATTTAATTATATATTGTCAAATCATTTTAAAAAAATAGACTATCTCAGCCGCTATTTAGAAAGTTTAACCTTTTTAACGATGTGCCACCACTTTATTGAATGATAGTATAAAAAAACTTTATATTATGTATCAAATTTAAACCATATATTAATTGTGTCAATTCTAATACAATATTGTGAACCTTTTGATGTGCAGCTCATAAACTGAGGAAGAAATGCATAATTCCACATGTATTTTTCTCAAAAGCAGTCGCAAAAAAACTGAGGAAGGGAGCCGGGGGTTTTCAGGAAATCTAGAACAGAATGGAAAAAATTATATAAGCAGAAAGTGGATAATCAAATTCAAGTCAGCATGCATTACAACTTTTCCTACATGTACCATAATAATCGGGAGATCCAATCATGTACACAGGATTTCGTTGACATTCTCCCATGGCTGCCCAAGCGGGACATTGATCATCCTCATCAGTACATTCACCACCATCTGATATGGTTGAGACCTTCCCTCCACTAATTGATCTTGCATAGAAGAATTTACTTGCAGACCACATATCCCCCTTAAGGACAGGGCATCTAGCATGGAAGCTACTCTTGTCAGGAGATGCACTTGGGTGAAGAGAGAAAAATAGAATTGCATTCCCTTTTACTGGTTGGAGAATCTTACTACTTTTTCCACAATCAGACCAGCTGCTACTCTTTGGCTGAGAATACATTCAACATGATTAAATAGTAAAGACAGGTCCAGAACTGAGGTAAAAAAATAATAGCACATAGAAGAAAAACGCTGGAATGGCCTCACTCACCTCTGAATCAGGAAAGATAATTTGACCCCCTTGAGTAGCATTTGAGAGGTATAAAACAACTGTTGCAATTAAAGGTTCACTTAATTCCAATTTGGTTTTGTTTGTAAAATAATCTAAGTTCTGCCCATCCTGTTCAAGCTCATAATGCATGACCTGCAAAGGCCTGCTGTTCTCTAGTGGAAATGATTATCCACAAACAAGACAATCAATACATTAGACTGTGTATCACAGAACACAGGCAGACAAATACTGGCCTGGACTGACCAAATAGATACCTTTAGGAAGGAAAGTCCAAACCGAAATTCTTTCTTCAATCCTTGCAACAATATCATCCTAGATCAATGTAGAACGACATCATAACAATGTCCACAACATCATGTCTATAATAGTAATGAACTGTTCGAGGTCAAGAAGCAAGCTTAAAACAACAAGCAATTGCGCATTGGCTGTAGCAATCTCATCATAATGAATAAACGATTTTAAAAATGGCTTCAAGTTTTCAAGTTCAGTATACAGAAACATTGACTTAAAGGATCAAAATTCTTAAAATATCATATTATGTTACCAAAATTCTAAACATATTTTAAAAAAAAATTACCAATTTTTTTTCCTTATCATAATATGGATATTTATACACTATTAAGCTTATAGTTACGGCCAGTAGAACTGCAAGCAGTTAGAACCTAGAAGTATATATGAATAATAGATACACTCTAAAAGGCCTGTTTTAGTTTTTCCCGATTTTGGAATAAACTCCTCCAGGTAAAGAGTGTACAGGATTTTTGCTAAAACCCCATGCTGAAGCCTGGCAGTTTGCTACCTGAAGTAAACCAATATTATTTTCTTGATAAAAAGTATAACCAATATTATTGTTGCAAAACCATTACTTTAATATGGCTTACAAGTTATGATTTATTGAGTGTTAAAGGTTAAAAACAATTAAAGGAAAATGTGACAGGAACAAGTAACATGATGAATATCTCTAACACGGACTCCTAGCCATTTAGTCAAAAAGGCTTTGGTATTCAATTAAGAACTAAATCAACCTAAGACTTAAGCTGTTACATGCAGATTCAGGAATATATCTCTAACCTATAAAGAACTAGCTAAAGCTATAAGGTGAAAACCCAAAATGGTTTATAACTTTATATATCTAACAGTGAAAAGAAAATTATTTATCATTCAGAAACCCTTCACATTGGCCTGGTTTAAATTATTCCTACAGTGGCCTGCACGAGGAATATCGAGTAAACAAGATTTTCACAAAAGGAAAATCCAGAAGAACCCATACACCATTTCACCATCAATGAAAACAATGAACTATATGAGAATCAACTGAAACAAATCCTTTATGTGCAAACATCTCTGAAGGCACAGAAGCACAGTCCAAACTTTAAGTAGCAAATACGAATAGAACCTAATTTGTTAGTGCATATGTCATCCAACAAGGTATGGAAAAAGTTAAGACTCACTTCTATATCCAATGAAGTTCCAGATGTAAGCCTCCCATTTGCAGCAACATCCTCTGAATGGGGATCATTCCCTGAGGATTTTTCTTTCACAGCATGTGCCTTAGCCAAAATTAATAATAATAAATTAATTAATTAATTAAAAAAATTCAAAGACTAGCACAAGTAGTAGGAACCAATATGAAAAGTAACGAAAACAGAATCATACCAAAGAAATAAGGTAGTCACACTCCTTGTCTGACAAAAATTCTTTGTATAGAAAGACCCTATAGCAAAAGGGGTAACCAATATCAGAGTTTAAAAATTAAAAGCAAGAAAAACAGCAAGTAAATAAGCAAACAAATTAAAGTATATAATATAATAGAAGATTTGCATATCTTAATCAGTAACTATTACTAAACCTAATCATTTCACAAAGAGATTATCTATGACATCACATGATAAATGATCTAAATGGGGAAAGTTCTAGGAAGTACCTGACCTTGGTTGCCAATAGATTTGGACAACACGTGATGGGTCAACTCTGTTGGGATGAATTGAGTGGTCTAACTGCCATAATTCGGTTTCCTGCCTCAACAACTCCTTGTTCCTTAATTCTTTCCTGCTGCTAAATGCAAATTAACAATCACAACAACAAATATAAACACTCTGATTTGTAATTGTAAATAAGTGTTAAAACATTTTATTTTACCCCTAATTTAATAAAAGCCATTCACTTTTTTCTTAATTACAACAAAACAAAATTGTAAGAAAATTGGTGCAAAGAGAGAAATGTGTGAGCATTTTTGTAATTTACCTGTCTGAAAATGAGGTGGGAAGCATTAAAAGCGCGAACAGAGTGAGAAGAAGGGAAAGGGAGGCCATTGATCGTCGAAAGAAGAAGAAAAAGAAGAGGAAGTGGAACGGAATCGGAGATGAACACAAGAAAAGTGCTTCTGCAAATGAAAGTTCTGTTATGTATCTCTCTATCTATCTATAATCTGAAATCTGAAATCTGAAATCCATTTCCATTTTCCAGTGATGTGATGCGATTCATGCTTCTTCTCTTTTTGTGCTTGCTGGGTTGCTAAGCTTTCTATAATTCATTGCCAAATTACCTAACATTACCTTCTTTTTTTTTTCGCTTTCCTCTTTTTTTTTTTCTCTGTGGACCCCTTTGTTCGTTTCATTGTACGTGTTTTTATTTTATTTTATTTCAGTGGGCTAAGTTTTAATTTATTTTTTAATCGGTAATATTTATATAATTGTATAACTTAAAAAATATTATTATGTATAAATATTATTAGTTAAAATTTATAGAATTTTTAGTATGTATAATTATTAATGAAAAATATAAGAATTAATATAATATTAACTAATATTATTTTAACTGATATTATTTATACAAGTTGTCTTCTTAAAAAAATAAACAATATAACCTAAAAAAAAAGATAGTGACAGCAGCGGACGGTGGTCAGCAATGGGGGAAGATGGTGGTCGAAGATGGCAGACGATAGCTCGTGATGATAGATTGTGGCTAATGACGACAATAATAGTGATAGTGTATAAAAAAAACACAAAATTAAAAAATGAAAAAAAACTACTATTATAAATAAAATAGAAAGTATATCATAGGTCCTAACATAGGTGTATATTGAGGAGTTGAAAAATCTTGAGGTGTATATTGAGGAGTTGAAAAATCTTGGGATCTCCTATTATTGTGTTCTTTACTCAGACAACGGTATTTATGAAGAGTTTGCTATGACAGGTGGTTTTCCTGTTCTCTCTACAGTTGATATTGCTATGCTTGATAGTGAGGTGTCCTTGGGGGAGGTTAAGAAATCTCTGTTTGGTATTGGTGGGTTGAAGGCTCCCGGTCTGGATGGTTTACATGCTGTCTTTTTCCAGTCCCAAAGAGAGGTGGTGAAAAATGCTCTTTTACTTAGGGTCATAGATGTGTTTAAGCATCTGGATATGATTAGTGATGCTAACCTCACCCTTATCTCTTTAATCCCAAAGGTGGACCATCCGAATCATATTAGAATGTTTTGCCCAATAAGCCTGTGCAACGTTTGTTATAAGGTGGTTACTAAGCTAATTGCTTCCAGGTTTAAATCTATAATGGGTAAGATTGTGGCTCATACCCAATGTAGTTTTGTCCCCGGAAGACAAAGTGCTGGTAACATTTTGATCGCTCAGGAAGTAATCCATTCCATGCGGAATAAGAAAGGTAAAGTTGGTTTCATGGCCATCAAAATTGACTTAGAAAAAGCTTATGACAGAATGAAGTGGGACTTTGTCAGAGATACTCTAATTGATATTGGGATCCCTCAGAATATGGTTAATATCATTTGGGCTTGTATTTCTTCTTCTTCGATGCAGCTCTTATGGAACAGGGAGTGCACTTCTGCTTTCCACCCCTCCAGAGGTTTAAGGCAAGGTGACCCTCTCTCTCCTTATATTTTTGTCCTCTGTATGGAGAGACTCTATCACCTTATCAACGTTGCTGTGGATAATAATCTTTGGGAGCCAATTTCTTTGTCTAGAGGAGGGCCTAGTCTTTCTCACTTGTTCTTCGCATATGATATTGTCCTTTTTTCTAAAGCTTCCATGGATCAGCTTGAAGTCTTACAGGGTGTGTTCGAGCTATTCTGTAAGAGTTCTGGGCAGAAGGTCAATTATGAGAAGTCATGTATCTTCTTTTCTAGAAATGTGCATGGTTCTAGGAAATGGGATTTGAGCCAAGCTTTTGGGTTACGTCTCACGAATGACCTTGGGAGGTACCTGGGAGTTCCTCTGCTTCATGAGCGTGTCTCCAAGAACACCTATAAAAATATTATTGACAGGGTGAATTCTAGGCTCAATGGGTGGTGTGCTAATTCCCTCTCTATGGTTGGGAGAGTTTCTTTAGCTCAGAGTGCTGTGGCAACTATACCTGCGTACACGATGCAGACCTCCCCTCTCCCGGTTAGTATCTGTAATCAGGTGGACAAGGCTATTAGAAACTTTGTTTGGGGAGCTTATGAGAATGAGAAGAAAATTCATCTGGTTAGCTGGGGCAATTTGTGTAGAACCAAGAAGCACGGGGGTCTGGGGTTTAGGCATTCTCGCAGTCTGAACTCTGCATACATGATGAAGTTAAAACTGGGACCTAATCCATCGCCAAGATGCTTTATGGGTTAAGGTTCTCAGAGCAAAATATGGTGCAGGTAATAATTTAATCCCTAGAATTAAAATAGATCAAATTCCTCTCGGGCTTGGAAATGTATAGTCTCTTCCTGGGATACCTTTTCTCCCAACCTCATTTGGAGAATTGGCAACGACAGAGGAGCTAGTTTCTGGTTTGATCATTGGCTTCCAGGTATAAACAAGCTGGCAAATTTTGCTTTCATTGACAGGGACCACTTGGATGATGAGGTGGTGGTGGCTGATTTTGCGAATAATCATGGTTGGGATTTGGGTAAGCTAAGAGGTGCTCTTCCGAAGGATTTTTGCAGCATTATTTCCTCTTGCCTTGCCCTTTCCTTCGAGGCTCCTAAGGATTCTATTGCTTGGCCTCCTTCTCAGGATGGTAAGTTTTCCTTGAAAATTGCTTATGAGGCCTGTGCTGGTAATTTTTATGGTAAGGTTGTGAACACCCAATTTTGTCCGGACCAAAAATAACAAAAAAATAGTAAATAAATATTTGTGTACATCTTTTGATTATTTTCTTTATCTCATATATTTTATGTGTTTGTTTTATTTCATTTATTTTATTTTATTTTCACCAAAAATTTAAAAAAATGTGTTGATTTTCGTTTTATTATTTTGAAAAAAAAAGAAGAAAAGAAAAAGAAAGTCTGATTTCGTTTAAAAAAAAAAAAAGAGAAAGAAATGGAGGTTGCTTGTTGTTGTGCCTCTGCTGCAACCAGTGGATTTCATGGCTCAAGGCAGCCCCAAAAATGGAACCTGGCAAAGAGATTGAAACAAGAAAAAATGACAACTTCAGAGAAAATACATCAAAATGGAAGTTTGATTGGAAAGCTCAATCTGGGCTGATTTCTTGGGGCAACACAGAGAGCAGAGGGAGGAGCTTCGAAAAATAGGAGACTGAATTTGACAGGGGGCTCACTCACGTACAATAGGAGGGGAATTTCATTTTGAGGGGGGGATTCACATTTTCTCCGGGGCTCTTCAGACAACAGGGGACCCTTCATTCATATTTCACCATAACAAACCACCACATTTGATCCTCTCGCTTCTAACCACCCCATTTCAAATACACACTGCCCTCTCATTTGGCACCCAAATACAGAAGAAATGTGAGAGAAAATCTCGAAGGACGTTCAGACTCTTCAAAGGATATCAGACTGGGAGAATTTAGAGCTTTAGTTAAAATCAGAAAACAGAGCACACAACTGAACTCTTCTTCATTTTCTGTTAAGCTTCAAAGGTAAGAATATCTTTGATCCCCTTCTGCTTTTTAGCTCCAACATGAGGTGGATCTTACTTTTATTTGATTTTGGTTGATCAATACTCATGTTTCACTGCACACACAAGTAGCACACTGTGATTTCACATTCACGCTTTCATATAAAAAAAAAGAAGAAGAAAGGGATCAGCAATATTATTAAACCCATACAAATCTTAATATGACAGCCTTTCATAAAATAATAATAATAATAAATGAAAAAAAACAAAGCTTCTTTGAATCATTTCATTTCCATCTTCAGAACCATCCTCAAGCATCCCACCATTTCCCCATTCACATATCACCATGACCCATTAGAAGACTCAAACATCAAGCTCACCACCAACCATCCCTTTAAGCCATATACAGCCCATCACCTCCACGGCGCACCACCGCCGAAGCCGCTGTGGTACGGCTCGGACCTTCGCCCCACGCTCGGATCTCGCCATCACGATCCAGAAGCCACCACCGTCACCAGCACGTGCCTCCATCTCTGTTCTTTACCACCGCGACCTTCACCGACTTGAGCTCGGACTCGCCGTCGCTCCCCACCACATCCGCACGCCGTCCCGTTCAGATCTCCGCCCCCATGCTCGGATCCGCGCCCGGAGCTCCATCCGCACCCCGCCACCCCGGAGCTCCACCGCGATCGTTGCCCGTCCTCCCCTGCACGACCACCCATACCGTCGCCTTCCACCACCGCGACCCGGCCGTTCGATCTGCTCCCACCGAGTTCGTTCTCCGCCACCCCCAATGGCCATATCCTTCGCAGAAAGCAAATGTCCCCTTTTTAGTATGTTTCTTTTTCGTGTTTTCTGAGACAAAGGTCTCTCTTCCCCTTTTTTTTATTTTATTTGATCTGCTTTTTTTTTTCTTTTTCTTTTTCTTTTTCTCAAGGGTTGGGCCATTAGAAGCCCATAACAAAAAAAACAAAAAAAGAGAAAACTAATTGTGTTTAAGTTTTTTTTTAAAAAAAATGATGCATAAAATAGAAAAAGGTAAAAAAAAAATAAAATAAAAAATGGAAACAAATAAAAAATATAAAAACATAATTTTAGAACAAATACCGAAAGATAATAAAAATAAATCTGTGAGTTGACTTGACTTAGTTTGTTTATTTGGTTTTTATTTTTGTTATTTTGTTAAATTATTATTTTTTTTTTTTTTAATGGTGACAAAATAAAAATAAATACGAAAAATGTTTTTTTTAATAAAAAATATATATAGAAAAAAAAAACTAAATTTTTTTTTCAATGTAATGATCAATAAAAAATGATGAAATTGAATAGCGGATTTTTATCTTGAATGTCGTTAGGATCATAAGAATTTATTAAGTATCTTCAATACTACCTTAAATCTATGCAAAAAAAAATGATTTGTTTTTTTCAATTTTTGCAAAAATTTCTTTCAAAAAATCTTTTTAAATTGAAATTAATTAATTCACACTTATTTTCTACGTAACTACATGACTTTGAGTTCCTCATCGCACTGAGCAGTACGTAGGAGCAGAATTTTCACTCTGTCAAGCCAAAAATTAAATTTTCATAATTGGTTTTTTTTTCTTTTTAAAACAAAAATATAAAAAAAATAAAATAATTGCAAAAGTCTTTTAAAAAGGGTAAAATAAATAAATTTGAGATTATCAAGTGTTTGCACAATTGACTTAAGGTACCGTCTTAAGACGGGTGTGTTAAAGTCTTTGTGGGATTAAGTTTCCACCCTTCCCTAACCATAACCGACTAGGATCCAATCTTGGTTCCAAAGACCATTTTCTAAAAAGGTTTTCCAATTTTTCCTAAATTTAAATAAAATTGGTGGCGACTCCATTAATTAATTTTTAAAAAATCATGAAGTTTGCTATTTCGCCGCGATCTCTGTCGCGACAGATGGCGACTCCGCTGGGGAGACTTGGAGAGTCAAGCCTGTTATTGTTAGTTGTGCAAATTGTTAATAATCTATGTTTATTTATTTTACCCATTTTGTCCTTGTTTTTATTTTCTTATTTGTTTGTAAATAAATTTTATTTTATTTATTTATTTTGTAAATATTTAATATCATGGTTCTGAGTATATTTTCGACTTGTATGTAGTTTGTGATTAATTGTTTAAACCATAGGGTAGATGATTGCTGCCTGGTTGTTGTATATATGTTTTGCAGGTTGGGGGGTAATTTTTGGTTTTTTAAATTTTTGGTACAGGTTTGTATGCTCCCTCACACACGTCACTGCCACTTACCTCACACTTTTTTTGGGCTCTATACCCGGAGTCGTGCGAACCCGAGGATTAGAAGGGGTCTCGATCTTTGTCATTGAGGGGCTTCATGCTCACTTGACATTGGTTGAGGCACCACTCAGATTGTTACCAATATCATGGACTAATCATATTGAGAGGGTTTATCCCTACTTGTGATTAATTCATGAATTGGATCCTTGTCTTTCGAGATAAGGGCAATCTGGGGACCATAACTTGTAGAGGTCTAGACCTGTCCTAAAAACCTTGCACTGGTAGATGGAACTTAGTGGCTGTCAAAATTAGAGTTATGACTTTATCCAACCTTTAAGTTTCACCTAATTAAGACACAAGGGGAGCATGCTTTTTCTTTATCTGTTCTTTTTTTTCATATCATGCATCCCTTGTTAAAAAAAAAAATCATAAAAAAGGGAATGTTTCATCTTGCATTTTCATATCATCTGCATGACATTCATAGCATTTCTCAAACAAAAGAAAAATAAAAAAGGGATGTGCATTACCATGCATTTGCATTACACACCCAAAAATAAGTGCATCATCTTACAGTTCCATGTCATTTTCTTGCATAAAGAAAAAATAAAGAGGGCATGCATCAGCAAATCATGCATAATCCTTTGGGTTTACGACCCTATAAGGGTTTCTCCATGTAGAAGGTTAGGATACATTTTCGGGTTACCTCGATGAGGGGTACCCTTAGGACGCATTCTTTTTTTATTGGTTTCCTTACATTCTTCTTTTACTCTTTTGTAGGGTGAGTTTAGTTGGTAAAGTGGAAAGATTAGTGCTCATTCAATAGCAAGGAATGGAAGAGATAGGCCAAAGGAAAAACACCAACAATGCCGTTAATCTCAAGAGGAATATGAAGATTACAGTAAATGGCAGTGATCTGAGGCGTGTGAAGGACATTACTCAACACATGACCCCTAAGGCTCGATCAGAGTTTTCAAGCAGTTATGGGCAGATCCTAGATTTGTTGCGCATCCTCGTCGAAGAACCTGTCTTGAGTGGCCTTGCCCAATTTTGGAATTGTTCTCTCGAGATGTTTTGAGTTGCCCGACTTGGATATTGCACCGACCATAGAAGAGTATGCCATCATGTTGAGACTCCCAATGAGCAAGTACCCCAATGTTTACCTTTATGGAGGATATTATGTGTCAGAAGGAAAAATAGCAGAACTCATAGGGGTTCAGGCAAATCAATTGGGAATGGAAAAGAGAGGATGAACACAAGGATTGAAGAAGAGTTACTTGGAAGTGCATCTTGAGATATTAGCGCAACAAGGAAGGTGGGATCTCTTTAACAAGACATTGGCACTAACCATCTTTGGATTGGTGTTATTCCCGTTTACCTCGGATGTGGTGGACCAAGCGGCAATGGATGCTTTCTTCAAGTTTGAGAATCATAGGTCAAATCCAATCCCTGCTATTCTTGCCGATACTTTCTTAACCATGGAGATTTGCCACAAAAAGGAGGGGTATGATCCGATGTTGCACACACATGTTGTATGTTTGGATCATGACGCACATGGATGTACACAATCGCTCGGGTCTCTTACCGATCCGCTAAGAAATTTTAGCCGTATTCCGGTGAAGCAAGAAAGCCCATGAATGGAAAGATGAGTTCATGAAGATGGGATCGAGACTCTTTCAAATGGGTTTGCTCATGGTATCATGGGAAGAGATATTGCTAAGTTGTGGTGACTTCTCTAACATTCCTTTAATGGGCGTGAGAGGTTGTGTATCATTCTCACCGGTCCTTGTGCTTAGACAGCTCCAATGGACTCAGCACGTGCCTGACGAGACACAACTCAGAGGATTTAGCTTTTTATATGGGAAGGATGGAAGCACTACCAAGCAAGAAAAGGAGGTCAGGGACGCTTGGAAGAATACCCATAGGGTAGGAAGGAAAGAACTGGGAAAACGTGTGGTAATTCCTACTCCTGAGTACCTACAATGGAGAGCAACAAGGAGGGCTCAAAATAGTACCCCTCAGGCGGTGTCAAGTGATGAAAATTACTCTCAGATTATATCTCAAATGACCACACAGATAGAGAGGATGAAAGCACAGATGCAGTTTTGGAACAAGGGAAGGAAGCCGCTGAGTTAAAAGTCGTCATTCACTCAAGTCGGTGCCGAAGTTAGCCGACAAGATTGAAGACTTAAAGGATGCACAAGCCGACGCCTGAAGCCCCGAGCCGGTAAAAGGGCAAGAAGAGGAAAAGAGGTGGAATCAAATAAGACCACTTTAGAAATCCAAGAGCTACGAGTGAAAGTAAATGCTCAAGAAGAATTGATAGAGAAGATTCTGCAAGAGAAAGAAGAATTGGAAGCGAATACTAGAGTACAAGACCAAAGGATGCGATCTTTACAAGAAGCTCTGATTGAGGTGAAACGACGCTCCGATCAAAAGCAGTTTTGGCGTGCAGAATATTATAGTTCACTCAAGGAAGCAAACAAGAAAGCAAGGCGTTTAGAGTTGAAAGCTCAAGAACTAGAGCAAGAAAAGGAGCAATGGAGACTCGAAGCGAGAAGCAACGACTGCAAAAAGAAGAAAGTGAAAGCGCGTGGCAATGGGCAGCTCAAAATGAAAGGGCTCAAAGGGAATATTGGATGAATAAAAATGAGGACATGTCTAATGACTTGCAAAGATCACACTACGCAACCGGTTAATCGTTTTGATGAGGCAGACCTTCGATTCGCATGAATCCTTTGCTACGACTACCACGAAGATAGCCAGTTTATGAAGTATTGTCGAGGTCTTGCTAAAGGTCTTAGGAAGAAACAAACAAAGTTGTTGATGTAATGTAGTTTACGTTACACTTCGAGGAGACCGAGACTTTGTATTGATTTTGGAATGAAATGAATGACCATGCGCTTTTTTTTTGCTTTGAATGATTGATGTTATTGCTTTTCATTTAGGCACTATTCATTGAGGGGTGAATTCCCCCTTGAATAGGTTGTCAACCATATTTTCGCCCTGAGACGATTTGTCCTTTAGCGAAAATACGGGAATCTTGGTTTTTGGTGAAAGAATGATTGCATTGTTTAAAGATGGCACCATTGGTTAACCTGCTAATACCCAAATCTTGGATCCTACCTTGCTATTGAATGACCATGTGAATCTCTCCACAATCGCCAAGCATCCTCACAATAGTGTTTTTTTTTTCTCTAATGTGCTTTTTGCTTTAATAAATCAATTTGGTTCAGGAATCATTGCGCGACCAAGGAAAGAAGAGACCAATCTAACCCGAGTTCACAATACCGGATCTCGGACCGGGATGGTGCCGATAATTTTGAGACGGGAAGAAACTTGAGTAGGGAGGTCGATGAAGTAACGGGAAGAATAAATGAGGTGTCGAGAACCAAGCGAGGTTGGAAGCGATATTGCAAGATATAAGGGAGTCTCTCCACTTAATCGGTGGAAATAGAAATGCAAGTGGGGTTGGGACGTATGCAAACGTACCATCAATAATCGCTCCGATCTTCCGGCCATAACCTCGGGCATTGCTTTGCAGAATCCACGAGCAACCACCTCAAACAAGATCAATAGTCATGCCCATGGGGAGGGGTATCGCGCTCCGGGAAGGCGCCCACAATGAAATCCCGGTTATGCGGGGCCTACTTGGGAACCACCTCACGTGTCTATTCCGGGACATGTGACCATGCCTTGTTCTCGGGGAATAGCCACGTCACGACCGAGAAGGATAAAATGAAAGAAGATTGGATGGAGAAAATGGAGGAACAAATCAAGGCAATAAAGGGCCCAAATGCTTATGGACCCCGAGGATAGAGGAGTTGTGTCCTACCACGGATGTAGTGATCCCCAACAACTTCAAGATTCCCGATTTTGTGAAGTATGACGGGAGCGGCAACCCTCGTTTCCATTTGATCGCCCTATGGAACCAAGATGGTGTTTGGTCTAGAGATGATAAGTTCCTCATCGCTTTCTTCCATGAGAGTCTTACTGTGTCCCGCCCTAGAATGGTATCTTCAATTAGATCGCTCAAAGGTCTTGCGTTGGACGTAATTGGCTGATTTGTTTATGGACCAAGTACAAATTCAATCTTGACGCAGCCCCAACCCGAGAGCAGTTGAGTTCAATGCGAAAGGCAACGAAGAACCGTTCAAGCAATACGCACAGAGGTGGAGAGCCTTGGCGGCTCAAGTCCAGCCCCATTAACATTGTCCGAGATGTGCTCGTATTTCTTGGGGACCCTAGGAAACCCTTTTATTGGGGGCGATGGTGGGGCGACCTATAAGGATTTTGCAGATTTGATAACTTCGGAGAAAGAATGAAATATTGGCCAAACTGGGAAGTTGCCAATGAGTAGCACAGAGAATACTACTTTCAAGAAAGGGTTCCAGCCGAAGAAAAAAGAACCTGAGGTGAATTATATCCGACCTCAACAGAAGTTCAGACCGCGATATAGCCCAAGTCATCAACCATCATACAACCCCAACCCTCACTTTTCATACCAAACACCGCCACTACCTCATTATCCATCCCACCAAATTATACCGGCCACAAATTTCACCCCAACACCACAATTCCAAGTTAACAACGTCCCTCGCCACCGCCATATACACCAACTCGCCCAACCTATGCCCGATACCCACCTGCACCTCCGCAAAATTACCCAAACCACTCACAACCTCGCCCGAACCTCCAAAACCAAAGCCGCTTTCGTCCTCAAAACCTCCCCCTTCCCATGGTTATCCATTTCGAATGCAGACCTATTCCAAAGATTGTTTGATGCTCACCTTATTTCGGGAATTCCTGTGCGTCCTTTAGAACCACCATTTCCATCATGGTACAACTCGAACTCAACTTGCAAGTATCACATGGATATCCCAGGGCATTCGATTGAAGATTGTGAGGCTTTTAAGACCGCAGTAAGAAGGTTAATTGCCTACGGGAAGCTTGATATCCAAGAAGAAGCTGGACCCAGTATTGTTAACAACCCAATTCCTAATCATGGTGGAAAGAATGCGGTGAATGCTTTAGAGGCGGAAGGGTCATCCATAAGAAAGGTCATGAGCTTGCGTACACCAATGGCAAGGATATTCGAAGGGTTGAAGAAAGCTGGCTATAATATCACTGCACCAGCCGCCATGATGAAAGAAGAGGAAAAATGTGATGCAGAGTCAAATTGTGCTTATCATTGTGGGGAAATGGGACATGATATTGAGAATTGTTGGGACTTCAAGGTTCGAGTCCAAGGGTTGCTTACTTTGGGAGTGATACATGCAAGACAAGGGTTAGCCTCCTCCGAAGAGGTTAATGTGGTCGAACGCTTTGTGCTTAAGGTGCCACCTCTCAATCAAGTCTCAACACCGGAGAAAGTAGTGGTAACAATCAAGAAACCAGTGCCTTTTGTTTATAATGACACTCATTCGGTGCCATGGAATTACGAAACCAAGGTAGAAACAAAGGGAGTAGGGGAAGAGACGTCGAAGGCCCGAATTGCTGAAGTGCACAAGGATAAGGAGTTGGTGACTAATATAGTCAGGGTAGGGGGAATTACTAGGAGTGGGCGATGCTATGGCCCAGAAGAGTTAGAAAAAGGGAAGATTGTTAAAGAGGGAAGTAGGGAGAAAATGTCAAAAGAAGAGAGAGAGAGATGGAAGGTGAAGAGGAGTTCTTGAAGATAATGAAGCAGAGCGAGTATGATGTGATGGAGCGCTTAAAAAGACTCGGCCAGATATCTCTTTTGTCACTTATCTTGACGTCTGAGATGCATCGGAAGGCGTTATTGAAAATTCTGGATGAAGCCTATGTGAAGCCTGATGTTACTCCTGAAAGTGTGGTTAACATGGTGGACCCCGTGAAACGTGTTAACATGATCACCTTCACTGATGAAGAGATCGTTTCTCAATCTGAGAAGAACCCGCGGGCCTTGCACATAACCCTCAAATGCAAAGGGTACATAGTTGCAAAAGTTTTGATAGACGGGGGGTCTGCATTAAATATCATTCCCAGGTCAACTCTAGTCTCGTTATCAATAAGTGAGGATGAACTGTCGCCACGGGAGATGGTGGTGCGAGCCTTTGATGGAAATAGGAGAGGCATTATGGGAGAAATAATGTTGACGCTAGAGATTGGTCCAAGTAATTTTCAGGTGCTGTTTCAAGTCATGGATATGGAGCCTGGCTACACCATGCTACTGGGGAGACCATGGATCCATGCTGCTGGTGCCGTTCCTTCCACCCTGCATCAAAGTGTTAAATATATTGAGAATGGGTCGGTCATCACCATACATGGAGAGGAAGAGATTATGCTGTCAAAACCAGTTTCGGTACCATATGTGGAGAGTGCAGAAAAGGAAGAGGAGAACCTGTGGCACAGTTTCGAAGTAGTTGAGACTGGACTTGGTAAAGATGAATTTCTCGCACCAAGTGTGAATCGGTGGTGGCCCAGGATCATGGCTAATAGTGGATACCGGGAGGGAAGGGGTTTGGGCTCAAAGCTACAAGGTGCTCGGTCGCCGCGTGTCACTCCCGGGAAAGTCGACAAGTTTGGGATAGGGTACGAAGCATCTCTAGAGGAGCATATGAGGAGCATGACGCTTGGAGGAAAGGGTGACAAGGGCAAGATGAAGCATATTCCCCACCTGAGGGAAACATTCCCAGCACCAGCCGAGGTGATTATGCCTGACGAGGTCATTCACCCTCGATACCGCCTCACCATCAATGCGTTGCATGAAGAGAGCCAAGAAGAGCTCGAGGCAATCCGTCCTGTTGCTGATGAGGAGCCGCTGAAGAACTGGAAATCTGAACCAATTATTGATGTGATTGTTTCAAAGTAATTGTCTAGTCATATTGTGTTGAGCAAATGTCGAAGTTATTTTGAGCTTATGGTTTATGTTATTTGAGACATTGATTAAATGAACTTGCATGAATATTCAGCATTCCTCTTCGTTGCACTCTCTGACTTATCTTTTTGCACTTACCATTTTTTTTTTGTTTTACATTTTTGTACCATATCTTGTTCTTCCTTTGTCATTCCTCCTTTATTCTGCTCTTCCAACTCCGCACAAAATTGCTTTCCAGGGATCTGAGTTTCGTAGAAAGTTCGCCTCATGAAAAGGACTTCAAAAACCCATCAATTGATTCCTCTGCAATGCTTGATGAAGAAGACCTTGGATCTGGAGAAGACGAAGATGTTGTTGAAAATTTTGCAAAGTTACTGGAATACTCAGAGAAGGGATTTGTCTTGAATGATGAGGAAGCAGAGGTGGTCAACATGGGGACAGAGAAAGAGAAAAAGGAAATGAAAGTAGTGGCAAACCCGGAGTTTGAAGAGATGATCACACTATTCAAAGAATATATGGATGTTTTTGCTTGGTCTTATCGGGATATGCCTGGGTTAGACCCAGAGATAGCATCGCACAAAATCCCACTATACCCGAATGTTGAGGCAAAGAAGCAGAAGTTAAGGAGGATGCATCCTGATATGTCCCTGAAGATCAAGGAAGAGGTGACTAAGCAGTTGGAAGCAGGATTTGTGGAAGTGTCCAGACACCCAGAGTGGGTAGCTAATATCGTGCCAGTGCCTAAGAAGGATGGAAAAGTCAGAATGTGTGTGGACTATAGAGATCTGAATAAGACCAGCCCGAAGGATGATTTCCCACTCCCTCACATCGATGTTCTTGTTGATAATACTGCTAAGAATCATAGGTTCTCATTCATGGATGGATACTCAGGATACAATCAAATTCTCATGGATGTCAATGACAAAGAAAAGACCACTTTCATTACTCCTTGGGGAACATTTTGTTACATGGTGATGCCGTTCGGATTAAGGAATGCTGGGGCTACATACCAACGTGCCATGGTGGCACTGTTTCATGACATGATGCACAAGGAGATTGAGGTATACGTGGATGATATAGTAGCCAAGTCTAAAGAAGGAGAAAGTCATGTGGCAGTTTTGCGCAAGCTATTTGAAAGACTCAGAAAATACAAGTTGAGGTTGAATCCTGCTAAATGTGTTTTTGGAGCATCTACTGAGAAATTACTCGGATTCATTGTTAGCAGAGAAGGAATAAAGGTGGATCCGGATAAAACGAAAGCAATACAAGAGATGTCCGCCCCTAAGACGGAGCGTGAAGTGCGAAGTTTTCTCGGGAGACTCAATTACATCGCTAGATTCATTGCTAACTTAACCAGCACCTGTGAGCCTATATTCAAGTTGTTGAAGAAGCATCAACCAGGGAAATGGGATGAAGAATGTCAGGAAGCTTTCGACAAGATAAAGGCCTATTTAATGAATCCTCCTGTTTTGGTACCCCCTACGCTGGGTCGCCCTTTAATTTTGTACCTAACTGTGTTGCCAACCTCGATGGGGGCAATGTTGGGACAACATGATGAATCGGGAAAAAGGAACAAGCAATTTACTACCTGAGTAAGAAGTTCAATGATTGTGAAGCTCGTTACATGGCTATTGAGAAGACTTGTTGTGCGCCGGTATGGACCTCAAAGCGACTACGACAGTACATGCTCTATTACACCACGTGGTTGATCTCCCGAATAGACCCTCTGAAGTACATATTTGAAAGCCCTCATGTTTCATTAAGGGTTTCAAAGTGGCAAGTGATGCTGTCAGAATTCGATATCAAGTACATGACTCGAAAATCCATCAAAGGAAGTGCGATTGCTGATCATTTAGCTGAAAACCCTCTTGAGGGTGGACAACAAGTGACATCTGAATTCCCTGATGGAGAAATACTGATGGCAGAGGAAGGAGAAGAAGAAGAAGAATCTGGCTGGAAGATGTATTTTGATGGGGCGGTTAACATGCATGGTAGTGGCATAGGGGCCGTGGTTGTTTCACCAACTGGAAAACAATACCCAGTCGCTGTCAAGCTGGAATTTGAGTGCACCAATAATGTTGCGGAGTATGAGGCCTGTGCTAATGGTTTACAAGTTGCAATTGACTTGGGGATCAAGTTAAGAGTATTTGGAGACTCAAGACTCATCATTTATCGTGAATGGTGAATGGCAAACCAGGGATCCGAAATTGGTACCTTATCAAAAGTATTTGATCCAGCTTAGTTGAGAAGTTTGAGGAGGTGACCTTCTCCCATTTGACCCGAGACAAGAATCGGTTTGCAGATGCCTTGGCCACCTTGGTGTAATGACCAAGTTGGACATTCACAATAATGTCCAACCCATCCAAGTGAAGACACACGGTGAGCTGCGTATTGTGCTAATGTGGAGGGCGAGCCGATGGTAAACCTTGGTATCATGATATCAAGCGGTATATTCAAAGATAGAGAATACCCAACGGGGGCAAGTGAGGTGAATAAGAAGACTGTCACGGTTGGCGATGACCTTTTCTTGAATGGAGAGGTTTTGTACAAAAGGAGTCATGATGGAACTTTACTTAGATGCGTGGATGCTTGCGAAGCTCGTATAATCATGACTGAGGTCCATGAAGGAATCTGTGGAACCCATGCTAATGGTCATATGATGGCTCGAAAAATTCTAAGAAGTGGTTATTATTGGTCCAAAATAGAAACAGACTGCATAGATTATGTACGGAAGTGTCAAAAATGCCAGATGTATGCAGATCGAGTCAACACACCTCCTTTCCCTTTGCATAATTTGGTATCTCCTTGGCCTTTCTCAATGTGGGGAATAGATGTCATCGGGCCCATTAATCCCAAAGCTTCCAATGGTCATCGCTTCATCTTAGTGGCGATTGACTATTTCACCAAGTGGGTAGAAGCTTCTTCTTATGCCAGCATCACTCAAAAAGTGTTTTTGAGATTCCTCAAAAGGGATATTGTCTGCAGATATGGAATTCCGGAAAGGATAATCACAGATAATGGTACCAATCTCAATGGTGCTTTGAGATTAAAAAGTTTTGTGAAAATTTTAAAATCAAGCATCATAATTCAGCTCCCTACAGTGCCTCGGATGAACGCAAGTGCGGTTGAAGCAAATAAGAATGTCAAGAAAATTGTTGCTAAGATGGTGGTGAACTACAAGGACCGGCATGAAATGTTACCCTATGCTCGCATGCATATCGTACCAATATACGATCAAGCACCGGGGCGACGCCTTTCTCTTTGGTGTATGGGATGGAGGTTGTCTCTCCAATAGAAATTGAGATCCCTTCCTAAGGGTTTTGATGGAAGCAGAATTAGAGGAATCTGAATGGGTGAAGACTCGGTATGAGCAATTGAATATGATAGAAGAAAAGAGGTTGACAGCTATTTGTCATGGGCAATTATATCAAAGCAGAATGGCAGAGCCTTCAACAAGAAAGTTCGTCCCAGGGAATTCGTTCGGGGATTTGGTTTTGAAAAAGATTCTCCCTAACCAAGAGGATGCAGAGGAAAATGGGCCCGAATTATGAAGGCCCGTACATAGTCAGCAAGCATTTTCGGGAGGAGCATTAGTTTTGCGAGAATATGGATGAAGAAGAATTGCCGAGACCCGTGAACACCGATGTTGTCAAGAGATTCTATGCTAAAAAAAAAAAAAAAAAAAAAAAAAGGAGCTCGTTAGGTTGAAAACCCGAAAGGCGGCCTAAGCAAAAGTTAGAGCAATTGAAAAAAATGAAAAAAGGTCCGTTAGGCTGAAAACCTGAAAAGGCAGTCTAAGCAAAAGTTAGGGCAAATAAATAGGTAATATCTCAAAGAAAGTGGGCCTGAAACTTTTCGAGGAACTCACCAAACTGGGGCAATTTTTGATGTGCGTCCAATCAGTTATACAAAGAGGGCAAGTCGTTTGCATTAAATGGATCATACTGGGGCAAAATTTTTGAGGAATTAAAAGGGGTCGTGTTGAAAGAGGTATCGGCAGAGACATCAGTTAAGTTGTCAAACACTTGCAGTGAATCAATTGAATGAGGAACAAGGAACCAATACTGGGGCAATTTTTTATTTTTCTTGCAATCTTTCTTTTGTCTTTCAAGTATGTGTCTTGTCAAAAGTTCATGTACGATTACATTACCAAAATAATAAAAGGAAGTTTGTTCATTCAACAAATTTCTCTCTATTCATGAATGCATGTTTACTAATTTATGTCTCAAATAAAATAAACTTAGGGTCGACAATTTGACTTGACAATTATGCAGCAATCCTTCAATGATTAATTTAGATTAAAGGATCTCAGTAACTCGAGATACGGGTTGTAATATGTTGCCAAGGAGATTAAGGAGGTAAAAAAAAAAAAAGAGAGAAATGAGAAAATCTCGGGATTTCCAAGCTAACAAAAGGTCTGATGAAGGAAAACACTTGGACAAAGGGTTTGATTGGTCAAAGCTTTCCAGGATCGCCGTTAATTAAGATGACTTTGAATGAATAAATGAAAAAAATGACCAAAAAGAGAGAGAAAAGAGAAAAAGAAAAAAGAAAAAGAAAAGAGAGAAAAGAGAAAGAAAGAATTCCAAGTCCATGTTTCTGTTGAGCGCATTGGCTCCATGCATTGTCATTTAAATTCCGGGACTCAGTTGCCCATTGCATTTTAATTTTCGGGACGCAGTTGCCCATTGTCATTTAATTTTCGGGACGCAGTTGCCCATTGTCATTTAATTTTGGGACACAGTTGCCCATTGCATTGCATTTTCGGGACGCAGTTGCCCATTGCATTTTAATTTTCGGGACGCAGTTGCCCATTGCCTTTTAATTTTCGGGACGCAGTTGCCCATTGCCTTTTAATTTTCGGGACGCGATTGCCCATTGTCATTTAATTTTGGGACGCAGTTGCCCATTGTCATCTAATTTTGGGACACAGTTGCCCATTGCATTGCATTTTAGATTTTCGGGACTCGATTGCCGTTGCATTGCATTTTAGATTTTGGGACACAGCTTGCCCATTGCATTGCATTTTAATTTTCAGGACGCAGTTGCCCATTGCCTTTTAATTTTCGGACGCGATTGCCCATTGCCTTTTAATTTCGGGACGCATATTGCCATTGTCATTTTATTTTGGGACACGATTGCCCATTGCATTGCATTTTAGATTTTTCGGAGACGCGATTGCCCATTGCATTTTAATTTTCGGGACGAGCGATTGCCCATTGCCTTTTATCTTTGAATGCATCGGCTCCATACATTTTATTTTCTTGCTTTGTTTTGTTTTGCCGGACAAAATTGAAGTTCATATCTTTACTCCTTTCTTACGATGATAACATGAAAAATCATGACTTTTCTCATTATCTAGTAAGAAATGAGTAAAGAGGGGCAACTGTGAACACCCAATTTTGTCCGGACCAAAAATAACAAAAAAATAGTAAATAAATATTTGTGTACATCTTTTGATTATTTTCTTTATCTCATATATTTTATGTGTTTGTTTTATTTCATTTATTTTATTTTATTTTCACCAAAAATTTAAAAAAAATGTGTTGATTTTCGTTTTATTATTTTGAAAAAAAAAGAAGAAAAGAAAAAGAAAGTCTGATTTCGTTTTAAAAAAAAAAAGAGAAAGAAATGGAGGTTGCTTGTTGTTGTGCCTCTGCTGCAACCAGTGGATTTCATGGCTCAAGGCAGCCCCAAAAATGGAACCTGGCAAAGAGATTGAAACAAGAAAAAATGACAACTTCAGAGAAAATACATCAAAATGGAAGTTTGATTGGAAAGCTCAATCTGGGCTGATTTCTTGGGGCAACACAGAGAGCGAGAGGAGGAGCTTCGAAAAATAGGAGACTGAATTTGACAGGGGGCTCACTCACGTACAATAGGAGGGGAATTTCATTTTGAGGGGGGGATTCACATTTTCTCCGGGGCTCTTCAGACAACAGGGGACCCTTCATTCATATTTCACCATAACAAACCACCACATTTGATCCTCTCGCTTCTAACCACCCCATTTCAAATACACACTGCCCTCTCATTTGGCACCCAAATACAGAAGAAAAATGAGAGAAAATCTCCGAAGGACGTTCAGACTCTTCAAAGGATATCAGACTGGGAGAATTTAGAGCTTTAGTTAAAATCAGAAAACAGAGAGCACACAACTGAACTCTTCTTCATTTTCTGTTAAGCTTCAAAGGTAAGAATATCTTTGATCCCCTTCTGCTTTTTAACTTCAACATGAGGTGGATCTTACTTTTATTTGATTTTGGTTGATCAATACTCATGTTTCACTGCACACACAAGTAGCACACTGTGATTTCACATTCACGCTTTCATTAAAAAAAAAAGAAGAAGAAAGGGATCAACAATATTATTAAACCCATACAAATCTTAATATGACAGCCTTTCATAAAATAATAATAATAATAAATGAAAAAAACAAAGCTTCTTTGAATCATTTCATTTCCATCTTCAGAACCATCCTCAAGCATCCCACCATTTCCCCATTCACATATCACCATGACCCATTAGAAGACTCAAACATCAAGCTCACCACCAACCATCCCTTTAAGCCATATACAGCCCATCACCTCCACGGCGCACCACCGCTGAAGCTGCACCAGGGTACGGCTCGGACCTTCGCCCCACGCTCGGATCTGCCATCACGATCCAGAAGCCACCACCGTCACCAGCACGTGCCTCCATCTCTGTTCTTTACCACCGCGACCTTCACCGACTTGAGCTCGGACTCGCCGTCGCTCCCCACCACATCCGCACGCCGTCCCGTTCAGATCTCCGCCCCCATGCTCGGATCCGCGCAACCCGGAGCTCCATCCAACTCCCCGCCACCCGGTACCGCCGACCCCGCGTTGCCCGTCCCCCTGCGCACCCATACCGTCGGCTTCCACCACCGCGACCCAGCCTTCGACCTGCTCCGCCACCCCAATGGCCATATCCTTCGCAGAAAGCAAATGTCCCCTTTTAGTATGTTTTTTTTCGTGTTTTTCGAGACAAAGGTCTCTCTTCCCCTTTTTTTTATTTTATTTGATCTGCTTTTTTTTTTTTTTTCTTTTTCTTTTTCTCTCAAGGGTTGGGCCATTAGAAGCCCATAACAAAAAAAACAAAAAAAGAGAAAACTAATTGTGTTCAGAACTTTTTTTTTTTTAAAAAATGATGCATAAAATAGAAAAAGGTAAAAATAAAATAAAATAAAAAATGGAAACAAATAAAAAATATAAAAACATAATTTTAGAACAAATACCGAAAGATAATAAAAATAAATCTGTGAGTTGACTTGACTTGAGTTTGTTTATTTGGTTTTTATTTTTGTTATTTTGTTAAATTATTATTTTTTCTTTTTTTTTAATGGTGACAAAATAAAAATAAATACGAAAAATGTTTTTTTTAATAAAAAAAATATATAAAAAAAAATACTAATTTTTTTTTTCAATGTAATGATCAATGACAATGATTGAATAATGGATGTTATCTTTAATGTCGTTAGGATCATGAGGATTTATTGAATGCTTATTCAAGATCATTACCTTAAATCTCGTGCAAAAAAAAATGATTTGTTTTTTTCAATTTTTCCTAATTTCTTTTGAAAAATCTTTTTAAATTGAAATTAATTAATTCACACTTATTTTCTACAGAACTACGTGACTTTGAGTTCCTCATTGCACCTGAGGGTACGTAGGAGCAGAATTTTCACTCTGTCAAGCCAAAAATTAAATTTTCATAATTCGGTTTTTCTTTCTTAAAACAAAAATATAAAAAAAATAAATAAAATAATTGCAAAGTCTTTTAAAAAGGGTAAAATAAATAAATTGAGATTATCAAGTGTTTGCACAATTGACTTAAGGTACAATTCTTAAGACGGGTGTGTTAGGGGTGTTGTGGGATTAAGTTTCCACCCTTCCCTAACCATAACCGACTCCCGGATCCAATCTGGTTCCAAAGACCATTTTCTAATAAGGTTTTCCAATTTTTCCTAAATTTAAATAAAATTGGTGGCGACTCCATTAATTAATTTTTAAAATCACGCGAGCTGCTATTTCGCCGCGATCTCTGTCGCGACAAAGGTAGATTCCCTTTTCAAGCTGATTTGGAAGGTGAGAGCTCCTCAGAGGATTTGTTCGTTCCTTTGGCGATGCGGAAATAATGCCTTGCATACTAATTCGCTCAGGTTCTTTAGGAACATCTCTGATAGTTCGTTGTGTGGTATTTGCGGGTTGGCGAAGGAACCCACTTTACATGCCACTCGGGATTGTCCTACCGTCAAGCATGCGTGGTCAAAGCTTGTTGCCCCTCATAGGCGTTTGTTGTTCTTCAGGTTAGAGCTTAAGGAGTGGTTGTTTTCGAATCTTTCTCAATCTTTTGGCAGATCTTCTAATCTTGATTGAGCTCTTTTGTTTGTGACGGCTTGCCACTTCTTTTGGGGTCAAAGGAACAAATCTCTGTTTAATGGTCCTAGGGATGCCATGGCAACCTGGATTCCTAGAATTTGTGCTCTTTCTTCGGAGTATCAGAGTGCTTGTATTTCCAGTGTTCTTGCTCAACAAATCTTAGTGGGTTGGAACCCTCTAGACGTCAGTTGGGTTAAGCTGAATGTTGATGGTTCCTTTTTGGCTAATCAGGAGAACGCTGCCTGCGGTGGTTTTGCTAAGAATGAGGTTGGGGGATTTCTGTTTGGCTTTGCTCAGAATCTCGGTCTCGCCACTATCACCTGGGTAGAGTTAAATGGTATCCTTTCGGGGCTTGTCTTTGGCTTTTCAAAAAGGTATCTTAAGGTTAATCATTGAAACTGATTCTCGTTGTGCCTTAGGTCTCATTAACTCTAATCTTCCTCCTTGGCACCCTTATGCAATTGTTGTGTCCAGAATTAATTAGGTTCTCAATCAGGACTGGCAGGACAGGTTCAAGCACACGTTCAGGGAAGAGAATAGCTGCACGAATTTACTTGCCAAACACGATCACTCTCTTGATCTTGCTCTTCATAAGTTTGAGGTCATGCCTTCTTTTTTTTTTTTCTGTTGCTTTGCATACGGATGCTTGCGCTATTTCTTTTTTCATAATGTAGTCTTTTAGTTTTTCTTGGACTGTTTGTACCCCGTTGTTTATAAAAAAAAAAAACATAGGTGTATATTAGCAACTGTTTTTGTTTTTCTTTGTGGACCTCTTTGTTCGTTTCATTGTTTGTGTTTTTATTTTATTTTATTTTAGTGGGCTAAGTTCTGATTTATATTAGAAAAATCACGTCCAAAAAAAAAAAACACGTAAAAAATTTAAAAATAATATCTTAAAAATTTGAAATGTTTATGATTTAAAATACATTTTATTGAAAATGAACAATTTCTTGTGGCATGGTATTCTGGGCTCTGGCTACTTTTCTGTTTTTTTTTTTTTATGTATGTTGTTTGTGTTGAACATAAGAAATAATTTATTCAAATGAAATATTAAACAACAATAAATCATTTTATCAGATAAAAAAACAATAAATCATTTTATGTAAGATGAACAAATTCTTATAATCTAGGCCAATTACGTACACGTCACAACAAATATTCTTATGATTT
This sequence comes from Ormosia emarginata, assembly GCA_029884605.1. NCBI lineage: Eukaryota > Viridiplantae > Streptophyta > Magnoliopsida > Fabales > Fabaceae > Ormosia > Ormosia emarginata. The sequence goes on from JAQQTP010000085.1 coordinate 23,494,386, forward strand.
GTAAATTTTATGTATTTTCATAATACTAAACACATTAACAACTAAAGTTTTTTTTTATTAAGAGTGCGTTTGAAACGGATTATAAATCCGTCCCCATCTTATGTTCAAGCCCAAAAAAGTTGTGGCCTAACAAATTAACTTGTTTGGATAATTTTTCAAAAGTTGTTGATTGTATTTTATTTGTACGTAACATATGTTAGTGGAAAAGTTTAAATTTGAGCATTTTTGTAAAAAAAATTGTTTGATTTTTTTTATTTTGAGATGTAAATACTATTTTATCTTTCATTAAATAATTTTTTAATCAATCAAATAATTTTTTTAATCATTTATACCTATTTTGATAATTTAATGCATAAATTTTTTTTTTATATCATCCCAACGAAATAGATTAACTTAAAATCGTTTTTTAACTAACATATCCAAACATAATCGATTATTAAAATAATCAAGCTTTCACAGCTTGATTATTGAAATAATCGATTATTAAAATAATCAAATTTTCATAGTTATCCCAAACACAAACTAAGTATGATTAGTTACATGAAGCAAACAATATTACTGACTTACTAAGTATTATGAAAAACTAAATATTTCCAGAAACTATTTAGATTTAAATTCTTTTTAATAATTTCATAGTACTACATTAATTCAGTAAAAACATGGAACATGACACATTATATAAACACAAGATATTAAATTAAATTTAAATATATAAAAAAAGCTTAAATGAAATATAAACTTCTGAAAGCATTACTCTCATAATATATATAAGTATTTGTCATTAATTTGGTACATCAAAGAGCTGATTATAAAATTGGGTATTTTTAAGATATAATAATTTGTGATGTTTTAACCAAATTTATGTTTAATAAATCAATATTATTTTCGTGTTAAAAACTTAAAATATTATTCTACTTTAATTGACCAATTTTTTAAATTCCTTTAATTGACCATTTTTTTGGTTACTAATTGACCAAATTTTAATTAATTCATAACTAGTTAACCAAATGAGTATATATAATAATTAAAATGAAAGGTTAATAATTTAATTTTGATTCACTATTATTATAAAATTTCTTTACATTGTTAGCTGATCATGTATTACTAAATCATTAAAAAGAAAACAATTATTACTATTACTACCTAAATAATACTCTTTTAATAATAATGTGCTAACATACCATTAAATGATAGTATAAGTTACAATGAATCAAATTTAAACTCTTAATTATTTTGTGTGTACATTTATTAAATGAAAAAATTGCACTCAAAATTCATTTCATATATAATTTGAGAAATGCTTCATAGCCCAGATGCTCTAGTGCCTAGATGGTTCAGAGAAAGCATTTCTAAAGGTCCGTTTGGATCGTGAAATTTGAATTAAAACATAAAATTTTAATTTTAATTTCAATTCTTTTTAATTGTAATTAGTTAATCTTAAATTTTATGTTTGAAGTTGTCAAAGAATTAGGATAAGAAATTATAATTTTAAATTTAATTATAATTTTATTGTTTAAATGTATGATTTAAAATATTTAAAAATATTTACAAAATTAAAATTAATAAAAATATTCAAATAATAATATTTTTATAATATAATAGTCATATTTTTTATAAAGAAATTTTTCATGAATTTTTTCTTAGAAAATAAAATAAATAGCTATTATAATAATTCTTATATAAATATAAAAATAATTTTCTATATAAATATATAATTTCAATAAATATGATTGTTCATAAATAAATGTGAAGAGGAGAGAGAGAGATTATTTTTTAAAATATAGAATTAGTAATTCTTAAGGTATAGGTTAAGAATTGAGAAAGACTTAACTTAATTGTTTTTCAATTTCATGAAATTGGTTTATGGAATTACAATTCCAATTCTAAATGACATTACAAACATAAAAATTAAAATTAAGATGTTCAATTTCAATTCTAAATTCTAATTCTATGCTCAATTCCAGTAGTCAAATAGATACTAATTGTATTTTGTTGTGTGGAACCCATATATGTTGTTGATGGGGTTCATTAAAACAAAATTGTCTATTCTATCTGGTGAAGTCCCATCTTGGCTCTCTAGTAATATCCATATAATTGACTTAAAAGAGATATGAAATGGTATAGATAAACTCATGCATGTTATACCTTAGAGCTTTGCCTGTGAAATTTATTCGTGTTTTTTTTTTTAGTTCTCTTTTCTTCAATTAGTGATCTTAAAGATTGTTGGAATTATTGACTTAAATTGTAAAATAGAAGATAATGTTGTCATTGATTGATGAATAATGAGTTGGTTATAAGTATTTAGTTTGAATTTTGATTAACTTTATCTCATCAATTTTGTGAGATAAGAAAACAGAATTTGAAGATTTAAACTTCTTTTATTTTGGAAATTTTTTTAAAAAAAAGGAGAAAATGATGTGTAATCCATGTGGTAAAGGAAAGAAAAAGTGAGAAAGTGTGTATGCCAAGCAAGGTGAGATGAGCATTAGGTGTAAATGAATTTTGGGTTTGTCAGAGTGATTTTTGAAAGACTGTAATTTATTGATTTTAATAAATAAAATTAGATTTGGTGGACATATGGAAATTGGCGAATCATATTAATTTTCTTATGTGCTTCATATTTTTTTTTATTTGTTGGTATTACCAATGGTACCCACCAACAAAGATATTGGGAGTCTTTTTTGTTCCCTTTTCCCTCTTCTTGTATCTTACATATTGAGAGTTCCCTTACACAAATGAAGCTGATTCCCAACAATTTCAAACAAATTCATCAATCTTCATTTCAAGTTACACCTTTCAGCTACAATTAGACACACAAAAATCACAAAAGAATGAACTAACTTTGCATTTCATAATATTTGTTCTTATGTAGGCTAAAATGACATAATTAACCCTCTATTTCTTCAGCACCATGTGGCCATGCTCATCCTTATCAAAAAGACGCTCAATTAATTCATCCCAGCTTTCATCTACTGTACTTTTATTAGTTGAACCAAATGAAGACTCGCCCTGTGATCTTCTTGAGCTCTCCTCTCCTTCCTCATCAAAAGTGCCATATTCTGATGGTGGTGTGTAAGCATGAGGAACATCTAATGTTTTAGCCCTTTGTAATGCTGCTTTATATTCTTCACTGTGTCTGGTTAATGTTTCCTGACGCGTCATCCTTTGCTTTGCAGGGATTTCCATGATATGATCTTTCTCCAGTATCAACTGCAGTTGACAGAAACACAAGGGCAAAGGTTGGCACTCGTTCATTAAACAGCATGCCAAATTAGTGAAACCTGATTCCTTATACTTGCATATTTATGAAATCTATATGCATATCTTGAAGGACAGCAAGAGGAAAAATAAAAAAATCAAAAGATCTTTGCTAATTCTTGCTACTCCATATGAGGGAGACATAGTAGAGGTATACAAAATCGTTATTACTTTCAAATTGAAATGTAAACTGAGCTTCCTCAAAATTCAAATGTATGTTTGCCAACGATTTCAAATCTTAGGAGCATTTGATAAACGGGAGAAAAAAGAGCAAATAATTGCATCCAGAGACCTATTTAATTATGGTTAACACAGAAAGAGAGACATAGAGACTAAAAAACTTGACTTCCCCCAATAAACGCAGTAAACAATTACAAGGTTGACAGACTTACATCCAGAGCCCTTTGGGCTTCTTTCTCTATCCAAATTATGGCATGATCAGATGTAGCATTACAAGAAAGGACTATATGCTCAAATCTTCCATCTACAGGCACTGCTGTCCTCACAACTGGGGGAAACCTTCCCATTCTGCATATAAAATATGTTCAGGACTTCAGATGAAGCCAAAACAAAAGGCTGTAAAACATCTTTTTTAACATGACCATGTTAACATATTTTATCATGGAAGAAACCAGAGAAAAAACATAAGCCAGACAATTAAAACGAATGCACTTAAGCCTAAACTGCAGCTGACTTCCAAAAATACAATTAGAATTCAACATATGGCATAAGCTCAGCTTGGTGTCCTTAACCTTACCTAAAAGGCTTTCTCTCAACAATGTGATAAAGGCGACCAGGTGCATAGAGTCTCCTTGGATCTTTGAGCATCTTCTCCTCTGGTATACATGTATCCCTCATGCACCTCAAGCACAATAGGCATGGCAAACTGCCAACAAAAGAAAACAACTTTTCATCAGTACGAATTATCTTTCCATGAAAACATTAAATTTACACTAACAATGATTTTCACTAACTGCCGGTATCACCTTATCATAGTATAAGTGGCAGTTATTAATGTAGTCTTTTCCTCTGCAAGTATACAGTTTTACTAACTACGCTACTGATGAAAAGCAGTAACCTTCAGTAAAATAAGCATAAACTTCAAAATAAAAATTGCCTCACAAAAATCAGGGTTATATTACTTAATCATACTAAGTTATGTTGAAACTTGAAGTAGGGATGAGAAAGGGATTGAACATGTAGCATAGACTTTAGCATGCTAAAACATTCTCCAGCCTGGTATTGATAAGTAAGAGAGTTACTATTATACAGGTCCTTAAGACATACCAGAAAAGAGACTTGAATATATCTTCCAATGGAGTGGCTGTCCTTGGTAAGAAGTCATCCTGATCAAGGTAAAAGAGCAGTTAACTTCAAAGTAGCAGATTCAGTGTGCATCAAGTATAGGAAGTGTAGAAAATATATTTTTATTTCCTTGAATCTGTGACTGATACATGGGAGGTATATATATAGAATACACATGACAGAAATAACAGCGATAATCTAGCCTAGAAATCAGGGGAATTGATCTCCCTATAAATGCTAATTCTAAATATGGTAAAGACAGAAATGACAGCTAATAATTATTTACATAAAATCCTAATGAGCTGTACAAAACAGAATCTGTTGATTCTGTGCTGATCTTCAACAGGAAGCATGAGGAAAGAAACAGCTTGTGATGCAGCTTATGCTCAACAGCTACTAGGCTAAAATTTTATATTATCTTAAGCATATATATAGTAAGTTTAAGCAATATACTATTCATAAGAATAAATCATCTACTAATTCTTTATGTTGCATATAAAACAGACTTTATGCAAATATTTGTCCTGTGTTGAACAGACCAATACTCATGCAAGCTCTCCATAAATTGTTTCTCTCTTAACACATGAAAGAGTTCATTCATCTCTCTCACTGAAAGCTACCACTATGGGTATAATGGTTTTGACAGTACAGACAAACCAATTACTACATAACTATCCCCACAGATGAAGCAAGCTGAATAGTTAGTTACACTATGAAACCTGAAGGTGAAAGTCATCATTTAGAAAACAGAAAAATTTTATGTAGAGATATCTGTACCTTTGACAAACCGACAACAAATTCTCCAAAAGAACAAAATAAAGTTATAGATTTAAACACCAAAAAAAAAGGTTATAAATTGTATTTTGAGGTTATGGTATTCAGACTATATTCATCATTTTTCATTCCTTTAACCTGTTTGTAAGTATAATTAAAACTGGAGCCACTCAAATTTGAAATCCACAGCATTCAAAATTTTGCTCCACTTTGCACAATGTATCCTCTTTACACGCAAGGTAAGAACTTCATACATCGACAGAAGGCAATTTAAAACAAACTACCTTTGGGCTGCCATTGATTGGACTTTGGTTTATAGAATGGATTGGATGTGTAGCCCAATAATTGGTTTTCTGTATTACCCAATTATTTTATATATGCGTTAGGTGTTCAAGATTTGGTAAGGAACTAATCAAGAACTTACACAGGATTCTTCAACCAACCAAATAAAATAAATAAGATTCTGATAACTTGCCTGCAGCACAACAGAGTTGATGATATCTGCATATCTGACTGCCAAATTCAGTGACATAGACCTAGCAGGTGCAATAGCATAGCACCTGACCCTCTTCCTCTCAATATTTCCGAGTCTATCTCGATTCTGCACCACCACCATGCTCAACATAGCTGCTACTCCTGATCCAAGGGAATGTCCAGCAAAAGTCAGTGTGTAATTTGGATGCCTCTCTAACAATTCCCTCAAAACTTCACATTCAGCATCCAAAACCAATCCAGCAGCCTTCAACAGCCCATTGTGAACATACCCCCCATCAAACTTTCTCTTCCCCAATCTATTGTCCAATAGAACTGCATAGTCACTCTCCTTTGCCAAATTTAGACCCCTAATGGCAAGAACTATATCAGCATGATCATGATCAAGATACAAAATATAGGGTGGAGCCCTCCCACGGGTGTCTTTATATGTCTTTTTGTGTATTAACCAATCAGGGTTAATTCCATAGCCACCGGGAGGCGCCCAAAGGGGGTGCCGAATATCATCTTCATACACAGCTAAAATGTAGCGACAAAGGCGAGGGACAGGCTCAAATTCTTCTGCCGTGGCAAAACCCCAAGTCTCACTGTCATGGCCTGCAGTATGAAGACATCTTTTCCAAGCCCAACGAGCACAAGCCAGACAGTACACACACTCAACAAGAGGAATGCCACACAGAATTGACATTGTTTGTGCCTACAGCCTATGCATGCTAAGTAGGCTGAAAACCAACATGGGATTTGCACAAATTTCCTTAAAGCAATGACTTTCTTATACAACAACAATAAAAGTCTTTTTCCACTAGTGGGGTAATGACTTTCTTATACAGAAACAAATATGAACATCAAAAATGGAATTTGAAGTTTAAACTTGAATGGTACAAGAGTATTCTGTTTCTTATACAACAAATAGAATATACAGATTGTAAAAATCGTGGATTTAATAGTGATCACAAACCGTAATTTTGTGAAGCAGCAGGTGCAGAAATAAAAAAATTTAAAAAACAAATTAAGAACAGGGTGAAAAGTCAACAAGATAGATGGCGTCAGGTATACAATTCAGTAACAGAAATTTGAGCCACAACAACCACAGTGATCACTGGTCAGCAAAGAAACTACAGGCAATAAACAACAATTGTAACTTCTTTTATATGACAGTTGATTCTACTGGAACAACATATGCACATCACCAAGGGTTTGTAAAAGTTATACAATCTGGAGAATCTAGTAAACTCTGCAAAATATTTCATAAAGGGAGTGGAATAATATTATCAAAATTGTGAAAATAGATGCATTCCAGGGAGAACTAGAAACTGAAACTTGGTAACTGATGATGAAACTTGACCCAATGATGATTATTGATCAGCTGATCACAAATTCTACATTGGTCAAAAGTCTCAACAAGAGCGAGCAACAATGAGGAAAAGGGGAAAAGGAAGGAGACCCAGTACGGAATTTCAATGTGGATCAAAGAACCCAGAATTCCAAAGCACTAAAGGAATTCATTGGAAACACAGAAGATCTGACCGTGTCATAGGTTGTCATCGTCTGAACACGACCTCGGAGGGAGGAGCTTCTGACGTATGATTTGAAAGGTGACAAAATTGGTTTTTTGCCTTGTGCTGTGCTGCTGAGTTGTGAACTTAATTAAAATATATATATTGTATAAATACTTTTTTTACGCATCTATTAATTTGGAAGACTTTAAAAAAAAAATTTAGTTGGACTACTTAAAATAAAATTTAATTAATGTTTATTTCATTAATAAATGTTTTTCTTTCCTATAAAGATTTCTTATATATTTTTTTTATAAATTTACTTTAAAAATCTTTTAATAAATATATTTAATAAATTTATTAAAATTATCAGATTCTATTTAATAAATATATTATCATCTAGTGGTGACTTTGCTATTAACTAGATACAAGGATATGAGAGTCAACAACCCTGCCGTGTTGGTGATAAATTCAATGTGTTGGGACGTATGATCATGGAGTCAAATCTGGTTCTCAGAAATGGTAAACAGAGGAAGTCGTTTGGATTGTGAGAAAAATTGATAAATTTAGAGACAAATCGATACTGGGAAAAGCTAATAGTCCCGAAATAGTGGATATGACTTGTGGATCGTCCTAGATACGCAATTCAGGGAAGGTTGATGAGAAAGAGTTTACAATGAAGTTGAACTCGTGGATTTGGCGGAGAATCCTGTTGAGGAAAGAAATTTCACACGATTGCCGGTGCGCAGTGAATGAGAGTAATTGGCGGGTTAAGATTAACGAAGTAAAGGTAGAATTGATGGAGTGGGAATCTAGAGCATGCAAAGTTGAAGAGGTTGAGATCTGACAGCGTGATAAAAATTGCAATGACATTGATGAATCAATAAGGAACGAAGAAGTTGGTGAAAATAGGGACTTGTTGAATGAGGATGATTTATCAGGGAGTTAGGGTTATTATAATGGGATAGATTTAGGATTAGGTGATTTAAGAAATGTGATAATTTTAACAAATTTATTAAATATATTTATTAAAAAATTCTTTAGTTAAATTTGTAAAAAAAATATAAAAATTTCTTAAAAAATAAAAAAAAAAGTTCATTAATAAGATAGGCATGAGTGGTCTAACTAAAAAAGTTCTAAAACCTTTTTAAATTAATGGGTACCAAAAGAAATCATCTATTATATATTGCAGAATTTTCAATTTTGATAGCAAAGGCCAATGAGAAGCCACACCTGTGCAAGTGAAACTCTGGAAGCCCGTTTGGTTTGGGTGGAAATTGGGGAAGGTGACATGCTGCAGTCATTTGGGAATGGAAATAAACAAATAATGTCATTTGCATAATTGCATTATTGCCCATTTGCCCTTTATTTAAAAAGAGGCAGTGGTGTCAGCGTAAATAATTGCTGGTTCTGATGGCATTTTATGGCTGAGATGAGTTTGGAGATCAATTTTCGTTTTGTCTGCGTCACTTTCAAAAGACCAACGTGCAACTACTCCCATGATTGAACTTTTTAAGCTTGTCTGCACTCACATATATTGATCATCTGTAAATTCCTTTTTTTTTGGACATCAATTCCGCTGTAATTTCATACATACACACTTCCTATACATGAATTGGGCCAGATTCACTGAGACAAATCAGACAATAAATCATGAACATAGCTAGTGGGCTTCGGCCAAATTTTTCTTTTTAAAAAAAAGAAAAAACTTTACGGTCTTGGGCGCTTTGTTAGATCCATGACCCGACCCGAGATTAACCTGGTTCTTCTCTCTCCGTAATAAAAGGCGAAACCCTAATCCATCTTCTCCCACCGCACTTTCTGTTGTTCGCCCTTTCAGAAGCTACTATAGGTAACAACTAAACCCTCCTCCTTTCAATCTTCTCTCTCACTCTTTCTGTGTTTGGTTGCTCAGAATCCTTAGGAAAATCAAAGAAAATTTACCCACCATCTCACATCAGCTTCTGCATTACACTTGCTTTCTAGATTTTCTGATCCGTTAGAGACAGCAAATGAGGATGTTCGCAGGAATAAAGTTAGCATTTTATCGTGGTAGATTTGGTGTGTGTTTGGATTAGCTTATTTTATGTTCAGAAAAGCTTAAATCATCAAAATGTTGCTGGGAGAGATTTTAGATGAAAAGTAAAAATTAATCAAATCCAAACACCCACTAAGTCAAATCATGTTTCGTGTTGATTGTTGATCTTAGTTTCTTGTTTTAATCGTGAAAATGGTTGTGTGATTTTTTAATTGATGGTGGTTGTTTTTTGGATCAGGGTAATGGCTCCTAAGCAGCCAAGTACGGGTCTGTTTGTTGGGTTGAACAAGGGTCATATTGTCACCAAGAAGGAATTGGCTCCACGCCCCTCCGATCGCAAGGGGGTAAGTTTGAACTGCTGTGGCACAAATTGTAGCTACACATTTGCACGTTTTAGATTGTAAATGTTGTAATTAGATACACTATATCATCCAATGTAGTGATTGTGTGTTTGATATATATATTTCTAACTGCAGCAAGCACAGTTTTTCGTTTCGGTTGCCATTGTGAATTTTGTTATATGTGAGTTTTATACGTGGATATTACACTTCAATTTGAGTTTATTAGCTTCCTTATTAGAAGGTCAAGTCTGTTTGTACTACAATTGCCTGCCTTGTCTCTATGTGAATTATGCACAAGAGTAGGAAGCCAGGAACCCATCTATAATTTTTGCACTTCAAGTTAAAAATTGCAGACACTGTTTGCCAGCATTCAGATGTTTAAACCCTTATGACAAGTCTTTACACGTTTTTCTTTGCTTTACCCTTCATTTAACTGTAAACCTGGTTGCAAGTGATGAAATTATTGAAGTTGAAAGGGTCACTAATTTAGAAAAAGTGACGACACAATTTCGTATTTAATGTTCTTAGCTTGCTTATCCTTAATTTGACCCTGATAAATATGCTGTCTCAAACAGAAAACTAGCAAGCGGGTGCACTTTGTAAGGAACCTCATCCGTGAGGTTGCTGGTTTTGCACCTTATGAAAAACGTATAACTGAGTTGCTCAAGGTTGGAAAAGATAAGAGGGCGCTGAAAGTTGCCAAGAGAAAGCTTGGAACCCATAAACGTGCAAAGAGGAAGCGTGAGGAGATGTCCAATGTTCTCAGAAAGATGAGGTTGTTCCATGTTCTTTTGTCATTATTATTGTATTTGTGTTTATGCATTCCCTATGATTTATTAATAATTAATCTGATTATCATTCTTTGATGGTAGTCCACTTGGTAGTTATTATTGCTTATGTTATTTTTTTTAAATTGTGTGCAGGGCTGGTGGTGCCGGTGATAAGAAGAAGTAAGTGTTATTTGCTTCATTACAGTTTCGCAGGATGGATCAGTGTTTTTTGATGGACAAGCTCTTGTCTTTGTTTTATTTGGTTCAATTAGTTTAGTCTAATTTTTTACTTTTAGAAATGTTTTATTTTGTGAGTTATGGAAAGTACTCTTGGTTTATTTTCTGTAATTTGCCATAAATTTGAGGTAAAATATTTTTTCAAGTGAACATTGCATTTGCGGAGTTTACATAATATGTTTTCTATTTTTGCATTCCCTCCCCATGTTATATAATAGTGCAACACAAAAATTTACACCCTGGTGGACAGGTATTTGTTTCGGGAAGTGGATTTGTGACTGGCATTATTCTTTCCATTGTAGCCACACTGATGGGCCATACGATTGCTATCCATCCATAATCGAAACGAGCTTTTACTGATTTATATTACAAATTTGTATGATAGGCTATAAATTGGGATAATTCATGCCAGAGGATACGATTGCGTAGTTCACGGCTGCACATAGCGGTAGTATGGAATGAATGTCAAGAGAGGGTGCCCTTAGCAAATTATTTCTGAAAAGGATTTACCATCTGGACATGTTTTTATCGGGATTAGTCATTAAGGATTTCTGTATCTAATTAATTAAATTGCCAAGAAAGGTGAACGTGTATTGTTACTAATTCTCTATTTTTAGGATTCGATTGTGATATCTTCGTGAAGCATTAGCTTGTGTTTATAAAATGTAAATTAGAATGTTGGATACTTCGATTTTGGTTCACGAAGGAATCCATTGTATACTAATATATGCAAGTAGTTATGAATGGTTATGTTTTCACCATCCCTAAAGGCTATATGTAAATAAATCTCACGTCTTAACGAACAACTAATCATGAGCAGCTTGAAGAGCTCTTTGCTTCTGAGGATTTCTCAGTGATTTTAACATGGAGCCAAATCAACATCTTCACTGGTACAAGTTTCTAACGAGGTGAACCTTTCTAATGGATTCAAATGTTGTATCTTTTTTATTCCAACATCCAACTTCAATCTGGCTTGAACAGGCTCCAAAGAACCAGAACTCTCTATGCTTTCTAAACTTGGTTGCTAAAACCCAAATATGCTGCTACCATTTAAAGCCGAAGCCAAACAATTTTATACCCTTTGTTGTCTTATTCTAGTGCAGTAGTCTGTTGTCTTTCTTATATGACACTCGATGGATATCACATATGAAAGTCTAAATTCTTAATTTTTTTTTAAAAAAAGAATCGAGGTTTTTTAAAAAAGAATTCTAAAGGTCACATGTATACTTCCCAAAATTTATGGGTTTTTCAAGAGGTGCAACATTTCCTGCTGTTAGTTGTATTTTGCAATGCCAACATTTGTTGCCTGGTTTTGTGGAATTTAGTCAACTCTTGACTAGATATTCTCTGTGGCAAAACGAAACCGAGTAGGAAAATACAATATAATAACCCCATTTTAATAAGAGTTCAAATTTGATTCATTAATTAGTATAATAAAACTTTTCACACTATTAATAAATAAATAAATAAGTGACAAATCATAGTAGTAATTAAATTTTTTTCACTCATGGTAAAGACTTTTAAAAGGTTTCTAAAACATGTTGCCCTATATGATGAATGATAATATAAATAAAACTCTTTACACTATTAGTTGATTACAATATAATTTTTTAACAAATAAAAATCATATCTAGGGGAAAAAAAAATAAAATAGCAATGTTATTTGGTACCATAGTTTTTGTAAGAAAGCTATCACAAATACCTAATAATGAATCATGGTTGGACAGAGAAAAAAAAAAGTAAGGTTGAAAAGTAAAAATGTAACGGACAAAATACAACAAAATTGTTTCACTTTTCTCTTTTTTGTGAGTTAATTTACGAAGATATATTCGTATCATTTAGTATTTTTTGAAGGGAAAAGACCCTCGAGATTGCATCCTTTAACCCTGTGTTTGGATATTTTTCATTAACGGAACGGAACGAAATAAGTGGGGATGAATCGGAAAGGAAAGGAAAGGAATGAAATATAGTTCCTCTCCTCTTTGTTTGGAAGATTTATTAACGGAACGGAACGAAACATGTATTCCTCCTATTCTACCTCAATTTTGAGGGGAATAAAAATTAGGCATTTGGGAGGAAGAGGGGAGGAATGATTCTCCCTGTATGTCGTTCCGTTCCTATGCATTTTAAAACTCCCAAACACAAAAAATTATTTCTTTTTCCTTCATTTCCTTTCCGTTCCTCTCTTTACCTGTCATCTAAATATAGCGTAAGAGTTATTCACTTGAACATGACTAATCAATGCTCATGGTGGTTGGTTTTCTTTTTTTTTTGGTTAAATGGTTTTTATTATTTCTTTTCATGAAGACTAGTGGTAGTGATACCAGAGTGAATAGAGACTGTTGTATTGGGCTAGATCAGCTAGTACAAGAAATCATGAACAATGGTTGGACCTTAACCCAAAAGTCCATGGGGCCAAGAGTGGATCCATGACCCGACCCGAATGAAGCCGCATCTCTTTCTCTTCTTTGTAATAAAAGCCGAATCAGATACCCTCAAAACCCTAGTTCTTTTTCGAGCTTCCACAGGTAAAGCTCCTCTTATCCATCTTCTCACTCTTTTGGTGTGGGTTCGATTAAATCTTCGTTTTTTCACGCGTTGCTTGTTGCTCTTAGATTCTTAGTTTCAACAGTGAAAATGGTTTTTGTTGTCTTTGGCTCAGGGAAATGGCTCCAAAACAGCCAAGTACGGGTCTTTTCGTTGGGTTGAACAAGGGTCACGTTGTCACCAAGAAGGAGTTGCCTCCACGCCCCTCTGATCGCAAGGGGGTAAGTCTGAATTTTTAGGGCACAAATTTTAGTAACGCATTTGCACAGTTTAGATTGTAAAATGATATAATTAGATTCATTAAACCATTCAAATATAGTGGCTTTTGTGTGTTGAAAACTTAATATTTTTTGTTATATATATTTGAATTTTATATGAGGATTTATTATATTATAGTTCAGTTTAAGTTCATTAGTTTTCTAATATTAGGTGGTCAAGTAACTTCTACTACAACTAAATTACCCTGTCTCTACATTAGTGAAAAATGCACAACAAAAGGAATTAAACATATAAGAATTTGGCACTGTTTTGCCAGTGGTTAGATGGTTGTTAAACCCTTACAAGTCCTTCTGTTTCCAACTGAGATCAAACTTGTGTTATAAGTCTAGACATATTTTTCACAATATGTGAACCTGTTTGCAAAATCCCAATTATTTATGCTGCTAATATTTATAGCCGGATCAAAACAAGCTTAAAGTGTGATCATTAGAAGCATATTATCTTAAATGGCGCTGCATGAAAGATATAAAAAGTGATGCCATGATTTTGGTTTTGATGTTCTGGGGATGCATGTCTTAAATGTGGTTCTAAAAAAATATGTTGTCTTAAACAGAAAACAAGCAAGCGGGTGCACTTTGTAAGGAACCTCATTCGGGAGGTTGCTGGTTTCGCACCTTATGAAAAGCGTATAACTGAGTTGCTGAAGGTTGGAAAAGATAAGAGGGCCCTGAAAGTTGCCAAGAGAAAGCTTGGAACCCATAAACGTGCGAAGAAGAAGCGTGAGGAGATGTCCAACGTTCTCCGAAAGATGAGGTTGCACTTCATTCTTTTGTGTTTATTCACACCATTAGTTTTATTAATCTGATTATTACTTCTTGAAAGTAGACTTCTTATGTTGTTTTTAAATTGTGTGCAGGTCTGGTGGAGCTGGTGATAAGAAGAAGTAAGTCTTATTTACTTCATTCCGGTTTCACAGGATGGATCAATGTTTTCTTGAAGGACAAGCTGTCTTAGTTTTGTTTGGTTCAATTATTTAGTGTAAGCTTTTACTTCTAGAACTGTTTTGTTTTGAATTTTGACTATCTAATTTATGGAAAGTACCATTGGTTTATTTTGTGTTTTACTAGAAATGATCTTTTTCAAGCGAATATTGCATCTGCAAAGTTAACAAAACATGTATTTGTTTTGTATGTATCTGCTACCCTTCCCATGTTATATATAATACTGCAGCACAAAAATTATACACCCTGGTTCACGGGTATTTATTTTGGGAAGTGACTGGTATTACCCGTTCCGTTATAGTATGATTGGCCATAGTATTCCTATCCTTAAGGTTGTGTTTGGGATGTTTTTTCAAAATTTAAGATAGATCGGAAAGGAAAAAACAAAGGAATTAAATTGTTTCAGATTTATTAATGGAACGGAATGGAAATGTGTTTTACAATTCCTCAATTTTGGAACAAAAATTGGACATTTTGTGAAGAGGGGAAAACTTTTAACACAAATTTTTGTAAAAACTTCTAAATATAAAATTTATTTTTGCATAAATATAATAAATTCCATTACTTATCAAAACATAGTTTTAACCAAATGTGTTTGGAGGGAGAATTTCAAAATTTAAGATAATTTAAAATACAAAGTAATTAAATTGCATCAATTTAATCCCCTTCAATTTTACAATTCCTTGTTTGGATTGTTGTTTGTGAAATTAAACTTTTAACACAATTTTTTTTAAAACAAAAAAAAATATATAATATATAATATATTTTTTGCATAAATGTAATAAATGTGAATTAAAGAAGAAATTAACCAAATGTTCTTGCAAATTCAAAATCCAAATGAAATCAAAATCGGAGAACCCACCCATTTGGTGCTAGAATTCTCACATAATTTGCCTCAAACTTAATCCGCATAGTTTGATTTCGGTTGTATCCTATCATAGAGATGTTATGCAGCGGTGGTATCACTATGGTAGAACTGCCCAAGTGATGCTAGAATCGCTGCCAGAGAAGAGGTGTGTTGCTGAGGGAAGATTCTTTTACACTCTTAATAGTATTATTCTCAATAATTTTTATTGGATGAGAGTATTACTCTTAGAGTACAAAAGAATTTCTCGCAGCTGAGGAACCTCTTATAGTGCTGGTGAGGTGGTAAGTCCTGTTGGCAACGGTGAGAAACAAAATCAAGCATAGCAGAAGGACGAAGCTTCAAACTGCATCTAGTTTGAGAGAGGAGAGAGACCGAGGGATTTTGGAAATTCTATCTCAGAAGGTGTGATTTCAAATTCTCTATAAAATTATCCGAAAAAAATTCTTGTCATTTTAAAAACTCTTATTTAATATCTAAAATTTAATATCTAAACAAGAAATTTTATACTAAATTATTTTAATTCCTCTTACCAAATACATTACCTCTTTGAAATTCTTCATTTAAACACACTCTAAATTGGCATTCACCTATTCATATAACATTTTATGATAGGCTATAAGTTTGGAGAATTCATGCCAGCGTTCAATTCCTTAATTCGTCGCTGCAAATTGTAGTAGTATAGAAGAAATGTTAAGAAATGAATCACTAGTTAAGAAATGTTTTAAATTGACTTGGTCTCCACGAATTTGCACGCTTATTGACAATGCTACTGCTTCGGATGGTATTAGCTTGTGTTTTTCGAATTGTGAATTAGAATGTTTCATACAGAACGGACTCCATATTTAATATGTAGTAGTAATGAATGGTAGAATGATTTTAAATATATTTTATATCCAATACGAATTTAAATGTCTTCGCCATCCTAAGAAGGCTATGTATATACGATGTCTTCACAAATGATATCTTGCAGCTTATAGAGACTGAACAACTATATAATAAGCAGCACTTGACAAAAGAAAGCACTTTATTTCTAAGAATTTCTCAAGTGATCCCTCATTTCACATTAACCAAAGTCAACATCTTTGTGTTTTTGTTTTGGTCATTAACATCTACGCGGATTGAAGTTTCCAACGAAGTGAACCCTTCTATTGGATTCAAATGTTGGATCGTTTTTATTTAAAAAAAAAAAAAAAAGTCCTGCTTTAATATGGCCGGAATTAGTTGCAAAGAACCAGAACACAGTGAACCACCGTGCACCCCACTGAACCCCAAAAAATAAATAAATGAATAAATAAAGTGGAATAAAAATCCTCCATGCACCCTAAACTTGGTTGCTAAAAGCCAAATATTTATGTCTAAAGCTAAAGTCAAGCAATTTAACACAATATGTTTCTCTGTCTTCCTTGTATGACACTGGATGGTCATCACACTTGAGGCTCTTTCCAGAGTTGCTTGTATTTCCAGTTAAATAAAATACAGTATAGGCGTAACATTGTTTCAGTCATTCATAAAAGCAGTTAATTATGAGGAAATTATTTGACAGATACAGAAGCTCAGGGCAACAAATAAGACAGAATGAAAATGAAATAATATGAAGAATGTGCCTCACTAAAAAGTTCCTTATTAAAGAGCCAGTTTGAGTGGTCAACTGGTCAATATCATGACTACTTGTACTCAGCATGTTTCAAAAGAGAAGTATTCAGCTTGATTATCTTGAAACTTGTCCTTTGGGTCAATTTCTTTATCTTTACATAAACGAGATGAGCTGCAGACATGTTTGAGCAACAAAGGCAATATGTTGAATTACAACTGTTTATTCCTCAACTATCATTCCTACTAGTTTCAATTATACAAACATAACATTATGAACAATGAATATGTTGTGATTTTTGAAAGGCAGTTCTTAGAAATGCCAATATCCCTGCATCCGTGTCTGGTACACTCTCGCTACTGAAGCACTGAAAAAAGAAAATCAAAGTAAACTACAACTCTGGCCAATCAACAGCCAACAAGCTTGAAAAACTATTGGAGGTGCAAAGAGGGAGAGGATCAGGTCTTGAACTTTTGGGTGATTTTCTCAACTCCTTCTCTACAATCACCTACAACTCGCTTTGCACCTTCTTTGATAGCAAATCCAAATTCAAGGGCACTTTGCTGCAACTCATGGGCTGACTTACCTGCCTTTAAGATGGCAGCTTCTCTTAATTCTTCAGCCTGTTTTCCAGTTTTGCATGCCCAATCCCTCAATTTTGATATGAATAGGGAAATCGTCTGGATGATCTTGTCAATTGTATCTCTAGATTTTCCTCTGATTTCTGTTGCCATTTTTTTGAGCTTGTCCAATAAGCTCTCAGCCCTGTCAACTGTTTGTTGAACTGAGAACTTTTCTCCAGCATTAAGCCATGTAACTTCAGCAGAGGCCTCCTTGCGGAGGTCATCATCAACTACCACTTTGATTCCATGCCTCTCCCAACGATCTCTAGCCTCCTCTAAGGCTTTTGCTTGTTCTCTTACTCGTTTTGCCTCATCCTCTGCCCAAGCCCTGAGTCCAAGAATTAACATACATATATTTGAAGCCAAATACTCAGGTTGAAATAAGCTAAGATGTATGATTTTATGACTGGGCAACTGATGGGTCACTTAGACCCATACCCAGGCCCAAGATCCAGCAAGTCTACTCCCGCAGGCCCAAGATGAATGGAGGTGCCAACTAATGGTCTGTTAGTGGTGTGGTGTGTCTATTAGAGGAGGTTTGTTAGTGGTGTGTCTGTTAGAGGAGAGAGAAACAAAAGGGGTGATATTATGTGATTGTTTTCTGTTATTGGCTTAGGCCTTGGGGTTAGGAGAATTCCTCCATAGCTGGGAGCTTAGTCTCTGGTTTCTTCCTTTTTTCCATATTAATAATACTATCTTCCTCATTAGATAGGAACTGTTCTTATCAGCAACACAGGAGACAAAATAAGTTTTTCGTAAGTTGGAACTGTTTTATTAAACTGGGATAAGAAACAACTATGTCAAAAGGTATTAGCCTCACAGTAGGACTTACTATATCTGTAATGCCGACATTAACGTCGCAAATTCGAGTAATGAAGATAAGCTATTTGTACTACAAATAACTTGCCAATTGGGATCCGTTAATATAGAAAATAACTGTTGTACAAAAAGGCATGCAATGGCGGAAAGGAACACACATAATGGTGATCATTTGTCTAATCAACATATTATTGGTGTCAGGAAGTTACATGGTTGGTTTTATTGTAATTTTTCATACTTTATTTATTTCTGCACATGAGCAGTAATGGGCCAAGCATATCACAATAAAGAGTCTAAAGACCATGGTCATTGCCATGCGAACTATTAGCTCATTGGCTTGATCTTTTTATTTTTTAGAAATGATATATGAGAACCTGTCAGATTTCAGTTTAATTTTATTAATTTTCTTATTAGGAGTTTAAGTCCCTTCAATCATACCCCATCCACATATTGATGAGGAGGTCTGAAATAATTGTTTGATTCAATCCCATCCCAAGGCAAAAAGTGAAGAAAAAAAAAGATTTGCTAGCGTTTCTTGCACCATCTTTTGCTTTTACCATTTCTATGAAACAAAAATTGAAAGCTGATCAAACATAATTTAGTTGCCTTTAAAAGTTTCATGATTTTACCTGGCCATGGACAAGGCTTTTCTTTCAACCTCTACCT
This sequence comes from Ormosia emarginata, assembly GCA_029884605.1. NCBI lineage: Eukaryota > Viridiplantae > Streptophyta > Magnoliopsida > Fabales > Fabaceae > Ormosia > Ormosia emarginata. The sequence goes on from JAQQTP010000085.1 coordinate 23,513,431, forward strand.
CATACTGTAAACGGGCAATCTCCTTGTTTTCAACTTCAGCTTGCTCTCGGAGCTTGTCAATCCTCTCTTTTTCATAAGCTATTTCTACCTTGTTATTCATAAGGCTTTGTAATTGATCCTCAACCTCATGCCTTAACCTTGAAAAAACCTCCATTTCTGATTCAATAGCAGCACGTTCCTTCATCAAAGCAATATTTTCTTCTTCTCTCTCAGCCCTTAGCCTTTCCAACTCGAGTCTTGCCTCTTCAGCCATTCTTTCAACAGCATTGATCTTTTCCCTCTCTATTAAAAGCTCCTGCTCAAAACTTGCATTGATATCCTTCTCAACTTGAGCTACTAAAGCACTATGTGCAGCAACAGCATTTTCAGCCATAGATTCTGCTTCAATGCGTGCAAGCTCTTCACTAACTATGTCAGAAGCATCTCCAGTTGCAAGGGCAATAGCTGCTTGGGAGTTTGTTACTGGTTTATCTGGCTGGAACAATCGTGTATAACCTTGAATACCCCCCCACCCCAAAAAAAAGAATGAGTGAAAACTGAAAACCAAAAGCAGATAAGAAATACTGAGGGAAAAGAAGGAATAACAAGTAAAGAAATTTATTATAAAAACTAAATAAAAGAGAAATCAATATCAAGCATATGGTACAGTTAAACATTTTAAAAGATTTACAAAGAGAATATGACTTACCAAATGCAAGAGCTATTATTCCCTGCTCCCCGGCAGATAGGTCAGCTACTAGTGCAGGGCATGCATTAGGGTGTATCTTATCAGTGTCTATAAAACCAGAAAGTTGGTACAGCTTCTGCTCATCAGTCATTGAATTTGATGAATACAAATACATCAGTTCAATGCAACTGGAATTAAGAGGATAGCTTAAGCATATCAGACAAAATAACAAGTTAAGCAACCTTTCTGTCAGCTTCAGGAAGCTGTCTTTTCTCTAGGGCCATTTTCCAACTGACAAGATCCTGACGTGATAAAAGGCTGCAGAAATGAATATAGGAGAGAAGGGAGATCAAAATTGTAGCCTATGCTATACAAAGGTACAAACACATCTCAAACAGAAGGCAATGCAACTATGGACTATCTATGAAAAAATAAGATGACATATCGCAAGTCAGTTAAAAAATAACAAAAAATGGAGAATTGCAATAAATTTGATTTTTGAATGAAAACCGCATTGCCACAGAGAAAAAAAGGTAACCACAAATCAGTTATGCAAATTCAGTAAAGCATACCTTTCAGGTGAGAAGTAAAATGGGCTATTGTCTTCATCTGCAGACAACTGCATATCACGTCTTGAAAGCCTGCTTTCAATAAGCCCAGCTTCTGCCAAGCCTGAAACATCAATATTCTTTAGACATGATAAGCTTAAACTAACAGATTGGATTGTTAAAAAAATGATTATTGTGTCCCATTCTGACCTTGAATAGAAGAAAAATCAGGGTCCTCAGGGGTGATATCATCAAATGCAAGGTCAGTAACATTGTCCATATACATGGCAGGATACACTTTTGAAATAGTATTCCTAAAAAATAACCAGAAAGGCACATATAAAGCCATATATTACTAGTGTAACAAATAGTTACCCTTGTCTACATCTTGTTATTTACATCACATACAGAAGGAACAAATAAACTACTACCTTGAAAGGGCACTGCTAGCAGACACCAACCAGCGAGCATAATCACGACGCGTGCATAAATCACTAGGTTGAACATCAGGCTCAATGACCTGAGGATGTAACAATTTTCAAGTGAACAACAGCAACCTAAACTTAATGATCAGAATAACATGAATTAACAAATATCCAAACAAAATCAGGGATATGTTTATGAAGAATATGCTTTCATGTGCATCTTTCAGTAGTTCTTTAATTACATGCATCTTGCTTTGCAAAAATAATGCTTGACATACTATCCCTTCAATAAAAGCAAGCATAAAGCTAAAAGAAATTATCAATTTCCATTGCTTTCTAGTTTCTTCAACAGTTCCAGCAAATCTTTGACAGTAAGATAAAGTATGACTTAGTAATGCATCGCAATGAGCCAATACAGCTCAAGTTGAAGCCAGTACGCTCATGGTAAATTTGGGGATTTTGAATTTTGGGTATCTTTTGTACTTAACGAAGTTTTATTGAAAACTAGGATTAGAATTGCTTTATAGTTCTTTTGATTATATTTGTGTGTGTGTGTGTGTAATTAAAAACAAGCAATCACCAAAAAATTATTAAAAAAAAAAAGAAAAAATAATTGAACTATAAGGGCACACAGCATTATAGTAACCCTGAGACATGTGAATGAGAACAAATAATTACCTTCAAAACTTGCAATGCAGCTAGTGCTTGCCCCTGAACCTGATCAATAACTGCAGGAACCAAAACCTTTCCAGGAAGCACCTGTACAGCTGCAGAAACTACTGATGGAGCAGGAATACCAGGAATAGAGAAAAGGGATCCAGAATTTGGAGTTTCAGATGTACTTTTATCAACCTCATTATTATCACTTTTAACCTGCTCATCTACCAATGTATTGGTTGACGATAAGACAGATGATTTTCTAAACAGGTCATTTGCAGGAATGCTCTGCTCTTCCAAGGATGATATATTTCCCTCAGCTGAGACCTCTGGCATTTTGTTCAGGTCAAGGTTTTCTTTGGTTGAAACTGATAGAACATTCTCTTGATCATCTTGATTAAACAAGCCAGGATCCGACATTGTGTTATTTGACTCAGGATTGACCGCAATACCAACAATTTCAGTCTCATTATCAGCACCAGAACTAGAAGTATTGAATGGGTTCTCTTCAATTTTAGTAGTAGATTCTGCTGCATCTACAGCAGGGTTGCTATCAAAATCTCTAAATCCATTAGCAGTAAAAGAATCAACAGTATTTTCAGATTCAGAAAGGTTAAGTGGCATTGGGCTTTCACTAGGAACAACTAGCTTGTCGTCAAGAGCTGACTCATGCTGTAGGACTTCTTGAACAGATATATGTTTAGTGGCATCATCAATACCATTGGAGGTGTTTTTAATATCATAAACCGACTGGGATCCTATATCAGAATCATCATCAATTCTATAGTCACCATGAATATTATCAGACTTAGGAGATGAATAACCCCTGGATATATCTATCTGACCTTCCATGTTACCATTTCCCTGCTCCACCTTGTTGCCAGCATTTACTTGTTCTGTAATTTCATCATTACGGTTATCAGAAGACAAAAGTACCTCCTGCTGTGTAGTCAAGGGCTTCATTTGTTGCTCTGGTCCTGTATCCAGTCACACACATTCCGGTTGAGAAATTTTTAAGTTAGTGCATGTTTGGTTTTGATTAGTTTTAGGTAAAAAATCACTTTTTTTTTTTTCAAAAGTTCTCTCAATAAGATTTTGATTATAACTTGTTTTGAACAATCCTCACACAAGAGCCCTTTGGGCTTAAAGCGTGGACAATACACAGACCCATATGCACAATGTGCTGAAATTCAACTTTTATGTAGAAGAATGGGGGCGGCAAGTATCAAACTCGTGACCATTTGGACATGGAGGCTCTAATACTATGTCATGAACCAATTCTCCTAAAAGTTTAAACTGTTAGGTGAAGACACATGAATGACTTTATTATATCACTAACAATGGTTATCACATGAAAGAATCAAAGATTACTTACTGGAACCAATTCGTTTGCTGAGAGATAAGGCAGCAAAGGTAAGCCCTGAAAGAAGAAGGACTCCAGCCACTCCTACTCCCACAACTCCTGAAAGCAAGCTACTTCAAAAGTGTTATTAAGTAGTGTGGAATTGCTAACACTAACAAAAATACAATATTTTCAGTAACTCCCATCCTGTGTCTCAAATTTCCAACCATATTTGTTGCTAATACTTAATACTAATAATAACATGCAGTCCAATAACCCAAGCATAAGCAAGTTCAGTCATGATGAATGAAAACCATCCCATTAAGGGTAACCATGTCATTACCAAGTAAACATTTTTATATGTAGCAAGAAGCACATCAAGTTTCAAAGTTCAAACTTTCCTCAGCAATAACTACCATAATAATAAGAAGTATGATAACAATAAATTGTTAGAATAAAAATGCTCCACTCAACACACACAGCAATTGGGATATTCCAAGTTATTTCATAATTTTTTCTTAGCATCTTTTTGGCCTTTATAGCAAAATTTAAATAAAACATACAATTTTTACCAGAAATAAAGAATAAAATAAAATAAAACAGACAATCAACACTGAATTATATTCTCTATTTCTCACTATTTTTGAACAAGAACTAGAATTTGAAGAACTGTACTCACCTCCATACGATTCCTTCTTCTGGGAGCTGTTGGGCTGTTCCCCACCCTCCGAGTCGGACCAACCCGAGAACCCGTCGGCCTTGGGATCCGACCCGACCCATGAGACCCCACCGGGACCCGTCTTCGAACCGTTTGAGTTTTGCGCAGCGCAGAGAAGACGAACCCGAATCCGAGGGTTGAAGTTGGGCACTGGGGAGTGCAGAGTGGTGGGGAATTTCCGGGAATTGGGGGCATTGAAGGCGAATCGAAGCTGCAGAGAGGTGGGGGAGCAAGTGGGCGTGATGGAAGCCATGAAACAAAGGTAGCACCTTTGCACAAGAAGAATATGAATGAATTGTGATGTGATGTGATTCAAGAGAGAGAGAAAGCGTGGACTGGATAGAAGGAGGCTTATAATAACAAGGGTGTGATATTTGTTGTGTAGTGTAACAGAATGTTCGATGTTATGTTCTGTGCCTCTTGCTCTGTCTCTCTATTCTCTATTCTATCCTCCCTTTCTTCTCTCGAGTTAGCGTTGAAAATTTTCATATCTTCAATTAATTCATCTTGAGTTTGTGCCAGCCAAATGCCAATGTCAACGAGCAACTATGGTTGTGGAGGCGTATACTATGTTTGGTTTTTAAAAGAGTTTAATTTTTATATATCAGTGTAAAGTTTTTTTATATATATTATCATTAAAACTTTATGTTTATACTTGTTTCACTATGTCAATGACTAAATGAGATATAAATTTATTAAACGATGTAATAATATATCACTAAATACAAAATATAAAACTCTTTTAGGTGATATACTCTTAAAAGCTCAAGTACATGTTGGGTGATGCTGTTAAAAGTTTGGGCCCTAACATGCTCAAGTTATTTGACCTTTCATCTGTTGTAACCGCTTGCGATATGTAAGTAGTTTAAGTTAACAAATAAAAAGAAAACAAAAAAATGTGTAAGATAGAGTTAAGCGTATGAATGCTTGATTGTTTCTTAGCAGAACTCAATTTTTTTTTTTTTACTTTGACAATAGAATGGGATGTGCAGATCACAAATGCATTCTGTGAAGACAATAAGAGTGTCGATTTCTTAGTGTGTGTTTAGATTGTAGTTGGTAAACTTAAGTTTAGTTGAAAGTATATTTGTAAACTTATGTTTAATTAAAAGTGAGTTTACATTAACGTAATTTATATTTAAAAAATTTTATCTCAAAAGTGAGTTGAGATAACAATTTTAATATAAAAGTAAGAATTTTTTGTTTTCATCTCAACGGACGTTTAGGCCATTATTGAGTTGAAGCACACTGAAAAAAAAAAAATCTCAAACACTATTTCACTCCATTCAAGAAATTGAAACGTTAGTTTGATGATATCAACTGATATCCAAACACACTCTTAATCAACTAGGCTCATTCTTACTCCCCAAGTCCTCACTTACTAGAGCATCTTTCATTTGGCGATGAAAATTTACTTTTAGAGGATCTTGTTCGTGTATCTTTTTTATGCAGAATTGTAGTGTCATTTTTGGCTTTAGCCCTTCCTTGTATAAACCAAAAAAGAAAGTCAAAGACCTATGGCCATTATTTGACAAAAGAAAGGTATTTTGAAAACTTCGTCACTAAATATTGGTTTAAATATAATGGACAAAACTTAGAAAAAATTTTAAGGTGTTATTTAACAATAAAAAATATAAATATTATTTTTTATTAATAATAATTTAGGATTAGAGGTGAATGTTTTATCAAGACAAGTTTCTAAACTCAATGAACACTTATAAAAATACTTATAAATAATTCATCAATAATAGACTCTTATCAAAAATTAAATCTCGACCCACTTTGTTAATGTGATTCATCATTTTTAATTGTATCAACCGTTGTTGGCACTTTTTTATTATAATCATTAGGGTACTTTATGTGCATACCATTTATATGCAGCATTAAACCATTTATACCTTTTTTTTTTTTGGTTTTTCATCTTATAAAATAAATTAAACTTCAAACGAAGCCCAATAGAAGTTAAAATTGGTATAGTGACACAAGTTGAAGAAGTAACAAGTGTACAGAAAAAAAAATGGAGTAATTTATGGGTCATTTTACAATACTCCTTATAGTCAAATAAGTATGGATGGTGGGATGCTCCTTTGAAATTACGCATTGTAACAAGTAAGTTTGTCTTTTTTTGTTATTTAATATTTAACCTTTAATTATTTGTTAATTTCAAAAAAATCTCTGATATTATAGAAACAAAAATTTACAAACCCCTACCCATTTAAATATTCGTTTTCTAAAATCATAATTGAATTGAGTTGAGAGACACAGGAGAGTGTGTGCTATTATTAGATCCAAGGGAGAGAGTCCGACGTGGAGTATGACATAGGAGTCATGCGTCCCCTATTGAAGTGAGAGATATCAATCTATGCAGAACTACGTTTTGATCGAATCTCTGTATTAACTTAGGTTCGTTTCCTGGTGATTGTTTTTAAGCTTGTTGCACAACCTGTCATAAAGATTGAAATGGAAGAAGTAACAAGATCTGAAGAAGCTTCGTTTTTTTGTAGCTTCTTGAAGCTGTGTGAGTAAACCGAATTGTCCAAAGTTTCTTCAAAATAGCTTGGAAGTCCCCAATGACAGGAATTTAAGCATGGAATTTGGGGGTCACAAGACTCGTAACAACCCTGAAAACTTTAAGGGAGCGTTTTGTAATAATTTGATCATTATAATAATTTTCTTGAGGAAAAAAATGTCTAATGAATTTTTTGTTTGAACGCTTGGTTTTAAATTGCGGTTTGTAATCGTAATTGTGACTGTAATATTATAATTTTTGTAATCTCCATAATAAATATTGTGACGACAATTGCAGTCACATTTTTTTAAAAATTCTTTATAATTACAGTAAATATAATATAATCACAATTGTAATTTAAAATCATGTTTATGATGATTTTTTGGATGAAAGAAAATGTAACTGTTCAGATTTTTGCAAATAATTGTATGTAGTTTTATGAAATTTGATTAAAAAAAATCCTTGTTATGTCCAAGCCCAGCTCCAAAGAGATCCATGGTAGAAAAATGAAGGAAAAGGACTAAATAACAATATATAACAAATAGGGGTCAAAATATAAATACAAACAAATGCTAAGGTATCGGATAATCAAGTTTTAGGTGATGGATGTCTGCCGTTGATCAATTTTCCTTACTAATCAACGGCTATAGATATGATGAGCATCCATACTCCTTTGTCTATAAGGAATATCGTAAAATGATCCGTAATTTACAATTACAAGCCCTTGATCTGGGGGACTGGGGAGATAGCATTTGCATAATATTTTTTTCATTATCCTCATTAAATTTAGATAATTTAAAAAAATGCTCTTTGGTACAAAACGGTTTCTACGAAATTGTTACAAACAATTAGATACTAATTTCTATCAAATACTTTTATATTTTAAAAAATTTGTTAATTGTCATTTGTCAGCTGAAAATGTAACAAAATTGTTAATCACGTCAATACGTCATCATTTTGGTACAAAATTGTTTCGTGCTAAAGCTCATTAAAAAAATGGACAAAATTATATAGCCAAAGTGTGTTGTACTGAAATGAATATAGCCCAGATAGTGACAAAAAGTGAAGCAGCAATAATTGATCTTACCCACAAATTATGGTTCCACATGTACATTTTCGTTAAGGCTGCATACGAGTCCAATTTAACTTGATGACTACAAATTCAACCTAATTTAATATAAAATATTTTAATCGATTTGAATTATCAGGTTAGTTTATATAAAATTTAAAATATTTGTCTATTTATTAATTTAAGTGATGAGTTTAAGAAATTAACTCGATAATCCAATTTGATAATCTAATTATTTAAATAAAATAATGTCGTTTTAGCGTATTCTTTCGTTTCTCCTTTCTTACTTAGAGCAACAGCATATCCTTCTCATTTTCTCATACATTCCTTTTCCTTTTTTATGCAAATTCCCAATTTGGGAATCCTACTCCTAACACTAAGCGCCAACAGCTCCATCTCAACCCTCTCTCACTATAATTCTTCCTCCTCCTCCACCTCTACATCACCATCAAAACAACCTAGCACCACTTCTCTCTCATTACCACCAAGCTCGCCTTCCACCTCAATCTCCAACATGGGCATCGTTACCTTCTTAGCCCTTGGCGCATCCCTCGTCGGCTCGCCACTCTCCACGTCGGTCAATACTGAACTGTTCATAAGCAGATCTACGGGATCTGCAGTGGCACGAGATTTGTGGAATTTGAACAGATCTGCGGTGGCACGAAATTTGTGGGATTTGAACAGATCTGCTGATGTAGTGGTGCACAGATGTAGTGGTGGTTCTCTAATGAGCAGATCTGAGTGAGGGGCGTTCTAGTGGAGATAAGGTGGAGCATATCTGGGTGGTTGAGCGTTTTGGTGGTTGGGTTTTTCGGTGGTTGGGTCACGGGTTCTAAGTGAGGGGTGAGTGGATATAAGGTGGTTTGGGTTCATTGTTGCTCATGACGTGTGGCGCTTTGTTGGTTTAGGTTCGTGGAATGGCTGGTCATAGGTGGTTTTGGGGCTCTGGTTGTGGCGGGGTTGGGTGGTGCGGTGGAGGAAGCGGCCAAGGCATGTTGCGATGGTGGTGGCGCGTGTTGGGTGGTTCCGGTGGTAGTTCAGGTGGCTTGGATTGAAGGTATGGGTGGCTATTTTCCACTATAGTGGTAGAGATGAGTTGTTGTGGTGGTTATTCACAAGTCTATGTTGAAGTTGAAAGTGATGTAGGTCATGGCATTTGGGCATTTTGATTTTCTGATTTGGTGGTGTTTTGATGGTCTGTGATGTTGATTTAGGATAGAAATGAAGTCTATTTCAGGCTAGCAAGAAGCTGGGTTTGTTGTGGTTTTTTTTTTCGCTTTTTTTCCTCTATCCCTTTTCTGTTTGCAAATTTGAACAACTCGACTATCCGACTCAAACTAACTCAATTGTAATCAGGTTAGTTCAGTTCAGGTTACCTGGAAAAAAAAATTCAAATCTGACCCAACCTGACTTCAACTAACTGGTTTGGGTTTTTTTTCCCGCTAAACCCGAGCCAACTCGACCCATGTGCATTCATAATTTTCATCATTTGGGCTACATATCAGCTCTCTCCCTTTAGGATGTGTAGTAAGACACTTAAAAAATAGTCCATCTTATGTAAAAAAAAAATTACTCCATCTTCACACAATATATACTATTACGTAAAAAAGTATGACACTGTTTGGTATTATGAAAGGATTATGTTTGATAATATAAAATTTGATAATATAAGATTTAATATGAAAGAGTTATGAGTATTGAGGTGTCAAGGTTATAATAAGAAAGTTTTTACAATAAATTATATATCAAAACTTAATTAAGTCTAATTAAATCCCAAGATATAATTAAATTATCAATTATTTTAATGTATAAAAAAATTTAATGAATAAATTTATATAATATATTATTTTTACCAAACAATTAATAAATTTATAATATATTATATTAATTTAACCTGTTAAACCTAATACAATATATCAAATAAACTCTATTTTATGTATGGATATTGAATTAGCATAGTTCCAATCGCCCAACTTGAACCTAAACGTTATAGAGTTTGCTTAGGTCCAAGACATACTTTAGGCTGGAGGAGTCTAATATGCACTAATTATGTTTTGGTGCATGATGCACTACCTTTATGAACTATAATAACAAGTCACTTCCTTCGTTTGGTTCGAGAGAAAATACGAAGAAAGAAAACAGAGTGGAGAGAAAATGGGAAGATTTTGAGATTTTCTGTGGTTTGAATCAGCAAAAAAAAAGAGAGAAGAGAGAAAATAAAGGCATGGGGCCTACAAAAAAATTTTCTCCAAAATACTGAGAAGAAAACTCAATAACCAAGATAAATATGATTAGTTTACAATTATGTCTTTCTTTTCTACCCAGACTAACTCTCCTTGAATCCATACTCTAAAACAAAATTTAACACAACAACAAATAAAGTATGCTGCAATTGGGAATTTGGAATGATCAACGTCATGGAAAGAGATAATAATGAGTGACAAATGGATAGGAGGTGAGGTTAGAGTAAGGAGGGAACAACGAAGAATGAGGTTAAAGAAAAGGTGGGCAAGTCGACGGGGTGGAGGAAGGGGTTTGGGTGGAGAGTGAGAGAAGGATGATAAGATGGGGCAAGGGAGTGGAATGTGGTAGGGAGAAAATGAGTTACGTGCGGTGAGTGATATTTATTTAAAATTATTATATTTGTCATTATGTTCTTAAAATATTATAAAATAATCAATTACAATTTTTTTTATTTAAACATAATTGTAATTATATTTTATAATTTATGTAAATATTTACTAATTTAATTTTTAAAATTAATGTCTATGTAAAAATATATATATATATATATATATATATATATATATATATATATATATATATATAAAATAAGGAGAATGATATATATGTTATTTTACATAATTATATATTATATTTTTTTAATTTTTTATTCAATTCTTATTTCCTTTCTCTTTTTTTTCTCTTCATTTTCTCTTCTCTCTATTTTCTTTCATTTTATTTTCTCTCTTCCTATTTTCTTTTCATATCCAAACAATGGGTTAGACACTTGTGAAATATTATATTAGCGCCCAGTATTTTTGTCCTTTTACACTTTTGTCGTGCTAAAAATTGTAACTTTTTCCTTATTTGGTTGTGCTTTTATTTCCCAAGTAAATTGATTCAGAGAGTCATTTGAAGGATTTGGGAATTTAACGAGCTGAAGTTTTAAGGTTCTAAGTATGAGTTGAGATTAGAAATTCATGGCACCTCGAGCTTGAAAGATTTGCCACCTTGAGCTTGTAAGTTAAACCACCATGAGCTTGTAAGATATCCCAATATTCAGCTTCGGAGATTATACGCAGTGGGATATTTGGAGCTGTATCGCGAATTGGGACTTGAGAGATACAGAAGCATATGCAAGATGGGAACATCGGTGCAGGTAACGCCATTGTGTGGAGTGTACAACGAGAACCCTCTCTCCTATTTGGTCTCCATTGATGGCTTCAACTTCCTCGTCGACTGTGGCTGGAACGACCACTTCGACCCCTCCCTCCTTCAACCCCTCTCCAGGTCTCTCTATTCCTTTCCTTTTCTTCTTTTTCTCAAATGGGTAGCTGCCACCACGAAAGAAAATAAACCTTTTTCTTGTTTCTACTGGATTTTTAGGACCTTCCCTTTAACTTCCCTTTAACAAGAAAAGATGGGATTTTTTCACGTGGGTATCTCTATTTCAACCCACCCCCCTCCTTGTTTTCCCCCTTCATGGACTCATAATATGATGTAATTTTCAGCTTCAAAGTATTTATTAGACACATATTTGTTCGGGTTGTAATGGGAAAGAGTGAAGACAATGCTTATAAGGTCCTTTCCTTGGAGTAATTCTTGGGTAGGGAGTGCCTACCATAGGCACTCCATTCAATATTAAACATGTGTAAGGTTATGTGGTCCACATTATGAATGCACCAATCTCCAAAAAATACATTTATGCATGTCAACTATTGAATGGAGTTCTTAAGAGATGATGTGGTAGGCAGTGTTTAACCAATAATTTCTCCTTTCATTGTTTGTTGAGGCAGTAGAACTAGAAAGAAGAAGAAAAGTTTTGTTTTTTTTTTTTGGGGGGGGCGTGGTTTATAACTTATAGTTGTAAATGACAATGGAATTGATGTTTGAGCATGTTTGTATTTTATTGCCTTGGATTTCTTATTAAGGTTGTGTGGCTGGCATGTAGGGTAGCACCAACTATAGATGCTGTCTTGCTTTCCCATTCAGATACACTTCACCTTGGTGCACTCCCATATGCCATGAAGCAGCTTGGACTCTCTGCCCCGGTTTATTCGACTGAGCCTGTCTACAGAATGGGCCTTCTCACTATGTATGACCAGTACCTCTCAAGAAAGGTGAAATTCCATACTGGTTTACCTGGTTTTACTATTAAGAGGAAGATGTTTTTCCTCTTATTGGTTTATAGGCTGGTGGACCTCTCATGTCTTTATCTATAAGCTTTCCCGTTTAATAACTGACCAGAATTTTAAAAATGTATATGTTATGTTAGCCAAATGGTTAGGTTGAGCTATCTCATTCTTTTGCAGCAAGTATCAGAGTTTGATCTGTTCACGCTAGACGATATTGACTCTGCTTTCCAAAGTGTAACAAGGCTAACATACTCTCAGAATCATCATCTCTCAGGTAGGCATTTGAACAATTGTTAGAATGTGATGTGTTGAAGTGGTGGTTTGCATTTTTTTTCACTCCACTCTTTTATCTCCATATTCTCTCTCTCTCTCTCTCTCTGTATATATATAGGTTAGTTTTTGAACCCCCAATCCCATTCAAACCCCTGTTTATTATAATGAAATTCTCTACTTCTGCTGACATTTCCTTAATGCCCATTTGGAAATCCAAAATTCCCTCTAAAGTCAAATCCTTCATTTGAGCACCAGTTCTCAATGATACATGGATGAAGCTAGGATATTTCTCATAGGGAGGCCAAAGAGAAAAAACACTTTGTTTGGGGAGGCCAAGTTGAAAAGGTTTATTTTCTTCATGGTGAAAGTTTTAGCGGGTTAATTGCCAAAATTGAATCCATGTGGGGTAATTTCCTACAGGGTTAAAGTTGCAGGGGTTATTTGCATTTTAGCCTAATTTTTATATTTACCATGCTACATAGTGAAATATATTCACCTTTCATGTTTATTTGGTAAATGGAAAGGGCCGGGAATGAAAACAACTTCACATGTCATCAGTGTGACAGTGTCTAGTGTCTAGACTTATTTGCGTAAGGCCGTAAGCAATATAAAATTTTTATTAAGGAGTAGAAAGATTCAATTTGAAAATCACTTTATTTATAAACATACTTAAATTTCAAATATTTTGGAGCTTTGAAGCAAATTTTGTAATTATGTGAATCCACTAATTCAAAGTATCCTGTTGGTTTAAAATTTTAATTTCAGAAAAAAAATAAATTATTACATTTTTGCAAACAATTTATAGTATCTAAACAGTTTACTCTATATGAAATATTTATCTATGTCATAGAAGTTTGGATGTTATAGATGTATAATATGATTGATGGTGTGAAACTAAAGTATGCATTATCAATGCATAAGAAATAAAGTTTTTGATGTATGATAAAAAAATTGTCAACATTTTTTGAGATAGGGCATGGCCACCCTCATCTCCAATGTGGTTTGGACCAATGTTGTTTTAGTCTTTTAGAGTATCTCTCTGATTCTGATATGTTTCGATGTTGCACGTCTTCTTAATATTCCCCCTCATTTTGTGTGTGTTTTGCCTTTAATGACATTTTAACCACTGCTAGGCAAGGGAGAGGGAATTGTGATTGCTCCTCAAGTTGCTGGACATCTGTTGGGAGGTACTGTATGGAAAATTACAAAGGATGGTGAGGACGTCATATATGCTGTTGATTTTAATCATCGGAAAGAAAGGTAAATCTTTCTTCTAGTTGCCAATGGTTAAATTTGATCTCATATATCTTTAGAAAGCAAAAAGGAAGCTACTTATCAATCTAATTTTTATTAGGCATTTAAATGGAACTGTTCTAGGTTCTTTTGTGCGGCCAGCTGTTCTAATAACTGATGCTTACAATGCTTTGAACAATCAGCCTTACAGACGTCAAAAGGACAAAGAATTTGGAGGTAGCTAACTTTGTTATCTTATAATTGCATTATTGCAACAATATGACAGAACTAAGATGGACTTTTTCATTTTTTGTTTTCTCAAATTTTGGTTAACAGAAAACGGAAATATTTTTATATGCCCGGTAATAGTATATCACAGATGCGGCAAGCATGTACTAAAATATTTTGACCATGAAATGAAGAAAAGCGTTCAGGATTTACGTGCTTTGATTATTCTTATCATATATCGTGTTGATTATTTAGATATCTTAAAGAAGACTCTAAGGGCAGGTGGCAATGTACTACTACCTGTTGACACTGTTGGACGAGTGTTGGAACTTATTCTGATGTTGGAATCGGTCAGTAAAGGAAATGTGCTTTTACTCTCTTTTTCCTTTTTTGCCTGAATGTATATGCCTGAGTTGATATCAGATCTTGGTATTTGCAGTATTGGGCTGATGAAAACTTGAACTACCCTATATACTTCTTGACATATGTTGCATCCAGCACAATTGATTATGTGAAGAGTTTCCTTGAGTGGATGAGTGATTCCATAGCAAAGTCCTTTGAACAAACTCGTGAAAATATATTTCTTTTGAAGTAAGTGGGCTCTTAACTTTTTTGACGCAAGATATTCATGTCAATTTTTTTTTGGTTCTCTGGGATGCTATAACACCTTCTTACTGCTTGGTGTTTTAAACCTATGATTACTTTGGGTTTCTTGTGATACAACAAGAACAACAACCAAAGCCTTTTCCCAATAGGTGGATAACTTTTTGAGTTTCTTGTGATATTTTAAAAAAAGCTTTGTTCATCATGAGTGAAAAATGAGCTTTGAAAACCTATAGATTGTCATATTTTAAGGATCTTTCCTGTACATATATCAAACAAATCGTTAATCTCTTCTTGTTTTGATTGCTAATGTTATTTTGTGTCTAAAACTAGACTTTTATTCTTTTACCTGCAGGTATGTCACACTTCTGCTTAACAAGACTGAGCTTGACAATGCTCCAGATGGTCCAAAGGTTGAATAATTTGTATGCTTATTTTCCATCACATCAACTTGCTTACTGACTCTGACACGTGTATCTTGTATAGGTTGTTCTAGCATCTATGGCAAGTTTGGAAGCAGGTTTTTCTCATGATATATTTGTTGAGTGGGCCAACGATGTAAAAAATCTCATGCTTTTTACAGAAAGAGGCCAGGTATATTCTTTAGAAAATTTTCTTTCTCTGTTCAGTGTTCATGTGAAGCACTATAAGCTATAGCAGAGTTTCTCTACATCGCATCTGCTGATTGATCAAGGGCTGCTTCTTAGAGTTGATGTCACAGTTACATTTGTATTTCAAATTTCAATATTAAGATTTTTTTTTTTCTGAGGTATTGAAGATTAAAACAGTGAGATAAAAAAATTGTGTTTGTCTTTGCAATTGCTAGTTTCAGTAGTCCTCTATAAAGTATTCTCTTTTGCATGTACTGATGAATGCCATATCTACTTTGACACTGCTCCTTTTACTTGTAAATATAAAGTACTGTTGTTTATCAGGTGTTTCTAAATCAATTTAATGATGATATGTCCATTATTTCTAAACCACGGCCTAAGACAACCTTTTTTAATTTTTTATTACTCCATCTTTTTGGCGTGTATTAATTATGATTCTTATTTTTAGCTCTATTAGCATCTTGACGTTAAAAATGTTCATTTTTGGCATTGTCCTTGATCTTATATAACATTCTATCTTCTGTTAACTGTTTCCTTCTTCGGGTCCTGAAAACGGTGTCTCTATTCACTACCCTTTGCGTGAAGGAATTCACTTCTTCTTGATGTGCTTTTGGATTTTCATTTGCACATTTCAATTTCGATTTTCAAATATGATATGTTCCTTGATTATCTTGGGCATCTAATATCAGTGACTCTTATATATATAAAAGAAATTAGCTCCTTTTGTTTCAAATGAAATCAGTTTTATATGGCAGCAGCATCAATTTTTCTGCTGTGAAAGAGGATTAGGTATTGATAGCAGCAAAAACCAGCTAAGTTGACTTTTTGGAATGGAGATTCTTGCATTGACCATTAGGATAGCGTTTGAGTTTAATTCTTATCCTTTTGTAATGGGCATGCAATACCTTGGGTTCTTCTCTCCTCTCTTTCTTGTCTTTAAATGCATTTGGGTTACTAATATTATACATGTGATCAAAACATCCCTGTCTTTGTAACCATTTGGATAGCATGCAAAGTGAAATAATCCTGGTCTCCACCTCTACAATCTCCAACAACAACAGTCTTTACTTCATCTTACACAAAATCTTTTCAACCACACACACATAAATACTACTGATTTCCCATCTCATCTTTTTTTTTTTTTTGGTGTGTTTTAAATTTTAGCTTGTTGCATCTTTTCTCCTATTAGGCTTACAGAATAACGTTTCAAATTCATTTTTATAAAAAATGCTTTATATTGGTGCTAATGATCCTTGAGATTTTGTTTCTACTTTATTCGGGCAATGAGAATGCCAAAAGATCATTGGTCATGTAACATTTTAATCCGTGAAGTCTTTTCTTTTGCTACTTAAAATTGTTTTTTGCTATATTATGTTTCAACTGATCCTCGTGTGTTGGATACATAGTTTGCCACACTAGCTCGTATGCTTCAGGCTGATCCACCTCCAAAAGCTGTCAAAGTCACTGTGTCCAAGCGGGTTCCTTTGGTTGGGGAAGAGCTAATTGCCTATGAAGAAGAGCAAAATCGAATAAAGAAAGAAGAAGCTTTAAAAGCCAGTCTTATGAAAGAGGAAGAACTGAAAGCATCTCATGGGGCTGATAATAATGCTAGTGATCCAATGGTCGTTGATGCTGGTAATAATCATCTATCACCAGAAGGTATGAGTCATATAAATTATTTTGGAGCTAATCGTTTGAAGTGTTTCCCTTTCCCCTATAGAGATTTGACATAAATTTGGTACTGTTTTCTTGTTAAATGTATTCAATTAAGTATTCAGAATTATCCACTTAAGATTCCTGTAAGCATAACTTTTTCTGCTTTGATTATTTCATTTCTCGTCATGTATATTTGAAAATTTTCTACAATTATAGAACTGAATCTGTTTGTCTTCCACTGGTTTTGAGTCTTGAGAAGTACTTTGCATTCTGAGTGTTAAAATAAAAGAATAAATGACTTAACCTGTTATCTCGTGTTACAAAACAACCATTTCAACATATTAAACAAACTGAATTGAATTCTGAGATTCAACATCTTTGAAACATTTATCACCATGTTATGAACTTACTAATGTGATATTACAATGTAATTTGTATTTAATATAATCATGTCATATTTACCTTCAATAAATATATCAGGAATATGAATTTGTATATTATTATGCATCTCTTGAAAATTTTTTGGACAAGTTTTTAAGTTTTATTAGTTTTACAATTTTTTTTCTTGAAGTCCCTTAAGTAATTTGATTTGCACTTGCAGTGGCTGGTCCACGAGTTGGAGGATACCGGGACATATTTATTGATGGATTTGTTCCCCCTTCAACAAGTGTTGCCCCAATGTTTCCCTGTTACGAGAATACATTGGAGTGGGATGATTTTGGTGAAGTCATAAATCCAGATGATTACGTAATTAAGGATGAAGACATGGACCAGACAGCAATGCACGTAAGTTTCCTTTTCAGAATATCTACCTCGTTGCTTCCAAGTTTCAGTATAATTATTTATTTCACTATTAAATGTGACACTAGTGTTTATATCTTTTTTGTCTTGTGAGTTGGAACTTAGAAGTTTCATTGGATGGAATACATTGAATTTACTTATTTGAAAGTATATTGAGGCTTGCCAATCATAAAGGTCAATGACATCAATGGATCACAAGGGAAGGAGGAAACTTTATAAAGAAAAAGCTATAATACAGGAATCTTAAGCTTAATAACTTGCTATGGTCTATTCCCTATTTGTCCTGGTTACTTCTAGATGTCTTTAACTGTTTTTTCCTTGACATTTATATGCCATGTAACACATTCTGCTTCTAACTGTGAAAAATATTTTCCCATATCCAATTTTAAGAGTTCTGGTATTGGTGAGTGGAGATTTTTGCTTGCATCTGCACCTCAACCCTATGTTATGAATAATAATTATATTTCCTATTTTCTATCAGGTAGGAGGTGATATAAATGGAAAACTAGATGAGGGTGCTGCAAGTTTGATACTTGATACAAAGCCATCAAAAGTCATATCTGATGAAAGGACTGTAAGCAGCAGTATCTCTTTAATATATTTTGATGTTTCTGCTTCTTATAAATAGTAAATTTATATAAATGTGTTTGAATTTATTACCATTGTACTCAGATATTGATTGGATGAACCAAGTTGAATCTTTCTAGTTTTATCTTTTACTCTTTTCCATTTCGCACTTTGAATATCATTAAAATTTATTACTTTGACAAAGATTATAACTTTATAAGTCTGCCTATTCTTGAGATTTTACAAAAGATGCCATTATGTCTGTTTTTCTGACAGTCATTAATCCTGCAACTAATTTTTTGTTTAAACCTGTTATTTGTTCCTTAGGGTGTGTTTAGTTGGGGAGTAAAAAGGGAGTAAATTTTAGGGGGGTAAATTTTCAGAAAAATGAGTGTGTTTGCTTCACAATTTGAGGGTGGCAAAAAATTTAAGGGGAGTAAATTTTTCTCCAATTTTAAGGTAAATCTTATCCTAATTGAGAGTAGGGTAAACTTTCACCCCTCTTCTCTCTTTTCTCTCTGTCGAGGAACACTTCTCACTCTTTTCTCACCCTCGTCCACCTCTGTCTCTCTTTCTCACTATGTCATTTTCTCCCTCTCTATTCCCTCTGCCCTCACAACCAGCTTCCACCACTGCAAATGGCGGTGGCCATCTCCGGCCACGTCCATGCCAGAGTGTGTGGTGGCTAGAAGATCTCAACATGGTGGATGGGGAGGGCATGATCAGAGAACATCTAGGTCTTGTCATTGTTGTTGAGGAATGAGCAGATCTTGATCATGGTGGTGACGGTTGCTGAGGAAAGGATATGATCATTGGGGCAGTTGGGCGGGTTGCCGGAGTGAAGGTGGTGGTGGAGATCGAAAGTGATGAGAACTCTGGCTGGAGTGGAAGATGGAAATTGATGGAAGCAAGTGAGTGGATTTGAAAAATTGAGAGATTGGAGTGACTGAGGAGAGGAAACTATTGCATTTTCCTGGGAATTCCAAATTTTCCTAGAAAATCTTGAACTTCATAGCATGAAGAAGGGATTTTCCAGAAAAAAATTAGGTGATTAGGTACCAAACATCTTTAATTTTTAAGGAGTAAGAAATTTTACTCCATTAATATTTATTCCATGAAAAATTTTCCTCTTAAATTTTTCTCCTTTAAATTTTTATTGTATACCAAAGACAACCTTAGTTGGATTTGGGTCTTTGATCTAAGTTTATCTCAAAGGCATCTTTGATTTTTTTCCCTATAAGGAAATTCTATAAACCAGGATTGAAAAAATATAGATGTAATTGGTTACAGAGTTGGAACCAAATTCATGGTTTCTTAAAATTCAAAAAATTGTTGTGTGCATTTTGAATTTTGTCCTTTTCTTGTGATCCACCACTCCTAATTTGGCTGCAAAACACATAGATAGGCTGCATTATTATGGGACATGGAAGCTTCTTTTGGTTATTAATGTACAGATGCATTTCTTGTGTTAATATCTGTAGCATTTATCACTGTACTTGTATGAATATTAAATCTGCTTATTATGGAGTTGACATTATTTTGTCCAGGTGCAAGTCAGGTGTTCATTGGTTTACATGGATTTTGAAGGCCGTTCAGATGGAAGATCCATTAAAAATATTCTCTCCCATGTGGCTCCCCTGAAGCTGGTATGGATCTTTTTGGTGCTTTTCAATTAACTGTAATACATCATTAAATCATATATAACTTACTTATATTTGGAAGTCTATTATTTGGGGAATGGACCTGCCTCTCTTAGCTAGTCATATCTTTCCACTACTAAAACCCATGTGATCTTGGAAGTAACTTATTTTGAGTAAAATACTTTTTTTTAAAAGCAAAGCACTACTTTGACCCTTTGGCTGCTGGAAATTTGAATGGCAGCAAGGAATTATGATTTTAGCTGGCTAGGATTAAGATGGATGAAGGAGCTGGAAATATGTAAATTGTAGGCTTACTTGGAATATTATGGGTTTGTGTCGGATGGGAAGCTGAATAAACTCAAGGCTGTTGTAATGTTGGGAAAGTCATCTATAAAAAGTAATTTCATGGTTTGAAGTTGAACAGTTTTGTGACAAGCTTGAAAATAGGGTTTCGAAAGGGAATTTTATGAGATTTATAGTGTCAGGGTAGGTCTTCCCAAGGCGGTAGGTCTTCCCAAGGCCTCAACATGAGGAAAACCACATGAATTTTAAGGAGAGAAATAACTAGCTTCTCATCCGAGGATTTGTTTAAACCACACAACCAAGGATAAAATATTGAGTCTTAACAAAATTAATCTGTAATAAAAAATTAACTATTACAGTCTTACACACTCTGCTAATGCTGACCCTAAAGGACTGGTAGTTAATACACATATCATAATGAGATCTAAGATAACGTCAAACCTTTTCTGAGTTTTAATCTCTGGCTAGAAATTATTAAAACTTACATGGAATTATGATTTGGAAAACTGAAATTAAAATATTTTAACAGCCTACTGAACTGAAATGAATTATCCTAAACTATTAAATACTGAACTAGGTATAAAAATTTGAAAATCAGGAGACATGTTCCAAATCAATTTGACATATATATATAGCATATAAGCAATCTGTTTATGTGTTTTTGTATTTGCTTCACAGTTTTTAGGTATGTGGTCCAGCTGACTCTGATATGTGATATTGGTTTGAGGAACCAACTTATAATATTATCATAATATCATTTGCTTTCCCTCTCGTTTTTGTATCATGATGATGAATATTATGATTTGTCTGGAAGGTTTTGGTGCATGGATCGGCTGAAGCTACAGAGCATCTGAAGCAACACTGCCTGAAGCATGTTTGTCCTCACGTCTATGCTCCCCAAATTGAAGAGACAATTGATGTTACCTCTGATTTATGTGCTTATAAGGTACAATGATGTCAAATTTTGTACATTTTCTGAATCAGCTATTTTATCAAGATGTCAAAATTAATCATGTCATGTTTTTCTGGGTATAGGTTCAACTATCTGAGAAGCTAATGAGTAATGTACTCCTCAAAAAGGTAAATAATTTATATGTCTGAACTGTTTCATTTTATGTACTAGTCTACCATTCATCATGTTGAATAACAACAACCAAGCCTTATCCCACTAAGTGAGGAATTCATCATGTTGAATAATGAATATAAATTCAATTGCAGCTGGGAGATTATGAAATAGCTTGGGTTGATGCTGAAGTAGGGAAGACAGAAAGTGACATACTTTCACTGCTCCCCGTTTCTGCAGCAGTTCCTCCGCATAAATCTGTTCTTGTTGGCGATTTGAAATTGGCAGATTTCAAGCAGTTCCTTTCCAGCAAGGGTGTTCAGGTAATTCTTCAGTTATAGACTTACAGCCACCGATTCTTCCTGGCTCCGATTGTCTGTTGGCACATGGAGTGCTTTCCAGTTTCCACTTTAATTCCCTAGCAGAGATCATGTTTATGCTGTTAAAAATTGATGAAAATGCTGGTTACCATGTGTTCTGCAACTGAAACTTGAGTAAAAAAATTATGTGGAACACTGAATATCTACTTTATTAAGATATGTATCATGACATGATAACCTTCATAGGTGGAATTTGCTGGTGGGGCTTTGCGTTGTGGTGAATATGTAACTTTACGGAAGGTTGGGGATGCAAGTCAGAAGGCAAGTGCTTCTTCTGAACATTTGTTAATTTTGCACATTGTTAGGAAATTGATCATTTTCGAACAGCATTACAGCTGAGATTGTCCAGTTTTTGGATCAAGATTCTGATCTATTATGATGATTTTATTTTATTTTATTTTTAATAGGGTGGTGGTTCTGGTACTCAGCAAATTGTTATTGAAGGTCCTCTGTGTGAGGATTATTATAAAATTCGTGAATATCTCTATTCACAGTTTTATTTGCTTTAGATTTGGTTGGACGTGTGCATTGGTTAATCATGAACTTCTTTCCTTCCCTGCCCTATTTCGTGCGATATGTCACACTCTGGAGCAATTTTTCTGATAAAGTAGAGAATACAAAGTTGCTCTGGTGAATGCATGGTTTATAAGGATTCAAGACAAAATTGGTCTGAGTAGCAGTATTGGCGACTGTTGCAAACTCAGGTTAATCTTGGTAGTCACTTTAACAAGATGATTCACTGGGGCTGTCATTTGCTTTCTATGTTGTCAATGAAGAAATCACACCGCATCATCTTCGTCTCAGTCGTTGTAACTCGAATTTATGTTAACCATATGAGCATCTGGCGGTGGCGGATGTGAACTTTTTTGCAGTCAAATATTTTGCTGAATATTGAAACATTTTCAAGTATCTTTGCTTTTAATGTAAATCTAGAAAAGGAAATGTAATTTGTTCCTCTTGTGGAAGCTTCATCATATTTTCAGATTCTGAGGGTATTTCTTTGTCATTTATGTAGGGATTATCCTTATTAATTCAGACACAGATTATCAGTAAGAGTTGGTTAATTTGGTTAATATCATTGAGCAGAACAGTCTAGTTAAATAAAAACTGTCTTATTAATTTTAATGCCTTCTTTTTATTTTTTAAGTTCTTGATTCTTGAACTTTGGTCTATAATTTCTTGTTCAATGTCTAATAGCAATTACTGAAAATAATTTTGCTCGTTTGAATGAGTTCATGGAAATAGTTTATTGGACTCAATTAAAGCTGCCTTAGATACTTGCTGATTTGCCAGGAACCATGACATTCGCCCCTTAAACCATCAGTGCTTCTGTTCTGTGGGCAAGTTGCACTGCTTTTCTTTCAATGAATTATTTGATAATCCTCTTTTTCATTTTGAAGCATAGCAACACACAGTAAAAGGAGTCCATTACTTCGGACCAAGGTTGAAAACCAGATTGGATATTGAACTAATGAAGGGATTGACACTGTCTAATGATTCAAATGTGAAAAATTGTAATTGAATCGGAATATAGCTTTATATATATATATATATATATATATAAAATATGAATTTAATAATTTAAATATTTTTTATTATTTTTAAAATTAGAACATTATTTTATGTATATAAATAATATTGATAAGTCATATTATAATAATGAAGTATTAAATTAATAAATGCATAGAAAGTAAGTAAAAAATTAGCAAAACTCTTTACATTATCATTAATAAAAAATTAAAGTATCATATTAACTTATATATATTTAAATATATTTTACATCAAATGTAAATATGAAATATGTTTTATAGTATACATTCAAAATAAAGAAGTAATATAATAAATGTTTTTTGTATGCTGACTAAGGAATTCAACTGAAGCAGTGGTTGAGTGATCTTATTTAAAGTGGAAGTGAGTGCATTCGAATATTTGGATCCAAATTTAGATTTTCTTTTTGGAAATAAACATTGAACTATTAAACCATGACCGGTTCGAGCGGTTCACAACCAATTTAAGGACTACTGGTTGATTGATTCTAAAACCCTTTTCTTGCTCTTTCGCAGCTTCACCTTCGTCTTCGCCCTCCATCTCTCTCTCTCTCTTTTGTGTCTCTCACTTTCTCACTATCCTCTGTGACTTTGTGTTCTCTTTGGTTTATAGTCAAAATGCTGCGTAGAAATATCCGTATGAGGAGAGAGTATTTGTACAGAAAGAGCTTAGAAGGCAAGGAACGTTTGCTCTACGAGAAGAAGCGCAAGATCAGAGAAGCCCTTCAAGGTCCCTGGGATTTTGCTTTTTATTTATTTATTGATTTTCATCGTTTTTTTTTGTTTTTAATTTATTTTATTTTATTTTTCGGTTTTTTTTTGCAGAAGGGAAGCCCATACCTACTGAGCTCAGAAACGAGGAGGAGGCTCTTCGTCGAGAAATCGATCTCGAGGACGAAAACACAGCTGGTATCATGCTTCCTGCTTCTTCCTATCTCTAGTTTTAGTGAATTTTGTAATAACTGTTTGGTTGCTGAAGGAATGAACTTGAGTATGATCAAGTTGTTCTAAAATATTAATGAGTGGTGCATTTTCTTAATTTTTTATGATTGTTAATGACTAATTAACGTCGGTTTTTGTTTTGCTTGGTCTTGGGGGGATGAATACTTTATGGTTTTCTTTCAGAGAGTTATTTAGTATGTATTAAGTTGTCCAAGTCTTTACAAATGTTACGCAATGAACTAATTGATAGAGGCCTCGTATATGAGGAGGTATATACAGAATAATATTTTGGTATCAAACAAAATTATTTCCATTGAGTTCTATGTGGGGAAAATCCATTACTTTTAATTTTTGAAATTCAAGTCAAACTATTTTCTTTTAATTTAAAATAGCTTTGGAATGTCCAAGGACATTGAGGCTTTGATATCTTTCTCTCTCGTTAACCTTTTGTGCATCTCATTTTCTCTCGCTTAATTGTATCTTTAAATATGGGGTTTGATGTGGTTTGTGATTTTGTGATTTTTTCCACTTTGTGCTCTACTGAATTCAGTCCCAAGAACACACATTGATGATGAGTATGCGTATGCTGCGGAAAAAGATCCTAAAATTTTGCTAACCACATCTAGGGATCCAAGTGCTCCTCTTCAGCAGTTTGTAAAGGTTTGCTCGCTTTCATTGTGTTGGTGATTGATTCAAAATCTTTTAGTTAAACTATGCTTTCTGTTTTTTTGGTACTTTACATACAACTATTGTTTATCGTGATCTTCGATTCTCTGTGTAGGAGTTGAGTTTTGTCTTTCCCAATGCACAAAGAATGAATCGTGGTGGTCAGGTTGGTACCTTTCCCGTTTTACCATCCATTGTCTCATCTTCTATATGTGTTTGTAACATGGAGAGTTGATTATTTGGTGGTTTTTTAATTTATTTTTAGAAGAAAATTTATTAGTAATTGGAGAAATAATATCATAAGAGAAATGGGAAGATAAGATATCCTCCTAAAACAGAATAAAATGGATAGCCAAAACGTCCCAAGAATTCAACAAAGCTGTCTAATTTCTCTTATCAATAATGGAAGTTCTCTTGAAACAACCATGAGCAGAGCACCAAAGAGATGCCATAAACACAATCCTATATCAAAGCATATGCATGGCCCCTTGATCCTGTAGTAATGTTGTTCCAATGGTCCAAACAGATCAACTCATATACCAAAGAACCTCATAAAATGAACATTGCGACAACGTTTTTTAGTCTTTATTTCTGCCTAAGCCTTTGACACATATTATGTGAAAACACTCTGGTGAAATAACATTCCTAGTGCTCACCAGCTTCAAGAACTTCAAACTAGTTATTCCCTAAGAAAGTAGGTGTCCGACAATTTAAGAATAATTGGGATACCGTTTCCAAGCTAGACCTGCACATAACACATCAGAAGAGAGAGCTATTTGAGGTCTGCAAATCTGCAATTGTCATCTTTACCAATTCTACTGCTATCCAAACAAAAGACTTGACCTTGGAGGGAGTTTTAGATTTCCAAATTCCAGATGGTCTTGAAGGAACTTCTCACTATCAGGAGAATGAGTAAGAAACTGAAAATAGGAGTTGCAAGAAGATAACACACCAAAAGAATTGAGAGTCAAAATTCTCCTCACCGGTTTAGAGAAAATATGGAAAGAATCTCAATCAAGTAGGATCAGAAGGGACTCTTTCATAACTTCCTCTTTCATTCAGGCTTGTGAAGTTGATGTTCTTATATAATTTCATTTTCAATAGTAGATATGCTTGGGGTAATCCAATGTGGTCACCTTACTCCTCTTGCTTCTTGTCAAAGAAGTTCATACAAATATCATTTGGTGATTCACAGTTCACCATTGAAGGCATTGCATGAATAGTACCTAGACCACTAGGTTCCATTATTCTAACTCCTACATCTCTTACTGTATAATTTTTCTAATCTGTTGGTTAACATGGAAACTATAGTTCTTTGTATTCTTTGTTTCACTTCTAAAATGCCTGGAATTTCTAAATTTTATTTGTAAGTGATCCAGGTGGAACAAATGTCCACCTCAGTGCACCTAAGCTTCTAATTAGTTGCATTCATTTGAATATTTTTTGTATGGTATAATATCCGATGAATTTATTTAGAGTTTGTATGGAGTATGGACGTGATACAAAGGAAATTCCCTGAATTACTAATGTTTTTATTTGCAACTCAATCCTGTGTTATTTGGTGAAGTTTAAACCATCTGTTCCTCATGTATGTTTGGCAAAAATTTATTACCTAGTATGACTCTAACTTAAGTAATTTGTAATCTTCAATATTGTGGCTGTGTTTGTTCCTTCTGGTTAAAATCTATTCATTGCTTGTCTAACATTTTGATGATTTAAGCATGATAATAAGTATAGCTCAAAGATATTCAGTTATGCTAGAACTAATAAATTACAGTGTGCTAATACCTAATGGCCTTTTCTGTACCGAACTATTTATATTTATGCGGTTTTCCCTTTCATTTTAGGTTATCTCAGAGATTATAGAGTCTTGCCGAGCACATGATTATACAGATGTTGTCTTGGTTCATGAACATCGTGGTGTGCCAGATGGTTTAATTGTTAGCCATCTACCATTTGGTCCAACTGCATATTTTGGATTACTCAATGTGGTAAGTATTATGTTACTTTGTTCCTTATTGATTTTAGGGGACAATATGCTAATTTGTTGTTTCTTGTAGGTTACAAGGCATGAAATTAAAGACAAGAAAGTCATTGGAACCATGCCTGAGGCTTATCCACATCTGATTTTTGATAATTTCTCAACTAAGGTATCCATAATTCAATACGAGCTTTATTATCTTTATACATACTAAATTTCACTGGTAAAATACCCATGACTCTGGGCTGTGGTTTATTGCCTTCATCACGGGACCCTCTTATAACTACTGGTCCCGCAGTATTGCTTCATATCTTATTCAATAATGGAAAGATTGGGGTTCAAAAAGATTTTAAAGTATCCAAAACAGGTATTGTGGATATAAAACTAACTGATATACGGTGTATGGTGATATCATAACACTGACTATAACATTCAGAAAAACTTTAATTGAATGATTATACTAGATGGATATTTAGGTCCAATGTTGACATGTAATTGCCAGTGTTTTAAAACCGGACCTTGTGTTAACTGGGAACTAGTCCTCTGGCTGGTCTGGTCTGGCCCTTGAAACCAGAATGATCTGAGCCGGCCCTAGAACTGGAGAGACAGTCGCAAGCAGGTCAAGCCCACGAACTGTTTGTGGTTTGACAGGTTAAACTGGTTCAAATTATTTATTTCCCTCTAACTCTCAACATGTTGAGAGTAGGATTTGAACATAGATCTGGGCTGTGTGAGGGTGTGCTGTCAATCACTTAAGCACTAGTCTTTGTTATTAATAATAATATTGTTGAGTGTTTTAATTATACATTGGTCTTTGAAATAAGACCCATGTTTTAATTATACATGGGTCTTTGATAGACCCCTGGTATTCGTGAGGAAGGGTAGAAAGGGAAGCAGTGGATCAGCCCACAGGTGTAGTAAGGGCAGGATGGGAAATATTGAGAATCTTTATGTTAATGGGCCGCAGCATTTATGTGGCAGTTAGTGGGAGTGGAGAGAGTAAAGAGGGACAGCAAGGAGCATTTACAGCTAGTGGGAGTGGAGAGAATAAAGAAAGGCAGCAATTAGCATTTACCAAAGAGGGTTATGGCAAATGAATAGGCAGTTAGCAGAGGAAATAAATAGGGAAGTTGAGGAGGGGAATTTGAGTAAAGAATTGGAGCATTTGGGCAGGGAGGAAGCAGTTCCTCGAATTTCTGCAGTGTCTACCTTTTCTTTCTTTTCTATTCTCTTTTTCAATCTGTCTTTGAGAGATTGCAGAGGCTTACCTCTGCTTTAAGGAGTTAATCTCCATTTTTTTCTTAAAGAAATCAAGGTTCCTATCAGTCTTTGAAACCAGAATGATCTGAGCCGGCCTTAGAACCCGAGAACCAGTTGCAAGCCAGTCAAGCGCACAAACTGGTTGCAGTTTGACAGGTTAAACTGGTTCAAATTATTTATTTCCCTTAACTCTCAAGATGTTGAGAGTAGGACTTGAACACAGATCTGGGCTGTGTGAGGGCATGCTGTCAATCTGAGATTTGAACTCAGGTCATTTTGGAAAAGAAAAGGTGCTCTATCACTGGGCTACTGGTGGTTGTTGATCAATAAAGTTAAATTTTATAATATATTGCATCTGTTTTCTGGGAAAAAAAGTTTTGAGAGTCCACTAGGAATCTGTTTACGCTGAAAACATTGGTAATTCGTGATAGTAATATAGGATCTGAATCTGTTTACATTGACCCTTTTTCCCTTTCTTATTTCCTGACTATCTTTAAGAAAATATGCTTCTGCAAACTCAACTTTAACCAAAGTAATTACTATCTATAACAATAAGCACACTGCTCATGTGCTGATTTCTCATCTTATTTGGAATTTATTTTGGACTTTAAAAACAGTTAGGTGAAAGGTCTGCCAACATTCTAAAGCATCTTTTTCCGGTGCCAAAACCAGACACAAAACGTATTGTAACTTTTTCCAACCAGTCTGACTATATCTCATTCAGGTTGGTTCAATGTTTCTGGTTTTGTGCATTTGGCCTTCTTTATTATTATTTGTTCAAGTTCTATTTACTTTTACTGGTTAGAGTTTGTTTCCTTTCTCATTTGAAATTTAGTGTCTGTTACATACAGGCATCATATTTATGAAAAGCATGGGGGTCCAAAATCTATTGAACTGAAGGAAATTGGTCCACGGTTTGAGTTGCGACTTTATCAGGTTTGCATTGCAATTGAGCTCACTATTGATAGCTTTGTTATTAGTGATGTTATGAAGAAAGATGATCTTCCAGTTGGAAGTAAATAACTGCTACATAATTTAAGAAAATACTACTGTTTCTTTTTTTTTGGGCACATTGTTGCAACTAGCATTTCAAGATTTTGCTTCAAACAGTGTAGTTTAGTGATTGCATTTTGCATGGGGATATGGGGTGAGGCTATTGGCACTCCCAAATACCTATCCACACTGCCTACTAACTGATCATGCTTTTTAATTTTTTTCATAAAATTATGAGTGGCTAATGAGGAGTGTTAATCGGTAATTGAGAGTGCTAATAGTCGCCCGGGTATATGATATGTTTCCACTCTGTTGTTCTCATCAATATCAATGTTGCTCATAAACTTAAATTTTGATTTGATTTCATATTTACTTTTTTCACTTAAATGTCATAGTTGTGTAACTTCCCCCAATTTTTCTAATTGTTTACTTGAACTTATCAGCCAATGAGTGATTATGAATGCAGCTACTTGACAGAACGTAGTCTAATTCAATAAGTAATATCACTTTAAATTGTGATCCAGCAGAATTTTCTAATTTTTAGCAGTCTAGTAGTGTAAACAGCTGGTCGTTTAAGTCTCTGGTATCATAGCTGATCAAATCCTCTTGAATGACTGGATTTCTTGCATCATAACTTACAAGACTAAATAAGTTCCTATTAGTTGATACCTTAATTCTATCCCTTTTATTATGTCGTTGCATTCATTGGTTTAAACTCTAATGTAGTTCCTAAGTCGATAGTTATTGAATACTGAACCTATTCCTTGTACCATAATTCTGACTGTTAAACAACTACAATTAGTTAATTCCTCATTTTTCTTATACTTGTACAGATAAAGTTGGGAACGGTGGATCAAGCTGAAGCTCAAATAGAATGGGTTATTAGACCTTACATGAACACGTCCAGAAAGCGGAAGTTTCTCAGTGATTGATGCAGGCATAATAATAATAATGTTAAAATAGTGTTTATGCAGCTTACCCATATTATTATACACTTTGAGCTCGCATTTCTCATTATGACGGTACTTTAAGGATGTGCTTAGTTGCTTAGGTGGAAAATGAGAAGGTAAAAATTTTGGAATGAAAATTATTGACTATGGTACAACAAAAATATGAGAAAATGAAAAATGAAATGTACTTCATGTATACTTTTGGATGAAAATTATTTTTAATTGGTTTTATTGTTGGAGCTGAAGCAGCTGGGTAACTTTGAAAAAAAAAATATTTAACCTTACATTACATCCACTTGGATCTGTTTTAGGTTATTTGAGCATGCAACTGTTGCATGATATGACCTTCCACAAGGAAATGAATTTGTATAGGAAACAACCATTACCAATGTCAAAGTTTCTCGCTTATTTCTGAATTTTCGTTTTCATTTCAATGTTCCTTATTAACTAGGGATTTAGTATGTATAGTTAGAATAATCTTTTTTTACCTTCAATTCTGTTTTATTGAATACACTTGTATTCAATTTTAAGAATTTACAAAAGAATTTAATTTTAATTTATTGTTAGTGTACAGCTACATTACACTATTATTTAATAAATATTTTGCTTAATAATTCAAGAAATTTAACTACATTACCACTAATCAGAAAAAATTAGCTTTTTTCAGTTATGTATTTATATGTCATCATTAGATAATAGAGTAAAATATTTTATATTAACATTGCATTATATTTAGACTCATTAAATTTAAACTCTTAACAAAAACTTTCATTGACACAAGCTTATGAAGAAAAAGAAAATTGAAGAGATGTTTGTATAAATTTTTAGCGGACGTTTTTATGTGGACGTTTTTATGTCATCCATAGGATTCCAATTACCTGAATCAATTGAAAGTTTGATTTTATCTGGATTACTCATTTTCAAATGATATGAAGTGTTCACAAATATTTATTTTTTATTTAAAAAATTTCTTATAATTTAATCCAGAATAATTTTTGCATTTAATCTACAAATGCTTGTATTTTTTAGTTTCATCGAGATCGTTTAGAATTTTCTCTTCTAGTTAAATCACTATCATTTGTAATAGATTTTTAAAATTCATTTATAGTAAGTATAATATTTAATTTTAAAATGCTTTCATTTTATTTAAAGTGTTTATGGTTGGACTTATCCTCATAACATGTGCTGCAAGCTGCTCTTTCCCATTCAAGATTTATTTACTAATAATGACAATTTTAACTACGTAAGCAAACTGTTCTAAGAAAATGAAAATATATCAATGAAAACATTTATTTTCTGTTGGAGGTTCCAGCCATTGAACAAAACTACGAAGTTTTGAATTGGTAAAGATTATGCTTTGACAAAAAAAAGTTTTTTTATGGTTAAAAAGCTTTATGAGTTAAAGTGATGTTTGAGTAAAATTGATTCAAGTGATAAAAAACTTTTTAATGGGTTAAAAAAGTTTTTTTTTTCATAATTTCCATTTTTGAAAGTTACTAAAAAATCTTTTTATTTAAAAATTGATTATGTTATGTTTTTATCAAAATAATCCTAAAATATAAAATATTATATAATATAAATAAATCATTTTATATTATTTTCAGTAGTTTATTATACAAAACAATTTTTTTAAATAATTCAAACGAAATAAATTATTTTAAAATCACTTTTTAATTAACATATCTAAACATAAAAATGATTATATTATAATCGATTATAACAATAATCGATTATACATATATATTATACATATAATTGATTATTGAAATAATCTTTTTTAACTAATCCAAACACATTCTCATTCTATGCAAAATCTTTAAGTTCTCTTTTAAAGTCTAAGTGTATTATTTAAGTCTAATGATTTTAATTGGTTATAACTTTTTTATTTTAATTACAAAAGAAGCGTAAGACCTTAGATTATTTAAGTCTAATGATTTTAATTGAAAGTTATAACTTAAGTTTAGTTGAAAGTGAATTTTTTTTATTTTAATTGGAACAACAATTTTAACACAAAGAAGCAACTCAAGACTTTTTAAAAGATAAAGTTAGTCTAAATGAATGCCAAACATCTTTTCACGCCATTCAAGAATTACAAACTTACTTTTGGTGTGTCCAACTACTATCCAAACATGCTCTAAATAGGATACAAATACAGCCCCAGGAGCATATTACATCCAGCCATTTGCTCCTCCTTATTAGTTATTTTTCCCTTCGTAATGTATTACACGAATCTGACTTCGTGAGATATAGCATTGCTGTTTACAATATATATTACCAAACCAGTTACATTAATACAAAAATATTTTCAATTATATAAATAGTATTAATTTATGTCTAAAAATATTATAATTTATCATTAATTTTCAAGAAAAAAAATAAGTTTTCAAGTATTATGTGGCACGGGCTAGATCGGCTCAACCTGAAGTGTGACCCAAACCCAACCTAATTAGTTTCAGGTTGGGATGGATTATCGGGCTGAAACAGGTCATGAACACCCCTAAGTTAACTTGCCCTAACTTGTCACGGGTTGGTTGAAAACAAGACAGGACGGGTTGACTCATTTTTGTTATGTAGGTTAGAATGAACAACCTACCTTATTTTGTGGTGAGTTGGCGGGTTTATTTGTCTAAAATTTAAAATAAAAAATAAAAAAATAATAGATTGGCAAGTCTTCCTGTCTAAACTCACTTAACCTGCCACAAAAAAATAATCTAAAAGCAGAGGAAAAAGAAATAACCTAATGGGTCAAATCGTCCTACTCTGCGAGTTATATGGGGTGGGTTAAAATGACTTGCATAAAAAAAGAAGTTGGAAAGTACAACTCAAACTGCCAATTTTGACGAGTTAAATCAGTCGACTCATCGAGTTCGACCCATTTTCTCATCTCTATGGTTGTGTTGCATTGCGAAGGCGAAAATTTAAATGGGTGTATGCATTAGCAACTAAAAGAATATGTAACCACAATTATATATTAAGAGTAAACTCCTATTTTTGTCATCAAAAGATACAAGTATCATCATTTTGATTCTAGAGAGATTTTTATAATTAATTTAGTCCCTCAATAATAGAAACTGTCATTACTTTGGTCCTCTAGAGATTTTTTACATCAATTTTGTCTCTCAATAATACAAAGTGTTATCAATTTAGTATCTCAATCATACAAAACTTTAGCAAATTAATCCTAAATTAGGGCTCTGTTACATTCATTTCTCTTAGTCTGACAAATAATGACTAATTTGACAACACTTTGCATAATTGAAGCACTAAATTAATGACAAAAATTATTTAAATGTTAAGGTGATGATGCTTTTATCTTTGTAGGACAAAAATAGGGGTTTATGCTTATATCTTTTGGAAGAACCAATGAAGTATGATCCTTAGTCAAACGCATACAATCCAAGATGGAAGGATCATAGTTATGGAAGAGTTCAACCATATGTAGCTCATTATTCAATGCCTATCAAACAATCAAGCTATCAAGAAGTGCAGTAACCTTATCATGTGTTTCACCAACTGGGAAGCAATACCCAGTCGTGATCGAGCTATATTTTGAATGTACCAACAATATTGTAGAATATGAAGCTTGTGCGAGTGGTTTACAAGTTGCAATCGACTTAGGGATCAACTAGTTAAAGGTATTTGGAATTCAACACTCATCATTTTTCAAGTGAATGGTGAATGGCAAACCAAAGATTCAAAGTTAGTACCTTATCAAAAGTACTTGACTTAACTAATTGCGAAGTCTGAAGAGGTGACTTTCTCTCATTTGACTCGAGATAAAAACCAATATGCAGATGCTTTAGCCACATTAGCTACAATGAACAAGTTGGATATTCATACTAATGTCCAACCCATCCAAGTCATACAAGATGAGCTAGCATATTGTGCCAATTTGGAAATTGAGTCAGATGGTAAACTATGGTGCTTGGGAAGGCTCAAAAGTGTATCGGTTCGGATTCTCCTACTAACAACATTGCTAAATTGAAGACTTCAAGGTGTTTTTGTGGGTCCGTGGACCCATCATACATCTCCGTGAAAGATAGAAGATTGAAATTCGAGGGTAAGGGTATAGACATAATGGAATCAGAAAATGGGTGGGCAGGGGCATATTGGTTTTGGTTTGTGTTTCTAGCTTCGTTTCGAGCATATTAAATCAAAGTTTTTACCTTTTGCAGGGGTTATTTGGCGTGCTTTAGACAGGTAAGCTTGGGTTTGTCCAATGCCTTGATGGTATTGGGCTAAGGTATAAGCCAAAAGGGCTATACGATCTAGGTGTGTTGTACCACTAAAAATTCTCATTTATTTCACCATTATATCGATTCATTTTCTCTTCCATTAGAGCTCCATTATATAACCTTTAGGCACCTCTACTATCACTAAGCAATATATGAATTATGGGTTTAACTTATAGGTGAATGATATTCATATACCATCTATCAATGAAATAGAAAATAAACAATTAGGACTGCCATCTCATATAGCACAACCTAAAATTCGTATTAGATTTTTTGGTTGATTATAGTGGGTCATGCGAGATTTTCAAATCCTCACCAATTCTTCCAAATACAAATTCATCCCTTTCTCTTCACTCTTGGCCCTCAACTTTCAATATCTTAACTTTTAATAAAAATTCATTAAATTCAAGATCAACCAAATCCAAATACAATAGAAAATCCCCCACCTATTTCTCAAATCAATCAATATAATAAAGAAAAGGAAGATAAATAGCTTGACAAATTGTCATGTGTCTTCCAAGTCAACAAGTAAATGTTTTAGTTTGTTTTTATCATGTGTTATTTTTTTCCACGTATAAACTATTATGACCAGTGCCACATTTACAAAAAAAAAATATAAAAAATTAATTTAAAAAAATTAATCATACAACTCCAAATCAAACTCAGGTTTTAGTTTTCTAGTTTCATCTTTTTTGGTTTTTTGGGAAAATAAATAATTGGTAGTTCTAAATTTTGTTCCCTAAACACTCCTTCATTTCAAGACCGACACCTTCACTATGTCATCAGATTCACTTCAGAGCTGACTCCTCCACGGCGGTCTCTAGCTTTTCAGAAACGATGCCTCCACGGTAGCACCAGCCTGCTTTATAACTGACATCTCCATGACAGACTCAGACCGTTATAGAGCCTACACCTCCATGCATGTCGTTAGATTCACTTCAGAAGCGTGAAGCCTCAAATCTGAAAAGAACACACGAATGAAAGAGGACTGGGGTTCAAGAACATGCCCTAAAAATTTGGGCTGAAGCCTGAAGTCCAGTGATGCCTCTTGGATTGTGGAGCGACAGGAGCATGAAGTCCAGCACAATTCCTCATGAGTGCTAGGTTCAGGAAAAAATGGCAAATGTCCAGTAGAAGTCCCATGTGTGCAGCGGAAGTTCCAAGCTCAATGGTGTATATATGGTTCTCTCTCTCTCTCTCTCTCTTGGACTGATTTTATAACACACTTGAACTTGGACAGGGATCGGTTAACCTTGTTGATCTTTCAAGATGGCCAACGGGATATCCCATGCTACCTACAAATGCGCTTCATTGTAGTAGGGCAAATTGTACAGCAAGAATATAGCTAAGAATAATGTGCTTAAGCTCTCTCTCTCTCTCTCTCTCTCTCTCTCTCTCTCTCTCTCTCTCTCTCTCTCTCTCTCTCTCTCTCTCTCTCTCTCTCTCTCTCTCTCTCTCGGGATCTGATTCCATAACACTTGTTGATCTTTCGAGATGGCCAACGGGATATCCCATGCTACCTACAAATGCGCTTCATTGTAGTAGGGCAAATTGTACAGCAAGAATATAGCTAAGAATAATGTGCTTAAGCTCTCTCTCTCTCTCTCGAA
This sequence comes from Ormosia emarginata, assembly GCA_029884605.1. NCBI lineage: Eukaryota > Viridiplantae > Streptophyta > Magnoliopsida > Fabales > Fabaceae > Ormosia > Ormosia emarginata. Next base: position 23,549,266 of record JAQQTP010000085.1, read on the forward strand.
CTGATTCCATAACACACTTGAGCTCGGACAGGAAACGATTAACCTTGTTGATCTTTCGAGATGGCCAACAGGATATCCCATGTTGCCTACAAATGCGCTTTATTGTAGTAGGGCAAACTGTACAACAAGAATATAGCCTCTCTCTCTCTCGGACTGATTCCATAACACACTTGAGCTTGGATAGGGAACAATTAACCTTGTTGATCTTTTGAGATGGCCAACAGGATATCCCATGCTGCCTACAAATGCGCTTCATTGTAGTAGGGCAAACTGTACAGCAAGAATATAGCCAAAAATAATTTGCTTAAGCTTTTACTTTTTTTGTCTATTTTTTATTAAATAAAGAGCTACTACTAATGAAGTAATCCTTCCATTTCAAAATATTTGTTGTTTAAAGTTTTTGTACAAAGATTAAAAAAGCTATTAAATACCCTCAATTTTAGGGAAGTATAACTACATTTCACTAGATTACCCTTTCACCCCATTAATGGTCTCTCTAATTTTACTTAGTGGACAAGGTTAAAGTTGAAAAAAAAAACAATTAATGCCTTATTGGTTTTCTAAAACGACTGATAAAATGAAACAAAATTTATTTTCTAAAACGACAGATATTTTCAAACAAAGGGAGTAATAAACAATATTCATTTTGCTTATTTTGGATAATTAATATATTCTTTGATAACTATATGATCCCATATAGAAGCAAACTTAGAGATAATAAGAGCAGAAATATTGCTAATAACTATATAAATTTAATTTTAATGTATCATTTGTAAAAAAGTTTTACACTTACATGTAATGACGTGTTGTCACAGCATTTAACGAGTTTGACATCTCATATAGTTGTTAATATAATCAAACTTATTAAATGAGGTATTACCACAAAATTGGATGATAGTATAAAAAAGTTTTACACTGATAGTGTATCAAAATTAAATTTTATATTTTAATTTAATTTTGATATATTATTAGTGTAAAAATATTTTACACTATCACACAATGATGTATTGTCATATCATTTAATGAGTTTGACATCTCATATAAGTTTTAATTCATTAAATAATGTGATAAGACATTATTAGATGACAATGTAAAACTTTTTTACACTAGTACTACGTCAAAATTAAATTCATATTTCTTATGTACTTCATTGTAGTAGAGTAACATGCACAACAAACAAAAGTATTGCCTATAACTATTAAATCAGAGTATGAACATACCACCAAGGCTCTTCGCTGCATCCTTAAGACTCCCAGTGAAATAATGTAGCAAAACTTCAAGACTTAATGATTTCTCAGATTTTCCACGTTTTCTCTTTGAGGGTTTCTTTTTGGTTTTAGTCTCTAAGGAAGAGATCTGATCAATGCTTCCACCTGCATTATCATCAAGACTCCCTCCATCATGTATGTCATCAAAGCATGTCACTATTTGCCTTTCTGATGGATCTAGTGGCACACCCTCCCCCATATTTGGTGAGGGATCAGGTCTAGGTTGTGATTTAGCAAGATTGGGTAATTGGAATAGATTCAAGCCTCATATGAACTCTTTCATTTATTGCTTCTATAATTTCAATTGAACCATCCTCCTCGACTTCAACACCAGCAGCAATCTTAAGACTCTGGAAATGCTGCTTTATTGTTGCCAATAAGGATCCCACCAAAGTTTTTTGTTCATAAAAGTCCGTGATTCTAGGAGGCAGAAAAACCTCTAAAACATAATCATCATTTCCAGTATGAGAGCTTTGTAAACAGATTGCAGAACAGCCTGTTAACCCAAACATGAGAGCATAATGTACCAAGCGATAATCAGTTTTGCAGAATTATGTTTCCACAGAAGCACAAGTTGTGGGACAAAAATGTTCTCCCAGCAACCCCTTTGACCTTGTTGTAAGTGATGCTCAACACAGGCCTCATGGAAACCCCATGTATGAGCATCTATGACATAGAATGCTACGTCAGTTATAGACATGCAAACTTGCCCCATGCAACAACCATCAAAACTAGAGCAACTTTTCTTAAGACCACCACCATGGGCCAAAACACTCCGATGCCTACAGGGAATCCATGTTTGTGCCAGAGGTAAATTATAGAAACTAATCTTTCATAGAAAATAAGAACCCATACACCAATACTTTAATGAGTAGAAACTATAGACTAAAATCTAAATGAATAAAAAATATAGCAACTAATAATTTAATAATAGGGACCAAAATTCAAATAATTGAAAATATAGAAACCAGTATTGGAAGAAAAAAACTAAAAGAACCAAAACCTAAATAGATGAAAATTATAAAGACTAAAACCTTATTTAAACCTTTATTTAATTACATAAGAATAAATGATTAAATGATTGCACATATTTATAATAAATTAAAGTTAAATTTAAATGCTATTGTTTATACCCAATTGAAATGATTATATATGATTGCAAAACAATGTGATTGGTACAAACAATAGTACCTTTAGAATTACATAGTACATATATATAATAGTTGGCACATCTAGTCAGGATTCTCAAGTATATAATTAATTAATGAGTGATGCAATCGTAGTTATACAAATTAATATTATATCTCGTTAGTTTTATACCAAATGGTATTACATTTATGTGTAATTGTATCACGTAGTAGTTAGGCATTTTCACACAATATTGTAGAAAGCCACCAACCTAATCATCACATAAATCGTAGAACAAACTTAGTATAGGATTTTTGCCTGATAAGCATCCAAAATCATCCGAGGACAAAAATTAAACAACAGATACAAAGTCACAATACTCTATTTTGAAAAGTTAGAAACAATATGGTAATAGATGAAGATGGTAAGAACATTTTTATTAATAGCCACTGTAGCGTAGTTGCTTTGATTTTCATGCACTTCAAATGCAAAGGAGGAATTGAAACCACCCAATTTTAGTAAACTAAGTTTATACATAACTGTCTCTCATAAATGATAGCTGCTCGATTTTGGCAACACATGCAGCAGCAAGCCTATAAATTGATTTTTAGGTGTAGGTTTTCCGTTGCAGTAGAAATTGTATGGTTGGTTCACGTTATTATGCCTAAGCACTTCATTGTGTTAAAATATTAATTACACATACATGTTTCAGATGATCATTGCACAACCATGATCAAGAATCATTTCCACTTGGTTAGTCAAACTGTTTTTATAAACACCTTAATTACTTTATAAATCTTATGATATAACTTATCCATGGAAAACTTTTCTAATATATTTTTCAAAGAAAGATATACATGACAATGCATGTGTTCCCTCCTCAAAACTATTAGTAATGAAACATCGCAGAGGCAACCTGCTGCTGTGCTTTTACGTCCAAAATGAGCAGGCAAACTTCCAAAATAAGCACACAGCAAGGGGCGCAGAACTTCAGAGAGGGAATACTCATCAATTTCTTGCCTACATTCTCCTACTTTCCCATGCCTTAAATCCTTTTGGTCTGTAGTTTTTCCTCCAACCCATTTCCCTTGTTTTCAGCTTTGGTTGACACTTGTCCTTTACTTGTAACCAACTTGGCTGATTCAGCAGATGACTCAAATGTCATTACATCATCAGGAGTTCATGTAAATTTTCTTTCCCTCCATTTAGGTATGTTATATAAATAGAAACATCCAGACATGACAACATGAAAATTTAATGTAAACTTTCTTGGCGAGTCTCGAGATGAAAGGTTGTCAGTGAATTTACAACTTTCTGTAGATGCTTAGCCACCAAGATAATAGATTAAACTTCTATTTGGTGAGATTTATCATTGAGATTTGGCATGGTTCCTTCCCAAAACTCAAGTAGCTCTTTTTTTATCCAAGAGATCACAATTACAGGTCCCAAAGTAGAAGGCACCTACATAAGCCAAGATGGGAAACACTGTTAAGAGGCACAGGTGAAACAGTCATGTCTTGGAAACCTCATAATACATGAAAGCATGACGACACCTGAACATGAAGCTAGCTGTACCAGCCTACAGGTGTGCAAGAGTAATTCAGATTTTACAGTATTAAAATTTCTTTTAGAACTATCTTATGGCAGTGAAAGGAAGATCAGAGGTTGGGATCTTTTACCAGGTTCATTAGACATTAAAAATTCACATGCTAATCATGTGACTACTTAATACAATAAAAACCACGTTAAAAAAAAAGGGGAAAAAAAAGAAAATAACCCATAAAACAAAAAGGAAATACCCAAAGTTGATCAACATCAAAGCTACATATGCCAATGAACTATAGGGCGGGGAGGAAGACTAAGAAACAAGTTTGTAAGATTTGTCAATGGGCCAATAACCATTTCACATGAACAACGAATGAATGAATAGATTTACAACAAAAATAACAAGTATAGACTTATTTAGCTATATATATACTCAAGTTGAAGTCAGTATATTAAGTTTGAATAGCTAAATGGTAATTCTTCAAGTCAGATATACTGTACTAAGAAAACCAAGTTAAAATTATATAGATTAAGCAGTCATCATAACTTGTATAGTTGTATGCATTTATATGTTATGCAAAATTAAAATTTACCAAAATAAAAATAAAAATGATTGATAGTAAAACAAAAGTTATGGAAATGTTGAAAAGAAGTTATGAAGAAATTAAGGCAATAAGTGCAGTATAATGACAAGAAGAATAGAAAAACAGAAGTACCAGATAAAGTAGAGCAGGTTGTGGAGAGTGAGTCAAGACACCAGCTGCCAAAGCAGTTACCAGGCCAATTGCATACCCAGGTAGAGCATACCATATGTATTTGTGCCCCTTTGAGGAATGTAACTCAAAGATATTTACTGTATCCCTGCTCTTTCGATGATCAAAGCAGAGGACTAAAGCCAGGAGCATGGCTGGGATAGCCTGCAAAAAGATGAGCAGAAAAATATAAAAAACCAGACACAAATTTTGGAGAAACAAGACTTCTCAAAGTTGATAAACTTGTATATGATTGTACATAACTAATATCTGCATAATTCATGTTAGCATTATATATAACCTTATATGATTATATATGTATATTAGCTATATACAACTAGTTTTATTCTTCTATATAATCTAACAGTATAAAAACATGTAAATTTATAAACAAATAAAAACTCTAGTGGTGAGCCTTCAAATTGAATATTCATGTACCCAATTCAAGCTCAAATAGCAATCAAATGTGTGTGCGTGTATTTTTTTTTTTTTGGAGTTCGCTTCAAACTCAAATTCAATTGAACCTAATCAATTATATGCACGCTTGATAAAAGTGGTAGAAGATTTCCCTATAGAGGAATTCAAAATCATTATAAATGACAACCCCTATAAAATAACAAGGCATGGTCCAGCGGCAAAACAAGAGATAGAAGTGCACAGTATTTAACAAGGGCACAACCAAATTAAATCAAGCCAAATGCAGAATTCCATAGTTCCAATGATTTCGCATGCAGTAAATCCAATGTAACATACTACCTCCTTTGGACAGAAACCAAATGCAAGGAACTTAAATTTAGAAACAATTAACAAAATATAGCAATACACTCAAAGAATAAGAATGCCATACCATGTCCCCTAAACCAAGCATCATGAAGTCTGCTGCATTCTCCCCAGGAACAACTCCACCCAACAAATTTCTCGGAAAAACAATCTTTACAGGTAACTCCAATTTCTTTGTGATCAGTTGCAATCCAGGAAGACTTAAACTATTAGCAACTGTGTGCACAGGATTTGATGCTTGCTGTGTTGCCACTGATACCATGACATTTGCCCCAAAAAATCTTTCAGAGAAGAAAACCCAGAAAATGTCATATACAAATAGACAAAGAAGGAGCATAGCACATATTTTGATGTTTGGAAGGTGCACATGGCTTACGAAAGCGATGCATATGGATATGCCCAACAAATTGTTCAGTATCCAATGACCAGAAATAAGCCAAGCAGCCACTATGCCAAAGCACGTTAACAATAGCAGTCCTTGGATTCGTGTAAATGATTTTGAGCAACATCGTGAAACAAATGGATCAGCTAATCCAAAGTGTGACTTCACATAGGCAACATAAGGAGACAAGCAGAAGAAAAGGGATGATACAGAAGCAATGGCAGTGAATGCTGTGAGAAGCTGTGAGACAGATGAGAACAAGTAGAACATCAAAAGCAAGCTAAAAGAGCTCATTACTGGTATCATTAATGCTTGGGAACTATCCAATGTAATCGATGCTTCCGATAAGTCACGATTATGTTCCATTTCTTTCACATAATTTAGGGCTCGAAATGCAGATCCGAACGTCACAGCTACAGCTGTGATGATAAGCGTGACAGGTGCAGGCTCCAGCAAATATAACAGTTTCCAAAGGGGCTCCATCTTAAAAGGGGCACAACTATCTTACAATTGGATTTCAAACACAGATACAGATGCTAACACCTATGATTTTGCAACCAAAGCTGCTAGCAGAGAAAACCATGCAAGCTGCAAACATCAAAGGAAGCTTGTAAGTTAACCCTTTTTGTTTCTTGCATAAAATATAGAAGCTATTGAAAGGAGTTAAAGTCAACACAAGATTGCAAAAGAGTGCTAAGGATAGGATGCAAAAAGAGCTCAATTTTCCCATAACTTATTTCATTCAAATAAAATGATGAAATATAAACACAGAAAAGGAGAAACTTTTGATGTTCCTACCTAGTAGTAGAATCCTTACATTTTTTAACAACTCTAGACATGCCCATATCCAATCCAATTTCATATATTTTTTAAGAAAATATTCACACATAAAAAAACAGAACAACCTAGACCTTGAGTTCCTTTTCAACCTTCTGATTTCTCCACCCAAATTTTCCCACCTGGCAAACAAAAATGAATTCTAGAGCAAAAGAACAATGAATTCTAGAGCAAAAGAGCAAAAACCACAGATCCCAAAATCATAGTGAGCCCACAAATCTAGGCCTCCAGTGGATCATCAAGTACAAATGTTGAAAAAAAAAATAAAAACGAACCCTTTTAGGATCGTGTAATTATATTTTCAATTCCACCTCAAAAAACAAAGGAAAATTTGAATCGGTGAGTAAAAGTTTCAAAATTTCGGTCAAAAGTCAAAACCCATTACAAATATTAAGTGAAGTATAATATGGAAGGGGTAAAAAGTGAAATTTGGGAAATTAGGATTTTGAGGAATGATGGGTCCAGAATGACCAACCTTGGACATTGGCAGAGCTTATGAGAGACCCCTTTGCTTTTCTCAGTGCTGCTGCAGCTCTGCTCAATTCAATGTGGCCCTTTTTCTCGGAGCTGTACAACACAGGGGTATTAAAAATAAAGCAAATCTTTTAAAAATCGAACTGATTCGATCGACCATATTTTTGGTTCATAATTCAATTAATTTTATTAATTAAATTTATAGTTAAAAGTTAAATTAAAAGATGCTTGAACAAAGATATAATTAGTTTATAATTTAATTAATTTAATTGATTAGTCTGATTTCTAAAACATTGCAATAAAATTAAATTAAGTGAAACTTTAACTAGCATAATTTCTACTATTACCCCATATTTGACTTCTTTTTCCAATTTCCCTGCCTTTTTTTTTCCTTTCCTATGATTGGGAGTGAACATAAGTTACGTGTCAGTTTAGATTACTTTATGAATTTAATTTTGATGTATTGATAATATAATAATTTTTTATATTATTATTTAATTATAGATTATTATTTTATTAAAAATATTTGATTTTTATAATAATTATTTTAAAAATAATTAAAATTAAACTCTTAACTTTTATAATTAGTTTATGGTGAAAAAAAAATTTACACTAACAATACATCAAAATTAAACTCTTAACTTTTTTTGTGTTCGAAATATCTTATAATCAAAAGTTATGTAAGTGACCCACAAAGGGTAGGTTGATGGTGATAAGCAACCTTAATACAACCTTAATACCCTGAAACGAAGACGCAAGTTCAAATCTCAAATAAGTAATTCTTGTGAAAAGATTGCATAATCTTCATGTTCGTGTAATTAAACAATAATTAGTCTCATAAATAATTCAAATTGGTTGAAACTGGAAGAATACCTTGTAGTCTCATAAAAAAAAATCTATAAAAAAGCTTTTGAAAAGTAACTGATTATTTTTTCAAAAATAATCAAATCTAAACATACCTTAAGTTGGACTTAAACATAAGGATCACATGAAGGTTTAACTTAAGGTTAGGTTTCAAGTTCCCTATCTACTAATAAGACTTTTATGTTTATCTCAACTAAAAAAAATACATTTATATTATTATTATTATTATTATTATTATCAAAATAAACTCTATTGTCTCTAACAAATTGGGAAACATTTAAAAGATTTTTGGATATATGAGGAACATGTAACAAGTTATTCAAGAAAAGAGGTTTAGTAGACTTAAGGGAAAAAAGAAGGAATTACCAATATTTTGAATATTCATTGCTACCCCATTAGCCATCTTGATCCTATTATCACCAGTATAGGTTGAGCTAGTCATCAAGTTATAAGATTCAGGTGTTAGATGATTAGTAGCTCTTGAATCAAGATATCATGTAGGGTCAAAAAAAAGTTTATGGTGCAGCCATTATAGTTGTCATATAAAGAGCCTGATTCCTTGAAAACCTTGATCCTGATGAATATTGTGAGGGACCAACAGTCGAACTACCATACTGAGGTGAACCAAAACTAGAATGTTGAGATACATTTTGACTGTATTGAGAGTGATTAAAATTATTTCCTATGAATTGCTCATCAAACCTGTAAAAACAATTCATAGCCAAATGACCATATCTTTGGCAGAGTTGACATTGAATCTTATTAAATTGTCTACCTCTAAAACCACCTCTTTGAAATCTGCCTCTTCCTCTAAAATCGCCATGAAACCTGCCACGAGTAGGAGCCTGATATCTACCAAAACCTGAACTTTTTTGATCTTGAAACTGATGATGTTGTACAAGATTAGCTTGTACAGTTTGTATTGAAAAAATATCAACAGGTTTCTTATTTTTCTTTAATCTTTCTTCTTGAGCCATTAATTGTGCTTCAAGCTTAGGAATTGTAAAGGGTTCAGAACGTGTTCTGACAAAAGTAATAAAACCTTCAAATTCATCAGGTAATCTGATGATCACATATTTTATACATTAATAAACCCTCATTTTTAGTCATTTACACTCTCAATGTACTTAATTGATTAAGCCTAGTTATGTTTTGTAAGTTTGAATTCAAATGACTTAATTGATTTTTTTCAGCACTATTTTGGTCTTACGCTATTTCTGTATTTCGGTCATATCTTGAGTTCTAAATCTCTGATAATTATGAATTTTACCTTGTAGGAAAGATAAGAAAGAGCTCTACAACTTTGATGAAGAGCTCAAAGTCTCAATCAGACATCTAGTGGAGCTAATTAGGCTTGGAAGATAGAACACGAGTTTTGTGTCTAAAACCTAAACAATGTACAGTAATCAGAGCATAACTCGGGCTGCAAGAATTATCTTGGGCTGAAATTTGGACATTTGAAAGTTAAGACTCATATCTACAACTTTCATGTTGAACACAAAACTTGATTCGGGCTCCTTGATGGTGATATTGGGTCTGAAAGTCAAAACAGAGGTGCTGAAATTGGGCCTGAACAGTCTGTAGTAATTGGGTCATATCTTGGGTTGTAGGACGAATTTTTAGGTGATTCCAGAGCCATTGGAAAGCTTAGACAATTTCCTAGAACTTTCATGAAGACCACTTGGCTCGAAAATGACGGAATCAATGACTTAAGCAATGAATTATTTCAGAGACAAAGAATCTCAATAATCCAACTACTCATCCAATCATCCAACCACTCAACCACTCATCCAACCACTCCACCCACTCATCCACCTACTCTTAATCATTCTCCTTGTCATTTTGTATCCCTACTCCTCTATAAAAGGCACCATGAGCTTTGGTGTTGAGGGCTGAGTGTTGGGCACTAGGAGTTAGGCTTAGTTTTTACAAGTTATAGTTATGCTTGTTTATTGTTTTCCTTTGTTGTAATTTTCTCTTGTTCTAAATTGAAGTTATGTTCATCTTTCTCTTCTTCTCTCTTTCTTTCTTCTTATCCACGAGTAACTAAATCTTCATCTTTGCTTGGGTGAAAGAGTAAAGCCCTTGGTAATGAAATAAGGTTAGATTATTCTATTTCTTGTGCTTAAATGATATATTATTAAATGAACATTATATGTGTTGTATTTTATTTCCACTCAATTTAGAAACCTTCTTTGTTAATGGAGATCTTGATTTATTGTAGATAATAGGATTGACACAATGAATGCTTGAACTCATTTACAAATGTTGGTAGATAATTAAAAGAATCATAATATGATTACATATATAATTGAACTTTGAATGTTATATTTTCCGATTGGAACCTTCGTTGTGTGTGGATTTCAATTGAGTTAAAAAGGGAAATAATCTTACCTTTAATTTATTACCAAGAGTGGATCTCATAACCCAAGCAAACCCTTAAATTCATTTGTGAACTTGTTTTATTACTTTTGGAGTTGTGACAAATCCTTTTCTTACCTCAATTAATTTTTCTTCATCAATTCCCTGTGGATCGACCTCGGACTCCCGAGAAATTTATTACTTGAGACAATCTGCACTTGGGTTTGCATCATTTAATCCTGCAGTCATAATCCATCAAACATTATATCAATGTAATCAATTATACCTATAGGAGATCCAATAGTTGCAAGAGTATCAGTTATCTTCTTGATTGAGAGCAAATATTCACCAATGCCAACTACTTTTTTGACACTTTTAAGCTGTAATTTTAACTACTTCACATTTGTCTAATTTGTGAAGCAAATAAAATTTCAAGATACTTCCAAACTTTGAAAGAATGATTGCACCCAACCATACGAGTATGCAAACTCTCAGACATAGATGAGAGTAACCAAGACAGCAATAACTGATCTTGTTGTTCCCAATTTGTAAAATCCTCACTAATCACACCTTGTGCTTCATCCTTTGTATTCGCAAATTTGGGTGGCATTCCTTCAATGCTTCACTGTAATTTTTGCAATTTGAAGCCTTTAATGGTTGCAAGTGCTTGCTACTTAAGAAAATTTCCTTCATCAAGTTTTGTAGACACTAGATTTGACAAGGTATGCACAATGAAGCGTGATGAAGAAGATGTAACTGAGCTTCCCTCCATTGATGGACTATTGAAACTCTGATACCATAAAGGTATCTGAGCTCAGGAAGAAAGATAGAGAAACAATGAAGAAGAAGAAGAAAACGTAATGATTCAATTGAGAGATAATGAAAATGAAATCTTACTGTTTCTGAATTCTTACAATCAGTATATATATTCCTATCTATAACTAAACTATTGTAATTAACCAAACTAACTCTCTCTAACTGATTTAACTAACTTCAATTGCACATGGATTGTTGACATGACAGCTACTTCTTACAATTTACATAACGAGAGTGATAGAGAGAGAAAGAGAGAGAGAGAAAGAAAGAAATGAATGATTATTGAATAAGATATGGAATGTGTAATTTTTGTAAGGAAAAATCTATACCAAAAATAAGACTAAAACGATATATGTATATCGCGATCGTGATCGCAGCGGATTAATAACTTAAATTAAAATTAGGATTCACCACTAATTTTATTTTTATTAAGAAAAATTTGGAAAATCTAAGAAAAATCGTCTTTGAAATCAGATTGAATTCGGAAGTCAGTTATGTATAGGGAAGTGTGAAAATTTAATCCCACAACACTCCTAACACACTCGTCCTGAGACAGTACCTTAAATCAGTTGTGCAAAATTTAATAATCTCAAAATATATTTATTTCACACATCTTATAAAAAGATAAACTAAAAAAATAATATTTAAAAATTAAAATTTTAACTTGACTGAATAAGAGTTCCGCTCCTACGTATCCTCTGATGTAACGAGAAATTCAAAGTCACATAATTCTTTAAAAAATACTTATGGTTTAATTATTTAAGTTCAATTATTTTTTTTATTTTTTATCAATTTTTTTATATTTTTTCTCCCTAAAAGAAAAAAAAAAAATTAAAGGATCACAAATCACAGGGGCTTACGAAACAGGGGGAAAAAGGGGGTATATTTTGAAATAGTTGCAGAGGCTTGGGAACAAGGCTGGCTCTGGGTATGGTGTGACCTGATGGAGGCACACAGATCGGCCCAGTCTGGTTTGATGCGGAGGTGCGACTGGGTGGTCTGAGCGGTGCGACGTGGAGTGGCGGTGCGGTGCGGGTGGCTTTGGTTCCAGCACGGTCCTCGACAGCTGGATTGCAGGGTGTGCGGTCTTCGGGCGGCAATGACTGGATCTGTCTGGGCATTGTGCGTGACGGCTGACACGGGTTCGAGCGGATTACGGGTTTTGGTGGTGGTGGGTTGAAGTGGGTATGGAAGCTTGGATAGTGGTGGGTGGTTGTCGATGGTGGTTGAAGGTTAAAGATGGAGTGTTGGTTATGTGAGCGATGGGAGGTTGAAGAGGATGAAGGTGAATGGGGGCTACGGGATTGGTGTTTATTGGTTTTGTAGTGGTTGTTTGGTGGTTTTGTTGTGGCTGTTTGTTGGGATGAAATAGGTGATAAAGATGGTGGTTTGGTTAGTGGGGTGAGAAGGTGACGATGTAGGTGGCGTGTATTGGTGAGATCACGGCTATGAGATTGGAGGAAGATGGTGATGGTGGTGTATGGCAAAGGTAGTGTGAGTAAAAAAAATGGTTAGAATACTAGTTGTGTTTAGGGGCTAAGTTGTTAGTTTTAGGCCGAAAGTCTTTTTGGGTTATAAGTTTTTATATGAAAAGATTAGGATTTAGAGAATGATAGTGATAAATTTTAGGACAGGTTTATTTAAGATGAGTATTAGAGTTTGTTTATGATTAGTTTGTTTATGATGAGTTTGAAATTTAAGATAATTGTTAGGTTTAGAATAAGTTTAATAACATATGAGTTATGAGTTATGATAACTACACAAAGTGTAATTATTTGTGCCCTATATCTGAGCTATAAAGAGTGCTAAAGTCCTTATATTCATGCATATTTGGAAGGTCTTATGCTTATATTTGTTATATTCAATTCTGATACCTTTCCAGTATGTTATATGAGCAAACTGAGTATATTTGATATGTGATTAAGTGAATTTATATTTATTATTGATTTGATGTTTTCTCTATCACAGGAAGGGCTCCAAACAAGATGATATGTTGAGCATTTGAGCTAAAAGGAGAAGAGGAAGCCAAATTAGCACTTCAGTACTCAACGCCGCGGCGTGGCATGTTAATGCCGCGGCGTGACATCCCCTGCATCCAAAGTCAGGGGCTTCGAAGAATTGAACGCCGCGGCGCATGGAATTAATGTCGCGGCGTACTTAACCTAATTTGACACGCGCCGCGGCGTAGGTATGTTAATGTCGCGGCGTGCCTCTGTTTTGCTGAGTCTATAAATAGATTTTTAATAGATTTTGTAAAGGGAGTTTGGAGAGCTCCGTAGATAGTTTTAGGTTTTAGATGAGCTATGACTTTGTGCTTCATTTCTGGGCTGATTGGAGGCCTAGAGAGGCTAGGTTGGAGGTCTTCTTCCTTAAGGAAGAGGATTCAAGCTTCAAGGATCTCATCAATGGCATCCTTCCTCTTCTCCCCGAGTTTTCTTCTTCTCCCTTATCTGTTGAGCACTGTTTTGCTCTGTAAATTCGTGTTCAATTGATTAGAAGTTGTATTTAGGAAATACTTTGAATCTTTATATGATTATTGATGCTTATGTATGAATTTGAGTTTCTATTGATGTTTAGCTTTGTTCTTCCATGCCTATGCTTAATGCTTGCTTCTGTTTGATCAACAATTGCATGATCTTAATTGATGCAAATGAACTAGACATAGGGATTTGTGGAGATGGACATGGTATGGTTGATGCATGTTCGACGAGTTCAATTGGCTTGGATGAGTTGATTCGCTAACGGGATAGAAATATACCTTTTAGCCATGTATTAGCGTGTGTTTGAGAATAGATCGTTCATTAGTGGAGTTTACACTAGTCCTCATGCAACCATAAGAACCATAGTGGATTAGGTAAATGGCACCAGGGTTGATCGACCTAGACATAGGCTTTTGACTAAATCAGATTCTCAAGCTAAACTAACTAAGCATTGATGTTACTTGTAAGGATTGTATATCATTAGTATGAAGTAGGAAGTGAAGAAGGATTCCATAGATTTCTAAACCCTTATGTTATTGCTTTGATAGTTAGATTTAGATTAATTGCTTTTCTTTATTTTATATATCCTTGACTAGAATCTAGCTGAGCTATTGGTTGTTACTTAGTAATGGAAACCTTATCCTCGTAGGAACGAACTTTTACTTCGTATCTGTATTACTTGAACGACCAGTGCACTTGCGGTACACAAATGGTCTAACAAGTTAGTGGATCAAATTATGAATTATGTGTTTGATAATAGATAAATCGATGAAAATTTGGTCTTTTTCTTTTTATTTTTTTTTATTCTTATAAAATGCTTCGAATAAAATTAAGTGTTTACAATGTAAATGAATAGAAGCATGAATATTACATAAGAACAAAAGAAGCCATGCTTAACATCGCTGTTATAAATCCTCATAAAAAAATGTTCCGATTATCAGAAGAATAAAAATAGATGTTTAAGACTTTTATTCCTTAAAATGCAATTTCATAATAGTTTTACCTCGTAAAAAATAACTGAAGGATTAATATAATATATTTTCTATTATCAAAAATTAGATTATTGATTTAACATATTATCCTATTAATGATATTTAAAATAGTAAAATTAGTAGTACATTTTGCTATGACTTTATGTGAACAAGATGTCATGAAAAATAAAATTAATAAAAAATTAAATAATTATAAGAGTTTAAATACATAAATAAAAATATAAATAATTAATATTATAGAGTGTGAATAGACAACTATTAATATACTTAATTAAAGTTTGACTTTAATAAAATGAAAGCATTTAGGTGAGAATAATTTAAAAAATCAAAACTATAAGTTGTTAGTGGGAAATGTGAATAAGCATACCCCACCCTTAAATTTTAACTAATGAATAAAAATATCATTATAAAGAAATTTACGAATGATTATTGCTTGTTAATGAGTGGTTAACGGTTGTAAATGAAATTATATAATAGAAACATGAAATTAGGAATAAATTTGAGAATGACTATTGTTTTTTATTAAGTAGTTATTTGTTCACACTGAGTGATGTAAGCTCTAAAGTTTTAACACTTCTGCACATGTCTTAATTCTCTTGCTTTTCTTTAGTTTTGATGATAACAAACTTATTCTTTAAACGAAAATCATAATATATGCATCAGAAAACTCAAAGGTATATACTTGCTCCAAAACTCTTTTGAATATATAAATGGTTGAGCTTAAGTATTTTTATACTGTGTGAGTTATTTTAACTATTTGTTGAAGTGTGTTAAGGTCATAAAAGTTTTATCAAGAAGAAAATACTTTGTTTCAATCAAACCTATGTACTATTAATGCTCAGAAAAGCTCTTGTTCATAATGTTACCCTTTAGAAAGCTTTATATCATAAAGTTATCTATCAAAAAGCTACCCATCATAAAGTTATTTTCGTGAGACTTCAACTTGGAAGATTAAAAGTACTTAGGAATGTTATCTCAAAGTCAAAATGCATAGAATATTCTCCTAGTACAAGTACAAAAGATATTGTACCAGTCGAGAGAATATAGCAAAAAACTATCACTAGAAGACAAAATAACAATTATCTCTCTTCAACAAGTTTTATGACATGGTAGAACTACATTTAATAACTACCAATGGTTATAATTGATTGAAGACTATAAAATGAAGTTACCGAAGCTCATTCAAGTATGGAATCCTTGGTTGGTGAAGCTATTATTGCAATATCCAAATTTTTACACTTGTTGATAAAAAGCTTTCTAATAGTGCTTTAATATTGATACATTAGTATATGATAGTCAGACCTTACTCTACTTATATTTTCATTCTACCTCTTGAAAAGTAGAGTTCCTTCGCTCTGATCTTTAGTGTTGTAATCTACTCTGTGAGTCTACGAGCAAGTAAACACATACTCAATCTTTTAACTATTTGCAACCTTGACCGAGTAGTGGTCTATGAGGTTTCTAAGAGAGCCTGAAGATGTTATGTGTGAAAATAATACTTCTAATATAGCTTGGAGATGTTGGGGTGGAAGAAAGACCACTAGAATATATAAAAAATCTTAAATGTGTGTTGGGACTAGAAGTAGGCAAGTAGTTTGACCGAACTAGTATAAAATCTTGTGTGTAAAGCTCTATTTATTCTTATATCTTTGATATTTGAACTCTACCTTCTAAACTTTGATATCTTAAGTTGTGCTAAGTAAAAATATCTGTTTGTGAAAGCTGACTTTTGATCCTAAAGTTAGTAAAAGTTTGTCAAATATATTAGAAAGCTATTTCTAAAAGCATTCTGTTAATTTTTTAAACTTTATCAAGTTTCATATCAAGTTTCGATACTTTCTTCTCAGTATTATAGTTTCTGAACTAAGCTTTCTAAAGGTTTATTCTAAAACTCTGATTACATTATCAAAGTTTATACACTTGAGAAATCTTGTTTTAGTTTCAACTAAAGGTTTAGAATTTTTAAAAGAAGCACAATTCAACCCACTTCTTGTGCAAAAGTCATCTTCAAGTGGCCATCAATTATAAATGAAGTTCTATATTATATTCATGATTAATAAAAGTTTTATGAATAACTATTGCTTATTATTTAGTAGTCATTTGATCTTAGTGAGTGCTATCAGTGAAGAAACTTGCAAATGACTAATGTTTGTTATTGAGTGGTCACTTATTTCCACAATTTAAATGACTAATAACAAGAAATAATATTATTTCTATAAAGATACATAAAGTTATACAAAAATTTGTAAAAAACTATTGCTTTTTGTGAGTGGTTATTTGTTCCTACAGGGTGACTAACAATTATAAATGGAGTTCTATATTATATCCATGATTTAGACAATTTTAGAATGGCTATAGCTTATTGCTTATTATTAAGTGTTCGTTTGTTTTTAATGAGTGACCAGTGGCTAATAGTGAAGAAATTTGCAAATAACTATTACTTGTTAATAAATGGTTATTTATTCATATTGAATGACTTTTTGCTTTCATCAATGATATTTTTGTCTAATAAATCAAATATAATGATCCCTCTCTTTAAATAAAGTTTATATGGTCTTTCTTAAAAATTTAAACTTCTTATGTCTTAAAATTGAATATTCATTCTTAACTGTCACTTACATTAATTTTTCCTTCTTGCTCACCTTAAGAATTTCACTTAATTTAAAACGTTATCAAGTATCATTCAGGACAGAACAAGTAAAGTATTAATAACCTCTTGTTGATTACAATATGACCACCCAAATCAGTATATTTTTTATTGCGGCCAAGTGGTGTCTGAGTTAACTTGTGTATCACGATTAATTTACCTTCTTAGTTCAATCAAAGACAAGTTATTCACGTCGAGTCTATGAGATTTACAAAGATATTTTTTGCGGTCTGACCCTAAGAACCAAACTAACAATTCTTTACCCATCATTTGGATTGAGAAAAAAAATGGAACGAGAGAAATTAGGTAAAGAGAAAATGAATAGAAGTTTGGATTTCTCTCATTTGGTTAGATAATATGGTGTAAGGAAAAATAGAATAGCAATTCTTTACCCATCATTTGGATTGAGAAAAAAAATTGAACGAGAGAAATTAGGTAAAGAGAAAATGAATAGAAGTTTGGAGTTTATAATTTTCTCTCATTTGGTTAGACAATATAGTGTAAAAAAAGAAGAGAAAAACTATTTATGGAGAAAAATTGAGTACACACTCACAAACGAATCTAGAAAATAAATGTTGTCGGGGGTAAAAAAAAATTAAAATTAAAAAATTAAAATTAAATTGTTTTAATTTTACCTTCCTTAGTTGAATGTGTGTGTGTGTGTATATATATATATATATGTAAAGTATTATTTTTCATTATATATCTTATATTCTTATTTTATTCTCATATTTTAAAAGTTATATATGAAAATTTTAAAATTTTCATGATAATTAATATTACTGCTAGTTGAAATTTTGATATTAAAATGTTGAAAAGTTGCGTGAAACAAATGTTCTCTTTATAATAGGTTGCACATATTATTGTTTACGTGTGAAATAAATTTATCAGCCGAATAAAAATTTAGCCAACGAACACGTATGGATTTTGATAAGAAACAGACGATTTGAACTATAGGCAAAATCTCACCTTTAGCAAAGGTTCCCAAACTCACTAAAGAAAGCGTTTGGTATTAAGGTGAACTTAAGAAGTCTAAGAATCTGAGGTTAAAGCTGTAAACAGCTAGGAAATAAGCTTGCAGAAAATAAATTGCACAAAGTAAAAGCAATATATTAAATGACTGAAAAGTTAAGCAAAATAAGTAAAGCTTAAAAGTTGTATTGATTATGATCTGTTTTCTTTTCAATTGGTACAAGTGATATTTATAGATAAAATCTAACCCCCACCATAGCTAACCTTACTGGCTAGAGCTCCTAAAGACAAGCGACTAACCCACGGCTAGCCTACCCATGTCTCTTAACTGTTTTGGCCACAACGGCTACCCCTCAACAGCTCAACTCCTATCTTCTTGGCATGTTTTATGGCATCCGTTGGTAATAACTTCAGTTCTTAGCCTTCCATCAACCTGCAGCCCATTATGCTTCAGCTTCTTATTGTTTCAATCCTGGCCCACTAACAGCAAGGCCCAACCCACCTTTAGCCGAGTGCTCCTCTACTCATCGGTTATATCCTCATTCGGCTAATCACCTTCAGCTAGCCATTATATCAGCTTACTCTTTTGAATTTATTTTTTGGGTGATAACAATTGCCCTATTATATTTTTCAACTGATTTTGAGAAGCTGAATAAATGTAACTAAGTCTTTTCGAGCATCGTGCCCAATTCAATATCCACTTATCTTTTAATGTGATAGATACTCGACCGAAAAAATTAAACGGTCAAAACATATTACTATTCCTCTGTGGAACAATTATAAATTCAGCTGAAACTTACTTTAGTCGACTTACTTTTGCCATTTCTTCTTCAAAGCACCTAGCAAACTACTTTTCTCATTTCTTCGATCATGCATGTTAACTAGCTGATAAGCTCCATTAATCATAACTTGACTAATTATATATGGTCCTTCCCAGTTTGGTGACCATTTTCCTAACTTTGGGTCTTTAGCCCTTAAAGGCAAAATAACTTTCCAAACTAAATCCCCTTCGACAAAACTTTTAGTTTTGACATGTTTATTATATGCCTTGGCCACTTTCTCTTTATTTTTTCGAATATTTTCCAAAGCCATTAACTTGTCCTCATCAGCCAATTCTAGCTCCATGAACATGGTTTGCTAGTACTTATCCATAGTCAAGCAATGCTGTTTGGCTACCCTTAATGATTTTACATTAATTTTCAATGGTAACACAGCATCCTAACTATAAGTCAGCCGATAAGGGGTAACCCCATCGCGGTAGACTTAGAATTTCTGTAAGCCCATAGTACTTCGGCTAACGCTTCATGCCATCTTTTAGGTTTGTCTTCTATGGTCTTTTTAATCAAGCTGATCAGTATTTTGTTTATAGCCTCGGCTTGACCATTTGCCTGTGCATAATAAGGTGAAGACTGGATCAACTTAATCACATATTCTTGTGCAAAAGCAACTATCTTTTCTCCTGTGAACATTGTGCCCTGATCTGTTGTAATGGTTTCTGGAATGCTATATCGATAGATAATTTGATTTTTAATAAACCTGATAACATCATCTTGGGTAACATTAACCATCGGCTGGGCTTCCACCCACTTGGTAAAATAATCAGTGGCAACAATAATGAATGAGTGTCTTTTGGAAGATAAATGGTATATTTTTTCAATTAGATCCATTGCCCATCCTCGGAATGGCCAAGGCTTAACAACAGAATGCATCTCCTCGGCTGGTATCCTCTGGATTGGCCCATGTTTTTGACACTCTTCACACTCTTTGGCATAAGCATGACAATCTGCATTGATGGTTGGCCAATAATATCCATACCTATGTATTAGCCAGCACATTACAGATCCTGACCTATGTGAACCACATATCCCTTCATGTGTTTCTCCCATGAGTTTCATGGTATCGACTTTGCTAGGACATTTTAACAAAATTCCCTCTAATCCTCTCTTATGTAGTTCTTCATCTACCAAGGCATATTTTAAGGTCTTTTGCCTCATTTGGAAAGTAGAAGAAGAAGAAGGGTTTTGCGAATACTTTGTTAGCTCAACTCTTTAGTCATTAATTGTATCTACTTTTCCAATAAGGAACTTATTGAGCCGATTATCTATGGGTTGAACATCTTCAAAGGTTTCCTTATAATCAGAGGCATATTGTGCCAAATCATTTGCTTCTTCGTTATACCTTCTGGGTATATGCATTATCACTACATCGGCAAATTGTTTTAACAAACTGCTAGCCGTTTCATGACATTCTACCAAATTCGGGTTAGTGCATTTATAATCCTCAGCTAGTTGTTTTATAACTAACTGAGAATCTCTCATGACCTGGATGTATTTGGCTTTCATAGACAATAAGATTATTAACCTTAATATTAAAGCCTCGTATTCAACTTGGTTGTTCGAACATCCTATCCTCAACTGATGCATGAACTTCCAGCTTTCTCCAGTAGGACTTGTAATTGTGAATCCAGCCCCAGCGCCCTTATTAGTTCTAGATCCATCAAAAGTTAATACCCAAGGTCTCAAGTTAACACAATGACTCACCTTAGCTAAAGGATCTATAACATCTACACAAGGATGCTGAGCTAAGAAATCAGCTAAAGCTTGGCCTTTCATTGCCTTTAGAGGCACATACTTCAATGCATATGCACTTAGCTTAATGGCCCACTTCATTAATCGTCCTTGCAAAACATGCCTATGTAACAAGTATTTTACTATGTAAATTTTACATTCTACTTGAACCTCCCTTGGTAAGAGGTAATATTCCAACTTCGTACAGGCATGAAAAAGAGACAAGCATAGCTTTTCTATGGGAGTATATTTAGTTTCGGGGTCATTAAGCAATCGGCTAAGATAATAGATAGATCTTTCGTTCCCATCTTCATCATCCTGTGCCAACAGGCAGGCGATTGATTCTGGAGCAGCCGATATATATAATCTCAACGGCCTCCTTAACACTGGGGGAACTAACACTAGGGGGCTAGCCAAACATCGCTTTAGTTGATCAAATGCAAGCTGTTGTTCTTCTCCCCATACCAATTCATCAGTGTCTTTTAATTTCAGTAATAGGGAAAAAGCTTTCAGCTTACCAGCTGAATTTGAAATAAACCTTCTCAGAAAGTTAATTTTACCGATCAAGCTCTGCAATTCTTTTTTATTCTGAGGGGGTCTCGCATCTAATACGGCTTTGGTTTTATTTTTATCAACTTCAATCCCATGCTTATGAACCAAAAAACCCAAAAAGTTCCCAGTCGATACTCCAAAAGAGCACTTGGCAGGATTCATTTTTAAATTATGACGCCTCATCCTCTTAAGAGCTTGCTCTAAATCGGCTAGATGTTGGTTAAAATCATGGGATTTCACTATGACATCATCAATATATACTTCCATGTTTTTTCCTATTAACTCATGGAAAATAGCATTCATGGCTCTTTGGTACGTGGCACCAGCATTTTTCAATCCAAACGGCATGACTAGCCATTCGAATATCCCAATGGCGCCAGGACACCTGAAGGCTATCTTATGGACATCTTCTTTGACTATGAAAATTTGATTATACCTAGAATACCCATCCATTAATGTTAAAATGCCGTTTTTGGCTACAGAATCGACAAGCATGTCAGCTATAGGCATTACATACTCATCTTTGGGAGTGGCAAGATTCAAATTTCTATAGTTAGTACAAATCCTAACCTTCCCACTTTTCTTTATTACACTGACTATGTTCGACAGCCATTCTACATATCTGGCCGTACGAATAAAACCTGTTTTAAGTAGTTGTTCCATCTCTTCCTTAATCTTAAGTATTAACTCTGGATTGAATCTTCTAGCAGCCTACTTGTGAGGCTTAAATCCTTCTTTGATCGGCAACCGATGCTCCACCAATTCTCTAGAAAAGCCTAGCATCTCATGGTAATCCCATGCAAAACAATCTTTGTACGTCTTTATTAAATCAGTCATCTGATTTTGTTCTCCCTCGCTCAACAAGCTACTTATTGTTGTCATTCTCGATTCCTGTTCAGTTCCTAGGATGACATCCAACAAAGGATCTTCAGCTGAAAAGGTAAGGATCTTCTTGCTGATTGGGGACTCCCACCTCTTTTCAAGCTCATGCCCCCTAGGCGTATCAACCGAACATTCTTCTTCCACTATCTCCTCCAACTCCATAGACATGGTCGTACCAATCTTATGTTCAACTTCCAAGGATGTCAGCCTGTGTCTCAGGTCTTTAATTACTTGGGCCTTGTTATTCATCTAAACACAACTGTAAAGGCCGTAAATCGGCCTGGATATTGACAGCAAAGCCATCGGCAGTTAGGTTGCAAGACTCCCATGATTCTTTTTCATATCCTTCAGGGATAGTAATAGGCTGCAGCCGGGGTGAATAGAATATAGCCTCAGCCATCTTGATGTCAACCGTAAACGGATTCTTATCGGCTAGCACTGACTCTACCTTATCCTCATCCCAAAACATTAACATCTGGTGCAAAGTGGATGGCACACACTGACTGGAATGAATCCAATCCCTTCCTAGCAATATGGAGTAAGTGGACTTAAAGTCTACCACAAAGAAGGAAGAGCTCAAAGTTTTGCTCCCCACAGTGATATCAGCTATCAAAATTCCTAAGGCAGTTGTGGTATCCCTTGTAAAATTAGTCATTTTCATATTCGTGGGAATCAAATCATGCTTAGATCTACCCAGTTTCTTCATTGTAGCTGAAGGCTTTATATTTAACACTGTTCCTCCATCCATCAAGACTCGGCTAATAGTCTTACCATTAACCTGAGCCCTGATGTATAAAGGCTTCAAATGCTTGGTCATCTCCCTTGCTGGTTTAGGGAATTCTATTTTGGGTTCTTCTGAAATGGGAGCTAACACAGCCCATTCAACTTCCTTAGCAACCACATCACCTTCCAATTTCTCGGGTTACTTCTGCCGAGCCGAGAACTCACTAGGAATCAACCCCACCATGTTAGGTTCAGCCGAGGGATGATCTTTGTCTTCCCCTAGTATGGAATTCAACACAGAATCTTCTAATAGAAGATCTGACTTGAGTTCCTCTTCCATTTCCTCAACTGTTAGGTGAACTTGTTCTTCTGCTGTTATGACTGGTACCTGTTCCAATTCAGCTGCCTCCAACTCATTAATCATCTCCTGGAAATCCTAATCTTCCTTTCCAAGACAATCTTGGCTTCCTGACTGCACTGGTTCCTGTTTTCTCTCTTCAGCAGTTGTTTCCTCCTTTGGTTGCCCAAAAGCAGCCTCTAGAATCTCAACCATCCTAAAAGATTTAATCTCAGCATGGTCAGTTCTTTTTGCCTCGGCTAACATGGCCAAGGTTTGTTTCATTCGTTGTACTGATTTATTCCTCTAGGCCATTCTTTTCTAAGTTCTAGTCATCATCTCTGGTTCTTTTACCACAACATCCTTCCCTTTTGCATATTTGTTAATGAACCAATGTCCTTTTTCCACCTCGGCTGGTGGTTTAACCATACGTTGGGGCCTAATAACTTCTTCATTCTTTACAGTAATCTTTAATGTAGTCATGCCTTTTTACCACATCGAAACGAGCTACTCTTTTACCTTTGTTTGGTACAGGAGTCTCGTCCATCATGGGTGGCCTTGCATCAGCTAACATATTATTAAACTTACCGGCTACATTTCTTTCTACGTTTCTTCCTGGAACCTTCTTTGTAGCTTCCTTATATTTGATTGCAGGCTTCCTTGTCCCTTCAAAATCCTTTCTCACGCCTGAAAAATCTAATCTACCAAAGACCCCAGACTTAACCTTATCTATTATGTCCCTGGGGACCAGAATGGTCTTCCCATTTGGGCCTCTGTATACATCACAGTCTGTCGAATGTTGTTTGACTTCAGCTTGTCTCCTCGACTGATTCCTTTCCAACCTACCGAACATTGTGGACCTATTGTATTCGCCCAGTGCATCTTTCTTGACACATTCATTATTTACCTGGGGTCTCTTTAGTCTATCGAACACAGATGATTTTTGATCTATTATTTTGGACTGATCAGACACAACTAGAGTTCTTCCAGCCCCATTTGGCTCATTATACACTCCCATTTGTCTCCACTGGCGAAGTATCGGCTGTTTCCATCTTTTAGATGGTGAACCAGATATTGTCTCCCTAGAGAAGGAAACCATATTAACCCCAACTAAAGAAAATGGATCTGTAATGACAGTCATCTCTTTTTCGGTTAGTTTAAACCTTCCTTCTTTCATAGTTTTTTGTATAGCCTTTCTGAACACTATACAGTTGACGGTAGCATGAGTATAAGAATTATGCCACTTATAATATTTCTTTCCCTTCAACTCCTCGGCTGGGGGAATTTGGTGTCCTTCATTCAGTCTAATCTGTTGATCCTTCAGGAGATAATCAAATATTTGGTCTGCCTTGGAAATGTCAAATGGATAATCGACCCTACTCTCTGGAGTTTGGACCTCTTTTCCTTTGGGGCGTCTTAAAGCTGGGCATGACTATGGTTTTCCTCTCACTATCTCTGCAGCTATGATATCTACCGATTGCTCGGCTGACTCATCTGACAGATAATCTGGATCTTCAACATCAATTACACTAATTAGATGAGACCCAATGTTCTTGCTAGACCTCCTTCTTTCTTTTTCTAAGATGTACTGTTCAATTCTGGAAACCCTGGAAGCCAACTGACTCAGATCAGTGCAATCTTGCCCTACTAACTTCTCCCTGAGTTGAGGGTGTATGTTACTAACAGCCATAAAAGAATATTCAGCCTCAGGCAACTGCACAACACACTTGCTTCTTAATTTCCTGAATCTCTCCAAGAAATCAGCTACTAGTTCATCCACCAATTGCCTCAGATTTATCATGTCAGCTACAGTCATATCTGGCTGAGGCATATAGAATCTATCATGGAAGCAACGCTCCATATCAGCCCAATTTTGTATGGAGTTAGGGGCTAAAGAAGAATACCAAGTAAAAGCTGCCCCAATCAAAGACAAAGGGAACAATTGGAGCTTATAGAACTCATTCTGGTTCACCTCCCCGCATTGGGCAGTGAACCTACCAAAATGTTCCATAGTGGATTTACCATCCTCCCCTGAGAAAGTGGTAAAGTCAAGAGTCTTAAACCCTCTAGGCAAAGGCATCATCCTATCTACCCACTCAGGATAGGGTTTTTTATACACAGACATGTCCAACAATCTTAGCTGGATTCCAAAATGCCTCCTCATGGTCTCAGTTATCATTTCTGGGTCTATCAGCTGAGGAGCTCTGTTACCCGGATAATTTGGCGCTGGTGGCTGAACAGGCCTCATTGGCCTAATAGGAGCACCCCCTAGTTGATGGGGCACATGATATTGCTGATCCTGGATGGGAATTGCTCCCTGGTTATAGCCTGGATGTGGAGGATTATTCGCTCATGGCCGAGCAATCGACTGAATTGGGGCCACCTGAGGTACATTAACCCATGGCTGATCGATTCTAACAGGAACAAATTACCCATAAGGAAACCCCTCAGGGGTACCTATTGGAGTAGGAGGGATGTTGGACCAGGGTAACTCTCCCACATAATCAGGAATATACCTGGGAGGACTCGGAGCAGCCGAGAAAATGGTGCCCCTAGTTGCAGCCACCTGTGCATTAGCACCTATCACAGAAGTGTTAGGCGCCAGATATGGCAAGCCAATTGTTTCTGTTATCTGGGGGGGTCTCTTGGGTACTTGTACTTGCCCATATTGCAAGCTCGACTGGATACCACTGTCAGGGTGAGGAGGCTGGAACATGGGGACTACCTGCGGCATGCCCAGACTTAGCTGGACCATAGATTGTGGTCCTGCCTTACTCTGTCCGCCAGCAGAAGGTTCCACGATCGCCGAATGGGCCGAAACC
The DNA here is from genome assembly GCA_029884605.1 of Ormosia emarginata. Lineage (NCBI taxonomy): Eukaryota > Viridiplantae > Streptophyta > Magnoliopsida > Fabales > Fabaceae > Ormosia > Ormosia emarginata. The sequence goes on from JAQQTP010000085.1 coordinate 23,575,447, forward strand.
TCACCTGCATTGGATTTGTTTTTCTCAGCCTCTCTAACAAAATGCAGCTCATTATGCACCATGAGTTTTACAATCTCCGAAAGTTACCTTGACATATGATACATTAAGTCATTCATCCCTTGATCAATTTGGTCTCGAATAAATGAAGTGATCATTACTATCGGCTGAGGCTGATCAGAAAGCTCTACCGCTGGAGTAGCAGTTATGGTGGAAGGTGTGGGAGTACCCACTGGCTGGGGTGAAGCAGACATTCACAGAGTAGACGGGGCGCTTCCCTCTGAAGTCTTTCTGCCCCTGTTCTTCTTACTAGGTTGACTTGTATCCATACTGCTAAGGTTTCTACTGGACCTTAGGTGTATACGCCAATAGTGATTTGAACTGGGAGATAGAAACTTCTCAATTTGTTCACCTTAAAGTGTCCCACCGGGCGTGCCAAATTTGTTTACGTGTGAAATAAATTTATCAGCCGAATAAGAATTCAGCCGACGAACACGTATGGATTTTGATAAGAAACAGACGATTTGAACTAAAGGCAAAATCTCACCTTTAGCAAAGGTTCCCAAACTCACTAAAGAAAGTGTTTGGTATTAAGGTGAACTTAAGAAGTCTAAGAATTTGAGGTTAAAGCTATAATCGGTTAGGAAATAAGCTTGCGAAAAATAAATTGCACAAAGTAAAAGCAATATAATAAAGGGCTAAAAAGTTAAGCAAAATAAATAAAGCTTAAAAGTTGTATTGATTGTGATCTGTTTTCTTTTCAATTGGTACAAGTAGTATTTATAGATAAAATCTAACCCCCACCATAGCCAACCTTACTGGTTAGAGCTCCTAAAGACAAGGGACTAACCCACGGCTAGCCTACCCACGTCTCTTAACCATTTTTGCCACAACGGCTACCCCTCAATAGTTCAACTCCTATCTTCTCGGCATGTTTTGTGGCATTCGTTGGTAACAGTTTCAGTTCTTAGCCTTCCATCAACCTGCAGCCCATTATGCTTCAGATTTTATTGTTTCAATCCTGGCCCACTAACAGCAAGGCCTAGCCCACCTTTAGCCGAGTGCTCCTCTACTCATCGGTTATATTCTTCTTCGGCTAATCACCCTCAGCTAGTCGTTATATCAGTTTACTCTTTTAAATTTATTTTTTAGGTGATAACAATTATAATAAAATTATTTTTGCACACTTTAAATAGGCATGAGTTCTATAAATTTATATAACTTGAAGAGACAAAATGGATTTAAGATTTGTTTCTACTTTTCAAACTCTAAATTTATATATCTCAAATTTAAATTTGTATTATTTCTTAAATAACTTTTGACACTAATTATTTTCTTTTGTATGTCAAAACATTGTCAACCTAACATAATTTTTGTTTACATAAAAGTATAAGGATCAGAAATAAAATTTGAAAAAACTAAATATAAATTACACATAAAAACTATACGATCTAAAGAAAAATGTTGAATAAGTGGGGTCCAAGTAATCCCTTATTCCTTAGATTCGTCCCTGGACACACTTTTCACAAGCCAAATTATTTATTTTATTTTATTTCAATTTGAAGAAGAGAAAGGGAAAAGAGATAGTAATAAAAATATCAAATCTTAGTTGATAACGATTTAATTTTTATTTTATTATAAAATTATTTTTTTAAGGGTCTCCTTGCTTTGTTGGGCTAGACTTCATGTATAATTTTTTTCTTTCTTCTTGGGCTTCGGCCCACCCAAGTATAAAAAAAGTCAAATAAAAAAGCAGAAAGAGATAGTAATAAAAGTAAAAAAAAAAACAATTAATTTTTGAAATATTTACAAAAAGAGAATTCTAATATGGACCATTCATAGGTGGTCTATGAATGAACAAAGTGTAGATCGATTAAAATATTAGATTCAACTAATAATATTTAAATGTGTATAAAAATTTAATTAAATTATTATTTTTATAAATAATTATATATACAAAAAATTTATAAATTTTAACTAATAATATTTACATATATTTAAATCTATTTATAGATATTGTCAAATAAAAAAAAATTATCTATAAATCACTTCTCAAATGGTTCATAATAGTCTCCTCCTCTATAAAAGTCTAGTATATGTGAATAACGTCATCTAAAGAAAAATTTTAAGAATGAATCATGGAATCCAATAAAAAGTTTTCTTCTCAATGTTGGATAACGGAGAGAAAATGGAAAATCTTGTCTTTGGCAGCAACACAGAGATCGAAAAAGAAGGAGAAGCTGCAGCATAATAATAAACACTTCTATTAAGGTTAACTAGTGTTTGTATTAGTGCGTTGCATGTAAAATGTTGAGAGAAAAAAAATTATTAATAAATTTAAATAAAAAATTTATAATTTAATTTAAAAAAATTATTGATATAGTTTGATAAAATTATATGACTATAAACATATAATTTAATCATATATAATGATTCTACATAAGTAAAGTATAATATTGTTCTATTTAGGGTTGTAAATTGGTTCTGATAATCCGACCAACCTGATCAACTCGAACCAAATCAAACTAATTAGATTGGTTTAGTTTGGTTTAGATATGTTAATTGGTTTGGATAAAATTTGAACCAAATGAGACGTTATTTGTTTGGTTCTCAGATAGAAAGCTTTAAACTTGAGATATATATATATATATATATATATATATATATATATATATATATATATATATATATATATATATAGAGAGAGAGAGAGAGAGAGAGAGAGAGAGAGAGAGAGAGAGAGAGAGAGAGAGATGATCAATTTACATCAATGAAAAAGTCTTTTTTGACTTACACTCATTTTTAACCGTTAGATTCACTTTCATTTAATGGTTATTTTTAATGAAATCATCTTAACCATTAGATGAAAGTGGATCTAACGGTTGAAAATAAGTGTAAGTCAAAAAAAGACTTCCATTTGGTGTAAGTCGATCCCTCCTCACACACACACACACACACACACACACACACACACACACACACATATATATATATATATATATATATATATATATATATATAGTAAGATAAGTTTTTATTATAAGAATGTGATATGAGTAAATTTTGATCATATAATTATACATGAATGATCAAGATTAAAAGTTATATATATATATATATATATATATATATATATATATATATAGGATATATTTAGTAAGATAAGTTTTTATTGTGAGAATGTGATATGAGTCAATTTTGATCATATAATTATACATGAATGATCAAGATTAAAAGTTACTTAAAGATCATGTGACCACTTAAAAAAGTCACATACATTTATATTCTAATCTTGATCATTCATTTAAGATCCAATGGTCAAGATTCACTCATCATACTTCTTACAATAAACATTCATCTCATTAGATACACTATATATATGAAATATTTAGCAAGATGAGTTTTTATTGTGAGAGGGTGATATGAGTGAATTTTGACCATACAATTATACATAGATGTTCAAGATTAAAAGTTACTTAAAGATCATGTGATCACTTAAAAAAGTTACATACATTTATGTTCTAATCTTGATCATTCATGTAAGATCCAATGGTCAAGATTCACTCATCCCACCTCTTACAATAAGTATTCATCTCACACTATATATATATATAATGTCCTTCTAACACAATGCATTAGAGCAACAAATCAGGCTACATGACATTCAATTTAAGTAACCAATTTATATAAATATAATGAGTAAACAAAGTATAGAAACAAATAAAAAAAATTAAAGAGAGTACAACCTGATTTATTCTATATCATAAGTCAAGAGCTTGACCACAAAATATTAACATGACAACTTAACCTGAAAAAGTTTTATAATACATAATGTAACACCCTAAAAAAAATGGTAGGCTAGTAAATGAGTTACAAAGGTAGCCTAATACTTGCTTGACATGTCAGTTTAGTTTTATGACAAACTAAATTAGTTTGGGCACTTTGTTGCAACGCAGAAGTTGAAAAGTAGCCTAAAATGACTTAGAAAATAGTTTTAAAGGTTAAGTTGAGGGAAACAAGTATGAATAACTTGTTTCTAGGTTACAAATGAGTTAAGTAAGTTACAGTTAAAATTTGAGAGTAATTAGAGTTAGTTTGTTATTTTTAAGCATACTGGTTGTACTTTTAATACTGGATTGACCCCCAACAGATAAGAAAAAATAGAATCAAGATGAAACAACGATTTAGATGAATCCTAATATTTATTCTAAAGTTGTTGGAAGCTGAAAAACTTGAATTAGTATGATTCGAGTGTTCTTAGCATATATAACTTTCAGTACAGAAACTAAAGTTAGACTTTTCTCTAAATTTCCTCTATGTCTTTATCTCTCATTATCTCTTTTCTCACGACAAAAAAAAAACAAAAACAAATGAGAAGCAAAGAAGAAAGAGAAGGGGAGAAATGGGAGAAGAGGAAGAAGAAGACGAAGAGAAGAAGAAGGACCAAAGACAAAAATCAAAAGCAAGATCAAGAGACTCCAAGATTGGTCATCACCACAAGGTAAGGAGTTTCTATTCATCTTTTCCCTTTGATTCTCATTGAATGAGGTTAGAGATTTTGGATAGAAAATGGGTTTGGGTAGCCAAATCCATATCCTTGGCTTGGTTCTTGATTCTAATGATTAAGTTAGGAAGTTTTTAGCTTAGAGATTACTAAATGGCCATTTATGGCTTAAGTTCATCTATTTTTGGTTCATGAGGAACTTGGAAAGATGGATTAGAGCTATTAGGATTTCTAGCCTAAATCTATGCTTAAGTGAATCAATAGGTTGTATAAAAGTTACAACAAGTTTAAAGGCTTAGATTGATGTTAGAAATCACTTAGAATCCAAGATTTGGAAGAATATAATTAGTTTAGAATCCAATTATGCAGAAAACGCATTCTGCAGAATTGCTGTCACGCGGAGAGTGCCTAGACACTCAGTATAGAGTGCCTAGACACTCAGTATAGAGTGCCTAGACGCCCAAGGCCCAAAGAGGATTTTTGTGTAGCAAGAAGAAGAGCACCCACATGCTCAAGATAGGGTGCCTAAACACCCATAGCAAGTTTCATCGGGATTTTTAGTTTTAATGTTTTGAAGTTCTCTATTAGTTGAGATCATTTATATAAGCTTTCTTAAGTGTATTAAAACACTTTTAGGGGTATTTTACAAAGGAAATAACCCACTTATTTTATGAGAACAAGTTGAGTTTCGAAGCTTTTCAAGAGTATAATCAAGTTTGAAATGTTGAGATAACCTTGTCGTAGGCCATGATAGGAAATTGATTGATGGGTCTGGATATTCAAGGTAACCAAAACTATAGTTATTTTCCTTGATAGTTTAATTTGAGCTTGATTAGATTGTGAATCATGTATTGCTCATTTATTGACAAATGATGAGTTAAGAAGTTATGATAAAAAAAGGTGTATAATATTTAAGGGCTTAAACTAGTTATCTAAGTAGAATAACTGGTTATAGGCCTAGTAAAAATAGAGTTTAACACCATTTAGGTTATAATCAACCTTAGCAAAGCTATGGAAAAATGCATGGTGAATTGAGCACCCTAGTAAGACTAAGTAAAGATGATCAACGAATCAAGCAAGCAAAGTTAAAGTTAGTATAAGCTCTAAGAGCTCTAGTTATCCCTTTGTGGGTGAAAGTAGACAAGTGCCTAACATGTTACTCATACATTCAAATTAGTTGAGTTAACACAGTAAGTATATGTTAGTTACCTAGTAAGAATTGGCTACCTTATGCAATAAGGTTGAACCATAGTTTATCATAATTCTTAACCGAGGGAGCGACGCAAGCTCCTTAACCAGGTAAAAGGAGTGAGAAAAGTACTTTGCTAAATGTGGAGTTGTGATTAGTTATCCAAAGCTAGGCTAAGGATGCTATATCCAAGGCTATGCTAAGGATTAGTTATTTAAGTAGTGAACATTGTTGAGTAAGCCTAGTAAGTAGTGACACCGGAGTGTTTCATGAAATGATTAGTTATCTAAGTAACGAACATTACAGGTCAAGCCTAGTAAGTGGTGACACCGGAGTATTTCATGAAAGGATTAGTTATCTAAGTAGTGAACATTGCCGGGTAAGCCTAGTAAGTGGTAACACCAGAGTGCTTCATGAAAGGATTAGTTATCTAAGTAGTAAACATTGTCGGGTAAGCCTAGTAAGTGGTGACATCGGAGTGTTTCATGAAAGGATCAGTATGTCCTACACTAGGTTGTGGATGAGAAATCCTATGTCAGGTTGTGGATCAATATATCATATGCTAGACTGTGCATGAGAAATCCTATGTCAGATTATGGATCAATATACCCTATGCCAAACTAAGGATGAACATATCCTAGGTCAAACTAAGGATAAATAAGCTTAATGTCAAATGAAGGAATATAATTTCAAAGTATAATTAAATTACATATACGCGTTTTAATTTATAAATATATCTTTATATATATTTAGTTTTAATACCATGAAATATATATTTTTACTGAGAATTTTATATTCTCACCTCGTTATGTTTCATGGTTAGCAGGTTTATGCCCTACAATCGAGTAAGAAGATGAAGATAACCAAAGAATTAGAAGAGTTTAGTTTATGTTTTTAGTTTAAAACTTATGTAATATTTATATTTGCTTTGAGGGTGTAAAAGTTGTATATTTGTGTATGACTTTTAGATATGACTCTCTATAATTATTTGTTTTAAATATTATGGATTAGTTGATGTTTTGTTAGAAGTAGTAGTACTGATGTTGTTTATCTAAGTATATGTAAGATATACTATGATACAAATATTAGGCTATTACACATAACAAACAGTGAGTTCAGAAGTATAAGAAAAAAGTCTATTCAACTTGAAACTAACCTTTTAAAAGTTGTATTACATGCAGGTTGTTGTTGTAAAACAGCTTAACACAATTTTTTTTTTTATAAAAACATTACAAACAACAAGTTGATAACAATATACCATAATCCACCATTAAGGCTAAATAAATTAACCAACTTATGCCTTTATTTATATAGGGACTAAACACTCAACTGAAGATTCCAAAATAAATAGAGTACCGTACATCAAAGGCAATGATTGGGTGTATTATCAATAGATTAGGGCAACTTGCTGAACATATAATTTTGGAGTTTGTATTTTGTAGTGTGCTTATTGAGATAAGTAGGTTTGATTCCATTTCTATAATTTTTTTCATAGGTTTATTATGTTTTTTTTCTTGTTATGGAAAGCTAATTATTTAGCTGAATTTTATGTAAAAAAAAAATGACAAACCCAACCACCCGAACCGATCTAATATGTAAATGTTCGATTTAGTTTGGTTCGGGTTTGACTATCAAAAACAAGAAAATCGAACCAATTGATTTTGATTGGTTCAGATTTTTTTTTCCCAAGAACTGAACCGAATCGACTCGACTCGATTACACCCCTAGTTCCGTCAATCATTGAAACCTACATATATATAAAAGGAATTATATAACTATCATTGAATAAAATATAAATAATATTAAGATAATAAATTCAATAGTAAAGACCAAACGAATATCAATATTTTTAAATCACTCATTGATTTAACTAAATCAACAATCAATATTTTCAAACAATTTCTTGACTTAACTCTTGAAATTGCAGCATAAAATTGACCACTAAAAATAAGTCTTAGTAAAAAGAATAACCCTACATAGGAGAGAGATTGCCTTTGATTCTTATTAATACAGTCATTGCAAAGCATAGAGTTAATGAGAATGGTCTTCTTTGAAACTTTAAAGGGATTCCAAAATCTAAAGGTATTAAACTTAATTTAAGAATAAGAATCTTGTCACCAATGATGTCAATTCATTAACATTTAATCTTCTTCTATTGCACAATTCTATTACTTGATCAATATTTCTAAGGAGTATAATTGGAAATCTTTTTTAGTACTAATATGTGATTTGAGATTCTAGAACCTTTAATTTCATGTAAAAATTTAGTTGTAAATCATTTAAATTCAATACTAACATCTTTATCTGATACAAAAATTGACTATGAACTAAGATATTATTTTTCTTCTTATGAAATAATGAATTCATTGACTTTATCAACAATTTCAAGGGTTGAAGCAAGAACTACTATATCCTCAAAAAACTTGAAATATTTCATATTTGCAACTAAATCAGGATATGTAAAATCAATAATATCTAAAATATGATTGTTAGAATTTAAAATCAAAAGATCTTTAGGGATTTCAATTTCAGTTTCACCATCATTATCATTTCCCAAATTGCCATCGCCAATGTTAATAATTCAATCTGCAAAATGAACTTAGTTTCGTATAAGTTGAATATGTTAGATGCATATTGTAACCTCATATTCTTAGTCAATCTCAAGACTTTGCAGTGATTTTACAACTTCGATGAATTAACTATTGTCATAACAATATCTTATCTACTTGCTCTTGAAATTATTAATACTGACAATATTTGTCTGAAGTCTCCTCCAAGAGCAACTATTTTTCCTTCAAACAATTGTTCAATGCTTTTGTCATTGGAAAACCTCAAATTTATCTTAGAGTTCTACCAAATGCCTCAAAGGCCTATATGTTTATCATTGATGCTTATCCTAAGGTGATTTAGATAAATCGCAAAGGGATTGAAAATCATAAATAGGCAAGTCTCATTTAAAAAGTATTGTCGTTTGGGTTCTTTAAAGAGCAAAATTAAAATCATATGAATTAACAAACATCTTTCTCGAAGGATTATAGTAATTGAAATAATTAGAGTGATACATTTTGTTAAGTGCATAAGTTATGGCAACATAAGAATCATTTATTTGAAAAGTTTATAAACTAAAACATTGCAGATGATTTAATAAATAAATACTCAAAAATAACTTCTATCATCATTAACACAAAAGAGAAATAAAAGAATTATATGAGATTTAAAAATTTGATAGGAATATTTTATTTTATAAATATACATTTCATAAATAATCTTATATGAAGACTGTTTACAATTTTTTTTATTAATTACCTTATATATTTTACAAAAGTTTAAATTATAATGAACAATTAAGAATTTTAAAATAAAGATCTAACAAAAAACTATCTACTAATTATTAATACACTAAATTCATACTAAAATTTATTTATAACCTTAATTGGATTAATGATTTTATTACTTTTACATAGATAATTAATTATTTGTATAAATAAATAATTGATGCATGAATTATTTGAATAAAAGAATTATAATTAAACAACAAATTGTCATACTTAATATAATTGTTTGTATTGTTCATTTTTTTTTCTTTTAAGATGAACTTTCATATATTTATTTTTATCTTTCTATATTATTATTACTATTAAAAGTTTTAAATTATTCGAATGATAATATTATTCATAGAAGATAATGAATAATTAATATATTAATTCATTGAGGCAATTAATTAAATGTGCATAAATGACATTTAATTTGGAGAAAAAAATCAAATTTTATTTTATTTTATTCTTTTATTGTTTGAGTTATTTAAATGTAAATCTTATTAGTGGAAGATAGTGCAAAATTAACAAATTAATTAATTTAGGCAACTAATTACTTATATATAAATTGTTTAATAGTAAATAAATGATATTCATTAAAGGTAAGTTTCAAAATTTAAAAGTTTTAATTATATTATTATTTAATTATTTGAATTTGAATATTATTCATAAAAGATAATTTTGGTAGAGATTTATAAAAGATAATGAATAATAATTAATGAATTACTTTTGTAATCTTAATTATCCTTGTATAAAAATGATTTAATCAGATCACATGATAGAAAATGACAAATAAAATTACATATGACAAAATATTTATTATTATACTTATCATATATCAAACAAATAATATATTTACTTGGTAACGGAAAAAACAAGCGTCAAAATTTTAAGACATATTTTTTAATATATTATATGATAGTAAAAATAAAATATTGATTAGGGATAATAATAGAAAATAGCTTCTTTTTATTTTCTATCTTTTCGCTTTTCTCTTCGTCCAAACACCTTGCTCATCATGTTGCGTAAAGTGAGAGTCTAGAAGAAGGAACCCCAACTTCAAATTCAAAGCGTAGAAAGGACAATGTTTTGCACATAAAAATCTGACGAGTTATGACAATGATTTGCACATGGAATGCTCTCGTGCACATGGATGCTTATATTTACATAAAGCTCAAATAAGCATAAAAGTATTGACACTAAACCAGAAAACGAAAATTTGTCAAAATAACAAGGAATCACCGAAATGGTGAGCATCGCATTAAGCTATCAAAAGTAGCACAAAACCTACTTGTTATCATAATGGAATAAAGAGAGATTTTATCATAATATATTCTATTTCAGCGTTAATAAGGTTAAAGTAAGAGAGATGATGGAGCTAGTACATAAGGCATAAAGAGCCAACTTGTTAGTATGTTGTCACTTTAGCATCACATTTTTTTAGAGAAAAATAATATTTAAAAAAATTATATGTATTTCTTTTTAGTCTTATTATATCAAGAGGTCTTTGTAAATTTTTTTAATACTTAATAAAAAATATTAAATAAAAATATAAATATATTTAATATTTTAAAATATAAAAAATATTTAATATTTTCTTAATTTAATAATTAAATAAATTATTAAGAAGATTAAGAATTTTTTTATTTGCACATACATCATATATTTTTATATAAGTTATTAAATAACATATAGTTTTATTATTTTTTAAATAGTCTAAAAGATATATATCTCACATAATTTAGGTAAATATTTTTTTTTTTATTTTTTCATATCTAAAAAAAAACTTTTAGGATTAGAATTCTCCCATATTCTTTTTAAAACAAGATGAAATCTTATCCTGAATCTCACCATTTATTTTATTAAATTACATGTTTTAAAATTAATTATTATTTTTATTTTAATATTTTAAAGGACATGATTTCATCCTATTCCTTTCCAAGACACTGTATTTATTTCAAGAGAAAAGGAGAAGAGAGAAAATAAGATGAGAGAAAATAAGAAGAATATTTTCTTTTCTCCTGTTTGGATATGCAGAGAAAACAGAGAAGATAGATAAAAATGGTGTGGGACCACGTAGAAACTTTTCTCCCTCTGATGCGAAGAAAACGTGGGAGATTGAGAGATAGTCCTGAAAATAACCATCATACCCTCATATTCATTATCAGAATGCACCTCTGAAGACATTGTTTCTTCTCTTCTGTAACTCCACCCGTACCCCCTCCATCTTCTTCCCTCTTGTCACTGTCGTGCGACGCCAGAGAGAGCCTATCCTCCATCCAGCCGTGGGACGCTATCGACTGTCTCTCCTCTGCCGCTGTTGCCGCCGCCGCTGTCTCTCCTCCGTCCAGTCGTGCGGCGTCCTTGCTCTGTGGTGCAGGCTCTGCTCAGATCCAGGCGCGCTGCGTAACTACAGTCGTGCGACGCCGCGTGTCTCCTCCGTTGCGGCGTCCTTGCTCCTTCGTCGTCTCTCCGCTCAGATCCAACCATGGAGCTTAGATCCAGGCCCTCCTCTCAGATCCCCGGCCGTGCGAGGCCAACGCCGCCTCTTTCCTTCGCGTCTCTCACCCTTTGGTTTTCACTTTCTCGGTAAGAAAATGCAATTTGTTCTTCACCCACTTCATTTCAAAGTTTATTCAAGAACTTTTTTCAATTTTTTTTGGAGATGAAACTATCAAAACGAGTAATATGTTTCGTTATTTTTCACTTTCTCGATGATAGAATGCTTGATGATATAATGTTGCATTCTTGTCTTTGGAGTTTGATTATTTTTTTTTTTTTCGAAAATGGGTCACTTTGAATAGCTTTTGCACATGGAGGAATAATTGGAAATTGCATTCGCAGATATAATGCCTAAATTTATGTGTGCCCAGATACAAAATTTGTGATAAATTCTTTGTCTTGAGTCGGTGTATGCCAAAGTTCAGGACTTTATAATTGTTAAGTCATGCCCAGTTGCTTCAATTCAATTATTCCTGTAATGTATCGTTTTGGGATTTTCTCGGAATTACTTTGTTGCAGGAATTGTATTTGAATTATTTTTTGAGTTTCCGTTATGATCTTGTTTTAGATTGTTGGCTCTTATATATCCTCTGGAATCTTTTGGGAAATTTTGAAGCTATGGTTGAAGGGGTATAAGGTTATTGTTCTTGATGTCCCTTTGTTGTTTGAGGCCAAGATGGACAAGTTCACAAAGCCCATTATTGTTGTATGGGTTAATCCTGAAACACAGATTCAGCGGCTGATGGCGAGAGACAGATCAAGTGAGGAGGAAGCTGGGAACATGATTAATGCTTAGATACCACTGGATGTGACACTATAGTTGATTAGAAAATGACTATAGTTGATTGGTTGTGGAAAGCTTCTGAATACATATGTTTGATATGTTAAAAATTTTAATTTCTCGTTGTAGTTCTTGGAATGGATAAGTAGTGAACTCATTAGTTGGGTAACACAAGTCAGTCTGTGGTTACACTATAGTTGGTCGAAATAGAAATGGAAACTTGTTCGTGTTCTGCCTCTTTTAACAGATTCTTCTTCCATTTGGTGACCTTGAGAAGGGCATTTGCGATGCATCTATCATTTGTTATTCCTCCCATGTGCAAATGCCTTTCACCCGATTCTGCTTTCAATCCTCATTTTTCCAATTACTATGATACCATTACTGTTATTTTTTTTAATATTCTGTTTGGTTATGTCTCTTTCAAAAGAATATAAATAACTTTTACTTTGAAATATATATATATATATATATATATATATATATATATATATATATATATATATATATACTTTTTTTTTGGTGAGATTAAAATATTATAAAATAATATGAAAAATGTCATTTTGTTTAGACTTCGACCAATCTACGAGACAAGTAGCTCTCAAAGTTGCGAAACAATTTTGTTAATAATTCATGAAATTTTACCCATATACAAATTTACAGAATGAAATTATTTTTTTCGCATTAAAAGTAGCAATAGTATGCTTGGGGATCAAATAGCAATATGGGTTAGAAAGGTAAAATAAATAGTAAGAAATAAAATCATTTATTATATTACATGAAAGGTATATAAGTCATTTTATCTGATTCTATTTTTTTTCTTTTCATTTCTCTTTTCAACCAAACAAGAAAAAGAAAATTTTTTATTTTCTTTCTCTCCTTTTTCTCTTCATTCAAACTGTTCTGGACCGTGGTCCGGGATCCCGTCTTGAAGGATCGACCCGGCACATGAACCACCAAACTCTGCCAACTGCGCCCCCACTTCGGCCTTGCGACCTTGGACCGTAGCAGTCACCTCCCCGTTCTCAGTAATGGGGACCACGACTGCCTGCGAACAAGGATTGACCATTAAAGGAAGGACAGTCTCGACAGAGTCAGAGACGGACCTCAACGATCGTGGAACAGTCTCGACAGAGTCAGAGACGGACCTCAACGATCGTGGAACAGTCCCGACAATGTCAGAGACGGACCTCAACGATCATGGGCTGAAATCCCTGCCATGACACGATCCTAAGGTACCTCTGTCCTGCGTGGAGTGCATGAGGATTCAAATCACGCTCTCAATATATACCAGGCTAAGTTACCCTGAGAGGGGATCGGAACCTTATTGATATTCCATTAGCCTAAACCTTCTGGTGCACTGCCTGACTTGAGCGTTGGAGTCCCATTGCAGGTACCCACCCCCCTGGGCTTCGTGCTCTTGGCTGCAGCTGCGCAAGGAGGGAACCACCATATTCGTGCCTATTCCAGGTACCTTCTGAACCCACTTCAGAACATTGGCGCCGTCTGTGAGAATCTGATAAATTTCCATTCCCGCAACAACCATGGTGAGCACGAGACACAACAAAAAAAAAGGGAGCGCTGCGCACGCAGTCCATGGCCAAATACAGGATCCAGCGGCACAGCGCAACCTCCCTTCAGTCACACCACCAGAAACCTCCGCCGCCAGAAGCAGGCCTGTCATGGTGGAAACCCTTAACGATGGGCACGAGACTTCAGTTTCCACTGAAAGCCCTGACCCATCTCGAAGGGTCTCAATCAGGAACAGGCTCATCTTCCCCCACGGTGAGACCAACAACATAAACTACGGAGTAAACCACGGAGGGAACAATGGAGCTAGGATCCCTGTCCACGCTCGTTTGGGAGCCTCCCACGACAACGGGGACCACACGTCTCATTACGAAGACAACGTCCAATCCGAGATTACGAGAAATGGCCTCCGGGAGTTGTTGCGTCAACAAACAGCTCTCATCGATGATCAACGGCGTCAGCTAGAGGAATAGAGACGCCGCCTAGAGAACCTTGAGAGATCAGCACGGTCGGAAAATGACAACGGAGGACACGATGAGGCTCGCAACGGGCATGCTGACCAAGGCGCTGGCGTGATAAACACATATTTTATTCATGAAGAAACCCTTATATTTAGTCATTTACACTCTCCATATTCTTAATTGATTGAGTTTGACATGATTTTGTGAGTTTGAGCTCAAATTGGTCCTAATTGAATATTTTCAGCATTATTGAGATTTTACACTGTTTCTGTATTTTGGTCATAACTTGAGTTCCTGATATCTGAAAATCATGAATTTTATCTTGTAGGAAAGCTAAGAGGAAGCTCTACAACTTTGATGAAGAGCTCGAAGTCCGATTCAGATGTCTAGGGGACCTAAGTTTACATGGAAGTCAGAATACGGGTTCTGTCAGTAGAATCCGAACAGTGTGCACTCATAAAATCATATCTCAAGATGTAATAATGGAGATGGGCTGAAATTTGGACAGTGGATAGTCAAGATCCAAATAAACAACTTTCATGAAGAACACATTTTCAGAAAAAGAAGTCTAGTAGGTCATTTTGAGCTTGCAAGTCGGAACAGAGGTGCTGAAGTTGGGTTTGAGCAACCTACGGTATTTGGGACATATCTTGGGCTTAAGGAAGCCAAATTGGACGAACCAGCTATCCATTTTATAGCCAAGACAAGGATCTACAACTTTCATGAAGAACACTTTTCGTGGTTCTGAAGTATAATGGGTCGTTTTTGGCTTCCAAGTCAGACACGAAATTTTCGTCCTCAACCACCCACTCATCCATCCACTAATCCACTCATCCATCCACTAATCCACTCATCCACTCATCCACTCATCCACTAACTCACCCATTCATCCACTCATACACTAATCCAACCACTTAACCACTCCACCCACTCATCCACTAATCCATCCACTCATCCATCCACTCACCCATTCATGTCCATAATTTCCCACTCACCAAAAGTCCTTTGGCATTTTTCACTAATTCAACCACTCAACCATTCCACTCACTCATCCACTAAACCAATCCACTAAACCAACCCCTAATCCATCCACTCCACTCCACTCACTCACCCACTCATCCACCCACTTCCCTTTGTCATTTTGTTACCTTAGACTTCTATAAAAGGCACCATTTATCATGAACAAGATGTAACTCTCCTTCATTTTCTCTCTTAGTTTCTTGTTTCTTCATAGTTTCTTCTTGTTTCTTCATAGTTTTTCTTGTGATTTCTTTCTAGCTATGTGTAACTAAACCTCCTTTGGTTAAGGGGGTGATGAAACCGCTAGTATTAATGTTGTAAACTTTGCATATTTGATTATTTCAACACGTTATGTTTTTATTCATATATTTCTCAATCTATTGTTGGTATGAAGGTTTTTGTACTTGTTCCTACTTTCAAAGTAGTAGATCTAGGTTTATTATGCGCGGTTGCATGTAGTAGATCTAGTGGGATGTATGATGTTCATGTGGGTATAATTATCTTTGTGCTATTTGCCACTTATAAAAGTGGTAGATCTGGGTTTATTATGCTGCATTGCAGTATTAGATCTAGAGAAATATATGTTCTAAGTAATTTAATCCCGGTGTGTGATTAGACCTTAGTGTAATTGGTTTTCTAAATCTTAATGCAATTGTTGGATAGTTGTAAGAGCGGTTGCTTTATGACTAATCAATGATTAGGAGTTGATTTGAGCGGTTGCTAAATTGACCAACACGTAAGGAAAACAGAGATTTACTCTCACAATTGCATAAAAACATAATTGAGCATGTTGGAATAAAAGGATATGTGGATTTACATTATTATATAAATCTAGTGGTGGATTCAATCTCTTAACCAATTTTCTTATATTGTTGATTTTAGTTTGTTTATTGTTATCTTTGAAGTCGTTCATTGTTCATCAAAACTCCAAAACCCCCTTTTTCTGTTTATTGTTAATCGAGTCTAAATTGGGAATTGTTTAATAGTGTTAATTGAATTGGTTCTCTGTGGATCAACCCTTACTAACTACAACTAGTTGTAAGGTTTTTATTTTCGGTGGGCCCGACAACCGATTTTTATCTTAATTTTAATCACTACATCCGCACGCATCGTAATTTTGGCGCGTTGTCGGGAACCAATTTTTTCAATTACACTATTAATTTATTTCCTATTTTTATTCTGTTTTTATTTTATTTTATTTTATTTTATTTTTAATCTTTCTTTCGAGTGTTTTGTAGGTGTTGATGTCCTTTGAAGGAGTAGACGAAGGATTGCTAAATTTGAGGAATTATATTGATCAACTCACTTCACATCCTCAATTTCCTTCCATCCGCTAACTTCCAACTCACACCGCCGACATTGAAGTCGCCCGTTACATTGATCTATCAAGTTCGAGACATTTGAGCCATCCGAAATATCCGAAGAAGTGACAATGGCGTAAAACACTTTAAGGGCATTGGGTGCTCCAGATCTAGATCAATGTACCTCTTTGCATAGACATTCTTGAAAATGAAGAGGCATTTGAATTGAAATCCGGTTTAATCCATCTCTTGCCATCTTTCAATGGATTACCCTGAGAGGACCCCAACAAGCACTTGAAGGAAATCCATGTGGTATGTTCTAGCATGAAACCCTGCGCAGAATTCATGTAGAGCAAGTCAAGTTGAGAGCTTTTCCATTCTCATTGAAAGACTCACCTAAGGAGTGGCTTTACTACTTGCCACCCGGATCCATCCAATCATGGCAGACATGGCCCGAACTTTCCTAGACAGATACTTCCCCGCCTCAAAAGCCGCAACAATCGAAAAGAAATCTGTGGTATTCAACAAAGGCATGGGGAATCACTCCATGACTACCGGGAGAGATTTAAGAAGCTATGTTTCACCGCCCTCATCATCAAATAAGTGAGCAGCCTTTTAATTCAAGATTTCTATGAAGGCTTACAAGTGATGGATCGCAACATGATTGATGTCGCTAGCGGAGGAGCATTGATTGATAAAACTCCTCAAGAAGCTAGAAACTTGATCTCAAGAATGGCTGCCAATACTCAACAATTCTACTCTAGAAATGACACTGGAGTAAGAGCAGTGAAAGAAGTAGAGACAACCAATATACAAAGCAAATGACTCAATTGACTGCTATGGTTCAACGGTTAATGGATTCAGGTAAAGCACCAGTTCATGCTTGTGGGATCTGTTGTTCATCTGGACATCCCACTGATATGTGTCCCACTCTCCAAGAAGACACAAATGAGGAGGTAAGAGCAAGAGGGGGATATTCGGACTTTCAAAAATTACAACCCCTACTCAAACACATATAATCCGGGTTGGAGGGATCATCCAAATTTCAGCTATGCAAAGCAACCTCAAAATCAACCTCCAACTTATGGACCTCCAGATTCCAACAAAGACAAGTACCTTTCCCTCGTAGACAAGAAGAAGTTCAAGCTCCTAAGCAACCGAGCCTTCATTAGAGGAGCTAGTAAAACAAATGGCCACTAATAATTTGCAGCTCCAACAAGAAACAAGGACCGCAATCAATAACTTGCAGAATCGATAGGCGCTTGTCCACGTAATTCAACAAGTTTCAAAGCCAAGCTTCAGTGGAAACTACCCTCACAAATGTAAGTGAATCCGAGGGAAAATGCTAGTGTCACATTGAGAAGCTGAAAGACGATGGATGAGCCTACCTCTCTTCCACCAATCATTCAAGAGAAGGATGAACCACCCAAAGAAGCAAATGATAAGGGCAAACTTCCAAAACCCCTAAGGTAAGTATTTCTCGAACCCCTTCCTAAATATGTCACTAAAGCTCCTTTTCCTAGTAGGTTAGTTAAAACCAAGAAAGAAGAAGCAGTAAAAGAAATACTTGAGACTTTTAGAGGTAGAGGTTAATATCCCTTTGTTAGATGCCATTAAGCTGTGTACCTAGATATGCAAAATTTCGAAAGAATTATGCACTAACAAGAGGAAGTTAAAAGGAAATGAAAAGGTCCAACTGGGAGAAAATGTTTCAAATTGTAATTAAAAAGAAACTCCCAACCAAATGTAAGGACCCCGGCACATTCACCATTCCATGCACTATAGGTAACACAAGGTTTGAAAGTGGCAATGCTTGATTTAGGTGCATCTATAAATGTCATGCCATATTCTATTTATGCATCTTTATACTGGGTCCTTTGGAACCTACCGGTGTTGTTATTCAATTGGCCGATAGATCTAATGCATACCCTAAGGGTGTGGTTGAAGATGTTTTGGTACAGTGAATGAATTAGTGTTTCCTAGCAGACTTCTATGTTTTGGAAATGGAAAAGGATGAGTCTCCCAAATCTGCTCCTATCTTGCTAGGAAGACCATTTTTGAAGACCGCACTGACAAAAAATTGATGTGCACTCGTGAATTCTAACAATGGAATTTGATGGGGAATTAATTAGATTCAATATTTTTGAAGCTATGAGATACCCAAGTGATGTGCACTCGCTTGTTTAATTGATTCTTTTGATCCTTTTGATTCTTTAATTTCGCAGCCTTTTGATATCGACCATTTTGATGCTCTTGATACAATTCTAACTCATAGCTTAGATGTACAGGAGGAAAAGAAGAAGAGTGAAGAAGAGCCATGGAGTGAAGACATTGATGAAATTGTTGTCGCCTTTACAAGAGCTCTCTTCCACTCCGTAAGAGCATGAGGTAACTTTTGTTGATTTACCCGTTACTACCGATATACCTCAACCTTCACGTTGTGCGCGGCACCGAATTGGAACCGAAAGCACTACCCGATCATCTTAAATACATCTTCTTGGGGAGAAGGACACCCTTCCAAAGAATAATTGCAAAGTCACTCACCCAAGAGCAAGAAGAGAAACCGGTAGTCGTTTTGCAGAACATAAGACACCATTGGTTGGTCAATACCGATATCAAGGGTATTAGTCCCTCCGTTTGTATGCACAGGATATTAATGGAGGAGGATACTAAACCCGTGAGAGACCCTCACGGAGATTGAATCCTCCCATGATGGAGGTTGTGAAAAAGGAGATACCGAAGCTCCTAAGTGTGGGGGTGATCTACCCCATTTTCGACAAAGAAGGGTAAGCCCAACCCAGGTAGTACCAAAGAAATCTGGAATTACCGTGGTAAGAAATGCTGAAAATGAGCTTATTCCCACTAGGTTACGACATGTGGTGGCGTGTTTGTATTGATTACAGGAAGTTGAATGCCGCCACGAGAAAAGACCACTTTCCTTTACCTTTCATTGATCAAATGTTAGAAAGATTAGTGGTCATTCTTATTATTGTTTTCTCGGATGGTTTTTCGTGTTACAATCAGATTGCCATAGCTCCGTAAGACCAAGACAAGACTACATTCACTTGTCCATTTGGTACCTTTGCATATAGGCGAATGCCTTTTGGACTCGCAATGCACCAGAACTTTCCAAAGATGCATGATGAGTATATTTTCTCGATTACATTGAAAACATCATCGAGGTTTTTATGGATGACTTTAGTGTCTTTGGAAATGATTTTGAAAATTGTTTGGAACATTTAACTTTGGTGCTTAAAAGATGCATTGACACTAACTTGGTACTGAATTGGGAAAAATGTCATTTCATGGTGAATGAAGGTATTGTGTTAGTCATGTAATTTCGCTAGGGGAATTGAAGTAGATAAAGCTAAGGTAGAACTCATGCATTCTTTGCCACCACCCACTAGTGTGCGGGAGATTCGTTTCTTTTATTGGTCATGTGTTTCTACGGAGATTCATTAAAGACTTTTCTAAAGTCTCATTGCCCCTTTGTAGACTTCTTCAAAAAGATGTTAATTTTAACTTTGATGAGAAATGTATGGAAGCTTTCAATAAACTCAAGAAGTTGTTAACTCTTGCACCTATCATCGTGCCACCTAACCGGGAGTTACCTTTTGAACTAATGTGTGATGCCGTTGACTTTGCAAGAGGAGCTGCCTTGGGACAACGAGTTGATAGAGTTCCTTATGCCATTTACTATGCATCAAGGACTCTAAATGATGCTCAACTTAATTACTCAACCACGTAAAAGGAACTTCTAGTCGTTGTATTTGCTTTAGAAAAATTTAGATCATATCTAATTGGTTCTAAAGTGATTGTGTTTTCAGATCATGCGCCTTGAAGTATCTTCTAACAAAGAAAGAAGCAAAGCCTAGATTGTTCGATGGATTTTATTGCTCCAGAATTTGACTTGGAGATTAAAGACAAGAAAGGGAGCGAAAACTTGGTGGCCGATCACTTGAGTAGATTGGTAATCGAAGAGGAAGAAATGCCTATCATGGAGACTTTTCCTGATGAATATTTGATGGTTGTCAACACCATAATCCCTTGGTATGCCGACATTGTTAACTACCTGGTTACTAAGGACTTTCCTGAGGGTTTGAACAAGGCCCAAAGAGATAAATTAAGGAGTGATCAGAATACTATATCTGGGATGACCCGTACTTATGGAAGCATTGTGCAGATCAAGTCATTAGGAGGTGCATTCCTGATTCTGAGACACACTCCATCCTCTCCTTTTGCCACACCTATGCAAGTGGAGGACACTTTGGCAGTAAAAGGACAGCCAATAAAGTGCTTGACAGTGGTTTCTATTGGCCTTCAATTTTCAAAGACGCTTACAACTTCTGTAAGTCTTGTGACCGCTGTCAGAGAACAGTAATATTGGTCCTCGTAATCAAATGCCTCAGACTCCGATCATTTTTGTGGAACTCTTTGATGTGTGGGGTATTGATTTCATGGGACCATTCCCTCCTTCATTTGGTTTCACATACATTCTTTTATCTGTTGATTATGTGTCTAAATGGGTGGAAGCAAAAGCCACTCGATCCGATGATTCTAAAATCATGGCAGATTTTGTTAAGTCACATATTTTCTCCAGGTTCGGGACCCCAAGGGCTATCATCGTGACCAAGGGACCCATTTCTCGCAACAAAACCTTTGATGCTCTATTGAAGAGATATGGAGTAATGCACAAAATTTCCACTCCTTACCATCCACAGACAAATGGGCAAACCGAAGTGTCCAACCGGGAGATTAAGTCAATCCTTGAAAAGACAAAGTGAATCCCTCAAGAAAGGATTGGAGCACTCGACTTGAAGATGCTTTATGGGCTTATAGGACTGCCTATAAGACTCCCATCGGCATGTCACCATTTCGGTTGGTGTATGGAAAGCCCGTCATTTGCCCGTTGAGTTGCAACATCGATCTTATTGGGCCATTAAACAAGTTAATATGGAATTGGAAGGTGCCGGAAAGCAAAGGAAGTTCCAAGCAGAATTAGAAGAACTAAGAAATGAGGCCTTTGAGAATGCCCCGATTTATAAGACTAAAGCTAAGGCATTCCACGACCAATTGATTTCCGTAAAGAAATTTCACAGAGGACAAAAAGTCCCGCTATTCCAATCAAGACTCAAATTATTTCCGTGTAAACCGCGTTCTAAGTGGATTGGGCCGTTTGTGGTAACTAATGTTTTTCCTTTTGGTGCAGTTGAGATCAGGAGTGAAAATTTCGGCAAAGCATTTAAGGTCAATGGTCATCGTCTCAAACCATATCATGAACTTCCTGACAATGCAGAGATGGAAGTGATGACCCTCATCCTTCCACAATATGAGGAGCAGTGAAAGTATCATCATGTCAGGCTGAGGACAATAAACTAAGCGCTCATTAGGAGGCAACCCAACCAGATTTGCTCTCTTTATCCCTTTTTATTTTGTGTTTTCATTAGTTCCTTAGATTATGTTTTTATCTCGTTTGTTGGTTGTAAGCATTTAAATCTAAAAAAAAAAAAAAAAAAAAAAAAAAAAAACATGTGTGTGCCCGACAATAAGGTAGGTAGTGCCATTAAATTTTGTCACTCTAAGCATGTGAAGGTCACTTTTCTTCGCCGACAACAATCGCGAAAATCTTGCAAGATGGATTTTATTGGCCTACTTTATTCAAGGTCCGTTACACCTTTTGCAAAAGTTGCGGAAATTGGTCAAAAAGGTTCTCGCTTTGATATTATCATCCGCACCTACTCCTTGAAAAATTGAGATCTAGGTGGCGCGGTTCTTTTGTGTCAAACACGTGTATCCTCTGGGGCCGTAAATATTGAGGATCCTAGGAATGGTAATGCGCTTAAAGTTAATGGACAAAGACTCAACCATTCCTGGAAAATCAAGTTCTTGAGTTATTTGTGTTGCCGGTTAAGTGGCGGATACAGACTCCGTGACTCTCAAGTCGGTTTATTTTTCGCTTCCCAAAATAATCGAATCCTTCTTCTCCTTCAAAATGGATGTCATTCTTTCAAACCCGAGAAAACATTTTCCTTCTTTTCCTCAAAATGCTCGAGAAAAATCTACAAAGTTCGATGTGAAAGATTGAGACCGTTAATGCACAAAGGTATGCCGTAAGATGTACGCTGGATAATTGAAGCAAAGGTTCGATTAGCGGTGAGTCCTCAATTTCATTTGACTCATATATGCCCTGGTCTTGGAAGAAGTTCATATTCTAAAAGGAGAAGAGCAAAAAGGTTACAAGTCCGTTACAAATGTGGACGATGGAACCAGTAACAAGCGATGTCATACTTTGGGGATGGTTTCCGCAAATAGAGAAGATAAAATTTTCTTCATTAAGAATGGATCGAGTAAGGAGTCATTAGATGATATCTTATCGACTCTTGAGACGCATTCTTGTGGATTGGTGCATCGAGAAATTCTTAAATTGTGGAATCTCTTCAAGGATGAAGAAAAACGCTACGGTCTTGGGAATCGACTCTAAAAGACCCCTGTTTGCCAATTTTTAAGAAAATTGGATGGGAAGCTTATCCTCGACTCATAGAAGACGTTTAAGCCGTTTCGGACGTTAAACTGCAGGAAGATGTGAGCCACAATCACAAACAATCTGTACATATCATCATCTTCTTCTTCTTCTTCTTCATGTCATCTCTCAAAAAAAAAAAAAAAAAAAAAAAAAAAAAAAAAAAAAAAAAAAAAACAAAAAAAAAAAAAAAAAAAAAAAAATTTATGTATACGTCTTAGGGTTGGCTTTGGTAACACACACCGTGAATGGGGAAATGCATGCATCCCGATCCAGCCTTCTTAATTGAAAAACAAAGAAGGTAGATTGTATCCCACATGTGAGGCAAGCCAGCGTATTATGGCCACTTGTCCCTTTTGGGAGCCCTATGTTGCATACTGGTCTTGAATGGGTCGAATATCGGTCAACAATGCTTTGGCACAAAGCCGAAAGAGCAGACTACCTCCATCCCAATCTTAAGTAAGTATACACTCATCTTTCATCAAGTTTTTCTAACAAAAAAAAAAAAAAAAAAAAAAGAAAGGACGTGATGTCATCGCACTCATGACGCAAGCTAAAGATAAAGATACGCCATGGACACTGTACATACAGTATGTCATCATTTTCTATTTCTTTTATCTTTGTATCATTTTGTTGTATTTTAATTTTTGTACAGACGATCCTTTGAAAGGTGGTCCTTCAGGGTTTCTAGACTTCTTTACCTTGATGGTTTTCTTGAAGTCAAAAAAAAAAAAAAAAAAAAAAAAAAAAAAAAAAAAATAAAAAAAAAAGTAAAAAAAAAAAAAGAGGAGAAAAGATTCTCGTGTTTCTTAATTTCAACCTTTTCTCGACAACAACCAACCTACCCTCATAGGTGCAATTATTCCCCTTTCCATTCTTTTTCCTACTTAAACACTCCATTTTCTTCCATTTTTCTTCAACTCATAAACACTCAAAGGGAGGAAGAGTATAGAATGGGGCCTTCTATTCGTAACCTCAAAAATGTCTCGTGTTTTTTGGGTCGAGTTATGGGAAGGGATTAGAGTTTGTAAACGCAGCTAGCACTCTTGGTCGATCACTTGTCGCGAGGAATATTCATCTTGTATATGGGGAGGTTGTCGGGTTAATGGGGGTCGTATCACTTGTCGCTTCTATAGGAGGCAACAGTTTTAGGTGTTATTCCTAAACCTTTGGCTGAAAATAACATCACCGGAAAGACAGCTTGGAGAAGAAATTCGTGTAACATCTATGCATGGACGAATGAAAACAATGGTTGACAATTTCGATGCATTTATTGTCTTACCAGGTGGTTTTGGTACTTTGGAAGAGATTTTTCAAATTGTCTCTTGTGAATCGAACATCCACCATAAACCCATTGGTTTGTTGAATGTTAATAATTTCTTTGATCTTTTGTTATTTTTTCTTGACAAAGTCGTGGAACGTAAATTTATCACTCCTTCAAGAAGACAACTTCTTATCTCTCGCCTCCACTATTGATGAGCTCATTGATAAATTAGAAGCTTTTGAGTATGTACTGATCCCAGTATTAGCTCGGATAGATTGGTCAATAGGAAGCAGCGAAGAAGTAAGGAAGTAACAAGAAACAAAAGCCGATCCGCGACTTCATCTTTAATGGGTTTGATTTTATTGTACCTTGTTTCTCGTTTAAATTTGTGTCACTTTCTCCAACAGGTAATATCTTCTCGTCCTTTACTCATCTATATTTTAACATTGAGGACAATGTTGTGATTTAGTTGGGGGGAAAGATAGTTGACCCAAAAAAAAAAAAATAATAATAATAATAAAAAAAAAAAAATAAAAAAAAATAAAAAAATTTGTTGTGTTTGTTTGGAAAGTATGATATGATTGTCATGTACTTATTAAATCAATTAGTGATGGCAGAGTAAGGAGTAATTTTACTCTTGAGACGATCTTAATTGGTGGCAGAGTAAGGAGTTTTTTTAGGTAGTAACTAATTAGTACTAAAGTTTTATTGTTTGATTTCTTTTCGTGGTCGATGCAGATCGACAAATGTGTTTCTTTTCTCGCTTGGCGTTGATTCACTTCTTATCAAAGTTGTGTTGCTTCTTTTCTATATCTCTCTTTCACATTGAAGGCAATGTTATATTAAGCGTGGGGAGAGATTTCAGCATGTTCTTTTTGTAAAAAAAAAAAAAAAAAAAAAAAAAAAAAAAAAAAGGGGTTCATTGCATGATTGAATAACTTTTCTCCCTTCTTGAACTGATATGATTGGTGATGGATGATTAAATTGATGAATTGAGTTTGATGGATGCATACCTTGTGAGATTTTGAGCCTAATGGATGGATTCAACATTTATGCCATTCTCTTCTTTCTTGTGTGATTTTCACTCATGTTAATGACCACTCTAGAACTTGCTTTGATTCTTTTTGAGGCTACATTTCACTTGCATGCATGAACATGATTGAGGCCCTCTTTCTTAATTAGCTAGTTTAACTAAATAGCCAACCTTGTTTTCAATATGATATCAAGCACTCTTTTGATTTCTTGAAAATTCTCTCGATTCCCGCCAACCTTGTATATTTTCCTTTGCTTAACCCCTTTGAGCTTATTTGACCATTCCTTGTTTCTAGCTCATCATGTGCCTTAAATGAGAAATCGTGTTCTTACTTTACCTTAGGGAATAAAAGAACATTAGCTTGGTTAATGGATGAGTTTTTGAACAAGTGTGGGGGTGTGTGTACAAAATGGTTGTTGAAAAAGAAAAGAGTGCCCAAAAAGAAAAAAAAAATGTATGTATATAGTTATGTTCATATATATAAAAAAAAAAAAAAAAAGAAAAAAAAAAACCAAGTGTTTAAAAAAAGAAAAGGATTGGGAAATGAATATGTAAAGGGATATACACTAGAGTTGGGATGAACTTTTACGTCTTGTTATTTGAACTCGCTCTCATTTGCTTTTATTCTCTTTGGTATTTATCTTCTCATATCCATTTTATCCTCTCCTCGTTACCTTGACCTCACTACAACCTTGAATAAAGTCCTCATGATTTGTGTGTGCATGTGTTTTGAGTAAAGTGGAGAAGTAGAAGATAAGCAAGCTTATGGTAGTCAATTTTCATGGGTTGAATTGAGTGAAATACTTACCCTTTAAACACTTGAGAGATTGAGAGGGAATCTTGTGAAGATCTATCATTCTCGATTCATGTTGAAGATACCTTGCTTGATGGTTTGAGATGTGGAGAATTGTTAACTCATGAATGTTTTGATCCTGAACCTTTGGTTGTTCTTCTTGATTGTAAAATTTTGGTCTTGAGTTTTGCCCAGGAGTGCAAAAAGCTAAGTGTGGGGGAATTTGATAAACACATATTTTATTCATTAAGAAACCCTTATATTTAGTCATTTACACTCTCCATATTCTTAATTGATTGAGTTTGACATGATTTTGTGAGTTTGAGCTCAAATTGGTCCTAATTGAATATTTTCAGCATTATTGAGATTTTACACTGTTTCTGTATTTTGGTCATAACTTGAGTTCCTGATATCTGAAAATCATGAATTTTATCTTGTAGGAAAGCTAAGAGGAAGCTCTACAACTTTGATGAAGAGCTCGAAGTCCGATTCAGATGTCTAAGGGACCTAAGTTTACATGGAAGTCAGAATACGGGTTCTGTCAGTAGAATCCGAACAGTGTGCACTCATAAAATCATATCTCAAGATGTAATAATGGAGATGGGCTGAAATTTGGACAGTGGATAGTCAAGATCCAAATAAACAACTTTCATGAAGAACACATTTTCAGAAAAAGAAGTCTAGTAGGTCATTTTGAGCTTGCAAGTCGGAACAGAGGTGCTGAAGTTGGGTTTGAGCAACCTACGGTATTTGGGACATATCTTGGGCTTAAGGAAGCCAAATTGGACGAACCAGCTATCCATTTTATAGCCAAGACAAGGATCTACAACTTTCATGAAGAACACTTTTCGTGGTTCTGAAGTATAGTGGGTCGTTTTTGGCTTCCAAGTCAGACACGAAATTTTCGTCCTCAACCACCCACTCATCCATCCACTAATCCACTCATCCATCCACTAATCCACTCATCCACTCATCCACTCATCCACTAACTCACCCATTCATCCACTCATACACTAATCCAACCACTTAACCACTCCACCCACTCATCCACTAATCCATCCACTCATCCATCCACTCACCCATTCATGTCCATAATTTCCCACTCACCAAAAGTCCTTTGGCATTTTTCACTAATTCAACCACTCAACCATTCCACTCACTCATCCACTAAACCAATCCACTAAACCAACCCACTAATCCATCCACTCAAACACTCCACTCACTCACCCACTCATCCACCCACTTCCCTTTGTCATTTTGTTACCTTAGACTTCTATAAAAGGCACCATTTATCATGAACAAGATGTAACTCTCCTTCATTTTCTCTCTTAGTTTCTTGTTTCTTCATAGTTTCTTCTTGTTTCTTCATAGTTTTTCTTGTGATTTCTTTCTAGCTATGTGTAACTAAACCTCCTTTGGTTAAGGGGTGATGAAACCGCTAGTATTAATGTTGTAAACTTTGCATATTTGATTATTTCAAACACGCTTATGTTTTTATTCATATATTTCTCGAATCTATTGTTGGTATGAAGGTTTTTGTACTTGTTCCTACTTTCAAAGTAGTAGATCTAGGTTTATTATGCGCGGTTGCATGTAGTAGATCTAGTGGGATGTATGATGTTCATGTGGGTATAATTATCTTTGTGCTATTTGCCGCTATAAAAGTGGTAGATCTGGGTTTATTATGCTTGCCATTTGCGGTATTAGATCTAGAGAAATATATGTTCTAAGTAATTTAATCCCGGTGTGTGATTAGACCTTAGTGTAATTGGTTTTCACTCATCTTAATGCAATTGTTGGATAGTTGTAAGAGCGGTTGCTTTATGACTAATCAATGATTAGGAGTTGATTTGAATGTTGCTAAATTGACCAACACGTAAGGAAAACAGAGATTTACTCTCACAATTGCATAAAAACAT
Organism: Ormosia emarginata; assembly: GCA_029884605.1. NCBI lineage: Eukaryota > Viridiplantae > Streptophyta > Magnoliopsida > Fabales > Fabaceae > Ormosia > Ormosia emarginata. The sequence continues at coordinate 23,603,572 of JAQQTP010000085.1, forward strand.
AATTGAGCATGTTGGAATAAAAAGGATATGTAGATTTACATTATTATATAAATCTAGTGGTGGATTCAATCTCTTAACCAATTTTCTTATATTGTTGATTTTAGTTTGTTTATTGTTATCTTTGAAGTCGTTCATTGTTCATCAAAACTCCAAAACCCCCCTTTTCTGTTTATTGTTAATCGAGTCTAAATTGGGAATTGTTTAATAGTGTTAATTGAATTGGTTCTCTGTGGATCAACCCTTACTAACTACAACTAGTTGTAAGGTTTTTATTTTCTGGTGGGCCTGACAACTGATTTTTATCTTAATTTTAATCACTACATCCGCACACATCATGGCGCCAGGATTATTGGAAACAGTAATCCGGCCCCCGGCCGCCTACAACAATTCTCGGATGCCCTAATGTCATACAGGGTCCCGAGAAGTTTCAAACCTCCGAGCAACCTGGAAGCCTACGACGGAACAACGGATCCCCAGGAGCACTTGGACGCCTATACACAGTCCATGCAGCTCTACAGATACACCCCGGAACTTTTATGCCGGGCCTTCCCCCTATTCCTGAAGAAGGACGCCCTTCGATGGTTCGTCACCTTGCGAACAAGGATCACAGGATGGGAAGACCTGACGCACAGGTTCTTGCAACAATACACCACGGCAAAGGAGCGCCCGAAGTCGATTGATTCCTTCTCCGGGATTCGCCAGGGAAGTTCAGAATCCTTGAGCGAATATGTCAGAAGGTTTAACCAAGCCTGTGTAGGCATAGAAAACCTAGACGACAGGATAGCCCTCCACTACGCCAGGAACGGGCTCCAGACCAATTCAAGCTTCTTCGCGTCTCTAGCAAAAAAGAAACCAGAAAGCCTAGAAGAGTTTCACCGATGGGCGGACAAATACGTTGAGCTTGAGGAAGTCACCAGGGCTAAGGAGAGCCTAGAGAAAGGTGAAGCACACCAAAAGAAGAACCAAAGCTCCAATCAACCCCGTGACCCCTCAAAAAGCGAGCGATACCGGCCCAAATATTCTGAGTATACTCCTTTGAACACCCCTCGAGAGACAATCTTGAAGGAGGTCCTTCAAACCGAGTTCCGAGAATATCAAGAGACCACCGCCCATAAAGAAGCGGCGAGAGGGATCGGTCAAAACACTTGCAGGTGGCACAACAGCCTACGGCCACGAAACAGAGGATTGCAACTAACTCCGGGACGTTATCGAGTCCCTGATCAAAGAGGGGCGTTTGCAAAAATACATCAACGGGTTTCGGGAAAGCGGAAACCGTGGAAGGCGCAGAAACAGAGACAAAGCCGCAGCCCCGGCAAAGTCCGAACCGGCGCCCCAAGGAGAAGCAAAGCCCCCAGAAGATCCCGGACCCTCCGCGCCACAACGATGAGACTAGGCAAGACCGGGAACGGGATACTCAAGACAGGGGCCACAAGAAGAACCGGCTAGTAAGCACAATCTCAGGGGGATTCGCAGGGAGCAGTCTGTCAAATAACTTGAGGAGGAAAGCACTTCGGACCGCAGTTCTGAGCGTGTCCGGTTCCTCCTCCTGGAAGCCCCATGCAGAGAACAAAGACGCGCCGCCCATCTCCTTCTCTGAAGAGGACTACGGCGATATTATCCGAGATCATGACGACCCCCTCGTCATTTCCGGGATAATCTCCAATGCCGAAGTTCGTCGTATCTTTGTAGATCAGGGGAGCTCGGCAGACATCATGTTCATGGACGCCTTCAAAAGGTTGGAATTTCCCCCTATCCGCGCTTACTCCATATGAGGCGAGTTAATAGGATTCTCCGGAGAAAAGGTAACCCCAGTGGGTTATTTTGAGACCTTCCTTACCTTGGGCGACGACGACATCTATAAAACGGTGAAGGTGAGGTTTCTAGTCGTAGATTGTCCCTCGGCCTACAACATCATCCTGGGCCGCACAACCCTAAACGGCATTGTCGCTGTGGTTTCTACCGCCCACCAGGCCATGAAGTTCCTCAACAGGAACAATGAAGTGGTCACGGTCAAGGGCGACCAGATTGCAGCCTGCAAATGCTACAACGAGAGCCTAAAGATCGGCAGGACCTCCAGAAAAACAAAGACACGAATATCCAGCACCACCCATGACTAAGTCAACATCTTGATGACGGAGTTGGACGTCCGCGAAGAGATCCGAGGTACAAGACCCCAGCCTGAAGGAGAACTGATCCCACTCCAGCTGGGCGACAAGCCCAACCAAGTCACCATGATAGGAGCAAACCTCGAGGAACAGGAAAAGATCCAGTTGACACAGCTCCTACAGAAAAACAAGGATCTTTTCGCTTGGACTTCCGCCGACATGCCTGGAATCGACCCCGCTTTCATCTACCATCGTTTATCTATTAAACGGGATGCAAAGCCGGTCTCCCAGAAGAAGAGGAAAGTTGGCCCCGAGAGACAACAGGCCATCGAGGAGCAAGTCAGGGAGTTATTAAACGTCGGATTCATAAGAGAAGTCTCGTACACCACTTGGCTCTCGAACGTAGTCCTGGTTAAAAAGGCAAACGGGAAATGGAGGATGTGCGTGGACTATACCGACCTAAACAAGGCGTGTCCCAAAGATCCATATCCCCTCCCAAACGTTGACAAGCTGGTCGACAGCTCCTCCGGATTCCGGACACTATCCTTCATGGACGCTTACTCGGGGTACAATCAAATTCCAATGTACCCCGGAGACCAGGACAAAACGGCCTTCATTACCGAAAGGGCAAGCTACTGCTACAAGGTAATGACGTTCGGGCTAAAGAACGTCGGGGCCACATACCAAAGGATGATGAATAGAGTCTTCGAAAAACAGATGGGAAAAATGCTAGAGGTCTATATCGATGATATGATAGTTAAAACCCCGTCGACCGGCTCACACACCTCGGACCTGGAAGAAGTATTCGCGCAGCTGAGAAGGCACGACATGAGACTCAATCCAGGAAAGTGTGCGTTCGGGGTCCAAGCAGGGAAATTCTTGGGGTTCATGCTGACCCATCGCGGCATAGAGGCAAACCCCGACAAATGCAAGGCGGTGCTCGATATGCATAGCCCCCAAAACATCAAAGAGGTACAACAGCTGAATGGCCGGATCACAGCCCTCACGAGATTCCTAACCAAAGCCGCTCACAAATCCCTCCCCCTCTTCAAGTTATTGAAAAAGGGGACCGGATTCGAGTGGACGAAGGAATGCGAAGATACGTCCCTAAAAAACCTCCTGGCATCCCCTCCAGTCCTCACAAGGCCCGAACTAGGCGAGACCCTTTACGTGTACCTCTCCGTTAACGAAGAAGCGATCGGTTCGGCCGACCGACGGGAAACATCCGAAGGCCAAAAGCCAGTTTATTTCGTGAGCAAAGCACTGCAAGGCCCCGAACTCAGATACCAAAAGATTGAGAAGGTCGCCTTTGCACTTATCATCACGGCCAGAAGATTAAGGCAGTATTTCCAATGCCACCCCATTGTGGTAAGGACGGATCAACTAATTCGACAAATACTGCACAAACCGGACTTAGCAGGAAGGATGATCGCCTGGTCTGTCGAACTTTCTGAATTCGGGATAACCTATGAGCCCAGAATAACAATCAAGGCGCAAGCCCTCTCAGACTTCTTGGCCGAACTCACCTCAGACCCCGGTTATACAGAGGAAATACCCTGGACCATATTCGTGGATGGGTCTTCTAACCCAAAAGGATGCGGCGCCGGGGTAATCTTGGAAAACTCCGAAGGGGTGACTATCGAGAACTCACTAAGGTTTGAGTTTCCCACCTCGAACAATCAAGCAGAGTACGAGGCATGCATCGCAGGACTGGCAATGGCCAGAGACTTGGGGGCCACAAAGGTTAAACTATGCAGCGACTCCCAACTCGTGACCTCCCAGATCCAAGGCGAATACCAGGCTAAAGAGCCCCTCCTACAGAAGTACCTGGCAAAAGTGCAAGAGCTCCTCCCAAGCTTCCAGCTAGTCAAAGTGGAGCACATCCCCCGGGAACAAAACTCCCGGGCCGATCTCTTATCCAAGTTGGCAAGCACCAAAAGTCCAGGTAACAACCGATCAGTGATCCAGGCAACCCTCTCCCACCCCGCAGTTTCCGACGTAACTGTCCTCCAGGTTAATGAACAAGAACGTACCTGGATCACTCCACTGATGGAATACTTGCAGTCCGGTAGCCTCCCCGAGGACCCTAAGGAGGCAGCCAAATTGAAGAAAGCCGCGGTCAGATACACCATCTTCGGTGGGCAGTTGTACCGGCGTGGGTTCTCTTCACCCCTCCTGAAGTGCCTAACGCCTGAAGAAGCCGGGTATGTCCTGGCTGAAGTCCACGAAGGAAGTTGCGGGCACCATTTAGGAGGCAAGGCCCTGACATTGAAGGCACTCGAGCAGGCTACTGCGGCCCACAATGGAAGCAGACTCCCTTGCATATGTTCAAATGTGCGATAAGTGCCAACGACACTCTGACCACTACCACACCCCGCCAGAGGAATTGTCCACGACATCCATCCCTTGGCCTTTCTACCAGTGGGGCATGGATATCTTGGGACCTTTTCCTCAAGCGCCCGGGCAATTGAAGTTTTTGGTTATCGCTGGAGATTATTTCACTAAGTGGATAGAAGCGAGCCCCGACCACCATCACTCCTCGCTCTAATTCGAGAAATTCACTTGGCGCCACCTCATTACCAGATTTGGAGTCCCGGAATCCATCGTTATGGACAACGGGACGCAATTTAAAGACAAAGGTTTTAAGGAACTACTTCGCGGACTGAAAATTAAACATCACTGCAGCACCGTAGAAAACCCTCGAACAAATGGGCAAGCTGAAGCGGCCAAATCGGGTTATAGTTGGGGATTAAAGAAAAGGCTGGACAAGGCCAAAGGGAACTGGACCGAGCAGTTAGATCACGTCCTTTGGGCCTACCGAACCACCCCTCATTCTACAATCGGTGAGACCCCGTTCAAACTAACCTACGGGTGCGAAGCAATGATCCCGTAGAGATAGGAGAACCGAGCCGGCGGCGTCTCTAACATTTCTCACCAGACACCAACCCTGGGCTAATAAGAGAAGACTTAGACCTGTTGGAAGAAAGAAGGTGCATCGCGCATATACGCGATGTCGCAACCAAGCAAAGAACGGTAGCCCGGTACAACCTGAAGGTCATCCCTAGAAGGTTCCAGCCAGGCGATCTGGTGCTTCGCAGGGCCGACATCGGCGGAAGGAATGCCTCCCAAGGGAAATTAGCCCCTAACTGGGAAGGACCCTACCGCGTCGTAGTCAGTACCAGGAAGGGGGCTTATACTCTGGAAACGTTAACAGGCAAGCCCGTGAAGAATTTTTGGAACGCAGACAAACTTAGAAAGTACTACAGCTAAGCGCCTTTCAAGGCCTAGTCTCCTAGTCTACTTCATGTTTGATCTGCCCCAATTATATTGTACACTTTTTCAATCTTTAAATTTAAGCAAGCATCTCAATTATCAAGAACTCAGTTACCATGGTACCAACCGTAGTGTCTTGTGCTAGGTAGGGAGTGCAGTAGAGAAATCCCAATAGGGGGAAAACTCTCGCACCAATCCACCCGCACAAAAGACCCCGGCAAGGACCAGTCCGAAACCACAAGTCACGCGGCCTCCTAAAATACCTAAAACAACTGGTAATGGACCCTGGACAAGGTTTCTTTCCTTGGGCACGGACTCCAAATCCCAGACAGCTACTGCCTTCGAATTCCAAGCCAAGGTTAAGGTTCCTTACCTTGGGCACGAATTCCTAAAAGGCAAGCTACTGCGGATATCAGATCCTCTGCCAAGGCTTTTGAGCATTCTCATCGCGTAAAATCCTAAGAGAAATCCTAAAACGCTCGGCAAAAATAGGGCGTTGGACTCAGACCACAGGTCTCGTCAAAATTCCGCAATACACGAGAAGGGCATTGGACCCCAAAAATAAGATCGGAAAAATAACAAAGTCATTACAATGTTTTGAAAAAATGGAACAATGTTTGCCCAACCATATTAAAGAACCCCGTGCAGGGGGCAAAAAAAAATGCGAATCACTCTGCAGAAGGCCCGGAACCACCAACCTCGACAGAAGAATCCACCGTACCAGGATCCACAGCAGCAAGGAGGGGAACGACGAGTTGGCCGTTTTGGACTACCTTCCCGGAATCCAAAGAATCAAGAACCAGGTCAACCTCGGGATTGAAGAGCTGAACTTGCTTGATGGCATTCCGGAATTGCTGCTCTTTGATGTCAGTACAAATAGTAAGGAGAGTCCCGACATCGTCTTTCAGTGCGGTAACCTGCCCTCCGAGACGCCCGTTCTCAGCACGAAGGCCCTCATTCTCAGCTCTTAGCTTGGCCATGCCCCTTCTGGCGTCCGCCAAACTGGCCTCCCTCTCCTTCACTACATTCCTTAGGGTGGCTACTTCGTTCCCCAGCTCCCGGTTCAGGACCTCAACATCCTCCTTGGACTTTGCGGCCTCTTCCTTGGCCCGTACAACTTCCTCCTTCTCCAAAAGAGGCTGGGTTTTACCCCGCTCCACAGCAGCAACTCTTCGCTCGTAGTCCTCAATTGTATACTCCAAATGCCGAGCCTCCATGGCAAGGCGAAGCCCGAGAACTTGGAAACTACAGAGAGTATTTGGAGCACTACGCTGGTTCAGCTTCGCCTCTACTTCCTCGTCTAGAAGGAAATCATCAACCGGCGGGGATCCAGATTCTCGAAGTACAGGTTGATTGCCCCCCCACCACTCGGGTCGGCGCCTTCTTCAACCCAGGACCTCTTACTCCGGTCACTCAGTCCTTCCTCGCCAGTCGCCTTCCTCTTTCGCCCCGTAGGAGGGGGGGAACCCTCCACATGGACCGACTCCTCCTCCGTGGCAGGCACCTCGACTTGACGAGGCAATGGAACCGAAACCACCTCCGCGGCAGGATCCGAAGGCCCCGATTCATTCCTGGCCCTCAGAGCTTCTAGAATCGCGGGAGCATTCCCCTCCTCGGACATCTCAGCCAAGCTCTCTGGAAAGCAAACACAAACAATCAGGTCCACATAAAGAGGAAGAAGAAAAGAAAATAAAGCAAGGAAAGTAAAGCATGAACAAAGGCCTCTGCTACCTAGCACGACCCAAAGTTCCGCATCGTCCACGGCATCCAGTATATCTTTGGGCCGGATCTTGTCGACCTCGGCAACCCACGTCTCGAAGAAATTGACACATTCGAGCTCCTCGTCATCCAGGTGACAAACCTCCCTCTCAAACGACTGAGTGGGGATGCTCCATGCCGCCGGATTCCAGTATAGGTGAATGTTGGCTCCTCGCCACTCCCCAACCGAGAAGGGCCGAGTGCCGCCGGCCGCCATTAACTTGAAGAACTTCTCCTTGAAATCCTTATAGCTCTCTAGGTAGGGAAGAAACACCGTCCTACCTTGCCGGGAACGCACGGACAACCAAGACTGTTGACGAGCACGAACACCGTGGACGGAATACCTGGTGTGGAAATAGAAAAATGCCCTATCGAGCATCGCAACCCCAGCTAAGGCATATCTTTTCAAAAGCCAGGATGTTCGCCCAGCCATTGGGGTGAATCTGACTGGGTGCAACGTGAAGGGTCCGGAATACGGCAACATGAAAATCACTGAAAGAGAGCCGAAGCCCAAACCGTGTGAAGAAGTCCTCGTAGAGGAACATGAAGTGCTCCCCGCCTCACGGGTCGAACACACGCGCTCTCTTCTCGGGGACGGGATCGGAACTCACCATCCAGGAGACCTCTGCGGTAAGCTCCAAGTAATCTTTCAATTTGTCCATTCGGACCGGTCTCATAGCGTGAGACCTGTCACAAAGCATCGTCCGCAACCCGGGTGTAAGGTAATCCCGGCCCCGGCGAACACGCATTAACTCATCAACGGCTTCCCGACCCCCGGCTCACGAGCCGGGATCGGGTTGGGCTCCTCGATTCTCAACACCCTCCTCCTAGCCATTCAAATTCCCTGGAAGACACACGGAGGCTCGGGGTCAAAACCAGATCCAAGTTCGAGAGATCCAAAGGTTCGGCCTCCGCACCCGCCAAGGCAAAAAGCCTCGAAGGACACCTCCGCTGCACACGGTGTGACGGAGGAGGTGCTCCAAGAGGGGCAAACACCATTAACGGAAGGGGGAAAACACACTTCCCCCAACCCCCCCACCTTCTTCTCAAAACAGCAAGAAAAACCAAATGAACAAGAAGCAAAGGAAGAAATCAGTTTTTACCGTAAAAAAAAAAGAAGCAAGAGGTCACTCCTGTGAAGTCTGGCAAGATCGTCTCGCACAGCCACAACGACCGTCAGAAACCACCTACAAGTCTCAAAGTTTCTGATAAAAGTCGAACGAAACAAAGCCAAAAAGCTGACACCCTATTTATAGGGGTCACGGTTAGAGGGTAATTTCGTCCAGATACCTCACATTTGAAAAGGCACCCATTATAGCGCGCGGAGCACGACGCACGTCTTTTCAACCCGAGCACGCCACGTGGCCCACGTTGCCGTAATGGCAGCTCACGTTACGGTTACCCAGCATGTCAGAAGACACGCAACCGCAGGGTCAAAGAGCTCGGGAAACCCGCTCGCACCCCGGGACTATGTTGCCTCGGTAATAGCCCAAGATACAGAGACCCCAGAATCAAGTATCTAAACTTGGCACTTCGCCGGCCTCGACTAAGTACCAAGCTGGGGGCAACCTAACATATCGCGTGGCCAGGATGAGCGTTGGACTCACCCCGGTATAGTATAAATACCACAGCTCAAGCAAAGGAAAGCAGAAGGCACAAAATTCAAAGGAAAAGGAGCAATTTTATTAAATTTCTCATTCCATACATCATCTTACAACAAAAAGAAGGAAAAGAAAAGTATAGAGACATAGAACATATAATGAAAGAAACCCCGGAGGTGCGAACCGCCATTAACACCATTGGCATCCCAGACCATGTCGCATCCACATTTCCTCCAAGAGCTAGAACCAGCCTCTTCCTCCCGAAGCAGTATCTTGAAAAAGTGGATAGGTTTCGAAACCCGGAGCGGAACACTGCTTCCGAACCTCGGTACCCACCGCTTTTCTTCACTTCCTTCCTCGCCAAGCAGGAAGAGGTCGGGCCGCACCCTCCTTGATAGATGAGGCACAACTTTCTCATGAGAAGATCATTCCGCCGGAAACCTTAATCACCTCAAGCAGCTGTAAAGCCGAGGAGCAGCCCCAATAGTCCTCTGCATATCCAATGCTCTTAGAAGCGGTGGAAAGGAGAGCGACATTGGGCCCTACCCCTTCGGTTGCCTCCATCTAAAATGGCAAATACCTCAAGCTTTCCCAATGACGAGAAATATCAAAGAAGCAATCACAAGTCTGTTGGGAAAGTGAGACATCTGCCGCTAATACGCTGAGAAAGTGAGACATCTACTCAAGAAGCCTTCCACACGAAAACGACCAAGTTTCAGAAATTTGGGAAAGATCAAGAAGAAAACTCTGGAAAGAGGCAACACTCTCCAGTAACGCATAGGAGAAGAAAGAACCATTTCTCTAAGATAAGCCATCTCAAAACAAAGATGCAAAGAGGAATGCCATGATTGAACGCAAAAACCCTCTATTTATAGAGAAAACAGAATGCTTTGATTAGTTCTTTGCATTGAAGAACCTGTCAAACCATAAATCCGCATTCAATGCCCCTCATTCCCCATTGGTCGCAAGGGCAGCGGACGGTTGTAATCGCACCGAAGGCGACGCTCCCATTAAAGACTCGTTTATTCTCAAGGAGGTCAAAGCGGCGTTTCCCAAGGGATCCAACGATTCAAGATCAATGAAGAACGCTGCGGCAAGTCAAAAGACCCCGAGAACTACATCCAGGGGCAGGTGAAGAAAACCACGAGACTAAGGGGTGGCGACGTAGGTAAGGACCCACCTCGGTCTCCGAACCACATCCCAACCGCCGAGTCGTCTCATGTTCGGAGATCACGCCCCGCCAACGTGAAAGACCACGGCCCAGGCCTCAAAGCCGAGGATACCGCCCAGCTTCGAGTACGATGGTACCTTGACACTTGGGCCTCGTCCAAGCGCGCTGGGGCGAATCGTTGCACGGGCCGTGGTCGGGATCTTGTCTTGAAGGATCGACCCGGCACATGAACCACCAAACTAAGCCAACTGTGCCCCCACTTCGGCCTTGCGACCTTGGACCGTAGCAGTCACCTCCCCGTTCTCAGTAATGGGGACCACGACCGCCGCGAACGAGGATTGACCATTAAAGGAAGGACGGTCTCGACAGAGTCGAGACGGACTCAACGATCGTGGAACGCAGTCCTCAGAGTCGAGACGGACCTCAACGATCGTGGAATAGTCCCGACAATGTCGAGACGAACCTCAACGATCATGGGCTGAAATTCCTACCATGACACGATCCTAAGGTACCTCTGTCTGCGTGGAGTGCGTGAGGATTAATCATTTCTCAATATATCTGGCTAAGTTACCCCGAGAGGGATCGGAACCTTATTGATATTCCATTAGCCTAAAACGGTCTGTTCTGCCTGACTTGGCGTTGGAGTCCCATGCAGTCACCACCCCTGGCAGCCCGTGTTTCTTGGCTGCTTGTACTAGGAGTGAACAACCATATTCGTCTTTATTTCAATCCTTACGAACCTACTTCAAAAATAAGAAAAAAAATATATTTTTTTTATTTTTTCTTCTCTCTATTTTTTTTCTTCTTATTTTTTCTCTACATCCAAACAAAGCATACAGGGAGATCCTTGTACAAACTTTTTGTTACTCTAAAACTTAAGCAAAGGTTTGAGTAGAAACACAACAGATTAGTGAAAAGAGAACCATTTAATACTTTGTATGATATTGATAGACAAACGCGCCAAAACGATAATGAGTTGGGCCTACCTTTCAGAATTTCAGCCATCTCAATAATACCATGTCCAGTAACATTGAGGATATTTCTTTTTACTACTTATTTGCTCATTAAAAAAAGACAAACGCATGATGAATTCATTTCAATAGGAATCATAACTTTCATCCGCTCAACTGGACCCAACAATAATACTCGTTTGATAACACTTGATTTTTGTGAAATAATATTTTTGTTATAAAAGTTTTTTTTTAATTATAAATTATTTTGATAAATAAATTAATTTAAATACACACATAAAAAGATGAAAACTTATTATGTATTTGAATATTTTATTATTAATGAAACATAATAAAATAAGTGAAAATAAATAAAAAAAAAGATAAAGAATGTAATATAATTATTATTTTTTTACTTTAAAATTTTATTAATAAAATGAAACAAAATTTATTATTTTATGTATTTTTTTATTTCATCTCAATTTTAAAAGAATAAAAATTAAGTATTTAAAAAAAATAATTTTTCATATATATTTTTTTATATATTTTAAAATTCTAAAAAAAATTATTTTTTTTCTTTATTTTAATTTTATTATTTATCATCTATAATTCAAACATTAATATTATTTGTGTTTTATACCATATAAAAGGGCAAACATGTATATTACAATCATTTGAACCCATATTCACTGCACACGATCAATTCTTTATCTTAATGTTTTAAAAATTGAAGTAAAGATTGAATCAGTAAGATTTTTGAATTATAATTTAATTAATTCAATTAATCAAATTTATGGTTTAACTTGTAATTAAATAAAAAATGTTTAATAAAAAGAATGACGAATTCATAGGCTAATTAATTCAATTGACCGGTTGCTCTGGTTTTAAAATATTGCTCTGACTCCTCTTCGCCACCTGTGCTCAGATCCTTCGCACCACCGGTTCACCACCTGCACCCACAGCCAAACACCACCACCATCCCCAAAATTACCAAAACACCCACCCCTCTCACCCCGTATATAGATCCAAAACCAGCACGCCTTATCACATTTACCTTTCCCACGCACTCTCTCTCTCTGCACCATTTTCTCGCCTTTTTCATCACTCCCAAGAAGCTCAACAACAGTAGAAACCCCAAGGATCACGCAGAACGAGCTTCGAGCATCAGAATCAGAACAAGAAGAAGAAGAAGCTATTGGATTGTTGAGAAGGCAATGCCTTGCGCTTCCTTCACTTCTGGTTCTGTTATCAGCGGTGGTGGTGATGGTGACAAAAACGACGACGCTTCTTGTCTCCGCGATTTCAAGCTGAACGAGTCGACGTTCTTGGCTTCGCTCATGCCGAAGAAAGAGATTGGCGTCGATCGATTCCTCGAAGCTCACCCCCACTACGATGGCCGTGGTGCCCTCATCGCCGTCTTCGGTGACCTCCTACCCCGTTGACCTTCCCCTCTCACTAACCCGATTTTTGTTACTGTTTTTGATTCCTCTATTTTTTTTTTGGATGTTAATTGTTTAATGAGAAATGAAATCAAATGAAATGTTGTTTGTTAAGTGAAAAATAATCTCGAGTTAGCAAGAGTTCAATTTCTTTGTTTGAAAAGGTTTGTTTTGTTTCTCAAATGAACTTTTAAATTTGCGCGTTGAATTAGTTTATTTTGTGTTTGTAATAGTTTATGATAAAATCTTACTGAGAGAGCTTTTGAAAGAAAAGTTATTTTTTCATAAAATTTAATCAAATCCAAACGTGTACGTGTAAAGTGTACATGTGTTTAGATTAATTTATTTTGTATTTAAAACAGTATATAATTAAAATCTTTCAGAGAAAGCTTTTGAAAAAAAAAATTGTCCTCCAAAATAATAAAAAATTGTATAATTGTTTTGCACGAGTAAAATTAGTGAACTTACAGAAATTTATTGTGACTGCAAAAAAAAAAAAGTGGTGAAATTGTTGGAGTTCGTAGTTGTTAGAAAGTGATATAGTTTATCTCCAGTTTGTAGCGTATTGTTGGCTATTGATGCAAACACATGACATTAGTACAGAGAAGAGCAATGGAATTGAAAAGAGAGAAGAGAACCTATTGTATTGGCCTGGTAACTGGTTGAAAATGGATTGGTTGGGCTAATGAGTGTCTTTTTAGTGCTTTAAAGTTTTATTTCTCAAGAATATTAATGATTATCTTTTTGTGTTGTGTCAATATCTACATATCTGGGATTTGGTGCCTTTGAATCTTCATTTGGTTTTTTACTCAATTTTAGTGACGAAGATACATGCGTGCTGTGTACTACATCACAAGCTATGCAAGCATGTATTAAGTTTGCATTACTACACTTCTTTTCTTAGTCTCAGCCCTTTTTATTTATTTATTTATTTATTTTTTTGGGGAAGGGAGAGGAGAGGGTTCTTGTTCATTGATTGTTCTCCGTAGAGTCTTTCCATGAAATCTGTCTTGCTTCCACTTATTAATTATAAACTTTGCATATGTATACTTGTGTAAGATACTAAGATTAGTTTAGTTGCAGTCTTCACTCTGTTCAGTCACTGCCTCGCTACCCATCTAATTTGCTGCTACTAAGATGTTTTGTAGACTAATATCTATATTGCTTGTATTATTGTATGTGCTAGTGTTATGCTGTAATTGTATTTGTCAGTGGTTCATGTGGCAAATTTGTTCAATGGTTAGATCTGCATGTTTACAGATTCTGGTGTAGACCCGGCTGCTGCTGGATTGCAGGTTACCTCAGATGGGAAACCAAAAATTCTTGATGTCATTGATTGGTAAATAGAAACCTACATTATGTTGGATTTTTATCTGATAATTCTTTTGAGTGTGCACTGGTTTTCCAATAAATATATGATACTCTTTCTGTCTTCAGCACTGGGAGTGGAGATGTTGATATCTCAAAGGTGGTGAAGGCTGATGCTGATGGTTGTATTTACGGGGCATCAGGTTAGTGCTAGGGAATATTAAGTAGCCTGTAAATACAAATAATGATGGTCAGATGTTCTTCAACTATTGTAGGTATTGCATGCAACTCAGGAGGTATTTGTAAAAGAAAACTACATGCACAGCACAGCTTGCGATGACCTAGCCCCTTATTTAGGGGTGAAGTTAGACAGTGTTTTTTTTTCTTTGGAATAGGACAAAGAAACAAAATGTTATACACTTTAGTAAAATCATATTAAACTTAGCCAACAGTGAAAGAAAAATAATCAATAATTATATTTAACATACCAACCAATGGACCAAGAGATAAAGAAGAAAAACTTATAATTGTCCTTTAAGATAGTGGTGCCGGTGTTTTGACTTTGAGAATTTTGTTATCTCTGTGTTTGGCTCTGTTTTCATGGACATACCAACCAATGGTGCTTGGGATGCCAAAGTGAAAAAAATGTGGAGGCCAACTCATGTTCTAAAATAAACTACAAATTTATAATTTAAAGGATTTTTCTTTCATAAGAAAAATAATGTAAAGGATTTTTACAAGCATTTTGGAGGCTATAGCCTCTAGAGGCTCCGCCCTGGTGCTTATTATCAAACTAAATTCCTACTTGAATGGATCACTGAAGTGACTATTTGGAGGCTTTTCACACTTCTCATTTTAGAATGTGAAAAGGATGGCTGAAAATAAAGCAGTTACACTGAGTAGGGCAATCTGAAATCAAATAAAACCCCTGATTCATAGTTATCAGAAATGCGGCACATGGGAATACGCGGTACAGGTACGAGTACAAGATTTGTCACTTGCGATTATTTTACAAGGTTTTTTTTATGACGAATCCTGGAATCTGGTAAGTGGTATGGTGAATCCGGTATGCAATTCGTAGGGATGTTGAGCAAATCTGGTAACTATGCCCTGATTACATGTGCAGTGAATAAGTGATTTCAAGTACCTGAATGACTGACAAATTATGAATACTAGGACCTGATTGGTTTTTATTTTCTTTGACTGTTTTCAAAATTAATTCTGTAAAATAAGATTCAAAAACAGTTTTGAAGAACAAAAAATAAAGATCTTTTTGGATAATTTGTTCTCAAGATAGTCTGAAACAAACCTGTCTTTTAATTGCAAAACTGCCATCAATGTGGCAGTGTTCCATTTTTTTTATTGTTTACGGCATAATAAATTTAAAAACATCTTTAAACCGTTCTCGTTTTCTTGTTTTTAAAACACCTACCTTGTTCTATTGTTTTGAACAAGTAAGATCAGAAAACACTCATCCAAACAGTTTAATTTTTTTTTATTTTTAAATTAAAAAACTGTTCTTGAAAACAAAAACCAAACAGCCCTTAAGTTTTCCTCCTCCAACTAATCTGATGAAGCATTTCTTTCTTTTTTCCTTGTGTTTTCCCTCTGGATATTTTTTGTGTCTTAGCATGTGCATATCTCTTAACTTCCCTTGGTTGTTTCTTCCTTTTTTTTTTTCTTTTTTCCTTCTTATTAGACAAGTGAAATGAACCATTGAATTGTTAAGCTCTTGTCTGTGCTTAGATGTTCATGAAAAATGTTGTACAGGGGCATCTTTGGTTATCAATACGTCATGGAAAAATCCTTCTGGTGAATGGCATGTGGGTTATAAATTAGTTTATGAGCTCTTTACGGAAGATTTGACTTCTCGTTTGAAGGTAATGTTACAGTTTGGAAATATTTTAGTTACTCTTTAGGCCTCATACCTCTGGCTAATAGATCTAATTTCCCTTTTCTCCTCCTGAAATGTTCATTGGCAGAAAGAAAGAAAGAAAAAGTGGGACGAGAAAAACCAGGAGGAAGTTGCTAGGGCTTTAAAACAACTTGATGATTTTGATCAGGTTCATTGGAAAATTTGATTGATTCTTCTTACATATGCTAGAACGTTAGAACCTCAAATTACATATGATCTACTCATAACCCTTTAACATTTTGTTTAGTAGAGGCAAGCTGTTCATGTGTTTTTTTAAATTTTTGTTATTGCATTTTCTTAGTATTTGCCCTCGTGTACCATTGTATTTGCATGCATAAATTAGTACTGTTTTTTGGAAAAAGAAAAAGGAAATTCTACTCTTCTTTTCATATTTCTGCCTGCTACATTTTTTGTATTTTCTTAACGTTCTTTCTGGAAATACTCATCAGAAGTAGTGCCTCTTATGCTCTTATGGACAGAAGAGAGGGAAAAAAGGAATGAAAAGATTAAACGGAGCCTATGAATATAAATTAGCACTGTGGATGCACAATTATTTCCTTTTGGATACTCATGTACAAAGATGAATTCTGTACTTGATTGCTTGTTGATTTTTTTTTTTAAATTTAATTACCAGATCAAGTTGCAGATAATACTATTAATTGTATGAATAATTAAAATGCTTCTCTACTTATAATGTGGTTGCTTGCATTTTATTATATTATATCTTCTTATTCCATATAACTCAAAACGTGATGCATTTCTTAGCAACACATCAAGGTGGAGGATGCAAAACTTAAAAGGGAGCGTGAAGATCTCCAGAATAGGATTGACCTTCTGAGAAGGCAATCTGAGGTGGGTGCTAAGCATGTTAGATTACTTCGTTGCTTTTTGGCCTTTGGGTATTACTGCCTTTTCTGGGCCTTGAAATAGGAAATAAGTAATTTGTTTCATTTCCTATTTAGTTATTGGACACTCTTAAGTAGTGAAATGATGATATTGGAAGCACTTTATTTGCTCCATAAACATGAAATTCATGTTTCTTCTCTCTCTATCTCAGACTCAAACTAAATGAGACTTTTATACTTGTGTTTGTGCTCCCACCCAAAAGTTTGCCAATTGAATTTACTTAATTTGAAAAGGTAATGCTGTTTTATGTGTTAGAGCTACGATGATAAAGGGCCTGTCGTAGATGCTGTTGTCTGGCATGATGGAGAGGCCTGGAGGGTTGCTCTTGATACACAGAGTCTTGAGGATGATCCAGATAGTGGGAAGCTTGCTAACTTTGTGCCCTTAACTAATTATAGGTACATTTAGTTTCTGGTGTTAATATTTATTCTAAATGTTAAATCTCAGTTGATAGCTTTTGCGCAGAGATGTCTCATGAAATTGGCAGATACTCATGTTTTGGGCAACAGATTTCCTACTCCAAAGAACCTTTACTTTGTTTGTCACTGCATACATCCCCTGATATGAAAACTAAGATGTCCTATTTATTCATGGCTTCTGTTTTTTTGAGTTATTCCTACTTCAACAAAATGCCATTGTAAAGGGTGTATATATGGAGATGTATACCATATCTTACAAAGAAATAAAGGAAAATGTGAAATGAGTTGAATGGGATGGACACTTCATTGAGTTGTTCTTGTGTTTTCTGAATTTTTTTTTTCGTTTTGAAACAATTTGACACTAAGTGACTAACTTTAATGTTATGTACATCATATTGAACAGTTTATATTTTTTTTTTTGGGTACAATCATATTGAACAGGTTATATGATATTTTGGAAACAGCACACTGTATATGGTTTCTCTACTCTATGGTTTTTTAGATTTCTTATTGGATTATGTATAACTGAAAAAGAATCGAATAGATAACATTATTATTTTCCAGAAATGGAGCAACCTGACAATTAAGTAGGAAGAGCTGAAGAGCTCAGTGATTCCCCATCTTTATCTTAGTTGAGATGTTTCTGAATTAATTTAGTTTATTGCCATTGAAGAAATTTATGTGGTTTAGCTATTGAAGCAATTATCATTTTACTATTTTAGTTCTAGTATAGTATGTATTAAAATAAATTATTTCAATGCTAACCATGACGCCCTATTCTTTCAGGATTGAGAGGAAGTATGGTGTCTTCAGCAAATTAGATGCTTGTACATTTGTTGTTAATGTCTATAATGATGGGAATGTCTTAAGTATTGTAACAGACTGCTCTCCCCATGCGACCCATGTTGCTGGTATAGCTACTGCTTTCCACCCAAAGGTACTGGCATATAATTTTATCCCTATAGGTGCAATTCTTATCAAGAACAGGATAACCTTTTGATATATGATATTGTTGTTAGGAGCCCTTGCTGAATGGAGTTGCACCTGGCGCACAATTAATATCTTGTAAAATTGGGGATTCTCGCTTAGGTTCAATGGAAACTGGAACTGGTTTGATTCGGGCACTGATAGCTGCTGTGGAGGTGCTTCAAATAATTTTTTTCCTCTTTATATGATTATCCTGGATATTCTGACAAATGAAATGTGATTTGTTTTTGATATTTGTTGGCTTGACATAACTAAGTTTGTTTTAGGATTTTATAACGTCTGGCATAAATAGGACTTTAAGTGATGGCCATTTCACATTTCTTTTTCAGCATAAATGCGACCTTATCAACATGAGTTATGGCGAAGCAACATTACTACCAGACTATGGACGCTTTGTTGACCTTGTGAATGAAGTATTTTCTTTGACTATCTTTTTTCTTTGCCCAGTTTTGTCTTTTCTTTGCCATTTTCTATTCTCTAAGTTATAGATGTTTTGGTTGATTTACATCTAGGTGGTGAACAAGCATCGTCTGATATTTGTGAGCAGTGCTGGTAATAGTGGGCCAGGATTGAGCACTGTTGGTGCACCTGGTGGGTCAACTTCAAGTATCATAGGTGTTGGTGCATATGTTTCTCCTGCTATGGCTGCTGGTGCGCATTGTGTTGTTGAACCTCCATCTGAGGGGCTTGAATACACTTGGTATATTTGCTTCTCTGGAAACTTTCTAATGAGATGAATTCCTGTACCCTTCTATCTTTGATCTTGTTATACTGATTTTGCATCATTATCGTTGCATGATTGATGGAAATAACTTTGCAGGTCTAGCCGAGGACCAACAGCTGATGGAGACCTTGGTGTCTGTGTAAGTGCTCCTGGTGGTGCTGTTGCTCCTGTTCCTACATGGACTCTTCAACGGCGTATGCTCATGAATGGGACATCAATGGCATCACCATCAGCCTGTGGAGGAACTGCATTGCTCATAAGTGCAATGAAGGTTCTTGGATGTGGTTTAGTAGCTTATCTTATTTAGTTGGTGCTACTTTGCACATATATTTATAGTTTTCTGATGTGTATGATCTGCATGCAGGCTGAAGGAATTCCTGTGAGTCCATATAGTGTGAGGAAGGCCCTTGAGAATACTGCAGTTCCCATAGGTGATTTACCGGAGGATAAATTAACCACTGGACAAGGGCTTATGCAAGTTGACAAGTTAGATAATTTTCCCCGTCTTTACTTTCATGGAAATTTTAGTAAATGGTAATTTTGTAAGATTTGTATTGACTTAAATCGTATGCTCAATGACAGGGCTTATGAATATATACGGAAATGTCAAAATATTCCATGTGTTTGGTATCAAATAAACATCCAGCAATCTGGAAAAACATGTGAGTTTACATTGTACCATGGACATTTCACCTTCCCCTTTTCTATAACAAAAGGAAGGAACGAGATTATCTTTTGGATTTCCCTTATATGCGTAACTGTAGAAAGTGTAATATGTTATGTACTATAGATAATTAAATTACTTGGGGGAAAATTGGTTGCCAGACATTCTGTTATATATGTGAAGGTTTTTATCTAATAAGAATGTGAATTTGTCTGTAGCTAGTGGGAAATGTACCTTGTCTTTGCCAAGAATTGAGTCTTGACTTCCTTGCTTCAGTCTAGAATTGGTAATAAAGTTACATTGGTATGAAAAACTCTAACAACCTATCTGGCATGATTAAGAAAGAAAATTCAAATGATTAGAATAATGATGGCCTTATAAAACTGTTATATGTTTAAACAAGCATGTTTATAAAATGTTGCATGGCTAAAAAATTACTAGCACTGACTTCTGAGCAGGTCAAGATTTCTTTCATCTTTGAATAATTGCTGCATTGCCCATGTATAAGTAATGTGATTAAACTAAGAGCATGTATTTGAAACTGGCAAAATTATATCCTTTTGTATGATTGCTAATGGCAGATCCTTCATCACGGGGCATCTACCTTAGGGAGGCTAGTGCTTGCCAACAATCTACTGAGGTGAGATCATTAATAAATTTGGTGTGCATTGATGATCACAATATTTTTGAGTCAGGTCTTTGGAAAAACTTGTGAAATGAATTAAATGTGGGAAAATCAATTTCTGATTACTTATATTTGGATCCAATTATACTAGTTCACCTTGCTTGCTAAGATGACCATGAAAGAACAAAATTAGTGTTTCTTGAAATTCTGTTTGGCAAAAAATTGGTGGGGAGTTTTATAATGAAATTTGATAACTCCCTTTGCTTACTGTAGTAACAAGTATCATAAATTTAGTATGTATTGGTTGTGCTTTAGTACCATACCGTGTTTACTTATGTTGAAATATTAGAGAGAGAGAATAAGAGTTTTGAAGAGGTATATAAAGAGGGAAATAGACAGAAAATGTTGAGGGCTGTAGGATTAAACATGCATGGACTCTAGCCCACATCTGTATTTATTTTAGACGGAAGAGTATACTTAAGTATTATTGTTACATTGTTACATCAGAATTATAATTAACAACAATCTGTCAATTAGAATTAATCACCCAATTAATTTGGTTGACTTATTGTGGGATACATTATGACCATTGTATTAAATTCACCTTTCTTATTTTGTAAGTGCCTTCCCTGGTTGCTTCTGTTTTACCAAAATTATGCATATTCTAATCTTTTTATCAGTTACCAGTAAATATTAGTGAGTCCTTTGTGATTTCAATTGGTAATTTTTTCTAACTTGTGTTTGTACTTATTGACAGTGGACAGTGAAAGTTGATCCAAAATTTCATGAAGATGCCAGCAACTTTAAAGACTTGGTTCCATTTGAGGAGTGCATTGAGTTACATTCCACTGAGAAGACAGTTGTGAAGGCCCCTGACTATCTACTGCTCACTCATAATGGTCGTACCTTCAAGTTAGTCTGCTTTTCTTCACCATTATCTTTTCGTTCTTAGGATATATTGCCATAAGTTTCACCCTGTGATAAAGTGAAATTTCTACATACTTGATTATTGTTACTTTAGTATTCATTTTAAAGCAGTTATTTTGACGCATTAATAAATATTCATGATGGCATACTTACCACGTGCATGGCTTGTGTGGGGAGTGGAAATGGTTGTCTTCCTGGGTAATGCTAATCCTTCCTGCTTGAGTCAAACAATTTCATTGCTGATATTGGGGAAATTTGTGAAGTAATCTTGTTTTGTGTTATAATAATTTGTATTTTTATTCTTGAACTATTATTAGGTCACATAAACTATTTTGTTCCCAGTGGTAGAAGCTAGGCAGGGATAGACAGTTTTCTTGGGAGAGAAAAAAATGCCCATGTGATATGTACAAGTTCGTATATAAGCACTTGTATTTGCAAAGTTGGAAAAAATGGTTAACCATGTTCAATGAATAGCTAATAGTTAACCAAACATAAACTGAATTAACCACAAATTTTGACTTTGGATAATTTCTCCCGTAAGTGGAAAGTTGTTCACTGGGACTTCCTAAATTGGCATTCTCCCTAGTTGTTTTTGGTATCACTTTACGATCTAGATGGTTGCTATATACATCAGAATTCCTCATTGGAAAGCGGGAAATCTCTTAAGATGATTGTGATATGGCCTGTTGCACAAGCAATATTAGATCTAAACTTTTCATGGTGAAATTTTTCTCTTCTAATAAATAATTTTGAAGTAGACACATTGCAATCTAATATATCTAAATTCTAAGTAACTGTTTCTGATGCCTTACTTAGATGAGAGTTGGTTTTTGTTTGTTCCATTTTTATCAAAAATGTTTTTTGTTTGATCCATGTCTTCAAATGGAATATAATTTTATAGATGTTGGGTTATCTGTTGACAAAACATCAGGCAGGTCAATAATATGTTTAGCCTACATTTTTGCATCCTCGGAATTCATTTACTGAACTTCAGCACCTAGTGTGCTAGCAATTTTGTACTATATTGCAAAAAGTTAAGTTACAGAGATGATGGTGCTTGCATATGCACTAGTTAGTATTGCATGCTTTCCCAGAGGTGATAATTCTATTTTAGTATCTTGGACTTTTGAAATTGTCTTCTTACTATCTCCATTCTTCAATGACCGTCATCCTGTAACTGTTATGCTGAAATGTAGTTTTTCCATCAATAGTTTATGTTTCTTTTGTTCTCTATTCTTTTTATTTCAACTGAGTTTCTGTTGATGATGCTAATTTGTAGTTTTGTTTTATAATGACTTACAAGTTGTTTTCTTCCACTTTCAGTGTAGTTGTGGATACTTCCAATCTATGTGATGGTCTTCATTATTATGAGGTCTATGGTATTGACTGCAAAGCACCATGGCGTGGTCCTCTTTTCAGAATTCCAGTTACCATAACCAAGCCCAAGGCTGTAACTAATCAGCCTCCACAAGTTTCATTTTCAAAAATGTTATTCAAGCCAGGTGTGCATTAGTCAATTAAGTTAATCTCTTTGCTTCTCTCTGCTGGTGCCCTACTAAGGTTTTAATCTGGGATCTACATATAATGCATTACAACCAAAAAGCTATTACCCAGTTTCCTTTTCTTTTCCTTAATACATCTAATGTTGTTGGAAATTGCAGTATCTTAATTTTTTTATCGCATTGCAGTCACAATTCTTGCCTAGTTTCTGATATTTAATCCTAAAAGCAATGCTTATGGTGAGAGAGAGAGAGAGAGAGAGAGAGAATTATGATGAGGATGTAGCACAAGTATAGTACAAGTGTCATACACAAAAGCCCAGTCCTTATACTAATCCTAACCCAAATAGACAAGTGCATATACTACACATAGATCTAACACTTTCGATTGTTTGCTTTATATTTTATTGCTTCATTAGGCCATATAGAAAGGAGATATATAGAAGTGCCACATGGTGCATCTTGGGTTGAAGCAACAATGAAAACATCAGGTTTTGATACAGCTCGAAGATTTTTTGTGGATGCTGTTCAGGTACAACATGCAGCTTGAAATTTTGTCAGATTATGGGTGGTCTTTTTTTTGACATGTTTTCTTTGTCCAGATCTGCCCATTGAAAAGACCTCTGAAATGGGAGAATGTGGTAACTTTTTCTTCTCCTGCTGCCAAAAGCTTTGCCTTTAGGGTAGTAAGTGGTCAGACATTGGAACTAGTCATTTCTCAGTTTTGGTCAAGTGGCATAGGGAGTCATGAGACTGCCAGTGTTGATTTTGAGGTAACAGAATTCTTATTTGTAAGATGAATTTATTTTCCCCTCCCAGATATTTGGATAGATTTTGCTGTTTCTTTTAATAAACTGAAAAATCTGCTAGTTTTGAATCGCCCAAGGCACATTATGATTGTTCCTATTTCTTTCAATAGTTGATCTTGATGATGTTTACTTTATATTGCTTTGGGTTGCTTGTGTTGTGTGATAATGGTTGATAATTTTCCATTTTTCATCTATATATCACTTCAGGGAACTTAAATAACCAATGTTGAAAAGATTGAACAGTGAAGGCTGTAGCTATATTTCACAAAGGAATAAACACATTATTTTGTCCTTCATTATGGTCCAGCAGTTTTTATAGTTGTCCTTTCATATGAGTGCACCCTCTGAAAAGAAAGCATATTTGGATTTTCTTCTGTGAATTTTTTTTTGGGCATATATTACCTCTGTCAAGAAAAGAACTAAAAAAGCGGGATGTGATGTGTTATATCATTCTTCATTGAAGATACAATCTTGCTGATTATATAAATTTCCAGGTTGTGTTTCGTGGTATAAAAGTAAATCAGGAAGAAGTTATACTTGATGGTAGTGAAGCACCAGTCAGAATTGATGCTGAAACACTACTGGCATCTGAGAAACTTGCACCTGTGGCAATTCTAAACAAGGTTAAATTTTTAAAACTTGCTTCTTTTTTCTTTTTGTGCTATTCCATTATGCTGGTGATGTGGGATACCTTAACCTGTTCTCCTAATGTATATTAAACTTGCAGATTAGGGTCCCATATCGACCAGTAGATTCTAAGATTAGTGCACTTTCAACAGATCGTGACAAACTTCCCTCTGGAAAGCAGATACTGGCACTGACATTGACGTGAGTTATAAATTCCATTATCTTTGTCATTTGTCTGTGGATCATTTAGATGGCCTTTTTCAGTATTCTGATTTTGCAGCTACAAGGTCAAATTGGAAGATGGAGCTGAAGTAAAACCTCAAATACCGTTGCTAAATGACCGGATATATGACACTAAATTTGAGTCTCAATTTTATATGATTTCTGACTCAAATAAGGTATTTTAATAATTAATTTCCTTTTTCCTCTTAAAGAAGAGTGGAATAATTTCTATTTTAGATTCTTTTTCTCAGTCATATATATGAATAGTAAATTGCATGTAATTTGTGCTCATATTTACACATGCTGATTTTATATGGCTTATTATGCCAAATTACCATTTGACTAATTGTAATTACCCTGGTGGCCAGTGACTACAAGTAGTGGGGTATATAACCTATTGGGTGTTAGTGTGTTAATCACTAATAGATATGACTCCGTTGAATTTGTTGAATGTTCTTCTGTTTCATATATTGGCACTGTTTCTTCGGTGGATTCCAACATCTTTTTTATTTTGGTAACTCTTTATTTGCTTCATATATTTATCTCTCTTTTGCTTTTTCACTGTTCTGATTATAGCGCATATATTCAAGTGGAGATGTTTATCCAAGCTCTTCAAAGCTTCCCAAGGGAGAATATAATTTACAGCTATATTTGAGGTACATGACTTTTTTTTAGCGTATATCGTGGATGAGTGCACATACTTGTTTGTTCCCAGTGGAGCGTGCTGTTGACTTGATGACAGTTATTATGCATTTGTATATTTCGAAATATATTTTGAATTGACAGGTAGTGATTGAATGCTAGTAGTGACCTAGTATTGTTTAAAGGACTTGGAAGCTTGATTTAGTTATCAACACTTGCAATAAGAAAGCTAGCATTCATATTACAAGTGGAATGTTTCTAGGTTCATAAAAGATTTATGCTTAAAGGTGCATTCAACTTAGTCCTCTACATTCATGATAATTTATTGTTTCAGGCATGACAATGTGCAGATTTTGGAAAAGATGAGGCATTTGGTGTTATTCGTTGAGCGAACTTTGGAAGAGAAGGTAGTTTATCATATAAATTTTATGTTTTTCACAAGTGGTCAATTGCTGCTGAAGTCTAGAAGAGCTTTTCTACTATGATTCAAGGTTTCTGAATTAGCATTATATGAGTATATGACTCTTGATAAAGTTGGGGTCACCATAAGTCATATCAAGAGGAGAGTTTATTGAAAATGCAATTTTACTAGCATATTACAATTAGGTGATGTCAGCCACATGAATCTAACAATGCCATTGGGTTAGACATGCCACAGAATTTTTAAGTATTGTAATTCTCCCACTAATTCATTCTTCTTGTATTTGAAAATAATTTGTAATTTTGAGTTAGACATGCCTCCATCCAGTAGTGCTTCAGCTGTCTAGCAACGCCTGTAGAGGGTAGAATATGCATTAGTAAAATATAGATTATATGCATTCCTTGTATTCATTTATTTATTTGTGTGTGTCTTTGTTTCTAGGATGTCATTCGGTTAGGTTTTTTCTCTCAACCCGATGGCCCACTGATGGGAAATGGTTCCTTTAAGTCCTCATTGTTAGTTCCAGGGTATGTGAGTTGGTTTCTAGTCCCTAACTACTTAAGTTTTAAATGTCTTCTTGTGTGGTGGTGTTGACTTTTGCTTATTGGTAGTATAAAAGAAGGATTTTATCTGGGTCCACCACCTAAAGATAAGCTTCCCAAGGTATATTGTTCTCTTTTGTTAACCTTTTAGATATTTTCACTGATAGTATGTAATGACATTTGTAATATTTCTGCAGAATTCTCCACAAGGATCTGTATTGGTAGGGGCAATATCATATGGGAAACTATCATTTGCTGATCAGGGGGAGAATAAAAATCCAGAAAAGCACCCTGCATCATTTCGGGTTTCTTATGTAGTTCCCCCAAATAAGGTTACTCTTTGCCTTATAAAGTTCCTTAATATCTCTCTCTGCGCTCTATAATTGCACATCACATGCTCATAAGTCTGTTTTGAACAAACACCAAACTGTGCTGTAGTTGAATCTACTATCATATAATGTATGATCTAAGTTAATGTCTAATTATGTTTATCTTCTGTTGAAAGATTGATGAGGACAAGGGAAAAGGTTCTTCCTTATCTTCCAAGAAGACTGTTTCTGAACGTTTAAAAGAAGAGGTATGTGAGTCATATTTCATAAAAAGAGTTCCCTTTTGTTTTTTTATCCTAGTGTCTATTTCACTTATGGCTGAATATGTGCTCTTTTGCATCTATTGTTTTGCTTAAAACAATTGCATTGTTATCCATCTTTTGAAATGTTGTATTCTTCAAAATTTGCATTACATGAAATCTTGTTAAATTGGCCGAATAAATTCAACAAGGACGACTCAAGGTTAATTATGTACAGACTACGTTGCATTGGTATGGGTATGGTACCGGTACTGGTACCTAGTACGAATATGGGTACGGGATACGATCTTTTTTTAAAAAAAATTAGGTTATGGGTACGATATATATATATATAAAAGGAGGGATCACTTTACACCAATGTAAAACTTTTTTTTCTTACACCCACTTTTAACCATTCATCTTAGGTTCATCAAATGGTGCAAATCATAATCATCTCACTAAACAGGCCTCTTGACCTTTTTCTAACTGTTTTCAATTTCTCTCTCGCTGACGCTCCACCCCACCCCATCCTCTCTTCTCTTTGCATCCATGTGACCTTCATCACTAAAACCTCTTTTTGGACCTGAATGCTGGAGCGGGACCATCACCAAAGCTAGGTCGGCAAGGCAAGGGATGGAGAGTTTGCCACCACGTCAATGCCGGTTGCCGGAGAGTTTACCCCTGCGTCAATGCCTTCGCCGGAGCCTGCAACCGCCAGAAAGAAGAGCTGCTGCCACTTGCTGAGTTGTGTCGAGAAAGAGGGAAAAATGGAAAAGCTGAAGAACAGAACAGCCACCATGTCAACACCGGTCGCCGGAGAGTCTGCCGCCATGTCAATGCCTTCGCCGGAGCCTGCAATTGCTAGAGAGAAGAGCTGCCACCTCTCTTGGCTAAGTTGCGTCCAGAACAGAGCAGAGATGGGGCTGAGTTCGAATGGGGGAAAGAAATGCAAATGGGTAGTTTTAGGGCTGTGAAACACTGCTTTTGGAGCAAAAAATGGTTGAGCCGTACCTGAGCCATACCAAGCCTTATCGGACCCAAAGATAAAATTTAAAAAAAAAATATTTGGTACATACCCTGCCGTACCCAAGGCGTACCCATACTTGGTATGTACCAGGTATGTGTACGTGTGGCTATTGTGCGTACCCATGCTTCAGAGTGTACAGATGAAATTTTGCTAGTACACCTTATACTGAATTTATTTTATCAATGAAGTTAACTATCTTTCTGGATTTAAATGAATGGCATTATATAGAACATTTTCTATATGTTGATTCTGTTGTTGAAAACCTGAATTCTAGAATCTTCCATTATCTTGAATATAAAATTATAAATTGGTTAATAATTTTATTATAGAAGGACAAATCTTGGCTGTATTGACTGGATGATGTGGGCGTGTGTTTATGTTTTCTAACAGTTAAGCTGAGCATACATGTATAATATATGAATTATGAAACAAACTATTGTAAATATTTTGTGTACTTGAGTAGGGTCCTATTCCATCTCTTCATATATACAATCTCTTTAGTCAACATTCCCTTACGTTTCTTGGTTATCATAATGTAGATTCTATTTTATAGATTTCAGATTGTTTATCTTCTGTAGCTTTAATTTTTCCTTCACTTGTCCATCAGGTAAGAGATGCAAAAATAAAAGTTCTAGGAAGCCTAAAACAAGAAACTGACGAAGAGCGCTTGGAGTGGAAAGAGCTATCTACCTTGCTTAAAGTTAGTAAAGAAAATTTAATCTGAACTTGTAGATTTTTTGGTTGCCTTTGCCTTCATTTATTTCTTTAATCTCTTAGACTCTTAAGTTATTTCTTTTCTTTTGCAAGATTATTGATTTTTTTTCTTTTTAATGTTTTTCAAAATTGTATTTGGCTGTCTATTTTCTGATAAAGGTATTGAGTTATCTATCATGTGTAATTGTGTATTATAGATTAAATAATACATAAAATGCTATGTTTCCTTGCAGTCGGAATATCCAAAGTACACTTCATTGCTTGGAAAGATTTTGGAAGGTTTAGTTTCTAGGAGTAATATCAAAGATAGAATCCATCGTGATGAAGAGGTACATTTTGTTGGAAGTAAATGTTTAATATGAATTCCTCCCCCCCCCCCCCCCCCCTCCCTTCTCCCCTCTTCTCTCTCTGATTTTCCTTACTGGTTCTCTGGAGTTTTTGGGTTTCATTATTTTATTGGATTGCCAATTTTTTTTTAAAAAAATTATCAATAAGTTGAAAATCTACTGGTCAATAGTTTCCTATTTTTTTTATATAATCTCATCCTATGGAATATTAGAAGAGTGAAAACTAGTTTATAATTAATTTGGGAGCATAATCTACATGATGTGAACTTTTGATCCAACTATGGTTTTCATGAGAAGTTTGTACTGGTGTGTGTATATAACTATGGATATCATGATTACATTTTGCAGGTAATTGATGCGGCAAATGAGGTGATTGACAGTATTGACAGGGAAGAGTTAGCAAAATTTTTTGCACTAAAAAACGATCCAGAAGATGAGGAGGCAGAGGTGCTCAATCTTCTCCCAAGTACTTAATAGTTATTCCCATCACCCACACCCAGTTCTGAAATGGTTACTAAAGAAAAAGAAGATATGGAGAAATTGTATATGTTACTAAACACATGTAATCTGTTATTTATACAGGAAGTACAATAAATTAAAGGAGCAATTACAGGCCTAAATGAGCAAATTACATCCTATCACTAAGAGACTAATCGCAGCTGATGTCTTAAAGACAGTTGACCTACAGCTACATATTTAGCATGTCCTGAAACTAACAATTAATATGTGCTAAATCTAACAGTTACATTAAGTCCTATTCGTGCAAAATGCAAGATTGATGAAAACAAATATTGGTTTTTTTTTATGAAACTATAAGCATGAATACATCTAGCATAGTCGTATTGTCTGTATCTGTTTACTATTTGGAGATTTTTAATGAGGTCCCTATATTTTAAAAGTTTGTAATTGGGTCCCTATTGATAAAATTCTGTTAATGGTAAGCTGAATTTAAGGACCCATTTAAAAATTTGTGAAACTGTAGGGACCCAATTACAAACTTTTTGGATTCCTATAGTTTCAAAATTTTCTAATTGACTCCCTGAATCCAGCCTACTGTTAGAAATTTCTAACAATGCTTTAACGGTAAAGACCCAATTAGAAAATTTTGAAACTTTAGGGATCTGATTACAAACCTTTAAAATATAGGAACCTAATTGAAAATTCTCAAATAGTATAGGGGCCTAGATACTAATTTAACCTTTTAAAAATTATTTTAATGTAAAAGTTGTGTGAAAATGATTGTAGTGTAAACATTTCTATACACTGACAGTATCAAAATGTTAACTCAATTTTTCTTTGTAAAATTTATTATAGAAATTCATTCTATGTTGAAAAATGAATTATGTACTTCTTTCACAATGCATTGTGGTTATTTGCAATTTGTTGGCATTTAATGATCTTTCAATCTCACTGTAGAATGTCAGGAAAAAGATGGAGTCAACCCGCGACAAGTTAGCAGAGGCACTGTACCAAAAGGGGCTTGCGTTGGCAGATATTGAGTCTTTAAAGGTTAGTGCTTTTATTCTCTTTCTGATCATGTTCTTCAAAGCAGTTATTGTACATTTTCAACAATTCTATCAGTTATTGTTTCATTTGTCTTGTTAGGTTAATGAAGAACTTGTTTTATCCTAGTAGCTGTTTATGGCAGTAGTGTTTAATCTTGTGGAATTATTAAAAATAGCTCAAAGAATAGGAAATACCCCTGTAAACTGAGGTTGAAATTTAATTATTTTTCTCGCGCGCAAACCATAGATATCATGTGGCATAAATGCCACTTTTCATTTAAGTTAAAGATTTAAATTATATCTTGTAAAACTACAATTGTCGTGATCGTTATCAATATTGTTGCCTGCATGTACTATGTAGCTAGAAAAGTTGACAGCTTTTCACATACAGTCTCCTGTGGTTAGTTTGAGTTGAATCATCTGCATTTTTCTTCTGAGGAAAATGTCAAAGGAGTCAGTGACCCTCCTTAAATAAGTCACATTTCCATTATGGTAGTGGTAACATTTAATTATTTTTTATCAAATAAAAGTTGGCAGACTTGACTTGGTGTATATTGTCAAAGGAGGTAGATATGTCCTCGGCTTTGGCTGCAACAGAAGGTGCAAAAAAAGACGTAGATAAGACTGATGAGCAATCTACAGATGATGGCAGTAATCCAGACGTCTTTGAAGAGAACTTTAAAGAACTGAAGAAATGGGTTGATGTGAAGTCCCCTAAATATGGAATCCTCTTAGTGACACGTGAGAGGCGTTCACAAAGGCTTGGGACAGCGTTGAAGGTATTTTCTTTTGCAAGTCTTGTATTGGTTGCTGCATGGATGATAACTCACCAACTTATTAATTACTAACAGTGTCCTATAACACTGGTGTCTACTTGAGTATGTTTACTTGTAGTTTTCTTTTTTGCTTACTAGTGACATTTATTTGTAAGTAGTCACATATTGTAACCTGTGATTAATGGATAAAACTTGTGGTGAGATAGATCATTAGATTAATGGATAAAACTTGTGAGATAGATCATTATATTCAGGGAATCTATAATTATTAAGCAACTCTCTTCTTGCCTATCTTCCATGCAGGTGTCTTTTTATTTTGGTGATGATAAGTGATGGGGAAAGGGACTTTGGTTAGATAAATTACTAATCGTTTCCTTTTCTCCGCTTGATTCAGGTACTGTGTGACATAATTCAAGATGATGCAGAGCCTGCCAAGAAGAAATTCTATGAACTAAAGCTCTCTTTGCTTGATGAGATTGGATGGACACATTGGGCTGCATATGAAAGACAGTGGATGCTTGTGCGTTTCCCTCCAAGCGTGCCCCTTTTCTAGGGCCTCCCCATCGGGAGAGTATGTTGGATAGCAATGTTAGGAGCCATGTCCTTTTTCTCAATAATTTGTATTTGTGAAAACAATCCATGCAACATTATACCTTTTTACGTTTGAACTATCCTTTTCATTTTGTACACATCTTGGCCCGGCCATCGGACATTGTCTGGCTTCAGTAAGGCTTCTACATCAAGGGGTTGCTAAACCCATTTACATTAATTTAATAATTACAGAATAAATATAGTTTTCACTTGTCTTTTTCTGTTGATAGTTGTTCACAGTTATTGTTATTTTATTTAGAATTCAGTGTCTCTAGGATTCTGAGAACTGCTGAATGAGAACTTTGATCTTCTATTCTTTGTTGGAATTACTAGTACTGAACCATTAATTTTACTCGATATAATTTGCATAAACTCACTATAATATTTGCTTTTTCAGTTGCTCTAAATCGCAGTTGCCATCGTTTGCCATATATAAACTAGGATAAAACCTGATAGTGTTCTGTAAACTAGTTATTGTTTTTGTTTCTATACATTACAATTTTTGGTGTATCGCTGTATATTCTATTTCGCCTTTGTTCAATCGTGTAAAGACATATAGAAGTGGTAATTTAAAAAAAAATACGCTCATTTTTTACACTAAAATTACCATTTTAATTTATTTGTTAAAAAATTGAGCAAAAATACTGTGAAACAACACAAAATCAAGCATTTTAGTTTTTAACGTAGTTTTGTTTAATAGAAATACGCTCCTACGCAAAACAAAATGGCAAGTACAACGTAAATGTTCTTATGTGTAGATTTTTTTTTTTTACATGGGTTCTTATGTGTAGAAGTTATTATATCATATTTACACGTTATATACGAATTTAGTTCTACCTCTTCCGGTTCAAGAAGACCAAAATTGAAAGCTAAAGTATTAGCCCCAATGTTACAATTACGATCAATGGTTGTGATGATAATAAACACATTTAACATTGTATTATTGATTACACTGCATGCTTAACTTAATCTCAGTTGAAAGTACAAAAGTGCATATTTACCAAAAGAATTATGGAGAAAATCTCAAGATAAGGATCAAAAGAAATTATTTGTGACGAAGCTTTGCCATGAAATTCATAACAAGGGAAGATCAAAATTGGTGTGTAGGTATCAAGAATTT
This sequence comes from Ormosia emarginata, assembly GCA_029884605.1. Taxonomy (NCBI): domain Eukaryota; kingdom Viridiplantae; phylum Streptophyta; class Magnoliopsida; order Fabales; family Fabaceae; genus Ormosia; species Ormosia emarginata. The sequence goes on from JAQQTP010000085.1 coordinate 23,635,754, forward strand.
GAAGATTCAATAAAATGGAACAAGAACCAAGGAATGTCAAATGAAGATCTAAGTGTCCATCTTGCTGAAAATACTGGAAGAAGAAAAAGAAGAATGAAGATACGTACTGTTGTTGTTTTGAAGTACGAGATAAGTTGACTCATGCATGCTGATAAAGTGACTCATAACATGTGCGTCAGGATGCTGTATTGCAACTTTTCCAGATTGTTCCAAAATGTCCCCCAACATGCAAGACAGCTCGGCAACAACTATATTTCTCAAAATGGATAGGAATCACCTAGGATGTTTCAAGGAAGCTTCACTCCCATGAAAGGATAAGAAAAAGCTGAAAAGAACATGCCTTTTGGATACCACAATTTGAATACCTCTCTCTTCACCATAAATACCTACAAAATGGAACATTCAGGGCAGCTAGAAAATTATAGAACATGAAAGTGCTGCAAAAGTTCAGAGTTTTTTTATGCAAAACCTTGAGCAACTTCTTTCTCATTTTTCTGTAATCTTGTATTGAGTGAAAAACACTAAGAGAGTGTTATTAATCATTTGTGAGCTATTGGCCTTTTATGGCTGTTGTGTTTAGCTTGTGAGAGTTGTATTTAAGTCCGATTTGTGAGCAAGCTTGTGTGAATAACTTGTTATATCTAGCTTGGAAGAGGTTAGGGAAGATCAAACAATACTTGATTCTAGTGGAAAAATCTCAGCTTGGCTGGAGAATGGTTGTAACATTCACATTAAAAATCGAACCAGTATAAATATTGCAATGCAAGCTCCTCTAATCCCTTCCTCTTACATGTTTCTAATTGTTTGCTTGATTTATTTTCGTGAATGTTAAATTCTTGTGTAATTAAACTGTTTTTATGATATTCTAGTTTGCCTATCATAAGTCTACTCATCTAATTAACTTTGTGATTATGAAGTTTTAGAGTGATAACTTAAACTATTTACTTAATATGAAACTCATAACATTATTATGCTCTTTAAGAGTCAACGTCCACGACAAATTCATTCCATCAACACTAACCCGACGGTAGTCCTTTTTCTTTTGGTGACTTTACTCATCTATCAGTATTCGATACAATATTCTTACTACTGCACCTTAATCCAACCTATAAGTAATTTTTTTTGTAGTTCAACTTTCAACGAAAACACCAATTGTTATGATTTAAACTCATAGATAAAACTTAACCTAAAAGACTAGTCTATTAAGTAAGAGAATCTCATGGTTTAAGTAACACATTAAATTTTTTATTTACTTAATGTGAAACTCATAACATTTCTATATTCAAATTATATAATTATGATTATAACTCATCTTATCTCAGTCATAAGTTATCTCATATCTATATTAGAATTTGTGATTTAAGTATTTTTTTTGTAGAAATTGAAATTAGCATAGACTTGATTCAACCTCTTCCTAAATCTCCTTTCACCATAAAAAAGAACTCCCCAAAAAACCAGGTCAAAATAAAGGGAGTGCATGGCGCACCTATTCAATTAAGGTGCACTGGTGTAGTATAACAAATGAACTACTTGTTTAAATTGATGGCTGTGATGTATGTAAATTTTTTTTTGGGGGGCGTATACATTGTACGTAGAACTTTTATCTTGTGTAGTTGTGTGGCTAACAAGAAACTGTTTGTAACTTGGTGTTATGTGATAGAGCACATTTTTTATTCTAAGATTTAGTTTGAAATTAGTTTAATTTATGTATATTATCTTCTTTTATTTTTATCTTATCTTATTGTTATCTTATGAAATCTATTTATCTATATAATAAACACTTTTGCCTAAATTCTTATTGGGTTCAGCCAACCTTTTATTCAAAACGTCTTCATAGTATCAAAGCTTACCATGATTGAGGCATTAACTCAATGATAATAAACACTTCTTCCACCTTCACCACCTTCATCAGTGGTGAAATGCCTATGCCTATGTAATGAATTGTTGCTCCTATAGCACCTAGAAACCTAGAGATGTGTTTAAATCCACTTAATCTTAACTACTTCTATTGGTGTCGGTCTGACAGACTTGTCCGTACATGGTAAACAAGTCGTCTCACGAAGACTATTTTAATGGCAAATGCCACATCCACCACCAGTATATTTGGTGACTTTTTCAATGGAGAAACTCTAATGCCCCTTGGTCGTGGTGGCTTTATCAAAAAAACTCCAACGCCTTTCCCAACCCCTTCTCCTTGAACGTGCATGTCACTTGGTAAGAGGTTCGATCAATTTCTGTCTTAGCATATATTTAGTCATTTTGTCGAGGATTCCTCAATCTCGATTTGGCCATAGACGTAAAAACCTCACATGAAATTCGATTGACACTCTAATACGTCTTTCACTTTTTGGGCCTACCAATTTCTAAGATTCAAACTTAGTCTTTGCATAACGACAACCAATTTGAAGGGGTGATAAAGCACAAATATCTTGTCTTATGATTTAGTTAGATTTAGTTAGAAATTAAGTTTAAATTTATCCATATTATCTTTAGTTGTTTTTATCTTTTTTATTATTATATTATATTATTATCTTATGTAATCTATTTGCTTATAAAATAAACACTTTAACCTTATTCTCATTAAATTCAACTAACCTTTTATTCAAACCGTCTTCATTCTCACCTCTCATCTCGATGAGATTTGATTCCTTCATATTCCTCAAATAAGGATATGGGATTTTCTCTCTCAATTTCAAACATATTATGTGCAATTTCTTTCCAACTTTTGTTTGGATCTAAATAGATAAACATTAAAGCAAGAAAAGATGTTCGTCTTCAAAAGTGTAGTTCTATATCAAGGCATATATTTTTATATATATATATATATATATATATATATATATATATATATATATATATATATATATATAATGTGTCTTATAAATAAGAAGTAAATTATTTTTCTTTGACTCTTTTCCGAGCTTGATTTCATAAATATTGACTTTATAATAGAAAACGACCCGGCAAAACTATTGAATTCCTCTTATTTATTGTCTATCTGCTTCGTTCAGTTCACTGCTCATGTTTTAAAAACTTGGAAGTCTGCAGCTGATTACATTGAATACTTTGAAACGTTAAAGAAAGTGGCTAAGCTTCCTGTTTGCCACATGGCTAGCATGGCAAGGTTTCTAGTATTAAATTTTCAAATCCAAAGTTCGCATTCTGTATCACTAGATATAATATAAAATTTTATTTTAACACACTTTCAGTATACATCATCATCTAAAAATTGTTACATTATTACAAGAGCTTCACAACTTAAATAATTGTTATCATATTCAATTTTATATTTACAAGACCAACCGTGTGTGAAACAGAAGAAGCCGTGACTGACAAAGAATGGTCGTTCTCGTACGAAGCAGCAGCTGACATTCTTCGATGACCTTTTTGGAACAGTTATACTGTGCAGATTACAGCTGTAAGGATTGTATTAAAATTAACTAAAGATTCCAAACTGGTCCTTGTAGTTGAAGACAAAAATAGTATTCTCCCGTGCACTGCAGGATGGATTGATGCATATAAATAGATATATAATCCATTTTAATGAAAGCTTGGTTTTTCAACCAAAAATAATAAAATAATAAAAAAGAACTATGCAGGCTGATTTTTATGTATTTTGATTAATCTATTTTGTCAATTTGATTAAAAATAAATCATTCATATCAAAATTATAATATTTATAAAGATATTTTTTATAATCTAATCTTAATAAATTAGGGTAATTAAAATTTAAACCTATGAGGATAACCTTACCTATAAAATGAGGAGTAAGAAAGTCAATGATTGAATTCATAATAAGGTACTATTAGGATGAAATCAATTGATATGATTGAATTGTGTGCCAACAACTTGTATTCAATTAGCATTAGCCCAATTCTTTAAAGTTGTGTACGATGTTGATCTCAGAAGTTTAATTCTTTCCACACTTGAACTTTCTTCTTTCCACACTTGCACTACTTACGTAAAAAAATAAAAATAAAAAAATAAAAAAAAATAAATTGAATTGTGTTAATTCAAATTAAAGTGATTTGATTTTGGAGAATGCTCATTTGTAAGAAAGTTATTCGTAAATTGACGCACGAATCATGAGTCCCTATTTGTTATGTGATTGTGTTTTATGAACCACCCAATCCATGAATTCGTATACAGTGTCTGAAATATTTTTTCCCTTAAATTGTCATTTGACCACGTAATCGTTGAAACCATTTGTTAAAAGTTTCGTACGACATAGCAGTGTTTTTTTTTTATTATTATTTTAACTGATAATTAATCCCTGCAGGCATTTACCAACTACGATGCGCTCTAAGTTATAGTATAGAGGAAGTTATGAACTTACCCGTTTCCTAAACATTTTATTAGCCACCAAATTAATAAAACAAAAGCACTTGGTCCAATTGCGGCTTAATCGACATTAGCATATCTTATTCGGATCATTTGCAGGTATGAGAATGAGATATAGTAGGAGAGAGAAACACAGAAAATAAACCAATTTTACAATTTAAAAAATTATGGAACTCATCTTTTTATTACATTTCTCTCTTCTAAGTTCCACGGCACCTCTTGCATGCAGTACTGTGATTCTTTAATCTTAACCCCAAGTTTGACAAACTTTAATTTCCTTCTCTTCCTTTTCACGTGTAATGATTCTCTTCCTTTTCACGTGTGTTGAAGATTTTCAAAACACAGTTTTCACGAAATCTTAAGACTTTTTATTGTGGTTTTCCTTCTTTTCGGCCTTGGTGTACCCTGGCCCTCGCTCTCTTCTATTTTTTCAAGCGATTATTATACAGTGAAGTGTATCTGAAAAAGTATTACATAGTGAAGGTACATTTAAAAGAATAAAAAAATACACATAGATAATTAATTAATGTACTATGCATGTTATTTACCGATATATATACATATATAGGGTAGCTTAATTCCTAACTAATTCTGTATTTCTCTTTCTTCTTCTTTTTTTAAATAAAATGAAGGAGTTCCTAATTTCCTTCTATTAGATGGTAGGCGTAGGTTGTTGGGATGACTCCAGAAGCTTCTTCTATGGACCAGTTCCATCGAGTTAGAGGTACCTACAAGAATTCTAACACTCAAATCAGTAATTAATATAAAAGAATATGCTAAGAAATATAAAAGGATAGAGAGAGAAATAAAAAAAATAATTTATGTCAGAAGAACAATGCCTATTTATAGTAGTTTTAAGATACACACTACGTACCCTAAGGTATAGGTAGGCCTGTAGTAGGCCAAAAAAACTCTTCATTATAGTGTTGACACGTGTCCTGACCATTATAGATATTTTGGAGGGTTTCTTAGGCGATAAAGATCGGGTAGGATTCATGAGTTTGGGGTCGGGCCTAAGTCAAAGGGTCGGGGCGGGTCAAGTAGGCCTTGTGTAATAGGGTTTGATGGGTTGGGTTTTGGTAGGTGAGTCGGGTCGTGTATAACTTTGGGAAATGGGTCACTACGACCCATATGTAAAAGGGTTGTTATGGACTTTGGGCCAAATTTGAGATATTAGGTTGGGTTATTCTCTATTGGTACGGTCCACAACCCCCCAGCTCGAAATGTGCTAAGAGACTTGGCTAACGAACGAGCTCATGGTTGTTATTTTTGTCATGTTTTGCAATCATTTTTTTCTAAAAAGGTTGGTCGTATCTTATTGGTTGATCTGAGCAATTCTTTTTATGACATTATTCAGGGTTGGGTTTTTCTCCAAGGCTTTTTACTTTGAATTCCAAAATGCTTGGATTCCCGCGCTAATGATGGCATTTGTCACTTCAAGTACTAGATTGCGTCATGTCAATTTCCCCTAACCGTTGGATTGGGTGTGTAGTTAATCTTGATTGTGGATGGTGAGGGACTCTCAGAGCCGTGGGATCATTAGCCCTTCGTATCTTCAGTTGGATCGTGTCTTCTATTTTCAACCGTTAGATTGCTTGTTTCCTAGCCATTGGATCAGGAGCAATTTTCAAATTAGTTTCTCCTTTCCCCTATAAATTCGTATTTTTCTCATTCTTCTCCTTTTCTTCACTTTGTTTTCTCTGGTACTTGTTGTGACTTTAGTGTTTCCTATATTGTTTTCGTTCTTTGCGCTTTCTTTCTTGCAAGCTTTCATCCTTCAAGAACACCTCCATTCTTTGTTTTAACAGGTACAATTTCTTTTTCTCTTCTTTTCTTTCTTTCGTTTCTGCTTTCATCTTTGTTTTGGTTAGGGTTTTTGGGTTTCTCGACGGTCAGTTTTGTGACTACTGTTTGATCATTTTTCTTTGTTTTGGTTGGGTTTTTTTGGTGTTTTCCAGTGATGGTGGGGATTCGAGAGGAAGGTACCGATAGGGAGATTAGTGACGATAGTGTGATGATTATTGGCGAAAATCCCCTGCAAACACCGATCTTATACAAAAGAGTTATGCCTCGATTGCCTAGTTCGCCTATTCATGGTGATGGTGTTCTGGAATTTGATAGCGTTAGGATGAGTGTTCAGGAGGCTAGAATAAATATGCCTAGGTTGTTGTTTTTTAGTTGGGCTCGGGCTATTATTCACGACATTAGTAATCGAAAATGTGACATCTCCAGTAGGATGTTACATTAGTTGGTATCATGGCCCAAGTTAGAGTCTTTTGGGATTTGTGGTTGGGTCTATTTTTGCTTGTATTGTGTGATTCTCTGTGATTTATTTTCAAAAGGTTACATCTGACTTTATTTTATCTTGTTTGCTTGATTGAAGAAAAAGATGTCTGGTGGTAGAAGGACGCGTGCAAACGTGGAACGTAATGTTAACCCAATGACTGCAGCTGCGGAGGCTATGCAGCGTATAGCCTGAGTAACAAGGGGCGACCACTGATGCTCTGAACTTGTCTGAGTTTAGATGCAATAACCCGCCACAATTTAGAGGCAAATTTGATCCGGAGAAGGTGAGTCTTTGGATCCAAGACCTAAAAAAGATCTTTGAAGGAATGAGGTGTGCAGATAATCGAAAGGTGACGTATGCTACTTTTATACTGAGAGGGGACAGTGAGAACTGGTGGAGAGGAACTTAGCGATTACTACAAGCTGAGGGAATTGAAGTTACTTGGGAGGTGTTTTGCGAAGTATTTCTGGAGAAGTACTTTCCGGCCAGTGCTCGACATGCCAAGGAAATAGAATTTCTTGGTTTATGACAAGACAATATGATTGTTGGTGAGTATGCTGCCAAATTTAAGAGCTTGTCACAATTCTCAAGGTATTTCCAAATCTAGCCTGATGAGGAATGGAAATGCCGTAAGTTTGAAGAAAGACTGAGGGTAGAGTTGAAAATGGGAGTACTACCTATGAGGATGAATCAATTTCCTACTTTGATGGATACATGTCGACGACTCGAGGAGCTAGAGCCGTCGCGAGATCCAAGAAATCGTAACTTTGGACCGACTAGGTTCCAAAGAGGAGGAAGCAACAACAACAGCCGATTTCAACCCAAACCGTACTCAAGACCATTGGGAAGTCAACCCCAACGCCCATCTTTTGGGGGAAGTCCTAGTGGTAATAAAGCTGGTCCCAACGTGGCGTTTATGCCAATGTGCTTTAAATGAGGAAAGAATGGCCACATATCCAGAGATTGTTCAATCAAAGGGCAAGTGTGGGAGACTTGGACATGTTTTTAGGGATTGCAATCATCCAAAAAGGAAGCCAACTGTGAGTAATGTTCGTGCTACTCAGCCGCGATTTGAAGGGCGAGTATACACGATGAGCGGAGCTGAAGCTTCACAGTCCAAAGATCTTATTTAGGGAAAAGGTGTCATAGAAGGTAATCTTTTAACTGTACTATATGATTCAGGTGTAACTCATTCATTTATTGCATATGACTGTATGGATCGGTTGAAATTGCCTGTGTCTTCTCTGAGTTTTCAATTAGTTATTTTTATACCAACTGCCAAGCCTGTTGTTACATCTAAAGTATGTTTGAACTGCTCTATTACCATTCATAATCGAGTCTTTTCTGTTAATTTAATTTGCTTACCTCTTGTTGAAATAGATATAATCTTAGGAATGTATTGGTTATCTTTTAAACATATCCTATTAGACTGTGCCAATAAAACCTTAGTTTTTTCTAAGGATGAGAATTCTGGATTTTTAACTACTGCTAAGGTCGAATCATTGTTGAGGGATGGAGCTCAAGGATTCATGTTGTTGTCTTCTTTAGAAGTCAAGAGTGAGAAAGATGTAAACACTATTTATGTTGTTAATGAGTTTCTAGAGATTTTTTTCGATGAGGTACTCGGTTTACTGCTAGAGAGAGAGGTAGAGTTTTCTATTAATCTGGTACCAGGAGCAGGTCCTATTTCGATTGCACCATATCAGATGTCGCCATCGAAATTAGTAGAGTTAAAGAAGCAATTGGAGGAATTATTGGAAAAACAGTTTGAGCGACCTAATGTTTCACCGTGGGGAACACCGGTGCTACTAGTCAAGAAGAAGGATGGAACTTCTCGACTTTGTGTAGACTATCGTCAGCTGAACAAGGTCACAATAAAGAATAAATATCCACTTACAAGGATCGATGATTTGATGGACCAATTGAAAGGAGCATCTATTTTCACTAAGATAGATCTGCGATCAGGTTATCATCAGATTCGTGTCAAGGTAGAGGATATACCTAAGACAACATTCCGAACTCATTACAGGCATTATGAGTATCAAGTAATGCCGTTCGGAGTGAGGAATGCTCCTGCTATATTCATGGATTATATGAACAAAATTTTTCGTCCATACCTAGATAGATTTGTCGTTGTTTTTATCGATGACATTCTGATATACTCTCAAAATCAAGAAGAGCATGCTGAACATCTCAGCATAATTCTCCAAATTTTGAAAGAAAAGAAGTTGTATGCAAAGTTGGCGAAGTGTGAGTTTTGGTTGGAAGAAGATCAGTTTCTGGGTCACGTGATTTCAAAGGAAGGTATTGCGGTGGACCCATCGAAAGTGGAAACCATTCTATAATGGGAAAGGCCCAAGATAGTAATAGAGATTTGGAGTTTTGTTGGATTGGCCGGATATTATCGAAGGTTTATTGAAGGTTTTCCCAAGATAGCTGGACTTCTTCCACAACTCACGAGGAAGAGTCAAACTTTTGACTGGACAGAAGAATGTGAAGCAAGTTTCCAAGAGTTGAAAAAAAGATTGATAACTGCACCAGTGCTGATTTTGTCAGATCCAAGTGAGACTTTCGAGGTATATTGCGATGCTTATTACCAGGGGTTAGGATATGTGTTGCTGTAGAATAAAAATGTGGTAGCCTATGCGTCAAGACAGCTGAAAGTACATGAGAGGAACTACCCAATGCACGATTTAGAGCTAGCCGTAGTGGTTTTTGCATTAAAGGCATGGAAACATTTTCTATATGGGGCCACGTTCAATGTCTTCAGTGATCACAATAGTTTGAAATACTTGTTCAATCAGAAAGAATTGAACATGAGGCAAAGGCGGTGGCTTGGATTTTTAAAGGGTTATGATTTTCAACTTCAATACCATCCAGGAAAGGCGAATATGGTGGCAGATGCCTTAAGTAGGAAGGTGATCAGTGTTTCTACCATGATGATAAAGGAAGAAGAATTGATCAATAAGTTTAGGGATATATGGTTGTCAGTAGAATTGGCACCAGGGAGAATTCATCTAAATAGAGTTACTGTTTTAAATGACTTGCTGAAGGAAATTTGAGAGAGACAGGAAGATGATCCATTTTTGCAGAATGAGAGGGAATTTTTGAAGCAAGGTCATAAGGCGACTGTTGAGGAAGGATATGATGGGGTCTTAAGATTTGAAGAAAGGATTTGTATACTTGATGATTCCAATCTTAAACAAGCAAATTTGGATGAAGCTCATACTAGTAGGTTGAGTATGCATCCAGGAGTGACCAAGATGTATCAAGATCTAAAGCGGATGTTTTGGTGGCCAAGAATAAAGAGAGATGTTGCGGAACATGTGGCGTCTTGCCTTATTTGTCAAAAAGCAAATGTGGAACATCAAAGACATGCCGGTATGTTACAACCTTTAACTATTCCAGAATGGAAATGAGATAGTATCTCGATGGATTTTGTTACCGGATTGCCAAGAACGAGGAAGGGTCATGATTCTATATGGGTTATAGTTGATAGACTTACGAAATCAACACACTTCTTGCTGATCAATATCAAGTATTTGTTGGAATGATTAACCCAGGTGTATATTAGTGAAATTGTTAGACTTCACGGTGTACCTGCAAGTATAGTTTCTGATAGAGATCCGAGGTTTACGTTGAGGTTTTGGCGAAGCTTACAAGAAGCCATGGGAACTAAGTTACGTCTGAGTTCTGCTTATCACCCGCAGACTGTTAGTCAAACGGAGAGAACAATCCAGTTGTTGGAAGATTTGTTGCATGCCTGTGTGTTGGAACAACAAGGGAGTTAGGATGAATTCTTGTTTTTGATAGAATTCACCTACAATAATAGTTTTCACTCGAGTATAGGGATGACACCATACGAAGCACTTTATGGGCGACGATGCCGAACACCTTTGTGTTGGTATCAGGACGGGGAAAGTATGACCATTGGGCCTAATCTTGTACAACAAACTACGAAAAAGGTGAAAATGATTCAAGAGAAAATGTGGATGACTCAGAGCCGACAGAAAAGCTATGCACATAAGTGAAAGAGACCTCTTGAATTTGAGGAAGGTGAACATGTGTTTTTGCGAGTAACACCTACAACTGGTGTCGAAAGGGTTATCAAATCCAGAAAACTTACTCCTAAATTCATCGGACCTTATCAAGTCATTCGTCGGATAGGTCCCGTAGCCTACCAAATAGCTTTACCACATTTTCTGTCCAATCTCTATAATGTATTCTATATGTCTTAGTTGAGAAAATATATTCCTGACCCAACGCATGTTATTCAACCCGATGAAGTGCAACTGAAAGATAATTTGACGTATAAGACACTTCTTGTTAAGATTGATGACAGAAGAGTGAAACAGCTTCGAGGAAAAATAATTGTATTTATAAAGGTAATATGGAATGAGGTAACGAGAGATGCTACTTGAGAGCTGGGGGATAAAATGAGGGAGCAGTACCCACATATTTTCTAAGGTACGATAAATTTCGGGGACGAAATTTCTATTAGTGGGGGAGAGTTGTAACACCCCAACTTTTGACTAATTTACGATATTGTCATAATTGTACTGCTTATATTTTCTGTGTGCTATAAAATTAATTTGACTATTTCGTGATTGTATTTGACTGTTGTGTGTGATTTACTCTGAGTCAAGAAAATAATAATTTTCTGACCAAGGAAAATCTTTATCTGATTATTCGGAGATGGTGGATCTTACTAAACCCAATTCCGAGTGATACGTGTATCAATCTTTTATTTTTTAGAATTTATCTGTAAAATAAAAATATTTTATATTATAATATTATTTTGTTATCCAGTAGACAGTACCTACTGACTTAGGAGCAGTAGCTTCTGTCCAGTGGACAATAGGAACCAGTAAAGTCTTTATGACTTACTATTTGAAGAACCAATAGAAATCAGTCAATGTTTCTGACTTGAATTATTTCTAAGCCAATGAGAGGTAGTCAACGAAAATGGCTTGAATTTCTAAACCAATAGGAAGGAAGTCCACAAAAATGGTTGGACTTGTTAGATTATTAGTTAGAAAACATAACTAAGCTAGCTTAAAACCTAATTAAGTTAATCCAAAGTGCTTAAATAGCAGCTAAATGAAATAAACCTAGTTAGTTATTCATTAAAACTTAAGTTAGAGAATGTTCTAGCATAATCAAGAAGGTGGTTAGTTATCCTAAGTAACTAGATGATTAACTAAATAACTAAGAAACCTAACTAGATTTGTTTAAACCTAATTAAGAAACAAAATGAATTAAGACTTGATTAGTTCTCCCTAAGTGCAATTTCAGCCAAGCTCTTTCAAGAAGGTTCAAGAGCTTGGTGACTTGTCTCTCTAAGCCAATAGAAAGCAAACTTGAAGACAAAACCTTGGATATCAACCCTTGATCTCATCTAGGGCTATTAGGAGGTCTTGGAGGGTCAACTAAAGTGGCCACCTCCTTTGGGGGGGGGAGCTCCATGGCCAAGTGTTTTAGGAGGAGGTAGGAAGGCATTTTTGCTAAGTTATTTTCATCTTCATCCATTCTCCAAAGTAATATAACAAAGAAATTCTCTCATTTCTTCTTAGTGAAGCTCATGGCCACCACCCTACAACCATACCTTCACTCTTCTAAATTTTCATCTAACACCACTTCTCAAACCTAAACACTATTCTAAACATCTTTCATCTTGAGCGTTTCTTCAAAATCATTCATTTGAAGCTTGAAAAACAACCTTGAAGTTTCTTTCCTATAAGGTAAAAATCCTTGTTTCTTATTTCTAACTTGATTCTTGAAGTTCTAAGCTATAATTGATCCATGGTTTATCTTTTTCAACCATAGTTATGACTCTTTAAAATTGTTTAAGTTTGTTAGGGTATATCTTGGAGCCACACGAAATCACTAGGAGGAAGTCCAAGAAGGTTTTGTCTTCCTTATAGGTAAGAGAGAGATTTAATCTCATCAACCTTGTATGGTGGTGAGAAAATGGATTTGTTTGTGGTGAAGAATCCATAAGGATTCATTCACTTGGTTGATTTAAAGTTATTCCTATTTGTGATTAATTTTGTTTGCAAGTATGTTTATACCTTTAATATACTTTGGTATGTGTTATGGATGCATGATAATTATTGTAGGATGTGAATAACATATTGAAGAATTGCATGAGTGTTCCAAAGAACATAAAGAAGCTCACGACTTCATTACCTAAAGGAGGACCAAAATGTTCTCAAATGTTTTCTAAAGCAAGGATTAATTAATTTAATTGAATAAATAATTTTTACAAGGACTTAGAGGATGGAAAATAATTTAAAGATGATTTATAGAAGACATAGTAAATTTCGGCCAACATGCCATTTTAAGATACCTTTGGTTTAAAATTATTTTCTAAGTGTGAACCATGTAGTGAAATTAAAGAGAACTTAATTTCAATTGATTTTAAAGAATAAAATGAATGAATTTATTTTTAGAAACTTAATTAGAGAAATTAAGTATGGATGAGAAATAAATTGAACACTTGAAAAACACTAACGTATAGCTCATCATTCTGGTTTTGAAGCGCATTAGCAAGTTTCAAGGTGAAAATATTGGTTATGATTAAGAGAGGTAATTTTTAAAGGAAAACATAGAAAATACCAATTAATGGATTTTCTAGACGAAATGTTGTCAATAAAATTAAAAATAAATATATAATGGAGAAAGTTTCAAAATATAATTTAGAACGTAAAGAAATATTTTACGTAATTGAAAAATATTAGAAATACCTTACGCGTATTTAAAATAATGATTTTTAAACTACGCGATTGAGAAAACGATTTAAAAACGTTACGCGATTGAGAAAATGATTTAAAAACACTACGCGATTTCAAAAACGTTGAAAAATACTTATGTGATTTGAAAATGTTTGAAAAAGGTGATGCGATTGTGAAAACGCGATAAAATATTTACGCGACTGAAAGACAGTAGTTTACTATCGGGCCAAAATGGTAGACTTGGACATATTGAGACATAGTACTGTCAAGTGGAGGCGTACTATATTGAAAATACTGATAATGAGGTTATTTGTGTAATTTTGGCTCATATACATGTATTGAGGAATGTGTCAATTTGGTTGAAATTGACAATTGGTTGACGAGATGAATTACACTGTAGTGTGGGTGTGATAGGCGTAGTGTGGTTCATTGAGTGAACTTGGAAGCGTTAGTGTGCGGAGGATTCCACATGTGGACAATTGGTAGCTCCTCTGGGCCGTGGTAACGGGCAACGCACTAGCGATCTCGACAAGCACTATTCTTAATCAAGATCTTGTGGAGACTGTCCAGTACAATGCCTGTTGTGCACGACGTTTTGACTGTGTACTACTTGCACAATGTTTTGACTGTGTACTATTTACACGACGTATGACTATGTAATATTTAGTTGGGGCAGCCTGAGGTACGAATATGTCTTTCGGATCATTCTCTCTGATGTTTGTGTTTAACTCCATGGAGTAGGAATGCGTCTGTGTACATTTGCATATGTGGTCTGCATCATAAGGTCATTATTTATATTTGATCTGAAGTATTATGTATAAGGTGATTATATGAACTGTTGTATAAATTGCTATATCTGTATGTACTGTCGTTTTCTGTACTGCCATGCTGGTAGTGATGTAGATTGCCTCACCTCTTTGTATATATTTTCTATATTATTATTTATGTTCTGTAAAGACTTTGAGGAAAAGGAAGATGAGCATCCCCAGGATTATCAGTATGAGGAGGAGCAGCATCGAGGCGATCAGTGCGAGGAAAGTGAGCCTCTTGATCATCCATACCATTTGGATTGATTGTGACGCAGTATGGCTTTACCAGAGTTTTTGGGGTTCGTGAAACTGGAGTTTCACAGGGGTTCTGAAGCTTGGCGTCTGCGAGCTGATAAGGAGTTGGTTATGTATGTGGGACGTTTGACTGTGTCCCTTCGTAGGGAGTCTGATGGGGCTCTGATATTCTTTACTACTTTTTATTTGCATCTAGAGTTGCCCTTGACTATTAGGCCCTACTGAGGTGGTCGTTCCCATGTCCCTAGTGAGCTTAGTAGTGTATCGATAGCACAGACTCCTGTTTGCAGAGCTGCAAGACATCCGAAATTTCTGTTTTCTGATGATCTTCCTGAGGAGGATCCTTCGGAGAATCAGAATTTCTAGATGTGCACTTGGGCTAGTTTATGTTTTGTATAACTCTAACAACTTACTGCTTTATTAAATAATTTGTAGGGTATAAATTATTTGTATCTTAAAGACAAAATCATATGTATATTATGGAGTGTATTTAATAGTTTATTTTATTTCATGTTCTGTTTATTTTATTTAATGATATATTATATAAAAAGAAACACAACTGATATTATTATATGTAAAGAAATGATTTATAACTTAGGTAATGTTATTATAATTTTTCGGAAATGTGACATTCCCAGTAGGGTGTTACATTAGTTTTTGTTCGCAAGCTTGCCATGAGGAGAATGGGGGAAGGAGAAGAGAAAAGTTGCTGATGGTGTTACCAATTTTGCTCCCGAGACTCCTGTTGCTACTAAACATGCTAAAGGGGTTCCGAGCCAAAGCACTCAGGGAACCCTGAGTCATCTGACCTGTGGAACTCCGAGTCATCTTGCTCGGGTTCCCCCCTATCATGGTCGTTCCCTATCACCCCTCACTCGAGCTTAAGATAATGTGGATCTTACAATCAGTCGCGAATCACCTCGGACTGAGACCGAATCTTTTATTGAAAGACCAGAGGCCTTGGGTGATATTGACTCTATGCTGACCTTCTTTACGGAATTCAGCAAGGGTGATCCCAAGGAACCAAAATCCCTAGGGGATCAGATATTCTGCATCGGGCGATTTATTGACCAATGCTTGATCATTGAGCTAGATCTATCTGAGTATAATAAGGCTAAGGCATGGGTTTTTCCCATTGGATTACTGTTAACTCCCTTCGAACTGTGAGCATTGTGTGAGCTTTGATGTACTAGGCCAATGCAAGTGTTGAGTTGACTACTCAATTGAAAAGAGAGAGAGAGATGATAGTTAAAAAGAACTGGCGAGCATTCACGACCAATTGAGTCAGATGGAAGAGTTAGAACAAGAAAATAAGGTTTTATCGAAAAAACTAACAAAGGCAACTGACGACCATCAAAAGCAGAAGGAGAGCTCGGAAGCCTAAATAACAGAGCTAAAAGCCTCCAAGAAAAAGGTGGAGTCATTAGATAAAGATTTGAAAGTTGCGCTCTTTCTTGCTACCATGGCAAAAAAATTAACATAAAAAGCTACCCAAAAGCTGGCTAATATTGAAAAAGCTAATGTGGAGCTTTAATCCTCGATTAACGAAATGGGACAAGCCTGTATCAATCAATATCATGATAGTTGTAAGTGTGCTGTTGAGCAGGTTTTGTTCTTTCATGGTGACATCGATCTGTCTGGGCTCGGTGTTTGAAAAGTTGTAAAAGATAGGGTATTCGATGGCCCCAAGGATTCTAAGCTTCTGGATAATGATGCCAAAGGTGATGAACAGATAGTAGAGCTGGTGACTGGTGGTGTCCCAGGGTCAGGCGTCGATGAAGAACAGGGGAATGCCCTTACATAACTTGTAATATTTTTATTTTTTTTATGGTTAGTCAGATTTTTTGGATTGGCCAAGTTTTGTGGAACTAATTAAGATGACATCTTTTTATTTCTATTAAAGTTATCATTTGAAGCTATTTTCTTTTTAGTGTTGCAACTTATACAACTTTTCTAAGAAATCAAATATCTTAACCTTTGCCACTTAGAACGGAACAAGTGGATGCTTGATTGTTATTAGTCTCAAGGGAATTTCCTTTATATGCCAAGATAGAATGACACAAGTGTATAATTCATACTATTATGACTTGCCCTATCGAATAAGAACATATGCTTAGGATATAAAAAAAATCGAGTAAATGGGCCTCCTTTATCATTTAACTCATTGCAAGCATATAACTTATAATACTTCAGATAAATATATAACTTACTAAGAAGTCAAGTGATAGAATACCGATTGATTGGTTACCCGATGTTGATTGCCAAATCCGATCATAACCGTCTCTTTTTTATGTGTGCGACCTTGAGATTTCCCGGGTAACGACCTAGGCCAACGAATATAGACACAAGACTTTTTGGAGTTCTCGGCAAGATCAGGGGTTTTGAGAACCTGTCCTGTTGTTCCGAGTTATGATCTGGGCCAAAGAACATAGGCATAAGATTTTTTGGAGCGCTCGATAAGATTAGGGGTTTTAAAAACTTGTCTTATTATTTCTAGTGACGACCTGGTCCCTCAGGCATGGGCATAGGATTTTTAGGAAATCTTCGTTGGGTCGGTTGTCGTGCTTGCTCTTGTTTTGTAAGTATGTGCTCATTTATATTAACCATTTCAAATGTTATTTCCTATTGAAGTTTAAAATATTAACTTGCAGCTTCGATCACAAAGTAATGGAGTAACGTGCAGAATATCAATTTGTAACAAGTAAGACTGATGTTTAAATTTGTATTTTATAAATTGATGAGTGTGCCTCATTAAAACCTTTTATAGGAAAAAAATTCATTGGCAAAAAATCATATCAGTGGGAAAAAGAGTACATCGCCCATTTTCCAAATAACCAGTTGTTTTGACCTTTATATACATGTCCTGGCCTTCAAGGAATGTAAACAATATAATTTAAAAAGCAAATAAGTAAATGGGCGTTCTATCTTGTTGTTTGCTCAGCTGTAATACTTTCTTAGATTGGCCGCATTCCAACTTTTAGGAATCGATTTTCCATCAAGCTCAGTAATGTTGTATGACCTTTTCCCCAACTCAACTGCAACCTTGTATGGTCCCTCCCAGTTAGTTGCAAGCTTTCCCTCGCCTAATGGTTTTCCATGAATCTTTATCTTTCTAAGCACAAGGTTCCTGACCCTAAACTTTCTTGGTCTGACCCTAAGGTTATATTTCCTAGCAACTTTTCTCTTCACTATCTCTTCGCGGAGATAGGCCATTTCTCGATCTTCTTCCAGCGAGTCTAACTCCATTCTTTAGTCCTCTTCATTTCTTTCTTCTTGGAAGTTCATTCTCCTTAAGCTCGGTTATCCTAACTCAACAAGTATCATTGCATCAGCTCCATAGGTCACCCAGAAGGTGATTCTTGGGTTATGGATTGAGTCGTGGTGTGATATTTCCATAACACCTTGTGTAACTCTTTAACCTAATTTCTTTTGACATGATCCAGTTTCTTCCTTAAACCACTCAAGATTAATTTCTTGGCTGACTCCACTTGGCCGTTTGATTGTAGGTGTTCGATTGACGTAAATTGTTGCTTGATTTCTAATCTTTCCAAGAACTTCTTGAATCTTTTGTTAATGAATTGTGTCCCATTGTCTGAAATGATCACCTAGGGTAGACCATATCTACATATTAGATTCTTCTAAGTGAATTTCTCAACCTTCTCCATTGTAATCTAGCAAGTGGTTCCACCTTCGCTACCAGTAAAAACTTGACTTGTTCCGGAGCAGTGGGGAAAGAGCCCAAAATGTCCATTCCCTATCTACAAAATGGCCAAAATGTCTATTCCCAAAATGCCCTCGTGAACCTCAGCCTTGACATATTTAGTTTGATCAAAACTTAGACATCTCATGAATAGTATATTGAATCCTCTTTTGTATAGTGTGTCATTCTGGACTACATAAAAACTAGCAGTTCTCCTAAGCCTTCTAGCTTGCTTCTCATCTTTTGGAACTATCCTTGTTTGCAAATACCTTAAGATCATATACTCCCAAGAATTGGGTTTCAATATAATTGCCATTATATGCTCCTCTTTTGTGTTGGGCCTACTTATTATTTTGTGGATGACCGATCTATTGTTCCTTGGCCCTTTACTACTTACAAGTTTTGACAAAATGTCAGCTCTAAAGTTTTGATCCTTTGGAATATGCTCCATTGTGAAACTAGTGAACTCTTTTTCTAAATCTGACTTTACTCAAATATTTAGCTAGCTAAGAATCTTTTGTTTGGTATTCTTCTTTCACCTCCTGAGCCACTAGCTATCAGGTTGGTCACACTCATCTCTTTGGCGAGGGTTATTCCTACAATAAAGGCCTTATACTCTGGTTGGTTGTTGCTTGCTCTAAAATCAAATCTCAAAGATTGCTCGACCACAACTCCATCAGGTCCTTCTAAAATAACTCCCGCTCCACTTCCCTTCACGTTTGAAGCTTCGTCAATGAACAAAGTTCATTCCTTGCTTTGCTCAACCTCAAACTGTCCAGAAAACTTAGCTAAAAAATTTGATAACACTTATGCTTTGATTGGTCCTCTTGGCTCGTATTGGATTCCTTGCTCTGATAATTCCACCGACCATGAAATCATTCGTCCTGCAAGTTCAGGTTTTGTTAAGATATGTCGAATGGGTTGGTCAGATCGCATAGTGATGGGATGAATCTGAAAATAAGGTCGTCAGGCAATTATTCTAAGCATTAACACCAACTTCTCGATCCTCTAATATGTATGCTCTACTCCTTGTAAGATCAAACTGATGAAGTAAACTGGAAATTGATATCTTCCCTTTTTCCTTCACTAAGATCGAGCTAACTACATGTTCTAAGATTGAGAGATATAGATACAAACTTTCTCTAGGATCAAGTTTGCTTAGGATTGGTGGTGAAGTAAGGAACTCTTTCAACTTCTTAAAGGCCTCTTCATGGTCTTCATCCCACTTGAAATTGACAGGTTTCTACAAACACTTAAAGAATGGTAGGGCTCGGTCTGCGAGTCTTGAGATGAAGCGAGATAAGGTCATGATCCTTCCTAATAGCCTCTACACCTCCTTCAAGATTTGCTTCTTTTCCTCGGCTCGTGAGCATGAAACCGAGGAATTTGCCAGGTTAGACCCTAAACACACATTTTTCTGGGTTTAGACGCATGTTATGGACCCTCAACTGATCAAATATTTCCTTTAGTTTGGTCACATGGTCACCCAAAATAGAAGTATTTGCTACCTTGTCATCCATGTAAACTTCCACAACCTTACCCATTTGGTCAGCGAAGATCTTAGTCTATCAATCTCTGATAAGTTTCACCTGTATTTTTTAATTCGAAAGGCATCATCTTATAACAAAAATTGGCTCATTCTATTATGAAAACTATTTTTTCTTCCTCATATGGGTGCATTAGGATCCGAGTAAGCATCCATGAAACTCAAGAACTGATATCCTAATGCACCATCTACCAGACATTATATACTCGGAAGCGGGTAGGAATCCTTCGAGCATGCTTTACTTAGATCGGTAAAATTCACACATATTCTCCATTTCCCATTTGCATTCTTTACCATCACAAAGTTGGAGAGCCATGTGGTGTATTTTACTTTTTTTATTATTCCTACATCTGAGAGTCTCTTCACCTCTGCTTGCATTGCTTTCCTTTTTTTTTTCCTCGAGCTTTCTCTTCTTCTGCGCAATCGATTTTGCCTTCGGGTCTAAAGCCAACTTATGACACATAAAGTTCGGGTCAATCCCCGGCATGTCGCTTGAAATCCATGCAAAAAGGTTGACATTTTCCTTCAACAACCTTGCCAACCTATCTGACTAATCAAGCGAGAGGTTTTCCCTAATTTTCACCGTTTTGGTTGAGTTCATACCGATCATTACAAGTACCAATTCGCCCTCTGGATGAGGCCTTGATTCCTTGAATTCTTGCCTCAAGTCAAGCTCGGTCATGTATACTCTATTCTTTTTACTAACATTCTGCATTGGTCTTTGTGCTGGTGATTTTGGCCTCAAAGCATCATGATAGCATTGTCTTGCCTCCACTTGGTCAACATAAATCACTCCTACCTCCCTTTCATCGATCAAGAGCTTCATCGTTAAATGAGTAGTGGACATGACTGCGATCCCAAGCTGTTCAACGATGGGCGTCCGAGGATTGCGTTGTATGGGACTTAGCAGCAAATGACCATAAATTTGATATTGATTCCTTTCTTTCCAATGAAAATTGTCCACAACTCGATATAGCCCTTAACCTTTACTTGCTCTCCCAAGAGTCCATTCAAATTGCTATCAAATGGTTTTAAGTTAGATTCATGGATTCCCAATTTTTTTGAAAGTATCCTCATATAAAATATCTGACAAGCTTCCTTGATTGACCAACACTTGTCTTACATCAAAGTTCGCTAGGGTGACAATGATAACCATCAGGTCATCTTGGTTTCGGTCCATTCCTTGAAAGTCTTCCTTTATGAAAATCAATGGGGGTGCCTTCTTGTCGATCATTGGTCGAGATCGGTGTTCTACTGCCATTATGATTTTTACTGCCTTTAAGTGTCTCTTCCTTGTGTTGGCCAATTCTCCTCCCTCCGCAAATCGTATTGATGACCCATTTTACTTTGCCTTGATTAGTCGATCAGTTGTTAGCTTCACACTAACTTCCTTATGCTTGTCCTTATTCTTGAGGTTTGGGTTAGTCACAGCCCCCTGGTTCCTATTTTGTCCTATTTCATTACTTTTTTCCCTCCTTCTAGCTAAGTACCTGTCCGAAAATCCTCTCCGCACAAGATCCTCTATCATATACCTTAATTCGAGGCAATTATATGTAATGTGCCCATATACTTGATGGAATTCACATCTTGTTGACCAATCAATATAGGACGGTTGATGAGTCAGAGTATGTGGAAAATGGATTAAACCTATGTTGAACACTTCTCTAAGAATTTCTTCTCTCAGAGCATTAAATGGAGTGTATTGTTGGTACCTTGTAGGTGAGTTAGTTAGTTAGGGAAAATCTGTATTCTGACCTCTTCTATCCATTCTTCTTATGCCTATCTATCTTCTAGGGTTTCGATCAGACTAACTGGTTGTGGGCAAAAAGATCGAGAACTTTATGCTGTTTCTCTAGCTTTGGTGGCATCCTCCATATTAATATATTTAGAAAACCGAGCGAGAAGATCATCTAAATCAGTTGGGGTTGTTTTGCTAAGGAATCCGCAAAAGGTCCAAGATGAAAACCTGTCAAGATGGCCTGAAGTGCAATAGCTGGGTTCAAGCCTCGAATTTGCAAGGCTTCCCAGTTGAACTAAGTCATGAATTCTCTCAAGGATTCTCCAACTTCTTGCTTGAAGTTGATCAGGCTAGTGAAGGTCTTTTGGTGGGACCAACTTGTGGCAAAGTGTATGAGGAAATGGTTAGAAAGTTCGGGAAAGTCATAAATTGATCGGAGGGTAACAAGGAAAACCATTCTAGAGCTAAACGCTTCAAAGTGGTAGGAAAAAGTCGGCAACTGTTAGGATCCGATTCTCCAACTAACAACATTGCAGAATTGAATGCCTTTAAGTGCTCCTGAGGATCAGTCATTCTATCATACACACTCATTGTGGTAGGAGGAAAAAAATTAGCTGGGAGAGGTATGGACATGATGAACTTAAAAAATGGATGGCCAGGGTTTATCTGGTTCGGTGGTGGTGGGTGTGGTGGTGACATCATGTGATTAAGACTTGAGACAATTGTTTGAGAGTTTTGTGGTTGAGTAGAGTCTCCTTGGTCTCTTCATTTTCTCCATACTGGTGGCCAACTTGGCCTTCCAACTGTTACAAACTCTACTTGAGTCTTCGCATTTCTTGAATGGGATCATCAGCATTCTAATTTTCTTCTTCATTTGTCTAGTTAGCATAGGGTTGATTATCTTTTGCATTAATGCAAGTATAACACGACCCCTTGTGATGGCCATGGGTGATGGTTGGGTGTTTTGTTGGAATTGTGACTTGTGTTTAAGGATTTTTAGCAATCAGGGTAGAGAGAATGGGAAAATATTTTACCAAAATTTTGATAGACGATGCCAATGTTCCTTCCCTTCTCTCGGATGGTAGGTACAAGCTATTGGGATGGCTATAGAAGCTTTTTCTATAGGTCGGGTCCGTCGGGTTGAGGGATACCTGCAAGGACTCCGACACTCTAGCTAGTAACTAATATAGAAAAAATGCTAGAAAACATAAAAAGGTAAAGAAAGAAAGGAAAAAATGTGTTTATGTCAGAGGAACAATGTCTATTTATTGCAATTTTAAGGTGCACAATACATACCCTAGGATATAGGTAGGCTTGTAATAAGCCAAAAAAATTCTTCATTTCAATGCTGACATGTGTCCTTACTATTAAGGATATTTTGGAGGGTTTCTTAGACAACAAAATTAGGTATGATTCACGTGTTTGGGGTCAGGCCTAAGTCAAATGGTTGGGGCAGGTCAAGTAGGCCTTGTGTAATATGTTTGATGGATCAAGTTTTGGTAGGTAAGTCGGGTCGGATATAACCTTGAAAAATAGGTCACTACGACCCAAATGTAAAAGTAGTGTTATGGGTTTTAGCTCAAATTTAAGATATTTGGTTGAACTCTTCTCTTTTGGTATGGTCCAAAAGGAGTAAGACAATATTGATAAACAATTTGTTCGATGCTAAGTTTTCCTTGAAAGCTTTATTAATTATTTCCACATGACGAGTATACCGTCTAAAGCTTTATTAATTTTTTCAAACTCATACTTTAATCGCATAGACAATGAGGAACACATAGGACGAAGGCTCATATTTCGTTATCCACATAACAAGAATTTAAAGCAACAAATTAACATGCTTAATTCTAAGCTTTTTTTTTTTTTTTTTCTCAAAATATCTTCCCACCCAATAAATGAAGCTAATCTTCCCTCACACAATCAAACGCCTAAGTAAGAAGTCCATCCAATGATGTTTACTCCATATATAAATCTTGGAATCGAACCAAGACTACATACATTAGAAACCTAAGCCTCTTTTACACGGATCAATACATTCGTCTATAAGTTTAATATGATACAATGTAAATGTAATATTTTTTACACTATTAATTAATTAATTATATAATACTATATGATTGACTTTTGAAAAAATTATTATAAAAGTCAAACATTCTTTTTTACATGAAAAAATATGATTGAATGATGATATAAAAACTTTTAAACCGAAAATACATATAAATTAAATCATGATTATGTTGATATTTCATAGTAATTTTTTGATATGCAAATAACATCTCACTATTTTATTCATCCCTCGTCACATACACATACACACTAAATAACTGAATGTCATTATCTAAACTAATTTATTTTCGATTTAACAAAAACGAAAAAATTAAAGAAAACTTTTCAGATGTGTAACAAGATAAAATAACACAGAGACAACTTAGGAAACCGCATAACGTTACCAACATTAGAAGCTTCTCATATAAACCAAAGTTCATAGACAATGCATATTTGATTATTCTAAAATTAATTTAGACCAAAATACAAATATACCCAAAGATATTTCTGGTTCCAACAAGAACCAGAAAAAGAGAGAGGAGGGAAGCCGGTTATTGTAATGCGATAGAGTTGTACATTAACATTCTAGAGGGGCTGAACTATAAGAGGAAGTCCATACGTGGGTCTCAGGGAGAGCATGATGGTAGGAGAATGGTGATAACCAGGGGAAAGTTTAAAACTAAACCTAGAGAGAAGTAGGGTTAACACTATCTTGTACTCCATAAAGGTCAAGTTCCTACCAACACACATTCTCCCTCCAAACCCAAAAGGCAAGTACCCCATCAAGTGGTTGCATCCACCATTGACATCATCCAAGAACCTCTCTGGTCTGAACTCATTCGCATCACTTCCCCACAATGCCGTGTCATGGTGCATCGCTACAACGTCGATCCATATGTTGGTCCCATTGGGAACTGTTAAGTTATCAACTCGAATGTCTTCTTTAGCTTGCCTTTGCACATTTGGTGAGGGTGGATAGAGTCTTATAGCTTCATTCATCACCCATTTCATCTGCATGTATGGTCAATACATTTACATGTAAGAACTTGATGTATGGACACAATTAGCTCATATAAAAATACTTCTCAACATAAAAAGGTAACAAACCTTAATTAGTAAAATATTTTTAATGGTTTTAAAATTCCTTTATAATACTTCAGCAAATTCAAAGATTTACTAAAATCCAAACATCTGCATTTTCAACTTCATTTCCGGCGGGTCAACATTTAGTGTATACTAATAAATTAAAAGAAATGAAATGAAAGATAGAAAAACTTAAAGATTCAAACATTCAAAGTCAAACCTCTAACTAAGTACGCGTATCAAGAAGAACAATAACATGAAGGAAAAAGTAATGTTTTGATGGATAATGTAAACTATAAAAGAAAACATAAAAGTAAAAAAATCCAACACAGCATCTAAATATGTCTGACACACTACTTATACCCACCTCATAACACCTGAAGTAACCAACGAAGAAAAAAAAATGCTAACTTACAAAAAACGTTAACACAGGAATGAGAAATCACATGCTTGAGTTACAAACGCGTTTTCGTCATGTGGAACATCAAACTTTCTAATTATTTGCTTAATTACTCAGTGAGTCTGCAGACCAACACTGGTAACATATAAGAATCTCATGTATAACTTTGACCATATAAATGTGGGACCAAAGTTCAAGAACCTAAATACCAACATAGTAAAACTTAAAAATTTAAATTCATCACAAACAAGCATATAAGTATAATCAGTTTAAGTGATTGTGGGTGTTGGAAGATACTTATACAGAGAAGGTACACTCACCACATCTCAACGTAGAGAAAAGATAGTTTTCATTTATAACACAATTAAGAAACATAAGTTGTCAAATTTTGATTTTGATTTGGCATCTTACCTTCTTTAAACTAGCAAGCATGTTGATATCAGGCTCATCATTGCCAACCACTTCTTTTATCTCATCTCTCAACTGGTTTTGCCAATCTTCATGCATAGCTAGAAGCAACAAAGTCCATGTGATAGAAAGTGCTGTGGTCTCATAGCCACCAAAGAAAAAGGTCTTGCACTCATCGACCAATTCTCTCATGGTAAATGTCTTCTCTAATTGGCCATCAAATTTAAGATTTTCTTCCAACAACAAACCCAACAAATCTTGTTGAGACTCTCCCTTATATGAATTCAACCGAGCTTTTATGATGGACAACAAGAGTTTGTCAATTTCTTGACCAAGTTTCTTGGCCTCTAGGGTTTTCTTGACGTTGAAAAGCTTTCCAAAGGGAACCCCCACATAACGGTTGGTCTTAAAGAGGGTCATTTGAAGGGTTCTTAGTTTTTCAAACACTTCCTTGCCACTTTCATCTCTCATGCCAAAACTTGCTCTTGCTATGATCTCTCCAGCAGTTGTTATAATGTCTCTCTCCACATCAATTTCAGGGTTGCCAGAGTTTATTTGTGAAACCCACTGGTCAATCATTTGCCTTGTGGACTCAACCATCATGCTCACCATTGCCTATATTACATAACACAAGATCATTAAGATAAAACAAAAGTAAATAGGACTTATGACTCATGGACAAAAGAGAAAAACGTTTAACATGATTAAGAGAAGAACAATGTCTGCATGATAGTTACTATATATTTATTTTTGTTACCTAAACCATGAAAAACGTATCAACGACCAAAATAATAACTAATAATAATAAGTTAAAAACCACAACAATTTTTAAGAAATGTATGCGTACACTTCTCAAAATCTACGTATACCATATTCTATATGTAGATATATAACTTATACTAGGATTATAAATATTTTTGAAGAAAATTTAAGAGGATAATAGAAAGATTTTATATATTTTGGAAATTCTTTTATATTTCAAATAATTGTTTTCAAAATAAAGCTGGATCTACACTAATATCCAATTAGATTTTATGCACTAGCACTAGCCAACAAAATTATTTAAACATTTTTCAATCTTTAAACTCAAATATAAATTAAACTTATTTTTTTGAATAAATTTATGAAAACAAAATTAGTTAAATATCTTTCTCTAGAATTTCTCTTACTAGAGAGCCATAATGTAAAGAGTCTAAGGTTGAAATTCTTGTGGTCATTTGCAATTTGAGAGAGAGAGAGAGATAAACCTTCAAGTTAAGGGGAGAAAATGCTGGTGCTATAACATGCCGGTGACGAACCCATTTGTTTCCCTCAGCCATAACCAAACCATTCCCAAACATGGGGTACCTGTCATTTCTAAACACACTAGGTTTTCCCCATGTCTTGGCCAAAACCCCCGTTGACATTTTTCTCAAGAATTCTGGGTCTGCAATGTACAAAAATGGCTCCGTACCCAGCCAGTAAACGAACACTTTCCCTGAACAACAAAAGCAAAATGCATTTTTCTTAACAAGGATACTTAAATCGTTCTTATTATTTTCACTTTGCCACCTAAATTATTATATTTGCAAATTCTAAAATCACCACATGAGAGATTATTTTTTCTAACCACTACCTCCAATTTCGAATTGCATTAGCAATTTGTTATGCCCAAAAAAATATTATATTTGCAAAAGTGTGTTCATTAGGCTTACCATAAGATTTTTGCCAGGAAGAAAAGTAACAAGAAACGGTAGAGTGTATGTCATGGGTAAGATTTGAGGATCCAAATGAAGATGAAGAAAAAGAACTAATATTGTTCTTCCTTTTCATCTCTTTGATGTTTCCAAGAGGAAATTTTGGGGTTGGCCCTCCAAATCCACATCTCTTAAGCTTTTGAAGTGTTTGGTTAGGTGAAACCCACCAAAAAAATGTTAGTGTCATGAGCAAACTGAGACAGAGAGCAAGGAATATTGACATGAAGGCAACAAGAGCCCCAGATAGCCCTAAAATTTCCATCTCTCTTTCTCCCTCTTAAGCTGCTTCTATATGGGTGTTTGTTGTTGTGTATAGCACGGTGCAAATTTGGGTATATATAGAAGAAGGTATTTCAGTAGAAGAATCAAAAATGGCTTTTGACCATGAACAAAACAACTTGGAGCTGGGTATTGAATATTTTATTTATATTTATATTGGTGGTGATAAGGAAAGGAGATAGGTAGCCTATCACGGAATCAGACCTTTTATATCATCGAACATTGAACTCTAACATTGAAAACCATGATTGGTTCTAATTACTCTCTCGTTTTTTCTTTTCCAGTCGTTTCAGAAATTTATTTAGAGTTTTATTAAAGGGTTTTTTTTAACATGTACTCATATATATATAAGATAGGTTAAGAATTAAAAAAAAATATTTCTTATCTTAATTACTAAAAAAAATATTAAATATTTTTTAAATTTTTAAGATATTAAATATTTATATTTTTTATTTAATAGTTTCAATTTTTAATTTCTTAACATGTTTTTTATTTATTGCTTTAAAGAAAATAAATAAAACATTAATGAATATTTTTAAATTTATCATTGACAGAGAAGATTAAAAGAATGATAAAAATATTTTAAATATTTTAATAAAGTGTAATTCTATCAAATATATTTATTTATATCTATATACATCTATAAAACTAAGTTGAGTTTGATATATGCATTAATGACGTGAATTTAATAAATAAAATTAATAATTATTTAATTAGTCAATATATACATGCATATAAACATGAATTCAATGCATATAATCAATGTTATTGATGATTCTTTAAGTAGTTTTTCTATATTATTTAATTAAATAAGTAAAATAATTTTACCACTTACCTCTTGAATTACACCTTTGTATGAATCAAAGATAAATTTCAAAACTGTGTTACAAGTTAAAAATTGTGTTAGGCTCATAATATGCCCAACATGTTTGTCTATTTTCATAAGAGTTGATGATAAAATGGAAGGAAAAATGATAAAAATGAATATTCTCCTTATTTAAGCGTTAAAAATTTTATGTAAAAATATGAGCTTAAGATATAAGAACGGGAAAGAAATGTGAAGGAAGCTATACCTCTATAATGTGAGTATAAAATTATAACAAATTTTATTGAACTTGATATTTTTTGATTGAACATTAACGTAAATTTGATGTACATATTATGACTCGATTATTTTGTGAAACTAGACAAATGTAATTTATTTATTTTTAACAAGTTTAAGGGTTTTTTTCATTATTTCAATATATATTGATGCTATTAACATGATAAAAGAAAAGTATAATATGCTGAAGTATTTTATAAATTAAAGTTTAACACTTTAGGCTGTGTTTGGTGGACATGATAAGGAGGACCTGATAGTATTAGTTAATACTATCAGGTCTTATCAAGTGTTTGGTGCTTTAACCTGATAGTATAATCAAATCAGGTCAATCTTTTTTATCATATTCTAACCTGATTACTCTATCCTCCCCTCACCCCCCTGATTAGACATGATAGGATATCTCTTCCTACCTTACCCTTCATCTTCTTCATCTTTCTCTGTTCCAAGCCTCTCTAGCACCCCCTCTCTCTCTTTCACTCCATATACTCTTTCTCTCTCTCCCTTGCCCACACGTTCTGGCACACTAACAACTCTCTTTGCTATTGGACACTGTCACGATCAGTTTTTGGCCATTGCAAATGGCAGTGGCCATTCCGACAACATCTATGCTGCAAGATCTCGACGAGGCAGTTACGGTTCGCGGGTGGCTGTTCTGGTTCGCGAGTGCGTCGTTCTGGTTCGTGGGTCGCCGTTCTGGTTCGTGGGTCGCCATTCTGGTTCGCGAGTCGCCGTTTCTGGTTCCCGGGTCACCGTTCTGACTCGCCGCAAAGGCCACCACGATTTCTGGCCAAGAACCAGAGGCCAAAGCCTAGATCTGCCGTTTTGGTTGTTGAAGATGATGGACGGTTGCAGCCATAATCAGAGGCCAAAGCTTTGATTTTTTTTGTTCTATTGTTGAATACCACCATTTTTTTCTTTTGCCAAAAGGTTGAAGACAATACTGAGTTACTGATTTTTTTTTTAATTTTGAGAAATTTAGCAAGGTTGAAGATGAGTTACTTTTTCTTTTTATTTGTATGATTTTTTTTATTTTTAATTCGAGAAATTTATCAAGGTTGAAGACATACTTGAGTTCTTGGTTTTTCTTTTTTTTTTTTATTTGTATGATTTTTTTATTTTTAATTCGAGAAATTTAGCAAGGTTGAAGACGATAATGAGTTATTGGTTTTTTTTTTTTAAGTTAGTGAAGAAGGTGAAGGGTAGTATAGTCATATTAAATAGTTAAATATACTATCAAATTGTTTATACTATTTGTATCAAATGTTTGATAGTATAAGAGTTTATCAGCTTGTTTATACTATCAGACCTTATCCTATTGTCTTATACTATCATGTCTTATACTATCATGTGCACCAAACGTAGCCTTAACTTTTCTTCAAATTAAATTTTATTATTCTACTTATGAATATGTAAAATAATTTATAAGATCAGTCAATTTAAGGCTGTGTTTGGTGGACATGATAAGGAGGACCTGATAGTATTAGCTAATACTATCAGGTCTTATCAAGTGTTTGGTGCTTTAACCTGATAGTATAATCAAATCAGGTCAATCTTTTTTATCCTATTCTAACCTGATTACTCTATCCTCCCCTCACCCCCCTGATTAGACATGATAGGATATCTCTTCCCACCTTATCCTTCATCTTCTTCATCTTTCTCTGTTCCAAGCCTCTCTAGCACCCCCCTCTCTCTTTCACTCCATATACTCTTTCTCTCTCTCCCTTGCCCACACGTTCTGGCACACTAACAACTCTCTTTGCTCTTGGACACTGTCACGATCAGTTTTCGGCCGTTGCAAATGGTGGTGGCCATTCCGACAACATCTATGCTGCAAGATCTCGACGAGGCAGCTACAGTTCGCGGGTGGCTGTTCTGGTTCGCGGGTGCATCGTTCTGGTTCGTGGGTCGCCGTTCTGGTTTGCGGGTCGCCATTCTGGTTTGCGGGTCGCCGTTTCTGGTTCGCGGGTCGTCGTTCTGACTCGCCGCAAAGGCCACCACGATTTCTGGCCAAGAACTAGAGGCCAAAGCCCAAATCCGCCGTTCTGGTTGTTGAAGATGATGGACGGTTGCAGCCATAATCAGAGGCCAAAGCTTTGATTTTTTTTTGTTCTATTGTTGAATACCACCATTTTTTTCTTTTGCCAAAAGGTTGAAGACAATACTGAGTTACTGATTTTTTTTTATTTGTATGATTTTTTTTTAATTTTGAGAAATTTAGCAAGGTTGAAGATGAGTTACTTTTTTTTTTATTTGTATGATTTTTTTTTATTTTTAATTCTGAGAAATTTATCAAGGTTGAAGACATATTGAGTTACTAGTTTTTCTTTTTTTTTTTTTGATTTGTATGATTTTTTTTATTTTTAATTCGAGAAATTTAGCAAGGTTGAAGACGATAATGAGTTATTGGTTTTTTTTTTTTTTTTTTTTTTTAAGTTAGTGAAGAAGGTGAATGGTAGTATAGTCATATTAAATAGTTACATATACTATCAAATTGTTTATACTATTTGTATCAAATGTTTGATAGTATAAGAATTTACCAAATTTGTTTATCTTATCGACCTTATCCTATTGTCTTATACTATCATGTCTTATACTATCATGTACACCAAACATAGCCTAATATTGTTATTCATAAACATTGAATGATTAATATTATAAGCGTTACATATATTACAAAGAGTATAAAAACTAGTTTTTTACTATAATTGAGACTCACTATTTAATGAATTTTAAATTTCTTAATTATGCAAATACCTTAAATGATAAATAAAAAAAAAATGGAGAGATGAAGATACAAATTCGTTGGCCTTTTTTTTTATATATACATAGTGATGATTCTATTTTTCCCCTTTTTTCCCACTTTATTATTTTTAATATTTATTTAAAAGAATAGATAAGCATTCAATATAGTTATCACCTTGCATACAGTTTTATTATTTATTAAACTATTTTCTTTGTAAAAAAATCTTGAGACTTTGATCGACCAAATTTTTGTAAAGAGTCATGATGATGCAGCCATTACACCCCTAGCTAGATGCGAATCTAATTATCTAACAGTATTTTATTTTCATTATTTTATAGTTTAATTTTAATTTAGTTAGTATAAGTTATTTTACATTATTGATTAAATCAAGATTTAATTTTGATTTAATGTTAGATTATTTGTTTTTATATTATCATCCAATTATGTGTTATTATATATTAAATGTATTTAACTTTTACATATCAAAATAACATAAAATAAAAATATTTGCCTTTTCAAGTAATTGTAATACAGCGATCAAACTCATTAATTTAATGATATAACAATAAATAATTAAATAATATTATAAAACTTTTCTATGTTGACCATGGATAAATTAAAGTCATTTATCAATTACGTATTGTTATATCATCGTTATAGAATAAAGTTTGATCACTCAATCAATTATTATTATTACAAATTTACCTGTGATCTATTTATAGTATAATAAATTTACTCTTGATTTATTAACCAAAAGTTATTCCGGCAAATGAAAAAACCTTGCTTACTTAAACAATATGGCTGCATAAGATTGAATAATAATTAAATAATAATATAAACTTTTTTATATTAATACATATACAAAAATTACATTAATAATATATTAACATCTTTAATGAAAGAGTATAATGTTTATTTGTTGGTCTTTGACAAAGATATCTCACAAGTATTGCTGTGATACTAGACTAACCTTTAAAGGTGGTAATTAGGAAAGTCTTCCTCATAATAATAATTTCAAGATATAAACTCTTAACATTTGTCATTACATGTAAGGTTCATGAGATTCTCCGGTTAAAAATAAAAAAAGAAATACGTCTTTTAATTCATACAGAAGGTTAATATGAATAAGAGTCTCGCTATTTGTTTAATTAAAATATATTAATTTTATTTAATTTATTTATAAAATTATTTTATATATTATAAAAATATTATAATAACATATATAATAATTTAATATTTTTTTATATTAACATATAATATAAATATAATATACATATTTTAATATACATAAAATATTTTCGTATGAATAGTTAATGAGCCTTTAATATTGCGTGTGAGAAACATAATCTCCATTGATTTATCAAATTCCGAGAATATACTTAAATGTTAAAAAATATTTTTTTTTATCTGAGAAAAAAACACTATTGAAACTTGAAAGTAAACATAATTTCATGAATGAATATTTTCTCTTTTTCTGGGTTCTGTTTCACGAGACGAGGAGTGATACGATGGCCGCCCGCACCACGAGTTGCTTATAATGTTGAATGTAATTTTGATACGTGAAGGTCAACGTTCACTGTACTTGAACCGACCATCAGCTTTTCCGTTTGAATTGTGCGCCCGCCAAAATCTGTGCAGTACGCTTACCAAAAAAATCTGTGCAGTGCTCAAAGTGAATTATTAATATTAAAGATTTATTGATTTTGTAACAAAACAAAATCAACCCCGATAATCTTACTGCACACAGTAACTACACTTATTTTAACACCAATTATTGTTTCTTTGAGTTCATCCAGATCAAAGCATCAAATCACGCTGTCTTTTTTTTAGTATACGTCCATTAATTAATTTTCTTCACGTGGTTAACTACTTTTTTATTCTTCGTTAACTGAAACTTATTTTTCACGAACATAAAAATCATATGATAAAATCTTGTGTCATTAACATTAAAACTTTTTGCGTAATTAACCACTTTTTTATTTTTTTCATTAACCAACTTTTTCACGAAAGCGTAAACAAAGTTGGTTAATGAAAGAATAAAAAGTGGTTAATTACGATGTAAGTTAGTTAATGACACAAGATTTTACCACGTGATTTCTATGTTCGTGAAAAAAGTTAGTTAACGAAGAACAAAAAGTGGTTAACCACGCGTAAAATTGGTTAATGGACATATACTTAAAAAACAAAACAAAACAGAAATGATTTGAGATTCACTATAATGGGTGGTACCATGAATAGTAATGAGTGTTAAAAATGGTGTTGGTACTGTACGCGGTAAGATGAATATTTTCCAAACAAAATATTGATTGATAGTTTTATAATAAATATATTTGGAAGTTTATTAATAGTTAATAAATATTAAAAAATCTTGAATATTTATACTTAAGAATAAATATAGAAATAGGTAAGACAGTTCAAGGGACCTATGGCCTGTCTATTTAAGAGTTAGTCTAACTTGACTCATTTAATAAAAAAATCAAATTAATTTTTTTTAAAAAAATTATTTAATTAAACAGTTAAATTTTAAGTTTTTAAAAAGTCTTTTAGACTTAGTAAGTTAGTCTATTTAATTATATATTATTATTTTATATATATTATAAAATTTTAATATTTATATAATATAATTAATTTAATAAATAATATAATATTTTTTTAAAATTTAAGTTTGTTAGTCTATATAAAAGTCTAATCCTATTAGTCTATTTCATTAACTTATTTAGAAGTAGTCATATTAGTTTATTTAAAAGCTTTATTGTAAATTAAGTCTTTAAATAAATTTTTAGGTCAAAATTTTAAAAAGGTCAAGTTAAATCTTAAAAAATAGCTTATGTCATATAAATAGGTTTGTCTCATGCTTTGCATTTGAGAAATGGGTCAAACTCGTTTAAGGTAAGGCTTGATCTGACCTAATTAGTTTCCAACCCTACTTAAGAGTTAGAAAAAGAAAAAAGAGTATCCGAGTAACTCCTAATTCATAAAAATGGTTATATTTTAAATAAATTAAAATTTAAAATAATTTGATTTGATTTAAAAATTAAATTTTATGTTTGAAATTAAATAATAAAAAATGGTATTTGAATACATTTGAAATAAATTTCTATGGTTGCAACTCATTGAAAATCGAATTAATTTAATTTAATTTTATTATTTTCATTTTTATTCTTATAAGAGGTTAAATTAAAAATTAGTAAAGATAAAATAGTTTATCTATTTAAAATTAAATCAAATTCTAACAAATTCTACCATATTTAATAGGATTTCTAAACATAAATCATTTAAGTTTATAAGGTTTTAAAAATCAAATCATGTTCTATTTTTAACATTCTAAATACAATATTTAATTTACAAATAAAATCAAATTTCATTTTTTTTTTTACATTCAAAACAAACTAATAAGAATGTCATTTTCTTTCGTCTATTTTTTTTGGTTACCACAAGGTCCTTTTCTATTACATTCAATTCGTATAATTTTTGGAGATGTAGTGTTGTTAATAGAGGTGGGTTTAAGGGCAATATATTATAACGGGACATAACATCTAATTTTTGACACTTTTCACATGAGCGACAATAAATGTTTGCATATTTAACTAATGTGGACCAATAAAATCTACACTGTAAAATTTTTGTAGCAATTTTTTTATTGAAAAGTGACTCCCACAAGCTTGGGAGTGACAAAATTTCAAGACGTTAGCAATCTCTTCATCAGGGATGCAATGCCTTAAAATTTGGTCAAGACAGTATTTGAAAAGAAAATGTCATCCCAATAGAAATTACCTATCTCAGTCATGAACTTCTTCTTGTCCTGAGTGCTTCAATCCACTGGTATCTCATCTGTAGCCAAATAATTCACAATACGAGCAAACCATGATAGAGAAGTAATAGAAAATAAATGCTCATCGGAAAAATCATCCTTGGTTGGCAGGTGGTCAAAAGTGTCCTCAAATGTGAGTCTCGAGAGATGATCAGCCACTACAATCTCCACTCTTTTCTTATCTTTGATGGTGATGTCATATTTTTTTCAAAGTAAAATCCACTGTATTATTTGTGCCTTAGCATCTTTCTTTGTAAGAAGGTATTTAAAGGCTGCATGATCTGTTAAAATAATAATAGGATAACCAATCAAGTAAACAATGAAACTTATCCAAAGTAAACACTACAACAAACAACTCTTTTTCAGTGGTGGAGTAATTCATCTGACCACTATTTAGAGTTCTACTAGCATAGTAAATGTCAAAAGGCTTCCCCTCCATTCGCTGTCCAAGAACAGTAGCTACAGCAAAATAACTAGCATTTCACATGATCTCGAAAGGTAAAGTCCAATCAGGTGGCTGCATTATGAGTGTTGAGGTAAGCTTGCTAATTAACATGTCAAAGGCCTCTTGACAAGCTTGTGTCCACTCAAATGGGACATCTTTAGCTAGAAGGTCACATAGTAGTCTAGATATGGTGGAAAAAATATGTATGAACCTCTTATAAAAGCCCACATGACTAAGAAAAGATCTCACCTCCTTTACTGTCCTAAGTGTAGGCAACTTAGAGATTGATTCGATCTTAAATTGATCAACCTCTGTCCCCCTAGAAGAAATAATATGCCCTAAGACAATACCTAAAGGTATCATAAAGTGACATTTTTTCAAATTCAAAACTAATTCCTTTTCCTCACAATAAGTCAATACTTTCTCTAAATTCAATAAGCATGCATCAAAAGAAGATCCAAAAACAGTCAAGTCATCCATAAAAACTTTTATGTAATTTTCAACTATGTCACTAAAAATGCTAGTTCATCATGTAACGTTGAAAAGTAGCAGGTGCATTACACAATCCAAATGACATTATATGAAAAGCATAAATACCAAAAAGACAAGTGGAAGTGATTTTATCTTAGTCTTCTAATGCAATTTTAATTTGATAATAACTAGAATAACCATCCAAGAAATAATAGAAATGATGACCGACTAAATGCTCAAGAATTTGATCAATAAAAGGGGAAGGAAAATGGTCTTTTCTGGTGACAGCATTCAATTTTCTGTAATCAATGCACACTCGTCACGTAATCACAAGTTTTGTAGGGACTAACTTTCACAAATCATTCTTCACCAAAGTAACACTTGACTTTTTAGGAACAACTTGTGTAAGACTTATCCATTTACTATCAGCAATAGGATATATGATTCTTGCATTTAATAGTTTTAATACTTCATTCTTCGCCACTTCTTTCATAGTGGGATTAAGCCTACACTGGGGGGTCTCTATGAGGGATAGTTCATTCCTCCAAATTAATTTTATAAGAACAGACCAGGGGATTAACACATTTTATGTCAATATTGCTCAAACCTAAGACTGACTTATACTCACTTAGGGTCTGAATTAGTTTCTCACTTTGAAACTCAGACAATTTAGGTAAGATAATAACATGAAAAGTATCATCTGGACCAAGGAGAATATGCTTTGAACCCTTAGGCAGAGGCTTCAATTCAACCTTGGGTGCTTCCACACTTGAAGGAATTTGTTTTTCACCTTTCTCAGGCAACTCATCAAACTTTGGTTGCCATTCCTGAGTGCCATAATCTTGAGTTCTATAAAAAATAGCATGAATATCAACTACATCAGATGAATTATTGATAGAATCAAACTCAAAATTAAGAAGAAAATACTTAAGGGGATCAAAATCATAGGCTGTAGAAACTTTCATATCCATGAGTAAGTCAATCATGTATATCTGGTGGCCCTCGTCATCATCTTCCTAGTTGTTTTGCAATATGGAAGATATTCACTTCGAGAGTCATGTTTCTAAAAGAAAGCTTCATGAGCTCATTCTTGCAATTAATAAGAACATTAGCAGTGTCAAGGAAAGGACTATCTAAAATCAAAGGAACTTTAGAAATAGAATCAACAACAGAGCTAGTGTTGAGGATTAGAAAATCAACAGGATAATAAAATTTGTCAATTTGAATTAGAACATCTTTTACCACACCCCAAGGTACTTTGATTGAACAGTCATCGAATTGCAATACCACAGTGCTTGGTTTGATTTCTCCCAACCTCAATTGCAAATAAATAGAATATGATATTAGATTCACGCTAGCTCCTAAATCCAACAAAGCTTACACAAATTCATGATTTTCAATGTTGCATGCAATGGTTAGACAACCAGGATCTTTGTACTTGGGTGGAATCCACTGCTTAATTAGAGCACTAACTTGTTCTGTTAGGAACGTTGTCTTCTTCACATGATGCTTCTTCTTAACTATACACAAATTCTTGAGAATTTTTGCATAAGTATGAACTTGTTTAATCACATGCAAAAAAGGAAGATTGATTTTTACCTGCCTTAGATTCTCTAAGATTTCATTGTAAGTATCCAGAATTCGCTTACTTGGTTTCAAAGCTTGAGGGAACGGTACTTTAACAAAACGTTTTGTCACCTCAGGTACCATAGGCAGCTCGGCATCACTACTATCTTGATTCTTTTCCACATTCTCTGATTTGTCCATTGTTAGGATGTGTAATGATGTACCACTTTGTGTCACAATGACATTCACATCGTTCAAATTATCTTGCGCCATGTATTGACCATGGGGTCCTGACTGAGCTTGAAAAGGGAACCTACCTCGCTCATTCACACTCAAGGAGTTCATCAATTTGGACACTTGACTCTTTATCTCCTTGTTTTGAAATCCAATTGACAAGTATTAGCTGAAAACATGATGCATGATGGTGTGGTTGTGCGTGTAGGGTGGAAGCAATCCTGAAAGATCCTAGTGGGTTGATCTTTGTATTTTCTCATTTCTTCAAAATTAAAAGAAGTATCAAACAACTGAATTGAAAAATCATACTCTGACTTTGACACAGGTCTATGAGCAAACCAACTCGAGGCATCTTTATACCTGTACATGCACGATAGAGAAAAATGCAACACTAAAAAAATACTACAAAAAAGAAAAAAAATAAAATAAAGATGCAACAAGCTAAAAAAAAGGAACGAAGTTATTGCCTTTACAAACTGTTGTAAAGAAAAATTATTTGGAAATTCTTCTACCATCTCTACAGCAATAGCGCCAAAATTTGATTACGCCCAAAGAATAATGCAGTAGTTGTAGCATAATTTTGGAGTGTCGATTCCATAGAGAAACAAATGAAAACAATAACAGAAAGAACAAAGAAATTAAAGAAAAATATTAAATGATTAATAAAGAGCAAAAATTAATTTTAAATGCAAATTAAAGTGAAGTGAAATAAACAAATTGAGTTTCGATCAGATGCAAGATGACTAAAGTTCAGAATCCACCAAAATTAATTTTAACATTAATTATGTCAAATTATTATACTCAAATAATTTAACTCATGAACCTCTAGTGACAAGTATGTGATCACGGAAGATCTATTAATAAAACACTAAAATAATAATCAAGTGTATCATAAAATTTTTCTAATTAATAGTAAATTATCAAATTATCAAATGTATTCCTTATAAGAAATCACAGTTGATATCCAACAATTACTACTAACACTCAGATAACACAAATAAATTGCAAAGCATGACTGAACTCATCTAAAAATTCATTCATATAATTTGATAGAAAAATAAAATTAATAAACATTAAATCCTAAAATTGAATAAAAACAATTCAACATAATAAAATCAAAACAATCAAAACTTTATTACTCTCTTAATACAAAAAATTTAACAAGATATAATAAAATTAAAATATAATAAAATCGTCTTACTAAAATTTTTAATTTCACACAATTTATCTACACTGCAACGTTGCTGCCATCACATCCCTTTTCTTCTTCCTTTTCCTCGAGCGGCGCACTGCTGCAATGTCCAACCTATTTCTTACTTTTATTTTCTTCTCGTACGACACATCCTTCTTTTCTTTTTTCTCTTCTCTGCGACATTGTTGTGCAGTAGGTTCGCCAGCTCATTCCTAATCTATTTCTTCCCTCTAGAGCCATGAAAATAGGACAAGCTAGATGAGCCGACCCAAATAGCCTGACAAAATGGGGGGTAGACTAGTAAATGTGAACACAAAATTAAAAATAGCTCGAATTAGCCCTGACTCGTTCCCAATTTGTTTCTTCCCTCTAGAGCCGTCAAAATGGGTCAAGCTCGATGAGTCGACCCAAATAACCCAACAAAATGGGCGGGCCAGACTAATAAAAGTGAGCACAAAATTAAAAATAGTCTGAATTAGCTTGGCCCGCAATGGGCGAAGCTAGCCCAGTCTGTTTACATTATATAATAACAGGTTGAGTTAACAAAATGTCAGTCTGAAACTCATATAACTCGATCTGACTCAGCCCAAGCTAGGCCGGCCAAAATGGACCGGGCTAGCCAATTTTGATAGTTATACTCCTCTCCTTTTCTTGTGACTGTGCGACGCAATGCATACTCGTTATAATTTTCTTTCCATCGCCTCGTGCATTAATTGCTTAAGTTTTTTTATTTGTTATGAGCTCTTTTATTTTTTATTTATTTATTCATATTAAATTATAAAATAAAATAATTTAATAATGAGATTAAATTAATTAAAATAAATATAAAAATAAAAAATATTAAATTTAAATATATAAAATATATAAATTATTATTTTAAAATATCTTAAAATAAATTTTTTTTTATTAAACGGAAAAGAAAAACAAAACAAAACTACACTACAACCTAATATGCAAAATTCCTATCGCATCAACTAGCAGAGTGCTAGATAACTGAGGGGGACAAGAACTCCAATTTGTGAAATATTGGTTCATTCTAGCTCCAAATTTAGCAAGCCAATCAGCACAAGCATTTCCTTATCTCAAGGTGTGTTTAAAAACCAACTACCAAGAATAATCTTTGTACATTCTGATATGGTCAATAAGTGAAGCATATGAGTGAGCGTGCTGGACTCCTTCATTAATCAGAGACAAGGCTATTTGAGAATCAGACTTACATATGATCTCTTTATAACCAACATTCCAAGCTATTTTAAGACCATAATCAATAGCTAGTAATTCTACTTTAAGGTTTGTAGAAATCCCACAGAAGCCAGAAAAACCAGCAAGCCA
Organism: Ormosia emarginata; assembly: GCA_029884605.1. Lineage (NCBI taxonomy): Eukaryota > Viridiplantae > Streptophyta > Magnoliopsida > Fabales > Fabaceae > Ormosia > Ormosia emarginata. Next base: position 23,676,012 of record JAQQTP010000085.1, read on the forward strand.
ATTCTCCATGATTATTCCTGATAAGACCCCCAAAGCCAGACCTTCCAGGATTACTAAGAGAGCTACCATCTACATTAAGTTTCACAAAATTATCAGTAGGAGAATGTCAAGAAACATGTTGAGGATCTCTTTTGTTTTTAACATGACCAAACATTTTGAATGTTAAATCTAGCAAAGTTATGATATTATTCAGAATGTACCAGTTATCCCATCTCTTATAAGAAAAAAACTTCTTCATTATGAGACCTCCAAATAAACCAGCAAGTAATAACAAAAAAAGAACCATTATCTTCCAAAGCATGAGATTTAAACCATTGGTAGTAATCATTATTTAGGAAATCCTGAGACTGAGTAAAGCCCAATAAAGACCAAATACCAATAGCCCGATGACAGTTCCTGAGAGTATATAGTAAGGTTTCACAATTTGTGTCACACCTTTGGCAAGAAGCATCAGTGGAAACATGATGAAGAAGGCGAAAATTGTTGGTTGGTAGGCTACCATGCATGATTAGCCAGGTGAAATGTTTCAAATTCTCAGGAAGTCTCAACTTCCAGATCCAGGACCAGTTGTCTACAAGCTGAATAGGATTGGTTTCATAGTGAAGCAACTAATGGTAAGCACTCTTAGCAGAATACTAACCCGAATTAGAAGCTCCCCAAATCAGCAAATCCTCATAACTGTCATTTGTGAAAATACTCTGCATCTCCATTCTGATATCCATAGGTAATTGAGTGGCTAAAATTTCAAAGTGCCAAACACCCTCGTAAAAGACATCCTTTATGTTGAGGTGAGTGTCCTGTATATTCACCAAAAAAATTCTTTCACATGTGCAACCTTTGTCCAACCACTTATCATACCAAAGAGAGACTTCCCCTTCACCAATTCTAGTAATGAAACCCTTCTGGAGAACTTCATCAGCCTTCACAATTGATTTCCAAGTGTAGTAGCACCCTTGCAAGAAGGACTATGAAGTATATGAGTATCAGAGAGATATTTTGAGGACAACATCTGCACCCAAAGCTTATCAGGATGATGAACTATATCCCACACATGTTTCCCCAGCAAGGAAATATTGGATGATCTAGCTTTATGAATACCAAGGCCACCTCTGTTAAGAGGTTAAGTTACTTTACTCCATTTAACCCAATGGCTAATCTTTCCACCCTAAACAAATTGTCTGATGCAAGAATCAATATTATCACAAATGCCCTCCGATAACCAGAGATTTTGCATAGTGTAGATAGGCATAGAGCAAAGCACATATTTTGCAAGTGTTACATGGCCTGCTCTACTCAATAATTTACCTTTCCAGCCAGCAAGCCTGCTATTGATCTTATCCAGAATATAAGAAAAATCATTCTTGGAGACTCTCCCTGAGAGCAAGGGAAAACCAAGGTATCTACCAATATTATAAGTATGATGGAAATCAAGAATGCCTTCGAATTTGGCTACCTTGGATCTAGGTATATTCTTTGAAGGGAGAAATCTGGATTTCTGAATGTTAACTTTCATGCCCGAAGCTAAACAAAAAGAATTCAGAACCCCTTGCATTAATCTGACCTGAGAAGCTTTTGCTTTAGTGAATAGCAAACAATCATTTGCAAAAAATAGATGTGAAATAGCAGGTCCATTGCTCAAAATTTTAATAGGGAGCCATTCATTAGCATCATTTTTTTTTTGTATCAGAATGGCAAGCTTCTCCATACAAAGTACAAAGAGATAGGGGCTCATGGGATCTCCCTGTCTCAATCCTCTAGTTGGAGTAAAGCTCTCGAGCTTTTCATTGTTCCATTTTAAGGACAAGGTTGAGGAAGTAGTACAACTAATGATTAGATTTATAATATGTTGAAGGAATCCAAATTCAGTTAAAGTGAGTTTGAGGAAGTTCTAATCAACACGGTCATATGCCTTTTCAAAGTCAATTTTAAACATAAGAAAGCCAGACTTACCCTTCTTTTTGTGCATATAGTGAACTATTTCTTGGGCTATCAGAGCATTATTTGCTGTACCTCTATTAGGAATGGAGCTGCTTTGGAGAGGACTAATTATATCATCTAGAAAAGGTCTGATTCTTCGAACAATAATTTTAGAAATTAGTTTAAGCAACACATTGCAAAGACTGATTGGTCTAAAATCCCTAAAACTCGTAGGATCATCAACTTTGGGGATTGGAACAATAAGTGTTTCTGATAGATATTGATCAATAAAGCCAATAGAAAACGCTTTAGCAATCAAATTCCAAACATCCCTCGCCATTATATGCCAATAATTCCTGAAAAACACAGGTTGAAAGCCATTAGGACCTGGTGCTTTATAAGGGGCCATATAGAAAAGAGCTTATTTCACATCTTTCATATATAGAGATTGGGAACAGAAGTAGATCGTGAAGTTCCTGACTAATTCTGGGAATGCAATTAAGATGAAGACTCTGAGGATTACAATGATCATTTGCCTGGAACAACTTTATGAAAAAATTCAAAGCCTCATCCTTTAAGGTTTCCTCATCTAAGCACCAAATGCCATTGATATTAAGACCAGTGAACTTATTCCTTCTCCTACGGATCACAGTTTGGGTATGAAAAAATTTGGTATTTTTGTTGTCAAATTTAACCAAGTTTTCTCTTGATTTTTGAAACCATAATAGCTCTTCTTGAGCCAAAGCTTCGTTATGTTATTGTTGTAACTCTTTTTCCAATTTTATAAGATCAGAAGATAAGAAAAGGTCTAATTGGCAATGGACTCCCTTAATGCAGCCCTCTAAGTGACGCTTCCTTTTGAAGATATTGCCAAAGACTTCTCTATTAAAGGTGAAGGATTACTCTTTAATTTTTTTCAAGTTTCAAAACTGCACTACCCTGAAAATGATTCCAAGTATTGTTAACTAAGGTTTCATAGTCGGGATGAGTCATCCAAGTAGCTTAGAAATGGAACAATTTGGCTCTGCTACTTTTAGATTTATTACAACTCAAAAAGAGAGGATTGTGATCTGAGTTATGTTGCGGAAGGACTTCCACCAAAGCATGAGGGAATGATAATTACCAATCCATGTCTGCCACACCTCTATCCAGCCTCTTTCTAACATGACCACCAAGCTGAACATTTTTACGCCAAGTAAAAAGACCTCTGATAGTATGAAGGTCTACTAGGTTACAATCAGATATAAGTTGAGCAAATAAAATTGCACGAGAAGGGCTAAAATTGCCACCTGCAACTTTAGAAGAGAGCAGAATCTCATTAAAATCCCCTAGTAAGAGCCAGGGTCAACAAATAGATTGCCTGATGTTCCTTAGATGGTCCCAGAGGTTACAGCGGTTAGTATAAACAGGAGAAGCATAGATTGTTGAACAATACAACCTTATATCTATGCGTCTTATAGAAAAAATAATAGCTTGGCTCTTGGAGTCTACCAAGGATATATCTATATCAATAGAAGATGACAAAATCCAAATACCCTGGAATGGCCATGAGCTTCTTGAAGAAAAACTGGTTTGTAACTGACTGCGGAATTTAAAGGATGCAAACCCAAGTGCAGGTTGTCTCAAGTAATAAATTTCTCGGGAGTCCGAGGTCGATCCATAGGGAATTGATGAAGAAAAATTAATTGAGGTAAGAAAAGAATTTGTCATAACACCAAAAGTAATAAAACAAGTTCACAAATGAATTTAAGGGCTTGCTTGAGTTAGGAGATCCACTCTTAGTAATAAATTAAAGGTAAGATTATTTCTCTTTATAACTCAATTGAAATCCACACACAACGGAGGTTCCAATCGGAAAATATAACATTCAGAGTTCAATTATATATGCAATCATATTATGATTCCTTCAATTATCCACCAACATTTATAAATGAGGTCAAGCATTCACTGTGCTAATCCTATTGTCTATAATAAATCAAGATCCCCATTATACAAAGAAGGTTTCTAAATTGATTGGAAACAAAATATAACACATATAATGTCCAATTGATAATATATCATTTAAGCACAAGAAATAGAATAATCTAACCTTATTTCATTACCAAGAGCTTCACTCTTTCACCAAAGCAAGATGAAGATTTAGTTACTCATGGATAAGAAGAAAGAAAGAGAGAAGAAGAGAAAGATGAACATAGCTTCAATTTAGAACAAGAAAAATTACAACAAAGGAAAACAATACACAAGCATAACCACCACTTGTAAAAACTAAGCCTAACACCAAGTGCTCTAAATGGTCAGCCAATGGTGGCTTTTATAGAGGATTAGGGATACAAAATGACAAGGGGGCTGATTAGGGGTAGGTGGATGAGTGGATGAATGAGTGGAAAATACCAAATGGTGAGGATAAGAGTGAAAAATCATTGAGATTTCTTGTCTCCGAAATCATTCATTGCTTAAGTCATTGATTCTGTCATTTTCGAGCCAAATGGTCTTCATGAAAGTTCTAAGAAATTGTCTAAGCTTTCCAATGGCTCTAGAATCACCCAAAAATCCATCCTACAGCCCAAGATATAACCCAATTACTACAGACTATTCAGGCCCAGTTTCAGCACCTCTGTTTTGACTTTCAGACCTAATATCACCATCAACGAGCTCGAATCAAGTTTTGTGTTCAACATGAAAGTTGTAGATCTGGGTCTTAACTTTCAAATGTCCAAATTTCAGCCCAAGATAATTCTTGCAGCCCGAGTTATGCTCTGATTACTGTACACTGTTCAAGTTTCAGACACAAAACTTGTGTTCTGTCTTCTAAGCCCAATTAGCTCCATTAGATGTCTGATTGAGACTTTGAGCTCTCATCAAAGTTGTAGAGCTCTCTCTTATCTTTCCTACAAGGTAAAATTTATAATTATCAGACATTTAGAACTCAAGATATGGCAGAATACAGAAACAACGTAAGACTCAAATAATGCTGAAAAAATCAATTAAGTCCAATTTGAGTCCAAACTTACAAAACATAACTAGGTTTAATCAAGTAAGTACATGGAGAGTGTAAATAACTAAAAATGAGGATTTATTAATGTATAAAATATATGATTATCAAATTCTCCCACACTTAGCTTTTTGCACTCTTGGGCAAAACACAAAAGACCAAAGTTAGGAGACAAAGAAAAATGACACAGACTCAAGAGCTAAAAACTCTAAAAGACTCGATGAAGCAAGAAGAGCAACAAGAAATTCAAGAGATCAAAGCATTAATGAGGTAACATTTCTTCATATCTCAAACCAACAAGCAAGGAATCTTTAGTTGAAAAGAATGAATCAAGAATGATAGATCCTCACAGAATTCACTCTCAATCTCTCAAGTGTTTAAAAGGTAAGTATTTCACTCTATTCAACCTATGAACAATTGCACTACCATAAGCTTGCTTATCTTCTACTTCTCCGCTACTCAAAACACATGCATACAAAAATAAGAGGACTTTATTCAAGGTTGTAATGGGGTCATAGAAAAGGGGAGGGGATAATATGGATATGAAAAGATAAATACCAAAGAGAATAAAAGAGCATTATGGTGCAGTTAGAGTGGAGAAAATGTTTGAGAACATTCATCATAAAGGACAATCACCAATATTTGACTAATGTTTTGTTGAAGATCAATCCCAAATTGGTGAATTGAATTCATTGTTAGACTTAACATTCTCTTTTTTTTCTTGTTGTTTCCAAGCATCCACCTTTATTCTGATAATCCTTTGATTGCAACGGTGGTCAAAAAATTTTTTTTTGATTATTTTGCACACACACCCCCACACTTGTTCAAGAACAAGGTCAATGCTCTCTTATTCCCTAAGGTTGGGTAAAATATTTTTTTCTTTTTTTTTTCTCTTTTTTTTGAAGGATGAAATGAGCTTAAAACAAGGAATGGTCAAACAAGTTCAAAGGGGTTACACAATGGAAAATATACAAGGATGGCTATTTGGTCAAAGTAGCTATTTCAAAATGCCTCAATCATATTAATGTATGCATGTGAAAATGTAGCCTAAAAAAGAATCAAAGCAAGTTCTAGAGTAACAATTCCATGAGTGAAAATCACACAAGAAAGAAGAGAATGATACAGATATTCAATCCATTCATCAATAGGCTCAAAATCTCACCAGGCATATTTCTATCATTCTCAATCCATCATATCAACACTCATTTCCAAGCTTGTGATTTTTAAGAAAGAAGACAATTTATGCTAAGATCCAAGAATCTCAATTGCTTCAAAGGATGTGAGAGTGCATTCACTTGAATCTTTCAAAGGAAATCAAAAGACAAAAACTTTGTTACTTCCACAAATCAATACTAATTAATTACTACCCCAACTAAGATGCGTCTCAAGAGTAATAAATTGTTTCCAAAATTTACTCCTTACTTTGCCATTACTAATTAGATTTACTACGAATAGGTTTCTGACAGTCATATCACTAAACATACTTCTCAATTTAGATACGTCTCAGAAGTAAAATTACTCCTTACTCTGCCATCATACATTAGTTTAAGAAGTCCATGACAATCATATCATACTTCCCAAAAAAGAAAAAAAAAGAAAATTGGTAGTCAACTATCCTTCTCCCCCAACTAGATCACAACATTATCCTCAATGTTAAAATATAGATGAGTAAAGGATAGAAGATATTACCTGTTGGAGAAATCTGACACAAATTTAAACAAAAACAAAGTACGATAAATAAAATCAAAAGAAAAGCTATAAACGAAGTGTCAAATCTGGCTCATTTTTCATCTTGTTTCCCTCACTGCTTCCTACTGACCAATCTATCTGAGCTATTGTTGGGTCAGGTTTATGAACAAAAGCTTGTAATTTATCAATCAACTCATCAATAGTGGAAGCAGAGATAAGAAGTTGTCTTGCCGAAGGTGTGATAAATTTCTGTTCCACAGCATGGTCAAGAAAGATTAACAAAATATCAAAGAAATTATTTACATTCAACAAACCAAGGTTTATGGTGGATGTTTAGTTGGGCCCAAGAGACAATTTGAAAAACTTCTTCCAAGGTACCAAAATCACCTGGTAAGGCAATGAATGCATCAGAGTTTTCAAGCAGTATCTTCATTCGTTCATGCATTGATGATATCTTAAGTTCCTTTCCAAATGTCTTTCTAGTGATGTTCTGTTGAGCTAAAGGTTCAAGAATGACACCTAAAACCTGACTGCCTCCTATATATGCAGCAAGTGATACAGCCCCCATTAACCCACGGCAACCTCCCACATATACAAGATGAATATGCCTCGCAGCAAGTGATCGACCAAGAGTGATAGTTGCATTTACAAACTCTAAACCCTTCCCATACTTAGATCCACAAAATACACAGATATTTTTAAGTTGACGAACAGAAACACCTTCCATTTCTATTCTCACATTCCCTTTGATTGATTCTGAGTTGGAGGAAAGTGGAGAAAGTGGAGTGTTTAAATAGGAAAAAGAATGGAAAGGGTAATAATTGTACCTATAAGGGTAGGTTGGCTGTTGTCAGAAGAGTTTGAAAATAAGGAACACAGAATCTTTTTTTTTTCATTTTTTTTTGCTTTTTTTTTGTTTTTTTTTGTTTTTTTTTTGTTTTTGTTTTTTTGACTTCAAGAAAACCATCAGGGTAAAGAAGTCTAGAAACCCCTGAAGGACCCTGCTCAAAGGATCGTCTATCCAAAACCAAAATAAAGCAAAATCATACAAAGATAAAAGAAATATAATAGCAAATGATGATATACCTGTATGTACAACTTTCATGGCGTATCTTTATACTGCGTGTCATGAGTGCAGTAGTAGCATATCTTTATACTGCGTGTTACCAGTGCAGTGGACACTCATGTCCGTTTATTCAAAGAAAGGAGAAAGAAGAAACCATCGTGGGTTTCCATCCTGGGTCTGGAACTTGGAGCGCTCACACTTGGGCTCGTAACATCAACAAAGATGCTAAAATCTGAAACTCGTAATGTCCAAGATCCAAAACATCCCATCCCAGGACGCTGAGAGCCCCTTCTAATAAAAAAGAGGATCAAGCTCAGATGCCTCATACGCTTCGGCCGCCGTGAATTACTTCTCACTAATAACCAGAGTGGGACGCTTCTGCCTGTCCATCAACTCCACAGTGCCTAGATGGTAAACATTGGGTTATGGAGCGCGGCTCTCTACAGAGCATGGTACACGAACTTTTTTAAGGACTAGCGTGCAAAGGTCCACCCGAGTCAATGATGGGTCAGCCAAAGGCTGGGGCTCCACAACTAATTAAAGCCATAGTACTCCTTCCGGATCGCCCTTGTTCAAACATTTTTTTTTTTTTTTTTTTTTTTTTTTATTTTTTCATTTTTTTTCATTTTTTTTCATTTTTTTAAAAAAGAAAACATGAAGAAGAAGAAGATAATATGTACAGATTGTTGTGGATATGGCTCACACCTGCCTCTAGTTTCACGTCCAGTAACGGCTTAAACACTTTCTATGAGTCGAGGATAAGCTTCCCATCCAATTTTCTTATAAATTGGCAAACAGGGTCTTTTAGAGTCAGATTCCCAAGACTGTAGCGTTTTTCTTCATCCTTGAAGAGATTCCACAAATTAAGAATTTCACGATGCACCAATCCACAAGAATGCGTCTTAAGAGTCAATAAGATATCATCTAATGACTTCTTACTCAGTCCATTCTTAATGAAGAAAATTTTATCTTCTCTGTTTGCGGAAACCATCCCCAAAGTACGACATCGCTTGTTACAATTCGATCGTCCACATTTGTAACAGACTTGTAACTTTTTTGGTCTTCTCCTTTTAGAATATGAACTTCTTCCAAGACCTGTCATGTATGAGTCAAATGAAATTGAAGACTCACCTGCTAGTCGGAACTTTGCTTCAATTATCCAGCATACATCTTCTAGCATACCTTTGTGCATTAACAATCCCAATCTTTCACATCGAACTTTGTAAATTTTTTTCAGAGCATTTTGAGGAAGAGAAGGAAAATGTTTTCTCAAGTTTGAAAGAATGACATCCATTTTAAAGGAAAAGAAGGATTCAGTTATTTTGGGAAACTGAAAGACAAACTGACTTGAGAGTCACGGAGTACCGTATCCTCCACTTAACCGGCAACACAAAGAACTGCAAAAACAAGGCAACAAAATTAGAGTGCATTTTATTCATAACAAGGATAAAAAAGAGAGATGAATTCTACCTCATTAACTTGGTTTTCCAGAAATGGTTTGAGCCTTTGTCCATTAACTTTAAATACATTACCATTCCTAGGATTCTCAATATCTACGGCTCCATGAGGATACACGTGTTTGACAACAAAATGACCACTCCACCTAGATCTCAATTTTCTAGGGAATAGGTGCAGGCGAGAATTATAAAGCAGAACTTTTTGACCAATTTCAAAAGATTTTCTCAAAATTGTCTTATCATGAAAAACTTTTGTTCTAGCTTTATAAATCTTTGAGTTCTCATATGCATCATTTCTCAATTCTTCAAGTTCATTTAATTGCAATTTGCGTATCTTGCAAGCATCATCAAGATTTAGATTGAAAGCTTTAATGGCCCAAAATGCTTTATGTTCCAATTTTACAGGCAAGTGACAAGGTTTTCCATAGACTAACCGATAGGGTGACATGCCCAAAGATGTTTTGAAAGCAGTACGGTAAGCCCAAAGTGCATTGTTTAGTCTTAAAGACCAATCTTTACGATTTGGGTTAACCATTTTTTCCAAAATTTGTTTAATCTCCCTATTTGCCAATTCAACTTGTCCACTTGTCTGAGGGTGATAAGGGGTGGTAATTTTGTGTGTAATACCATATTTCTTCATTAAAGATTCAAATGGTTTATTGCAAAAATGTGTTCCCTCATCACTTATGATAGCTCGAGGGATTCCAAATCGACACAAGATATTTTCTTTTAAAAATTTGAGAACAGTTTTATGATCATTATGTCGGCATGGAATCGCCTCAATCCATTTTGAAACATAATCAACTGCAACCAAGATATACACAAATTCAAATGAAGATGGAAATGGACCCATGAAATCAATTCCCCAACAATAAAAAATTTCAATGACAAGGATGGGGTTTAGAAGCATCATGTTTCTTTTTGAAATTGAGCCCAACTTTTGACAATTTTCACAACTTTTGCAAAAAGTATAGCAGTCCTTAAATAAAGTGGGCCAATAGAATCCACACTGCAAGATTTTTCCAGCTGTTTTCTTTGAAGAGAAGTGACCTCCACATGCTTCTGAGTGACAAAATTTAATGACACTACCTACCTCACTGTCGGGCACACATCTTCCAAAGATTTGATCAGCACAATATTTGAACAAGTATGGGTCATCCCAATAAAAAATTTTCACTTCTGTCAAAAATTTCCTTCTATCTTGGTGCGTCCATTGAGGCGGCATCTTTCCTGTTACAAGAAAGTTGACTATGTTAGCAAACCAAGGCATGGAATTGACAGAAAATAAAAATTCATTAGGAAAAGAATCATTGATAGGTGTGCTATCAAAAGGTGAGCCTATTGTAAGTCTGGACAAATGATCAGCGACAACATTTTTGGCTCTTTTCTTATCTTTTATTGTGATGTTGAATTCTTGAAGCAACAAGATCCACCGTATCAATCTTGGTTTAGCATCCTGCTTAGACATCAAATATCTAACAGTAGAATAATCGGTGAAAATCACAATAGAAGAGCCAATTAAGTAAGATCGAAATTTGTCCAGTGTAAAAATTACAGCAAGTAGTTATTTTTCAGTAGTGGTGTAATTCATTTGTGCACTGTTTAAAGTTCTACTTGCGTAACAAATCACATGAGGCTTACCTTCCTTTCTTTGGCCTAAAACAACGCCCACAGCAAAATCACTAGCATCACACATTAACTCAAAAGGTAAAGACCAGTCAGGAGATTGCATGATAGGAGCAGATGTCAGAAGACCAATTAATTTTTCAAAAGATTTTTGACATTCTTGAGTCCAATCAAATGGTGTATCTTTCAACAGAAGATTACATAATGGTCTAGATATGACACTAAAGTCCTTAATGAATCTTCTGTAAAATCTTACATGTCCTAAAAAAGAACGAACTTCTCTGACTATTTTTGGGGAAGGCAAATGAGCAATTAATTCAACTTTGGCCTTATCAACTTCAATTCCTGTAGAAGAAATCACATGACCTAACACTATTCCTGAGGTAACCATGTAATGACATTTTTCCCAGTTTAGCACAAATCATTTTTCTTCGCATCTTTTGAGAACTTTTTCCAAATTATCAAGACAATTTTTAAAAGAATTTCCAAAAACTGTCAAATCATCCATGAAAACCTCTAAATAATGCTCAATCATGTCACTAAAAGTGCTTAACATGCATATTTGAAATGTTGCCGAAACATTACAAAGGCCAAAAGGCATTCTTCTATATGCAAAAGTACCAAAGGGACATGTAAAAGTGGTCTTTTCTTGATCTTCCAATGCAATTGGTATTTGATTATAACCTGAAAAACCATCAAGAAAATATTAGTATGGATGTCCTGCTACCCTTTCCAGAATTTGATCAAGAAATGGTAAGGGAAAATGATCTTTCCTAGTAGTAGCATTTAATTTTCTAAAATCAATACACATACGCCAACTAGATGAGACTCGCGTAGGTATTAATTCTTCCTTATCATTTTCAACCACTGTTATTCCAGATTTCTTAGGCACAACTTGTGTAGGACTTACCCATTGACTATCAGAGATAGGATAGATAATTCCAACATCAAGTAATTTAAGGACTTCAGCTCTAACTACCTCTTTCATGTGTGGATTTAATCTTCTTTGAGGTTGTTGAGAAGTTTTAGCATTATCCTCTAAATGTATTCTATGTGTACAAATTAATGGATTAATACCTTTTATGTCCTTTAATGTCCATTCAATTGCATTTTTATGCCTTTTAAGTACTTCTGTTAACATACCTTCTTGTTCTTCAGTAAGAGACGAGGAAATTACTACTGGAAAGTTTTGCTTTTCTCCAAAAAATATGTACTTCAACCCAGCAGGTAATGGCTTTAGTTTCAGTGTGGGTACTTCTTCATGGGCATTATTATTCATGAGTTTTAGCTCTTCAAATCTTGATTTCCATCCCTTGTACTCCATTGCCTGTGTACAATCAAGCAAAGAACATATTTTAGAGATATCATCTTCTAATTGCATGCCTGAATCCAATGAATTGACTAAACAAATTTCTAATGGGTCAGCAGAACTCTTTGTTTGAAGATGATCATCTATAATGGCTTCAATTCCTTCAACTTCCTCTTTTTCATCAAGGACTTCCTATGGTTGCTTGCACATGTTAAAAACATTAAGCTCTAGTGTCATGTTTCCAAATGTTAGCTTCACCACTCCATTTTTGCAATTTATCAAAGCATTAGATGTTGCTAAAAATGGACGGCCTAAAATAACAGGAATTGACTTGCAACTATCAACCATAGGTTCAGTATCCAAGACAATAAAATCTACAAGATATATGAATTTATCAACTTGAACTAACACATCTTCCACTATTCCTCTTGGAATTTTAATTGATCTATCTACAAGTAGAAGAGTTACAGAAGTTGGTTTTAACTCACCTAGGTTGAGTTGCTGATAAACTGAATATGGAAGCAAATTGACACCAGCACCAAGATCAAGTAAAGCTTTTTCAATTTTATGTTCTCCAATAATACATGAAACTGTAGGACAACCAGGGTCTTTATATTTCAACGCATTATTATTTTGAAGAATGGAGCTTACCTGTTATGCCAAAAATGCTTTCTTTTTCACATTTAATTTCCTTTTAACAGTGCACAAGTCCTTCAAATATTTGGCATAAGAAGGAATCTGTTTGATAGCATCTAACAGAGGAATATTGATCTTCACTTGTTTCAAAATTTCAAAAATTTCAGTGCGGTGGTCCAATTTCTTTGGGTTATTCAATGCTTGAGGGAATGGGGGTGAAGGCGAGAGTTTGGTTGCCTTTTGGTCAACTTCTTCATTTTCTTGGGGAATTGGTTCATCTTCTTTCTCACAAGGTTCAGGAATTTGTTTTTCAACAACTTTTCTACTCCTAAGAGTTATCACTGACTTGACTGAGTCCATTTGTTGGTTTTCTGAACTCCCCTCATTTAGACTGTACTGACCTTTGGGGTTTGGTTGAGGTTGAGAAGGAAATTTTCCTTTCTCATGAATGGTGAAAGCAGAAGTAAGTTTGGCAAGAGTTTCTTTTATGTCAATCATAGTTTGATTGTTTTGTTTATTAATGGCCTCTTGCTTTTCTATGAATGCATGCAGTGTTTCTTCAAGGTTTTTCCTATATGGTGGAACATAAGGTGCACATCCTTGAGAATTTTGAGAGTCTTGTTGTGCCTGAGGAGGTGGTGATTGCGCGAATTGTGACTGAGTATTATTCCTCCAGCTGAAGTTCGGGTGATTTCTCCATCCCGGATTGTATGTATCTGAAAAAGAAGAAGTAAATGACTTTTTAAAATTATTCATTGCATTTACTTGCTCATGTACAACTTCTTTAAAAATAGGAATGTTAAGACATTCGTGTGTTGAATGTCCTAAGTCATCACAAATACCACAAAATTCTTTATTTTGCACAGATTTGATTTCTTTTGCTTTTCTTAATTCCATGGCTTCAACCTTTCTAGCCAAAGTGACAAATCTAGCATTTAGATCTTCCTCTTGACTAAGGTGATATTTTCCTTTATTAGCACTTGCAAGATTAGTTCTAATTGAATTTTCAGAAATATTAGTACTATGCCAATATTGAGAATTTTCAGCCAACTGGTTCAAATAGTCTAAAGCTTCATCAGGTTCTTTATCAAGAAACTCACCATTGCACATTATTTCCACAAATTGTTTAGTTTCAGGAGTTAAACTTTCATAAAAGAAGCTTATAGTGCGCCATTTTTCAAAACCATGATGTGGGCAAGAATTTAACAAATCTTTAAATCGTTCCCAACATTGAAAATATGCTTTATTTGAATTTTGGGAAAAATTTTGGATTTGTCTTTTCATAGCATTGGTTTTATGTGTTGGAAAAAATTTCTTTATGAACTCACCTTGCATTTCTTGCCATGTACCAATTGATCTTGGTTTCAAAGTGTTAAGCCAGGATTTTGCTTTATCTTTTAAAGAAAAAAGAAACAATTTAAGCTTAACAATCTCTTCAGTGTAATTTTGATCATTGAAGGCAATACATACTTCCTCAAATTCTTTCAGATGTAAATATGGACTTTCAGATTCTAAACCATGAAAATTAGGAAGTAAAGAAATCATACCTGGTTTGAATCTAAAATTGTTGGCATTGAGTGGAAAGATAAAACATGATGGACTAGAATTTCGAGGTGGTTGCAAATATTCACGCATGGTTCGCAACGGTTGATTTTCCGGTTCATCATGTATACTTTATTGTCAGCCCTTGTGTCAATTGTGTGTGATTGTGATTCAAATAAGTCAATATATAAAGTACCAGAATTAATTTTAACTAAACGACCAGAATTTAAATCACGATACCAATTAAGCATAAACACATAAATAACTAAAAATAAATAAACAAAAAATAATGTACAAGCTGGCGGTGTCACCCACCATTAAATATTAATAGGGATGGGATAATAAACCAACCACCCAAAAATAAAAATAAAAATAAAGTGCAGAAAGTAAATTTAAATATGAAAATCAGAGAGTGACAGAGCCCCACAGAGCTGGCGAAAGAGAAGAGAAGAAGAAATATTATTTTATTAAGTTAGATTCATGGAAAAATAAATAACAAAAAAGTAAAAGGGAGAGTTTCCCCCACTAAGTTAGTGCGTAAAATAAAAGGGAGAGTTACCCCCACTGATGAAAAAAATGACGAAAATAAATAAAATTAAAAAGCAAAAATAAATGACATAAATATAAAAGTTAGTATGTTAGCAAGTTAGTAGGTTAGTAAGTTAGATAGTTAGTAAGTTAGAGAGTTAGTAAAGAAACCGAAGAATCGACAAGCCGATCTTTTGCTCCGGTGAGGGAGAAGAGAGAATAGATTTTATTAAAGAAAACGAACCTCAATAAATCAAAACTTCAAATCAAGTCCCCGGCAACGGCGCCAAAAACTTCACTACAGGATTTAAAGGATGCAAACCCAAGTGCAGGTTGTCTCAAGTAATAAATTTCTCGGGAGTCCGAGGTCGATCCACAGGGAATTGATGAAGAAAAATTAATTGAGGTAAGAAAAGGATTTGTCACAACACCAAAAGTAATAAAACAAGTTCACAAATGAATTTAAGGGCTTGCTTGAGTTAGGAGATCCACTCTTGGTAATAAATTAAAGGTAAGATTATTTCTCTTTATAACTCAATTGAAATCCACATACAACGGAGGTTCCAATCGGAAAATATAACATTCAGAGTTCAATTATATATGCAATCATATTATGATTCCTTCAATTATCCACCAACATTTATAAATGAGTTCAAGCATTCACTGTGCCAATCCTATTGTCTACAATAAATCAAGATCTCCATTATACAAAGAAGGTTTCTAAATTAATTGGAAACAAAATATAACACGTATAATGTCCAATTGATAATATATCATTTAAGCACAAGAAATAGAATAATCTAACCTTATTTCATTACCAAGAGCTTCACTCTTTCACCAAAGCAAGATGAAGATTTAGTTACTCATGGATAAGAAGAAAGAAAGAGAGAAGAAGAGAAAGATGAACATAACTTCAATTTAGAACAAGAAAAATTACAACAAAGGAAAATAATACACAAGCATAACCACCACTTGTAAAAACTAAGCCTAACACCAAGTGCTCTAAATGGTCAGCCAATGGTGCCTTTTATAGAGGATTAGGGATACAAAATGACAAGGGGGCTGATTAGGGGTAGGTGGATGAGTGGATGAATGAGTGGAAAATACCAAATGGTGAGGATAAGAGTGAAAAATCATTGAGATTTCTTGTCTCCGAAATCATTCATTGCTTAAGTCATTGATTCCGTCATTTTCTAGCCAAGTGGTCTTCATGAAAGTTCTAAGAAATTGACTAAGCTTTCCAATGGCTCTGGAATCACCCAAAAATTCGTCCTACAGCCCAAGATATAACCCAATTACTACAGACTGTTCAGGCCCAGTTTCAGCACCTCTGTTTTGGCTTTCAGACCCAATATCACCATCAAGGTGCTCGAATCAAGTTTTGTGTTCAACATGAAAGTTTTAGATCTGGGTCTTACTTTCAAATGTCCAAATTTCAGCCCAAGATAATTCTTGCAGCCCGAGTTATGCTCGACATTGTACACTATTCAAGTTTCAGACACAAAACTCGTGTTCTGTCTTCCAAGCCCAATTAGCTCCACTAGATGTCTGATTGAGACTTTGAGCTCTTCATCAAAGTTGTAGAGCTCTCTCTTATCTTTCCTATAAGTAAAATTCATAATTATCAGACATTTAGAACTCAAGATATGACCGAAATACAGAAACAGCGTAAGACCCAAATAATGTTGAAAAAATCAATTAAGTCCAATTTGAGTCCAAACTTACAAAACATAACTAGGCTTAATCAATTAAGTACATGGAGAGTGTAAATAACTAAAAATGAGGATTTATTAATATATAAAATATATGATTATCAGTAACCCAACGAAAACCAAAACTTCTTAACCTTTGTGAACAGAACATGAGTTTCATAAACACAAAAAAGAGATGGGTGGTGAAGCTTGATCAAATCACGAACATGGCGCCTAGCATTATGACTAAAGGCACCATGAATATTCCACGACAGAACTGAGAAGTTATTGAAGAGCTCTATAAACAACATATGAGAAGAGAGGACCAGAGTCCAAAAGGCTACCATGCCATTGATTCGGGTTGGGGTTGGGTTTTTAGAACCACTTCTTGACTAGCTCCTTGTGGAGAAAGGGCATCATGAACGATACCACTTCATGTCCTCTGATTATCAGCATCCTCGTCATGAATAAGGAGGAATCGATTATTCGAAATTGCTTTCATCTTAACAGTGGATTTAGCACCTTGGCCTAAGTCATAAATTTTAGTATCATTCTTCACCCTTTTACCTTTGGTCAGTTTAGGAATGACTTAAGAAGCATTATCCAGCTTCTGAGAAGGATCAGAATTTGGCATGATTGTTTGTAAAGGAAGCCAGGAAGGAGGATCAGATTTATAGCGCAGTCTCTTGCTTTTTTCATTAGCATAAACTGACTTATGTGGGTTTTGCACCTCTACTAGGTCCTGCGACGAGGGATTTCGTTGCACTATATTTGCGTGAGATTTAGTAGCATCCCTTAATGCATGGGATTTAGGTTGCCTTTCTTTATTACTGATATGAGTTTTATCTTTCGAATCCTTGCTATTGTTATCAGATTTGGACATACAAGATTTTCGAATCCTTCTCTTAACTATAAGCCAATCACCGTGCAATGACTCCTCTATTTTTGGTGCCAACACTACAAAAAATATGGTAAATTACTATAGTTTTTTTTGTATATTACGGCGGTTTTAACCGCCATTTTTTGCGTAAGTGGCAGTTTCCACAACTGACGTAATTTTCATCGCCGTTCGGTATAATACGGTGGTTTTCCATAAACCGCCACAATAACCGCCACAATTTACCATGTATAAAATAGCGGTTCTGTGTTGAGTAAAACAGCAGTCGAAACTGCCGTAATTCACCTAAAAATTACGATTTAATTATGTATAAAATGACAGGTAAAACTGCCGTAATTCACAGTAAATTACGGCAGTTTTGACTGCCGTAATTTTGGGTAAATTATGGCAGTTTTGACTGCCGTAATTATTGGTAAAATATGACAGTTTTGAATGTCGTAATTCACCTATAATTACGGCAATTTTAACCATCGTAATTTACCGAGAATTACGGCAGTTTTGACTGTCGTAATACACTTAAAATATTGTTGATGGATTTTCGTAATTGCAGCTAATTACGGCAGTCAAAACTGCCATAATTTACAAATAATTACAATAATTTAAGACTGCCGTAATCCACATAAAAAAATTCCAACTAATTTTCATATTTACATCTAATTACATCAGTTTTATGTTTATTATGACAATTCTTGTTTGTCAAAATCTATAAATATAAATATAATAATTTTGCTTACTGAAATGTAAAAAGAAATACTCATTAATTTAATATACCAAATATCAAATTTAACATGACAAGTCATCAACGTTTTGAGAAATAACATCCTAAATAGTAACAAAAGTACACAAGTCAAATAACTCCAAATTACATATAAGTCAAACAATTAGTAAATTAATTAATGAGGACTTGAAGTATCCACTGATTAATGAGTATTACTTCCATTGCATGATCTTCTTAGGTCATTAGGAGATAAAGCCCCGCTACCTTCATCTGATACCTACAAGAAGGGCAAAATTATATTTGAGATTCTCTAAACATAACAACCAAACATATATAGGAGAGGAACAAAAATAACACCAGTAGTTAAGTTATCATTGTAAGTTTATGGGTTAGTATCTACGTAAGTTTTCATACATTTATAATGTTGAATTCATATTAATTGTTTAAAAATAATTAATAACAAATCAAATACATGACAACTCACTATGAGTATCAAATCCTAAAAAAATATATAAGTACTATAGATTCCCATAAACTAATGCAGGTTTTTCACATGACTATAATTCACAGTACACGGAAGCATATATTTCATAGTATCAAGCATTACAAATTCCTCCAAAGAATGTTAACATCTGAATTATGGGACAAAAATTACAACTAGGAAGTAAAGCTAGCTAAGACATGAAATAGAAGACAGCCTAATAAATGACTTTGCATTCACTATTCTAATACAGGTGTTGATGGTTTTTCGTCAAGCTGCATGTACAAGTATCCAGATCAGGTAGATCATTGTAATTGAGATGATGAAAGCTACTATTATATATTTCATTGCATAATTTGATTTCTTTTCTGTGCATGGAATATGCTTAATTCTACTTATGGACCACAAGTGTATGCAAAAGTTTTGGAATTTACTTCAAGTTTTGTAAACAAGGTTATGGGCATTATGAATATCATGTATGGAATTGTTTTATAATGAAAATTCAATTTCCCTGTTTCCCTATTTGTTGGATATGTATGTATGCATGAATGTAAATCCAATTATTGATCAACCAATCTCAAGCTCATGAGAGCTTTGTTAACTGTTATCAAATCTTAGCAGGATTGGTAAAAGAGAAGAACTTGATACTTCTATTTTGGGGTGGAATGAATATAGATTCACATTTTTTTTTTATTGTGGTTCTTTCTGCTGGTTCCTGTATAAATTAGTGGTCGGAGAAAACTGGCTACACAAGATAAGAGAAATAATTCACTAACATCTTAGAGGCATTACAATAGGATGTTCGTTAGAAGTATGAGGGATTTAGGCCTACTTGTATAGGTGGAGATAGTAGAAATTATTGAGAAATAAAAAATTGGAATGACATAATTGTATAGGGATTTAGTCCTACTTGTATAGGTGGAGACTATAGAAATTATTCCTATGCTTTTTCTGCCTGCTATTGCTGTGAATTATAATTTTTCTGAAATGGGTTTTCACACCCTGCTAATCTGATAAGAGTTAGGGATTGGGTTGGAAGTTCAACGTATATGCCCCTTTCAGTGGCACATTTGGCCAGTGAGGCAATATACACACTCATAAAAAATAGAATAAATAAATAAAAATCAAATGTTTATGAAAAGGCAACCCAAATTGTCTTTCTAGGAATTCATGATATCTTAATTGACACTTGACAAGGTTTTTTTATGTTGGTAAATAAGCTTTCTAATTTTTATATCTATCATGTCCCCCAAAGTATGGATGAACACTCAAGACACACAACGTTAGTCAAGGTAGGCAATATAATAAGAGAGAAAGAGAGGATGAAGAGAAATTGGGTGAAGCTCAGAGGAAGAGGTGGAGAAACAGAGCACGTCAATAGATTGATGTTGAAATGCAAAATCCAAAAACTTGCTTAACCCAACCACATATTCAGTTGTGTTCCGTGGTTTACTAATCCAAGACTTATCCATCGGCATGACTAGAAAGGAAAATTTAATATTACAATTTAAAATTAATACAATGGTGCAAATTTAAATGGTGATATATGAGAAAAGAAGATAACGGTATAATAAAATAAAATGTACTTCTAAAGTGCTGCATATAAGATAGATTGTTTCTTAACTTGTGGCCTGGCCTTCTCTCACTGCTTGATCACAGACCCAGAAACCTTGATGGTGGGAAATTAAGCCTGAAAATTAAGCCTGAAAATAAGTAATAATCAATTGGCAGTCCACCAAATAACACCATACTTTAGGGGGAAAAAACACAATAACATAACAAATTTAGAGACAAATAAAATATAAGGTCAAGTTGATAAATAATTACAATGAAAAACAATACTACTGGCTCAAAATCTCAAATGACATACATATTCATCTGGTCGTGACCTCAGTCAGAGCCAGAAAAAGGAAGGAAAAGTGGGGAAAGAGGAAACAAATAAACCAATTTCACAAACCAGTAGAATCTGGTGGCTGCCATTAGTAATTGCCTGAGTGCACTCTCATTTCAAATGAGAGAGTATTATTGGGTTGATATGAAGAAGATTAATGAAATTTATCGATATAAGAAAGAAGAGTATTCTACTGATGCTGTCAACAAGTTTAACATCTATCTAGAGCAAATTCCTTCATGGCTAGTGGACTGGATCTCTGAGGAAGGTGGATACTTCATTAGCAATTTGCAACCTGCTCATATGGACTTTAGGTTTTTCACACTTGGAAACCTTTGGGCCATTGTTTCTTCTTTAGGCACGACAAGACAAAACAGGAGCATTTTGAATTTAATAGAGGCCAAATGGGATGACCTTGTTGCTCAAATGCCTTTCAAGATATGTTATCCAGTGCTGGAGGGCGAGGAATGGTGTATAATCACTAGTTGTGACCCTAAGAACACGTAAGGCTCTTTGAAATTTTTTTCTTGTTCTTTTTGATGTGGTTGTCATTTTCTCAAAGATTAATGCTACAGCCACAGCCCTTTTGATACAAAAATTAACAGTAAATGATCCATTATCTTGCTGGTGATAGTAGTGATGTTTTGCATCGAAAAGGTTATGGTTATTGCATTACCCTTGTTCAGAAAATCTGTTTGCTTTGTAATCCCCTGCCTCCTGTTGGAAGTTACATGCACTAATAATCTCCGGTAACTGCTTGCAGCCCATGGTCATATCACAATGGTGGATCTTGGCCGACACTTCTATGGCAGGTGAGTTTGATATTTGTTTGGATAATAATATCATCTTTAAGATTGTTCATTATAATTTTTTAGTACTATCAAGTGCCTTTCTTCATATATATTTTTTACACTAATAAAGCAATTGGAAGTCTATTACTTATATATCTTCCTTTGCAGAAGAGGAAACGAACTTAGATGTCTTTGTTTTATTCCTATTTTCTTTTTTCAGTTATGCTTATTTGTCAAAATCCTAGAAGCAATTACTTCCTGTACATTTGGTCAATTGATATGTTTGAATTATCTATGAATAAGGCCTATATGTCTAAATGAGCTGACACTTGGTGTCTTTAAACTTTAGTTCACGTTAGCCTGCATCAAGATTAACACCTCAAAATTCATCAAAAAGGAAAAATACTATGTAACAAAAAAAAAAGACTATTTCAAAGCCTCTAACTGCAAAACTACTTTAAATTTGAACTCTAGAGACCTAATTTAAAAATAACTATGACTATTTATTGTTATTAAAGTTAAATGGCATTCATTTTGTATGATTTATACCAAAGTGGGGTGGCTACATATAATCAGTGAAATTTATTGACTTATTTAGCTCTACTTTATACTCTCTTTTTGCTCAAGCACCAATGAAACTTAATAAAGACTAGCTAAAGAATATTCTTTTAATTTAGTGTATTCAAGTTTCTGTCTCATGCTGTTTCTTTACAAAGCCCATCTACGGGTTCAGGAGGTGTTATGTCTCAATAATCGGCTAATGAAACAAAACACATTAGAAGTTTGAGCTGTAGATTTTTATGCAAAAAATAATTGGGTGTCAGGAGTTGTTGGACTTTGTTTTGCTAGAGGTGATATACTACTTAGGTTAACCCTGCCTCTCTGAAAAATGTAAAGGACATAGTCTACTTAGTAGATCCTTTCAAACTGTTATGCACATTTTCAACAAAGGATCTAGTTGTTTTTGCTGGAAATATTAGAGTATTAGACACGTACTTAAATCCTACCCACATCACGTAGTTAAACCCTGCCTTTTTTAGTTTACCATTGTGTTTTTCAAAAATGAACTTTGAAAATTTCAAAACCAAAAACTAAAAACTAAAAAACAGACCACACAGATCAGTATTCAAATCAAAATGCATAATAACAACCACCAAATATTACATAAAAACACATCTCATAATCCAGATATTAGAAACCATAGGTGTTCCGATCTGAAAATGCAAGAACAAAGGAACTCATAGAGGTCTACCAAATCGATAGAGAAGGGACTTACCTGAATAAAAGGACTCACAGTGCTCCGAATAAAGGGACTCACAGAGCTTCACAAAATCGATGTTCTGCACCTTTCAATTCCAGAGCTCCCACAGCAGATTTCTTTGCATGTTGGTGCGATGGCTTTGGGAAGAGGCTGAGGTTGAACAGATCTGGGCACCTGCGACCTCGGATTGGCGCGACGACTTTGGGGCAGAGGTAGAGGTTGAACAGATCTGGGCTTTGAGTGAGAATGAGAGAGAGAGAGAGAGAGAGAGAGAGAAAGAGAGAGGGTGAGAGTGAGAGCACGAGAGATAGAGACGGTGTGAGTGAGAGCACAAGAGATAGAGACGGTGAAAGTGAGAGTGAGAGTGAGAGTGAGAGGAAGAGCACAAGGGAGAGGGAAGTGAAAATGGCACTTTGAGGGATTTTTTTTGCTGAGAGGGAAGTAAAAATTTATTTGTTTTAAAAATATTTTAATTAAAATTTTAAATTAAAATAACGGCGGTTAAAACTGCCGTTTTATTCATTCAACTACTATTTTTTATTTGTAAAATATGGCAGGTGCGTAATTGCCGTATTATACTGAATATTACGACAGTTTTTTAGAACTGCCGTATTAAAACTGCTGTAATTTACATGTTTTTTTGTAGTGTAATAAATTATTGGTTTCACCCGCCAAATATGGGATATTATTCTCCTTGATTTGCAGCATATTTGAAGTTGCCGGAGCTCTCCCTATTGGCTGAACCACTGCCGCGCCTTGAGAGGGAGGATTCTGAACGGCCGCCGTAACCTATTTTTTGCATTCTCTCGCAAGATGGCCACAGCAACCACATGTAGCACATATTCTGTGCAAGCCCTCATAGTCAACGTGATACCAGAAACCCTGCAACCAGACCTTGCCCACAACTGGCTTATTCAAGTCAACTTCAACATATATAGGTGCGAATCTACCACGTCGAACATCTAGTGTATTGCTATCAACCTTGATAGGTTTTCCCACAGCCGAAGCTAGAGCTAAAAGGATGCTCTCATCATAGAAGAAGAGGTTCAATCCAGGGAAACAAATCTATACCAAAGTCTTATCAATCTTTGCCGTGGGAGAGACAAAGTCAGGCGACCAACATTGTATCATCAAATAGTGGTCAAATATCATCCATGGTCCTTCATCCACGACCTTGGCCCGATCAGCATGATCATCAAACTTCACCATAAAGAAGCCATTACCAATATCCATAATCTCATAACCTGCCATTGGTTTCCATACCTTATATAATCTTTCTTTCATTGCATGAAACCCAATACTTTTCCCTAGTAGTTTCACGATCAGAGCATCTTGCCATGAAGCACACAGACCCTCAAAGACCGATGCAGGGGGTTGCCATCTTCATATTCAATCTTAACCAGATTCTCCTTGATCAAATCAACTTTTTGTCTTGGAGTTAGGACCTCTTTTTGTCCTATGACCATATCCTTGAAAGAAGTCCTTTGTTGCTTAGTAGAAGATTCATTGCCACCGCCTCTATCCGGTGGTTTATCATTCATCGTCGCCGAGAAAACAAAGCCTTGAGAGCTTTCCACCTCCATACTCCCGTAAGAAAAAAAAACAAGAAAACAAAAAATAAACACTTGAAAGTAAGAGTTTTGAATTGGTGGTGGTGGCTTGACAGGTATTGGGCCTATTTTATAAGATCCGTACACAGTGCAAGTATTAATAAATATCGTTACTTGACCTTCTCATAATAATTTAACATTACAAAAATGTTACTTCTTGAGAGTTAGAACATAGTTTATTCGCGACTAGATTCCTTTCCCAAAATTTGCAGTAGTCTAATTTTCTAACCTAGGCCCGGTTTTGGTAAACATGAGGCAAAATGTTTGGCCAATGACAACGACTTACTAGCATTGATGTCTTGAGCCATTTCTTTTATAAAATAAAGGAAACGTCAATGAGGTTCGCAGGTTAATCAAAGTTAAGAGACTAACTCATCACGTGTCAATTTGATTGTGCAAACATATATATATATATATATATATATATATATATATATATATATATATATTTGGGTGATAAGCAAACAGTTATAATTAACTATGTAAGTTGAGGTGAAAACAATACCTGAATTTTTAAGTAAAAGGAATATAATAGACTACGAAGCATATACTTATAGTACATGTCTTATAACAAAGTAACAAACAATACTTTATTTTTGTTTTCAAAGTACCAAACAATACTAACTTTAAAGAAATGTGGATGAATTATAACTTGATAGTTAACCTTCCGCTCTTTGCGGGGCTTAAATTGATGATAGGTTGGTAGGGAATAGATTTGGCGGCTTAGTTAGTTATCTGTGGACTGCAAACCTGTTTGAAAATGAATCAATAATTGTGCATTTGTCATGACTCATGACTCATTATAGGACTTAGGAAGGAAATTTTGTGACTTGGCTTATATATAATGGGTTTCTCCTTTGAATTTTCAACCTTAGCATTGAACTTTAGGATACTAAGTACAATGGAAATTTTAATTACCACGTTCCTATATGTTGGTTTCATCCATACAATTACAAAGAATTCAAACTAGTTGCTATTATTTTAAGAAATTTTCAAGTTTCCATTTTGCTTTTGGTTTACCAATAAAAGAAAGATAAAGAAATTTTTTGGTTCAACGAGTTAGAAGGGATCCAGAATTACTGAGGTTGAAGAAATAGCTTTGTTTTTTTTTTCCCTGTTTTTTTGTTTCATTAATGTAGTTTATGAGTATTACTTTGGTGTCCAATTCTTTTCATGGTTTTGATATTCAAAATGAGTTTTCAAACATTTTATTAGCTATTAGTTATATTTAATAAAATTTTAAATAATTATTATAAAATCAATAATTATAACAACTCACTTTGAGTTCCATAACCATAAGGGTGCAGGCCATAGCGATCCCTGTAGATTACACAATGAAAAGTGACACTATATGCCCGTTCCCTATGAGCTCCTCCATTCTTAGCTAGTGAAAAAAGACTTTGATCGACTAAGTTCATACAAAAGTTGAAGAAAAAGGCAGCTCAGCTAATAAATAATTCATCAATTTTAAAATATATGTCATTTACGATATTATACATAGATTAAGAAAGCTATAAATAGCCTTGTTTTAAAGTGAATTCAGAGGCTACCTGAGATAGACACGTTCTGGCAGTTTTCTCCTTACGCAGTGCAGCAGAGTGTATCGAACTAGGGGGTGGGTACCTGCAAATGAACTCCAACGCTCAAGTCAGACAGTACATAAGTAGGGTTTATACAATAAGATAACAGCTACCTGATTAGTGTGACTTAGTCTGGTATTTACATAGCGTAAATAGAATCGTAATGTGATCAATATTAAATACAGGTATTTAGGATTAGTATCCTGATGGAGATTGCCTTCCTATTATCATAGGAAGGGATCCTTATAATATTGGAACACAAATATTATGGTTATCCACTGTCGGAGGTGGTTACAAGTCCTATAATCTTGTAAGATCATGATTGACAGTTATGAGAATCTGCGCAGATCTAGTGATCTTGTTATCATGGCTCAATGTCGTGTTCTATGGTCTTATGAATTCGAATGGGGTATTGATGGTGGAATCTGGGGGTACGCGTGCTAGGTTGATCCTACTAGATGGGATTCTGAATCACGGTATAGAACAGTTATCTCCAAATAAAACCTGAGTGTTAGATATAAGTTTTATTGAGATCACAAGGTACATGGTGGACTAAAAGAGCCCTAGCTTTGATGTCAGGTTTCGCGGTGTCTCACACTAAGGTCGAAGTCCGTTGTCAAATATAAAATGCCTCCAAGGTTGGCATATGTGGTTAGAAATCGCAATGGATCCTTGCCTACAATGTCATTCCTCTGCCCGAGGTTTGACTCTTGTTGCCCTCGTGGATAGCTGACGGGGTCTTTTTCTTTGTAGTAATGTCATTTGTAACTCGTATCAATCTGAACTTCCTTTGGAAACCATTACTTAGACTTTATTGGGAATTTAAGATCCTTTAATGGAGGACGTTAGCTTTGTGTTGTTTCTCAACTACCCGCTGCTCTCGTAACCAATAGAAAAGGAAGAGCATTGAATGCGAGTTTTATGGTGCAACTGCTTCTCCTTTCTAAGAGTCAATCAGAACGCTTTATTCCCTTTATAAATAGGGAATATTTACGTTTGATGTGGGCATTCCCTTTGCTTCTGCGTCTCTTTCTGAAAATGATCTTTTCTCAGAGAATGGTATCTCTTTTTTGTGTATGCACATGGAGAACTTTGCCCTTTGCAAAGATTTTCTTCTTGTTCTTTCCTAAATCTCTGAAAGTTTTTACCTTCCTTGTAAATAATTCTACTAGGTATTTTTATTTCTCAGCGTATTAACAACAAATACTTTTCTCTCTCAGCGTACGAGGAAATATTTGATCTACGCTCTGTCGCTGGGGAGATCTGTAATACCTGTCGTGTTGGACAGTCTGCCTCAGAGAAACAAAGCCTACACTCCTCCTCCTTTTTGAGAACTTAGTAGGTGCTTTGTCCTAAACTTTGGCAAGTCCTCTAAAAGCATTTAGATACGCATGAAGGACTATTGAAACTGCTCTGTGATTTGAAGCAACTTGGGGTGATCATAAAATTGGTTAGGGTTTAGGTAGAATGATCTTTTCATAAAAGGTTGTGCTTCGTGCACCAAAGAAGAGTGCACTCTGGTCTTTATTATCACTGTGAAGGAGGTAGGGAAGTATAATTTGGCAACAGTTTCAGAATCTGAAATCAGTGCTCTGTTCTGATTTGTCAAAGTTTTTCAAAGCATGTTCAACATGAGGGTGTAGTCCCTGATTTATCAATTATTTTTTTATGGAGTTGGTATAATCGAGTAAATATTTCTGATTCATTATTTCTCTAAGTAATAGCGTGTAGTGAGTGTGTGGTGCAAAATTTATCTCAGGGACTAAAGTGAAATACGAAATAGTTAAGTGGTAGAAACTTATATAACATTAAACCGGTAAAATATCAAGCTAACTTCTAATAGCCAATTGAGTACACGTTGCATGGATTCACCCCAAGTAAGGAAGGAGGGTACATTGTGGAATCGGCCTTCTTATTGAGTTCTGTTAGTTAACTGACCCTTTATGACATTGAAACATCACGTATCATATCTCATTTCAACTTTTGTCATATGCACACATGATTTTTTACCTTAATTTTATAAAAATGATGTTCTTATATTATTTTTTATTATACTTTTAAATAATTATGATTAAGTAAGAGAAAATAATTAGAAAAAAAATAATGTAATTAATGATATAAAGAGTAATATAAAAAGTGATGTAAAAAAAATTATATAAAAAAAATTATGGTTGTAATTTTATATTGGTTAATGATATATAAATATTTTGTTAACTAAGTTTATTGTATTCTGTGAATTGTTTGGTCAATAAACTAGTAATTAATTACCAAATTACTAACCCGTGAAATGAATAATACACTATTGATAAAAAAAAATTACATATCATCAATTGGTGTAAAATGGGTGTAGTAACTGAGTTACGCAAGCATAATCTTTTCTTTTTTTTTTCTCTTCATTTTTATCTTCTAAATCTTATGGTAGTCGATTATACCAATATGTTAATTAAACAATATACACTGTTACACAAAAATCGCACTAAAATGAGTGTAAAAACCCAAGTGTGCAAGCATAATCGTTTATTTTTCTCTTTTTTCTCCGCTGAATGAATTGTTCCCCTTAACTTATGTGTGTTTGTGAGATAATAATCATTTGCCTTTCTTATTTATTTTTTTCGAAGAATTAGCTTTTTCTGTCAGCTTCTCTTGTTCACCAAAGAAAAGGAATAATTGATGCGGTTGAATATATATGCAATAAAGTATGGATAACGCCATGTAATCCCAAAGTGATACCAGCCAAGCGGGGAAATGAGAATTAAGGGGTTTTGAATGTGTAATTCGCATGAGGTCTGATACAAAATAGAAACAGCTTATACCTCACGTTGTATAACTCAGATTGAAGTGATTCAAAATTGAGGTGAAAAAAGTTGTGATTTTGGAACACAAAAGTGACTATTTACTTGTTAAAAACAAGAAATGGTTGAGGAACAAATGAAAATAACTACAAGGTCTGATAGCAGTGACAAATTCAGAAATTTTAAATATTAAGAATAAAAATAATATTATCAATATTATTTTAAATATTGGAGTAAAAATTATTTTAATATATATACAAAAGAATAAAAAAGACAAATATATATATAAAAAAAAAATTGTAAGTTGAGTGGGGACATGAGTCCCCACTCTTTTTTACTTGGATCCGTCCTTGTCTGATAGGAACAAAAGATAAGTTTGAGTTGGAGTAACAAAACTCACTACTCCAAAGAACTCACAAACCTTAGAGATACAGAGTTGTACACTCACCACTCTTTGGAATCCGCTAGATAGATACAGAAATTTAATGGTAAAAACCCACCACTCCATGGAATCTACCAAAGAAAACAGAACTAAAGAAAAGATAACAAGTTCAAAGCTTTTGAATAACACTCTCCATGTTCCTCCATATTATTCAGTTGGTCAATATATAGATGGCCGGTCAATATATAGATGGCCTTGGAACAATCTTTTAGACATGGGTAATGTTCTCATACAATTCCAAGACAATAATGACATTAATGATATTATGACCAGAAGATAAAAACTTGAACTTCTAATCTCAGTTTTGGCTATAGACATTCAAAAAGACGTTTCAAAGTATTATTTTAGCACTAAGATACTTAGAAAATTAAAAATCACATGTTATTTATAATATATAATCTTCAAATTACTCTAGGAATCAGCCTGAAAGATCACCACGTCATGTGAACAACTCATTTATTTCGTGAGGACTGTTTGGATAATCATCTTCCATGAAACCATCTAGCTGGATTAGGGATACTCCTGTGTCACAAATTGCTTAGTTGTCTTTTGATTGGAAACCTTTTTTAGGTCTGAGATTGCACTCTTAATTAGATTGTCTGTTTCTTGGATTTTTGCAAGGTTGTTAATAGCTCAATATGTTTAACTGTTGGAAGTAAAAATAAAGATTTGTCCAATTCGTCGGTTGATGAAGGTTTTGAGGAAACTTTCTGAAATATTGAGCCGATAGAAATGCCAAATAGAGAAGTCGACAGTAGTATTGGATAAAGAGGAAGATTCTAATGAGGTTAAGGTATGATGTCAGTGAGAAGAAGTATCCGACAAGGAGATTGCATTAAGTTGACGAAAACTGTTTAAGAGTAGTCGAGTGCTGGTTCCGTCGAAAGTTGGGTACTTGCTGAAGAATAAAACCGCTCGAACGTGTTGGTCTTTTTAGGATGTCAGTTATTTTTTGATATTGTCTATAAATACCAGTAGCCATAATGTAAAAGGGGAGGTTATTTGCTGATACAAAATCCTAACATCTCAACCCGAGCAGATTAAAGGATTTTTGTCCAAGTATGCCTTCCTTTACCATTTCATGTCATTTAAATTAATGCAATGTTCCTTTAAAATTCTTTACTTTTTCAGTCTCGTCTTTTAAATTTTCTTTACAATTCTTCGCACTTTTATCTGCTTTTCTTTACTGTTTTTCCATTTAAATTCTGCACTTTAATTTCGTGTCATTTACATGCTTTCAATTAATTTTCTGCATTTTAAGATTCCTGCAAAGTTTCTTTAAATTTCCTTAATCTTTTCAAACTTTCCTTTCTGCATTTTCCTGTTTATTTTACTTCAAATTGCTTAAATTTCTTCTGTTTACTGTTAAAACCATTTTTATAACGAGATTACCACATAACTCGTGAACCCACATTCGTTTGATAAAATATATTTGTTTGTTGGAATTAATTCTGAATCTTTGAACCAAAATTGCGCATAAACAAATTGGGCACGCCCGGTGGGACGAGTTTAGAGTAACTCGTAGTATCATAGGAAATGGTTTTATGCGTTTAAGGAGTGGAAGATTTATCTACTCTTCTCAGAATATGCAAACCATGAGTAATATAAGTAGTCAGGCGACGGATACACCTTCGACAGCCGTTACTGTGCCACCTTCAACTATCGTTAATACTGGATCGGTAGAGGATGTTATAGCAACTGGTGCTCTCCGGAGTAATCCAGTAGCAGAACAAGTATTGCCTGGAATAACTCAGCTATCGCCGAGTCTGCCAAGTAACTAAAGCATAATAAATTCAAATTCGAGGTTTGTGCCCCAATATGGGTTGCCACCGAATTATGTACCTCCTATTATGGCACAAACGGGACTTGGCTCTACTTTAACTAATACTGTCGGTCAATCAGTAGCTTCACAAGGCCAACCACAGATAAGTTCGGCCTTGGCAAGTTTTGGTAGTCAAAGAGTAGGAGTTGCAAGTACAAGCAATCCAACTCCTTTTCGACAAGAGAGATTGAATTTGGGACCAGTTTTCCCAAACATGTCGAGAGATAATCCCCAAAATATAACAGGGCCAACTATGAATTCTTTGGCCAGTTTTCGACAACAGATGGATGAGAGTAATCATGATATGGTGCATATGTTCACTCAGCAAATGGGTGTTGTGATTACGCCAATCATGGAAAATACAAATAATGTTTGCAGTGCATTGGCTCAGCAAATGGCAAGGCTAAACCAAGCCTTGGGACTAGGTGATGTGGCCAATGATAATATTCAGGGAGCCCAGCTTGGGGTAAATAGAGAAATGGTCGCACCGCAGGCAAATGTGGGGCAAAATCAACAAAACTTAGATCAATTAGGCCAAAATGATCATCCACGTTTGGAATATGGAAATGTCCATGTGCTCCGTCGAGGAAATGAAGATCAAATGGCTAGAAATGATATAGCCATGAGATTGCTTCGACAAAATCTTGGGGGGCACCAAGTGGTTGAACAAAATGTAAACCAAGTAGTGGAACAAGTGCTGAATAGATTTGGTTTTAACGTTGGCTACGCAAACCAACCATATTTTGTATCAACATTCCCTGAATGGGTCCAACAGGCAGAATTGCCTAGAGGAGTTAAGATTCCAAAACTTTCCAAGTTTGCAGGAGAAAGTGGGGAATCGACCGTCGAACATATTGCACGGTTTACAATAGAAATGGGGGAGTTGGCCACTGTTGAAGGCCTTAAAATGAGATTCTTCCCAAGTTCTCTCACAAAAAATGCTTTTTCTTGGTTTTCGACATTGAGACCAAATTCAGTCCACTCTTGGACTCAATTGGAAAGAAGCTTTCATGATCAATTTTTTAGAGGAGATTTGAAAGTGGGACTTACAGATTTTTTCAACATCAAAAGGATGTATAATGAAACTGTGGATGACTATCTTGCTAGGTTTCGACAAATGAGGAGTAGATGTTTTACTCATATACCTAAGGTTGAAATAGTAAAGATAGCTGCAAACGGTTTAGATTATTATATAAGGAAGAAGTTGGTGAATCAACATTTGATTGATCTTGCCCAGCTAGGTGAAAAAGTTAGGAAAATAGAACAATTAAAAGTTGAAAAGATTCAAAAACAAAAAAGATTTCTTAAAAGAGAAAAGGTAGCGTTTGTCAGATTAAATGAATCCGACAATGAGTTTGAAGGCAGCGATGATGAAATCGAAGTTAACATTGCTGAACTTCATAATGGTCCTCCTTATGTTTGTCAGGCATTACAGCCTACTAGAAATAAGGAGAAAATGAGTTACGTTAATAGAAAAACATATACATTTGACGTAACCAAAGCCGACAAGATTTTTGATTTGTTACTAAAAGATAAACAGATTAAACTGTCGGAAGGCCATAGGTTGTTAAAGATGGATGAAATTAAAGACCGCAAATATTACAAATTTCATAATAGTTTCGGTCATGTTACTAATGAATGTGTTCGTTTCAGAGACTTAATTCAAAAAGCAATAATGGATGGGCGTCTGAAGTTTGCCGACAAGCTTAAAGCGGATATGAAAGTTGACACAGATCCGTTTCAGGCTGAAGTATCTTGTGTTGATCAGCAAGTTCCTTTAAATGTTGGGATGCTCAACATTAGGATGCAATCGACGTATATCCTAAGCCAGGTGAGTCTCTCGAAGCATTTCTTGAAAGAAAGAAAGATGAGGGCAAGGTAAGGTTGTGCCCAAGGTGTAATGCAGTATATGATGAGCTTGTTGCGAAAAAAGCTGCTGAAGAACAACCGAGTATCCAACAGGGAAAGAAAAAAGTTCTCGACAGAAAAACCTGGAGACCACAGAATACTTTTCATGCTCCAAGGCCAAAGCAAGTTTACATGCCTAGGCCTAACATGAATGGTTAGTTAGTTGAATCACAGGGGTTTGTAAGAAACAAAGCTCATGTCAGACCCTTTAAGATTAGGGTGCCACCTGCTAATGTTGCTGTGAATAGGTGGATGAAGAATTCCGTAATGGATGGACATACGTATTTTCGACGGAATGTGTCCGCCAGGAGGAGCAATTTCCAAAGGGATCAACCTTTTTAGAATGAAGACTACAAGAATGGAAGGATCAATTTAGGAAAAACTTCGATTGGCCAGAATGAAGCAGGGCCATCAAAGGTTCTTCCAATGTCGAAAAGTAAGAAAAGGAGATTACAGAGATTAAGACAAGCACAGAAGAGAAGAGATATGGCTGAAGGGTTAGTGATCAAGGAACAGCCCGTAGAAACAGGTTGTTTAGTGGTCGAAAAGAAACCCATGCCTGATCAAGATAAAGATGATAGGAAGTTAAAAAGTATTGTTACCAAGGGATCATTCCCAGGGGAGCCGACAGAAATGCAGTTAGACGGCTTGATACTGATGATAAATTTCGACAAGAAAGGTTGGAAGAAATAAGAAGGGGTAAGCAGGTTGGAAAGCCAATTCCAAATAAAACAAAGAGGAAATGGCCAATTGGGTTGATAGCGGCAGAAAAAGAGGCAAGAAAGAACAGTTTACCAGTCGAAAAGGGCAAGGAATTGATCAGCTCGACAATAGGAAAAAAGCATATTAAAGACTCTGGAATTGAAAATGGTAATATAGAAGACTGGTCAAACGAAGAAATCAGGAGAGTTCTAGAAGACCCAGATCAAGATGTTGAGTGGAGGAAGAAAATGCTCGACATAAGAAAAGAAAGAGAAAGATTGGCGAAGTCTGACTGTCGAGATATAGACCTAATGACTGATGAAGTTATTGAGGCCTTGAATGATCCAGAGGATCCTTTAGGCCTTGGTGATGAGGAGCAATTCGACATGGATATCAATATGGAAGATAGTCTTGATGATATCTTGACGGCTATGGATAGTAATTTACCGTCGGAAGATTACTTAAGGATTGAGAGGCATTTAAGTGATGAGGAGCCATCTGACGAAGAAGAATTCTTAAAGTCAATGAGTGTTAATTTAGTTTTGGTGTTACCTGCAGATTTTGAAGGGTATCACGAAATTGAATACACTGGAGAGAATGAAGAAGATGTTGATGACCTTGATGATCATTGGCTTCTTTTCCAGGACAATATGATCACGGTCTTTGACGATAAAGCTCAGCTAGAAAAATCGACAGAAGATCAGAAGGCTCATTTACGACCGTTACACATTAAGGCTCTGTTGGAAGGAAAACCCACTAATAGAGTTTTGATCGACGGGGGGGGGCAGTAATCAACTTAATCCCAAGGGCAATGATTAAAAAACTTGGGAAAGATGAGTCAGATTTGATGTCGACAAACATGATAGTCACGGATTTCAGTGGTAAGACTTCTCCATCAGACGGAGTGGTGATGTTGAAGGTACAAGTCGGATCCGTTGTAAGGCCGACATTATTTGTGGTAATACCGACGAAGTCAAGTTACAATCTTCTGCTAGGGAGAGATTGGATTCATGCCGTCGGAGCAATACCATCAATAGTTCATCAAAAGCTCATTCTTTGGAATGAGGAAGACCAAGTTGAAGTAATAGAAGCAGATGACAGTCCTTGCTATCTTCAGCAACTTCATGTCGATTTCAGAATATATGCTCCAAGTGTTAAACCAGTAACAGTAAGTGGTGGAGTGATTAATGAGGACGCACTTGAAGTTTGCTTGAGGGATCAATTTGGTGTACGACTGGTGAAGAAGGCCGAAGAAGATCGGCCAAGCACTAGTTATGAGTGTTAATGATTATTCAGAAAAATTGTCGGCTTATTTGGCCGACAAAGCAGTTTTCACTGCTGAGAGCATGATGTCGGATTGCATAATTGATGACGGTCCTTTAGGATTTGAAAAAGGGCTTGATGAAAAGCAGAGTGTGGAAGTAAAAGATCCTTTGGAAGAAATAAACTTGGGCACTGAAGCAGATAGAAGGCCCATTTTCGTAAGTTCATTTCTGCCAAAGGATTTTAAAGAAAAGCTTGTCGGGTTAATTATGGAATATAAAGATTGTTTTGCCTGGGATTATGATGAAATGCCTGGATTGAGTAGAGATCTTGTCGAGCACAAATTACCTCTGAAAGAAGGATGCAGACCTGTTAGGCAAGCTAATAGGAGATTTGCACCTGAGGTGATATTAAAGATAGAAGAAATTGAAGGATTGCTCAAAGCCAAATTCATCAGAACAACCAGGTATGTCGAATGGCTTTCTAATATTGTTCCTGTAGTTAAGAAAAATGGCAGGTTGAGAATATGTGTAGATTTTAGAAATTTGAACACTGCCACACCTAAAGATGAGTATCCTATGCCAATTGCGGACATGTTAGTTGATGTCGCATCTGGACATGAATTATTAAGTTTTATGGATGGCCATGCAAGTTATAATCAAATTTTTATTGCCGAAGAGGACGTGTCGAAAACTGCCTTCAGGTGCCCAGGAGCTATTGGGACATTTGAATGGATAGTCATGCCTTTCGGTTTAAAGAATGCAGGGGCTACTTATCAGAGGGCAATGAATATAATTTTCCATGATGTCATTGGAAAATTTATGGAAGTCTACATCGACGATGTCATTGTCAAGTCAAAAACGAAGGAAAGCCATTTGACAAACTTAAGGCAGGCATTCGACAGAATGAGGAAGCATAGCCTTAAGATGAATCCAGAAAAATGCGGTTTTGGAGTGTCAGCTGCCAAATTCTTGGGTTTCCTAGTCCATAAAAAAGGTATAGAAGTGGACAAGAATAAAGCCAAGGCAGTTTTAGAGGCCACACCACCGACAAACAAGAAAGAATTGCAATCTTTTTTAGGAAAAGTTAACTTCCTAAAAAGATTTATATCCAATTTGTCGGGAAGAACCAAAGTTTTTGCTCCATTGATCAAGTTAAAGGCTGAACAAGATTTTGTGTGGGAACCTTGCCATCAGGAAGCCTTCGACCAGATAAAACAGTAGTTGACAAAACCACCGGTCATGATGTCTCCAGTGCCTCGTCGACCGTTGAAATTGTATATATCAGCATCAGAAGAAACCATAGGAAGTATGCTGGCTCAAGATGTGAATGGCGTCGAAAGAGCCGTGTATTATCTTAGTCGGGTTTTAAATGATGTCGAGAGAAGATGTAGTGCAATAGAGAAGCTTTGTTTAGCATTGTATTTCTCATGTACTAAGCTTAAATATTACATGATGCCTCGTAATGTACTGGTTATGTCAAAAACTAATATAATAAAATATATGTTATCAAAACCAGTGTTAAATGGTCGTATTGGAAAATGGACTATCGCTTTGTCAAAATTTTCTTTACAATATGTACCAATGAGAGCAGTAAAAGGCCAAGCAATTGCCGATTTCTTGGCTGATCATCCTTGTCTGGATGTAGAAAATATAAATATTGTCGGTTTAAAACCTTGGTGTTTATATTTTGATGGTTCAAGGCATCAAAATGGAATTGGAGTGGGGATTTTAATTGTTTCCCCTCAAGGTACTCCAACTAAGTTCATGTTTGAACTTAAATATGCTTGTTCTAACAATGAGGCTGAATATGAAGCCTTAATTGTCGGATTGGAGATACTAGTGGAAATGAAAGTACGTAATGTGCATATATTTGGTGATTCGCAGTTGGTCGTTAAGCAACTTGCCCAAAAATATAAATGTGTTAGTGAAAATTTAATGAAATATTATATTGTGGCAAGTAAGTTAATGAAACAATTCGACGAAGTGACTGTCGAACACATTTCCAGAGATTTAAATGAAGAGGCTAATGAATTAGCACAAGTAGCCTCTGGGTATAGACTTTCATCCAAGGTTCTTACAAATCTAATGGAAATAAGGGAACTTTTATATCCATTAGAGGAAAGAGATATACTACAAAACGACGTTTCGACGATTAATGATTGGAGACAACCAATATTGAGTTACTTGGAAAATCCCAGTCAAGATGTGCATAGAAAACTCAAGTATAGAGCGTCAAAGTTTGTGGTATTAGGGGGAGCCTTGTATAGAAAGTCTGTCGATGGAAATTTAGAAGTTTGCCTGAGTGAAGCAGAGGCTTATATTGCCTTGGTAGAAATCCACGAACGAATTTGTGGAGCTCATCAGGCAGGTGAAAAGATGAAATGGGTCCTTCGACGTCAAAGGTATTATTGGCCAACACTAGTTAGGGATTGTATCATGTTTGCCAAGTCTTGTGAAGAGTGTCAAAGACATGGCCATATACAAAATGTTCCTGCTAGTGAGTTACATGTTATAGTTAAACCTTGGCCTTTCAGAGGATGGGCCTTGGATTTAATTGGTCAAATTCATCATATCTCGTCGAAAGGACATAAATACATTCTAGTAGGAGTCGATTACTTCACCAAATGGGTTGAGGCTGTAGCCTTGAAGGATGTAACACAGCGGGATGTGATCAACTTTATTGAAGATAATATAGTTTGTCGGTTTGGAATACCACAAACTTTGACAACCGACCAATGATCAGTATTCATTGGGAAAAAAGTTATCGAATATGCCAGTTCAAGGAAAATTAAAATGCTCACGTCGACGCCATATTATACTCAGGCGAATGGCCAAGTAGAGGCCATGAACAAAATAATCATAAATTTGATTAAAAAGCATATTGGTCGACAACCTAGAAACTGGCATAATACCCTTAATCAAATTCTATGGGCATATAGAAATTCACCAAGAGAATCGACGGGCACTTCACCATATAAGCTAGTTTATGGTCATGATGCAGTGTTGCCAGTTGAGATCAATCTTCAATCCATTCGAATTCAAAAACAAGACAAGTTACCAATTGAACATTATTGGAACTTGATGTTCGATGAATTAAACGAAGTAAGTGATGAAAGATTAGTAGCTCTAGAAAACTTGATTCGACAGAAGGAAAGAATTGCAAAGTTTTACGACAGTCGAGTCAAGTATAAATCTTTTAAGATTGATGACTTGGTTTGGAAAGTCATTCTGCCCATGGATAAGAATTGTCGAGAATATGGAAAATGGTCCCCAAAATGGGAAGGACCATTTAAAATTACTCAAGTATTTTTCTGGGAATGCTTATGCACTTGTCGAGGTTAATTCTGGTTTGAGGATTAAATCAATTAATGGCAAATATTTAAAGCCATATAAACCGACAATGTATGAGGTGAAGATAGAAATTGAGTAAATATGAAATTTCATTCATATATTCGACAAATACAAATTACATACTGGTGTTACATTTGGTTTAGATTGTCAAGGAAGATAACAGAGAAGTAAACTTATTCTAAATAAACCAGAAGCTTCTCCCCAGCTGAATGTGTTCTAAATTGAGCTCATAGGACCTAAGGAAAAGAAGTATGTTAATCTACCTCAGATGAAAGACAAATGGTATCTGTTTCTTCGACAGGAGGCTTTGAAGTAGAAATGCTGGTTTGAGTCTTCTTTTTCTTTTTCTGTGGAGACAAAAAGGGTGAGGTTTTGTCGCATGGTATTAAGGAATGTACAATAATGTGGCATACCTTTGGAGGATGTGCTGGAGATGGAATTGAAGATTCGACATGAGAAACCAAGGTAGCAGGAGCAGATTCGCTAATCTGAATCCGACAATAATTTAGACTGGAACAAAGTTAAAAAACCAGGTCTTAATATATGGTCAGAAAAGTATATACCTTGAGGGTTTTTGATTTAGCGGCGTCTTGTTTCAAAGGACTCTTTGTCGGCATTGATGCGGCAGATTTGACCTTTGAAGCCTTGGGAACAGGAGGTTTTTGAGCCTTTTTGCTTTTCTTCTTCTTCAAAGAAGTAGTTTCATCTTCTTCTTCATCATCACTTCCTTGAGGCTGTTTATATTCTAAAGGTCTTTTCAATGGGAGTCTTTGCAAGAAGGAAGGTATATTTAGTAAATAAGGGTAAAATTAAAAGGAACCGAATGTAAAAGGAAAAATACCTTCAGGTATTTTAGTGATGACTCGGGTGTTCCAGGCAAATTGTTCGTACGACAAGGCAAACCGACGAGTAAACTTGACTTCTGGAGTTCTTGTAAGAAAGATATTACTCACAAAATATGTCCTATCTAAAATAGGGAAGTTACCAGCTCTTGTAGGTTTACCTGGGAATTCGTTGGCCAATCCGAAACGAGCACAAGGAAAAAGCACTGGCTTTGGAAAGGGGATTTGAAAAGGTTCAAGCTATGCTAAAGGGTTTTTTATAGAAACAGAGAGAAAATTGGTAGAACATTTCTCCTTGTGTGCTCGTTTTAGTTCGGCTACGATTTCTTCACAATGTCGAACAATTAAGCGAGGAAACCTGAAGTCCCACTTGATTTTGTAATATTTTTCAAAAGCCTTGATATCTTAAATATGTATACCTTTAGTTTTTGATGAAGGATCTTGACCCTGCACAGGAATTAGAATTTCAGTAATACGGCTTCGACAGATGTCAATGTTGATATGATAAGGACTATAATATTTAGTCCACCAATCGACAAAATCTTTTGAAACTCCTCTGTAGGGGGTGAATGCAGAGATCTTGAAGTGAAACTTGTGCCTCTCATTTTTTGAAGCTACTCGAACGAGATCCGACATGCTTGGTAAATGGCCATTGATGAAGTGTTCTCTGGCTTTATGAGAGAAAGGTGCTGGAATAGCCTGACAAAATCCCAATTGTCGAGCTACTGAGTTTGGCAGACACAACTCTAAAGATTTGTCTGTCGAACCAGGGAAACCAGCTACCAGAACTTGTCGACAAAGAAAGTTCGACTAGATAGAAATGTTGTCGGCATGAATAAGAGGATCGTCGGACAGAATTGGTCGAGTGAACCATTCAGGACTGAAAGAGCGATCGGCAAAAGGAGCAAAATATATATCTTCAGTGCTAAAGGAGATGGAATGAAAAATACTGAAGAAATACATGAAATTTTCCAAGCTTGCTTTGTGGGTTTTCTCATGTTTTACATGGCAAAGTCTGATGCCATATGTAGCAAGAGAGACTGTCGGAGGAGAAGAGTCGACTAAGTAATCTCCTAGTATGGCATTCAACCAAAGTTGAAGTAGCCATATTGGACCACCAGAGTTGGTTTTCTTTACTTGAACTCTGATGCTCTGGACAATTTCACCTATGCTCAAATAGAGATTGGCTAGGAGAAATTGACCAAGAGCTAGTCGTCGACCTTCATGAAGAAGATTGGCAAGCTGAAGAAAGGATTTGGATATTTGGACTGACTTAGAACCTATAGCATAGGCTGAAAGCCAGAGTAGTAGAAAAGCTATGTGTTCTTCGTCGGTCACAGAATCCGATTCAGAGGAATAAAAACTAATGAAATTGGAAAAGGAAGTCGGAGCTTTTGAGTACACGTCAATAGTGTTTGAAGGTTGAAGAACAGGCGTAATGATTTCCCCGTCTGGTCGAAGACCAGTTATGGCAGATACGTCGAAAAATGTTGGACCCATCATGCCATAGGAAAATTGGAAGGAGTTGGTAGTTTTGTTCCAGAAAAAGAAAGAAGCACCTAGCATGCAAAAATCCATTTTTATGGGATAACGAGAGAGCTGAATGCAATCGAAAATCCCTATTTCCCTCCATAGACTTTCTTTGGAAGCTTGAACTCTGTCAAGCCATTCAAGATACCCATTGATATGGGTAGGGGGAGTCCTGAACAGCCTTTCAGATTTTTCAAAGTAACTGATAGGGATGGAAGGAAGAG
Organism: Ormosia emarginata; assembly: GCA_029884605.1. Classification (NCBI taxonomy): domain Eukaryota; kingdom Viridiplantae; phylum Streptophyta; class Magnoliopsida; order Fabales; family Fabaceae; genus Ormosia; species Ormosia emarginata. The sequence goes on from JAQQTP010000085.1 coordinate 23,716,573, forward strand.
AAGCCAAGATAGCTTCTTAGGGACTTTTACAAGGAAAAAAGGAATTTATTTCGTCCGTAATATATTCCTTGGACAGAACTGGGCCCAAGAAAGCAGCCGGAGGATCTAAGGATAATGAGGAGTCGTTGATGGGGAGTATTACCTTCGAGAAGTGCCAAAGTTCGACTTTTGCATAATTGGGTCCTTGAAGACTGCATGATTACCCAAATCTGTTGTTGGCGCGTTGGGAGTTTGAGAGCTAGAAGCCATTGGAGAAGGTAAGAGTTTGCAGAGGAAACGGGCTAGAGTGAGAGGTTGAAGATGAACAGTGAAGAGAAGTGAAAGTTTGAAGACGGTAAACAGTGTTAAAAAGGTGAAGAGTCGTGTGAATTTGAAAAAGTAGTTTTTGTAAGAAAATAGGGGTAATTATGAGCCCTATTTATTAGGAACGGCTATTTATTGTTTGCTATGATAAGATTGATTATGGCCGTTCAAGTACTGATGAAAGGTTCTGATTGGATTTAAATATATATATATATAAAGGACCTTTGATTAAAAATTTTTCTTTCTTCTGTCGGCGTCGAAAGAAAATTTTTGGGGGGCATCTGTTGGAAGTAAAAATAAAGATTTGTCCAATTCGTCGGTTGATGGAGGTTTTGAGGAAACTTTCTGAAATATTGAGCCGACAGAAGTACCAAATAGAGAAGTCGACAATAGTATTGGATAAAGAGGAAGATTCTAATGAGGTTGAGGTATGATGTCAGTGAGAAGAAGTATCTGACAGGGAAATTGCATTAAGTCGACGAAAACTGTTTAAGAGTAGTCGAGTGCTGGTTCCGTCGAAAGTTGGGTACTTGCTGAAGAATAAAACCGCTCGAACGTGTTGGTCTTTTTAGGATGTCAGTTATTTTTTGATATTGTCTATAAATACTAGTAGTCATAATGTAAAAGGGGAGGTTATTTGCTGATACAAAATCCTAACATATCAACCCGAGCAGATTAAAGGATTTTTGTCCAAGTATGCCTTCCTTTACCATTTCATGTCATTTAAATTAATGCAATGTTCCTTTAAAATTCTTTACTTTTTCAGTCTCGTCTTTTAAATTTTCTTTACAGTTCTTCGCACTTTTATATGCTTTTCTTTACTGTTTTTTCATTTAAATTCTGCACTTTAATTTCGTGCCATTTACATGCTTTCAATTAATTTTCTGCATTTTAAGATTCCTGCAAAGTTTCTTTAAATTTCCTTAATCTTTTCAAACTTTCCTTTCTGCATTTTCCTGTTTATTTTACTTCAAATTGCTTAAATTTCTTCTGTTTACTGTTAAAACTATTTTTATAACGAGATTACCACATAACTCGTGAACTCACATTTGTTTGATAAAATATATTTGTTTGTTGGAATTAATTCTGAATCTTTGAACCAAAATTCGGCATAAACATTAACATAATTTGTTTTTACGATAAAAAAATTATGTGTTATACGTAAAAAATAATACTTTCTAGGACTTAGGAGTTATAAGAGGAAGGGGGAACCATTTATATTTTAAAATTGTAGTGTCAAATTTTAACTCAAAAGACATTATATTTCTATCTTCATAAATCTTATCGAGAAGAACTATAAAGGTGTTTCTAATTATGGTTGAAAATATAACTTGCATGATTGCAAAAGTAGAATGTATGTTAAGACTTAAGTGTTCTCCAATGTCAATATTGGACATACACAATTTATTTATTTAAACAAAACTTAATTCTATTTCTTTATGTCTATTACATTTAATCTGTCAATCAAATATGATATATATGTATATTAAAAAAAAGAAAATAGAAGAGAAAATATTAATAAATACATGTCATAGTTTAATTAATAAAATAAATGTAATAAATATAAATAAATATAACTAAATCTTATCATTTATTTATATATTTAGATGCTAATTTACTAAGAGGTACACACATTTCATGTAAGTCAGTAACCAAGCGAGGAAGGTCATGCACGCCTCGTTCAATCTGAACGGTGCTTCATGATTCATGCCTTGTTATTCTACAAAAGCTTAACAATATATATAGACGATCGACATGTTAAGATTATATAGATATTTAATATGAATTGTTAAAATCTCAAATTAAAGTTAAAATGTGATTGTTATCTTTTTGTATTAGTGGAACCATAAACTTTTTATGAGTATTCCATTATTAATTGTGAGAAGTACCACGGAAATTTGTTTCTTATCAAGATAGATGAAGTCAAACTTGTCCTCCCTTTGCTCAATTCACATGTATGATGTATTTCATTTTGAACTTTTTTATTTTCCTCCAATCTTGTGGCAAGGGGGGTGAAGACTTGAAAATCTTTTCCCCTGTATGATTTAAGTGTGCAATGACCTCATTGTTGGGGAAACGATCTTACTGTAAAGAAGGAACGATTTAAAAATAAATAAATAAATAAATAAAAAGTCAACGTCCTGAAAAATCAGCTCATTCGTTTCCCTTTCGGAGAATATACTGTAATGTAACTTCCCAATCTTGTCGCAGAATTTTTGTGGTGTCTTGGAGAATGACCTCGTATTCATGCAATATGAATAAAGCTAACAGCCTCCATGTAGTCAAACGTCAAACTTGAACTTGAATTCTTCTAAAATCCATATCCCAGCACAGCTTGAGATCATAAGGCAAGGCTAGAAGCTTTGCGTAATTGTGACACTATTGTAACCGAGAGTAATTCTTAGGTGAATACGGTCTATTATAGATACTCAAATTATTTTTTGACATGTGTAAGGTAGTGATGATTATCATAGAATTATACTAATCATTAATAATATTTTTATATATATCAAATAATAATTTAAATGTCTAAATAATGACGTGATAGACCGTATTTACCTAAAAATTTCTCTGTAACCAGATAAGCCTCTCATGATCCACTGCTTATGTGACACCAATATTGAGTTATTTATTGTGGTTAAACAAGTTTACTATACTTGTGCCCTTTTATCGATTACTCATTTACTTGAATTAATTATTTTTTTAGACTTGTTTTTCTTAATTAGCACTATATCAATAGGGGTTAGTTCACTCGGTAGACTTTTCACTTATGATAATAATATGACTTAAGTTCAATTTATGAGATTCTTCGTTAGTAGACGATATGTAATCTCACTATAAATTCTTCTTGAGGTTGGTGCCTTACCCTACTCTTGAAATGAGAAAAGCCTCTCATTATCCTAAACTTTTATGTACAAAGAAATTAGCGCTATTGAATTTTATATAGAGTTTTGTTATATTTTTTTAAATATTTTTTTAATAATTCTTCTAATACTTAATTAAAAAAATATTAAATAAAAAAATAAATATATTTAATGTCTTGAAAACATAAAAAATATTTAATGTTTTCTTTATTTAGTAAGTAGAAGAATTATTAAGAATATTATTTAGGAGGATTGAAACTATTCTTCCTACACAATCCTCCTAATTATTAAATAGAGAAAGTATTGAATGTTTTTTACGTTTTCAAAATATTAGATGCATTTATTTTTTTATTTAATATTTTTTTCATTTAGTATTATGAAGATTATTAGAAAGAACTTGTAGGAAGAGATAACAAAACTTTTATTCTTTTATATAACAAATATTTATAACTGCCTTCTAGATCAAACTATTTGCCTCCGGCAGGCCCTCTTTCCCTTTTATCAAAGAAAATAATTGCGTGATGGCTTGGTAAAAAATTAAAAGAAAATAATTTTTTCAGCGGCACTGCCACTGTTAATAAATAAACCTTTGGCATTATATAACATAATTATCACTTTGAAAATTTCATTACTCAACTTAATTATAATTTTGTTAAAAGTATATATACTTATTTTGTTTCAAAATAACTGTTGTTTTAGAGAGTAAATTTTATTTTACTTTATCGATCGCTTTCGAAAATTAAGAAAACATTAATTATTTTTTTAATTTTATCTTTGTCTATTTGTATTTCTATTAAATAGAACATGAAAGAGCATTAATAGAGAGAGAGGATAATTTAGTTAAATGTAATTATATTTTTTAAAAAAATTGAGAACATTTAATAGGTTTTTTTAATCTATACGTAAAAATTTTAAATGATAGATTTTGTGAAATGGATAAAGTAGTAAGTATATATATATATATATATATATATATATATATATATATATATATATATATATATAGTAAGAGGAGTTTTTATTGTGAGAGGGTGAGAAGAGCAAATCTTGATCATACAACTATACATGGATAATCAAGATTAAAAGTTATTTAAAGGTCATGTGACCACTTAAAAAAGTCACATGCATTTATGTTCTAATCTTGACCATTCATGTAAGATCTAATGGTCAATATTTACTCCTCTCATCTCTTACAATAAAAACTCATCTCACTAGAGTAAGATATATATATATATATATATATATATATATATATATATATATAGAGAGAGATAGAGAGAGAGAGAGAGAGAATTATTCTATGGATATTCTCCCATATATATAGTAATAAAAAGTAATATTTATATGAAACGCCATCATACAAATTTTCTTTAGGGTTGCATTTCATAGGCCCAAAAACAAACATTTCAAAATTTCAACATCTTCCAAGTTCTCTCTTCTTGTTGTACGTGCATCACATCTTTGAAATACGGTTAAAGAAGGTTTGAAATGGGGGGACGAAGCTCCAATTTCTCTTCTGTTCCCTATTTAAGTCCTTACTTTAAGACAACTTTATATGTTGCTACTATGGCATTATTAATATGAAACATAGAAAAGAATAAAACCTTAATATAGCTTTTGGCATGGAATGTGTACAGCCTATATAGTTGCATCTTCACTTCCACGCATGGACTATAGCGCATTCCGTTTTTGAATTTATTACATCTAATTATCGTGGATTGGAGTAACATTTTGGAATGATATAACCTCGGCTTGACCAGTACCACATAAGAATATCCATTATATAAGCGGGAGCTTTGAACACGCAAATGCATGATGACCATCACGCTTAACTTGTGTTAAGACCAAATGAACGTTTTTCCCTGAAGTTGAAAGAAATTATATCTGTTTTGGATGATAGAATTGGAATTACAATTTAGAATATTAGAATTGATTAAGAATTTTAATTTTTATGTTTAAAGCAAATAAAGAATTAAGGTATAGAATTGAAATTCTAAATTGAATTGGAGGATGCCGCCAGTGACGATAGTCGGATGGCGTTGCAGGTGACGGTGGTTGGTGGACGCCATTAGGGATGCAAGTTGGAGGACAGTGCCAACGACGATGGATAGTAGATGTCACCAGTGACAATGGTTAGAAGGCACTGCTAGCAACGGTGGTTGAAGGGTGTCGTTGGTGACTTATGCAGCATCAACAATAATAGTTGTTGGAGTATACGACGAAGATAATGAATGATAATTGTAACATGATTTTTAACTTTTGTACTTATAATTGTAATTCTTAGAGTTTAGGTTAAGAATTGAAAATAGTTTAAAATAGTTATTTTCCAATTCATGGAATTGGACTCATAATTAGAACTCTAATTTTAATGTACACACCAAACAAGATAATTACAATTGGGAGGTCCAATTCTAATTTCAAGCCTAATTCCATGCACTAAACGACACATAAAGGGAATTGAAGAAATTAAATAGCTACAAGGTGTTGAGATTGACTTAAATTCTTATTTTGATAAGTATTGGTAGTTTCTTATTTTATAGTGAGTTTGAATCTTAAATTGTAGTTAATATTGAGATAATGAATAGATATGCGAGATATTTGTTTTGAAATAAGAAATTAGGAAATTCTTATCTTTATAGGGTTAATATTTATACTTATGTTAATAAAGATAGAATGTGCGGTAGTTGATTGCCATGTAAATTATTTATTGGTTATAAATATACTTGTATTGAGGAATAAGTAAAATTATGAGAAGGGATGTGAATATTGAGAGACCTCGTAGAGATGTAGGGATAATAGAGATTCAGAGTGTCCATAGAAATTATTTTGTAATCTTGTGTTTATAGTAGACTCTTCTCATTCATGGATATAGACATGTTGGATTGAACTACATTAAACTTATGTGTGATTAATTTGTTTGATGTTTTTCCCTATTACTCATATTTATGCAAGCATGTGTAGAAGGAATTGAGGTATTCCCTAACAAGTGATATAAGAGATGAGTTGTGTGATGATACGGTGTCCCCTTGACCTCTTGTGTCGAAAATCTTCTTGATGAAAATAAGCTCATTATGATGGTGGTAGGAGTGTCAAAAGTCTTCTTAATTGTAGAGGTCAAGAGACGTATTTCATATAACGATGATGTAAGCATGAAGAACGAAGATTAGATTGGAAGATTTACTTGGTAAGTTAGTCGTGGTGTGAAGGTTTCAAAGATGTGGATTGTTGCATTGTGTGAAGATTTGCAATGACGGTAAAGAGTCCATAAAGATTGGTAAATTTGTATATTTTGAAGATGTTAGTGATGATGGAATTTGAATCAAGGTAAAGATTGTTGGGATTGACCCAAATTTCTATTTTGATAAATATTGATAGTTTCTTATTTTATAATTATATTTGACTTTTAAATTGTAATTAATATTGAGATATATAATGGATAGATATGCAAGATATTTGTTTCAAAATAGTAAAGTAGAAAAGTTTTATCATAATAAAGATAGAGTGTGAGGTGATTGATTGTCATGTAAATTATTTGTTAGTTATAAATATTTATATTAAGAAATTAGTAGAGTTATGAGAATGAGTGTGAAAATTGAGATACCTAGTAGAGATGTATGAATAATGTAAGGAGTCATAGGATAGAAAAGATTGATAGTGCTCACAAATATTATTTTATAATTTTGTGTTGATAGTAAACTCTTTTTATCTATAAATGTATATATATTGGGTCAAATTATGTTAAATTTATGCATGATTTACTATTATTCGTATTTATATAAGAATGTGTAGAAGACGATTAAGTATTTTCCAAAAGGTACACCAGGAGGAATATGGAGATAGATGAAGGATGTGTTGATATATAGGAATAGATCAATGCTATTTGTAGTCAATACAGACAGGTAATGGAGATAGTGATACTTGGATTAGTTTTCTTTACAACATCGACAACCACCCTGCCTTATCCCACTAATTAGGTCGCAGATTAGGTTGCTTTCGAGGTAACAAAAACATATGTGCCCTTGACAATTTGGGGAGGTGATGCATATATACTTGTCTAGTTGACGACCAAAGAAGTAAGGATATATATATTCAAAATGGTGAGCACACTAGTGTCATGTACCCATATTGATACGATACTATTACAATTATACATCAAAGTAGTGCAAAATATTAACGTAGTATGTTTGTATTTCTATATCCGTGTTGTATGCCTGTATCATATTTCATATTCGTGCTTTATAATCCTGACTTTGTCTAAACTAGGATATGATCATATATACACCCTAGGTCTTTTCTCTTTGGGTTCTATGGATCCCGTCCAAGTTAAAGACCATAAAGGATTATTTGTGTCAATGGGCCTATGTCCTTTTTCTAGATATCCTTACGTAATCATTAATTATTACAATTATTAATATTATTTTATGGTCTTAATTTTGACTGAATTAAATCCACATCATAAAAAATTATATAAAATTGTAAAAGCATCTCATAATGATAAAGACATTGAAAATGAATAGATCTAACTCTAGGGGTGCCACTAGCGGCAATAGACATTCGATGGCGTCGAAGATACTGCAACAATGTCAATATCACAGTATTGGTGAGCCGAAGTTATGCATCATGCGAATTAAGACTAACAACAGGTGAACTACAGTGATGTGTACTGAACGGGAAGTCTACGTCTTTTCAAGTTAAATCTTGACAAAATGTTACAAGACAACCGAAGAAAACATTTTATTAGGCTTAAAGACTCACATATCACTAGCTAGCTTCTAATTTTGGTTATGCAGATCGTCAAAATCAAAATATTGCATTAGAAACGTAGCTCGATTTTGATTATATATAAGATATTCAGACAACCCATGTGTGTGAAATAAAGAAAGTCGAAAAGATCATAGACAAATACACTGTTGATATTATTCTAAATCATACATTTATTATCTAAGAACGAAAGAAGAGTCATGCAAACTATACTTGAAATCAATGTTCTTATGGGAAGAGGGCACTAACGGTTTAAAGGGGCTGAACTATGAGAGGAAGTCCATAAGTGGGCCTCAGGGAGAGCATGATAGCAGGTGAATGGTGATAACCCGGGGAAAGTTTAAAACTAAATCTAGAGAGGAGTAAGGTTAACACTATCTTGTATTCCATAAAGGTCAAGTTCCTGCCTACACACATCCTCCCTCCAAACCCAAAAGGCAAGTACCCCATCTTGTGGTTGCATCCACCATTGACATCATCCAAGAACCTCTCTGGTCTGAACTCATTCGCATCACTTCCCCACAATGCCGTGTCGTGGTGCATCGCTACAACGTCGATCCATATGTTGGTCCCATTAGGAACTGTTAAATTATCAACTCGAATGTCTTCTTTAGCTTGCCTTTGCACATTTGGTGAGGGCGGATAGAGTCTTATAGCTTCATTCATCACCCATTTCATCTGCATGTACGGTCAATACATTTACATGTAAGATATCTTAAATAATGTAGAGACACAAGCTCATGTATCAATAATTTTGAATATAGAAATAATTAAACTTCATTTAGCAAAATCAATATTCAAACGATTTTTTCTAATTTTGTAATTTAATTATAGTCAAATTCCAATATATTCTTCATGCTTCTCTTTACTGATTTTCTTCGCGTTTATATCTAGTCGGTTAACAAAAGTTTATTAGTCCTTTGGTTTCTCTTGGTACTAATAATACTAACGAAAGGAATAAAAAAATAAATGGAGACGTACGATTCAAAGTCAGTCCATTAACAAAGTGCCAAGTGTCAAAGTGATATTTTGTTTTATGCTATATACCCATCCGTGTACAGTTGTAAAGTTGTGCAATTGCTTTTAATAAGTAGTGTCATGCACAACTGGACTCGGATGTTGCAGCTTCACATGAGCTTTAATGTGTCTTGTGGGCCATCAAATTTTAATTCATTGTTTGTATAATTAGTTTGTCGTGGACTGCAGACCAATATAAATCTCAGGTATGAACTTTTGACCAGGTAATGTGGTTCAGAGACTAAACACGTACTAAACGTAACCGTAAAAGACAAAGTTCAAATTCTTTTCAAACTACTATTTGATTGTCATTTCATGTCGAGTAATTTTGAAATAACATATCATTTTCTTTTTTCTTTTATTTGTATTTGAATTTGCTGATTTTCATTTTTACACTGATTGAACCTCTATTTCCAACCTAATTAAACTCCACCTTGCCTTTAATGTTTTGAACTATAAGTCCAAGCAGTTGTATGAGTTGTGTAATGATGTTAAAGTCTCAAACATATATGGTCGAAAACAGTATGTGTTCAAGGTGAGAGTCCATATTAATTAATTAAATCAATTAGACCCTTTCTCACATTCTCGAACACGATATGCATGCATTGGTCATCTCTTCTAAGAACTTGGTCATAGTCTAAATAAACTTAAAAACCAATGGCATAATAGAACAATTTCGGTGGCCAAAAATCATATAAATATTTGGTAGAATTTTTGCCAAGATATTTTTTGATTCCCTAGACAAATTTTAATTAACCAAACGCATGCATGAATACTTACCATTATCAACATATATAACGTGCACATGATCTATATATATAGCGAATGAGAGTATGTTCATGTTACCTTTTTCAGCCCAGCTAGCACATTGATATCAAGCTCGTTATCACCCACCACTTCTCTTATCTCATCTCTTAACTGGATTTGCCAATCTTCATGCATAGCTAGAAGCAACAAAGTCCATGAGATAGCCAATGCTGTTGTCTCATGGCCACCAAAGAAAAACGTCTTGCACTCATCCACTAGTTCTCGTGTGGTTAATGTCTTCCCTAACCTGCCATCAACTTGATGATTTTCTTGCAGCAACAACCCTAATAAGTCTTGTTGATCTTGTCTTTTGATCGATTTCTTGCGAGCTGTTATGACAGAAAACAAGAGCCTATCGATCTCCTTCCCAAGTTTCTTGGCCTCTAAGGTTTTCCTGACGTTGAAACACTTGCCAAATGGTACCCCTACGTATCTTGTTGTCTTAAAAAGTGTCATTTGTAGGGCTCGTAATTTTTCCAACACTTCCCCTGCATTTTCTTCCTTCATGCCAAAGCTTGTTCTTGCTATGATCTCTCCTGCTGTTGCTATAACCTCTCTCTCCACATCGATTTCGGGGTTTCCGGAGTTAATTTGGGTAACCCACCTATGTATCATTTGCTTTGTCGACTCTATCATCATGCTTGTCATTGCCTATCACATTACACAATATAATTGTATATGTTAGAAGTGACCTAATATGTATGTTTATGGGTAAATAGAGAAGAATTAAAACATAACTTTAATATTGCTTGACGATTGGTGTCACTCATGATATCATCAAGGAAAGAAAATTTGTCCTCAGAATATTTTATTAGAGAAGGAATTTTTGTAATAAACTCTTCAATGGAGTTTGTTTGGTGGGCCATGCATGTAGTAGCTTCCTACAAAGTGCTATTACTTAGATAGTTGTTCATATTTAATTTGAGGTAAAGGATTCGTGCATAAAGTTGAACGATCAATTAGATTGTCTTTCCATATTTGGTATATCTAAACCATGATCCTATCAACGGCCACTATTTAGGAGACAAAAATGTTACACCAACACCTCATTTTCTACACCCTATGCTCTATATACCTTCTTTTTATTGGAAAAAAAAAAAAAGAGGAAGAGAAAAAAGTGAATTTCTCTCTCTTTCATTTTTCCATAAAAAAGAGGTGTAAAGTGAAAATGTAAAAAACAATGTGTAGAGTAACATTGTTGATGCAATTGTATTCGTATTTTTCAAAATTCTCCATGATGCCCTGTGTAGACAATTTTTACTAGAAAGCCACAATGGTCCAAATTGATGGTTGAAATTAATGTCGCGCATAGATTGCAAGTTGAAATTACGACTTCATATGATGAAATCTTTTCTCTAGGTCAGTATATATGCCTAGCTAGAGAGAAAGTAAGAGAGAGAAACAGAAACCTTCAAGTTAAGGGGAGAAAATGCCGGGGCTATAACATGCCGGTGACGAACCCATTCGTTGCCTTCAGCCATAACCAAACCATTTCCAAACATGGGGTCTCTATCATTTCTAAACACACTGGGTTTTCCCCATGTCTTGGCCATCACCTCCGTGGACACTTTCTTCAAGAATTCTGGGTTTGCAATATACAAAAATGGTTCTGTGCCCAGCCAATAGATGAACACCTTCCCTGCAGAACAGAACCAACTCACGTATATTCATTTCTTATAGAAACCCCAAAGCGTGCATGCAATTAATTCATCTTTCACCATATGGGAACGTACATATTAACTGTTAATTTACATCACATATAAGTTATAACAAAAAGATATTTGCACACTGTTTTTCACCAAATATCAGTGTGTAAATAACTAATAATTAATGTGTATTATATACTGATTAGGGATAATACGTAATCACTATACGGTAATCAGTGAATGTATTATATAATGATCAACATATATTATATAGTGATTAGTATGTATTATGTGGTAATTGATATAAAAGTGGTGTGTAAATTTTAGTATGTAAATAGCAAAATTTTACAACTATATATGTAATGGAAAGCACATATACAGTTATAAAATTTTGCCATGGTAAGCGCTTACCATGAGAATTTTGCCACCGAGAAAAGTAGGGGAACACAGTGGAGTGTATATCATGGGTGAGGTTTGATGAACCAAGTGAAGAATTAACGCTATTCTTCTTTTTCATCTCTTGAATGTTTCCTAGTGGAAAACTTGGGGGTGGCCCTCCAAACCCACATCTTTTAAGCTTCTGATGTTTTTTGATAGGTGAAACCCACCAAGAAAACGTTAATTTCAAGAGCAAGAAGAGAGCTAAGATTGCCACGAAGGAAAGTGCCCCAGGTAGCACTAAAAACTCCATCGCTCTCTCTCTCTTTCAGTTTGTGGTTATCTCTCTTTAGATTTCAGAATTTAAGCTAATAGCTCAATTGCTATGTGTTGGTTATGGAAAAGCAAAGTGCAAAAAGGGGTATTTATAACGAAAGATATAGGGTAGGAGTACGACAGAAAGCGTGGGTTTTGACTGTGAAGAATACCTGTAGCTATGTTTGAACATTTTCGAAGGATACTCGGTTGAACTTTTCAGAGTCACATATTTGTGTTTCTCAAATTTTTCCTTTTTTTGGACGGACTCAATACTTATTTTCCAATTGGTTTGGTCGGAATATATTTATTTGGGTAAAATCACATTTTGTTAATTACTATTTTATTTCCAAGTTTGTCCTTCGCCTATTTCTGATCAATTTTATACTTGAACTCTCCCGGATAATTAGATAAGAAGAACATGATGAATGTATGCATGGAGTGACACAGTAAACCTTAGTTACATCTCTCAAGAAGAGAACTTATGTTAACTCTTGAGTATACCTTGTAGGAGGAAAGTTATACTGCAACGCGCGGGACATTGTACTCATCTATAACATGAGTCCGTAACTATTTCAACTTATTTTTGTGCTAGATTACAATATGATGAAATAGTTCATTTTAGTGCATATAGTTAACATATTGATATGGAACTTAGAATAATTCAAACCAACAATAAATTCCGTTCAATAATTTAAATTTTACTTGAAAGTTAATTTAACTGTTTATATTGAATGTATATATATAAAATTTGTCTATGATGACCCTAAAAACTTCAAGAGAAGAATTTGGAATCGTATTAAACTTTGAAAGCTTGTTTACATTTACACATGTAATGAATATCAGAAGAATCTTTTCAGTCCAACAAGTTTGGGAGAAATTCTGTTTGAAAAAAAGATTAGGAAATTTTTTTTAGGTAAATAAGATATATTTTAAGTACTTAAATTAACTGTTTATATATATAAAGTTGTGTGAGCTATAATATAAATGCACATATATCTAAAATATACATTAATATATGTTAAACTATTAATTTGAGTACGTCTAATAAATATACTTACTTAAGAATTCTCCAACATATTTTTTTTAGTAAACATATATGATAAATAAACCATTTACGTTTTAAACTTCGCCCCTGCTGTATATGAAATTAATTTTTTTGTTTATTATAACAACTCCATGTCTTATTTTTATGTTTCTTATCTGTCTTTTCATGTAACACATCTAGCTACAAATTTATATTTGTAATTTTTTTTTTTGATAAACAACAGTTTTGGAAGGAGAAGATGTTGTCTCATTCTAAAATTAAGAATGCCACAAGCTTTAACTAGAATTGATCATGATACTTATATATAACTTCCAATAAAAGAACATCAATAAAATTTGGACCCAATTTTTTATTTTATTTTATGGCGATTGATCCTATCATCAGTTAAGGCGCGTGACTCTCATTAACTTATATTTGTGATTTAACACATTAAATCAAATATTGTACATTGCTAAAATAAATTAATAATAACTAAAAAATAAATCATAAATAAAAAAATGTTATCATTTTGTAAGATTAATTAAGAGGTATATTTATACACTTTTTGAGTGTGAAACTAATTTTTAATTACACATTGACTTTGACTCTAATCACAAAATGCTTTCAATAAATTTCGAATTTCAATAAATTTCGAATACATATAGGAGATAAAGTCTACCCAATAGAGAAAAAATGCTCCCTTTTGTTTTAAAGTGCGATATGTATTTTAAGACACTTGACGTTAAAAAAAAAGGATGACATAAGCCTTAAGCAACTTATAAAGGTTTCAATAGGAGTGTAGGAAGGCTACAAGAGTAATTTTAAGTTATAATAATAATGAAATGGAATTCAGGGCCCGGCATAAGAATAAGTACTAAGAAAGTTAAAAGGAAAATAATTGTACTTTGTGTAATAATATAATTATATAATTCTGGGCCCATATTGAACATCCACTTTATTGCTTTATAATTAATTAGAGGAGGATGAAGTCATGGATTACTCAAATAACAGTATGATCACCAAACGAAAAATTCTTCAATAAATTTGGAGTATTTAATTAAGTGTATTAAATTAATTAATATTTAATATTTTTATAAATCTTTAAATCACATAATTAAAAATATAAAAATTTATAAAAATATTAAATATTAATTAATTTAATACATTCAACTTAAATACTCTAAATTTAAATAAAAATTTCTCACAATCTTATAGCTTATTTAGTGTCGGCTTAAATCTTCAAGATTTAAGTATGATATTGATGTAGAGATTGGATCTTCCATCACGCTACATTTTCAGCTCTCATAACCGGATGCTTACACTTTTTATGTAATCCAAAAACAATAAATATATATGTTCACATTCATTTATCACCTTCGATTAATTACATATATAGCTCATTGGGAAGCTGCTGGACAGCACAAGCATTAACTTTTTTTTTTTTTAGATGTAAAAACACATTAACTTAACCAGAATAACAACCGCGTGATGTATGGTGTTATAAAAAAATAATTAAAAAATTCAAATTATGTAATAAGTTATTAATAAATTATACATGTATTAATAAAGATTCATATTTTAAAATATTTATAATAAATTAAAAATTTTAAAATCTGAATTATGTAATAAGATTAATGAATTGTTTTGATAAACAAAATATTAATATAAATTTAAATTTTGAATTGTGTAATAAGATATTAATAAATTGTTTCTATAAATAAAATATTAATGAAAATTAAAATTTTAAATTTTTTATACTAATTTAGGACAAAACTTAGGTCTATTTCTTTATGTCCATTAATTACATTTATTTCACCAGTCAAGCTAGCTATGACATGTGTGCATTTTTTTTTAAAAAAAAGAGTATGAGAGAGAACATTAATGAATACATGTCATAACTTGATTAATGGAATAGATGTTATGAATATAAAGAAATAGACTTAAGTTTTATCCAATAATTTATTATGCATTAAACATGGTACAAGAAAATTCTGACACATCTTTTTTTTCTTTTTTGTTATAACACATCTCAAAATTTTGATGACACATTAGGGTCACAAGCTAGAGCTCCAAGTTGGTAAGATTTTATAAACCAAATTCTCCTTTATGTATTTGTTTTGAACCGGGTTATGGATATATAAACCTAGGGCAACCCGACCCGTTATGCTGGTACCGAGACGTATTGCACGCAGGAAACAACCTATACACTAGACATAACAACAGGACAAATCCTGATCATATCCCGTATAGACAAAAGAATAACGACAAATGTTACCACTACAAAAAAACAAGTAATTTATGGCGGTTTTAATACAACAGTTGCTAAAAACTACCGTAATATATAGTATAATATGACAGTTTTAAAACTAACGTATTTTATATTAATAAAATGACGGTTTGATGCATAAAACGATAATATTAAATTGCCATTTTTTATTTTTAATTTTAATAAAAAAAATATTAAATAAAACTATACCTTCTATAATTGTCTCATGATCTCTCTTTTTTCCCATCTTCCCTCACTTTCTCTATTCTTCTCCCCGAACATTCCCTTTTTTTCGCTCCTTGCCCCTGGAATCGAGAACCCATGCCTCCCTTCACCGTCAAGCCCACCGCCCAGCCTTTCCTCCACCGACGAGCCACCACCACACCGAACTTGTATCCACAGCCAAACAACTATCCCCACCCCTAGGAACCCAGATCTGAGCTCACGCCCCAAGCCACCTCTGTCAGTCGAACCACACCGTGAATGAGCCCAAAGTCCAGCCACCGTGACGGCGAACCACCGTGCTTGAAGACCACCGTCCTCTCTCCTCCTTTTTTGCCAGGATCGCGACCCGCGCAACAACCACTCGCCACCGTGCCAACGTCGCAGATCTGTGCCCAAGGTGACCAGTCACCACCGTCTTCCGAACCAGATCTAGTCGTCTACCCACACAGCGTCCCTCCACAACCAAATCTAGGCATAGTCATTCCCTGCAACTGAAAAGGTTAATGACTGAGTAATGACATTGTGCTCATCAAAATATTAGTTTACTGCAACTAGACATTCTATTTATTACCATCAAAGTAGGAAAAGCTTCTATTCCATTCTATCTTGGAAAAAACAAGCATCAAGAGCTATCCATGTCCTATGAACTGATGATTGGGATATTTACCTACGCATTGATCACTTACAAGTTACTGAAAGGGAGGGGAAGTTTCTTGTGGAGTTGTTCAACAAAATTGGGAAACATAATGGAGGCAAGGCTTTCTTTACAAATGGCATCCTACTTGGAGAGCCTTTTGTGTACAGACATCTTTGGAGCATGGCATCAGTAGGTCGCTATAAAGCATTGGTTGATCTAAGCCAGTCAAAGGTATAATATAGGAAAGTTTCTAATTCTATATATCTAATAATAACTTCTAGTGTGGTGTTATATTATATGGAAATGAAACTTAGCAAACTCAAAAAGCTTACATATTATACTATGTAAATTGATTCACTCTTTTCATTTGAGATGCATTTAAAATGTTACAAGAAAATTGATGTACATGCTCTAGTTTAACTAGATTAGATGCTCAATGCAATGGTTAAATTTTAAAAGATGTATGGAGGACGAGGCATCAAGTTGTTCTACTTTTCCAAAGAAATATTATCTTGAAGGTTTAGAGCAAACTAAAATTGTTATTTGTCTTGATTAAACATGAACTAATTTTTGTTGTATTTGGTTCCCATATCCTTTGTAGGGGTGGCAGTGGAGACTTGATTCAGAATATGATGTGTTGCACACTTTGCAGATGCTGCTATTTAACCGAGAAGTTAGCATTGTGAAGTTTTTTTAAATAATTTCTGATTCTGATATTAATTCATGATGTAGAATATAACAACAAGCAGGAAGTGAAGTTAATAAATCTAAGAATACATCTAATAATTTTTGATGTTGTCACTAATTCATCTCTTTTCTATTATGCTTGTGTGGTATTAGTGTTACAAGTCTAAGAATTTGTCCCTTGAGTAATATTTTTAGTAACTTGATCTTTGCGTCTAATAATTATATTCTTTCACTATTTCTTCCTAATTAGTTTCTTTTACAAAATAGACAATTGTTTTTGTTTTTCTTTCATGTATATTTTATATTCCAACTTAAATTCTTTGCCACTTATCTGAATTATTGTCAATCCTCCTATTTGTCTAGGTTCTATAAGTTTTAACGTCAATATGGATATAGGTTCTATAAGTTTTTGTTTGCTATTGATATGAAATTAGAATTTTACAACATGAATTATGGATTATGCTATTGAGCTAGGTTGTCTGCCATTTTTTTTGGTTGGTTTTAGTTGAATTACGACAGTGCTAAACGACCATTTTATGCTTTTTTTTGTTGGTTTTATGTAAATTACGGTAGTTTTAACTGTAGTAATTTACATTTTTTTCTTTGGTTTTATGTAAATTACAGCAATTGTAACTGTCGTAATTTACTTTTTTCTTTGTTGGTGTTATGTAAATTACGGCAATTCTAACTATCATTTTATGCAACAAAAAACTGTTATTTTATACATGATAAATTATGGGGGTTGACGTGGCAGTTAATGGGAAACTGCCATATTATACCGAACGATGAAGATAATTACGTCAGTTTTGAAAACTGCCACTGATACGAAAAATGGCAGATAAAACTGCCATAATATGCAAAAAAAACTGTCATAATTTACCTATTTTTTGCAGTGAACACCCTAAATAACATGTTAGGCTTGTTTAAGATTACAGAGGTAGTCTAATACTTGTTTAACATGTCTGTTTAATTTTGTGGTCTTCTGAGCATATTTAGTCATTTTATTGTAACACTATGTGTAGAAAATAATTGTTATTAGCCCTGAAATTGACTTAAACTGCTTAGTTAGTAGAAATAAATTTGGATGATTTGTTTTTAGGTCACAAATGTGTTGAAAATGGTGTAATTAAAATTTGAGGTTAATTAACGTTAATTTGGTATTTTTAAGCATACTGAGTGTGTGTTTTAATGTCAGATTGATTACCAGCAGATATGAAAAAATGTGAAAATGATGAAACAAGATTTTTTTATGAATCTTAGGATTTCTTTTAAACTTGTTAGAAGTTAAGAAACTGGATTTAGTGAAATCTAGGTATTCTTAACATATCAGAAGTTTTAGCACCACATTAGTGGCTGTCTTTGAGAAGCCAAATTTGACTTCTTTTCTTCATTTCTTACAACAAAAACAGAAGAAAGAAATGAGGGAAGAGAGAAAAGGAAAACTTGAAGGAAGAATGAGGAAGAAAGAGAAAGTGGAAGAAGAGCTTAGAGCTTCCATAGCCAATCCTTGGCTTCATCTTTAAGACCTTGAAATAGGGGAAAACTTGTTTTGATTCTTTGTGTTCATTTTCTTCATCTTGGTTTATGAGGGGCTTATTGGGGGATATGGGCTTGAAGCGTCAATTTGGTGTTTTTGGCTTGAATCTTATTAGAGAACTTGATGATGACTTGTTTTTGAGCTATTGGATGCATGGAGATGAGATTTCAGCCCTTAAACACCTTTGGTTTCCATTTCAGTAAAAAATGGGGTTTTAGGTTTTTAGGTGGATGAATGATTCATCAATCCATGTTTGAGTGAAATTAAAGTTGTATAAGAGTTACAATGTGTTAATGGATCTTATTTGATGTTAGAAATCACTTGGAATTAAGTTTTGAGTGATTGGAGGAGGGTTTTGTTCCAATGGAACATTAACTCGTATTTGTATAATTCTGTGGAAGTTTCTGCCGCAGGCTTACACCGTGACGTGACAGTGGTGCGCCGAGGTGTGGGTGAGGCAAAGAGCTCGACGCCGATGCGTGGCTGTCTGGAAGCAACTAGGAGTTGTGTTTAATGCAATGAAATCTTTTAATGATGTAATTTCTTCTTTTATGCTTCTTAATGAGTGATGAGACTCTAATAGGAGTATTTAATAAAGTGTTTATGTGATGAATGTAAATCAATTGGTGTGTCATTTATTGTGATATTTAACATCATTGTTGTTCATGCTTGAAATAAGATGAATGTAAACCAATTGGAATGCTAACTATTGTAGTACTTAACATCATTGTATTTCATTCTTGTAGTTATGAATATAAACCAATTGGCATGTTAGTTATTGTAGTAATTGATATCATTATTTTTCATATCTATGTTGATGAGGTTGAGTCATCACTGTTGATGATCAAAATATGATTTTGAATGAGAAGGTAACCAACCCTTCCTATCATAGTGATCATTGTTGAAGTTTGCGTAGTTGATGAGTTCACTACCCAGAAGTGTTGAAGACCGTGTAGTTGAAGAGACCACTACCCAGAGAGAAGATTGTTGGAATTGGGTTCCAGTGCTTGTTCAAGACTTGGGATGAATTTCCTTTGTTTTTTTCGAGGTTCATGCATATCATGACATTACCATAAAACTAAGTTCTTGTAAATGGTATCATGACATTATTCATCACATATTTAGGTTATTGCATAGGCATGAACATAAGGCATAATTTGACATAACATGACAATTGTATAAGTGATTTCTAATTATAACATATTCATGCATTGCAGTTGTATGGGCAATTGCGTATCTCTGAGATAGAGATAATGATTTTGTGAGTATGATGACTACTTAAAGACTGTTTGTGGAAATGAGTTTTTTTCCTATACAAACCTATAAAATGAGAATCTATTTCGGGAAGAGAAAGGACATGGTTTTGGCTTTTGTCACCTTTCTAACTTATATGTGTATGTGACTTGAGATTAAAAATGTGTTTTTTCTTACAATAGCTAGAATAATTATGATGACATGTTTTATGGATTTAACTATTGAAAATATGTGATTCTTACCCCAAGTATGTGTATCCATAATGATTCCAGGAAAGAAGACTTATGGAGAGTAAGGTGCAGACAGGAGCTTGGAGTGTTTTGCTTAGTTTATCTTTATGTATCTTTTGTGCCTTGAGAGACCTAGTTGTAAACTTTGTACCTAGTTGTAAACTTTGTACATAGCTTGTATTTATGAGAAATATTGACGTTATGTATATTATATTTTGTTCGTGGCTCATATTTTCTTATATAATGTTGTTATGTTATATCAGAAATGTTTTAGTAGTTAGTAACATGCTTGGATCTAATAACTGCGGTATAATACAAATTATATTGTTGTTATTAAATTTGGGGTGTTACAACAAAGGAGCAACAACCTCCACGATCATGTCTCTACGATCGTATCTTCATGATTCCAGGTGGCAGCATTCAATACGTACTGAATGTCTAGACACTATATACCCTAAAAATGCTCATATAAATACAGTAAGTAAGGGAGAAAATGTATGTACAAATCCTTAATACACATTATCCTCATTGCGCATCTGCTGACTTGAGCGTCGAAATGCCTTTTGCAGGTACTCACCTCCTCGCTCATTGCTGTTGCGACTGTGCTAAGGAGGACCTCACCATTTTATACCTTCTCAGGTAACTCTCAGAATCTAGTTACAAATATTATATATTATATTGATTGATTGATGATTAGCTTATAACTCATGATTTCTTAATTCTAATAAATTTTTATTAATATATTTTATTTTTCTTGTACAGATAACTACTTTTTAAAAAAAATTAAATATCCAATCTTGTTACACACTCTGTGTGAGGACAATAACTATGTTGATCACCTATATAAGTTCGATGCATCTAATAAATTTGTCTCCAAATTTGGAATTTGCCTCGTCCAAGCTTATTGCCGTTATTGTTAATTGATTCTATGAGAGTATATGTATTTGTAGTTAGTTGTTTTTGTTTTTTCATTCTTAAAAAAATAATCCAATCTTGTGATAATGTGATTATTAAAAACCATCACTTTGTTAACCAAAAAAAAAAAAAACCATCACTTTCTGAAATATTAGTCTGACGATAATTTAGAATAGAATAAATATGAAATTATACTTAACATGAATTTGAAAAACACGTTTCTGAGAACAAAAATTTACAAGTTTAATTTAAAATTTTAATTAACTAAGATAAGAATTATCTATATATTTTGTACAAAATAAATTATCTATATCTATTCTATATATCTGTATAAAGAGAGATAGTCTGAATAAAGAAAACGATAAGTGTCAGTACGAAGTTCAGTCTTAAGCAATAAAATTTATGTTTTGATGAAATTAAGGAAATACCATAGAAAAAAAAGTAAATAAAATAATAAAATTAAAGAATTAATGTCTCAATTAATAAATATTAATTCTGATTGATTAAAAATTAATTTAGATTTAATTTGAAACAAAATCAAAGATACTAAATGGACCCTCGTCAATTTAAGATTGATTGATTCTATGTTAATTTATGATTTAACGAAAATTGATTCTTTTAGGCTATTATGTCGCTTGATGCTTTTTTTTTTTTATTTACTCTTATGTCTAAAGTAATCTCTTCCAATACTGAGAGCCATATGTACATGTAAGCTGCGAGCAGTAGCAATTATATTTATCATAGCTTGAAACTGGGAAATATCCTTGAGGGAAAAAAAAGGCAAGAGTCATTATAGATTGTTATGTTGATTCACATTTAAGTTATATATATATATATATATATATATATATATATATATATATATATATATATATATATATATATATATCTAAAGTAATTTTCTAAAATAGAAAGAGTCATATGCAGCCAGCAGGGTAGCAATGATTATTTATTGTAACTAAGAAAAAAAGGTAAGATTCATCTCACATCTAGGTTTCAAGTATACTAAAACTTGTGATATTTGCTTTGAATGCACCCCTCACGCATATATTGACGACACTTCATGTAGTACTCTTGAATGGTAGTTAAAATTGCACTAAATTTGTTTAATATTGTAGTAGAAAAATCAAATGTTGATAAACCTACAGCAGTTTTTTCAATATAGCTTTAAAAGATCAAGACGAAACCGATTTAAGATTTCTTATTAAGATAATTAAAGCCTAAATTGTTCTGTCTATATTCAACTTACTCACATGATGAAAATAGTGGAAGTAGAATATTCTCTCAATTGTTTAAACTTTAAAGCAAGTATGAGATAACTTTATTCAGTGTGCACTGACCTCACCGTCATTGAAAGTTTGCACAGAAAATTAGTGGAGAGAAATGAGAGAAATGAGTATCTCTTTAATAAATAAAGACGAAAGTAGAGATTATAATCTGCTCCATTAGTGAAATTTATAAATCATTAAATATACTTTTTTCATTTAATATATATCATATATTATAATTTTTTTTATTTTTTATTTTGAGATGAGATCAAAATACATATATTTTTATTATTTTAAAATAATTTTTTTATTGAATGAGTCTATAATAATAAAATTTATTGAAAAAATATATACTATTTATGTAATAATTGTAACCCCCTTACTAGATTACTATATTTATGTAATTAAATTCTTACAAACTTTTTCTAATATCTTTTGATTAGTATCAATTATTGTAAAATAAAATATTTGAGTTAAAGAAATTAAAATTTTATTCTTCACAAAATATTTTATGAAAAATAGGATGTTACATTTCTCCTTTCTTTTTTAAGAATTTTGTCCCCAAAATTCATTAACCTGATTGAATTAACTCTGGATAGGACTTCTTGATGTCATCTTCTAATTCTCATGTTGTTTCCTCTTGTGACAGTCCTTCCCAGATCACTTTAACTAAAGGAATTTCTTTTCCTCTCAAATGTTTGACAAATCTATCTATGATTCGTACATGTTTTGTTCTATATGTCAAATAATCTCTTACTTGCATTGTTTCATGTTCTATGATATATGAATGGTCAAAACTGTATTTTTTGAACTAGGATACATGAAAGGCATCATGAAGATTTGAAAATTTTAGGAGATTTGAAATTTGATAAGCAACAACAGGTCTTACTTTTTTAAGAATTTGGAATGGACCAATGAATCTGAAATTTAACTTTTGGGATTTAAGAGTTCTATCAATCCCAGTAGTAGGAGTGACTCTGAAAAAAATATGATCCCCTTCTTCAAATTTCAAAGGTCTTCTTCTTTGATCAGTATAATTTTTCTGTCTACTCTAAACAGCAAGTAATTTTTTCTTGATAAATTTGATCTTTTCTTGTAATATATTAGGCCTCAATAAACTTTTTTCCTCGGTTTCTATCTAACACAAAGGTGATATACACTTTCTATCATATAAAGTTTCAAATGGTGTCATTCCTATGCTAGAATGGTAACTATTGTTATAAGCAAACTCCATTAATGGTATATGGGTATTCCAACTTCCTTGAAATTCTAACACACAGGCTCTAAACATATCTTTCAAGGTATGAATGGTTCTTTCAGTTTGATCATCTGTTCGAGGGTGGTAAGAGGTATTAAAACGAAGCTTAGTACCTAAAGCTTCTTGTAAGGCTACACAGAATTTTTGGGGTAAATTTTGGGTTTCTATTTGAAACTATGTTAGTTGGTACACCATGTAACCTTACAATTTCTCAAATGTAATCCTGAACCAACTTATACAATGGGCAACTGATCCTAATAGGTAAAATATGAGTAGATTTAGTTAACCAATCAATAACCCGATGGAGTCCTAGGTACCACAAAATTCATTTATATACTGTCTCATTTCCATTCAGGGATATTCATGATTTGCAATAATCCAATAGGCTTCTGGTGTTCTATTTTAACCTTTTAACAAACTAGACATTTGGCTACAAAACTAACCATATCTCTTTTCATCCCTATTCCACTAAAACAAATTCTTGAAATCCTGATACATAGTGTGCCTTTGATTAAATCTTCTTTTTCAATTCTTCATCATTAGACACACATAACTGATGGGATATAATTATATTTAAAAGTTTCAAACCCAAGTGTAGGTTGTCTCAAGTAATAAATTCTCGGGAGTCCGAGGTCGATCCATAGGGAATTGATGAAGGAAAACTAATTAATTGAGGTAAAGAAAAGATGTGTCACAAAATTAAAGATGATATGAGTTGTTCACAAAGGAAAAGGATTTGCTTGGGTTAGGAGATCCACTCTTGATAATAAATTAAAAATAAGATTATTTCGTTTTATAACTCAATTGAAATCATGCATAATGAAGATTCCAATCGGAAGATTTAACATTCAAAGTTCAATCATGTAATCATATTATGGTTCCAATAATTATCTACTAATACTTGTAAATCGTCAAAAGCATCCAATGTGCCAATCCTATTGTCTACAATAGATCAAGATATTCATTATACAAGAAGAGTTTCTAAATTAATTGGAAACAACATACAACACATATTATATTTGCTTAATAGTATATCATTTAAGTACAAGAAAGAAATTAATCTAACCTTAATTTATTACCAAGAGCTTCACCTTTTTACCCAAGCAAGATGAAGATTAGTTACACATGAGAAAGAAGAAAAGAAAAGAAAAAGAAAAAGAAAAAGGAAAAAGAACAGAATGCAGCAAAATTCTCCTCCTCTGAATGATTCAACCCTTCGTCCGTCGTCCGTATTTATAGAAATTTTTGAGGTTACTGTGCAATGAACAGTAACCTGTTGATGTCATGGATGATGTAATGCTACATTACTTGATGATGTCATGCTGCTGTCATGCTACAGTACTTGATGCTACAGTTCTTTCTTTTTTTTTTAGAAAATCTTCTATGCAATCAACTCCATTCTTCAATCCTTTGCATTTACCTAACAAAAATACATAAAAATACATAATTACAACACAATTTAAAATACTAAAAATATAACAAAACTCAAGAACAAACCTAATTAAAAAGATTAAAAAGAATGAAAAACACACACAATGAACCGTAAAAATTATAAGTTTTGCAGGTTCATTAATAACCTTCCATAGTACATCAAAGCCCCCTTTTTCATCAACTCTAAAATGTTCACCACAAGAAAAAATGAGATTTGCGATGGATAAATCCGCCACAAATTAACAATTTGCGATGGATTTGTGGCGGATTCGCGACCATCACAAATACGGTTGACGCAATAGAGTTTACGATGGATTTTAATTTCTGCCGCAAATCTGCCGCAAAACTCTTCGGGAGCATACCGGAATCATTGCCGAAAATGGGCTAATTTGCGGTGGATTTTGAGGAGGATTTTTCCTCGCCTGATTTGCGACGGATGTTGCCGCCACTAATTTGTGGCGGATTTTTCAATTTGCGGCTAATTTTGAGGCAGATTTTTCACCGCAAAAATCTACACAAATTTAAGGCTGATATTTCCACCGCAAAATTTGTTGCAAATTTTTTTGAATATAAAAATAATTTAAATTAAATATTCAAAATCCACAATATAACAAAATTCACTCAGACATCAATTTCAACCTGTCAATGCATTTAACCAATCCATATAAAACAAACATAACAAATCGCATACAACATAACTCATTGTTTAAATACAACATAACAAAGTTTGTTCAAATACAAAGTTTAATAATCCTCAATATTATTGTCATCTTCATCATGATCATCTTCATTATATTTATTATCTTCTTCTGTTAGTTGTAGTTGTTGGCTTGGCTGAGTGCCAACAGCTTGTACATATGATTTCAGCTCATTAATCATTTGGTTTTGTTGACGTTGGTATTGTTCAAATCGCATTTTCCACTCTGCCTCACGTTGTTGTTCACATTGTTGACTTTGCTGCTCCATTTGCTATTGAATCTCCTGAACCTAATCCAACATATCCTACTGCAACTACTCCTTAACCTGATTAATATATGTAAACATAATTCATCAATTCATTCCATGAATAATGAATTAACCAAAAGTATGAAAAATAAAATGATTGACTACATCTATCAAAATACAAAAATCAATTAATAAAAAATATTGCAGTTATTACTTAACTTGATTAACAACGTGCTCGGGAACTTAACTCGACATAGGCCTTGAGGAGGATGAATCTCCATGGTCATAAATAGATGCTTGAGAACCAATGCCATAAAAACGACCCTTCTTAGGACCGCCAACAGTTTTAATCCAAAGCTTTCGACTGGTCATCTGTGTACCAGATAATATTTTAAAATTATACATGTATAAATATTTCAATCCAAACAACTAGTATTTCCAAAAATCTCATCTCTCTTAACATAGTATGACCCTATCCCATTCAAGAAGAAACTTTTTCAGCACTTGATTGATAGTACTCACAAAAATCACACATCTTATACTTGATGAAATTTCGACAGCATTTCCCATTAGTCTCCAAATGCACAACTAGAAAGTGGTGACATCTGTCAGAATCAAGTGTGCACCTAGAGAACAAAAGGAAATGTTGCACAACAAAATTTTATCAAGTATATGGTATGAGATTTAAGGAGTAACTATAATCAAGTTAAGGAAAAGTTTCTTCTCAAACTGTCCAACTTGAACAATTCAAGATTTAATACAATGAGCAGTATCTTTAAAAAGTACATGTGCTCACTAATATTGAATCTCAAATGGGAAACTAAGGTTGCGCTCACCAATACGATTTAATACATGCATCAAATAATCTCATGTTCTCAAACTGTTATCAATAACCTGAAACTACATTTCTTCCTTTATTGCTATGCCCTTGGACCACAAATCCTGTGTGATTTGGATCACAAATCCAATAGGATCCCACTACCAATAATATTACAATTGCATCAATTATGTGGTCAATTTAGAAAGCCAAAAATGCAAAGGTGTTCTCCAATAAAAGTCCAAATCCTATGCATACATTATATCAAGCCTAACTTTTAACAAAAAACTAAGCAAAAGTAATGCAGGTTAATTAACACCAATCAAAACAAAGAAAGGGTGAATCAAAGAGTAGAACAAACCTGTTGGAGACTACCACACCACACCAGTTGGAGATCTCCTCCTCAAGGTGTCACAAAATGCAACGTGATGCTATCTTTAACAAAAACACAAACTTTGAATCAGTTGCCATGGTTGCTCGATCGAAATTGGAAAGGGAGATTAATGGAAGAAAAATCAGTACATGAGGTCGAGGGTCAGCGACGTCGGGGAGAGCGAGCCAGAGGCTGGGCGGTCGGCAACATCGGGGTGCAATCAGAGTCTCGGTCGGCGGCGTCAGGGTGCATTCAGAGTCACGGACGGCGTCAGACTCGATTTTGTGGTGGGGTCACGGTTTGGTCGCGATGCGCCAGAGTCGATTTTTGGGGTGGGGTTGCGGTCGGGTATCGCTTCTCCAGAGACGGATTCAGTGTCGGTGTCAAGGTCCGTGACGAGTGGTGGTGCAGGTGTCTCGTTACATGGGCTCGCGATGCGCGGTGGTGGTGCTGGGGTGACGGTGCCGGAGTGGGGTGGGCGGCGCAGGTGTCGCGGTACATGGGCTTGCGGTGCGCGGTGGTGGCGCCGGGGTGACGGTGCCGAAGCGGGGTGGGGGTCGGTGGAAGGGAGAAAGGGGAAGGGAGAAATGGGAAGGGAGAGAGGGGAGAGAATTAGAGAAAGAATTTCATCTGAAAAATGAAAATGGCAAAATGAAGAAGATGAAGTAGATTTAATTTTGTGACAAATTTTTTACGGTGAAAAAATCTACCGCAAATGTATTTTTTGAATTGCGACAGAATTTATGGCGGATTTTTCCGCCCCAAATTATTTTAATATTTTTTTTGAATTTTTTATTCTACTGATCAAATTTTGTGGCGGATTTTTCCACTGCAAATTTAAATTTAGATTTGCGGCAAATTTTACGGTGAATTATTTTAATATTTTTTTCAAATTTTTATTTTACTGATCTATTTTGAGACAGATTTTTTTGCCTCAAATTTTTTTTTTGAATTGTGGAAGAATTTGTGACATATTTTTCAGCCGTAATTTTTTTTTAATTTTTTATTCTACTGATCAAATTTTATGACAGATTTTTTCACCATAAATTCAAATTTAAATTTGCGTCAAAATTTGTGGCGGAATTTTTAACATTTTTTATGAATTTTTAATTCTGATGTCCATTTTGCGGCAAATTATTTTGCTGCAAATGTTTTTTTAATTGTAGCAGATTTTTCCACCGCAACTTTTTTTTAATCCAAAAAAAAATATTTTATGATAGAAAAGTTGCCAGAGAAATTTAGTGGTGAAAATTCTGCAGCAAAAATTTGCCACAATTTTATCTGCCGCAAAATCCATCGCAAATTGGAATAGATTTTAATCCTTCGCAAAATCTATCGCAATTGCTGCGGATTCAAATCCGCCGTAAAAAATCTGCCACAAATTTGTTGTTTTCTTGTAGTGGTTCTTCTTTTTGAGGGACTGCAAAAACTCATTATTTTCTTGGGCTTTTCTTACTTGGTTTCTTAAATCACACTTTATTCTAAATTCACTAGCATACAGGCGGAAAGGTTGCAAGGATATTAAAATCTTTAAGTCCAGAAATTTTTTAACAACTTTTGTTCCCTTATCATCATCGAGGACATGTGCAAGGATTTCCTACTTAAAGCATCAATCATTACGTTGACTTTACCAACATGATATTTCATTCAAAATCATAGTCCTTTAAATATTCAATCATCTATGATGTCTCATATTTAACTCTTAAATACTTGCTTCACAAGTTGAATCTTACTTAAAAGGGTGATTCTTTCTAGTTAACCTAGTCAAAGGTAAAATTAGCTAAGAGAATCCTTTAATGAATCTTCTATAATATCCGGCTAATTCAGAAAAATCTTAATCTCAGTAATTGTCTTTGCCTTTCTCAGTGAATTATTGTTTCAACTTTACAAGGATCCACAACTACTTCTCCTTGAGTGATCACATGACCTAAGAATTTTACTTCACTCAACTAGAATTCACATTTTTCTAACTTGGTCTACAATTGCTTCTCCTTTAGGATTTGTAGCACTTTTCTAAGATGTTGTTCATGCTCCTTCTGAGTTTTAGAATAGATGAGTATGTCATCTAACTACTCATGATAATGTCTAAAAATCTTATTCATGTAATTCATGAATATTACAGGAGCATTAGTAAGTCTAAAGGGCTTCACAAGGTATTCATAATGCTCATATCTGGTCCTAAAGGCTGTCTTGGGTACATTTTCTAGTTTTACTCTTATTTGATGATATCCTGATCTCAAGTCTATCTTTGAGAAGATTGTAGTTCTTAACAATTGACCCAATAGGTCATCTATTCTAGGGAGTGGATACTTGTATTTGTTTCTTGAGTTCACTTAGCTCCAAAGGGGACATTCTAAAAGGTTCAAAAGATAGAGGTTTTGTTCTCGAAACTAGGTCAATGGAAAATTCAACTTCCCTTTCAGGCGGTAGGTACACTATTTATTTGGGAAACACTTCTGAAAATTCTCTTACTATAAGTATATTGTTTATTTCCTACCCAGCCTCTAAATTTGAAGAAAACTAAAGAAGAAACCCTTGAGCTCCTTCTAAGAGACATTTCTCTGCCTGAGTGACATTAGGGTATTAGTAGATTTTGATTCCTTGGGTAGATCATTAAGAAAGTAAGCAAATTTTTTAGAACAGTATAAAATAATATCATTAATAGACAACTAGTCCATTCCAATTTTGATATCAATACTAATATAAGGCAAACAAATAAGGTTCAAAGTGAAAACTTTTCCCTAAATAAAACTAAGACATTTTAAACAAGCTTAAGAAGTAAAAAAATTTTCCCTTGTGGGAGTTGAAACTAACAAATCATAAGACAAGAAAATTATAGGCAACTTCAACTTCTTCACACAATCAATAGATATAAAGGAGTATGTAGCTCCTAAGTCAAACAATGCAATTAAGAGAGTAATTTGGAAAGTTCTTCAAATTTGACCACATATTGTCCTATAATCATGTTTTTCCTATCTAAGTTGTATGAATTTTGCTTTTTTTATTATTTTTTTTCCAGAGAAGTACTTATCAATTGATATGACTAAAAATACCTCTCAGGTGATCTCAGTTCCTCTAGATTCTAACAAATTCCTATCACCTTTCAACCAGTACTCTACCTCCCCTTCTAACATGTAAGTGACAGAGACTACCTTCGCCTATATAATTAAGTTTGTAATTTATTGTTCTTATGTAAAAAATCTGGTTTGTTGATTCAGTCTGGGCCCCGATAGCATCAGCTAATTCTTTCATGGCTTCTCAATATTGAGGTGATCAGTCCCAATATTGTACTTAAAATTTCTATATGACATGTACAAAATCATGAGTAATCAATAATTCTATATAGCATGTACAAAATAATAGAAAAATTCATCATACAGAAATTCAACTTAGAAAAAAATTCAATACATAGATATAACTATCTAATGCCAAAAATCAATGCTCTGATACCATAAATGTAACCCCCTTGCTATATTAATGTCTGATAACAAAATTTCTAATCAAGGGTATTAATCTTAATTTCTTTAATCACGGTCAAAATATTAATATTAGTGGATTAATTCCATAAAAATTTCAAAGTTTGCTAAATAGAGTTTCAGAATTTCAAAAACTCAGAAGAAATCCGTTGAAATCTAAAAATTTCTTTCTAATCGAAATACATAGTAGAGAAAAATTAGAAAAATTTACAAATCGATAACTATATTTTACAACAACTAAATTTTCGATATAAATCAAAATCGAAGAAAAAGATAAAAGTTGAAGAGACAAAAATCGAAGCACAGATCAAAATCAAAGGAGAGATCAAGATCGAAGAACTGGAATTAAAGTTGAGTAACATCGAAAATCTCATAACAGTAATTGAAATCGAGACAATAATAATTAAAGAAGCAGCATAAGTGCTAATTAATAATCTCAACAACAGAATCTTGATTTTATTTACATATATCAGAGTCAATACTTGGCCAAAAATACAAATATTTCTAATAACTCCAATATACATATATTTTCCCTCTTTTGGATTTAAAATCCATACATGATCGATGATAATCATAATGCATCATGTGCTAATTTGAAAACACCGTGAACAGAGTGAGAATTGAAAATTCTCAGTAGGAAATGAACACTTATAAAAACATTTGAAAACAAATGGTGAGTTTCAGTTGTGTAATGTACACAGAAAATCTCATGGTAACCCAAGTATGACAAGAACACATTATTCCCGCATAACATAACAAATGCAAACTAAATCATGCAATACAACCTTTGTATTAACATTAGAAAATTCCTCAAATATAAGTAAATAAGTACCAATTATCAACAATATCAGCAAGTAAGTTCCTCATCACAAGGAATCCACCTTTTACTTTATTTTTTTCTTTTTATGTCTACTTGTCTCACATTTTACTCGAAGGCCTCCACTTCCATAGGAAATTCACCCTATCTCTGGTGTTACTTTAACATCGTAACAACAAAGTCAGACATACCCACACTAACCAGGCAGGTAACATAAAAGGAAATCCATCCCTCTGCCTCTTAACAGTTAGGTACAAACTTTTCCATGAATCATTTGCTTGCCTTCACACACAAGCATAAGCAATACAAACTACTAATGTATCACAAATAAATTCATCATATAAAAGTTTATAAATAAATCATGGTAATAAAATAAAATACACAAAACTTAGAATTATTAAATTTAAATGTCAATTCTTCAAGGGACTAACTACGATTTAAAATTAATTTAAAAGTTCTTTTAAAACTCCACATCATAGTCCATAGTTGTCTAGTTCTGTTCATAGTTCATAGTTTGTCAAGTCCTCATCATGATCCATAGTATGTCTTGGTCTTGATAGTGCATTCTTTGCACAAAAGTCCTTTTATTGCAAAAGTCAAAATAAAGATCATAAAATTACTCCCAAGTCAAGGTAAATATAAGTCAGAATAAATGTCATAAAATTGCTCCCAAGCCAAGGTAAATATAAGAAAGTTCATGTAAATCAAATACATATATTTATTTTCTAATATAATTAAAATATTTATTTAAGTTAAGTTTTGAGTGATATTTTAATTTATTATATTGGTTCCAAGAAAAAGTCAATATTCAAATTAAAATAATTTTAAATTCTCATCAAATATCATAAATATTTTAAAATTAAATAAATATCAAACTTTCATAATATTACGTGTAATGCGATAATAAATTTAATAAGAATAACAATATATATAAAATATTAAAACAATAAATAAACTACAAATTATAATAATTTAAATTCTATCAAATATTATAAATATTTTAAAACTAAGTAAATATTAAACTTTTATAATATGACGTGTGCATAATAAATTTAACAAAAATAATAATATGTACAAAAAATTAAAATAATAAATTAAATAATAAAATATATAAATATAATGAAAGCCATAATTTTATTTTTAAAAAATTTATATCCTACCTCAGATACTTTTTATTTTTTCATCTCTTTTCACTTTCTTTTTTCTTCATGGTTTCATGCACTCCACTTTTTTTCTCTCTCTCATTCTTTCCCTCTCGGTTTCCGCAGCAGCCCTCTTTCTCTCTCTCCACTTTTCTACGTTTCTTGTTTCTGTTTCAAATCCCTTTTTATAGCGATTGTGACGGCTTTTATGATGTCAAGAGGTGTTGTCAAAGAAGCGTGTTGCACCAATTCTACTGGTGCAACGTAGCACATCCTTTTCTTTTCTTTTTTTTAAATCAAAGTAATCATTATTTTTTTTTCTAAATATCTATACTTTTCAATAAATATCTCTACAATAATAATAATTTTATCTTAAAAAATACTTATAATCTTTATTAAATGCTAAATTTTATTTTAACAAATATTAATTTTTATTTTCACAAATTATTACTAATTAAACTCTTACAAACTTATTTTAATCTCTTTTGATTAGTATTAATTATTGTGAAATAAAATATTATTGTTAAAAAAATTAAAATTTTATTTGTCACAAAATATTTTATAAAAAATAAGATGTTACAATAATTATTTATATAAATTAATTATTATAAAATATAATTAAATTTAATTTTTTATTTATAATATTATTTTAATTTTATAAAAATTTTAAATTATTAAATAAAATTTTAATATATAATGTTAAAATTTATTTTATTTATATTTTTTATAATTTTTAAAATTTTATTTTAAATTATTAATTATCTACGAATACTTATAAATATTTTCACTTATCTATAAAAATTACAAATAAATACTCAAAAAAAACACTACCCGGTCCCACTCCCGCTCACCTCACCCCACCCCAGCTAACCCAATTGCCATCGCTAGCAATGACTGTCATTTGAGCTTGAAACCAGAGCTAGTTTTTCTTTCCTTCTTTACTATAATTTATTATTTGTTATATCTTCATATCTTTATTAATTAATTAACACAAGCAATTCTTTTGGGTGAGCTACGAGAACATAATCAGTTTTCGTGTCATTATTGCACCTATCCAACTTTCGTACTATCAATAACTTAATATGACGTAGAAATGAATATTAAGAAATATGAGAAATGATACTCACACATTAATTACATATACAAAGTTAGACCACTTATTATTATGCGTTCATAAATAGATAAACTTAAATTGTTTTTATAAAAAAAAATGTAAAAGTAATATACGTAAGAAAAACGGTGCGTGAATTATATAATTATATTTTTTTATAATATTATCATTTATATAATTTTTATATAGATATTGGGTCTTGCATAAATAAACTTTACATTAAAAATAAGATCATAAAATGATATTTTGATATTTAGAAATGTATCTTGCAATTTAGTCCATGTTTTAAATTGTGAACATTTCAGTTTTTGAATTACTAAAACTCGTATTACGTGAGTTACTATCAGAAATAATAAAATGAATAACGTGTAATGAATTTGAGTATGGTACATTTTTAAGTATCAAATTGAAAAGAGTATAGAGACTTTTCAAATTTTAATTTTTTTGTAAATTATCACAACAAATTTTAAATTTTTTTAATTAGTCTTTAAACTTTAATTAATGTCTTAATAGATTCTTATGTTTAATTTAAATATGTTAATTTACTAACGATAATACTATATAATATTATTTTATTTGTATTAACATTAATTAAGAATTGTTTATTAATTTATTTATTAAAATTTAATTTTAAATATTTTTTCTTTCTTACAAAATAAAAAAAATGTTACACAATATCATCGTTAATGAATTAACAGATTCAAATTAAATAGAATAATCTATTGAGACATTAATTAAAATTTAAGAACTAATTGTAAAGATTTTAAAGTTCGTGATGGTAATTTACAAAAAGATTGAAGTTCAGGAAAATTACATATTCTTTTCTCAATATTAAATGGCAATTATTCTTTAAAAAAATGTAAAAATCACAAAATTCATAGAAAAGAAAACCGTAATGTTGTTATAAGGAGAAAATTTAACTTTTTAAGACATGCATTTTAGATTTATAAAAAATATAAATATAAATAATTTTAAATTGTAATATAAAAGGTTCAGAGAAGTATGAGAAGTGTTTAATTCTCAGTGTTCCGTTCCTGTTGGATCGGGATCCTCTCCAGTGACTTGAGAGGATCCAGTTTTTTTTACATGGAAAAACTAAAAAAAACTAGACATACTGCATGCCGTATGTTATAAATTTGTATGTAAAAAAAACTGGATCCTCTCATGTCACTGGAGAGGATCCTGGTCACGTTCTTGCTACAAGTGGGCGCTCCGGTTGGGACCTGAGTGAGTTGGAATGCCTTCAAGTTCGGTGACAGCAACGGCCAAAAACATTCATAAAAATACTCTAACGTTTAAGTCAAAAAGAATTTTAAATGAAAAATAAAATAAAAAGAATAAACATAAAAAAATATGAATCTTTTAATGGTGTAATTTTTTCTTTTATGCTTCTTAATGAGTGATAATAAGAGTATTTAATGTAGTGTTTATGTGATGAATGTAAATTAATTGGTATGTTATTTATTATGAAATTTAGTATCATTGTTGTTCATGCTTGGGATAAAATGAATGTAAACCATTTGGAATGCTAACTATTATAGTACTTAACATCATTGTATTTCATTCTTGTAGTTTTGAATATAAACCAATTGGCATACTAGTTATTGTAGTAATTGACATCATTGTTTTTTATAACTATGTTGATGAGGTTGAGTCCTCATTGTTGATGATAAAAATATAGAGAAGGTAACCAACCCTTCCTATCATAGTCAGGGACGGACCCAAGTATAATTGAGTGGGGACTCATGCCCCCACTCAAGTTGTAAATTTTTCTTTGATTTTATATATATATTTGTCTTTTTTATTTTTTTATATATAAAAATAATTTTTGCCCCAAGTACTTAAAATAATATTGATAATATTATTTTTGCCCCCACTACTTAAAATTTCTGAGTCCGTCACTGATCATAGTGATCATTGTTGAAGACTACGTAGTTGATGAGTTCACTACCTGAAAGTGTTGAGGACAGCGTAGTTGATGAGACCACTACCGAGAAAGAAGATTGCTGGAACTAGGTTCCAGTGCTTGTTCAAGACTTAGGATGAATTTCCTTTGTTTTATTCGAGGCTCATGCATATCATGACATTACCATAGAACTGAGTTCTTGCAAATGGTATCGTGACATTATTCATTACATATTTAGGCTATTGCATAGGCATAAACATAAGGTATAATTTGGCATAGCATGACAATTGTATAAGCGGTTGCTAATTATAACATATTCATGCATTGCAATTGTATGGGCAATTGCGTATCTCTGCAATGGAGATGATGATTTTGTGAGTATGATGACTACTTGAAGACTGTTTATGAAAATGAGTTTTTTTCTATACAAACCTATAAAATGAGAATCTATTTCGGGAAGAGAAATGATACGGTTTTGACTTTTGCCATCTTTCTAGCTTATATGTGTTTGTGACTTGAGATTAAAAATGTGTTTTTTCCCGAAATAGATGAAATAATTGTGATGACATGTTTTATAGATTTAACTACTGAGAATATGTGATTCTCACCCCATGTGTGTGTATCCATAATGATTCCAAGAAAGATGACTTATGGAAAGTAAGGTGCAGATATGAGCTATGAGGTTGGAGTGCTTAGCTTAGTTTATCTTTATGTATCTTTTGTGCCTTGAGAGACCTAGTTGTAAACTTTGTACGTAGTTTGTATTTATGAGAAATACTGACGTTATGTATATTATCTTTTGTTTGTAACTCATATTTTCTTATATAATGTTGTTATGTTATATCAGAAATGTTTTAGTAGTTAGTAGCATGCTTGGATCTAATTATTACGGTATAATACAAATTATATTGTTGTTATTAAATTTGGGATGTTACAACAAAGGAGCAACAACTTCCACATTCATGTCTCTACGATCATATCTTCATGATCCCATGTAGCAGCTTTCAATATACACTGAATGTTCAGATACCATATACCTTAAAAACGCTCATATAAATATAGTAAGCAAGAGAGAAAATGTATGTGCAAATTTCCAATATACATTATCCTCCTTGTGCATCTACTGACTTTAGTGTCGGAGTACCTTTTACAAGTACTCACCTCCTCACTCGTTACTATTGCGGCCCAAGGAGGAGCTCACAATTTTATACCTTCTTAGGTAACCCTCAGAACCTAGTTATAAATATTATATATTATATTGATTGATTGATGATTAGCTTATAACCCATGATTTCTTAATTCTAATGAATTTTTATTAATATAATTTATTTTTCTTTTAAAGATAACTACTTTTAAAAAAATAAATAAATATCCAATCTTGTTGCACATTCTCCGTGAGGACAATAACTGTGTTAATCACCTATATAAGTTTGATGTATCCAGTAAAGTTTCACTACAAAAAACAGGTAAATTACGGCAGTCTTTTTTGTATATTACGGAAGTTTTAACTGCCATTTGTCGCATCAGTGGAAAACTGCCATTTGTCGCATCAGTGGCGGTTTCCAAAAATGACGTAATTATCTTTGCCGTTTGGTATAATACGGCAGTTTCCCATTAACCGCCACATCAACCGCCGCAATTTACGATGTATAAAATTACAGTTTTTTGTTGCATAAAACAGCGGTTAGAACTGCCATAATTTACATAACACTAACAAAAAAATGTAAAACCAACAAAAAAATGTAAATTACGGCGGTTAGACCTGCCATAATTTACATAAAACCAACAAAAAAAGCATAAAACGGCCATTTAGTATTGCCATAATTCAACTAAAACCAACCAAAAAAAAAATGGCAGACAACCCAGCTCAATAGCATAATCCATAATTCATGTTCTAAAATTCTAATTTCATATCAATAGCAAACAAAAACTTATAGAACCTATAGCCATATTGACATTAAAACTTATAGAACCTAAACAAATAGGAGGATTGACAATAATTCAGATAAGTGGCAAAGAATTTAAGTTGGAATATAAAATATACATGAAAGAAAAACAAACACAATTGTCTATTTTGTAAAAGAAACTAATTAGGAAGAAATAGTGAAAGAATATAATTAATAGACACAAAGACAAAGTTACTAAAAATATTACTCAAGGGACAAATTCTTAGACTTGTAACACTAATACCGCACAAGCATAATGAAATAGAAAAGAGATGAATTAGTGACAACATCAGAAATTATTAGATGTATTCACTTCACTTCCTGCTTGCTGTTATATTCTACATCATGAATTAATATCAGAATCAGAAATTATTTAAAAAAACTTCACAGTGCTAACTTCTCAATTAAATAGCAGCATTTGCAAAGTGTGCAGCACATCATATTCTAGATCAAGTCTCCACTGCCACCCTTACAAAGGATATGGGAACAAAATGCAACAAAAATTAGTTCATGTTTAATCAAGACAAATAACAATTTTAGTTTGCTCTAAACCTTCAAGGTAATAATTCTTTGGAAAAACAGAACAACTTGATGCCTCGTCCTCCATACATCTTTTAAAATTTAACCATTGCATTGAGCATCTAATCTAGATAAACTAGAGCCTGTACATCAATTTACTTGTAACATTTTAAATACATCTCAAATGAAAAGAGTGAATCAATTTACATAGTATAATATGTAACACAAAATCATAAGTTTTTTGAGTTTGCTAAGTTTCATTTCCATATAATATAACACCACACTGGAAGTTATTATTAGATATATAGAATTAGAAATTTTCCTATATTATACCTTTGACTGGCGTAGATCAACCAGTGCTTTATAGCAACCTATTGATGTCATGCTCCCAAGAGACGTACACAAAAGGCTCTCCAAGTGGGATGCCATTTGCAAAGAAAGCCTTGCCTCCATTATGTTTCCCAATTTTGTTGAACAACTCCACAAGAAACTTCCCTTCCCTTTCAGCAACCTGTAAGTGACCAATGCGTAGGTAAGTATCCCAATCATCAGTTCATGGGACATAGCTAGCTCTTGATGCTTGTTTTTCCAGCATAGAATGGAATAGAAGCTTTTCCTACTTTGATGGTAATAAATAGAATGTCTAGTTGCAGTAAACTAATATTTTGATGAGCACAATGTCATTACTCAGTCATTAACCTTTTCAGTTGCAGGGAATGACTATGCCTAGATCCACAGGAAAACAATATTTTGTTTTAGTATTATGTGAAGTTGTGAACAATGACAGTTAACATGAACAATCAAACACAACAAATAGATGGTGCATAGCAGTAAATATACTTTAGTATGCCTGAGCATCTACCAACAGGGCCATCAGAAATAGGCTAGATATTATTATCTTATTATTAAACATATCAGTTGGGAAAACATCATAGAAAAAGGCTAACATGAGCTAGAGCTGGAAGCATAGGCCTTCCGGTTTGTTCAAGAAAACTGGCACAATCCCTAAGGGCAAAAACATCTTCCAAAGAGGGAAGACGCAGCCATTCATCAACACCAATTCTATATCATTCAACAACATTAATTGAATCATAGATAGAAAATGAGCAATAGAGTAGAAATTTTTTTTGCTGCACATTCCTTCCACTAGGAGACTTGGGAAGATTTAGTAATTTCACAAACTCAGAGGGACCGACCCCTGTTGACCAGACCAAGAGGCCATAAGGAACTTCAGTCCCATCACTCATAACTATCTTTTTGGGATGCACCTCCTTCATTACACCCCACATAAGACGAACCCCAGACTGATACAAAAATTATATATGTCAGGCTTAAACTTAAACATGCATATACAGTATACTTGCTAAGAGTTTCTTAATTACTTTAAAAAATTTATGGCATTCAAATAACACCCTTAACACAATTCTTAGTTCTTACACTTTCATAAACATAATACTTATTTAGAAGCTGGCAGTCCAAGTAAGTATAAACTTACCACCACTCAATTTCTAGAATTTGGTCCTTGGGTTTTTCTTTAATTACAACTCTCTCTGCTATTTCTATTTAGTTTGGATTTATATCAGGAGCAGCCTTTACCTTTGCCAACTGTGCTTGCTTGGCCTTTTGCTCCTTTGCTTGAGCTTCTCCAAATTTACTCTGCATGAATTAAACAATAACAGTAAAACACATATAAGACAACTGAAAAGAATAAAGTGAAAGGACAATCTCCATAAACTTCTAATTGCTAGTAACACTAGATATTACTAGCAAAACAATTTCCCAAGCTTGTTAAGCACTAATCTTGCACTACACTAAACATCTTTATCATGAAAGAATAAATATAATTATATAACCTTTCTATATAAGAGACTTTGAATAATTAACATTTTCATTGAAACTCACAACATAGGCCATAGCATTATAGATTAGTAAAACCACATCTAGGAACTCCTATACCAGGAAACACAGCTGTAAAACAAAAATATATCTTGAAAACTAGTTCAAATTTATATAGATTTACATTTTAATTTAAACAATTTTGAACTGATTTTCTATTTTTCTAAACACTGCCATATATGTTGCAATCCCCTATAGATTTGATTCTCAGAGTAGCTTAGGAGCTTTAACGAGGGACACATCATCTGCCTAGTTCTTGTTCTCAAATCTGATACGCTTGAAGCCCTTTTACACCATCACTTTAAAAATAACTATATAGCCATTATAGTTTACAAGGATTCAATGTCACAACTCCACAATAAGTTAATAAAAAAGAAAGATCAAAAGCAAATGTAAAATAATAAAAACAACAGATGAGACTATACCTATCTAGGATTGGTACCATCAA
Source organism: Ormosia emarginata (assembly GCA_029884605.1). Taxonomy (NCBI): domain Eukaryota; kingdom Viridiplantae; phylum Streptophyta; class Magnoliopsida; order Fabales; family Fabaceae; genus Ormosia; species Ormosia emarginata. Next base: position 23,756,795 of record JAQQTP010000085.1, read on the forward strand.
GCTCCTTCAGGGTAGGCCTGTACTCATGCATAACCCAATTGGTCCTCTTCCCTTTGGGAGCATGACCATAATAGAAAACTAGAGTCTTCTTCATTCCAATCAAGGTCGAACCAAACTTAATTTTGTGATCCTTGCCTGTTACCTTCCAGTACCTATAACTTGTTGCTCGGTTCAATCAATGACCATTTGGATACTTGCAGTCTTGTGGACAGAAGAAGAACCACTCTGGATCCTTGGTCCTTAGCACTCACAAATCTACAACAAACTCAACACAAACCCCACCCCACCAACCCAAGGAACTAGAAAATGAGCAAATTAAATAGCATAGCCAACATGCTGGTGATTCTACAATAGTAATTCCACATAGTTCGATTCAAGACTGCTTATATTCTTTTAACATTATAAGTTTGTTCACACGATTTATGAATTGAAAACTAATTCAGCATGCTCAATTCCTTAAACCCATGAAAACAATCCAAACAACATAAGCATATAAAACTCAGAATTTTGAAAAAGATGAAAACAATAGTGTTGTTCGAGAGAAATATTAGTAAAGCAAAAAGAACCTTCTAGTGAAGGGCAAGATTTGCAAGATGGTGATTAGAATAGTAAGCAGGAAATAATCATCATAATAGCGTAAATTTAACAGAAAATAGAAGAAGAAAAAAGGTTAACCTCTCAAACACCAAAGGCATACTGACAAACCCAGATCATACTCTTAACCGGCGGTGGGTCGCTGGTTCTGCTCGTGAGGAAGATGAGGTGGTCTCACAGTTGCTACGACCCAAAGGTGTGTGGAGGGACACTGCGTGGGTAGACGACTAGATTTGGTTCGGAAGACGGTGGTGACCGGTCACCTTGGGCACAGATCTGCAACGTTGGCACGGTGGCTCGTGGCTGTTGCGCGAGTCGCGATCCTGGCAGAAACGGAGGAGAGAGGACGATGGTCTTCAAGCACGATGGTTCATCGTCACGGTGGCTGGACTTTGGGCTTATTCACGGTGTGGTTCGGCTGGCAGAGGTGGCTTGGGGCGTGAGCTCATATTTGGGTTCCTGGGGGTGGGGATAGTCATTTGGCTGTGGGTACGAGTTCGGCGTGGTGGTGGCTCGTCGGTGGAGGAAAGGCTGGGCGGCGAGCTTGACGGTGAAGGGCGACATGGGTTCTCTCGAATCCAGGGGCAAGGAGCGAAAAAAAGAGGGAATGTTCGGGGGAGAAAAATAGAGAAAGTGAGGGAAGATGGGAAAAATGAGAGGTCATGAGACAATTACAGAAGGTATAGTTTTATTCAATATTTTTTTATTAAAATTAAAATTAAAAAAATGGCAGTTTAATACTGTCATTTTATGCATCAAACCGTCATTTTATTAATTTAAAATACATCAGTTTTAAAATTGTCGTATTATACTATATATTACGGCAATTTTTGACAAGTGCCGTATTAAAATTATCGTAAATTACTTGTTTTTTTGTAGTGTTTGTTTCCAGATTTGAAATTCGCCTCGTCCAAGCTTATTGCCCTTATTGCTAATTGATTCTATGAGAGTATATGCATTTGTAGTTAGTTGTTTTTACTTTTTCATTCTTAAAAAAATAATCCAATCTTGTGATAATGTGATTATTAAAAACCATCACTTTGTTAACAAAAAAAAAAAAGAACCATCACTTTCTCAAATATTAGTCTTATGATAATTTAGAATAGAATAAATATGAAACTATACTTAACGTGAATTTGAAATACACGTTTCTGAGAACAAAAATTTAGAAGTTTAATTTAAAATTTTAATTAACTAAGATAAGAATTTATCTATATATTTTGTACAAAAAAAAATTATCTATATCTATTCTATATATCTGTATAAAGGGAGATAGTCTGAATGAAGAAAACGATATGTGCAAGTATGAAGTTCAGTCTTAAGGCAAAAAAATTATGTTTTGATGAAATTAAGGAAATACTATAGAAAAAAGTAAATAAAATAATAAAATTAAAGAATTAATGTCTTAATTAATAAATATTAATTCTGATTGATTAAAAATTAATTTAGATTTAATTTGAAACAAAATCAAAGATACTAAATGGACCCTCGTCAATTTAAGATTGATTGATTCTATGTTAATTTATTTTAACGAAAATTGATTTTTTTAGGCTATTATGTCGATTGATGCTTATTTTTATTTTTTTTATTTACTCTTATGTCTAAAGTAATCTCTTCCAATACTAAGAGCCATATGTACATGCAAGCTGTGAGCAGTAGCAATTATAGTTGTCATAGCTTGAAACTGGGAAATATCCTTGAGGGAAAAAAAAAGAAGGTAAGAGTCATTATAGATTGTTATGTTGATTGACATTTAAGTTTTTATATATATATATATATATATATATATATGAAACATATCTAGTGAGAAGAGTTTTTATTGTGAGAGGATAAAAGGAGTAAATCTTGACTATACAATCATATATAGATGGTCAAGATTAAAAGTTACTTAAAAGTCATGTGACCACTTTAAAAAGTCACATGCATTTATATTATAATCTTGACCATTCATGTAAAATCCAATGGTCAACATTCACTTCTCTCATCTCTCATAATAAAACTCCTCTCATGAATAAGAATATATATATATATATATATATATATATATATATATATATATATATATATATATATATATATATATATATATATAAAGTAATTTTCTAAAATAGAAAGAGTCATATGCAGCCAGCAGGGTAGCAATGATTATTTATTGTAACTAAGAAAAAAAAGGTAAGATTCATCTCACATTTAGGTTTCAAGTATACTAAAACTTGTGATATTTGCATTAAGTGCACCCCTCCCGCATATATTGACGACACTTCATGTAGTACTCTTGAATGGTAGTTAAAATTGCACTAAATTTGTTTAATATTGTAGTAGAAAAAATAAATGTTGATAAATAAGATAAATAAAGCCCAAATTGTTCTGTCTATATTCAACGTACTCACATGATGAAAATAGTGGAAGTAGAACATTCTCTCAATTGTTTAAACTTTAAAGCAAGTGTGAGATAACTTTATTCAGTGTGCAATGACCTCACCGTCATTGGAAGTTTGTACAGAAAATTAGTGGAGCCCCAAATGCTTAAATATTGACATGTTAAAATGCATGATCAGAGATGGTAAAATTATTTATATTCGTAAAGATTTATAAAGATTATTTGTGACGGAAGAAATAAGTATTCATTTAATAAATAAGAACAGAGATAAGGATTATAGTACTTATTTTGTAAGTACTTATAAATTTATTAAATATATTTTTTATTTAATATATATTATATATTATAATTTTTTTTATTTTTACAAGTATTATTTATATAATAATTATTTATATAAATTAATTATTATAAATATAATTAAATTTATTTTATTATTTATAATATTTTTTATTTTTGTAATAATATTAAATTATTAAACAAATTTTAATATATGATATTAAAATTTATTTTATTTATATTTTTTAATTTTTAAAATTTTATTTTAAATTATTAATTATCTACAAATACATATAAATATCCTCACCTACTCATAAAAAACACAAATAAATATTCGTTACAGAGGCTGGAATGGAGAAGCACTGCCCACCCCACTCTACTCCACCCAATTGCCATCGCTAGCCATGACTGTCATTTGTGCTTGAAACCAGAGCCAGTTTTTCTTTCTTTCTTTACTATAATTTATTATTTGTTATATCTTCATATCTTTATTAATTAATTAACACAAGCAATTCTTTTGGGTGAGCTACGAGAACATAATCAGTTTCCGTGTCATTATTGCACCTATACAACTTAATATGACATAGAAATGAATATTAAGATATATGAGAAATGATTCTCACATATTAATTACATATACGAAGTTACACCACTTATTATTATGTGTTGATAAATAGATAAAACTTAAATTGTTTTTATAAAAAAATGTAAAAGTAATATACGTAAGAAAAACGGTGCGTGAATTATATAATTATATTTTTTATAATATTATCATTTATATAATTTTTATATAGATATTGGGTCTTGCATAAATAAACTTTACATTAAAAATAAGATCGTAAAATGATATTTTGATATTTAGAAATGTATCTTGCAATTTATAGTCCATGTTTTAAATTGTGAACATTTCAGTTTTTGAATTACTAAAACTCGTATTACGTGAGTTACTATCAGAAATAATAAAATGAATAACGTGTAATGAATTTGAGTATGGTACATTTTCAATTATTAAATAAAAAGAGTATAGAAATTCTTAAAATTTTGACTCTTTTATAAATTGTCATAGTTAATTTTTAAAAAATTTAATTATTTTTTAAATTTTAATTAATATCTTAATAAATTCTTATATTTAATTTAAATATATTAATTTATTAACGATAATATTATATAATATTATTTTATTTATATTAATATTAATTAAGAAATATTAATTAATTTATTTATTAAAATTTAATTTTAAATATATATTTTTTACAAAATAAAAAATATATTATATAATATCATCGTTAATAAATTAACGTAAAAAGAATTTTAAATGAAAAATAAAATAAAAAGAATGAACATAAAAAAAATAAAAAGGAAGAATAGTGACTATTATTTTTAGGTGGTGACACACATGTACCTTGAGGGGTACATTTAGTATACCCATTCCTATTAGGGTGAGTATTCTGCTGCAATCCTCTCCCATAAAGTGGCGTCACGTGGTGAGCAGATTCCGTGAGATCTAAGGGGTGTACACCCTACTAGGAAGCGTGGGAAGCTTCTACGTGATGTCATGAGGATGGGGTACTTAGAAATGAAAGATATAACTCCCAACAAATCTATATTAGTGAAAGGAATCTTCAAATGACAATTAAAATCACTAGGAAAAACATCTGTGGGAAAGGTCGCAAAATTTAATTTCATATTCTAAGAGTATGAGAAAACGTTTGTAAGGCTGTATACCTAAACCTTATATATGATGCCTTGTGGGTCTGAAAGATACCCTTTTTTGGTTAAAATCATGTCTAAAAGGCACTTTTTATTCCCTAAATATTTGGCGTGTTCTGCTCCTTTTATAACCCAAACTACATGTAAACTCTGGTCCCACCTTTACGGAAAGGTTAATAGAAGAACATATAAGTTCAATTTTACAGCTTGTAACTAATGACCTAATAATTTTGAATTAATTTTTAATAACCCAAACTATCAATTGAGGAAAAAAAGCAAAATTCCATCCACTTAGCCCAATCAATTAACTGCCACGTTTCTATCGTAATAACACTAGTATTGCCCAATTTTCGTTAGTGTTTCGGGAAACAACATGCCTCAACGTTTTTTCCTTCCCCATTCTCAAAGGGAAGATAAAGAGAAGTTAAGAAAATAAGTTGATCCTAAAACCTAAACCTTTTTCTTTTTCCTAATTACTAACTCTTTGGGACACATCCTGCTTTAGAAGTAGGTTACATGTTCAGTGCAAGAATTGACATTGCTGCTTTAATTGTCAAATATGAACACTTTAAAAGTAGGGCACATGTTCAGTGCAAGAATTGACATTTCTGCTTTAATTGTCAAATATGAACACTTCATATATGACCAATCTTTGCCTGCACTAGAACAGAAGCAAACAAAAATTGTGGCATCTAAGATGTACGGTGGATATTCACTTACACAGTTACACGACACAATCCTGATATTGACACCGTCCAGTGTCCAGGCAGACAGACACGGTGCAATTTCGAGAGTTTCAGTATAATATAACTATAACATTTTTCAGTTTCGATTAGGGGAATCTTTTGGATTAAGCAATTATGGGCCAATATAGAAAATGGTGAAATATATATATGTTGCATTAGGTTAAAGGAAAATGTCTAGCATGACAGTAATCGACATGAACCGAAGGGATTGATCTTGCAAACACTAGGATCTGAAATACAAAGACTAAATTTAACTGAAAACGGGGAAATATGAAACTTAAATGCAGAAAGTAGACTTGAAGAATCGCTATTATGTCCTTCTTGGATTGGAGAATAATTTTTCCTTATCAGTGATTTATGCAGTGATATCTTGTCATATAAAAATTCACATAGAACTTATATAAAATAGATTTAGATACCTCCATCAATTTATTTTGTGTAGAATGCATTAACTAACAGTTAAATGCTTATATAAGTTGAGCCTCACATCAATCATTTTCTTTTGGAGTCTGCTCTTATCAATCTTGCCACAGTTTTACAAAATTCAGATAGAGTAATACTCATAAAATCTATGAATTTTTAGTAATAATAATATATTAATTAATAATAGATATAGTACGATAATTTTATTACAATAATGCATTAATAATTAAAAAAATTATCAATCAGATTTTTTTTTGTTTTCACATATTTTAAAATTTCTTAACATTACAAATTAATTAGCAGGTAAAATTACTAATTAGCATAATACTGTATTTGAATGTTTTCTTATTAATGGAACAAAACAGAATAAATGATAATGGACTAAAAAGAAAAAGAAAGAAACATAATAAAATTATCTTTCTTCTTATTAGAAAAATTAATGAGAGAATGAAACGGAATAGAACGAAAAGTAAAATATTTATTTTTAATTATTAAGTTTTTTTTTATTCCATTCTAATTTTGAGGGGAATAAAAATTTATTATTTGAGGAGAAGATAAGGAGAATAATCCCCCTTATATTCCTTTTAGTTCTTATCTTTTATTAAACTTTCAAACAAAAAGATTATTCACTTTTTTCATTTCCATTCTCCTTATTACATGTTCTCCAAGCATAGTATAAATGAATATTAGTAAAACGAAAGCAATTAATAGAGTAATTAAAATTAATTTTGTTGGTAGGTTATTTTTAAGTAAACGCTTGTTAAGCCTCGTGGTCTAACTCTGGATGGGGCATCCAAACCCGATCTTAAAGTTTTCCTCACACAAGAAACATAAAACATGGTCAAATCTTATATAACATGTTTATATACTAAATATCAAAATTAAATAAAAAAAACACTGAAATATTTACAATTATCTCATACCTATGTAGGTATATATTTTTGGCTATGATCTTATACAAACATTGTTGACTCGTTACATGTTTATCACAATAAACCCCTCCTCAATGTCGTTATCTTTCCAAGTCAATACGGCGCACACAATATATTGTTCCGTTTCAAATGTTTTTTTGTTGATTTCTCTCTTGTTCCTGCAAAATGATCCAACAATACATTTCAGATACTGGCATTTTTGACCAAAAACTATTCCAAGTCTCTAATTATATATGCGGCTAACAAAACGATAGAAACTCAAAGTTCTTCATTCAATTCCCAAGTCTTGTTCTATGGTTGTGTGAAAGGACACCTTAGCAACCCAACCACAAGCTTCGAGCTGCTATTGGCGTGCAAAAAGGTACTTAATTTGGGTATGGAGAATTTAATTTGGGAACAATTAATGAAAATGTAAACAATATTTTAGTAAATATAGTACAATGATTTTACATATTGTCTTCTAATGGAGATAGATGTAATTATTTGAAAATAGCAAAATCCAGGAATGGATTAAAACTTTGATAACTTTGCCATTTGATACAAGTTGTTAAGTTTCTTAAATTATTTATTTTATTATTTTATATTTTTATATTCAAACTTATATTTAACTTATTTATTTAATATAAGATATATTTAAATATTTTTTACGTGTTATTTAGATATGTTTATGCATTGTAAGATATATTGAGTATTTTTGTAATGTATTGATTTATTGTATGTTATCATAAACTATATTACATGTATTTCTTTCATGATTTTATATATTACATGTATCAGCTCAATTCCGATTAGATCTTAAAACCTAAACTTCTCTATTTACTAGTTTAATGACCAATCCAGTTTTAAAAGCATTGATGCTATGCATCTAACACCCAAAATTTCTTTATATTTCTTATATGTGTTTTAATTTTTTTTTCAGAGTGATAATTAAACTCTATTATATAAATTCACAGAGTTAATAATTATATACATTAACTATATTTTTAACGTTCAAAAATTGTCTACTTAATATTACCCTTTTCTATAGTACAAGTTGACATGCAACTTGCTTTTTATTTTGGGTGTGGCACACTTTGTAAAGTAGCTGTATGACAGGATGAGTTTCTCCTTTGGAGAGTTTCATCCTCGTAGGATTACTCCTTATTTGATTAATGAGTTTTGTTATATCTTCTTATAATTTTTTTTAATAATTTTTTTAAAAATAAAATTTAAGTCTATTTTTTTATATTAATTATATTTATTTTACCAATCAAGTTATGATATATATTTATTAATATTCTCTCTCCTACTCTCTTTTTTAAAAAATACAAGCATGTTATAATTTGATTGATATGATGAATGTAATGGATATAAGGAAATTGACTTAAGTTTTGTCTTTTTTTTTAATATTAAATAAAGAAAGTATTAAATAAAAAAGTAAATACATTTAATGTATCGAAAACGTAAAAAATATTTAGTACTTTTTTCATTTAATAATGAATAATTTTAAATTCTCCTATCCAATCTTTTACTAATCTTCCTAATTACTAAATGAAAAACGTATTGAATGTTTGTTACGTTCTAACACAATACATGTATTTATTTTTTTATTTAATATTTTCTTCATTTAATATTAGAAAAATTATTAAAAATAACTTATAGGAAGATATAAAAAAATTCTTTAATAATTAAGAGAATTAGTAGAAAGATTGAGTTTGACAATTTAGAATTATTATTGATTAAATTTAGCATGACATGGGGCAAGTTTTAATGTGCTTCTATTTGGTAACTAGACCACCGGTGGTCCATTGACCAAACCGGCTACAGAAGGTAATGTGTGTTGGTATTTTTTATTGTCAGCATTTTACAATATAGCTCCTGAGTTAAATGAAATGTCTGTCACCCTTTCTTTCAACACTAAGGCAAGTTAAATTTCTTTCATTATGGAGCGATTATGAATGGGTCCATCATGATAACATGTACAGAATGATTGAAACTATGAAGAAATGTGAAAATAAATTATTCTGCACAATAAAACAAAGGAGTAACATCCTCAGGGTCAGATATCATACTTTTATGACAGATTGCCAATGACAGCAAAATCTCAGGAAACGAAACTCAAGTGTCATTCATCCATGAGTATTAACAGCTTCCGAAACTAAATTTTTTATGCAATGCATCATTTTGGTGTTTCTGAAATGTTATTGCATTGGCTTCTTGCACAACTCCTTCTTTCACTTATTTACCTGCTAAGCAGGTTTCCTGTGGTCAATGATAGCCACTGATTACACTTGCCTTCTATCCAACGCTTTAAAGACCACCAGTGCATCCCTTTTTATGGGGTGCAAAATAAATGCTACCTGACATGGGTCCAACATCCAATATTGATCAATCGCGCATTCAGATTTCTGAACAGAACTATATATATAGATTGTGTGCATGGACGCATCTCCTACCGAGATAATAGTGTAAAAAGTAATAAATGAAAAAAAATACAAGAACCATAATCCTTTTTATATAACAATTTTGATTTTTTTTTATATTATATTTTACATTATTTTTCATATCATTGATTATATGACTAAGAAAAAAAGTAAGATCCTCATTTTTCTTTATATAATTTAACATTGATTAAGGCCTGATAGCGTTTATTTACAAGTAGAAAAAAAATCCCAATGCGGTGCGTCAGAGTCCTCTTTGCCAGATGTGGTAAGGAATCGTTTCCAATGGGACTCTGAAGCATTCAGTATTATAAATACTAGAACGTGCAACTTGTCCTCCACATGGTACAGAAGACATTCAAAACATTGCATTCTCACTTTATTTTCTCCAATGGTGTCTGGGTATATCAATATATCACACAGTTTCATTTGGTTTTCTCCCCTAAAGAAAATAAACATTAATTCTTGGATTTGGATTTTTCCAGTTTTTGGTTTTAGAAACATTGCAAGTCAATTTCAAAGAGAAATGACAAGTCATTTTCAAAGAGGGATTAATACGTTCAATACAGGAGTTGCTTGTTTAATTTTGTCTTTTCGAATATGACATTGTCATATTGCTAAAAAAAAAATCGAATCTAAATTCTTAATTCATTGCGATATGAATTATGTTAATCATTTTTGGTCTTATATCACCGTAGATAAGCACATATATCAAATCGCAAATTCATAAATTTATATTCATTATGAGGACCTTGTTGTTAGTAACCAGTTATAAACTTGCTCGCGAAATTAGTTAGTTTCACAAAAATGTCCGTAGGAGTATATACTTTGGCCAATGATGAATGTTAGCTTGCCGTTGCATTTAATGTCTCAAGCGGAAAATTCTTACATATATACATATATATCTTATATATGTTTACACTCACATCAGATAGACGTCGTCTTATAATAAAATTCACCTCATATGAATGTATATAAAATACATATGTATGTATGCAAAAATTCTTCTATTCCAAGCTCATTTACACCTCATGTGAGCCCCAAAAATCATTATCACCTTATTCTCAAATCCTCCATTGTTGCAGGCTTTGAATCCCTCCCTTTCCAACCATAGAGCAGAACTAAGAAGTCACCCCAACCTAGCTCATCACCAGACACAAGTCATTGAACCCCTGTTTAACCTACAGATCCCACTGTTAGGGAAAAGCTACAAGTTCTACAAGGATGAGAGAAAGTCTACAAAGAAAAGACAGACACTACCAAAAATTTCAGATTCAGGGACAGAATTTTTCTGTATCTAAAAGGTCAAAATTCCGTCTCTAACGATTTAGAGATAGAATAAGAGATAGAAATTGATCCGTCGGTGAAAGTGGCGTCACTGATAGTTAGAGACGAAAAATTTGTTCCGTCTCTAAATTAGAGATGGAAAATTAGTTCTGTCTCTAAATTTGAGACAAAAATTTTTCGTCTCTAAATAAAAACTTTCGTCTCTAATTAGAGACGAAATTTGTTATTTTTTAAAAAAATATAATAAAAATTACATTAGAGGCGGAACTTTTTCATCTTTAATTCTATCTCTAATTCCCAAAATAAAGTAGAGAAATTATAATAATAATTACATTAGAGATGACACTTTTCCATCTCTAATTTCGTCTCTAATTCCCAAAATAAAGTAAAAAAATTAGAGACAAAAAATGACCGTCTCTAATTTTCCAAAATTATCTTTTTAATATACTTTTAATTTTATAACTAACTGATCAATTAACTATCACAATAAATTATATAACAGTAAATCACAATTCAAAACATCATCACAAAATTTCATACCAAATGCAAAGTAATAATTAATTGTCATTACAAATATTTAAATAGTAACTACAAATATTTAAATTATCAATCAAAATATAAAAATAAACCTAATCACACATTTAGAACATCATAATTTGTATCATCGTCACCCTCATCATCATGGTCATCCTCTTCTCTAGGAATTTACTATCTGCACCTTCATCCTCATACCACAAAGAAGATGAAGAGAGATTTAGAATGAAATAGCAAGAGATAAAAGTAACTCTAATGCAGAATAGACACAGACACGAAGAATCAATACTAAAAAATCCAACTACATCAAACAACTCGAGAAGCAAATGAAACAATCAAACAAATTCAAAACCCAAAAGTAATCAAACAAAAGTTTACAAATTCCCTTGCTATATCAATCTATGTTCTGACGTCCAAATCCAAAAGCAATTGAACATATTCCCTTTCTATCAGTCTGAGACCCCTTCAAACAAACCAATGAAACTATTAGGAGCGACTAGAATAAAAGTTTTAGAACTTAGCACCACGTTATCACATAGCACCTCCTCAACAATTGCTTGAAAAAATGATACTGTATCAGTCCCAAAGTATTTTACCAAAGGTTTAGAACACAGGTAACAATAATACTCGGTTCAAGATTCAAAATCATAAATGGTTATTTTGCCAAAAAAATTTACTCAATGGCATGAACAAACTTAAAAATGGTTATTTATGAGAAAAATAAAATGGAGGTTGAGAAACACAATTTACTTGTACTAATAAAAAAAAAATTAAATTCGTTATCCAAATTTTATGACCTTTTACTATGCTAGTTCATTTGTTTAAATAGGTAAGCATTGTAACAGTATCATTCACCAAATTAATTTGCAATTTCTACACCAACCATTGCCTTTCATGAAAATTTTCTAATCTCTTACAATTGTAGGCAGTGCAAGAAGACAAAGCTCTTATTTATGGGACATTCAATCATTCAAAGTCAATACAAAATAAACATTTTTAGCATTACATCAATCATGTAACATTCATTTCTATGTTTAGGCAAAGGCAAAAAAAAAAAAGATGCCAAGTGATGAACACAACTCAAATCTTTCAATATAGACATGGGTACCTTAAAAACAAAATCTTTTAAGCATTACATCAAACATGTAACATGCAGTTTTGTTGTTAAAAAAGGCAAGTAAAATAAATGCCAAGTTTTAGCCCAAAGCTCCTATACCTAGTGTTTGTGATTCAGAAACAATGATTGAAGCCAAAAACAATATGTAAAACTACAACATAATATAGCATAAAACTCATATCAAACCACCCTTTTCTCCCAATTTTTTGTGAAAAATAAGTAAATTATAATTAGGCACAACACAAATACCCACCGAATCAAGCAACAAATACCATTACTTTACATAAAAATAAAAAAATCAGTACTTTACATTGGCCAAAGACCCCAAGGAGTGGACATAGTCTTTGTTCTGCTTGATCCATCTCTTTGCTCCATTGCTTCAGCTACTCTACAAATTTTAAAAAAAATAACAATAGAGTATGCAACAATTGGAAATTAACAAAGTGAGTATGCAGTTACTAACTTATATAGAATATATATAGATAATGTTAAAATACCACCATCAAATGAAAGTATATAACTCACAAACATCATGCATTCAACAATGTCATAAGAGCATAAAAGTAAAATGATGGCATCAAAAGGACATAATAGTCGATGGTTTAATAGCTAACATTGTGTCTGGTACTAAACTCCAAAATGCTAATAGTTTCTAGTGATATATGTTGCACCATGCTCTTCAATGGGTGGAACATGCAAAATCACACCAAAATCAACAAAATACAACACTCTGAAAATAAAGCTCATTTGTTGAAGATACTTCAGTAGTTATATCACTTATTACAATTCCAAAGAATTGTTAGACTCCAATGATCATTCTATCTTGACAAGTTTGAGTTCCTTGGAAGAAGAGACCTGTGGTGGAATGAGGTCAGTTAAGTCTATATGTTCCAAATCATGAGAAAACATAGACCTCTTGACTGGAGTTTCATCTATTGTCAGCATGGTATTAGGATCAATTTCACTCATCATTGATACAAAATCCTGAAATCATAATAGGCTCATCATTTATTTTTTAAGTTCCCTTAAGTTCAGGTTCATGAAACATATTTCACTTAAGGTAAAGAAAAAAACTTACATTCTCAAAAGCTAGACTTTTCAATGACCTCTAAATCATAGTTGGGCATCTCAACAGAATCCTTAAATTTAAGGTGTAAGTCATAAGACTTATAATAACTTGGTGGAATAATCATGTGTAGACAATAAGACAAACCAAAATAATTTCAAATACTTGAGGCGTTTCAAGATTTGCCTTAAAGTTCTTGATCAATTGCTCATTGTCATTCTAAAAGTGTAAGAGATCCATGGCTCAACTGTCTTAATCTTGAAGAGAAAGTTTTACCCAAGAAGATGTGGTGGAATGGGTATCGAGCAACTCTTGACCTATAAAAGTTTGCCAATGTAATAATTTAATATATGTTTATTTATTATCCTGTTTCTTCAAATAATATTTTCAATGTATTTACTTTTTATTTTATAGTCTTTGTCATTATACAAATTAAAAACATGAGTACCTAATGATGATGTTGAGATTCACTTTGAAGTAACTCTAGACATAATACAGTATTCGAAAATAATGTCAATACACATTCTATGATGCTTAAAGAGTTGTATACCTATTCTGCCTCTTGTTTAACATCTGCTACAGACTTGTTGATCCACCGAAAAGCTTCATGATCCCACACAACAAACTCAGTTATGTTAGTGTGATCTTTAACCTCAACCTGTACACAATACCAGTAGATTCGTGGTGATTAAATCTGTCCTTAGAGCTAACTTATATAAATGCTTCTTTTTCTAACAATTTTACATATAGTAACACCTTTAAAATAAATTCCATTAGCTTTATTTACCTAGAATAGAGAATATTGGTCCTTTTTAAGTTACATCCTCTCAAAGTTGCGCAGTTCATGCAAATCATATTTTTCTTGTCCCTATGCCAACCTATTTGACAATATGAATTAGTCAAAAAGACAAATAAATACACTTAAGCAATAAGCAATAACAGAGAAATAAGCATTACTAAAGTAACAGGAAAATAAATAAGCAATAACAGAGAAATAAGCAATATGAATTAGTAAAATAAGCATTTTTAAATTCTAATAGAATGAATTCAGCATTTCAATAAGCAATTGGTCAGCATATCAATTTAATCTTAACAATACAACATCACTTAAGAGTTTGCTACTCAAACCCAAAGCCATTACTATCATCATTATATCAAGCAACATATATGGGACCAAATGATCCAAAATGTAAAACTATTAAGACCAAAATTCTTTCAATCATAGCAATTTCTATCCATAGGAAAAGTTAAGTCACAAATCCTTAGCCACCAAATATTTAAGGTGTAAGTCATAAGACTTATAATGAAACAGGAAACATGGTCATTCAATAGAGCAATATAAAATAAAATAGAGCAAAATAGAGTACGTCCTTCCAATATTCAAAGACAATAAGAGTCAAATATCAACTATTTAAATAGAAAATAAAGCCATACATTCATTCTCTAAATAGATGGAACCATATAGAGCTAAATATCAAGTATTGTAATCAGTTGTAACAATAGAGCTATCACACTAAAAATATAGCCCAAAAGTCGATGGAGACATAAAATGCATTTCATTTGAGCTGCTGTAAGAGACAAAACATAATATAAAAAAATTTGCTAAAAAATTATGAAAAGTTGTCTAAACTATGAATTGTTGAATGCTGATTATTAGCTAGCTCTGTTCTTGGTACAACATTTCTATGCTCAAAAGAAAAAGAATAAAAAAACCATAAAAATGCTCATTTCGCAAAAAAAAAATACAAAGAAACAAACAAAGGAAAACCAAAAAAAGGTTCAACGAGAAGATAAAACTTTTATCCAGATCAAAAGAGAAAAAGGAATAGCTAGAAATGCATGCATTGAAGTCAGATCTAGCAAGCCACCTAGCATCGATATTTTATAGATAATGTATTTTGTACTATTCATTGCAGCAAAACCCAAATTTAAGTCTCAAAACTAAACATAAACAAATTAGGGAGCAAGAATGAACGAGAACGAGAAGGAGAACGAGCTCAGAGAAGGATGGAGAACGTACCAGAATGAGCCCCAGATGGAGCAAGAACGAGCGACAACGACCTCAGAGATGAAGTGAACGAACCACAATGTCGCCTGAGATGGAGTGAGAAAGTGAGGGTTGCCAGATGCTAATAGAGAATTTCGAGAGAATATATATTTATTTGGAAAAATTAGAAACGAGAATCACATCCGTCTTTACCTTTTTATAGAGGGAAAATTAATATTTTAGAATGAAATATCCGTCTCTACCTTTAAAAAAATTATTTTATTAGTCTCTAACTATATTTGATATTTTAAATTACTTATTTAACTAAAATTAAAGAGAAATGGACTATTCCATCTCTAAATTCTGTCTCTAAATATGTTTTAAATAGAGATGAAATTTGAAAAATTCTGAGACGGGTAAATTTGATATTCCGTCTCTAGATATTTGACTTTCATTTATATAGAGACATAATTAGAGACGAAAAATTTGAGACGGAATTATTCCGTCTTTGATCTCTAATTTTTAAAATTTTATTTTCCTCTCAAATCATTAATGTTTCAATCACTAGAGACATATTTTTGATTTGTTTCTAAATCTTCCTTTCTGGTAGTGAGAATTTACGTGGAAAAGACTAAATTGACTAGATGATCTTTCTTCCCTGCATTCATCATTCCAACTATTACATTTATAAAGACATAGACTATTCAGTGCTCTTTAGAATTTCACAATGTCTAACTAACTCAACTTCCTATCATTTATCTGTAAGTAACTCATAACTTCCTATCACCCGCACTCCAAACCATCTCATAGCTATCAGAACTCCTTAACACAGCACCACAAACCAACCTCTGCGAAGCTTAGTCCAGGTTGAAGCCAATCGAATCCCCATCGACCAAACAGAACCCACCTATATAGCTCACCAAAACTCAAACGCCCATGTTACCTTGCTGGGTTGTTCCCTTTAAATTTAGAATTACTTGCATAGACCCAAAATCTAAGGTTTTCATAATAATGTTTGATTGGGAGTCTTATCACTAGTATTTGACTTTATCTGTTTTCCAGATATGAAACATAGGAAATGGGGGTAAAGGAGATGAGGTTGGTCACAAGCCATGCACATGAGCCATTAAATATAACATTTAACTTGACGTTTTCACTTTGATCAAAGTTTAAGGAAGTTATTTGTTATAAATTAAAATTTGTATATGAAAAATGAAAAGGGGCCAAAAAACAAGAGGTAATATATATTTTACCCTAAAAAAATTGGCTCAAAATGCAAAGGACTTGTAATTCAACTACGCTTATATTCATTTCACTATGTAACATGCACTTCTATCATTATTCACTCATTCATGTGACAACACTTTTTTGCAATATTCACAATGATTAATGTTTATGCACATATAAAAATAATTACATAAAATCATTTTTTTATGAATTTATATAAGTATATTTATTGATATGTAATAATTTAAATTAAATAACAATGACAATATAAACTTTTTCAAATAATTTAAATAATTAATATTATAAAAATAAAACATTATATGTATTATAATATCGAATATGAATTCTAAATAATGTATGAATTAAACCTTATACTCTAAAAGACATAAATAATCTCGTCAAAATTCTCACTTTGTACCAAGCACATAATCCATTAAACATGCCATTAATTTATGCATATGTTAATTAGATTAGGAATTAATTAGAGTTGAACGTGGTAAACAATCGTATTCTTTAGAAGAGTTGGGAAAGGCAATTCTTAGAAGAACTTACTAATTGTAGCACTACTTGAAAAATTAGTTAGTCATAACAATGTCTTTAAAAATACTTGAAAGATAAAAAAAATTTATATTAGTAAGGTACAGTTGCCATGTCATGTATTGGATGATGAATAATGGTTGATGTTCATTATTAGAAAGTACATCATCTAATATTTGTATGAAATAACAGAATTAAAATATCTATGTACAAAAAATAAGATAAAATTAATCAAAATTAGATAGTTAAAATTGTACAAATATATCATGATGTATGTGTGAATATCTTATTCTTCAATGACATAATGAACTTATGCTGCCGCAAATCTACGCCCAACCATATATTCACTTCAATTCTGATATTTAAATTTTAAAACAACAAAATAAAGTTCATTTGAAAACAACAGAATATTCACTTTCCTTAAAACAAGGGAGTTTATATTTGAAAAAACAAAAGAATAAAGATGTTTTTAGATTGAAACTATTTTTATAAGGTTTAGAAACTTTTCAAATCTCTACTATAAATTTAAAAATTGAGTAAATTATAAGGACCTTTAAAGTAAATAAATAAAAAATATTTTGTATACTCAGCCTACTTAAATACAGAAACACTTTAATAAATTCAAGTAGAAGACTTTATGATACTCAAACATTTAGAGTAAATGGATCATTGCCTCATCCAATGTTAGGATATGCTCCTGGAGTTAGAAAACACTTGTAAGAAACTTATAAATAGCCTATTACTAAGAGATCCTTCAAATTAAACTATGCATTTGTCATACGTAGAAAGAGACCATGTGAGGCAAACAAGCATAATGATTTGAGCCAGGAAATTTTTTTTAAAGTATAATTATTAATATACAAAGTGGCAAAGTCAATATTAGATTCAGTAACATTGCAATACTTATAATAATTTGGACAATCTTCTCCTCGTGAGTTAGCTTTTGGTTAGAAGAATCACCGCCTTTTATTGTTCCATTACTTTGTGCTGATGTGCATTAGTTGAATAAAGCTATCTTTCAGATAAAAAAAATTGAGAAATTAATAGCTAAACGAATTTTAAATAATAAATTTAGTAATATAATTGAGTTAAATATAATCACTAAAATATAAAAACATAATCTTATATTATAACTTATGCATAACAAAACGCTATATCTATATATTTAACTTAATTATTTAATTTCTTTTCTTCTTAAGACTATAAAAAATAGAAAACATTTTTTTTCTTGATATATTGAAGGCAAAGTAGCAAACACCTCGATAGGATAGGAGAAAAGGTGGCCTAGATGATGAAACTTCTAACATTAATATCAAGCACAAGTTTTGAAAACATGAGTTGGTGCCAATTGAACTAATAGCTAGCTGACATAAAAAAAGATTTTATTCAAACAAACTATTTTAGAGTAATGTTTATAATTGGGCTTTAAAACCCGTTATATTGCTAATTAACTAATTGTCTTCTTGATAGTCATTATAAGCATTCAAGGATGGTTATTGGTTAAATCAAAGTGGTGGGTCTGATAAAAATTTTAGCAAAAAAAAAAATTCTGCTTATCTAATATTTTCCTTTGTTTAATTTTGATTATTCATATATAAAACGTATCTAGTGATATGAGTGATTATTACAAAAGTGTAGGGTGTGATAAAAATTTTAGCCAAAAATATTTTTTTTGCTTGTCTAATATTTTTCTTTGTTTAATCTTGATCATCCCATATATAAAGCATATGATGATATGAGTTTTTATTACAAGAGTGTGTGTGTGTCTATATATATATATATATATAGCGTATATGGTAAGAAAAGTATTTATTGTAATAAGTTATATGAGTGAATCTTGATTAAATTTTACATGAATAATCAATATTAAAATATAAATACATGTAACTTTTTTAAGTGATCACATAACATTTAAGTAATTTTTAATTTTGACTATTTATGTATATTTGTATGGCCAAGATTTATTCCTCTCACTAGATATGTTCCCAATATATATATATATATATATATATATATATATATATATATATATATATATAATGGTGCGTTGGTCAACGAGATGAACCAGGAAATTCAATTAGGTTTTGACTGATTTTTATCGATTTTTACCAGTGGTTTAATCATGAATTTAGTTATGAGACTTAAAGATAAGCAATTAGATGCTATTTTACAGGCAGATCGGTCATACCGTTTGTTTCGGTTCGATTTTAAAAACACTGTTATTCGTTTTGTAATATTTCTAACCATAAATATTTTTCATTTCCAATTTACGCATAAGCCAGGCTTAGCTACTCCTTAACGGGATCATTGTTGCAGGGATGATTTTTGGTTTTTCTTTTCTTTTCTTTTTTGATTGAAGATTTTTGGGTCTTTGAGATCATAAAAAATGTGAAACCAAATATACAGAAGGATTGTGGCAGCGTGCCAAATTTTGTTTGTGTTCATAAGGAGGAAGAAGTACTAACAAGTAACAAGAGACGTAATTAACGAAAGTCAGATATGTATAATATTTTTTTGGGAACAGAAGATAAAAAAATATGTGACTAGCATATATTTTTTGACTTGGTGAAAAACTGCATGAAAGAGTCTCAAATATTACGCAAAGTCGCATATTAATTAACAACAAATTGAATTTGAATCTGCTAAGGATATTGACTTTGTGCTGCATGGCTGCTCTTCAACACATCCATGCTCTACTTTGGTAAAAACCATTCATTCAGTCTTCGCTTCGAGAGGACTCAGATGGCTGCGCAGATTCCATGCAAGTGTCCGGAATTACATCTTCTGCAGAATTCTCCTAATATACTTCTTCCTGTTTTCACAGTTGACATGTTTGTATGTTGTATTAAGTCTAATAAAATAAGTTAATATAATATATTATGAATTTATTAGTTATTTGATGATATTATATTGTATAAGTTTATTTATTAAATTTTTTTATACATTAAAATAATGAATAATTTAATTAAATCTTACATGTGAGATTAAATTTGATAAGGTTTTGATGTATAAACTTCTCTACAAACTTTTCTATTACAACTTTAAACACTCTGATGCTCTAACCTCATCATATCATGCTTTATATTATTAGGCCTTACATTATTAGACAATATTTTTAAAATCGGTTGAACAGTTGAATCGGTAAAATAAACAATTTATGGTTTAATTGGTTTAATCTTATATTATAGTCATATAATTTATTTTTTCTTTTTAAAAAAATCAATTAGAAATTTTAAATTAAAAATTGATTGATTTAGTTGGACGATTCAACTTCACATACTTTCACCAATTTTCTTAATTTTTTTATTAGTTTTTGACGATTCAACCATTTTAAAATCGATGAGATGACCGATTCAATCAGTCTCATTGAACCCATTTTAAAAGCATTGCTATAAGATCCAATGCTGTTAGACTTTATCACATCGTGTATACCAAACGATAGTGTAGCTCATATCCACATTTATACGTATTACTAGGCTCGGTTTGTGTTTTGTCTCCTTTTACCAAAAAATAAAAAAACTCAAAATATATAGCAGAATTTGAATGTAAGTTCCTCGCATATAAACTAAACACGTGATCATGGGATATCGAAGCCCTTCAACTATTGAACTCAAGCTTATTTTCAACTCAAGCTTATTTAACACTAGAGCTAGGTAACATTTTATCTTTTCCATACTAATACACAATGTCAAAACTTGTCTTTGGTCTCTCCTCACCATGTTTAACTCATCTTAAGAAACAGGGAGTTATTATAGTTATATTTTGATATTTTCTTGAATAAAAGAAATAAAATGATATGACAAGTTAGTTTATGTTGATATTTAAAATCTTAAACTTATTCAATTTTGAATTTAATAAAATATAATAAAAAATAAATTGACACATACATTTGTGCGTATTAGATGTTGGTTTATAACGAAAAGCTCAATTTACTTCATTCACCTTAAGATTATGTGCATTATGGTTCTTAAACTTTAAAAAAATGTAATCCGATGGAGATAAATCAATCTAACCCTTGTTGCGAAGCAAGCTTGGATAATAGAAACAGATGGAGATAAGTAAGGTGCATGTGGGTGAGGAATTCAAAAGCAAATACCTCAAAACACTAGGAGAAGCATCATGGCCTTGGAGAGGAATTCTAAGCCTCAACTATTTTGACTAAACGTGCATGCGTTGTACAGAATTAACACCATGATTCATGTCATGCGTGTTCCCTGGTTAGTGGTTTACCTGCCGTGAAAGGATTCAAACAAAAAATCAATTGGTGGGAACCACCTTCGAAGATGCATCCTAAGTCATCAAGTCAAGGAGTCATGGTATCCACAAACAAAAACTTGGAACATTTCTTTTACTAACGATTGTTTTGAAGAACATAATATGAGATATATCCAGAAGATAGCAAAGCCTACCTTTCTGGGAATGCTCTGAAGTTATGCCATCTTAACAACGATGACTACTTGATTAACGGGGAAGACACTGAAAGCTGAATATTCGCAACCATCACATGATTGTGCTTTGGAAGATAAACAGTGATACACAGTTCCTGATATGTGTAACGTGTTAGAGGGGAAAGAAATAGAGCTGCACTTTATGGAGGTGTGTTATACTCAGAATCTGGCTTATATTCTTAGGATTTCCATATAAAAAATTTCCATGGGATTGTAATGTTGTAGGTCATTAGAGTGCATGTTGGGCCTTTTATATCATAGGGATTATTATGTTTTATATCCTTGAGGTCCCCGTCCTTCCTTGGGTTGTAAATGACTAAATGCATGCACTCTCTAAGGATGGTTATGGTATTGTGTCAATGATTGAACATAGAGATATGAAAACCTCTTCATTTCTAGCTAATTCAATAATTTTCTTCAAGTTTGAAAATGAAAAGAAAGAATTGTGAATTACAAATTATTGAAAAATACAGTTCTTTGACATAAATAAATAATAAAATAAAAGGATGGACGTTTTATATCACAGAAAACAGCTTAACAAGAAGAAAAGAGATATATGATTGGTATCGATACTATATGAATCTTCTAACATCCTCTGTAGACAACCCAACTGGACAAGAGAAGCTATAACACGATCTAAAGTCATAGTTCTACCATTTTCAGTCTTCATCACTCTGGGTAAATAGTATCCAGCGACAAGGGATCTGAAAACATCTACGATAATATAGGGTAAGCCAAGAGAGTTCCATAATCTTTCATTTCTCTTTTCATAAAATATCTTTCTAGAGAATACAAGTCTCGAGAAGCTTCAGCATTCAAGAGTGCCAAAACAAGGGAGAATGAAGAAAATGGAATGGTACAAAAAAATGAGAATATTAGATAAATTTAATAAAAAAAAATAGAATTCACCTTCAAAATTTGGTGGTGAACAAGCGAATCATGGAACTAAATAAGGTGACAACCATTATTGAACAGAAAGTCAACAAAAAGTTATGGATAAGAAAATGGACTAAAAGTTTTGACTTGTGGCATAACAAGAAACAACCACTTATACACAAAATTTAATAAAAAATAAATAAATCAATTCACAACCATTCTATCTATTGCAGATTATATTTCCCGACACTCTATTCCTCCATAATCAGCAATCTATTCATAAGATGATATATTAATTTCTTACAGTAATTGTTAAAGCATTACAATAAAAGAGGCTCAAATCTCTCTTATGGTTCTAAATTTTAACCCTCGATTAATTTCACTTAAAAGCTTCACTTACAATATATAAAGCACAGACATGTAACTATATATGGATACAAATTGAAAATGTAAAGAGAAGTTCAAGTTGCACCTTGAATAGCGTTCTACACCAAAACATATTCCCTTTAATCAAAGGAAAACTCACTCTTAAAAGCCAGACAAAGAAAAGGGGAGAGCCCCCACCATAAGTGGGAGTTTCGTGGCTCACACCCAGTTGACATTGGATTCAAGCTCTTGCATCGATATCTAACTGTTTAATCTGCGTAAGGCTCACAAAATTTTCAGGTATTTAATTCATTATGCAAAATACATGACCTTATACATAGAATCTTTTTCTCCAGATCATAACAGTAAAAGCGATGGTACAATGGTATATGCTTCCATTAAAGCAGTACACAACTGTGAACTGTCAATACATACATACAAAAATCAGATTTTGATAGGCACCCTACCATAACTAAGGTATACGGTAAGGAAAAATGGAATAGCAATAGAGGGTTGGGGGCCCGTGTGGGCTTGTGGGAAGGGTGTGTGATCAGCATGTTGTGGGTTTGTTTTGTAACAACCTGCTTATGTGGCAGGTGGGAACAGAGGGCAGAATCGGGTAGTGAAAACAGAATAAGAAGAGAAGAGAGAACAGAAAGGGGTATCCAGAAATTGAGTGAAGGTTTTGGGGCCCTTTGGGCAGGGAGGTTAGCAGACTCTCAAAGATCTATAGGTGTTCTATCTTAATTTTTTTATTTTTCAGTGTAATCAAGAGGGATTTTCTCTATTGTAAGGAACTAGTCTTCATTATTTCTTTCTCAGTAATACCAGTACTTATCAGATTTATTGATTGCTAAACAAAGATAATACCATATCAAAATTACCAATGGAAATAGTTCTGAATATGTTTCAAAGGTTCACCTGAAAGTGGTTGATGATGGTAGTTTCTCCCGTGGCACAGCTATAGTGACGGTGGTGCGAGGGATGGATACCTATAAAAGACACTTCGACGCTCAATTTAAACTATGCACAAGGTGGGTAGTATCTAGAGGTTCAGATCCATACCTTGGTGGCTTTGTCTAGTATTTATAAGTGAGTGTGATAGAGGGAAAATCCATTTGCAATAGGCATTTTTAATGATAATTAATGCCATTGATGAGGATCCATACAAAATAGGAATTAGTTAGGGTGATTATCTCCTTGTGTAATTCCTTGAAAAGAGGGATTTGATGGAGGGATTTTCACCTTGTTTGTAAGTGTTGTTATGGCTGCTGATACACGCACTATGAGCCGGGATCCGTCCTGGATAAGCCAGGTTGCTCCTTATTGTATTAACCTGGAACCCGGTTTAGAACAGAAATAAAACTCTTATTAACGATACTGCTACATTTTCAGTATCATGCATACTGTTTTTTTATTTTTTGGTTAACAGTATCATGCATACTGTTTTTTAATTTTTTGGTTAACAGTATCATGCATATTTTGACAGGTGCATGCCACCACCAGTAGACAATAGTATTCTCTAGTGATAAACGTTTGAGTTTCTAAGCCACTAGGAGTCGGCTAATGGTGAGGGGTTAGTGTAATTTGCATTAGGTCATTAATATTTCAAAATTTGGTATTTTCATGCTATTGCTTTTGATCCAGCTACTGAAACCGTATTTCTGGATGTAAGAAGTAAAATGCATGCGAAAGTAACACCTTGCACATGGTAGAAAAGAAGTAAACTGACTTCGATTCCAGGACTTCAATTGTATCATCTAGCCACCGTAATAAAAATGTGACTTCTCAAATTACACTGAATGACTAGCTCAGAAATGGTTGACTATTCATCTGTTCTTTCTCTAGTTTATAACTCTTTGAATTACAAAACAGGGCACAAGCATTGATCAAATCTTCATATGAAATAGCCATTACTATCTGAATCTTTTCTATGTATCAAGAGACATGAAATTAATATAATAGGTTTCCAAATTCATAGACAAGGAATCTTATTCACCTGAATTCTCGATTTTCACTTTTTTTTTTCTATGCTGTTTTAGTTGCCACTAGTATTGCACTTAAGATAGTAGCAGCTCCATCATCCAGCCGTGTTCTTACATTCTCTATCAATTCCTAGAATATGCATAGAACGTATAAAGTGCATTCTGACAAAAATAATTTCATCTCACTCATACAAACACAATAACTTATTATATGCAAAGATTTAAGAAAATATTACAACCTTTTACTAATATGATTAAGAAAATAAAGAACACAGACAACATAGTACAACCCCGGCGCCACATTTAACACACAAGCAAGAGAAAATAAAGTAGAACCAACAGAGGAAAAGTAATTCAATGCCAATCAGCTTTGCAGGCAGAACTGCAGAAGGATTCGTTGATGCAAATATAAGCCCCAACCCAAAACATACGAAAAATTAATGTGAGGTTCTTTCTTTAGCTAATTCTGTAAAACATTGTAAGTTAGTAACAATAGTAAGGGCAACATATGAATCTGATCTATGCTAGTTTATATCAAGGTTGGCCATTGAGCAGAGCTCTTAAGACAGATTATTAGTTTATAATTGACCGAGAAAGTTATGGCCCAGTTGCAATCAGCAAGTAATCTATCGGATTTTATGATAGGTAATTTCCAGATTGACATCCTATCATTACAGAATGCATTTGATAACTTGCAAACAGCATTGTCTTGTACAAATAAAATAAAATAAATAACATAATTGTCTGACCTTAAAAGAGAGAGGGGAAAAAACTCAACTTTAACTTCCATCACCAACATAGCCAGCTCTAGAACATTGCATATGCACATAAACAGGGACTGATCCACCTTATAAGATATGGAGGCATATGCCCCCATTGAAATTTTAATTAAATTTGTGCTATATGTATATATATACTAATATATTCTTCTCATTATATTGTATTGCTTGTCTATTGCCCATATAAGTAGTTGTAAAAAATAATAACTCAATTCATCAAATCATTTTTCTACTTATAATAACTCTAAACTTTTGATAATTACAAGTTAACATTATTTTACTGTTTTGATTTGATTTAATTTTTTAAAATATG
This sequence comes from Ormosia emarginata, assembly GCA_029884605.1. Taxonomy (NCBI): domain Eukaryota; kingdom Viridiplantae; phylum Streptophyta; class Magnoliopsida; order Fabales; family Fabaceae; genus Ormosia; species Ormosia emarginata. Next base: position 23,782,798 of record JAQQTP010000085.1, read on the forward strand.
AAAACAAAAAGAAATAGGCTTATAGAATATATATTAAATGTAATTTTTGAAGATTTTAAATTTATGGTTTAAATAATTTTATATGCTATAAATATCATAAAGAATCATATATACAATATACATAAGACTTCTTATTATTTGTATTTTCAATAATAATATGTGATATTAAATATAAACATTTGGAGATTTTTTTTAATATATATACTCTGCCCTCACTTATTAAAATTCTTAGGTCCGTCACTGCTCATAAACCAGTTGTTTATTGTATTCAAAACAAACAATTATCATTGGCCTAGTAGTCATCTTGTTACAACTCCCAAGTTCAGTTCCCTTTCTCAAAAGCCATGTTAATATTAAATCATAAAGGGAAAAATAAATAAAAAGAAATGGCAAGCCATATAATCCAGGATTTACTGGTAAAAGTAGAAATGGTGGCAATAGCACAAAGCTCGGAAGCTATTTGACACTGACCATCATTCTTCATTTGCTGTAAAACTTTGATCCAAATTTTGGAATACATAGCTATTAGACAAACCTTATGAATTGTCGCCCACATTCTATTTAGCAACCACCTTCCATCCTCATGTCCAGAATTTTACTAAAAGAACTTATCCTCATCCTTTAATTATATTCTTTATTTCCTCTCTGCATCAAAAAGAGGATTGGTTTCATCAATCGTCACTGACAATCTCTTACAGAAGAGAAGGCAAACCAGTGTTTATACATATAGGCCAGCATGATTTCTGTAGTTGTACAAATTCAGAAGGCATGCACATGAAGATTTACTATTGTTAAACCCACTATGACCAAGTAATCAAGAGTTCAACCCTTGCCTACTCAGTCATATTGTTCAAGGGTTTTTGTTTGCGTGAGGGAGATATAAACTATAAAGTAAATCATTCTTGGACCTTCAACTAATAACTTAAACTTTTAGGAGAGTTGGTTCATGACACATACTTCCATATATACAAGACAAGACTTTAGTACAATTATATATAATGTTTAAAGTACATGAAAGAGTTCTTACTTATGCCCTGGCACAGATGCACATAGGCCAGTTGATATAAATGAAAAAGCATTCAAATACACAAGCTTAAAATCTCATTTGAAATTTCAATTCTCTTGGTTTCCCTGGTATCCCACATCCTTTGGGTATCTCCCTCCCCGTACCAGTACCAGGTCTTAGAGCTCCTTTGTATATATATATATATATATATATATATATATATATATATATATTCACAAAAGTGATATTAAAACTTCAGCTTGTATAATTTTCACTCCTCCAACAGGTTTCATTCATTGCAAACAGAGAATAACAAGAACAGGGGCAATAATTTGCAAAACCAAAAGGGAAATCATAATAATACCATGTTGTTCAAAAGCACATGCTTGGGCACAGTTGTGCTGGACTGAGACAAGCAGGGAGTTCTTGACTTGCTCCTTGGCAACCTCAGTGAACCCAATCAACTCCTCCAAAGTGGGGGGTCCCCTCCTGAGCATATTTTGATAAGGTGGATGTCGAATTTGATGCCGTACTGCGTAAAACATCTTCTCCGATTTGGCTCCGCCGGAGATTGATCGGAGTACGGTGGAAGGATTTTTGGAGTATAGCCATGTTACGAAGTTAGTGGCAGGCTTTTAACACGATGGGTCCATAGCTCAGTGGTAGAGCATTTGACTGCAGATCAAGAGGTCACCGGTTCGAACCCGGTTGGGCCCTTTTTACTTTTAAATTATTTTCCACGAAATATCACTCTCTAAATCTTTAACAAATAAAATATTGTTGTTGTATAAATCTAAATAGTGGAATAAAAATTGTAGAATTTTATTAAATTAAAAATGTAATTATAGTTAAAAAATAATTATTATGAATTTTAAAGTATTTCATTTTCATATTCATTAACTTTCAATTGATATAAAAGCTTATTAGTAAGTAACTCCGTGCTTTAATTTTTCTTCTGTAAATTAAACAATATTTAGTTTTAATTTTAAAATTAGTAGTAATTCTTTTATATTGAAATTAATTAGAAAGTAAAAAAATTAAAATTTAATTGAAGATAATTAAGGAAAAAAATCTTGTTAATTGAAGAAATAATTATTGAAGATAATTAAGGAGATAAGAAAAAAAATATCTTCTAGAAATAAAAAACACAAATGAGAGAGAATATTAAGTAATAACATGTGGCTATATAAGAAAAAGAGTACGATAAAAAATTTGACTACTTCTTATTACAATATGATACCAAATTAACAATGCTCACAAAATGGCCACGTTTAATGTATTCATAAAATTTCTTAGAATATTGATGCTGTCAAGAATTGACTTGTAATAACAGATAATTTATGTCTGATTTAGGAATAAGACATAAATAAGAGCATAATTAATTTGCAGAATGAATAACACATAAAACGAACACTTGTAATTGTTACTTCGATAAAGTCATTCTTGTTCATTGAAAAGACTAGATTCACTTGTGCATAACATTGTTAGTTGGAGAAGTCTAATATAAACCTCTTAAAAAGAAGTATATAGATGAATTATGATTTTTGAGTTATTAATTTATTATTAAAATAAATCAATAACTTATATTAAAAGATAAATTTTAACTAATAATATTTAGATTTGTACAGAAATTTAATTAAATTATTTTTTTACGAATAATTATATATACAAGTAACTTATAAATTTTAACTGATAATTTTTTCATATACTGAAATTTGCATATAAATACTATCAGATTAAAAAAAGAGATTGTCCATTCATGGATCTAAACATTTTGGGTCTATGATAGAAGCCTCCTTGTTAGCTTCTTTCTTTCTTGTTCATGGTACATGCACTTCGTTTATCTTCTCCACAACTTCAAAGCTCTGGCCCAACACTTTAGAATTCATGAAACATCTCATGTTATATACTTTGTATTTTCCTTTTTGGTTTTCGCATTCAAAAATAATTTAGCTTAGTAAAGGGTGTTCTAGTTGTAATGCCAGTGGTTTGAATCCTAGAATCACCATTTTGAAAAGACTTTATCTAATTACCACATCTAGTCTGAAATTGTGAGAGTAATTTATTACACAAAAAAGAAGAAAGAGTAAATGGTGCTCATGAGTTGGGTTAGGTCGGGTTTAACTTGACCTAATCCTAGTTAGATATTTTGATTAGGTCCATTTTTTGACCCAGTCCTAGCCCAATTATAACTCGATTAATGACTAGATTGGGATTGGGTCTACCCAAAACTTAGACAAAATAAATAAATTTAAACATTATGTATAAGTAAGTCATAAAATTTTTAAAGTAAGAAACTAAAACCAATAGATATTTTATAATATATATTTTCAAATAAATTATATCAATATAAAAATGTTAGGCAAAAACCATATTTTCGTCTTCCAACTTATTTTATGTTTTCAAATTCATTCTCTAACTAATAAACGTTCTAAATTCATCCTCTAACTTTTGAAAACCTAACAAATTTAACATTTTGCCTAACTCTGTTAATTCTATCTGTATGCGCGACAGAACAAATGAAAAATTATTTGTTGGTGGTTCATCCAATTTCACCTTCATTTTAGGTTAGGGTTTATGTTCTGCTTCATCTTCTTCTTTCCACCCACCATTGCAATTCCTCTAGTTCTACCCATTTCCATTTCAATTCCTCTTCTTCTTTCACCCCTAGTTCTTCTTTTTGCTTCATTTGCTCCATTTCCACCCAATGAATTTTGAAGATAGTTCTTCTATGATTGGCAACATGGGGGTTGATGGGCTTCATTTTGCAAGTGTGGGGAGAAGATCGCGGTTCACACTGCAAGAACAAATGTCAATTTTGGAAGAAGATTTTGGAGCTGTAAGAAATGCCAATCGTGGTTCCTTAAAACTTGGGTTTTTCCTCTGACACTTGCTCTCAGAATTTTGCTCTCTTTATTTAGTCTTTCTCACCAATTTTCTCCCTTAATGAATGACTTTTGGTATGTAATGCTATTGTCTGATTTTTTTTTCCTTATTAGATATCACAAAATGAGGTCGTTTTGACCCTTAACCAATCACTGATAAGAGTTAACGTCGCCTTGTCAATTAAGACGCCACCTAGGATTGTTCCGTAATGAAACTCCTGGAGTTAAGCAAAAAGTTAAATTTATTAAATTTTCAAAAATTAAAAGACGAATTTGAAATGTTTATTAATTAAGTGACAAATTAAAAACAAAAAATAAATTAAAAGACAAAAGTATAATTTTTGTCAAAATGTTATTATGTTTATGCATAAAAAATTAATTTAAGTTAATAAATTTTATAATTTATTCTTTCGGATAAAAAAATTATAATTTATTTTTAATTTTTATAAAATTTAAATTTTAAAATATTATATAATATCAAATCATACCAACCTAACCCAAATATAACCTGAAAATAAATCAAGCCAAATTTTTCAAAACTCAAACTTAGGCCAATTAGATTCCGGCCATGCCAAAGTTATCTTGCCGGTTTGGGTTATGACTTATGAGCACCCGTAAGTTGCTTCATCATGTGATTTGAGATATGCTTTCGTTGTTAAATTCTATGGCTGTTATGATTAACGTTGTGAAACTCTTTTTTGTGGAGTGACTTTGCAATATAGTTGAAGATTGTGTAGATATCTATTGCAGTTTTTGTGTCGTTGTACATGATGGGTCCCTTGGTCTGTTCTGGTGGATCATTTTTTAGGGCGATGACTTTCATATAAAAACTTGAACTTAAGTGCTAACTAACCGATTTACACTCTATGTGTTTCTTGCGCAATTGCAGGTCATTGTACATGCTTTAAAGATTTGGAAAATTCTCAGAAAGCCAATCAACTATTGAGTGTAACATTTTGTCTTCTCTTTCGGGCATCAATCACAATCATCATGAAGCTCTTGAATGATGGGAAAGATCGAAAACCATTTTCTTTACACTACTTAAATATTATAATTTGTTATCTTGTTATATTTTGAGATCTCTTACACTTTGTTTGGGAGTTTATTATAAAATGAGAAGAAAATGAAAAAGAAAGAGAAAGTGAAGAGAGGAAACGGGTAGGGAAAGAAAGAAATTTTAACAAATTTTAACTTCACCCTTTATGGATATGTTAAAATATTCAAAACGTTAAACTCAAAATTTTATAATTATTTTCAAAGGAAAATTATATTTATCTTCACTTTCCAAGACCCCAACGACAATTTGAAGGGAGATTAATTTTACTCTTTATATTTGATTTGGGAGTAACAAAGGGGGAAATTTTTAAAGGAATAAAATTTTAGGTAAGGGAAGGTGTTTGGTTTACAAGTAAAAAAAATACAAAAATTTAGGAGAGTAAAGTTTTCTTCAGATTTGGAAATAAATGTTACTCCAACTCTGGGTAGGGTAAAATTTCTTTCCTAATTTTTTTCTCACTTTTTTCAGCTTCACCTCCTCTCCATGAGGCAAAATCTTTAATCTCTCTCTCTCTCTCTCTCTCTCGTTGCATATCGGCATGGGCAAGACGACATTCCATGGAAATGGCGCACAAGATTGCGTGTGTTCCAGCTGCAAGGGATAGAATTAATGTGTGAGAAAAATTTCAAGTGCAGAGAGAGGAATGACGACAGTTGTGGCGACGGCAATGGAGAAGGAGACACGGCGACGCAGGGTATGCCGACGACAGCGAGGAAGGTGGTGCAAAGCATGAAGGAGATCGATTTTGTGGTTTTGGTTTTCGGAGTTTTTTGAGTTTCCACGAGGACGCGATCTGCAACAGTTGTTGAAGCCATCTCGCTATTGTAACTTGAAGTGGAGCTCTGAGCATGAGTTTCTGTCTTCTTGAAATTGCTTAATTTATCCGCATTTCATTTGTGTGTTGGTTTGCACAATGTGTGTTTGACAAAAGTTTCGATAGAATGCTTCGTATGAATTTGGTTCATCTCAATTTTTTTTTTTAAGTGTTCAAGTGAAAGCGAGAAATAGATATAAAGATTATAAAAGAAATTTTACACATTGTAATCAAGTTTCATTAATAACTTTTTTTGTATCTATCTCTCTCTTTCACTTGACTATTTGAGAGAGGAAAAAAAAATTGAGAAAATCCAAATCCTACATCATATAACCTTTTTCATTAGTAGTTTTCATTTGTGTACCAAACACAATTAATCTTTTAGGGCAATCAAATTTTTTGCATTAAATTTCATTCCTGAAATTATTTTTCTAATAAGAATTTCTCCTATAAATTTAAGGCCATAGATTGGCTCCCCTTCACTCCTTTTCCTTCTTACTTAAAAAATCCTTCTAAATAAGAAAATGTCTTTTTCCTTCAATTTCCTTTACTTTTCCTCAATTTCCCTTGGGCAAACATAGTGCTACTCCATTGACAAGTGTGAAGGAGGTGCAAACATATAATATTTGCATAGGTGTCTTCTAAATTGAACTTATATATAAAGTGAATAAGTAAAGATATATGTTAAATAATCGATAAGTATACCAAATCACATTATAAGACCAAGTATCATTTTCCCAAAGGATCAAAAAGTTGCCAATAGCAATTTCTCTTATCAAACACTATCTAGACAATTCAAATGAGTTTGAGAGGATTAAAATGGCTTAAAAATAGAAAATTAAAAGGAATTATGTTTTTAAGAGTTTCTATAGTGAGAAAATGGATTATGAAGGTGTTAGGGAGTTGATTTCACTTAACCCTTCACTTGATTTCATTATATTCACGTTCAATCTAGTTCAATTCATTAATTGATGGCAAGAATTCACTTAGTTAGTTAAAACCCAACTCCTTGATGAATTAACCCTCTTTTAATTACCCAAATTATTAATTTCTTAGTTAATTAAAGCTATCACAAGGATCAAGAACAAGATTCTCAGACAAACTACACAATCTACAATATCTATTTCTATATTATTGCAAGATCATGACAATTATCTCAAGAAACAAACAATGTTTAGAAATTTCTTAATTCTCAATATATCTGACAAATTATTCAAAGAGTGACCAATTCAAAGAAAGCATTAAGCATAGAAATAAAAGCTTAGTTAGATGAAAATAAACATATATAGATTGAATTTAGAATCCAACTACATCAAGATCCAAGCAAGATCTATCTTCCTTTAGCAAAAGGGGATCTAGCTACTCATGGAGATAAAAACAAAGAAAAAAGGGAGAAATGAAAGATAAACCATAGAAGCCATGAAGAAGAGGGAATGATATCTTCCTCTTGGTTTCCTCCTATCCTCCTTAGGGTTAGAGCCTCCAAATCTCCTTTAAGTGTTTGCGTAAGATAAGAGAAAAGTGAAAAAGATCCCCAAAATTTTGCACATAATGACTTAAATGCCATCAGTAAAAATCTGATGTTATCTATGTATATGCTTGGAATTCCTACGCATATGCGTGGACCACAAAACACACACACATTCCACGCATATGCTGGGATGAACCGCACATATGTGTGGTTCTCTCTATCTTGGAGGTTTCTATCAGTTGTGCTAACCATGCCTAGTTATGGATTGTTTTCTCCAAATTTTCTCTCTGGTTCTTCCTTTCAATCCCAAATTTGCTTGGTTCCTCGTACTTCTTCCTCTTTTCCTTCCTACCCTGCCTTCTAAATCTTATAAAATCAAAGCAATTCATAAGGCATGGAGTTGATAATTGAATTCATTCACTTTAGCACATGAATTTGTCTTAAAATAATATGAATTTAAGATAGAATTATTTAGCAATGCAATGCATGAAAATAAGTAAAAACCTCATAAAACCAAAGAAAACTAGGACTTAGCATTATTTTATTAACTCAATTGAGGCCAAACTAACTCCAATTCTTGGAGTTATCAATATATCTAATCTTAAATCATTTAATAAATTAAGATCATGATATATTTTAAATTAAATTAATGATAAGTACATATGTTCTTAGTTACTTATTTTATAAATAAACTCTATTTAAAAGAGCTTTTTCCATGACATTCAAGTGCTTGAGGTTTTGTTACGGTTTATATGTAGTAGTACTCTCACTGACCCTCTTTTTTTTTGTGGTAAAAAATAATATAGGGTCTAGTCATATTATTTTAAGAACTAGACAAACTCTCAAACTTAATGAACACTGATAAATCCATTAATAATAAATCCTGACAAGATTCGAATTCCGACTAACCACTCTCACAAACTTTTTTTATTATTGCATTAATATACCTTTTCCACAATCGAATCTCATTATCATCAATTTTAATAATACTGACATTAAAAAAATAGTAATTAATTTATAATTTCACGTTCAACTATGTTATGAGACAAAGTTGCATTTAAAAAAATTGGGATAAATTACACACTAAGTAAAGTTGAATTTTTTTTCTTATGGGATAAATTACACATTAAGATTCACCTTTAAAAAAAAACTAAACGCACACATTCTTATCCCTTTATATGTGCTTAATATAATTGATCTATCTTTTTGTCTTTACTCACTTGATTGAACCTAATAATTGGTTAACTTTTAACCACTGAATCGAATAAAGCTAGCCAATTAAAAGGAGTGGAGACCAAATCTGTATCACTTAGCTTCCAACAAGTGTATGGTGTTAAAATATCAATTAGGTTTTAAATTTAATGTACAGAAAATAAAGGGGCAAAGCAAAACCATTACCCATATAGCCAAGGAAAATATTAATCATAGGAGCAATATGTCATCATCGAAAATAGACTACATGCCCAGCTTCTCCACAGCAGCATTAGATGTTTGATTGCAACCTTCACCTCCCTTAGAAACCAAATAATCTTCCATTATCTTGTTGGTCCCCATAATTAATAACAAAATTCACTGCATATTAAAGGACCCATGGTTTGTGTATAAACTTATATATGCGACGTAATTAATATGTTTCCCCATAATTTTGTCATTTGAAAAGTCAGACTAAGGAATAGGAAGCAGATTATGTACGTAGAAAAGGGTTTGTACCCATTTGAAGATTCAAAACTTCTATATGGTGATGATCAGTGATCACCCAATATTGGAGTTGAAAAGTGTTGATTTGGTCCTTTGTAACAGGAGTGCTGAAAATTCAAATTAAAAATCAAATTGAACTGAAAAATCGAAATTCAATAAAAATTGAATAAATTTAATTTTTTTAAAAGTTGATTAGATTGAATCAATTTTTAGTTTTATTTTTTAAAAATGATCCAATCCAATTTAAATCGAACAATATTATATAATATATTTGTTTGTTATTATTACACAATATCTAAATTATAAAATTAGTTAGTTAAGAAACAATTAGTCTATTTAGATATTAGTTATAGCAGTTAGTATTAGTTATTAACATCAGTTTATGTATCATCACAATGATATATATATCACATTCTGTTCATTGATCAGTAACTTTAATACAATTCATTTTCTCATTTTGTTTAGTGTTCATTGTAACATGGTATCAGTTAATTTTGATTTCGATGTCATCTTCCTTTGTTTTTTTCTCTTCATTCTTTCCAATCTTTCTTGATTATTCTTCAACTCAATTCTTTTTTCATGGCAAATTTCAGTGAAGATTTTGCCAATCCTTATATCATTCATCCATCTGATAACCTAGGGTTGATGCTCGTTTCTCAACAATTGACGAGCGACAACTATAATTCATGGAATCGATCAATCAAGATAGCTTTGAGTGCAAAGAACAAGTTCGATTTTATGGATGGATCTATCCCAAAATCAGATGACACTGATCCTGTGATTCTTAATTCTTGGGACCGAAACAATAACATTGTTAGTTCTTGGCTATTACAATCAATCTCTAAGGAGATCTCTACAAGTGTGATTTACTCGGATTCTACTCAAGCTATTTGGGGAGATTTATGATATCATTTGCAACAAAGCAATTGACCAAGATTGTTTCAACTAAGGAAAGATCTACTAAGTCTTTCACAAGGTACTTTATCTGTTACTCAATACTTCACCAAACTCAAGGTTATTTGGGAAGAAATAAGTGACAATCGACCTTTGATCCATTGCACATGTGGGGGAGCTAAGCCATTACAGGATCACCTTCAATCTAAGTATGTGATGAGTTTCTTGATGGGTTTGTATGATTCATGTGCTCAAACTTGTAGTCAAATTCTACTAATGGAGCCACTTCCTCTTATTAACAAAGTCTTTTCCTTGATTTTACAAGAAGAAAAGCAACGTGAGATTGTTATTGTTCAGTCTCAAATTTCTACATCACAAGCAGCTTTTGCTGTGAAATCATTCAGTCCTAAACAGAATCTAGATTCTGTGCAGAAATTTGGACACAAAAATAGACCTTTGTGTACACATTGTGGTGTTTATGGCCATATTAAAGAAAAGTGCTTCAAACTTCATGGTTATCCACCTGGATACAAGAAAGGATTCAACAATAGAAATGTTGGTTCTGTTAATCAAGTATCTGATTCAGCGTCCATTCAGGCTAGTTCCATTGTTGTTCATTTCACACCAGAACAGTATCAATAGCTCCTAACTGTAATCACATCTTAGATATCTCAAGCTACAAATCCAAATGTGCAGCACATTGCTTTTTCCCCTTCTTCTCCAATAGGTACTATTTTGTCTGCTGTTCAATTTCAAGAATCTCTCAATCATAATTTATGGTTGTTAGATTCTTGTGCCACAAGTCACATCACCTATTGTCTACAAAATGTTGTGCAACATTCTGTCTCAGTTAATGCTTTTGTTACTCTTCCAAATAAACATACTGTCCAATTCATTCCATAGGTTCTGTACACCTGAGTCTGAATTTAATTCTTAATAATGTTCTATACATTCGACAGTTTCTTATCAATCTTATTTCTCTTAGTGCTTTGTTAAAATGTTTTCCTTATTTAGTGTCATTCACCTACAATTCCTTTTGTATACAGGATCACAACAACTTGAAAGTGATTGGTAGAGGTAACCTGATTAGAGGGCTTTATGTCTTCGAACCAAATTTATCCTCATAACTCAAGACTACATTAAGCTCTACTGACCAAGTTCTTAATTCTGTTTTGTCTGATGTACATAGTAATGATACTTGTTTTTCTTCATTAAATCATGTACACAGTACCAATTTAGTTTCCTTTGATACCTGGCATGCAAGACTTGGTCATTTGTCCACTAAGATTTTACATAAACTCAATAAACAACTTTCTTTTCCCTTACCTAATACTGCACATAAATTTCTATGTACTATATGTCCTTTAGCTAAATTTAGGAGATTATCTTTTCCTTCAAATAATCATGTTTCTGCTACACCCTTTAATTTGATACACTATGATATATGGGGTCCATATCACATTCCCACTTATGATGGCAATATGTATTTTTTTTATCTCTAATGGATGATTGCACATGTTTTACATGGACTTATCTCATGCAAGTTAAATCAGAAGCCAAAACTTTGTTACATTAGTTTTTTGCATTGGTAAAGACTCAGTTTGGTTCTTTCATCAAACAACTAAGGTCAGATAATGCCAAGGATCTTGCATTGACTGAATTCTTGAAAGCCAAGGGTGTTATTCATCAATTTTCTTGTGTGCAAAGACCAAAATAGAACTCTATGGTAGAAAGGAAGCATCAACGCCTTCTAAATGTGGCACGATCTCTATATTTTCAATCTAAGGTGCCAATTGCATTTTGGGGAGAATGTCTACAAGCTGCCACTTTTCTGATCAACAGAACACCGGCACCATTGCAACATTTTCACTCTCTATTTTAGAAGTTGTACAACAAAGAACCTAACTATGAGACATTAAGAGTCTTTTGTTGTCTATGCTTTGCAGCAACTTTACCATCACACAGAACCAAATTCAGTCCTAGAGTTGTGCCATGTGTTTTTGTGGGTTATCCTCTTAGTTATAAAGGATACAGATTGTATAATCTTGAAACCAGACAGTTTTTCATTTCAAGGGATGTCTAATTCCATGAAACAATATTCCCATTTCAGACTATACGTGATTCAATCTTCAATGATAATCTTTTTTTGGATGTAGTTTTACCAATTTCTCAACCAGATGTTCCTTTACAGCTCATTCCAACACCTCCTAACACATCTCAAATCACCATTCCTACTTCACAACCCATTATCCCAACACCTAGAAGATCCACTGGACCTTCCAAACCTCCATCCTATTTACAACAGTATAACTGCAATATGATTTCAACCTTATATCCAATTCAAGCCCACTTGACATATGACAATCTCAACCTTCCATACAAGCAATTTGTTATGAATTTAGACTTTATATATGAACCAACCTTTTACCATTAGGCCATCAAATATCCTGAGTGGAAAAAGTCCATGGCTCTTAAGCTGTAAGCCATAGAAGATAATAATACATGGGATGTTGTTTCACTACCAGCAGGTAAACACACTATTAGATGCCGCTGGATTTACAAAATTAAGTATAATTCAGATGGAACAATAGAAAGGTATAAAACTAGATTAGTAGTTAATGGCTTCACTCAACAAGCTGGGGTTGATTTTTTGGATACATTCTCACCAGTTACAAAACTTACAACTGTTAGAGTACTATTATCTATTGCTGCCATCAAAGGTTAGAAATTGTTATAACTTGACATAAATAATGCTTTCCTAAATGGAGAACTCTTTGAAGAGGTGTACATGGACTTACGTTTGGGTTATCACAGTAAGGGGAAGAATTTAACATGTAAACTAAACAAGTCCATCTATGGTCTTAGACAAGCATCTCGACAATGGTTTCAGAAATTCTCCACTGCTCTGCTTACTCATGGATTCAGTCAATCCAAGAGTGATTATTCACTATTTCCAAGAGGAACAGATGCTTCTTTGGTAATTTTGCTGGTTTATGTTGATGATATCATCATTGCAAGTGCATCTCAGTCTGACATTAAAGATGTGCAATGTTTACTTCAAAATTTGTTTAAACTCAAAGTACTTGGTAGACTTGAAGTACTTTCTTGGTTTGGAAATTGCACGGTCAGCACAAGGCATTTATTTGTCTTAGAAAAAATATATTTTCTCTCTACTTGAAGATACGATTTACTTAGAGTTCAGACTAGTAAGTTTACCAATTGAACCAAATTTAAAGCTCAACAATGAAGATGGTGATCTAATTGAAAATGATGATAACTTCACAAAATATAATTATTTGTGTCCTATATCTGTAGTTCATAGATTGCTTAGTCCTTGTATTTATGCATATTTGGAAGGTTTTAGGTTTTATATTTATCAAATGCAGTTTGCACACCTTCCTATATGATATTGAGCAAATTGTACATATTCTTAAATGATTAAGTGGATTTACAACTTACATTTAACTTGATAATTTCTCCAATGTAGGAGGAGCACAAAAGAGATGAATTGATGCAAGTCAAGGCCCAACATTGGAGGATAAAACCAAGGAAGCATTCCAGTATAGCACGCCGTGGCGCAAGGAAATGCACGTCGCGACGTGAGCACCTCACCTGTTATCCCCAAGTCATGGATGTCGCGGCGCTAGGTAATGCATGTCGCGGCATGATGCACCTCACCTGCTATTAGTACTTACACCTAAGGCATGCGCACTGCGGTGCTGGGTAATGCACGTCGCGACGTGACGAGCAAAACTAAGACTATAAATAGATTTTTATTAGATTTTCTTATGAGGGTCGTTTATGGTTAGAGAAGTTACGCTAAGTCTTCGTTTCTGAGGCTGAAGGAGGTCAAGGGAGTCAAGGTTGGAAGCTATCTTCCTAATGGAGGGAGATCCAAGCATCAATGGCAACATCCATAAATCTTTCTTCCTTTCTCCCTTTTCTCTCTTCTCTTCCATTATCTTGAACATGTATTTTGTGATTCTATTTTCGTGTTCAATGATGTAGCAGCTATTTTAGGTAATGTTTTGGATCCTTTTTATGAATATTAATGATTTTGTTCTCATTTGAGTTTGTATGGATGTATGGTTTTGTTCAATTATGTTGTGCTTAATGCTCTTGAGTGCCTGATTAACATTTAACCTGATTTGATAAAATTTAATAAGCCTAGACATAGGACTTTGGATTTGAGATTATATGTATGATTGATGCATGTTTGATTCCATTCCAATGGTGGGATGAGTTGATATGTTATTTGGATAGAAATATACCTCTTAGCTATGCATAACGCGTGTTTGAGAATAGAGCTGAAGGAGTGGATTTTATGTTAGCTCTCATGGAAACATAGTGAGTTGGGCAATTGAAACCATGGTTGATTGATCCCTAGACATAGGCTTTCAACTAATGAAGATTCTCAAGCTAACTTAATCATTGCATTCATATTTATAAAGAGGATTGCATGTTGTTGGTTGAAGTAAGGGGTCAAGAAGGATTTTCCTAAACTCTAACCATTATTTTTACTGCTTTTTAGTTTGTAGTTTATGTTTCTTTTCCAAATTTTTATGTTCTTGAATAGAATTATATAAGCTATTGATTAATACTTAACATTGGAAGTAAACTTATCCTCAAGGAAACGATCTTTACTCTTTATTTTATTACTTGTACGACCCGTACACTTGCAGCCTATTTTGGGACAAACAAATGCTTCCATGTATAGAAGAATAATTGAGAGGTTGATGTATGATGATCACATATTTTATACATTAATAAACTCTTATTTTTAGTCATTTACACTCTTCATGTACTTAATTGATTAAGCCTAGTTATGTTTTGTAAGTTTGGACTCAAATTGGACTTAATTGATTTTTTTCAAGACTATTTTGGTCTTACGTTGTTTTACGTATTTCGGCCATATCTTGAGTTCTAAATGTCTGATAATTATGAATTTTACCTTGTAGGAAAGATAAGAGAGAGCTCTACAACTTTGATGAAGAGCTCAAAGTCTTAATCAGACATCTAGTAGAGTTAATTGGGCTTGGAAGACAGAACACGAGTTTTGTGTCTGAAACCTGAACAGTATATAGTAATCAGAGCAAAACTCGAGCTGCAAGAATTATCTTGGGCTGAAATTTGGATATTTAAAAGTTAAGACCAGATCTAAAACTTTCATGTTGAATACAAAACTTGATTCGGGATCCTTGATGGAGATATTGGGTCTGAAAGTCAAAACAGAGGTGCTGAAACTGGGCCTGAACAGTCTGTAGTAATTGGGTCATATCTTGGGCTGTAGGATGAATTTTTGGGTGATTCCAAAGCTATTGGAAAGCTTAGACAATTTCCTAGAACTTTCATGAAGACCACTTGGCTCGAAAATGATGGAATCAATGACTTAAGTAATGAATTATTTCGGAGACAAAGAATCTCAATAATCCAACTACTCATTCAATCATCCAACCACTCAACCACTCATCCAACCACTCCACCCACTCATCCACCTACTCTTAATCATTCTCCTTGTCAGTTTGTATCCCTATTCCTCTATAAAAGGTACCATGAGCTGGATGTTGAGAGGGAGTGTTGGGCACTTGGTGTTAGGCTTAGTTTTTACAAGTTATGGTTATGCTTATTTATTGTTTTCCTTTGTTATAATTTTCTCTTGTTCTAAATTGAAGCTATGTTCATCTTTTTCTTTTTCTCTCTTTCTTTCTTCTTATCTATGAGTAACTAAATCTTCATCTTACTTGGGTAAAAGAGTGAAGCTCTTGGTAATGAAATAAGGTTAGATTATTCTATTTTCTTGTGCTTAAATGATATATTATCAAATGGACATTATATGTGTTGTATTTTGTTTCCAATCAATTTAGAAACCTTCTTTGTTAATGGAGATCTTGATTTATTGTAGACAATAAGATTGGCTTGTGATGAATGCTTGAACTCATTTACAAATGTTGGTAGATAATTAAAGGAATCAAAATATGATTATATATATAATTAAACTTTGAATGTTATATTTTCCGATTGGAACCTCCGTTGTGTGTGGATTTCAATTGAGTTAAAAAGAGAAATAATCTTACCTTTAATTTATTACCAAGAGTGGATCTCCTAACCCAAGCAAATTCTTAAATTCATTTTTGAACATCTTTTATTACTTTTGGTGTTGTGACAAATCATTTTCTTACCTCAATTAATTTTTCTTCATCAATTCCCTGTGGATCGACCTCGGACTCCCGAGAAATTTATTACTTGAGACAACCTACACTTGAGTTTGCATCCTTTAATCCCGCAGTTAATGTACTTGACAATCTCAAGGCCAGATATTTGCTATACAATGAACAAATTAAGTCAATATATGAGTTCTCCAAGAGTTCCTCACCTACAAGCTTTGCACCATCTGCTGAGGTATTTGAAGAATTCTCTAGGACAAGGCTTACTGTTTTCAGCCTCCTCTTCACTTAACATCAAGGCACTTACTGATGCTGATTGGGGAAGTTGCCCTGATACCAGAAGGTCAACTACAAGTTTTTGTGTATTTTTGGGGGATTCCTTGGTAGCTTAGAAGTCCAAGAAAAACACATCGTATCTAGATCTTCTGCTGAGGCTGAATACAGAGTTTTAGCTAGTGTTGCAAGTGAAATAACATGGTTTACAGCTTTCTTGAAGAATTTTGAAATTTATTTGGATGCAACTATGGTGTGTTGTGTTAATCAAGCTGCAATTCATCTTGTCACCAATCCTACTTTTCATGAAAGATCCAAATATGTGAAAATTGATTGTCACTTTATTAGGGACAAAGTCAATGCAGGTTTAATCACTTTGGTATATGTAAAATCTCAACATCAACTTGCAGATTTATTGACAAAACCACTTACAGCCATTCAGTTTCAGAATCTTATATCTAAGTTGGGAATCTTAAACATATACTTTCCACCTTGAAGGGTTGTATTATATAATATCTAAATTATAGAATTAGTTAGTTAAGAAACAATTAGTCTATTTAGATATTAGTTATAACAATTACTATCAATTATTAATATCAGTTTTTGTATCATCACAATGGTATATATACCATGTTCTGTTCATTGATCAGTAACTTCAATACAATTCATTTTCTCATTTTGTTCAATGTTCATTGTAACAACTATTAAATATATTTTTACTTATAGTAATTCTAATTTCTCATACACTTTTTCACTTGATGTGATAAAGTATTATTTTAAGTATATGAAATGAGTTATTTATATTTTCTATTTTCTTTTATTTCTTGTTTTTTCTTTGTAATAGGCTAAATTAATTTTAACTCAAAATTCTAGGCTTAAAAATATTTTTGGTCAAAACTCGATTAAACCAATCCAATTTTGATTTTCAGAGTATAACCAGTCCAATAAGTTAAGCCCAATTATTCTAATATGGTATCAGAGTCTATCTTAATGAGACCACTCGCAAATGTTCAATCCTGCAAACTTCACACTCCAGATATCCAGTCCTAAATGTGAGGGGCATTGGTAGAGCTACGTTCAAGTGAGGGGGATGCACATGCTCCCCCTGATTTTTTTTAAAAATAATATTATAAAAATTTAGAAAACTTTAATATCCTTGAAAAGAAAATATTACCTCCATTGCTCTCTTTTTTCAATTGATCAAATCTTTCTTTTCTTTGGTCATAGGTACTTTATACTCATTAGTTTTTTCACTCTTATTTTGAGATTTTTTAAGCTTTGAGCTTCTATTTTTACTGTAACAAAGTGGTGGAGCTTTTAAATTTGTTGTGTAGTTATTCATCTTTTTATTTACATCTATTGTTTTTATTCATTTAGTGCTTTTAATTCTTACTTTCATGGTTTGAGTTTATTAATATTTAGAATTTAAGCTTGTGTAATATAGTTTTATTAAACAATTTAAGTGTAATAGTTATAATTATTTAGATAAATTGATGAAGCAATATGATGCTAATTGTAATATTTTTAATAGGAAAAGTCGATATGGATAAATTCTTTAAAAGAAAGTAATTTCTCATGATGAATACCAAAATTTCTCTCAATTAAAGTAATAAAGAATTGAGATAAATTTAAAAAAATTCTGAAAAATTTTAGTTTATGTCCTAAAATTTCTTCTATCATCCAAATGATAGAGATAACATTAAAAAGAAAATATTAGTGTTTTCCCTAACCTGAGCCTAACTCCGCTACTGGTGAAGGGAGATGTACTAAATCCTACATTAGTAAAATATATGAGCAAAGAACATGGACAACTCTCACCTCTTGAGCTAGTTTTTCGGGTGGAATTAGGCTCATTTATTCTAATATAATTCAATCAAAACTGATTTAAAAATTTAAATCGATTGACTTTTTGATTCAAAATCAATTCAAATTGAACTGGGAATACTCATACTTTGTAATATGTTTTGATGATGTTGAACACTTCTTTTATATTTTTGAAGGGAGGGGAGAATATTCCAAATTAGTTTATTTTTAAAAGGGGAGGGAAATAAGACTATTTTTTGAAAAATTAATACTAATTTACTTTTCTTTTACCTTTTAGTTAAATAATAATAGAAATAAAAACTAATACATTTGAGAGAAAGTTGAAATAGCTCTTATAGAAGATAATATGATATGAACTAACCTAAGACAATTTAATCACGTAACAAAGAAGACCGGTAGAAGCTTATACAAGAAAAGGTGAATTAAATGCTGGTTAAGATGATACAGGAAGATAGAAGAAAATTAATGTAAAATTATTATAAAAAAAGGACATAACTATAAATTATTCAATTTAAAATTTTGTTTTTGATATAACCCAATAGCGTCAATTAATCTATATACAAAATTTAATCTATTCCAAAGAATAAAGTTTGATTGTTGTTATAGTTTGAAGCCGGGCATTATGTTTATTGTATAGGTAAAGTGGCTAACTGGACGCCACTCTCCGAGCAAAGCTGCTATTCGAGGTAATGGCTTGGTGAAAAACTAAAAATGTTCTTTAACTAATAATATTTTTAAGATCGATGGTCCCAAGCCATAGAGAATGTGACCCTGGCTTGATTAGAAACTGTCATGGGCAATATTATTATATATGGTCTTGAAGTATCTAATAGAATCAAGAAAAGCATATTTTAGTGTCAACCAAATCTTTCATGAGCTTTCTACATATTTATGACTAGACTTAGAGGTTCAATAAGACGATTCGTGAGTCACGTTCGAACAGCAAATCGAAAGTGACATATTTTCTGTTGACTATCCTTTTCTGTTAACATATTTTCTGTTAATTATCTTTTTATTGTTGAAAAGTAACAGCAAAAGTTACTGTGTTATATTATCAAGTAGCCTAACTTTTGAAAGATACTTTGCATGGATTTTAAATATTAATAGTACCAACAACGGGTTTGGATCTCTTAAACATATAATTTTGGATTCGACTTCAGAATTTTTGTGTATAAAAATAATATTATTGAGATATGTTTTCACTTAAGTATACCTAATCATACCTTGAGAAATTAATCTCTCATTTATCAGGTTATTTACTAAAATATTTTGATTGTCACTTATTAAGCTATGATAAACTCTTTGTTTATGAATAAAGTTTGATTCTCGATCTCAATTCGGAGAAGAAAATCGCTTCTTCTTGAGATTATGGTCAAAGTTAATATCTTAAATGAATGAAATTAATGATTTCAAATTTCAAGATTGTTATGCAAAATCTACAATCGAATATTTATGTGTAATTTTTAGCTCTTGTATTTATTATACTGTTCAATTAGTATTAGTTATTAAAATCAGTTATTTTTAGTTTCAGTTAATTAGTTATGTTGTTAGAATAATTAGTTAGGTATGCCGTTAGAATATCAATTAGTTAGAAATAGAGCACAAGTAGAGTTCGAGTTTCTGCAATAAACCATTGTAACTATAAAAGCTAGCTTGTACACTACTTTGAAGAATCAATATATGTTTTTTACAATTCAATTCAAATGAATTCTCCTCTTAATATAAACAAGGAATTTACCTATCTCAAAGGAACTATACATTGACATTACTTGAGGATACAAGATTTCTCAATTGTAAACCAGCTTCATTACCTATGGACCCTAATCTTAGATTAAGTGCATTTGATGGAGATCCTCTGCCAAGTGGTACTCAATATAGAAGACTAATTGGTTGACTTCTATATTTGACAATCTCAAGACCTGATATATGTTTTGCTGTAAACAAACTTAGTCAATTCATGACTGCACCAAGAGGTCCTCATTTGGATGCAATTCATCACTTATTGAGGTACCTCAAATCTTCTCCAGGACAAGGGTTGCTTTTTTCGTCTTCCTCATCCCTTCACCTCAAGGCATATGCTGATGGAGATTGGGGGAATTGTGTTGATACAAGAAGATCAACCATTGGTCATTGTGCCTTCTTAGGGGATTCTTTGGTTTCTTAGAAATCAAAGAAGCAAACCACAATGTCCAGATCTTCCACAGAGGCGGAATATAGAGCTCTAGCAAGTGTCACTAGTGAGATAACTTGGATCACTACACTCTTGCTTGATTTCGAAGTTGTCATTGGTCTAACTCTTGTGTTTTGTGTTAATCAAGCAACTATACATCTTGCTTCCAATCCTTCTTTTCATGAAAGATCCAAGCACATTAAAATTGATTGCTATTTTATCCGTGAAAAAGGTTAATGATGATTTGATCCGTTTAGTATATGTCAAATAAATCTGCACACCAAATTGCGAACATTCTCACCAAACCAATTGATGCACCATTATTCAAGACCTTGTTATGCAAGATAGGAATGATTGATATCTACTTCTCACCTTGAGGGGGAGTTTAGCTCTTGTATTTATTATATTGTTCAATCAGTATCAGTTATTAAAATCAATTATTTTTAGTTTCAGTTAGTTAGTTATGCTGTTAGAATAATTAGTTAAGTATGCTATTAGAATATCAGTTAGTTAGAAATAGAGCACAAGCAGAGTTCGAGTTTATGCAATAAAGCATTGTAACTATACAAGCTAGCTTGTACACTACTTTGAAGAATCAATATACGTTTTCTACAATTTAGTTCAAATGAATTCTCCTCTTAATAATAATACTTAGTGAAAATGAGTTCAAAAAGAAATATAAAAGACTTTGTTTTCGAAAAAGAAAGGGAAATAGATACAGAAAGTTAAAGAACTTGAATAGAAATAACAGGAATTAAAGTGCAATTAAAGTAATCATGATAAGAAATATAAATTGTTGAAAATAAAGAGCATAAAATAAAGCAGTTTAAAGTAAAGACACATAAAAGTAAATGTGCAAGTATATAAATTGCAAGAAAGTAAAGTTGCAGAAAAATAATGAAAGCAATAAATGAAAGTACATAAAAGAACTCAAAAGACTCTTGGAAAGAATCACTTGATTAAGGAGTAGCAGAAAATTTTGCAGTAAAAATGAAATAACTAAAAGTAAATTGATTGAAATTAAACTTGCATTGAATTTGTAAATTATACAGAAATGAAACTGAAAGTAAATGGAAATATACTGGACTAGACTTGTATGTTGTTTGCTTAAGATGTCAATGGACGTGAGAGCATAAGTTTACAAGTGTTTGTGAGTATAGAATTTTCAACTCCTAAATGTTTCTATCCTTTTGGTATTTATAGATTTTCTAAATAACTACCTTGTTTACAAGATCTTGACATGTATCTAAAATAAAGATAATTGCTTAAATGATTGGTAATCTTTGTCTGGTAACCACCAAATCTTTGTCAGCAATCTTCGTGCCACCAATAACTACGTGATCTTTGTTAGCAATCATTGTGTTATCTTGATCTTATATCCTCAACCGCTGCTAACTTCCATTTCAAATTCAAATCCTTTCTTTTAAATTCAAATTTGAATCTTCGAACATTTGCTCGCTTCCACTCGAGGTCTTTTCTATCTTCAGAAATTTTGTTAAGTGTAACTTCTCTTTGAGTCTAATGTTTCAATAGCCAATCGAAATCATTACTCTCAATGTGAGATTGAAATGACCTCAATTGGTTTTGAATCGAAATCAATATTTCAATCACAACTTCGATTCCAATCTAAGCACTCATAAGTCCACAATGAATTGTATTCATGCGAAATCTTATACTGAACTATCGAAATCACACTAGATCGAAAAGTGTTTATTTTTGTACCAACACAGGTACATGATATTTTGAGAAAGCAAAAAAAAAAATAGTAGTACTATTAAAGTAACTAAAATATATTAATCCGAGTAGAAGGAGTTCAGGTCTCTTAAACATGTAATCTTGAATTTGATATCAAAATTTATATGTATGAAAATATTACTATTAAAAATTTTTTTTATTTAAATATCTGACCGTGCTCAAAAGATTAGTAGTGTTGAAGTAATGTTAAACAAGCCATAAGGATTGTACCCAAAAAAAAAGTTATGTTAAAAGGGAGTAAAGCAGCTCTATGCTAGACCGACGAAAAACACAAAACTGGCAAAATGATTTTTTTAGAATATATAATCAAGGTTATCTTTTTCATAAAATTTCTGGTAGCAAGTCCACACCAGTGTTTTCTTGTTTTTATTCTTAAATCACAAGAAGATTATTCTTCTAAGCATAAGCTAAAAAGACCTTTACTGTTTAATCAGTTAGATGTCATGATTGATGCCTCTGCTACGGCTCTTAAGAATATGTATCACTAACACAACTCAAAAGTGAAATAGTTAAAATCAATGCCGGAAATATAATTTTTGTTGGTTTGCAAAAAATATTCTATCCTAATTTTAGACTATACTTGATAACAAGGGTAATAAATGAAAAGAAGAAAAATAAACCTGTATTTAACCATAATGAAGTGTGTGTAAAGTGGCAAGAAAAAGCAGTAGAAGAATGTTACAAGTGTACATAAAATACTACTGAAAGCTACTTCAGTAATTTCACAAACGAAGCAGATTACGTTCTCATCTACATTTCATGTCACACCAAGTGTATGTGAGAAATGAAACAAACTTCACAATGACATAACTAACACATGAATACACCCCCCCCCCCCTCCTCCTCCCCTCCTTTTCTCTTCTATAAATCAGAAACCAACCACAACTACTTTTTGGACCACCATATATACAATCCTTCCAATAGAAGCTCAGGTCCTGAATTGGCGAAGAAAGTTTGTGATGGAGTACCTTAGTGTAGGTGGAGAATTCCAAAGGGATCGCATTGATCTAATTCTTGTAGATGCCTGCACTTACATGCAGTTCTTGGAATCAGCTTTGTTTTACTGGTTCACTGATTGGATCATGCGATCCCTTAGGAATTTTCCATCAGCTCTAAATTTTTGTTTCCTGAGTGAAAGTCTATTCTAAGTAATTCATCTCCTCCTTCTCTATCTATTGAATAACGTATGTATATCTTGTCATCTTGAATTGAGTAGCTTTTAATTTTCTAATACTGCTTGGTATATGACTTAACATAGCTAATGACTATGGGGTTCAAGTATCACTTGCAAAGGGGTCTTAGTCTGCCATAGTTTTTTCAGAATTATATATATGCTATTTCAAGAAGATAAATTTTGGTTATAGTGGATCTACGTTGAAAGTAAATTTGTTTAAAAGAAAGAATTAATCCACGAATTTACCATACTTGCAGATTACATATTTTGATGAACTATAAGAAAGAAATATAACAGCCAAGTTTATTAATCTTTATCATAGATATAAAATTATACTCTGTCTTTTGCAGTTGTAGTCCTGAATCCTAGATACTCAAATACTTAATTCTTTCTTTATCCTTTCTTCTTAACAAGGATATTATTGGTGCTAACATCACAGCTAACCAAAATTGCAACATCTTGCAGTTTCCATTGCCCGATCTCTCTGTCTACTAAACTCTTTAAGACTAACATTATTGAAGTTGTCCATTTCATATTTTACTTTCTTTAATTTGTTTTCTAGAGTATGATCAGGTGCCTATGCTAGGATCTCTTCTAACAATGTTATTTTCATACACATATATCTTGAGATTGAACTCAAGACTACATGCTTAAGGGACTCAAGCCCCTTCCACTCGGATTAACACAGGTTGGTTACTTTCTTTAATCTTTACTGCTTTAATTTGGTGCATAACAAGTGTAAAATATATCATTTCCCAACCATATCATCTCTTTATTCCATTAGAGGGAGAAAGAAGAGGAAGAAAGGAATTTTTATTTTTAGGAAAGGGGTGGAGAATAAAGAGAACTCATTTTCTCGCATTCCTCTCCAAATATTACAATTGTATCTTTACAATTTAGAGAGGGAATGAAAAGAAATCACACTATTCTTCTGTTTTAATTTTTTTTTTAAGCTTTAACATTCAAATAAGGACTGACAAGTACCTTGTTCCACTTTACTTCCCTTTCATTCAATTTGTATGGAAATTCTTCATTTGTTTCCTTTGTATCTTGCAAACATAACTTAATCTACATAGAAGAAATTTCATGAGGATTCTAGTCCTCAGGTAAATTTAGGTTCAAGTTTTCATGTTGTTGCCTGCAGATTTCAGTATATCATTAGTAATTGTCAAATCATAGTTACTATTTTGATCTTGTCATTGTGAAAAATGTGAATTAAGCAGAGTAAGTGAGTTGATAGCAGATTCCACTTACTGTGTGAGGAAAGACTTGCATGAGATCTTTATCACATCAACCCCCAACACGAGTGCCCCGGCTGACAAAACCATCAATCAGACGTGTCGGTTGATCAGTTGTTTTTCACACACTTGAACAAATGTTTGTTGGTTGCATATTATGTCACGTGTCTCTACTCTGTAGTTGTTCTATCGATTAAACCTTGGTGACTATGCACGTGTGGGGCGCGAGACATTAAATTATGAGAAATAATGCTACTTACATAATACTCTAATTATAATTCCAATTTATGCGCATATATATGGTTTCTCCTTTCGGAAAACAATGTTGATCCTCTTATCATAATCTTATTGTTTTAAAGTAGAAATATAAACTCAATATTATAAACAAGAGAATCCATGCCTTTCACACAATTTCCATTTTTGTACAAGAATCTATTGTTGTTTTTATCACTTTTCTAATATGATAAGATCCTGTTAAGATATAAAAGAACATATCTAAATTAAACTTGTTACTTAAACTTAAGATAAAACTTTGTGTATAGTGATGTGCAATTATAAAATTACAAATACAACAATTGCGTCAATTACTCATCAAAATAAAGGCAGAGGAGCTTTGCTTTAGGACGTGGCAGGCACATATCAATCATGGTGGTGGTTACAATTACATGCATCAGCAGTAACTGATCTTACACAGCCACAAAAGAAAAGTATTATATGTACAATAGGACTGTGAGTACAGTGTACCTGAAAATCCACCTCCTCTTTTCCTGTTCTGCAATCTGTTTTCTTGTGTGGTGTGAAGTCAAATCCAACACTAGGAATTTAACTTTCTACTGTGTTTTCGATGCTTTTTTTTTTCTTTGTTTTAAGGAATTTAACATATAGCTCTGGTAAATCTTACTGATCATGTTCAGAGTATCTAGTCTAGATCTGATACTTAAATAGTAATTTAGTGAGTGTTATTTATGGGAACATATACAATATACCTTAACATTTTGTAGCCCCTCAAAGAATATAGAATACTTGTAATTGTAAAAGGCTATGAAAATATATTTGTATTCTCACCACAAAGATGCATGCACGCATGCTTCCTTCGCTTTTGAGAATTGCAATTCTTGGAAAAGGCCATATATATTCCTTGACGTTATGCTATATATGTTCTGTCTTATTCTTACAACTTCAGTGGAGCTCGGACCATTATGGTAACATGTCAGTTTTCTTTCATTTTCCGGGCTTCCTGCTCTGCCTCTGCTCCAACTGTTGTCCTTCTCGGTTTATGTTGGTTCATTATGATCACAAACTTCACAGCATTAACAAAAACCCCTAGCAACATGGGATGAGTAAACAAGTCTAGAAGTTCTTATGATTTAATCTAAATGCAAAGTTGGTGTAAAAAAATTTTACGCTGTCATTCAATCCTGCATTATTACATCATAAAAAATGTTTAATTATTATAATAATTATATCAAAAATCACATATGTGACGATATATAATTGGTTAATAGTGAAAAATTTTTATATTCACAGTGCATCAAAATTAAACTTAAGCTCTTAAACCTTCAATGTTAAATGCACCAGATTTCTAATAAATGGTGTAAAAAAAGAATGGTTATTACCATATTCATATCACTTGTTAAAAAAAAATACAAATAAATATATGTGGAAGATCAATCTCCGACCACATAACCGTAGTCCCCTGGTAAAGACTAAAGACTAGGGAGCATACCAGTTGAGCTATGCTGTATATTAAACATAAACTAATTTATACTATCAACATTCAACATAATTTTTTAAAATGCAATTTGATTGTATATTTGTTTGTATCCAATTCATTTAAATTTTGATATACAATATGGAGATAACAATCAAAATTATTTAATTAATTTATTTCAATGGAAATTAAGTTTAATTATGAAAAGTTATTTGATGATATAAGACTTTTTTTAAATAAATTATACAATTTCAATTGATTTTACTAACACAATTTTATGAACTCGTTTAGGCTTATCAAATCATAATGTATATGAGGAAACAAAAAACACACAGGTTTAAAACAAGTAGATCGAGAATCATCGATGTAATACAGTCAAATGAGGGTATGTTAAACATAACCTTTAGTTCTGTACCGTTTCTTCACTTACTGAGATTTCTTGGGGCTCGATGATTGAGCCTAGATCGCGTACTAAGAGGTTTTTAGGCTTTGCCTAAATCAAAATTTTCTACGTTTGACCTAACAAATTTATAAAAAGTTTACTTTCCACAACCTACAACAAATTTGAATTTTGCAGCTCAAAAAAAATTTTGAATTTTGAACACAAAATTGGGGAGCAAATTTTCTTATCATCTAACATTCGTTGATCATTAACTTTGACATTTTTACAATAAGAAGATTAGGCAATTAATTAAGTTTACAATTTTATTTTTTTGGTATTGTAATAATGTGGTGTTTGATTTAACTAATGTGCACCTTGACTAATCTCATTTACACTATATAAGAGTATTGAATTCATAAGGATATTTTTTACAATTTAATTCTAAATAATTGACATAATTATAATCGAACATATTGTTGGGAAAATTACTCAAAATTTCCTTATCATCAGATTTGTAGAAAGCGAAATAAATGCGGAATAATAACACACACAAAATTGATAACGGAGTTCTGTCAATTGTGCTTACGTCTCCGGGCTGCTGCAGATATTGTACTGAGAAGAAGAAATATAAAAGTGTTTACAAAATACTCATAAATCTCTCACAACCCACACCCCAATTACACCAAAAACTAAAGCTTTTCTCTCTAAGCTTTTATGTTTCTCTCTCTAGGATTTTTCTCTCTTTATTAGGATGCATTTTCTCTTCTGTGGAGGCTTCTATTTATAGAAGCTAAAACCGCGTGATTTTCCTTCACGCGGTTTGCCAACTGTATTTCAGTGCTTGATTCCAATCTATTTTTCGGTGAGGGGGGCCACTTTGACCAATAATCTCCCACTTGAAGACTGATTTCAATCTGTTTTCACACCTCGATCAATGCAGCAGCCTTCTCTGGTCTGTTACTCTAGCAGGTCAACTGAAGTTGAGTACAACTTCAGTTTGTCGATAGTCACCACTTTTGTTAACATATCTGCTGGGTTCTTGCTTCCTTGAATCTTCACCAATGTTAGCACCTCATCCTCAAGCAGAGTCCTGATGAAGTGATAACGAAGATCAATGTGCTTTGTTTTGGAATGGAATGCTGAATTCTTTGCCAAATGTATTGCACTCTGACTATCACTATACAAAACACTCTTTTCCTGGATGAATCCCAGTTCAGTTAACAATCCTTGAAGCCATATCAATTCTTTACTGGCTTCTGTTACTGCCACATACTCAGCCTCTGTAGTGGATAAAGCAACAATCTTTTGTATCTGCGACATCCAACTAACAGCTGTAGTTCCAACAGTGAATATGTAACCGGTGGTACTTCTTCGGTGATCGACTTCACCTCCAAAGTCTGCATCTACATAGCCTTGCACTTTTAATTCTCCTTTACCAAAGTACAAACACTTCTTTGTAGTGCCTCGTAGATACCTCAAAATCCACTTTATTGCTTCCCAATGAGCTTTACTTGGATTTGACATAAACCTGCTTACAACTCCCACTGCATGGCCAATGTCTGGCCTCGTACAGACCATTGCATACATCAAACTTCCAATGGTTGAAGCATACGAGATTTTAGCCGTGAATTTTCTTTCTTCCTCCGTCTGAGGGGACTGATCCTTGGATAAACGAAAATGACTGGCCAAAGGTGTGCTAACCGGTTTGGCGTTGCCCATGTTGAATCTTTTCAAAACACGGTTGATGTACTTTGTCTGAGATAACTGCAAAATCCCTCTTTGCTTATCTCTCGTGATTTGCATTCCAAGGATCTTCCTTGCTGGACCTAAATCTTTCATGTCAAATTCATTTGACAACTGCATCTTCAATTTTCTGATCTCGTCCATATCTGAACCCGCTACTAACATATCATCGACATAAAGTAGCAAAATGATATAACTGGACTTATATCTTTTGAAGAAGCAACAGTGATCGGCATTGCACTTCTGGAAACCCTTTTTGTGCATGAAGCCATCGAACTTCCTGTACCACTGTCTTGGAGCTTGTTTCAAGCCATACAAGCTCTTTTTTAATCTACACACCATATTTTCTTTCCCTTTTTCTGAGAAACCTTCTGGCTGGTGCATGTATATCTCCTCATCTAGGTCTCCGTGAAGAAATGCGGTCTTCACGTCCAACTGCTCAAGGTAGAGCTCTTCACTAGCAACAATACTTAACACAGATCTGATAGTATTGAGCTTCACAACTGGAGCAAAGATTTCGGTGTAGTCGACTCCTTCCTTTTGCTGAAATCCTTTGACAACTAGTCGGGCTTTGTATCTCTTGAAGCCATCATGCTCCTCCTTCACCCGATATACCCATTTGTTGTGAAGTGCTTTCTTCCCCACGGGTAACTCAGCTAGTTCCCATGTCTGGTTAGAGATCAGAGACTTCATCTCGTCTTTCATGGCAAGCTCTCACTTGCTAGCATCTCCAGTCTGACAAGCTTCATCATAGCATTCAGGCTCCCCTCCATCAGTCAGCAGCATATAGTTCATGTATCTCCTGTTAGGCACATGAGGCCGAGAAGACCTTCTCAATATAGGAGCTGGAGTAGAAGACTGTGGTGTGTCGGATTGCTGTGCACTGCTCTGTTCAGTTGATTCCTCTAACTGAGGACTCTCAACTATAGGACCTTCTAGGACTTCATCCACCTCTGCATACACTGGCCCACTCTGTCCTGAGTCACTGGTGTCTGTGTTATGCCTGTCCTTGTACATCACTCTTTCATTAAAGATCACATCTCTACTGCGGATCATCTTTTTGTTTTCATCATCCCAAAGGGGGTAGCCAAACTCATCTTCACCATAACCGATGAATGTGCACTTCTTCAATTTGGGATCAAGTTTATTTCTACCTTGATCACTGATGTGCACATATGCTTCACAACCGAAAACTCTAAGATGTGAGAGTTTTGTCACTTTTCCGCTCCATACCTCTTCTAGTATTCTGTGCTCCAATGATACCGATGGACCTTGGTTGATCAAATAAGTCGTTGTGTTGACTGCTTCTGCCCAGAACTGCTTCGGTAGGCCTGACTGCACACGCAAGCTTCTGGCTCTTTCAGTCAACGTTCGGTTCATACGCTCAGCTACACCATTGTGTTGAGGCGTACCCGGCATGGTCCTCTCCATTTTGATGTCGTGCTCATAGCAAAACTTCTTGAATCTAGTGTCTTCGTATTCACCACCATTGTCGGTTCTGAGCTTTTTGATCTTCAACCCTATCTCATTTTCAACCATGACTTTCCATATCCTGAAAGCTTCAAACACTTCAGATTTATGCTTTAGAAAGTAAACTCATACCTTCCGAGAGTGATCATCGATGAAGGTCACAAAGTAGTGTTTCCCACCAATTGATGAGACAGTCGTTGGACCCCAAACATCAGAGTGAACAAGCTCGAGTCTTTCCTTCTTTGGGGTTCTTCCACTTGTCTGAAAGCTGACTCTTTTCTGCTTTCCAAGTATGCAGTCTTCACACATATCAATTTCCACTGACTGAAGACCTGGAAGTTTGCCCTTCGAGTGCATAATCTTCATCCCTTTCATACTCATATGGCCAAGTCTCTGGTGCCACAGATTGGGATTTTCGTTTCCAAACCGCAATCGCAGCGAGTGTGCCTATTTGTTATGTAAAGAGTACCACTCTTTTTGCCTCGAGCAACCGTCATTGCACCCTTTGAAATCTTCCAATTATTACCGTGAAAGATCGTAGTGTAGCCTTCGCTAGCCAGCTGCCCTATTGAGATTAAGTTCTTTCTTAGGTCGGGAATATGTCTGACGTCCTTCAGCTCCCAAATAGACCCGTTCAACTTAATCTTCACTATACCTTTACCAATAATAGCACAAGGTTGATCATCACCAAGGTATACTTTTCTAAGGTTTCCGGGGACATACCTCTCGAAGAGTTCTTTCTGTGAAGTAGCATGGAACGATGCTCCAGAGTCTAACACCCAAGACTCTTCCTTGCTCTCCAAAGAGCATATCAACGCATCATTTCCTCCTGAGGTGGAAGTAACATTTGCCTCGTCCTTCGCCTCCCGATTCTTCTGCACTCTTGCACTGATTTTTGTAGTGTCGGTCTTTCTCACAATTCCAACACTCGATGGTCTTTGAGCTATTGGAATTATTGGGATTCCGGATTTGGACCTCCGTCCTTTGATCTACCTCGGTAGTTTGATCTGCTGCGTCCATTTCCTCTGGTTGAATTTCTTCCTCTTGACTCTGTATGCAAAACTGAAGAGGTTGATGATTCACCCGACTCTCTCCGTTGGATCTCTTCACTGAGAACCAGGTCACGAACATCATCAAATTTTAACTTATTGCTTCCCGATGAGCTACTCACGTAGTGACAGTAGCATTCCAACTTTCTGGTAGAGAAGACAAAAGTATCAATGCTTGGACTTCTTCATCAAATTCAATTCCAACTGAACTCAACTGGGTTGTGACTGTATTGAGTTCATTGAGATGCCGAGCTACTGATGCGCCTTCCGTCATTCGCAAATTGAATAACCGCCTCATCAAGTGCACTTTGTTAGAGGCCGATGGCTTCTCATACATACTGGAGAGAGCCGCCATAAGACCTGTCGTGGTCTTTTCCTTTGCTATATTGAAAGCAACATTGCGGGATAGCGTCAATCGAATAACTCCAAGGGCTTGTCTGTCTAGAAGAGCCTAGTCTTCATCCTTCATACCCTCTGGCTTCCTTTCTAAGAGAGGTTGATAAAGCTTTTTCTGGTACAGATAATCTTTGATCTGCATCTTTCAAAAGCCAAAGTCCGCACCATCAAACTTTTCAATTTTCACCTTTCCTTCGTCTGCAATCATCGCTCCCACTCGAATCTGACTTCTTCAGGATCGTTTCTGACAATTTCTGCGAACCACCGTGCTTTAGAACACCTCCGTGGATAAATTGGTAACGCTGACCAATTTTACTATTCACAAAATTACTATTCACGAATTACTATTCATGAAATTCACTATTCACGAATTTTACTATTCATAAAATTTACTATTCATGTGAATAGTACCCACTTCAAAATCAGCAGAAATAACTATTCATGAAATTTACTATTCATGAAATTTACTATTCATATGAATAGTACCCACTTCAAAATTAGCAGAAATAACCAACTAGCTCTGATGCCAGTTGTTGGAAAAATTACTCAAAATTTCCTTATCATCAGATTTGTAGAAAGCGAAATAAATGCGGAATAATAACACACAAAATTGATAACGGAGTTAGGTTCGTGCTAATTGCTGCCCACATCTCCGGTGCTTTGCAGATATTGTCTTGAAAAGAAGAAATATAAAAGTATTTACAAAATACTCACAAATCTCTCACAACCCACACCCCAATTACCCAAAACTAAAGCTTTTCTCTCTAAGCTTTTATGTTTCTCTCTCTAGGATTTTTCTCTCTTTATTGGGATGCATTTTCTCTTCTGCGGAGGCTTCTATTTATAGAAGCTAAAACCGTGTGATTTTCCTTCACGCGGTTTGCCAACTGTATTTCAGTGCTTGATTCCAATCTATTTTTCGGTGAGGGGGGGCCACTTTGACCAACACATATGACTGTGTGTCTATTCACTTATCCATCAAATGCTAATAATTAAAAGTAAATGTGACAAATCTAAAATGTTCCATTTATTGATTTACCCATATAAGTGAACAGAAAAATGATAACATTTGTCCATCATTTCTTTCCTAAATTTAGTGTAGAACTCTGGAAGTACTTCATCAAATTATTAAAAACATAATACATGGTACATACTACATAATATGAATGTATATCGTCAAATTAAATGTTATATAATAAAATTTAAATAAAATATTAACCGTTCAAAGTATGACTAGCTATTACTAGTTAGAGTATATAAGTAAAATCATTGGCTCTCCTCGCCCCGTGAAGAAAATTGCCATGTTCCTGGACAAAGAATCCTAGCCAGTCAGAATCCTATAGCCAGTCATGTTAAGAGCTTTGTCTAATTGTCTTTGTTGTTTCTTTGGCGTTTTGGAGGTGTACAGGCTTGTTCTGCATTGTCCATTTGTTGCTTTACTATGGCGTACGTTGGCCATTGTGGTCGGGTTTGTAACTTCCATGCCCAACATAAAAATAACCTTGCAAGTATATACCCCCTCCACATCAGGGGGTGAAATAAGCCAATTGGGTTTGGGTAGTTTGACTAGTTTCTGATCTTTTTCCATTCGGCTAATGGCTTGTGGGTTCACCTCTCGTTCACTCCACACATAACCTTTCGAAAGCAACAAAGCTCTTTACAAAATATAGTGGCCAACTTTCACGTTGGTCCACCCGAGGGGCCTTACCCATATTCATAATTTGCTTAGATTTCGTATTTGACCCAGAAAACATTAGTGATGGCCCAATCCATTACTATTGCAGTTGTTGGATAATGCAAATGACTTGAAGTAAATCTATTTAGGTCATGATTTTTCATTTTTATGGTTGAAATTGAAAGGTCATGATTTTTTTAAGTAATGCTCCAATTCTAATCCTTGTTTAGATCCACTAAGAAAATTTAGTTTGAGACTCACAAGGGGTTGAGTATAATGGTAAAGGAATTGTGCTTTTAAGGAAAAACAAAAGTTCGAGTCCTATGTCATTTGTGGGAAGGTTTAATTTTTCAGCCATTTTAGATCTAGTTTTTAAATATGAGATTTTCTGCTATTTAAATCAAGTATCTATGTCACTTATAATGATTTATTATTCAATGAATGATTGAAAAAATGATTACTGATCTAATTATAAAGTTTGTTATTTTGTACAAAAGTTAAAAGTTTAAAAATTGACTTATTCTTCTTCTTCTTTTTTTCTATCCACTTATGTATTTGAGTTTGAAATAATTAGTCTTATATTCAAAGAATGTGAAGATATCCGAGAAAATCCAAAGGAAAGTTTAGTTTGAGGTTAAGTCTCAAACAAAGCAGACCAATCTACAATACCCTATGTTTTTTTTGAAGAAAAATACTTTTTTTTTTACAGTTAGAAAAAAAATATACCAATTTGTCTTTTTTATAGAAAAATACTTAAAATTAAGTTTTAAGAAATAAAATACCCATTATAGTTTAGAGGGAAGTAACATGCCCAATTAACCTTAGAGGCACGATTGCTTTAAAACGAATTATTCAAAGTTTCAAAAATGGCACCGAGTGGGGGAATAATGAGTGTGTTGGTTAGTGGTCACAAAAGCAATTTTTTTTCAATTTTATAAAAGTCAAAGGATGAAAGAACTCTAGGGTTGTTTGCTATGAGCGTTGATATTTCTTACAAAAATTTATTTTACGAGAATTTCATGAATAGGCAAAAAAGAGACGTTTAAGTAAATTTTACCTGCACGTTTATTTTTACAACCCCCAATTTCTTATCACAATTAACCTTTTTTTTTTTTTGTAATACAAAGGACCTATTTTATAGACTTAATAAAGGAGTTTTCTAGAGAGATCCTTAGATGATCCTCCAACAAAATCTAAGAGAAGCGTGAAAAAAAAAATTGAGATAAAAAATATTTAAAAATATTTCATTATTTTTTTTACATGTCTTTAATTCTAACTAACTAAAGTACTAATACATGACTTATCACAGTTAACTTTATCCAAGTTAGAAAACAAAGTGCCATGTCATTAGTTAAATTTCGTTGCAGTAGAAATTAGCATTATCTGTTTCGTATTGCTAATTTGTCATAATGATAGCACTCAATCGTGAACGACGCCTGGCGAATAACAAGGGTTTAACGATTTAAAGTAAACAATTATTTGGTGTACTTTTTCTTCCTTCCTCTAAACTCCAAAATGTTCGGTAGGAGTTAGGACAGAGGACCCAAGAGCATACATGATTCGTTAAATAAAAGTAAAACGACCAAGATTACATAGACATGACACAGAAGTTTGAAAAAGTTAGGTGTGTATCAAAATTCTTGTTTCCAAAAAATTGGGGGGATGTGATTTACTAGGTAAAAAAACCTCCCTAATCACGGGGAGAAGTTGTGGTCAATACATAACTAACTCTACTGTGCTTAGTCTGTGCCCTACCCTGATCATAGCATAGGTCGATAATTTTCTTTTTTCCGCACACAAAGGAGGAAAAAGTGCATGAAACTACAATTCCTAATACATTATCGTTACAAATTTACACTTTTCTTCCTCTGTGTTTGGCAAGTTTACGTAGAAACTAACTCTTTTTTCAACCACATAGCATATCCAAAAAATCTTATATATTTTTACAGATAATTAATTCACATATATTCAAAAAGGAGAAGAGGTGAAGGCGTGATTCAATTGTAAATGTTTACATTCACTTACAAAATATTTTACCAACTAAGTTAGTGGATACTTTTTTTTTTCGTAGAAATTAACTTATCAGTTAGAAACTTGGTTATCTTTATCCCAATGAATGAGTTCATCTTAATCCTTTGTACACAAGCTGCCAGCCTGCCAGGAAATTAGTACCGAAATATTTTTATGAAACTAGATTTTCAGAAATCTTGTTCCTTGAGCAAAACGTAATCCAAGAAAATAAAAATCTATCCTAAATCAAACGTGACACATGCAGAGATCTAATTATTAAAATAGTTCTTTTCTTCTTTTGCCATAAGCAGTTTTTAAGTTTTTTTTATAATGCTAATGCTTATGGCATACCATAACTTCAGAATGGAGTAATATCCTTTACCCATAAACTTTTATGTAAAAGAAAAATACTGTTGTAATTAGTTTCTCGTCAAAACTTTACACGGATATATGGTTGGTATATTAAAGTATTTAAACGGATATGTGTAGGTTAATGAGTCATGACTTGAAGATTATTGACACAACACTAGGTGAATCTTCCCACCTTACATTAAAAAAAAAAAGTATTTATATTTATCATTTTAAATGCAATATAACTTCTTTCGGAGGGAAAATGTTCTCCCACAGCTTAGTACGTGTACATGATTTCCTTCTATGATTATTTTATTTTATTTTATTTATAAGAGATGATAGATGTTTTAGAAGAAATTAGCCAGAAGCTAATTTTAGGATTTCTTTTTTATTTCCGTTTTTCTATGCAATGCCTTATTTAACAATAAATTGCTTTGTCTGTTTTCACACTAGGAAACAAGGCCAGTTCATCTTTTGTTTTTCTTAACAATGCCAAGAATGAAACTTGATTTTTAGCCACCTTGGCCGTAGGTTAATATTAAACTCAAAAATAATGTTTTGAATAATATAGATTGACAAATGAAACTAAAAGACCTGAACTAATTATATTAGTACCCAAAAAATAAAAGTATTGAATTTGTGTTTTAACCGTTAAATTGTCTTACTCATTCACCCTCTGGTTAAGCTTTCCGATCCGTATTGAATATACTAGGCCCAGCTCAAGAAAAGTGTTGATGGCTCAACTTTTCAAAGATATCCTATTGGATTTAACTTAGACTAATTGTGAATATAAATGGATTTTACATCAGTAAATTATATATATTACACAATTTACTAAAAAATCACAACATTTTTATTGCAAATAAATTGTTTATTAACATGTGTTTAGTACGTGATACAAAAAAAAGTTTTGGAATAGGCATTCCATTCCAAGCCTTAATTCTATAAAGATCACGGACACTAATCATTCTCTACAAAACAAAATGAATAAACTTTATCAAAGAAAAAAAAGAATAAACACTTACAAATGATCTATCAATAAAAGACAATTAGCAAAAATCAAACTTAAGACTTTTTAATCGACACAATTTGATCTTATCAATTAAGTTGCCTCTTATTTGCATCTTTATGTGGAGGAGTCCGGAGGAAAAGAGAATAGAAAAAGAAATTTTTATTTTAAATAAACATTCTCTTTATTAGAATTCTTTTAATGAGAAAAATAAAATAAGATATTATGGTGTAATTAATCCTTCAATTATCTTTTTTTTTTTTTATAAATATTTATAATTCATTCAATTTAAAAATAAAAAATTACCTCTCTTCTTCCTTTCTCTTCATATTCTTGGATCCAAACGTATTCTAAGAGATAAAACTGGTTAATTACTTTTTATTTGAAAAAAAAGTAATAATTAATATGATAATAATTAACCAGAAAGATCAAGATAACTACATTAACATTCCTTCTCGAGAATAGGTAACGTAGCTTCATTGTCTTTACCTTTTTTAAGAAGAAAATACATTACTATGACACAGTAACATCAAAACGTAATTTTCAATGTGAGAAAC
Source organism: Ormosia emarginata (assembly GCA_029884605.1). Classification (NCBI taxonomy): domain Eukaryota; kingdom Viridiplantae; phylum Streptophyta; class Magnoliopsida; order Fabales; family Fabaceae; genus Ormosia; species Ormosia emarginata. The sequence continues at coordinate 23,819,574 of JAQQTP010000085.1, forward strand.
ACTTCCCATATACGTACCCAATTGTAGGAGTAATATTTTGTTTTCTTCCAAACAAAGAGTGGAACACAGGTAACGTTACAAGTAGATATTGTGGAGCAACGGGTCCTCCACTGATGGCGGTATTGGTTGACTAGTAAACTCGCCTTACATCACCTTGGCGTTATGCAGTACGTACAATCATAATATAGTTACGTATTTAGTAAAAACAATTATAATTAGATGGTAAAAATAACACAAATATAAGAGGTGATATGTATAAATATATGTGTTTAATATTATTTTAAACTTAATTCGTCATGTAACAAAAATAAAAATAAAAATAGAAGACTTAATTTATCATCGGGGTGGCTTGATCATATCATACAACCCTCGCTAACAAGGTTCAACATGCGTCGGATCAAATCAACACCATATAAGCTAAATCAATCTTCCATAAACGTCTATTTTACTGTTCTTTACTCTCTTCTCACATTGAAAAGTTCACCTCCTAGTAAATTTTGTTTTTTCTTTTAAAAAAAAAACTATGTCAGCAAATTGCCCTTTGAGAAACCACTATAAATACACTCCTTAACTAGCCATGAAGCATCACCACAATCCTCCAAGAACCAAGCACAAAGTTGCCACACTAAATTTCCAAAATCCCAAGCTACTTTTGGTTTCACCCAACAACTTCTTCTGATTGAGCCATGGCCTCTAATATTAGCTTGAGTAGTGTGGTAATAGTTGTCCTTGCATTTTCTCTCATCGCGGTGCAAGGAACTCTTGGTAAGCCTCTAAAACCTGTATCAAGCTCTTAATTAAAAAGTTATTTTCAACTTAGATTTATCCCAAGTTTTATAGATTCAAATTCGTTCCTTGTAAAAAAAAAAAAAAAGAGTGAGTCATTCAATAAATATTTCAAAAAATGGTTGTGCTTCTAAAGCTTAGAATCTCTTAAGTCTCTAACATATATGATGATATATGGTGATGGTGAAATGCAGGAGGCATAGAATGTGAGCATCTGAGCCACGACACATGCGCATTTGCGGTGTCATCAACAGGAAAACGGTGTGTGCTTGAGAAGCACGTCAAGAGGAGCGGGGAGGAAGCATACACATGCAGGACATCAGAGATTGAAGCTGACAAACTCAAAGACCACATTGAAACTGACCAATGCATCAAGGCTTGTGGTTTGAACAGAAAATCCTTTGGAATCTCATCAGACTTTCTTCTCGAGTCTCGCTTCACACAAAAGCTCTGCTCCCCTCAGTGCTACCAAAGCTGCCCCAACGTTGTTGACCTTTACTTCAATCTTGCTGCTGGTGAAGGTATACACGCATAGATACAATAAAAGTTTGACTTTCATTGGTCAGTTCAAAATTTGTTACACTATCATCTAATCATATATTGTCACATCTTTGATCACCTATCAAACACTTATTATTATATGATTGGAAAAAAAAGTGAGATCAAAATTAAATTCGTAAGGTTACTACGCGTTTGAGTAGCTATATATGCTATATTTTTCTTTCTATATATTACTTAAGTCTTAGAAGTAATATTTGAACCAAATGATTTGAGCATTATTCTTTATGAATAGGTGTGTTTCTTCCCAAGTTGTGTGAAGCAGAAGGTGCAAATGCTCGTCGAGCAATGGCTGAGATCAAAAGCTCTGGTATTGTGGCGCCAGGACCTGTGCGCTCTGTGCAGTTCACGGCTACTCCTCCAGAACCTTTTAATGCTGTGGAGTTCACAGCTGAACCTGCGGCTGCCCCAGCATCTGTTTACCCGCCATACTAAGTTGTAGTTCTTAAAATGCAGAAAAGAAATTATGGTTGGTATATTTGATGCTTAATATATGTTTAGTTTGTAATAAGGGAGTTGCACCAATATAGCTACACTGGGAGTTTGGAATGTATCATTAATATTTGTACAAAATGTTGCTGGAAGTGGTTTTCAGAAATTATGATTGGCATATTTGATGCTTAATATATGTTTAGTTTGTAATAAGGGAGTTGCACCAATATAGCTACGTTGGGAGTTTGAAATGAATCATTAATATTTGTACAAAATGTTGCTGGAAGTGGTTTTCAGACTCTGCACATAAAAAATGAAGGCTAGCTTTCATTTTTTATTTATTAGATATAAATTGCTAATTATAATTAAGAAGTAAATCTTGTTGACCATTGACTCATCTAACTTGTTAAAAAAGAAAAAAGAAAAAAAAGTTTACCCAATCGATCAACATGTTCTATCTCATCTCACTTTAACCTGTAAATTATACAGGACGAGTTAAATAACTTATTTAAGAAAATGAGTTACAAAATACAACTCAATCCTCACTTTTTACAGGTTAAACAAGTCAACCCGTCTAATCCAACTCATTTTATCATCTCTAAGTAGGACATGAAGACCTCTAACCTCTCTGTATGTGTAACCGTATTAGATCCCACTATGTGACTTGGAAAACAAGCTTTTTTCTTTTCTATTCTAATTTTTACACTATTTTTTCCCCTAAAGTTTGTTCCTATGAGAATGGACTTCAATGAAAATTTTGAAATTCATAATACAAATACAAATAGAATTTGTTAAAAATTTAAAGATTCATTTATACTGTGCTCATAGACAATTTAATCTTTCACTCAGTAAGTACTTTGAGCATAGTTATCAGACTAGATTGATCCAATCCGGCCAAGAAACCTGCAACTTGATCTCTGGGCCACTCCGGTCCTTAGTCACAATGGGTTTTCTAAGCGACCCAATCAAACTCATGTGACCCATCGACCCACCTAGACAGTTTGACCAGAGTTAACTTAGGATTCTCCTTTTTTATTTTTAATTAATTCAAGCATAAAAAATATAATTGTAGGATTTAAACATTATACCTAAAAGATCCATATAATGACATGTATATGCTCCTATTGAGTAATGTTCTCATTTTTTAATTTATATAATTATTTCATAAATTTGGTTTTAGAAAATTAGAACTAGATAATTATTATTGTTACTTTAGTTACATCATTAATACTTTTTTCATATGATATATTCTTTTCCAATAGCATTTTTTTATATAAAGTACTCTTTTCATATCGTATTTTTATTAAAAAAAAATTATTCTTTGTCCGAATTTTTCGGTTCAACTGCTTAACTCGTAATCGGACCATTGATCAGTTAATCTGACTTTTTGACTAGATCAACATCTGATTTAAATTATACAACTACACTTTTAAGGTAAGAGGAATTCTTACATACATATGTATGTATCTTACATACACTCATATGGAATGAGTCACATTATGGGATGAAGCTCATCTCATGTGAGTGTATGCAAGATACATACATATATATGCAAGAATTCTCCTTAGGGTAAACTATCCAAATGAATAAATTTTTGTTTAATCTATCCAAACAAGCTATAATTAACATTCAAATTGCAAAAGAATAAAGAATAGAAGAAAATCTCATAATAATTCGTTCTAATGGCTCTAATGTCAAGAAAGTAGACAAACGAAACATTAAGTGAAAGGAAAGCACACGTTGGTCTCACGATGTACTGGAAAAAAAAAAAACACACATACATTGTCCCTAGAGACCAGAGTACATCTACTCACACACGATTACTCACACATTATTTTATATTTATACAATTTTTATTATTTGATTATAACTGATTTTACCTTGTTCTATGTATGCATGCACTCTAATTTTGTCACGTACCTCATATATAAGGTGATGTGTTTCATAGAGATGTGCATCTAGGATATTTCTTTATTACATGTCGTCCCTGGAAATTGAGGTGGTTTCGAAATAGTGAGTACATGGATGGAGACATAGAGTCGAAGCCAAGCGCGTGTGAGGGGGAGCAGCAAAGAGCATAGGAATGGACATGTGTGGTCCTAAGTAGTGAAGAGCAAAGTTAGCGAGCGATGAGAAAGTAGGGAGAAGAATAATTGAGATTGGATGTGAAACCCTACCTCCATGGACGATGAAGAAAGGAGAGAAAAAAACGTTTATCTGAAAGCCACTGATGGGAGAGAATGTTAGTGTTCGAGCGTGAGAGAAAAATCGCGTAGCAAAGTGGAGTGGCCGAGTAGCAAGGCATGGAGAAAATTAGACCTCCAACCTCTGTTTGTAACCGTAGTGATTTGGTATACATGAAAAGCATGCCTTTTTTCTTTTTTCTTTTTTCATTCTAGTTTTTACTCTCTTTTTTTCCTCATATCTTATTTCCTCTGATAATGGACTTGAATGAAAATTTTGAAGTTCATAATAGAAATACAAATAGAATTTGATAAAATTTTAAAGATTCATCCATATGGTGCTCACAAACAAGTTAATTTTCACCTAGTAATTTCTTTTTAGTTAAACTATTCAAATGAAGAAATTTCCATTTCGGCTATCCAAACAAGCTATAATGTATACTCAAATTGCAAAAGAATAGAAGAAAATCTCGTTATAATCTGCTCTAATGGCTCTAATGTCAAGAAAGTAGACAAACAAAACATTCAATGAAAGAAAAGAACATGTTAGCCCCACAATGTATCGAGAAAAAAAAAACACACATGTACATACCAACGAAAAGACGCTTTTTTTATCACGTACATCTATTAATACACATATTATCTCATATTTATATAATTTTTATCATATGATTATTACTAATCTCTTTTTTTTTTTACACTTTAATTCTATCACATACTTCAGATGTGAGATGATGTGTTTCATAGAGATGCACATTTAGAATTTTTCTTTATTGCTTGTCCTTTGAAATCGAGGTGCTTATGAAGCAATGAGTACATGGATACAGATGTATAGTGGAAGCCAAGCACGTGTAAGATGGAGCAGCAAATAACATAGGAATGGACATGCTGGGTCCTAAGCAGTGAAGAGCGAAGTTAGTGAGTGAGGAGAAAACAAAGTGAAGTAATGGAGATTGGATGTGAAACCCTACCTCCATGGACGATGAAGAAAGAAAAGAAAAAAAAAACATTGTTGGGCTAAAAGCTATGAAGCAACGGCTTTTGAGGTGGTATCGAACACGGAGACGCGTATGGGTCGTCGAAAAACATACAGAAAGTTATTTTTTTTTCTTTTTTTTTAGACACGTTGCAAAACGAGAGTAAATGAGGGATGAATCAAATTAGTCAGAAAATTCGAGATTTTTTTGGGATTAAACTTATCTAATAGATTCAACCTATTTAACTCACCTTAACCCTATATCTTGAGTTGAAAAATACCCGAATCATCCATGGTTTTCTAGATCTGCGGCTTCCTTCTTCGATCTACGACATTTCGGTGACACTCCGACCTCCATCTTCGATGCGCGTCTCTGAAACTCATCTCATCTCTCTCTGCTCGAAGCTCTCTTAGTCTCTCTGCTCGAAGCTCTCTCACTCTGTTATTGTTTATGTGTTTCCCAAAAACAGAGACTCTGATGGAAGCCAAAGGTTCAAAACAAATTTTCTTTCCTTTGCAGCTTTCAGGTACAGCACGTGAAGCTATTGATGGCTCTCTAAGGCTTTAAGCCACTTTATTTTCTTTTATTAATATTAAAGGCTTTAAGCTACTGATTAAAAAACGAAATGCATTTAAGTTTAGTTTACTGTGCATTCACGTTTTGGATTTTGAATTACTAATTATTGACTTTTTGAAAGTATTAATTTTTTTAAATGTTAAGCTGACTCATTTTGAAGCTATTCCTTTTCAGCAATTTTTTAGGTGTTGATGCCTTTATGCCTTTAAAGTTTACTCACGTTTTTGAACTAATAATTTAATTGTTGTGAATTGTGATTGAAAATTTTTTAACTCTTTAATTCATTCAATGTTTTTAGAATTATTAATTTTTTAATTTTTATCGACTTTTTTTAGTGATAATTTTTAATATTTAAAAATTTTATGATTGATAAATTTTAATACGTAACTTTAATTTTAGGATATTGATTAATTTTATAAATTACAATTTTTAGATTTAATTTTTAGTTTCTAATAAATTTTTATTTTTATTTTTTTAGATCAATCTCTAAGAATGTATGAGCCTAATAGCAGTTCTAACAACATAATTAGTAAATTTGTTGTTGATGACAAACAAAAATCAGCTACTCCTCTTTGGGCCTATGTTATAAGAGATGAAGTTCCTGCTACTGGAGGTGGTGGAAATAGAGGATAGGTATGTAACTTTTGTCAGAACCATTATTATGGTTCATATACTAGAGTCAAGGCTCACTTGCTTAGACTTACTGGTGTTGAAATTTATAGATGTCCAAAGATGAATGACGAATACTTAGTTGAAATTCAAAAAGTTGTTGAGTGTGCTGAAGAATCGAGAAAACTAATAAATGTTCCCCTTCCTCCTACATCTATTATTGGTAACTCATTTCAACAATCATCACAACCTGTTTTGGGAAATAAAAGAAGAGCAGGTAACCCTTTAGATAGAGCTTTCAATGCTGGAGCTAGAGAGCAACTTAAGTCAGAAATTGCTAGGATGTTTTATTCTGCCGCTTTGATGTGCAATCCTTATTACATTAGTTCATATCAGTTTGCTGCAAATAATTCTATTGCTGGTTTTATTCCTCCTGGTTACAATTCTCTAAGAACTACATTGTTACAAAAGGAAAGGGCAAATGTTGAGAGATTACTTGAACCAATCAAAGGGACTTGGAGTGAGAAAGGAATAAGTATAGTAACTGATGGATGGACTGATGCGCAAAGAAGGCCACTGATTAATTTTATAGCTGCTTCAGATGGAGGTCCTATATTTTTAAAGGCCATTGATAGTTCTAAGGAGATAAAAGATAAGAATTACATTGCAAGCCTAATTAAATCCACAGTTGAAGAGGTTGGACCCAAAAAAGTTGTCCAAATTATCACAGATAATGCCCCTGTGTGTAAGGCGGCTGGACTTCTTATTGAAAATGACTATCCTCATATTTTTTGGACTCCTTGCGTGGTGCATACACTTAATCTTGCTCTGAAAAATATTTGTGCGGCTAGAAACACAAAGAAGAATGAGGTTGTTTATGAGGAATGTCATTGGATCACTTTAGTTAGTGATGATGCTATGTTTATTAGAAATTTTGTCATGAACCATTCTATGAGGCTTAACATATTCAATGAGTGTGTGACTTTAAAACTAATTTCCATTACTGAGACAAGGTTTGCTTCCACAATAGTCATGTTGAAAAGACTAAGGCTCATCAAACATGGTCTCCAAAATATGGTTATTAGTGAGAAGTGGAACACCTATAGGGAGGATGATGTTGGAAAGGCAACACATGTGAAAGTAGTTATTCTTGATGATTCTTGGTGGGACAAGGTGGATTATATTCTTTCTTTCACAAGACCTATTTGTGATATGCTTCGATTGTGTGATACTGATAAGCCTACACTTCACTTGATTTATGATATGTGGGACTCAATGATTGAGCAAGTGAAGACTATAATATTCTACCATGAAAGGGTCGAAGAAGGAGGTACATCATCCTTCTATGGTGTTGTTTATCAAATTCTTATTGATCGGTGGACAAAAAGTTGCACACCATTGCATTGCTTAGCACATTCACTAAATCCTAGGTAAATTCAAATGATTCTTTTTTAATTTTATTTTTTTTAAATTTAACTTGCTGCATTTATGGTATTAATATTAATTAAGTTTTCTTTTTTATTAAATAGGTATTATAGTCAACAATGGCTTCAACAAGGACCAAATATAGTTCCTCCACATAGAGATCACGAGATTTCCACTGAAAGACAGAAGTGCTTAAGAAGATATTTTACTGATCCTGATGAAAGAAGAGAGGTAACAAGAGAGTTTTCTAAATTCTCTCGGAGAGCTAGCAATTCGGCCTTCAAGATTCTTTAGCGGATAGAGCTCTTTTGGAGCCAAAAGAGTGGTGGATAACTTATGGTTACGGAGCCTCATTACTCCAAGGCATTGCCTTGAAGCTTCTTGGACAACCAAGCTCATCATCATGTTGTGAACGAAATTGGAGCACCTACTCTTTCATTCACTCCATGAAGAGAAACAAGATTAATCCTAAAAGGGTGAAGATTTAGAATATGTATATACAAATCTTCGTCTTTTGTCTAGGAAGAAGCGAAAAGTATAATAGTGGAGAGAGCAAAATGTGGGATTCATTTGGAGATGAATGGGTGCCATTTGATGGTCTTTGAAAGCCTTAAGGTTGCATCCTTGTCACTTGATGAACCGAGTTAGAGAAAGCAGTTGTTATCCAGGATAATGAATAGTTTAATTTTGAACAATGACTTTAGTATTTGATGAAACTATTTATTTTGTATTTTGAATTTTTTATGATTTATACGTTGATACTTAATATTTTAAGTTATTTAAAATGATATATTTTATAAATTTTTTATATATATGTGATGCAGTATCTTGTCGTACCCGTATCCTAATTTTTAAGAAATTGCCATATTCCCGTACTATACCGTATCCACGGATACTCAATCCGTGCATCTTAGGCTAAAAGTCAATGATAGGTGAGAAGGGTAGTGTGCGAGCATGAGAGACAGGGTGTAGCAGCATGTTTTGGGAAAGTGGAGTGGATGAGCAGCAAGACGTGTGGAAAATCAGGCCTCCAACCTCTGTCTGGTAACCGTACTAGGTCCCACTGTATGATTTGGGATATTTGAGAAGAACATTTTTTCCTTTTTCTTTTCTATTCTAGTTTTTACACCCTCTTTTTTTCTCAAATTTTTGTTCCTCTGAGAATGGACTTATAATAAGTAGAACTGTTAAAATAGATCAAGTTTGATGGACAGGTCCGAATAACTTAATAAAATAAATGGATTAAACTAATAAAAATAAATAAAAAATTAAAAAATGACCCGAATGTACCAAACTTAAATGGGCCGGATCGGCCCACATTAATAACACTACATTAAGTCGGGACGAGCTGGATTGAACCAGTAAAATATTAACTCAAAACTAACATGATCTAATCCAACTTGACTCGAAAATTACTCGTCCCGTTTTGACAGCCCTACTTATAAGAAAATTTTGAAGTTCATAAACAAATAGTACTTGATAAAATTTTAAAGATTCATTTATATTGTGTTCACAAACATGTTAATCTTTGTCCAAGTAATTTCTTTTAAGGAAATTATCCATGTGAAGAAATTTCCGTTTCATCTATCTAAACAAAATATAATGAACACTCAAATTGCAAAAGAATAGAAGAAAATCTCGTTATAATTTGTGCTAATGACTCTAATGTCAAGAAAGTAGGCAAACGAAAGATTTAGTGAAAAGGAAAGCATACGTTGGCCCCAGAATGTACCCAAAAAAAAAGTAACATCTACTTTCCTATGAGAGCAATGAAAATACACTTTTATTACCGATTACATCTACCCACACACACACACACACACCACTTTATGTATATACAATTTTCATCATCTAATTATGATATACCTCATCTCATTTTTTATATATCTACACTTTGATTTTTCTACATATGTGAGGTGTTGCGTTTCTTAGGATTTGCATTTAGCATTTTTTTTACTACCTATCCTTGGAAACCTAGGTGGTTCCAAAGCAGCACGTACAAGGTTGGAGATGTAGAGTGGAAGCCAAGCGCCTGTGAGAGGGAGCTGTAGATAGCATGGCAATGGACACGTGAGGTCCTAAGCAAATAAGAGCAAAGTTAGTGAGCAAGGAGAAAGCAAAGAGTGGAGTAATTGAGAATTGATGTGAAACCCTACCTCTATGGACAGTGAAGAAAGGAAGGAAAAAAGCATTCTTGAGCTAACGACCATTGATGGTGAAAATAGTAGTGTTTGGGCATGAGAGAAAATTGATTTAGCTTGACTTATTAAGAAAGTGGAGTGGCCGAGTAGAACGACGTGCTGAAAATCAAACCTCCAATGTAATCATATTGGGTCCTACTTGTTAAGAATGTAGTTAGTTGTAACTGTTCCGTTAAACAGTTCTATTAATAGCTATTAGTTGGTTAAGACTCTTTGATTGTGGTTTACTCTTTGTAACAGAATGCTCTATAAAGAGCTATTGCTTTGTCATTAATAAATACACTTTCACCATTGTATCTTAGCATAACAAATTGGCATCAATGCTCCATTGGGGCCTGAGAAAGAAAACAAAGAAGAATAACAATTCTTGTGAAGTTCAACAATGGCGAACAAGAACACGAACGATGGAGTGTTTGTGCAACCCACGATTCCACGTTTTGATGGTCACTATGACCATTGGTGCATGCTAATGGAGAATTTCCTTAGATCTAAGGAATATTGGAGCTTGATCGAGACTGGGTTTACAGATCCAACAGAAGGAATGGTGCTAACCGAGACTCAGCAGAAGAGGCTTGACGAGTTGAAACTCAAAGATCTAAAGGTGAAGAACTACCTGTTTCAAGCCATTGACAGAACGATCTTGGTGACAATCTTGCAGAAGAACACCTCAAAGGAGATCTGGGAGTCCATGAAGAGAAAGTATCAAGGCAATGCAAGGGTGAAGCGATCGATTCTTCAAGCCTTGAGGAAAGATTTTGAAACCCTAGAGATGAAAACAAGTGAAATGATTACTAAATACTTCTCTCGGGTTATGAGTGTGGCAAATAAGATGCGAATTCATGGAGAACGAATTCAAGATGTAACCATAGTTAAAAAGATTCTTAGGTCCTTGATTGAGAAATTCAATTATATTGTATGCTCAATTAAGGAATCTAAGGATACTAAGAGGTTGTCGATTGATGAGCTTCAGAGCTCTTTGATTGTGCATGAGCAGAAATTCCACAAGAACCATAGAGAAGAACAGGCTTTGAAGGTGGTATCACAAGAAAGGATGGATAATGGAGGCTGAGGGAGAGGTAGCTCTAGAGGAAGAGGAAGAGGAAGAGGAAGGCATAATAGAGCCACCATTGAATGTTTTAAATGCCACAAGATTGGACATTATAGAAATGAATGTCTGAATTAGGAAAAGGAGGCCAACTATGCTGAGTTCGATGAAGAAGAGATAATGTTGTTAATGGCTCATGAAGAATCTCAAGTCCAAAGAAAGGGAGATTCTTGGTTCTTGGATTCGGGTTGTTCAATCCATATGTATGGGAGTAGATTCTGGTTCAGTGAATTGGATGAAAGCTTCAAACAATCCGTAAAACTTGGCAATAACTCAAAGATGGAAGTGGCTGGAAAGGGAAGTGTCAAGTTGAAGATGAATGGAGTGACTCATCTAGTTTCAGATGTGTATTTTGTTCCTGAACTCAAGAATAATCTCTTGAGTATAAGACAATTGCAAGAAAAGGGACTAATAGTGATGTTTCAAGCAGGACAATGCAAGCTATACCATCCTGAAAAAGGATTGATTCTTGAGACAAGCATGGCTCCAAATAGAATGTTTATGTTGTTTGCTCAAATCCCTGCTCAGACAGAATCCTATTTTTACACTACTGGTGAAGATTTGTCATATCTGCGGCATTGCAGATATGGACATTTGAGTCTCAAAGGGCTGAAGGTCATAGAGAATAAAGAAATGGTTAGGGGGCTTCCTCACTTATCCACTACAATCAAGGTGTGTGCAGATTGTATGAAGGGAAAGCAACACAGAGATGTTATACCAAAGAAGAGTCAATGGAGGGCAACAAGGAAGTTGGAGTTGATTCATGCAGATCTGTGTGGACCCATCACACCAGCCTCAAATAGTAACAAGAGGTACTTCTTATGCTTTATAGATGATTTCTCTATAAAGGCATGAATTTATTTTTTGACTGAGAAATCAAAAGTTTTCCATTATTTCAAATGTTTCAAAAGTCTAGTTGAGAAGGAAGCTGAGTTGAAAATTAAATGTTTGTGCACTGATAGAGGGGGAGAGTTTACCTCTGCAGAATTCAATCTCTTTTGTCAAGAATGTGGGATTAAAAGGCAGCTAATTACAGCTTATACCCCTCAACAAAATGGGATGGCTGAAAGAAAAAATAGAACTATTATGAACATGGTGAGATCACTGTTGTGTGGGAAGGGAATTCCAAAAAGTTTCTGGCTTGAAGCAGTTAATTGGACAGTCTATATACTAAATAGATCCCCTACTTTAGCTGTCAAAGATAAAACACCAGAGGAAGTTTGGAGTGGCTGCAAGCCATCAGTGACACACTTTAGAGTGTTTGGATGTGTTGGACATGTGCACATTCCAGATGCTAGGAGATCTAAGTTGGAGAATAAAAGCTGCAAATGCATTTTACTTGGAAAAAGTGATGAGTTCAAAGGCTACAGATTACATGATCCAGTTGGAAAGAAAATTATTGTGAGTATGGATGTGATCTTTGAAGAATATGCATAGTGGAATTGGCACAAGAGCTATAAAGAAGAAATTGCAGTAGACTTGGATTGGGGTGAGGCTGAAAATGCTGCTGAAGGAGGAGAAGATAGTGATGCAAGCAGTGAAACAAGTGTTGAAGAAGAGACTGATCACACAACAGGAACAGAAACTGCTGAAACAATAGCTGATGATATTGTTGAAGGAAGAAATAGGAGACCCTCAGTGAGACTAAGTGACTATGTGACTGGAGAAGGTCTTTCATATGAAAACGGAATAACTAATATGGCCAGAATTGATAGTGCAGATCCAGTTTCATTTGAAATAGTAGTAAAAAGTGCAAAGTGGAGACAAGCTATGGATGCAGAAATAGCTTCAATTGTGAAGAATGAAACCTGGGAGTTGACTGACTTACTTGCAGGAGCAAAGAAAATAGGGGTTAAATGGATTTATAAGACAAAACTAAATGAGCTTGGTCAAGTGGATAAATATAAAGCTAGATTGGTTGCTAGAGGTTATTCACAGCAGTATGGAGTTGATTATACAGAGGTGTTTGCTCCGGTTAGCAGATTGGATACAGTGACAATTGTAATAGCTATGGCAGCTCAAAGAGGATGGAGAATATATCAGCTTGATGTTAAATCGACTTTCTTATATGGAACACTGACAGGTTAGTGAGTCATCCAAGAGGTATATGTGGACCAGCCAAAAGGTTATGTGAAGAAAGGGAATGAAAACAAGGTCTATAAACTGCACAAGGCTTTATATGGATTAAAACAAGCTCCAAGGGCTTGGTTTAACCATATTGAGTCATACTTCATTCAAGAAGGTTTCCAAAGAAGCAAGAGTGAACAAACTTTGTTTTTGAAGCACAACAATAAGGGGGGAATTCTGATTGTTAGTGTATATGTAGATGACCTAATATACACTGGCAATGATGATTCATTGATGAGTGAGTTCAGAAATTCTATGAAACAGGAATTCGATATGACAGATTTGGGGAAAATGAGATATTTTCTAAGAATTGAAGTTATACAAGAAGCAAAAAGATTTTACATTAGTCAGAGAAAATATGTTATTGAAATACTTGAAAGATTTGGTATGATCAATAGTAATCCAGTAAAAGTTCCCATGCTCCCTGGATGTAAACTTGACAGAGATGAACAAGGTGAGAAAGTGAATGAGACGAATTACAAGCAATTGGTTGGAAGCCTCATTTATATTACAGCAACAAGGCCAGATATGTTGTATGCGGTGAGCATCATTAGTAGATATATGAGCAACCCAACTCAAACACATCTACAAGCCTCCAAAAGAATTCTAAGATACCTTCAAGGAACTGTAAATCTTGGGATTCTATACAAGAAGGGAGGGAATGAAGAATTGTTGGGATACACGGATAGTGATTATACAGGTGATTTGGAGGATAGGAAGAGTACTTCAGGTTATGTTTTTCTGTTAAACAATGGTGCTGTGGCATGGTCATCCAAGATAAACTAATTGTTTGTAATACACAATTAGTTTAAGGGAGAGAATGTTAAGAATGTAGTTAGTTGTAACTGTTCTGTTAAACAGTTTTGTTAATAGTTGTTAGTTGGTTAAGACTCATTGATTGTGGTTTACTCTTTGTAACAGAATGCTCTATAAAGAGCTATTGCTTTGTCATTAATAAACACACTTTCACCATTGTATCTTAACATAACACCACTATGTGATTGGGGATATTATAAAAGCGCATTGTTTTCTTTTTCTTTTTTTCATTATAGTTTTTACTCTTTTTTTCTTTATATTGTATTTCATCTGAGAATGTACTTGAATGAAAATTTTGAAGTTCATAATGCAAATACCAATACAATTTGATAAAATTTTAAAGACTCATTTATATCATGCTCACAAACAAGTTAATCTTTTTCCTAGTTCAATGTTTATATATCATAAACAGATAGTTCTTTTCTTCTTTAGTCATATGTTGTTTTCAGAAATTTTCAAGTTTTCTTGCAATGATAATGTTTATGTAGCACATATACCCAGTTTTGATAAAATCAGATCGAACCAACTTGTTCAATCGTAAAATTGGTGAACCGATCATAGGTCTAATCTAGTTGACTATTAGAATCGGCCAATGAGAAAATCGGTTAAAATCAGTCAAGAACTGACCGAACTGGTAAAAAATCAATAAAACCAATAGTAAATAGGTTCAAACCAATTTTATTTTAAAAAAATAAACTCATTTTTTTATCAACACATTTTTTACTCATTCAAAAATAATTTGAGTTAAATAGAGATCCAATGACAAACTACAAAAGTCTACATATAAGGTTCAAAAAAGACAAAAAGATTTGTTTCTGTCTTGGATTTTATATAAGTTGTATGCTAGATATTATATTCACTATTTTATGTGAGACTTGTAAGTGCGATCCTCTCTTAACTTTTAAATATGTTGTATGATTGGATGTTTACTTTATTATAAAATGTGAGACTTTAAAGTACTAAATGATATAATATAAAATATTAATATGTTAATTTATTACTTTATATATATATATATATATAATTATCACTGAGATTTGACCACAGTTCAATCAATAAATCATAAATTAGTATCTTTATCAATTTAATGACCGATCTAATTTTAAAAACATTACATATAGCATGACTTTGAATGGAGTAATCTCCTTTTCCCATCAACTTTCATGTAAAAGGAAAAAACTGTTGTAGTTACTAATTAGTTTCTCCTCAAAACTTTACACTGATATATGGTTGCCATTGGTTGGTATATTAGGGTCATGACTTGAAGGTTATTAACACAACATTAGATGAGGCTTCCCACCATATATATATAATTAATTACCGTTTAAGTACAGTATAACTTCTTTCGGAGGTAAAATGTTCTCCCATAGCTTAGCACGTGTCCATGAATTTCTTCTATGACTTTTACTTTTTTATATAGTCGATCATTGATGTTTTGGAAAGGATTTCTTTTTTTAATACGACTCAATATTTAACAAGAAACTGCATTGTCTGTTGTCACACTAGGATACAAGGCAGTTCATCTTTTATTTTCCTAATTATTAGCATGATTAATTATAATTAAGATTATAATTGATCACAATTTATTTTTAAAGATGATTATAATTAATTTAATATAAAATTAAATTAATTTAATATATAATTATATTTTATTAATTTTCTTTTCTATACAACAACTTTTTTATATAAATAAAGACTAGTCTTCATGTATTTATTTATTAAAAAATATACACAAATTATTAATATTTGTATTTATGTTTTTATTTTTAACATAGTATAAAAAAAACAGCATCATGCATGACCTGTCCCTATTTCTCTATTTTTAACACTAACAATGCCAAGAAAGATATTTTGTTTTCAGCCACCTTGTTCCGTAGGTGAATATTAAAAACAAAAATAATGTTTTGAACAATATAGATAGACAAATCAACCTAAAAGACCTAAATTAATTATAATAGTCAGTACCCCTCCCCCACTCAAAAAAAAAAAAAAATTGAATGTGTTTTAACTGTTAAATTGTCTTACCCGTTCATCCTCTTGTTAAGCTATCCGATCGGTAGTCATTACACTAGACAAGCCCAAGAAAAGAGTTGATGACTCAACATTTCAAAGATATCTTAATGGATTTACTTCGATTTATTGTAAACTTAATTGGATTTTACATCAATTAATAAATTATATAATACAATTTCCTAATTAAACAACTATTACATTTTTTATTTCAAATTAAATTCCTTATTTTGTACTCAAAAAAAAAAAAATCCTTATTTAAGATGCGTTTATTACGTACAGAAAAGTTTGTTGACACCTAAGAGTGTTTTGTCACATAGGTGTAGGGATAGAAATAGGTCAGACTGCTCGTCAGGGCCTATGACTTGGCCTGACCTAACCTATTTACTAAACAAGTTAGGTTAAGATTTTGTTAAAAATTTGTTTAATTAAAAAGATCAAGTTTCAAGCAATCTAATAGGTTTTTAAGTCTAGAAAGTGGTTTGTTTAATTATATATAATATAATATATATTATTATAATAATTATAAATTATAATTATAATTATTAATTTATTATAATATATTAATATATTTTTAATTAAATTTTAATTAAAGGCAATAACTAAAACTTAAGTTAGTAAGTTATAATAGAAATAACATATTATTAATATATTTAATGTAATATATTTAATAGAATAAAAATAATAAGTTAACACTCACCCCTACTTCTATAGATGTTCACTACTTTTTTGTTGAATCTTTGGTCGATGTGGGACTTAGATATATATGCCTCTAATAATTTTGCAACTTTGTATATCTTCAAATCCCACATCGACCAAAGACTAGAGTAAGAAAGTGGTGAACATCTATAAAATTAAAAGGTGAGTGTTAAGTTATAACAAAGACATTTTGGCCTTAATTAAATAAGTCTGTTGGTCTATTTCAAGGCTTAGGTCTGTTAGCCTATGTAAAGACATGTTTGCCTATTTAAAAGGAAGTCTATTAGCTTATATAAAGACATATTGATCTATTTAAAAGTAAGTCTGTTAGTCCATTAAAAGTCTCATTGCAAAATAGGTCTTTAAATAGGATTTCAAGTCAGGCTAGATTTTTAAAAAGTTTGGGCCAAACCTTAAAAATTAGCATATTATAGGCTCATAGGCTAGACTCATGCCTTATAATTAGGATACAGATTAGGCCTATTTTCACCCCTACATAGGTGGATGGAGGGGAGACATGAGTATGTCATGATCTTCTCTAACTTTGTTATTGTCTTCATGTACTCATTCATGTATTTAGTTGATGGTCCTTATAAAATAAAATAAATTTACATATAGCCCCTCTAGTTATTTGAAAATTTTTGTACAAATAATATAATCTTTGCTATCAAACAAGATTTACTTATACAAAATTTAAAAAAATTAAAAGAAAGTAAAAGGAAAAGAAAAAGACTACTTAAAATATCTCTTCATGTTATATATGTTTGGTCTGACCTCCTCACACTAAATTTATGGCTTTACCCTTGGTTGATCCTAGTAAAAGTGAAATACGACCCCAAGTAAACTTTACTTACAATGTCAAGAGTTTGAATCTTATAGTCGTTATAGCATTTTGAGAAATAATTTATCTAACCACCACTCTTAACTTGAATAATCTTAGAGTCGTTGACACTAATCATTCTTAACAAAGTAGAATGAATAAGCTTTATAAAATTAAAAAGATAAATACTTACAACTGATCTATTAATTATTAGCAAACAATTAAAAAAAAGAATTATTAGCAAAAATCAAACTTAAGATTTTTAATCGACACAATTTAATTTTATTAATTGAGTCAACTCATTTGCATCTTCATGGTAGGTTTCTAGGTTATGAAATTTGGAGGAAAAGAAAAGAAAGAGGTAACTTTTATTTTAAGTAAACATTCTCCTTATTTTAAAATTTTTAAATAAATAAATAAAATGAAAGATAACCCTTCATCAATCATCAATCTTTTATAAATATTTCATTATTATGTCAATTTAAACATAAAAAGTTAAGAAAAAAAATTCTTTTAAAGTGAATTTATTTATAAAGTAAGTAAATAAGAATATATTTACTATTGATTTAATCTAAAATATAATGTAATTTTAACTCACTAAATTATTTAAAAATAAATATATCATTACTTATTCACTTCACAAACAAACTTACTTTTAAAAAATTTTATCCAAAAAATTACCCTATCCTTTTTTCTCCAAACTGCTCTGTCCAAACTTACTTTAAGAGATAAAATTAGTTAATTACTTTTTTTTTCATACATTAGTTGATTACTTTTTTAAATGAAGCAAAAGTAATAATTAACCAAAAAGACCAAGAGGAATATATTAATATTCCTTGTCAAGAATAAGTAACGTAGCATAAATTCATTGCCTTTTTTTTAAGAGAAAAAAAAAAAGATGCATATGACTAAGACAAAATAACATCAAAACGTAATTTTCAATGTGAGACTGAGAACACTTTCCATATACGGACGGACCCAATGGTTGGAGGAATATTTTGTTTTCTTTCAAACATGGTGGCGCACAGGTAACGGTACATGTAGATATTGTGGAGCAACGGATCCTCCGCTGATGGCGGTAGGTATTATTGGTTGACTAGTAAATATACAAATTGTCATTGTCGTGGTTCATCATACAGCCATCACTAACACGGCTCAACCATGTGTGGGATCAAATCAACACCATATAAGCTAAATTAAGCTTCCATAAACATCTATAGTACTGTTCTTTCTTCTCCTCTCACATTGAAAAGTCCACCTCCTAATCTATATTTTTTTCTTTTTAAAAAATATGTTAAATTGAAGAAACCACAATAAATACGCTCCTTAACTAGCCATAAAGCATCACAACAATCCTCCAAGTACCAAGCACAAAGTTCCCATACCAACATTTCAGAAATCCCAAGCTAATTTTGGTTTCATCCAACAACTTCTTCTGATTGAGCCATGGCCTCTAACATTAGCTTGAGGAGTTTGGTAATAGTTGCCCTTGCATTTTCTCTCATCGCCGTGCAAGGAACTCTTGGTAAGCCCTTAAAACTTGTGTCAAGCTCTTAATTAAAAGTCATTTCCACTTTGATTTATCTCAAGTTTATGGATTCAAATTCGATCCTTGTAAACAAAACAAAAGTGAGTCATTCAATAAATGTTTCAAAAAATGGATGTGCTCCTAGAACTTAGAATCTCTAATATATATAGTGATGGTAAAATGCAGGAGGCATAGAATGTGAGCATCTGAGCCACGACACATGCGCATTTGCGGTGTCATCAGCAGGAAAACGGTGTGTGCTTGAGAAGCACGTCAAGAGGAGCGGGGAGGAAGCATACACATGCAGGACATCAGAGATTGAAGCTGATAAACTCAAAGACCACATTGAAACTGACCAATGCATCAAGGCTTGTGGTTTGAACAGAAAATCCTTTGGAATCTCATCAGACTTTCTTCTCGAGTCCCGCTTCACACAAAAGCTCTGCTCCCCTCAGTGCTACCAAAGCTGCCCCAACGTTGTTGACCTTTACTTCAATCTTGCTGCTGGTGAAGGTATACACGCATAGATACAATAAAAGTTTGACTTTCATTGGTCACTTCAAAATTTGTTACACATATATATATGATACTGATTGGAAATAATGTGAGATCAAAATTAAAGCCATCAGGTTACTACATATATCACTCACTAGCTATGCTATTTTTTTCTTTCTATATATTACTTAGTCTTAGAAGGAATATTTGAACCAAATGACGCAAAAATGTCTAATCTTTTGAGCTTTATTCTTTATGAATAGGTGTGTTTCTTCCAAAGTTGTGTGAAGCAGAAGGTGCAAGTGCTCGTCGAGCAATGGCTGAGATCAAAAGCTCTGGCAATGTGGCGCCAGGACCTGTGCGCTCTGTGCAGTTCACGGCTACTCCTCCAGAACCTTTTAACGCTGTTGAATTCACAGCTGAACCTGCGGCTGCCCCGGCATCTGTTTACCCGCCATACTAAGTAGTAGTTTTTAGAATGCAAAAAATAAATTATGATTGGTATATTTGATACTTAATATATGTTTAGTTTGTAATAAGGAAGTTGCACCAATATAGCTGCATAGGGATTTTGGAATGTATCATTAATATATTTTGTTGTACAAAATGTTGCTGGAAGTGGTTTTCAGACTCTTCCACGTAAAAAAATGAAGGTGTTTTCATTATTTTTATTAGATATAAATTGCTTATTATAATTAAGTAGCAAATCTTGTTTTTTTTAATCGAACTTAGAATATAATAGCCACTTGGATTATAATTGTAATAGAAATTGAACTCACCTTTTCTCTTTTGCTAGCAACTGCTCTCATGTATCAATGAGTTGCAACACACCACTAACTCTCACAAGAGTAAATATGGGGGACGAATATCTTCTGTCCCACACTCCTGTCTCTACACCTATCTTGCCAAGTTTGATAAAATTTACACGTCATTTATATTGTTTTTTTTTTAGACTTCAACGTCGTTCCTTCCAGTTAATGAGGTTTTCACTTTTTTTTTTACACAATTGTTTTCGTTCTTTTCTCTCTCCTCGGCTCACTCTGGTGGCTGTGTTGTTTCGAATTCAATGCTAATTAACTTTCTGCCAGAGTCACACTATAGTGGTTGTTTTCATTCTTTCCTCAAGTCACAAGATCTAAATCTGCAGGGGTCTGCCACTGCATCTTTCCTCACACTATTTAGCCTCTTCAACCAACAAACCAATTATTAGTGCTTGTGGCGCCATTCATCTTCTTGTGGACTTCCTCAGAGATGGAAGCCCGCAAACTAAAGCTGATGAAATAATGGCTCTCTCTAATTTATCAACACACCCTAATAATCTCAGCAACATCCTCGAAACAAATCCAATCCCTTTTGTAGTTGATTTTCTTAACACCTGTATCCTCAAAAACAGCTGAAAAATGCTGTGCTTTGATAGAATCCATGGTGGATTATGATGAGGGAACAACTGCCTTGACATCAGAAAGAGATGAACTATGTTAGAGTGTGTATTTTACTTGTTTTATTACCTAAAAAGAAAGTGATACAAAAATTTATAATAAATTATAGATAGCCTGCTAACAAAATAAATTTTAGATTTAAAAAACTAAATCATACCATTATTTCATAAACAAATAGTTAACTAGGTGAGCCTATACCGTTTACCAAATTCCAAGTTTTGAACTCCAGAATTTTATCAAAATTAAATCAGCTCCAACAGCCAGCAACCATGCAGGAGAATAATGGACAATCTTCTAATATAAAACATAACCATCTTTTAGACACATCTATACATATATTACATACATTTAAGACGCATATTAAACGCAATCGATTTAAATAAAATCAACTATTCAACTATAAATATGAAATCTGTAAACTAAAATTCAACTGAAATATCATGAGCCAAATATCAATTAATTCCAGCGGCAAATCACAGGTCCTTGCATAACACTTGCTCTTGTAACAAGTCAACAGTTTATTTCTCAAATTCCAATTTACTTGATTACGTACGGAAGGGAAACTCAAAAAAGAAAATAATGCCATCTAACTCATACACACTATTATTACCAAAAATACAAAGAGAACTAACAATTAGTGTAAAAAATATAAAATACCAATGGTAGAAGTAAAAATTTTAATCTTGAAATTTAACTATTTAGGCTGATTATGTGCATAGGAATATGTATCTATGTTATATTTCTTATTATAGTGATAAGTAAGTTGGAGCTCCAAGGTTGAAGAATTTATGTAATGTAATGTTAAGGGTTTAAATTTATAGGAAACCACTCGTAGGGAGGGACAACTGTGGTACTCAAATGAAATTTAATCTTACATTTAAAAGATGTGAGAATATATTCCATAAGACAAAAAAAAAAATCTATTTCTTCCATTATTATACTTTCTGCTAAAATATTTATAGAAAATATCTTAAAATATCTGCATAATATATTGTGAAATCAATCATCTAATTGTAGAAGCAATTTTAAGATTTATTTTCTATTCATTATGTTTAATTTTTTTTTTATTTCCATATTTGATTAGGGTTAAGAATCTAATATTTAACTTAATTAGTATTTTGTACTTGTGCAATGTATGAGATAATTAGAGAAAAATTCAAAATAAATAACTTATTTATATAGTTTCAACTAATTTTAATTAGGGATTCTATAGTTTTTTTATATTTTTTATATAATTTACTATATATTTACTCATTTGGATTTTTTTTTGGATCACTTATTTGGATTTTAGGTCATAATAATCAATCTTTATATTTTTTACTCAATTGAGTTTTTATTGTTGTATATTCTCTTCATCAAAGTATTACTCCATATTTTCTATAAAGGATTGATTGTTACAATTTTCAATATTTGATGATATTAAATCCAATCTAAGAATATACATCTTGTCACCACTAACATGTTTTCATGTTATTATTCTTGCTTCTATCACATTGGTCTTCCGTTTATCTATAATTAATTTATCTCATTATACAATCTTACTACTTAATTAATATTTCTAAGTAGTATAATTGGAACTTCTTTCTTAAGGTTATACCAAAATAATCCATAATGAAAAAATTATATTATCATTTATAATCATTTTAGTGTATCATCGGATAAAAAGATTCATAGATATAATACAAATGAAATTATATTGAAATTTTTCCTTAACTTTTCACCCATATTTTTAAAAAATATACTGAACTAAGTCTTAATACAAAAAAATTATTTTCTTTTATAATTATTATTGAATACTATTAAATATTAAATATCTAGAGAAAATTTCATTAATGACATTTTCATATAAAATTATATTACAAATTAAATCTTTAATTTTTCACTTACATTATCAAAGTTATATCAAACTAACCACTAAAGCTAAATTCTATCCAAAAAATAAAATTCTTAGGTTAATAGATATTGTAGTGACAATTAAAAAAATATCTATCAAAAATTACAATGGTCTATAATAATATTGTCAAATAATATTCAATGCATTCTAATTTCTTAACACTCTCTAACATATACATTTAGTTCATACAATTTAACTGAACTAAATAAAAATAACACATTAATTAAATCAATCATTTGACATTTGATTTATTAAGTTCTTTGACTTTTTTAATTCATTTTCTTTGTATTTTTTGTTCTTTCTTTCTCTTTGTTATTTTTTTTGTTTTTTTTATTTTTCTTTTCTTTTTATGTATATGTGACAAATTTTTTATACGTGTCAATATTTCTTTTTAGTTGTTATATCAAATGACACATGGTAACAAAATAAGTAATGTATTTGTCATATAATATTTGTCATATGTCAAAAGTTTAATACATTTAATAATTGACTTGGATGAAGTATGACAAAATTTTAGGTCATGTATTTTCTTTTTATATATTAATGATAGTTATCATTAATTATATTGATTAATTGATTATATTTATTGATTGATTATATTGATTGATTGATTAATTGATTGATTGATTATATTGATGTATATGTAATAATTTTTTTACATGTGTCAATATTCCTTTTAAGTTACTACATTAGATGACGCATTACATAAAATTCGGTAATATATTTGTTATATATAAAAAAACTTAATATATTTACTAATTGAATTGGATGACACATGACAACATTTTATACCATGTATCTTTTTTTTTTATATTATATTAATTATATTAATTGATTGATTGATTCTTAGTATAAATAAAACTAATATTTTATATTTTGTAATTATATATCATTACACGTCAATATCAATATAATATTCTTATATTGAGTATTTATTTTCTCTCTCTTCTCTCTTCCTTATCTAAACCAAACTATCATATTATTAAATTCTAACTATATCAATTTTTTAGGGTCGGGCTGCAAGGTATCATTGTGAATGTCTTAGTCACAGCGTGCCACCTTTGACCGAATTAGGAAAGTGAATTGGTAAAGATGCACACAAATTGAACCAGATACTGCCTAACCGTAATAAAAGAAAAGAAAAAAAAACTCATAACCATGGACTTCTCGTGCTGAAATAGCAACAATTGCTCTTGCTGAATGTATTCCTAGTCTTGGAGTTGGAGGATTTCAAAATTTCACAATGTTGGAGAACCTGATAAGGGAAAGGGATCAGGACACTCAACATAGAAATTGAGAGAAAAGAAAAAAAAGGGAGTCCATTGTTTTCAACCTTGGGAATAAATTTATTCTTAATTTTTAATTCAATCTAAGAATATATGCATTTTGAAGATATTACTCTTTCCATTTTAAAATATTTGTCGCTTTGCAAAAATTGTGTTTTAATTTACCCGTCACTTTAAAAAATCAATACAATATTAATTATGTTTACCTAATTTATCCTTATTTCTTAATATCTCCACTAAATCACTAAATAGAATGAGAGATATGGAGTAATAATATTTTGAGAATTTTAATGAAAAATAATTTAGTAAAAAAAAAAGTAGCATTTTCTTGAAATTGAGGCTATTTATAGGTTTCTTAATCTATGTATAATACCGTAAATGACATATTTTAAAATTGATGAATTATTTATTAGCTGAGCTGCCTTTTTCTTCAACTTTTATAATTTGTTTGAACCTAGTCGATCAAAGTCTTTTTTCACTAGCTAAGAATGGAGGAGCTAATAGGGAACGGGCATATAGTGTCAGTTTTCAGTGTGTAATCCACAGGGATTGCTATGGCCTGCACCCTTATGGTTATGGAACTCAAAGTGAGTTGTTATAATTATTGATTTTATAATAAATATTTAAAATTCTATTAAATATAACTAATAGCTAATAAAATGTTTGAAAACTCATTCTGAATATCAAAACCATGAAAAGAATTGAATACCAAAGTAATACTCATAAACTACATTAATGAAACAAAAAACAGGGAAAAAAAAAACAAAGCTATTTCTTCAACCTCAGTAATTCTGGATCCCTTCTAACTCTACTAGTTGAACCAAAAAAATTCTTTTTCTTTCTTTTATTGGTAAATCAAAAGCTAAATGGAAACTTGAAAATTTCTTAAAATAATAGCAACTAGTTTGAATTCTTTGTAATTGCATGGATGAAACCAACATATAGGAACGTGGTAATTAAAATTTCCATTGTACTTAGTATCTTAAAGTTCAAGGCTAAGGTTGAAAATTCAAAGGAGAAACCCATTATATCTAAGCCAAGTCACAAAATTTCCTTCCGAAGTCCTATAATTAATGAGTCATGAGTCATGACAAATGCACAATTATTGATTCAATTTCAAACAGGTTTGCAGTCCACAGATAACTAACTAAGCCGCCAAATCTATTCCCTACCAACCTATCATCAATTTAAGCCCCGCAAAGAGCGGAAGGTTAACAATCAAGTTATAATTAATCCACATTTCTTTAGAGTTAGTAATGTTTGGTACTTTGAAAAAAAAAAAGTATTGTTTGTTACTTTGTTATAAGACATGTACCATAAGTATAAGCTTCATAGTCTATTATATTCCTTTTACTTAAAAATTCAGGTGTTGTTTTCACCTCAACTTACATAGTTAATTATAAATGTTTGCTTATCACCAAAAAAAAAATATAAATGTTTGCATAATCAAATTGACACGTGATGAGTTAGTCTCTTAACTTCGATTAACCTGCGAACCTCATTGACGTATCCTTGATTTTATAAAAGAAATGGCTCAAGACATCAATACTAGTAAGTCGTTATCATTGGCCAAACATTTTGTCTCATGTTTAACAAAACCGGGCCTAGGTTAGAAAATTAGACTTCCGCAAATTTTGGAAAAGGAATCTAGTCGCGAATAAACTATGTTCTAACTCTCAAGAAGTTAACATTTTTGTAATGTTAAATTATTATGAGAAGGTCAAGTAACGATATTTATTAATACTTGCACTGTGTACGGGTCTTATAAACTAGGGCCAATACCTGTCAAGCCATCAGTCATCACCACCAATTCAAAAACTCTTGCTTTTAAGTTCACACATTAAAGGACAATGGGACCTCATCCAAAAGAAAAAAAAAATTAATAAGGTCATTTGTAGAGAAATCTCTTGACCAACATCACACTCAAAATAGCATTGGAAAATGGCAGGAGGTCAGTATTTTTCTCCATTCTTACGCTCACTCATTTTCTACATGGACTAACTTAAGCATTGAAATGCTTTTATAAGTACCCATCATCTAGTTCGTGATCAGAGTATCGAAAATAAGAAACCCATTGGAGCATACAGGAAGTCGATCCGTAACAATACTTTTAAATGGAGTTATCATTCCATAAATTAGCAAAGAAAAATAAAGAAATTATAAAAGTATTTTAAATTATAATGATCTTTTGAGGGAAGTTGCTATGGTTTCATAAGGGTACCATAATTTTTAGAGAGAACTTTATTTAATTCTCATCTCTGATTAAAAAGTGCAAAAGCAATTTGTTGAAACAAAAAAATAATAACAAAAGTATCATATCTAAGATGAATTATCAAATATTTGTTATTTTTTAATTTTATTATAAATATTGAAAAAATTATTAAATATAATCAAAAGTAATAAATTATTCATAACCCACCTTAAGTATCAGTAGATTCAATACCCACAAAAAAAAGATGACTACAAAAGTAATCCCTAATTTGAGTGATGTTACTAATACAAACATTTTTTCTAACAATATCATCACCATTAATTTCTTCACTTCCCTCTGACTTTTATTCATCAATATCAATTCCGCAATACATTAACGTTAACTTAAACATGATTTTATCACGCAAGCATGCTTGAGTGCGCCACATACTGCGGCACTATTGACCATTTGCACCTACTAATTATGGTGTCTAAATAGTAGCTAGCCTATTGCCTTATAGTAACATGAATTAGTTGAACCAGAGACCGTTAGATTCATTACATACTACAGTGGGTGGTTGTCCATTTTCTTTAACATAAAAATAGTAGTAAGGATATTTATTGATCAGAATGTCATTAACATATGCCTAGGTCTCAAACTCTCATAGGATCAAGCAGATGTCCATTTAGAAGATATCCTCTGTAATGATTTCTCCTTAAAAAAGGTTACTCAACTAATTTATATGTCAATTGATCTTTTTTGAAGAGGGATGGTCGAAGGATTTGAACCCGAGTGCAAAATCATAAGTCCTGTGCCCCTCTCCACTCAAAAATTGTAACGTCTTTTTGCGTGAGTGTAATTTTTTATTTTATATTATGAAAGCAAACTTTATCTAAATCTATCACTTTAAAAAAAGTTTTACTTAATTATTATTTTGGGATCAAAATCACGAAAACAATTGTTTGTATTAAAAAAATATGTACCACTTAAATTAGATATTATAGTCCTAAATTTTAATTATATTTTTAATATTTTAGGTATTGTGTTACAGAGAATGCTTTAAAAACTGATGGAAGTTAAATTGAAAATAAGTGATTTATGATTCCACTTGTTTAATTGATTAGACGTGGTTGATCCGAATGAAATATATTTAAAATAAGTTGTGCATAGTTATATAAAAAAAAAAGTATATATGTATATATTGTTACAATAAAAATAAAAAATTAATAAATCAATGAAAAATTTAAAAAAATGGTAGAAGTGATACTGAGTAATTAAGAAATATCTTAATAAGATATTATCTTAATCTCATTTTAATAATTAAATAAAACATAATATTAAGTAAAAAGATTTATATATATATATATATATATATATATATATATATATATATATATATATATATCGGTGATATGAGTGTTTATTGTAAGAGGAAAAAAGAGTGAATGTTAACCATTAGATCTTACATAAATGATTAAGATTAGAACATAAATGCATGTGACTTTTCTAAGTGATCACATGACTTTTAAGTAACTTTTAATCTTGATCATCCATGTATGATTGTATAGTCAAAATTTACTCATCTCACTCTCTCACAATAAAAACTTATCTCACTGAATATGTTTCATATATATATATATATATATGAGGAAAGATCAAATTATACTGGTGTAAGTCAAAGTCATTCTTACACTATTAAATAATTTTTTATTTAATAATTTTTTCATTAAATCTATCATTGAATTAAAAGTTCTTATCATATAGATCATATCTATAAAATTTGACATTAACTATTGTTATTTGTGACTTACTTCATCATTAACTATTGCTTTCATATATATGCTAATGTTAGCATGTGGCTTGTCTTCTCTATGCCATTCAATGCTCTAATCTTTTCAGTTTTCATGTGCATTTTTTGGTGGGAAATTCATACTTAAGCCATGCAAATCAATTTTCGGTATGTGTAATATATATATGTATATGTATATATATATATGTATATGTATATATATATATGTATATATACATATACATATATGTATATATATATATATATATATATATATATACATATACATATATGTATATGTATATATATATATATATATATATATATATATACACATATATGTATATGTATATATATATGACTCACACACTTTTACACATGTCAAAAGTTGATCTATATGCTTAAAATAAAAAGTTTTCACCTAAGAATTTCTCCAATTTTCATTAACTTGACTTTTCAATTTCTAGTCGTTGCCTACGATTATTCACTTCTCTCCATAGTTGTATGACTTAGACCAACCCGACTGGTTGGACCGCAAAACCCATGACTCGACCTCTGAGTTGATCTTATTCATACTTAGATGAGTTTTCTTATCGACTGGTCAAACTCGAATGTCACAGATGACCCACCCGAACTGGTCTAACCTAGTTTTCTTTTTAAATATAATTCCAAAATGGATACTTGTGAGATTTAAACTTGGTATACAAATGACCTTTGTGATGAAATACATTATGCTATTAGACCACACATTCCTATTAAATTATGTTCTCAATTTCTCAATTTATATAATTATCCAAAGTTTTTTTAACATAATATTGGATTATTATCACTGTTAGTTTGATTACATCATATAATACTTTTTCATATAATATATTTTTCATATAGTACTTTTTATATAATACTTTTTTATATGAATTATCTTTTCATAAAATATTTAAAAAAAAAATTCTTCTTTGTCCAAGTTTTTTTATTCAACTGTTTGACTCACGATTAGCTCGCTGGCCCGGTAACTTGGCATTCTGATTGAGTCGACCTCCGATTCAAGTTATGCAACTATGCTTCTATCTATGCCTTTCAAATTCAAATGCATTCATTATATTTCCATCTCTCACTCATTTCTCTCTGTTTGCGGTTACAAACCATTTCTCTTCATACTTTGGCCTCATTTGTAAAAGAGAATAAGTTTGAATGAATAATTGCATTAATTTTAGAGTGTTACAATACAAGTATATATCCAAAGCTGAATAAATAATTTGAAACAATAATTTGAATTTGAACTAAAAAATTGAAAGCTATCTACAGATTAGGGAGAGAGGGAGATAATAACCATTTACACAAAATATACAAAAAGAAAAATAATCTCTTGTTAGGTTGTTACACCGATACGCCCCTGCAAGATGGTGGTGAGAGGAACAACACCAATGTTGGACTTCAGGAAGTCATGTTGTGACCTTGAGATAGGTTTAGTAAGCAAATATGCTAACTGATGACTTGTTGGAACATGAGTGACAAGCACAGACTTGCTTTCAACCAAGCCACAAACAAAGTGGCAGTCAATTGAGATGTGCTTCATACATGAGTGAAAGACTGGATATGCACAGAGAGATATGTAGCACCAATGTTATCAGAGAGATATGTAGCACCAATGCTTCATACATATGCTGCAATGCGGATTGCGGTCGCTACGACGTAAATTCTTCACAACTTGGCACAAATTAGATTAAAAAAAGATATTTTATTGTAGAATGTATCATAACTAATAATTTATAATTTTTTTATTAATAAGAGATATCCAAAAGTAATAAATTAATTGACCAATATTAAAACATAAATAAATTAGTAGCTACTCATATATTCAACAAAGTTCATACATAAGTGATTACTTCAACATAAATAAATCAATACCTACTCATATATTTAATAAAGTTCATACATGAGTGATTACCTCAACTTCAAGATAAACAAATCATTAGCT
Organism: Ormosia emarginata; assembly: GCA_029884605.1. Taxonomy (NCBI): domain Eukaryota; kingdom Viridiplantae; phylum Streptophyta; class Magnoliopsida; order Fabales; family Fabaceae; genus Ormosia; species Ormosia emarginata. Next base: position 23,849,495 of record JAQQTP010000085.1, read on the forward strand.
ACTAATATATTAAACAAAGTTCATGCATGAGTGATTACTTCACCACATGGTAGAATGACATGCTAGATCATAACCTCCGCTTTCACTTTGGTTATCATTATATCCTGCTCCGCCAAAGACATAATAAAAAAATCCTGAATTTCTTGGTGGTTCCATTTGTTGTTGTTGATCATAGGAAACATGTGATGATGGATACTGATAAGGCTCTTAGTAATTCATGGAAGGCTGATAATATGGTGGGGCTGACATAGGTGGATAGTAGCCATGAGACATGTAAGAAGGATGCTGATAATATGGTGGATAGTTGCCTTGACTGCCTTCAGATGATGCACCAATACCAAAATCACCAAAGGATTGTGATACACTAGATGAAGAAGAATCAACCAACATAGCATTTTCATGCCTTCTGTTTTTCCTAGGTTGGGATCCACCTCTACTACTACCACCGATTACATCATCAGAAGGATCTACATCCACCTCTATCCTATAATTTGTCATGTCAATTATGAGATTTTGATTACGTCTGAAGTATGGCTCTTCCTAAAAAGAATGATACGACCATTCACCTCTTTCTTGACTTTGTTCTGTATTACCACCACTACCAGTGTTATTACTTGGTGGACTTAATCCACTATCATGACCTTGACTAGGTGTTTCACTTGAATCTGAATCATCCCCACCAGCTATTCCTTCACCATCATCATCAGAATCAACAGGGAGCCATTCTGAGTTTTGGATCTCATCCAATAATGGTCTTTCTCTCTCCTCAAGCCATGGAGATAAAAGATCTTCTTCCTGAAATATATAATCAAGATTAATAGGATTGAAGCTAGCATCAATCTCTTCTTGACTTTTGCTCATAGAATCTCTCTTTCTCAGCTTCATGTTGTAAAATGTAAAGACAAGCTTCTGTAATTTCTGGTACTTCAATTTATTTCTTGTCTTTGTATGAATATAGCTAAATGTACTCCGATTTCTCTCACAATTAGAAGTTGAAGTTGCTTGGCTGAGAACTTGTATAGCTATGCATTGAAGCTCAGGAGCACAAGATCCATATATCATCCACCATTCAGCTGATTAAATAAACGATTGTCCATTATTATATATATTAATAAAAAAAATAAAAGGTAAAAAACATCTTGCACTTACACATCAAACACCAAAAACTACAAAATCTTACCAGGATTCATTTGTGACCAAGCTCTTTGAACTTGTGTTGTACCAAATGTCTCTTTCTTATCTCGAAAAAGTAACAACTACAAGCACCAATAATTCATATAAGTCTTCAAAAACTATAAGTTTCTAAATATTAATGTATCACAGTTTGGTTCTTAGATGACAAATTATGATATATTTCAAAATCTTAAATGCAAATTAATTCACCGAGTTGATAGCTTTGATTTGATGATCAATATTTGCCTCCAATTTGCTTATTACTTTTGAAGTTCCATCCAAGGTTTCCCTTGCTACATCTCTTTCATGTTCAACTCCAAATTGAAATTGAGGATTTATAAAATAACCTTATGAATAAAAATAATAATAATTAGCATATCAAAATCAAATATAAGCGTTTGAAAAAAAATTAAATTAAATATATTGATATAAGCGTTTGAAAAAAAATTAAATTAAATATATTGATATACCTGTAACATGCAAGTCAGAGTGCATGAAGAACCATCTTTTGTCAATGATCTCATTATATTAAGTGTGACAACGACAATTTTTTTGAATGGATTGCTTTGCTCTATCAGTTGCTTCATAAACAAAGCACATTGTTGGTTTGTCATCACCATCTACCAATCTCAAAACCTTGACAATTGGCTCAAATACCTTTATAATATCACTGGCCTTACTCCAAAAATCTTTGCTCAAAAATTTTTTTTTAGCTTCATATGCAAGTCTTGATTTCTCCTTTCCCCACTTAGATTTTCTGAATTCCTCAGACTCAAACATATTCCTCAGACTCAAACATATTCCTCAAAGCATGTTTTTGCTTCACAATTAATTCAACTTGTAAAAACTGTGTTGCAAAACAAGTGATTGTTGGACGAATAATTTCCCTGCCACCTATATACTTCTTTATAAGATTTACTGTCCAAATGTGGTTGTAGATAAACAAAGTCACTTTCTTTGCATCATCTAGTATCTTTTGGACATTAGATTTTTTTTCCAATATCTTCCAAACACAAATCCAAACAATGAGTTGCACATGCAGACCAATAAAGATGTGGTCTTTTCTCCATCAATTTCAAACCAGCAGCTTTTAGTGCCTTCTCATTATCAGTGACCACTTGGACAACATTATCTTCTCCGACTTCTTCCACAACTTTATCAAGAAGTTTAAAGTAATAATCAATATTTCTACTGGGATCATTAGAAGCATCAACAGATTTTAAGAACACTGTTCCATTGCTGCAATACAGTAGAAAATTCATAATGTGCATGTGATTTATGTTATTTGTCCAGTCATCACACATTATTGTCACCCTCATTTCCTTCCATGTTGGTTTAAGTTCTTCATCTATATACCGTCTCATAAACTGATATTCCTTTTCCAAGTACACCTCTAAAACCTCATAAAAAGTAAGGAATTTAACTTCTGGTCCCAACTCTGCAGCTTCAGTGAATAAAAGGTGTAGCCATGGAGAATTGCATAAGTTCATAGGGAGACGCTCATATATTATCAATTTAGAGACCACTTCTGCTAACTTATTTCTTAGTGTTTTCATCATGCTTGTAGTAATTTTGGTCTGTTTCATACTTTTACTTCTAGCCAAATCAACATTCACTGACCTCAATCTATGTTCAAGATCGCTTGGTTAATGTTGACGAGAAGCTCCGCTACTACCACCGGCATGAGAGCTGCCTCCACCTTCATATATAGAATCCAATCTTCTAGTTTGTTGTCTAAATCTTTGCCTGTCTTCCCATTGTCTCTGTGATACCATGCTTTCTTCAGTAGCTTGCCTTATAACCTCAGTAGCTTGCCTTATAACCCTATCTTCATCAAGAAAACTTTCAATATCATCATCCTTATCTCCTCTTAAACGTGCCACAAGTTCTTCTTTTCTCTTTCTAAAGTCAATTTTCTTTGCTTTATTATCCAATAACAGTTTCATCATATTTTCTTTGACAAAAGTTGAGACCCTAACACAACCTTTGACTTCTCCTTGCATATGTGCAAGATGTTCTTTCAACCGAGTAATTCCACCCGTTAACACTCTGTCACAAAATTTGCATTGTACATTATTTCTGGTTTTGCCAGGTACAAATACTCCAAAGTGCCAACCAATATCTTCACTTGGAGCACCTTATGCTTTACCTACTGGAAATTCTTCTCTTGGCGGCATTGTTTAACTAACCTACATATAAACAGATATGTGTTTGCAATTTTTTTAAAAAAATCAATGATAAATTATATAATTAAAACTTAAATATTATAACATATACTTTAAGCTAATTCCTAAAATTTGTTAACTAACAAGTTAATTGAAAATAAATTTTAATTAAATTCTTAGAATTTTTTAAGTTTCTCTAAGAATTTACAACACAAAATTTTTCTCTCATCCTCAATTTCCTATTTTAAATCTTTAATTTTCTTTCCACAATCTCAAATTTCCCTCTTTCTAACTAATTTTTTTCCCATTCCCTCAATTTTTCCCCCATTTCCCTAAATTTCCTGTTCCCCCCCTCATTTCTCACTTCCTCCTCTGTTTCTTTTTTTTTTCCCCATTTCCCATGAATTTTCCATCCCCCCCTCATCTCACTTCCCTCTGTTTCTCACCAGTCCGTTCTTCTCCCTCACTCTTCTAATTCTCTTATTTCTCGTTCCTCACTCCCTCCCCCACTCCTCCAAATTTCTCTTTTCCCATTCCCTCACCTGTCATCCGTTCCCTCACCCACCACAGCCTTCCCATTTCCCATTCCCTTGCTCCTCTTCTCCTCTATTTTGAGATCACGTTAGCCACAATCGCAGGGAACAGGGCACGACCGCACAACGACACGACATAGAATAGGGCACGCATGGAATAAGGCACGGCACAACAACGGCCACACACAAATCAGCAACAACCACACACAAATTAGTCATGGATAGGATAGGTTACCTGAGATCTGAGCTGCTGCAACTTCAAATCGAAGAAGAATAGAGCTCCACGCCTCCAGATCTGAGCTGCTTCAGATCAGAGCTACTGCAACCTGAACCGGAGATGCGGCGGCAGAGATGCGGACACATATCGATTCTCTGTGGTGGCAAGAGCTCCTTAGATGGGTGTATGAGTCTCTCAAGAGGTTAGGATTCTGTTCGGGTTGATTTAGTGTGTTTTTTTTTTTTTTGCTTTTTATACTGAGAAAAATGGAACGGAACGGTGTTGGAAGTCTTGAGATCTGAATGGAGGAGTGTTGCAGCTGAAACGCCATTACATTTCATCCGTTGCGGTCGTCGTGCGTGATTCTCAAGCTCAGTCGTGTCACGGGCTGAAGTGGTACCAGCAGCTGCTGTGACCATTTTGTCGCGGCCGTTACAGACATCTTAGACTATTTTTTGAAACTTTGGGTATCCCATTGATTTTTATACCAAGCTCTTGAAGAAAACTTTGAAGCCAAAGAATCTCGGATGTGGTGGATGCAATTGTTTGATATTCAACCTTCGTAGAGGAGCAAGCAATTGAGTTCTATTTCTTACATGACTATGAAATTGGATTGGAGCCGAGATAGGTTATATAAGCCAAAGTGGATTTGCAATCAGATGTATCACCAACCTATAGTCAATATCACAAAATGCAATTAATGTGAGATTTTTGTCATGGACTAGATGAAGGTCATGATTTATTCTGGACTTAAGACAACAAAGAACTCGCTTTAGAGTTGGTAGATAAGCATCCTTTGGCACTTGTATAAATTGAGCAAGCTTATTCACCACAAAACTGATATCTAGACGTGTTAAGGTCAAGTATTGTAAGGAGTCAACAAGATTGCAATAATCACTAGCATCACAAGTTATCGCATCAGGGGATGATTTGAGATCATAACTTGTTAACAGAGGACTGTTAACAGGCTTGGCTCCGCCTATTATTGCACATTCAAGAATTGTGCGTATATAATGATGTTGAGTTAAGAAAAATCCCTAGGATGAAGGAATAAGCTCCACTCCTAGAAAATGACTTGGAGAACCAAGATCCTTGAGAGAGAATAGGCTTGAATGAATAATTGCATTAATTTTACGGTGTTATAGTGCAAGTATATATACAAAGTTGAATGAACAATTTGAATACAGTAATTTGAATTTGAACTATAGGTGACAAAATCGACCAACCGGTCTCGCCCCGCCCTTAACCAACCAAAAAATGAAAGAAAATGAAAGAAAGTAGGCGGGTTGGTGGGTCAACCCGCCTAAAAAAAAACAAAAAAAAATTATATAAAAAATAAAAAAACAATAATTTTTTTTTTAAAAAATAGAAAAACTACAATTTGTAAAAACTAAAAAAAACTAAAATTAATATTATACCTATAAAAATACCACAAATACAAATAGTAAGATTCACTTGTAACACTTAAAAAAAAATTCAACCTGACGGGTCAACCTGAGCCCGATCCGCTTAACTTGCAGGTTAAGCGGGATTGATTATGCGAGTTGAAAAATAAAAATTGGTTCAATCCTTAAATCCAACCCACCAAAAAATGATGAGTTGGTATATTAACCCAACGGATTGAACCCATTTTGCTAGCTCTAATTTGAACTAAAAAACTAAAAGCTATCTACGGATTAGGGAGATAATAACCATTTATACAAAATATACAAAAAGTAAAATAATCTCTTAATAGGTTGTTACACCAATAATTTGTCCTTCCCATTTACAGCTTTTTCTTGCTCATTTTACAACTGTTGGAGAGAGAGAGATGGGTCTAAGAAACAAGTGTTGCGAGGCTCAAAATAAATATTAAATATATAATAACATAAAATAATTTTATTTTCCTCAAATAGATATAAGTCTTGAGAACAAATTATCTTATCTTTTTTCTTATTTGTCATTAAGTTATTTTTCTAATTAATTTTTCACATATCTTAAAAGATTATATGTAGAAGTTGTGAAATTTTCACAACAATTAAACAATACATCAATGCAAATTAAGATTTTGAGATAAAAAGGTTGAGAAACGTTGTGAAATAAATGTTCCTTTTTAAACATTAGGCATATGTTATAATAAAGTTAATCTTACATATTTTGAGTTTATATAACATGCACTACAAAAAACGCACTAAATTGCGATATTTTTTGTAGTCAATACTTTTTTGGTACTTTTCAAACTCTAAATTTTATTATTTTAAAATTGAAATTATGGCATTTCTTAAATAGTAAATAATCAAATATAACACATAAATTTGGTTATATTAAATAAGATTGAATTCAAAATAAAAGGATGAAGAGATAAAGTTAAACTTATATAGGATCACATTATTACTATATAAAATTACAAGCAATTCAATGACTCTACACTATTATCTCTTTTTTTATACCAAAAAGTTACCTACCCATTTTCTTGTTTGTATAAAAAAATATAGGGACCAAAATAAAAATTTAAAGAAACTACGCACAAGTAAATTTTTTTTCATATACTAGTAATTAATTTTGGATTCCTGAGGGGACCAAGTTCCTCACTTGTCTCACACGAGATTCTTCATTGGCTGAAAAAGACTATTTTAAAGTTAAAATTGTTTCTAAAATGAGCACAACACACTTTAAATTAATTTAACGGTAAATACACATCTATTTGTTTATTTTAAAGATAAATTTATTTTAAAAAAAACTCTTTTGACATTGAATAAAGTCGAGAAGGGAGTAATGCACGCAAGGCAAAAAATAGAGGCATGAAGGAGGTAAGGAAACAATAATCAACATAGGAACCACAACATAAATGAAGACATAAAAGGCAGATCGATTCTGGAATCAAAGGCAGAGGCAAAGTGGTGGGGAGAAGAATGTGATGGATTTATTTCAATTCTATAAACCTAGATCAATTATAGATACAAGATTATAACATATTAAACACATTGTATTCAAGAAACAGATAAAAAATGTGTACTTGACATGATTTCGCAATCCATTGTTGTTCAGTGAAGGGATCAAGAAGAAAATTGTGTGTGAGAGAAAAACTGCCCTCTACTTGATTAGTTTTTTGTACGTGTGTAAACTGCCTAATGGGGAAGTCAATTTATTTACTTTCCGGATGAGAGTATGAACCTATCAACATGCTACCAAATGAACAGCCCAACCCATCACGGGCCACTCACAATAAAAACTCAATTACAATATTCATAAATTGACCAAATGTTATATTATAAACCATAATACCATAATATATATTAATGATTTAAACAATATTTAAATTATTAATTAATGCTAATTCATGTAACATATATATTTGAATTAAAAATTCAACAATTCTCCTACTTGGATAACATTAGTTAATCATTAAAATACAAGAATCATTAAGACTAGATACCAACTATAGTCAAAGCACATGTCAACCAACAGTCTAAGAAACATAAGCTTTAACGCTGCAGAAATAGTATCTGATAGAGAAGTAGATCATACATGTTAAATACTCACATTTCACATAAAGAATAATGAATATGGAAAAATATAATTAATTAAAAGAAATATTGATGGGACCACGGCAAGTGTACCGGATCGTCAAGTAATAAAAACGGTGAGAAACTGAGTATCGTTCTCAGGGATCAATGGTCAAATACTAATTCACGAAATTAGCTACTATTTAAACCAAGATTTGAATCAAAGAGAGTTCCAATAACAATAACAAAATCAAAAGAAACAAAAGCAATGACAATATTTTTGGGTTTTTCTAGTTGGCAAATTATCAAACACTTGGTATGCAAGATGAAAAATAATCAATTAATGAAAGAGTTGGGATCAAGCTTCATTTGATTTCACTTGTTGCATATCAATTAGAATTAATACAAGCTACTATTCCTATTTTGTTACCGAATTCTCTAATTTAATCAAACCCTAATTCCTTAGGCGATTGACCCTTTGTTCCCAATTAAAAACCCTAATTCCTTAGGTGAATCTAAGAGATAACAAGCAGTACGGTTTAGAATTCAACAAGGTAACAAACAAATCAATGACTATTCCTAGCCTAGAGATAAGCAAGGTTCATAATCTCATATCACAAATCATATATCAAATTTCCATTTAACATACAATTCTAAAATCATTCTAAAGAGGACCAATCTTTAGAAAGCATTAAGAGAAGAGATTATAAACTCAAAATAGAAATAGCAACATGAATTAATTGAATCCAACGTCAATAACAACCAAGATCCATCAACATCCACCTAATCCCAACAAGGGAGAGTTTAGCTAGACATGGAAATAAATGTAAAGACTAAAACAACAGGGAAGAAGATGCAAAACTCCATGGAAGATTGAAGAAAATCTAAGTTTCCACTCTTCTTCTCTTCAACTCCACCGTAGATGTCCCAAAATAAGGCTCTTCTCTGCTCCAAAATGGCTCCACACTCTTCTCTCCACGCAGCTCTCTTCATTTAGGTCAGAAAAGATGAATTTAAACTCTGGTATGGACGCCTAGGCGCTGCGTTTGTAGCGCCTGAGCGCTGAACGTCCAGAACGCATTTGCTGTCATGAGCGTGAGCGCCTAGGCGCTTCGTTTTGAGCGCCTAGGCGCTTCGTTTTGAGCGCCTAGGCGCTCAACGTCCAATGTGTCTCTTTTGAAGCCTTAAGGGCGCTTAGGCGCTCCTTCTGTAGCGTCTGGGCGCTAGGTGCTCAGCATACTTGCTCTTGATCTTCCTTGGAGGCTTTAAGTCCTCTCTTCTTTAGTGCTTTTCTTTGCCACATTGAGTTTCCTCATATTTCTCTTGGTGCCTACAATCAAAACAACAACAAATGAGTTAAAGCACCAATAATTCTAATCAAAATGAACTCAATCTAACAAACTAAAATAGATCAACTAAAAAGTTAAAATAAAACTGTTTTAAGGTCAAAATAACGTCACAAGTTGGGCTTAAGCGGTGAAATTCCCTCAAAAGGCTTTGGAAAAATAGATAATCTAGCATATTATCAAATATACAATCCAAGAGTGGTCCAAATATATGAAAATGCTATAAGAGATATGATAATAAAAATGACGTCATCTCATATATATCTCATAAGAATGACAATAAGTGAATATAAAATTTCAGACTCTCACTAAGCCAAAACATCAAAAGACTTAACTAAACCCATATGAGCTACGTGATTCTGAAAAGCTCCAACAGTTAAGCTTTTAGTTAGTGGATCTACTATCATGTTTCTCTGTAGCAAGATGTTCAATTTGAGTCTGAAACTCTAGAATTTTCTCTCTAACAAATAGATATTTAATATCAAAATGCTTTGAACGAGAAGAGCTTCTGTTGTTTTGAGAGAAATGCACAACAACAGTATTGTCGTAGTATATCACAAGTGGCCTAGATATGCTTTCAACGATATGAAAGTCGAAGATTAAGTTTTTCAGCCATATGGCTTAACAAGTAGCCTCATAGCAAGTGACATACTCTGCCTTCATGATAGAAGTAGTTGTAAGAGTTTGTTTGACACTCTTCCAAGAAATAGCTCCTCTTGCCATCATAAAAATAGAGACAAAAGTAGACCTTCGGTCATCAAGATAACCTGCAAAATCAAAATCAAAATAACTAATGACCTGAAGTATCAGACTTCTTATAGGTCAACAAATAATCTTTGGTTCCCTGCAAATATCCCATGACCTTTTTCAAGGCTTTCTAATGACTCAGACCTAGGTTGCTCAAATATCTCCCTAAAATGTTAACAACAAAAGCAATATCGAGACAAGTACAAATTTGAGCATACATTAAACTGCCAACAACGGAAGCATATGAGACTTTTTCCATTTCAACTATCTCTAAATCATTTTGAGGACATTGGGATTTAGAGAGTTTATCACCTTTTTGAACAGGTGCAGCATATGGGAAGCAAGAATACATGTTAAACCGCTTGAGGATCTTTTTAATATATCCTCTCTGAGACAATCCAAGAATGCTAAGTGACCTATCACAGTAAATCTGGATGCCTAAAACAATTGAAGCATCACCAAGGTCCTTCATATCAAATTGGCTACTCAACATCAATTTTGTTTCAGTCAAAAGTTTAATGTAGTTGCTAGCAAGAAGAATATCATCGACATAAAGAAGAAGAATTATAAAATTACTCCCACTAGTCTTCAAGTAAATGCATTGATCTGAGACATTTTCTTTTAATCCAAAAGAAGGGACAACCTGTTCAAATTTCAAATATCATTACATGGATGCCTGTTTCAGTCTATAAATGGACTTTTTAAGTCTGCAAACCAAATGCTCCTTACCTGTTTTAACAAAACCATCAGGCTGAACTATATAAACGTCCTCGGCTATATCTCCATTCAGAAAAGTCGTCTTCACATCTATCTGGTAAAGTTCTAAATCAAAGTAAGCTACCAAAGCCATAACAACACGAAATACATCTTTTGTAGAGACCGGTGACAAAGTCTCCTTATAATTAATGCTTTCTCTTTGACTATAGCCTTTTGCTACTAGTCTAGCTTTGTACCTATCAACTCTATCATCTGGATTACGCTTGGTTTTGAAAACCCAGTTGCACCCAACGACTTTGCAACCAACTGGCAACTCCATGAGATCCCAAACAATATTATGAGACATAGAAGACAATTCATCATGCATAACATTTAACTAATTAGAAACATGAGAGCTAGAGATTGCCTTCTTAAAAGTGATAGGATCATCGTCGTCATGGAAATCAAACTCATACTCCTGAAGATACATTACATAGTCATCTGGTATAGAAGGCATGTGTACTCTCTGATATCATCTTAATGAGACTACTTCAGCAATGTCATCTGGTTCTTGTTCATCAGTTGGTGGTGCCACTACATCATCTTCTCCTCGAAGAGCCTGATCATCGTTATGATTGAATGGAACCATGATATATGCAAGAAGTGAAACAACTAGTACAGGAACTACAGTCTGATCTTCTTTAAGAGTGACTGGTCATGGTGTATGACTCCCACTATCCAAATCATCCTAAAAAAATATCGCTCAGTCAGACTCAATGACTCGCATGGAGTGAGAAGGATAATATAATCTACAACCTCTGGAACCCACGCAGTAGCCAATGAAGAAGCCGCTAATAGTCTTAAGATCAAGCTTCTTCTACTGAGGATTATAAAGTCTAACTTCTGCCTTACAACCCCATACATGAAAGTGTTTCAAACTCAGTTTCCTTCCAATCATCAGCTTATAGGGAGTTTTCAGCACAGACTTGCTAGGTACTTGATTAAGAATATACACAGCAGTCTTCAAAACATCTCCCCTAAGAAAATCTAAGAATGAAAAATGACTCAATATGCATCTTATCATATTCATAAGTGTGTGGTTACGTTTCTCTACAACTTCATTATGCACAAGAGTACCAGACAAAGTATATTGAGCTTCAATTTCACATTCATCGAGAAATCTGGTGAACGGTCCTGGACTTCTTCCAATTTCATCATATCTGCCGTAATACTCACCTCCTCTGTCAGACCTCACACATTTGATCTTCTTGTCTATCTTCAATTCAACAGCAGCCTTGAAGGATCTGAAGGCATCCAAAGAACCAGATTTTTCCTGGAGAAGATGTATCCAACCGAATTTGGAGAAGTCATCTATAAAGGTAATAAAATACCTATATCCACCTATGACAGTGGGTGTAATAGGTCCACACATGTCTATGTGAATCAACTGTAACACATCATCACATATGTTTGCTCTTTTATTCCTAGTTTTGGCAGTGAATATGCCTTTAACATAATCAACACAAGTGTCAAAATCAGAGAAGTCAAGGTTATGAAGAATACCTTCCCTAATCAGTTTTTCAATTTGGGGCCTAGAGATGTGCCCTAAGCGTCTATACCATAGCATAGAAGAACTCTCATTAGTCCTACTACGCTTACTTCCAACAACAGAGTCAACAGACATATCATTTAGATTCAACATATATAGCCCATCACACAAAACTCCTGAACCAATGACAACAGAATTAAAACAAACAACAACTTTTTTCATTACCAAATTCAAAAGTGTAGCCACATCTATTCAAAGCTGAAACTGAAATTAAATTCCTTCTCATAGAAGGTACATAAACAGCATCTTTCAACAATAAAGTATGTCCAGAAGGTAAATACAAGGTAACTACTCCTATTTCTTCCACTGATACTCTAGCTCCATCTCCCACAATGATCTTGGATTCAGCGTTAATTGGCTTCCTCAGGCTTGTGAACCCCTATAAAGAATTCACAATGTGAATAGTTACACCTGAGTCAAATCACCAAGTATTGGGAGCAACATCAACCACATTTGATTCAAAACAAGATAAAGCTAGGAGTGTACCTTGCTTCTCAAGTTTCTTCTTGAGAATATAACAATCATTCACTTTATGGTCATACTTCTTGTAATACTTACAGTTTTCCTTGAAGAAAAACTTCTTAGGCTCTAGGTGTTGAGATACTTTCCCTCATTTCTTCTTATCATGTTCAATCTTGCCTTTGTAACCTTTCTTTTTCTCATTTTTAGTACTAGAAGTAAAAGTAACAAACTGAACACTGTGTGATTTCTCTTTCCTGATAGAATCCTCTTCTTGAGAGACAATAGCAATCATTTCATCAACTGTCCACTCATTTTTCTGAGTGTTATAAGAGGTCTTCAAAACATCAAATTGAGAAGGGAGTGACTCCAGAACCTGCCAAATTAGATAACTATCACCAAGATCAACCTTGAGAGACTTTAGTTTATTAAAATAGTGCACTAACTTCATGATGTGCTCACGAACTCCACTAACACCATCATATTTAGTCTTCTCAATCAAAGAAAGATATTGGCCCTTCTGAGCTTTATCAAAAGTCGTGAATTTCTCACCAACAGATTTCAGAAACTCCTCAGCCTTCTTGCTATATGGAATGCTCTGTCTAATTGACTTTTCAATAGTGTATTTCATCACCATAAGACACACCATGTTTGAGTGCTCCCATTTTTCACGATAAGCCTTTTCAGCAATAGTGGACTCAGTAGTAAGAGCAACATGCTCTTCTTCTCTCAAAGCTAAGTCCATATTAGTGACAGTCAAATAGAGATCCAGAGATTCTTTCCAATCCTCAAAGTTGTCCTATTCAAAGTCTTGAACAGAAGTCAATTGCATAGGCAAAGAGGTTGGCATGATTCCAACAAAAGGAAACATTTAATATGCACAATGTTATCATGCAACAAGAGAATTAATGGTTTCATATGCACAGCCAAACAAGCCCTTTAGAAAAATTTCTTACTTATCACGGTCCCGCCTAAGGGTCCCGAACTATAATAAATAAGAAATATAATAATACAATGCACAAATCTTATGTTACCAAAATTTTTAATACTGATAAGGTACTCGAAAGATAATTGACATAAGCATAAATCTCACAGCATATTATACAATAACAAATTACATTAATAACAATACACCGATAAGGTGTAATTACTATTAATGCAATAAAAATTATGATTAAAAAAATTTAATCATTTAACACACAAAATTTGCACAATTGTACCCACGATAAGTAAGTTCACAGTTATACAAATTATCAGCAATTATGCTTAATAAAATATGATAAACTCATATTATGTATAATAAAAAATTCAATTTCTATATAGATAAAAAAAATTAATTCTTTGACTATGACACATTAATAAGAAAAGTATCATATACCAAAAAACCCGCACAGTAAATAGCACCATTATGTACTTTCTCCGGTACGTGCCAAGCCACCAAGCACATAAAAGTCGTTCCAGTCAAAGAATGAATTTCAAAATCAATTGTTCATAATCATAAGTATATATTCAATCAATTAACTTTAAATATTCACATAATCCACATACTGCAAATACTTGATGGACATTACGAAAACAATCACCTTCATATAAGACAAATCACGTCCATTAGCTTTCATATAAGACGAAATGATGTCGACCATTTTCAATCAAGAAACTAATTCTTTTCAAGGAATTAAGCAACGAAACGTTTTCATATTCAATTGTTTCGTTAAAAAAATCAGATTCTTTAATACGTGATGGAAACACGTTGCAGCGGAATATCATGAATGCAAATTCTCAATCAGACGCAAGTATCAAAACAAAATCTTTATCCTTTGAGTTCAATGGCATATACAACAGTATTATGCAATGCAACAGAAAACAATGCGTAAAACATCATAATTTTCATGACAGCAAAAACATAATTAAAATGCCAATTTTCACATTTAGAGTTCATGAATTAGGGTATACGAATTTTTTATTTAATTATGAACAAAAATATAATAGATATAATCTGTATCTATTTAGCTTTGATACCAATTGATAGATTTATTTCAATTCTATAAACCTAGATCAATTATAAATACAAGATTATAGCATATTAAACACATTGTATTCAAGAAACAGATTAAAAATGTGTACCTGACATGATTCTGCAATCCATTATTATTCAGTGAAAGGATCAAGAAAAAAATTGCATGTGAGAGAAAAACTGTCATCTACCTAGTTAGTTTTATGTACATGTGTAAATTGTCTAATGAAAAAGTCAGTTTATTTACTTATCAAATAAGAATAAAAACTTCTCAACAAGCTACTAAATAAATAGCTCAACTTATCATGGACCACTCACAACAAAAATTTAATTACATTTTTCATAAATTGACCAAATGGACTAATCGATTTTTTTAAACCATAAAGGTTCTGTGATTTCATCCGTTTTAGCCAGTTTGTATTATACCGGTTAAACCTCTTGAATGATTCTGATATTAAAGTTCAACCATTGAAGTAAGTGTTTCATAGTTTGACTTGTCCAAATGAACTGGTCGAATCAGTTTCTAAAATATTGGGCATAAAAAAAAAAAAAAACTTGCTTTGGAGCATTAAAGAATTATTATGTAACGTTAAATTATTATGAGAAGGTCAGGTAACGATATTTATTAATATACTTGCACTGTGTACGGGTCTTATAAAATAGGCCCAATACCTGCCAAGCCATCACCACCAATTCAAAACTCTTACTTTTAAGTTCACACATAAAAGGACAATGGGACCTCACCCAAAAGAAAAAAAAAATGGTAATTAATAAGGTCATTTGTAGAGAAATCTCTTGGCCAACATCACACTCAAAATAGCATTGGAAAATGACAGGAGGTCGGTATTTTTCTCCATTCTTAAGCTCACTCATTTTCTACGTGGACTAACTTAAGCATTGAAATGCTTTTATAAGTTAACCATCACCTAGTTCGTCATCAGAGTATCGAAAATAAGAAACCTGTTGGAGCATACAGGAAGTCGATCAGTAACAATACTTTTAAGTGGAATTATCATTCGATAAATTAGCGATGAAAAATAAAAAAAATTATAAAAATATTTTAAATTATAATGATCTTTTGAGAGAAGTTGCCATGGTATCATAAGGGTATCATAATTTTTAGAAACAACTTTACTTAATTATCATCTCTCATTAAAAAGTGCAAAAGCAATTTGTTGAATCAAAAATATAATAAAAAAGTATCATATTTAAGATGAATTATTGCAAATTTATTCTTTTTTAATTTTATTATAAATATTTAAAAAATTATTAAATATAATCAAAAGTAATAAATTATTCATAACCCACCTTAAGTATCAGTAGATTCAATACCCATAAAAAAATGATGACTTCAAAAGTAATCTCTAATTTGAGTGATGTTACAAATACAAACATTTTTTTCTAACAGTATCATCACCATTAATTTCTTCACTTTCCTCTGACTTTAATTCATCAATATCAATTCCGCAATACATTAACTTAAACATGATTTTATCACGCAAGCATGCTTGAGTCCGCCACATACTGCAGCACTATTGACCATTTGCATCTACTAATTATGGTGTCTAAATAGTAGCTAGCATATTGCCTTATAGTAACATGAATTTAGTTGAATCAGAGACCGTTAGATTCATTACATACTACAGTGGGTGCATGGTTGTCCATTTTCTTTAACATAAAAATAGTAGTACGGATATTTTATTGATCAGAATGTCATTGTCATATATGCCTAGGTCTCAAACTCTCATAGGATCAAGCACATGTCCATCTAGAAGATATCCTCTGTAATGATTTCTCCTTAAGAAAGGTTACTCAACTAATTTATATGTCAATTGATCTTTCTTGAAGAGGGATGGTCGACGGATTTGAACCCGACGTGCAAAATCAAAAGTCCCGTGCCCCTCCCCACTTAAAAATTGTAACGCCTTTTTGCGTGAGTGAAATTTTTTATTTTATATTACTAAAGCAAACTTTATCTAAATCTATCACTTTAAAAACAGTTTTACTTAATTATTATTTTGGGATCAAAATCACGAAAGCAATTGTTTGTATTAAAAAATATGTACCACTTAAATTAGATATTATTGTCCTAAATTTTAATTATATTTTTAATATTTTAGGTATTGTGGTGCAGAGAATGTTTTAAAAACTGATTGAAGTTAAATTGGAAAGTTCAAAAAACTGAAAATAAGTGATTTATGATTCCACTTGTTTAATTGATTAGACGTGGTTGATGCGAATGAAATATATTTAAAATAAATTATACATAGTTATATATAAACAAATTATATATGTATATATTGTTACAATAAAAATAAAAAATTAATAAATTAATGAAAAAATTTAAAAAAATGGTAGAAGTGATATTGAGTAATTAAGAAATATCTTAATAAGATATTATCTTAATCTCATTTTAATAATTAAATAAAACATAATATTAAGTAAAAAAATCATATACATATATATATATATATATATATATATATATATATATATATATATATATATATATATATATGTAAAAAATGTATCTGGTGATATGAATGTTTATTGTAAGAGGTGAGAAGAGTGAATATTGACCATTAGATCTTATATGAATGGTCAAGATTAGAATATAAATGCACGTGATTTTTTTAAGTGATCATATGACCTTTTAGTAACTTTTAATCTTGATCATTCATGTATGGTTGTATAGTCAAGATTTAATCATCTCACCCTCTCACAATAAAAACTCATCTCACTAAATATGTGTCATATAATATATATATATATATATATATATATATATATATATATATATATATATATATATATATAGAGAGAGAGAGAGAGAGAGAGAGAGAGAGAGAGAGGATCAACTTACACCAGTGTAATTTTTTTTCTTACACTCATTTTCAGCTGTTAGATCCAATTTCATCCAATGGTTATTTTTAATGAAGTAATCTCAACCATTAAATGAAAGTGGAACTAATGGTTAAAAATTAGTGTAAGAAAAAAAAGACTTACACTGGTGTAAGCTGATCATTCCCCATATATATATATATGAGGGAGGATCAACTTACACCAGTGTAAGTCTTTTTTCTCTTACATTCATTTTCAGCTGTTAAATCCACTTTCATCTAATGGTTACCTTTAATGAAATAATCTCAACCATTAGATGAAAGTGAAACTAATGGCTGAAAATAAGTGTAAGAGAAAAAGACTTACACCTACAGAACGGATCCCTCCTATATATATATATATATATATATATATATATATATATATATATATATATATAGGATCTTACTCTGGTGAGAGGAGTGTTTATTGTAAGAGGTGAGAGAAGTAAATATTGACCATTAGATCTTACATGAATGGTCAAGATTAGAATATAAATGCATGTGACTTTTTTAAGTGGTCACATGACCTTTAAGTAACTTTTAATCTTGACCATCCATGTATGGTTGTATGGTCAAGATTTACTCTTCTCATCCTCTCACAATAAAAACTCCTCTCACTATATATATATATATAAAGTCACTCATACACCATTAAACAACTTTTTATTGAACAATTTTCTCACTAAATCTACCATTAGATTAAAAGTTCCTATCATATAAATGATATCTATAAAATTTTACATTAACTTTGTTATTTGTGACTTACTTCAACATTAACTATTGCTTTCATAAGGTAACTTATGTTAGCAGGTGGCTTGTCTTCTCTATTCCATTCAATGCTCTAATCTTTTCAGTTTTCTTGGGCATTTTTTGGTGGGAAATTCATACTTTATCCATGCAAATCAATTTTCTGTATGTGTAATATATATATGACTGATACACTTTTACACATGTCAAAAGTTGATTTACATGCTTAAAATAGAAAGTTTTTACCCAAGAATTTCTCCAATTTTCATGGACTTGACTTTTCAATTTCTAGTTGTAGCCTACGATTATTCACTTCTCTTCATAGTTGTATGACTTAAGACCAACCCGACCAGTTGAACTGCAAAATTCATGACTCGGCCTCTGGGTTGATCTTATTCATACTTAGATGAGTTTTCTTATCAATTGGTCAAACTCAAATGTCTCGGATGACCCACCTGAACTAGTCTAACCTATTTTTCTTTTTAAATATAATTTCAAAATGGTTACTTGTGAGATTTAAATTTGGTATACGAATGACGTTTGTGATGAAATACATTATGCTATTAGACCATATATTCCTATTGAATTATGTTTTCAATTTTTCAATTTATATAATTATCCAAAGTTTTTTAACATAATATTGTATTATTGTCACTTTTAGTTTGATTACATCATATAATACTTTTTCATTTAAAATATTTTTCATATAGTACTTTTTATATAATACTTTTTTATGAATTATCTTTTCATAAAATATTTAAAAAAAATTCTTCTTTGTCCAATTTTTTTATTTAATTGTTTGACTCACGATTAGCTCGTTGACCTAGTAACTTGACATTTTGATCAAGTCAACCTCCGATTCAAGTTATGCAACTATGCTTCTATCTATACCTTTCAAATTCAAATGCATTCATTATATTTCTATCTCTCACTCACTTCTCTCTGTTTGCGGTTACAAATTATTTCTCTTCATACTTTGGCCTCATTTGTAAAAGAGAATAGATTTGAATGAATAATTGCATGAATTTTACGGTGTTACAATACAAGTATATATAAAAAGCTGAATGAATAATTTGAAACAATAATTTGAATTTCAACTAAAAAATTGAAAGCTATCTACGGACTAGGGAGAGAGGAAGATAATAACCATTTACACAAAATATACAAAAAGGAAAATAATCTCTTGTTAGGTTGTTACACCAATACGCCCCTGTAAGATAGTGGTGAGAGGAACAACACCAATCTTGGACTTCAGGAAGTCATGTCATGACCTTGAGACAGGTTTAGTGAGCAAATATGCTAATTGATGACTTGTTGGAACATGAGTGACACGTAGAGACTTGCTTTCAACCAAGTCACAAACAAAGTGGCAATCAATTGAGATGTGCTTCATACATGAGTGGAAGACTAGATATGCACAGAGAGATATGTAGCACCAATGTTATAAAAAAAATAGTAGGTGACCCATTGATTTTTATACCAAGCTCTTGAAGAAGACTTTGAAGCCAAAGAATCTCGACTGTGGTGGATGCAATTGTTCAATATTTAGCCTTCGTAGAGGAGCGATCAATTGAGTTCCGTTTCTTACATGACCATAAGATTGGATTGGAGCCGAGATAGGTAATATAAGCCGAAGTGGATTTACAATCAGATGTATCCCCAGCCTATAGTCAATATCACAAAATGCAATTAATGTGAGATTTTTGTCATGGACTAGATGAAGGTCATGATCTATTCTGGACTTGAGACAACGAAGAACTCATTTTAGAGCTGGTAGATAGACATCCTTTGGTGCTTGTATAAATTGAGCAAGCTTATTCACCGCAAAACTGATATCTAGACGTGTTAAGGTCAAGTATTGTAAGGAGCCAACAAGATGGCTATAATCACTAACATCACAAGTTAGCGCATCATGGGATGATTTGAGATCATAACTTGTTGACAGAGGACTGTTAATAGGCTTTGCTCCGCCCATTTTTGCACGTTCAAGAATTGTGCGTATATAATGATGTTGAGTTAAGAAAAATCCATAAGATGAAGGAATAAGCTCCACTCCTAGAAAATGACTTGGAGAACCAAGATTCTTGAGAGAGAATAGGCTTGAATGAATAATTGCATTAATTTTATGGTGTTACAGTGCAAGTATATATATAAAGTTGAATGAATAATTTGAATACAATAATTTGAATTTGAATTAGAGGTGGTAAAACGAACCAACCTATGCTGCCCCGCTCTTAACCCGCCAAAATATGGGTTGGGGTAGGTTGGCTCAGTTTGGGAAATGAGTTAGAAGAGTCAACTCATCTCGTTTTAGGATGGGTTGGCAGGTCAACTAGCCTAAAAAACAAAAAAACTATATAAAAAAATCATAATTTTTTTTTTAAAAATAGAAAAACTACAATTTGTAGAGACTAAAAAAATAAAAAAAAAATCTAAAATTAATATCGTACCTATAAGAATAACACAAATATAAATAGTAAGACTCACTTGTAACACTTTAAAAAAAAAAAGTTAACCTGAATGGTCAACCCGAGCTCGATCCGCTTAACCCGCAGATTAAGCGGAACAGATTATACGGGTTGAAAAATAAAAATTGGTTTAATCGTTGAACTCAACCTACCAAAAAATGATAAGTTGACAAATTAATCTAACGAGTTGAACCCGTTTTGCTAACTCTAATTTAAACTTAAAAACTGAAAGCTATCTATGAATTAAGGAGAGAGGTAGATAATAACCATTTATACAAAATATACAAAAAGGAAAATAATATCTTGTTAGGTTGTTACACCAATAATTTGTCCTTCCCATTTACAACTTTTTCTTGCTCACTTTACAACTGTTGGAGAGAGGGATGGGTCTAAGAAATAAGTGTTGCAAGGCTCAAAATAAATATTAAATATATAATAACATAAAATAATTTTATTTTTCTCAAATAGATATAAGTCTTAAGAATAAATTAGCTTATCTTTTCTTATTTGTCATTAAATTATTTTTCTAATTAATTTTTCACATATCTTAAAAGATTATATGTAGAAGTTGTGAAATTTTCACAACAATTAAACAATACATCAATGCAAATTAAGATTTTGAGATCAAAAGGTTGAGAAATCTTGTGAAATAAATGTTCCTTTTTAAACATTATGCATATGTTATAATAAAGTTAATCTTACATATTTTAAGTTTATATAACTTGGTTGGACCAAATTGGAGTCAAAACTTTTTTGGTACTTTTCAAACTCTAAATTTTATTATTTCAAAATAGAAATTATGGCATTTCTCAAATAGTAAATAATCAAATATAACACATAAATTTGGTTATATTAAATAAGATTGAATTCAAAATAAAAGGATGAAGATATAAAGTTAAATTTATATAGGATCACATTATTACTATATAAAATTACATGCAATTCAATGACTCTACACTATTATCTCTTTTTTTTAAAACCAAAAAGTTACCTACCTATTTTTTTGTTTGTATAAAAAAGCATAGGGGCCAAAATAAAAATTTAAAGAAACTAGACACAAGTAAACTTTTTTTCATATACTAGTCATTAATTTTGGATTAATGAGGGGACCAAGTTCCTCACTTGTCTCCCGCGAGATTAGTCGTTGGTTGAAAAAGACTATTTTAAAGTTAAAATTGTTACTAAAATGAACACAACACACTTTAAATTAATTTAACGATAAATACACCTCTATTTATTTATTTTAGAGATAAATTCATTTTAAAAAAAAATCTCTTTTAACATTGAATAAAGTCGAGAAGGGTGCAATGCACGCAAGGCAAAAAATCGAGGCATGAAGGAGGTAAGGAAACAATAATCAACATAGGAACCACAACAGAAACGAAGACATAAAAGGCAGATCGATTCTGGAATCGAAGGCAGAGGCAAAGTGCGGGAGAGAAGAATGGACTAGTCGATTTTTTTAAACCATGAAGGTTCTGACATTTCATCCGTTTTAGCCAGTTTGTATTATACCGGTTAAACCTCTAGAATGGTTCTGATATTTGAAGTTCAACTGTTGAAGTAAGTGGTTCATAGTTTGACTAATCCAAATGAGCTGGTCGAATCAGTTTCTAAAATAAGCATCAAAAAACATCTTGCTTTGGAGCATTAAAGAATTCCTCCCAATTATGAGATATTATTGGGTGAGTACAAATATAACACATTATATTTAATTATACTCATAAAAAATTAGAAAAAAAAATAAAAAATTTTACTAAATTCACTCATAATAAAAAATCATTTTCTCTCTTTAATTTTTTTATAAATATACCTAAATATAATATATTCCATTTATACTCGCCCAACAATATCTCCCCAATCCTTACAAGTTCTTTTGTCCTCTTCGAAGAAGAAAACTAAAATTCTTCATTCATGAAAATCACTATCATTGAATATTTGTAGATCCCATTGATTTTACAAGTCCAATCATCAAATGAAAGATAGAGGATATTATGGGAAGAAGAATTTTCCCCCAACCAACCCCTCTCTCCCCTATAAATACATTTCCTTTTTCACCCTCAGGAAGCCCCACAACGCTCTCAAACACAGTTGCCAAGCTTTCCAATATCTTAAGCTTCTTTCGCATAAGAAGTGTGCCCCCGATGGCCTATAACATCAGCTTGAGGGCTCTGTCAATCATTGCCTTTGCGTTATCCCTCACGGTGCAAAGAACTCTTGGTAAGGCATATTTATCTTTCTAATCAAATCCACAGATGTATGGCAAAAATAAAAATAAAAAAATTCCCTAGCTAGGATCGATTTGCATCATTAGTTTCTATTTCTCATGAAAACCTTCAGTCTTAGACCATTGTTGGTGAAATGCAGGAGGGATAGAATGTGAGCTTCTGGACCAAGAAAACTGTGCTTTCGCAGTTTCATCCATTGGCAAGCGCTGTGTGCTTGAGAAGCACGTCAAGAGAACAGGAGAGGAAGCATACACATGCAAAACATCTGAGATTGATGCTGATAAACTGAAGGACCACGTTGAAACCCATCAATGCATTAAAGCTTGTGGGCTAGACAGAATATCCCTTGGAATCTCATCAGACTCTCTCTTAGAGACTCACTTCACACACAAGCTCTGCTCACCTCAGTGTTATCAGAGCTGCCCTAACGTTGTTGACCTCTACTTCAATCTTGCAGCTGGTGAAGGTACAAAAATGTCATTAATTTCTCTTTTTTTCTTAATTTCTTTGTCCATCAATGTGAGTAACACAATGGAAGATAACCCTTATATTGTATTATATATGATATCAACAATATTATTTCTACACCTTATTCTCCATACTTTCACTCTACACCTCCCTTTTTATAGAAAAAAAGGAAAAGATAAATTTACTTTTTTTTTCTTCTTTTCTCTCTTTCTTTTTTGTATAAAGAGCATAAATGTAGTGTGTACAGAACGAGCTATAAGAGTAACATTTTTCATATGATATATCTCAGAATTAATTTGCAATTAATGTTTTTTTATTTGTGTATGTATAGGTGTTTTTCTTCCAAAATTATGTGAATCACAAGGGGCAAACGCCCGACGGGGAATGGCTGAGCTTCGAAGCTCTGGACTTGTGGCACCAGGAACTGTGCACTCTGTGAACTTTATTGCCTCGTCTCCAGAATCTGACCAGTTTCTGAAGTTCACAGCTGAAACTATTGCCCCAGCACCCAATCGATGATCAATGTTGGAAAGGCAAAAGAGAAGGGACTATCTATGTCTACACCTATCTATCTATATATTATATAACTAGTGTATTTAGTTTGTTTGTAATAATGAAACAGCACCATAGCCAGGATTGAATTTTCTATCAAGTTTGATAGTAAATTCATGTGCTGGGTTTGTTCTCCAGATCATAGACAGGCCAAACTCGATAGTTTAACGGACTTGGCTTCTGAAATAATAAATAGAAGGCATGATTTTTATATTTCTGCTAGTCTTTTCATCTATTATTACTTTGTCTCTATTTAATTTCTATGTATCGTGTTGACAGTAGAATCATATTGGTATTACCTAGAACCTAGAACCTTTATTTGGTCATTGAAAAATCTATTACGACGAGAAATTATTGTATATAGGCATAAATTTAACATCTTATATTTAGATATATACATATAAAATTAAAGAAAAAATAATTTTTTATGATATATAAATTTAGTAAAATTCACACATATTTTTTCTCTAATTTTATATATATATCTAAATATAAAATGTTAAATTTGTGTCTATACAAAAATATCTCCAATTACGACTGTCGGTATGTGGATGAAAAGTCAAAACATAACCCATGGGTCAAAAGTGAGTTTAACATGGCCTTGTAATCATTGTTCATCTTACAATTTTCTTGAGAGAATTGCCGACCTTAGTGCTGCTGCTATTCATTTTTATCTGTTGATTTAAAAAAGTTTTTTCTTTAAAATTTTTATCTGTTAATTTAAAAAAACAATGAATTATTAATTATTATTTTTAATTTTATCCTTGATATTAAAATAATGAGAGATAAGATTTAATAAAATGATAATAATATTTTAAATATTTTAATTAAGATTAATTCAGTAAAATATAATTATTTTTATCTTATAATTGAGACTATTTAATAATTTTTTAAATTTTTAAATAATAATTTTAAATAAATAATAAAATTGGACGAAGGAATATAAATGATTCCTAAAGCTTTTGTAGTTTGGATCCACATGGATCTTTCCTATCTTAGCCTTTTGACACCTCAACCTGTTTACAATATATTCAAGGGTATTTTCTTTTGCTAAAAAATTAGATTTTGCATCGATGGATAAATTAAAAATTAAATAATAAAAATAAATATAATTATAAATAAAATATATGTAATAATTTATAAAAATAATAATATTTATAAATTTAACTTAAAAATACATAAAACATATATTTTTTATTTAAGTAAGAAGCTTATTTGTCATTATCATATTATGTTAATTAATTAGTAATATTTGTTTAAAATAACCACTTAAAACTATAATGATAAGCCACCAAATATATATACACACATCAAACATTTTGTAATAAAAATATAATTAATAACCTCACCAAAAAGATATAATTAATAAAAGTGACATTTCTAATAATAAATTATATTCAATCATTTTTATTATGTCTTAATTTAGAACTGTTGTTAGAGTATTTAATAATAGTGTTTTTGGAGACACTGCACCAAGCAATTCGTTAATGATATTCACTAAGCACTTTCAACACTTAGTGTAATCCTTATAAATAAAGTGCTAAGTAAATACTTTATTTGCAAGTCTTCTAAAATTACCAATTAAAAAGAGAGTGACAGTAGTAGAGAAAGATGGATTTAAGAATTAACATATTGATTTAATTAGAAATGATTGATCAAAATTGTTGAACAATTCAAGGATTCATCCATGTACAGATCTGCATAATCCTTCATTACTGAGAGTCTATCTTTAAAGCTTAGATGATTCATCCATTGACTTGTATCCATACTCACTCGTTGTGACACTCTTCTTTAAATTGTAAAAGAAGTGTGGATATTCTCCTTCAATTTCTTCCAATTATTTACAATGCTCGAATTTCCATTTAAACTTATAATAATCTTGAAAATACCATACATCTTTACCTTCTTCTAATGTTAGTACATAATCCAGCAAAATGTTGAAATATATATTTTGACTAAAATGCTGAATTTCAACAAACAAAGTAGAATAAAAAGAACAACAAAGTGATCATTTACTTTTATTAATACTTCAAAGAACTAATAACAAAAATTAACATTAAGTTTACCAATAGAAGAATAAATTTTATTGAAACCCAACATATATTAACAGGCAGAACAAACATAAAACAGTACATTATAATAGAATAAATTTTAAACGTACATGTCGTCTAGAGAGATTTGTCAACAACAATATAAACCTTTGAATTGAAGACATGATTTTTAACTTTTGTCACTTTGTGTTGGTCGGAGAGGATGCCTAGGGATGCAAACTTTGAACTTAACAACAACTTGGCGTAAATTTGTCTGATTTCACACGTGTCCATCGTGTTCATCAGTAGTGTGATCCAATTATTGCACAAAGTCAGAAACAACACAAAAAGTACTTGATATCATTGGAAACTTGATAAAATTTCCAGCATTAGAAAACGACTAATATAAATATTGAAAATTTAGTGCTGCATATTGAAAATTTTGTATCCATGAAATAGGCGTGACTAATCAGTAAGTAGATTTTGTATCCAATTAACTTATGAACCTTGTGCTTCGTGCATGAAAAATAGAATATAGGGTTGGTATTAAAACTATGAAATTGAAATAATTGCCTTTTTACATTAAAAAAACAATGAGAAAACAAAAAAAAAGAGCAATTTTCTTGTACTAACTCTACCTCTGTTTCTTCTTTGCAAATGTATTGAAGTATAACATGAGTGCAAATATATAGATCAATAGTAAGAATGTTACTCTGATTTGGAAATAATACAATGAACATAATTAGATATAGTAATCAAATAAAAACTTTTCATGTATAAAATCAATTGAAATCAATTCGAATAGGAAGTGAATTTCAATTAGAATAATTAAAATAAATTTATTTTAAGAATTCAGATTATGGATAATAATTTTAAGCTTATTGATTAGTTGACTTTGATTAGTCACTTTAATATTCTCAATAAGCAATTATATAAAATAAAAGCTAAATCAAATCACTCAACATATTGAAATAAAAAATTCTCACCCTCAATTAATCATTGAATCCCAAATTCTAGGATTTGGAAATAACATAATAAACATAATTAGACATAGTAATCAAATAAAAACTTTATATTTATAAAATCAATTGAAATCTATTCTACAATAATAGGAAGGAATTGGAAACAATAATTAGAAATAATTATACAATAAATTCAAAAATTTACCAATTATAGAAATTGATAATTGGTAGTCTTTGACAAAAACAACAAAGCAACTTTGAAGAATGCTCTAACCTCTCAACTACTCTCACTCCCAACCTAGAGGTTGTCGGAGGTCTGCCGTCACCAATCACCATTCATCCGCTTTAGTAGCTGCCACTCTCAGGTACAATTCCTCATATGTTCTTATTCTTCTTTCTCAACTCCCCTATCTGTCTCTATTTTTACATAATTTGATTTATTCATAAGGTCATGAGTCTCTTACATATCTCGTTGGTACAATTCGTAAGACTCGTAATATTGTACCCATGAGAGGAAGATCAAGCAACTACGACAAATAAGAAGTCCGATATGTATTTTAGGATGTCAACATAGTCTTCTATTTTGTTAGAAATTATGGGTTTTAAAATGTTCTTCTATTTCATGCAAAGAATGAATATTTTTAGGTTTCATTATACTTTTGTATATCATTCAAAAAAGATAAAAAAAAATTTTCTATTGCCAGAAAACTGAGAAAAATGAAACCAAAAAGCTGAAACGGGATTTTGATTTGGAGTTATTTATTTTTATTAATTAATTTATTATTATTATTTTGTAAATGTGACATTGGCCACATCACTTTATACGTGAAAAAAAGACCACATCAGATAACATATGGTGAAAATTTAGCTTTGTTATTCGTCACATGTCATGAAATTAAATCATGTACTTGATATGGAAGATACGTAGTAACTTTTTAAGCTAT
Organism: Ormosia emarginata; assembly: GCA_029884605.1. Classification (NCBI taxonomy): domain Eukaryota; kingdom Viridiplantae; phylum Streptophyta; class Magnoliopsida; order Fabales; family Fabaceae; genus Ormosia; species Ormosia emarginata. Next base: position 23,877,220 of record JAQQTP010000085.1, read on the forward strand.
GTACATTCTCTTTATATATTTTTATTATATGATATGATATATGATTATATGATTTTTTTAAGGTGAGTTTATTTTTAAAGTAAATGAATAAGTGTATATCTCCATTTAATTTAATCTAAAATACATTGAGATTTTAATTCACTAAAATTTAATAGTTGTCGCAACCGGGATCGCGACGGGACGACTGAAAAAGATTTTGCTTATTTATCAATGTTTATTTTAAAGGAAAACATTAGAAAAATCCTTTTATCTTTTTTCTTTATGTAGGGAAAGCCTTCCTTACTCAACCAGTATCTTAAATTAGTTGTGCAAATTTAAATAATCTCAAATGTATTTATTTTACCACTTTTAAAAAAGAAAAGAAAGAACTAAATTATGAAAATTTATTTTTTGACTTGACAGAATAGATATTCTACTCTTACGTATCTTCAGGTGCAGTAGGGAACTCAAAATCACATAGTTCTTTAGAAAATAAGTGCGAGTTGATTAATTTTAATTAAAGGATTTTTTGAAAAGAGATTTTATTTGAAAACAAGCTCATTCTTACACAGGATTCGAGGTAGCACCAGGCTACTCAATAAATCCTTATGATCTAAATGACATTTAAAGATAGCATCCACTATTCAATCATCATCATTAGTCATTGCATTGATTAAATGATTTTATTTTATTTTTTTAATTTTTTTATATTTTGATTTTTTTTAATTATTATCTCATTGACTAAATCAATTATGCACAAATTATTTTAACAAAACACAACTTAAAGATTTAGTCCTAAAAAAAAAAAGGTTTCAACCCCAAACTTAAAGACCCAATGTCGGAAATATAAAAGAAAAAAATGAAAGCCTAACTCGAACAAAAATTCTCTATGAACATTTCTTCTCATTTTTTGTCACACAACAAGACATTAAAAACAAAACCCAAAAGACTCAATTTTGAACAATAAAAGCTAACAACAAAAAGATGCAGAGACTCTGGAAAGTGAAACAAGATGGAGGAGAGGGAAAACTCACTCCCACCGGCAGAGCTTAAGACCCAGGCGGATGAGCGATGGCTAGAATTTTAGCGTTGGGAGCGGATCTAGCACATTTTTTTCGAGCGGGTCGCTGGTCGAGCGACGTATGGATCTGGACGGGATCAGAGCGCGATAGCGGTGTGGACGTCGCGACGTGCAACTCACGGTTCTGGGCTGACAGCACGCGATTCGCAGGGCGATAGTTTACGGGTCGAATGCGGGTCTGGTTTCCGCTTCTGGGTGCCGATTTCGTGGGTCACAACTGGATGCTGGGTCGAGCTTGCGGCTGTTCAATTCTAGCTGGTCCATGGTTTGACGGTGCAGACGGTAGGTTGAGTGGCAAGGATGGTAGGGACTGTGTGGCTCGACGGTCTAGGCGACCGACGCTCTCAGCTGGCCGAATCTGGCTGTTCGCGACTCAGCTGGTGCGAAACAGTATGGACTGCAGAGGCAGAGTGGTACAACAAACCCAGTGGCTGGTCACGGCTTGAGCAGGTTGGATGGAGTTACTACGCCAATCGCGGTTTCAGTGGGGTGCTAATCGGGCTAGCGCAAGGTGCAGTCTCAAGGAGGATGGATGGTCTGGTTTGGAGTTGCTGTATATATTCTTGATGGTGAGAGGTTGAGGATGAGTGGTTGATGATGGTTCTTGTGTGGGGTTGAATCATGGCGTTTATGGTCGTTGTTGGTGGTGGCTCACTTGAGTTTCGGTTGGGGTTTATGGTTGAAGAAGATGGTGGTGAGTACTTTTGAAAATGGTGGAGATGGTCGGTTAAGGGTGATGGGATGTTTGGTTGAGAATGAAGGTTGGTGATAGAGGGTGGTGGTTGTTATGGTGGGTTGATGAAAGTGGAGATGGAAAGTGGTTTGTGATGAATATGGAAGTGATGGAAGAAGGTTGAAGAGATGAATAGTGAGAGTGGTTTTCGTTAAAGGTGGCAGTAGGAAGTATGGGGAAGATGGCAGCCTAAAAAGAAATTCATATGATGCTCTCTCGCAAAAAATTTTTTAGCCCCCTTTACCAACCTTAGTTTTTTCTGCTTATATATGTCCTCTGCCTATCTTCTTTTCCTATTGAAGCTCTCTGCCTTGTTGTCTCCCTTTCTTTCTATTATGTGAGATCTGTGAGTGTGTGAAAGTGAGTGGGTGTGTGGATAATGCCAAAAGAGAGTGGAAGCAAAGGAAGCTTGTCCCTTCAGCCATGGTATGTGCAGCAGTGCAGGTAGTGGTATTGTGTGTGCTGAAGTGTAGTGGTGGTGCAAGGATAGTGCATGGCCAGAAAAAGAAAAAGAATTATAGAGCCAGAAAACACAAATTGTTTCCTTCCAAAGATAGAAAAACAAGCAAGCAACATTTACATGTAATTAGATTTTTGCTTTTTTTTTCTTTTTTTTAAATAGAAAGAAAAAACAGTGATGAAAATAAGATAGAAACAAAAAAAACTTGAAAAGAAAAAAAAAAGTGTTTAAAATGTTGTAGTTAAACATCATTTAATACATAGTTATTAATCCTTGATTAGGCATCAAAAATAAAAAATTCATGGATGTCCTTTGCTTTTACATTTACTAAATTCTTTGATTAAATTTTGTACATGAAAATTTTCCTGTGCAGATAGATGCAAAACGCAATAGGCATTAAAACAAGGTAAAAACGCGGGGTATGAGGACCCTGAAAGGTAAAAAGCTTGCGAAGTCGGGTATCTGCCGAAGCTTGACAGGAAACTTAAAGCAGGAAAGGGAAAAAAAGCATGAGTCGGGTATTAATTTGAAGCTTGATCAGTAAAAGGTAAAAAGCTTGCGGAGTCGGGTATCTGCCGAAACTTGACAAAAACTTAAAGCAGGAAAAGTAAAAAAGCTTGTGGAGTTAGGTATCCGCCGAAGCTTGACAAAAACTTAAAGCAAGAAAGGTAAAAAGCTTGCAGAGTCAGGTATCCACCGAAGCTTGACAAAAAACTTAAAGCAGGAATTGGAAAAAGCTTGCGGAGTCGAGTATCCGCCGAAACTTGACAAAAACTTAAAGTAGGAAAGGTAAAAAGCTTGCGAAGTCAGGTATTCACCGAAGCTTGACAAAAACTTAAAGCAAAAAGGAAAAAGCTTGCGGAGTTAGGTATCCGCCGAAACTTGACAAAAAACTTAAAGCAGGAAAGGTAAACAACTTGCGAAGTCAGGTATCCGCCGAAGCTTGACAAAAAACTTAAAGCAGGAAAGGGAAAAAGCTTGCGGAGTCGGGTATCCACTGAAGCTTGACAAAAAAACTTAAAGCAATGGGTGTGAGGACCTGAAAACTAAAGGCAGATAGATGCGAGGGCCCAGAAACTAAAGGAAGTTGGGCACAGGGACTCGAAAATTAAAGGACGATGGGTACGGGGACCCGAAAACTAAAGGATGATGGACACAGGGACCTGGAAACTAAGATGATGTGCATTAGGCCATGGGACCTAAAAAGAAATGATGTTGACTTTGTGAATGTATGTGATACCTGAGATAATATATGATGCAATGGATGCATATTGATGCAATGGATGTGATGTTTGAGGATAGTGCATGTGATGCTTGAGATGATGCATGATGCAATAGATGTCCTACTGTAGGGATTTTCATGAACAAATGGGTAAACAAATTTTTTTTTGCACATCAGAGCTTTAGTTGAGTCGCTATTGGTTCCACAACCCTTAAGGACTTTTTCCACAGCAGGATCAATGTCAAATAATAACGAAAGTCGTTGATTTGCTTTATGATTTGCTGATGATTCTTTCTTTTCTCATCAATACTCTTATAAGGAAATTCATCGCATTCCCCATGACCTTTAAAGATTGTTAAAACAAATCTAAATGCTTTTGCAATATGATCACATGTTTCACATCTCAATATAAATCTATCATGATAAATGCATATTGAATCAACAAGGGGTTGCAATGAAAATAGACTATCATTATGGAAAGGAACAGTACAGGAAAGGTGGTACCACAAGGGTTAGAATTGAAAGGTTTACAAAAGAATGTTGGAGTAGAGTTTTCCAGCTCTTCCAGTGATGCTCTCTAGGATGATTAGTACTAATTTCCCATGTATAAGACCTTAAACACCTTTTTTTTTGTTTCTGAGAACATGATTTGACCTAGTTTTCACGTATTGGGAGAGTTTCTGACAAGACTTTGCATTCAAACTATCCCAGCTTGGCATTAATAAACTCAAACAGCCCCAGTTTGTGACTCGAGGCAACTCCACTTTTCTGGATGTGTCAGGAACCATCTTTGACCCTAACTTTTGCCTAGGTCGCTCTTTTCGAGTTTTCAACCTAGCGGGTCGCTCTAATTTTTGCCTAGGCTGCCTTTTCAGGTTTTCAGCCTAGCGAGCCACTTTTCTTTTCTTTTCTTTTTTAATTTTGGTTTTTTAAGCATAATACATTTTGACTGCATCCGAATTTACAGGAAATGATAAATCTGCATCTTCCATGTTTGTGAGAATTAAAGCTCCTCCCGAGAAAGCCTTTTTCATGACATAAGGTCCTTCATAGTTTTGAGTTTTTCATTCTCCGTTAATTTGATTAATTAAGTTTTGTCCTTAAGTTTATTTTATTTTTATTATTTTTAATTGTGTTCTTATTACATGTTTTATGTATTTTTTTATAGGTAATTGCATATGGAAAAGACTGGGCATTTGAAAAGTAGAAAAAAAAAGGAGAAAAATCCATTCAGAAGCCTGACGTTGAGTGCTGGGCCATGACCGCTAGAAAATTCCAATTGTGTGCCAGCGCTTAAGCACTAGAAACCCAGTGCCTGAGTGCTGAACACGTAAGTAGTAGCATTGTTATTTTATAAATAAGAAAGTTTCGCCAAATTGAACATATGTTTAGACAGAACGCAATAGCTGTCAAGAGGCACAAACCTTAATGTAGTATGGGCGCAATTAAGCTTGAAGATTAGTAATTTTCTTCAACTTTTCCACCTTTCTACAATAGAGTTTGTCATATTCTTCCCTTTGTGTTCTTCTTTTTTCATGTGTAACTAATTTCCTTTTGTTAGGGTGATGATGGATCTTGGTTTTGGATGATGTAAATTCTTTTATGGGTTTAATCAATGTTTTTATTTCATGATTTATGTGTTTATCTTTTTTCTTAATATTTTTCTAAATCTGGACAGTTTGGGAATGACTTTTGGGTTTATGTATGATTTGAAAAAAATTGCATGAACCTAGAACTTGTGATAAACAACATAATTTATACAATCACTAGGAATAGATCGACGTTATGGGTTGTATGTTCTTTCTTTTAATTCCCTCATTCTTAATAATGCTTTTCTATTTGGGATTATATTATGGAATTAGTTAATTCTAAACAGTATAAGAAGATTAATATACTAAGGAATTAGATATTGATTAAAATTTAGGAATTGACCATGAATCATTGGAATAGAACTTGATTAAACCAATATTTGTTTTTGCATTTAAAGAGTTCAAGTGAAATCTGACCCATAACACTTGCATATCATTGTTTTCTAACTTTACCCAATTAATTAAATTTTGCTTTAATTATTTTTGCTTATTCTTTTTTTATTATTATTATTATTATTATTATTATTATTATTATTATTATTATTTTACTAACTCTTTTTTGATAGCATGAATAGTGTCAATTTGGATTTTAGTAATTAATAACATAATCTTCATGGGATAATATTCTTACTCATTTTTTATTACTTTTGCGATTCTTGTACTTGCCAATTTTCATAACAAGTTTTTTGTCGCATCGTTATGGATTATTATTAATATTAAATAGTAATTGAAAAGATACTAATTTAAACATTTATTTTTCTTTGTTTTTTATTTTTAATTTTAATTTTCTTTAAAAAATTTATTTATTGATAATTATTTTTCTTATTTAATTTTTATTTAATTTTCTTTTTAATTTATTTATTTTTATTCATTTTTGTTTTCTTGGTTTATTTTTTTATTTTATTTTTATTAGTCATTTATTTTTATTTTTAATTTTAATTTTTTTCTTTACTTCACTCTAGTTTGTTTGTTTATGCAATGTTTTGTGTAGTCAGAAAATTACTCTTTGATCCAAAGATAATAAGAACAGAAAGAGCAATCAGAAAAGCAATCGGAGAAGGAAAGAGAATTGAAAAAGAAAAGATGGTTGAGAACATTATTGCATAGAGAAGACGCACTTTAGCTGATTATGCTACTTGATCTGTCTATTATTTCTACACTCTAATTATTTTATGCTTGATTTAATTGGACTCCACTTGTGCTTAATTGTTAACATTTAGTTAAGTTTCTAGATTTCAAGCTTAATCGGATCTTTATTGTGAAACTATGCTTAAATATGATTATAAGCGATCATTAATTGAGTTGTGCTTTGTAGGAAATCGTTGAATGATGGAGTCCTCAAGGAGAAAAGATCAAGAATGAAGAAACTAGAAGACACAGCTCGTGTCCCTAGACACAGAGTGGGCCGTATTCTTCTCTGGCATGTCACATATACTTAGTTCTAGGCATCAACAAATGACACGGCCTGTGTCCTCAGACACAGGGTAAGCTGTGCACTGCTCTGGTACCTTAAGTTGGGCTCTATGTTGAGCCAATTCGAAAACATGGCCTGTGTCATCAGACATAGGGTAGGTTGTGTTCTTCTCTGGATCCAAATTGCATAAGTTTGTGATGGTAGAGTCAGATACGGGGTTGGCATTGTCATCAGACATGACCTGTGTCTACATATCAGGAAACCAATTTTGATTCAAACTGATCATGTTGGGTCCAATGGTATAAACAGGAATCCTTAGGGCTCTAGAAAAGGGGGTTTCGACTAGAAGTCGTCAGATAACAAAGGAGAATTCAAAGAACAAGAGAGAGGGGGATTCATTCAACAATTGGGAATTCGGGTTCGAACAATCGGAGATCAATCAACCTCGATTGTTGGAAACTAGTTTTATCTTCAGTTTTCTTCCATACTTCTATTCTTGACAATGTTTTTATTTCGTTTTACTTTTGATCTTGAATTTGTCATGTGTGGTTAAGTTCTTTATTTGGTTAAGGGATGATGAAACTCTAGTTTTAAATGTGAATTCTGCATATTCTTTTATTTTAATACAATTTTGTTTTTATTCATATGTTTATGATCTTGATTCAGTATAAAAGTTTTTATACTCTTTGCCAATTTCGAAAATGGTAAGACTCAAATTACTATATGTGGTTGCAGTGGTAGAACTAGTGAAACATATGATCTAAGTAATTCAATCTCGATGTGTGACTGAATCTTAGCGTGATTGACTTTCTAATTCTTAATGCAATCATTAGGGAGATATAAGAGCGGTTGCTTTATAACTAACTAGCGATTAGGATTTAATTTGAGTGGTGGCTAAATTAACCAAAACTTAAGGAGAACAGAGATTAATCTCACAATCGCATAAAAACATGACTGGTCATATTAAAGTAAAGGATATGTAGGTTCACATGATCAAATAAATCTAGTAGTGGATTCGATCTCGTAACCAATATCTTCAAATTGGTAATTCGAATCGTTTTTACTGTTGTTGTTTATCTTTGATTTCTAATCTTAGTTTCCATAGGTGAAACCCTTCTTTTTATGTTTTGAGAGTTTAAATTAGGATTCGGTTAATAGTGTCATTTGAATTAGCTTTGTGGATCGACCCTTGCTAACTATAACTGGTTGCAAGGTTTTTATATTTTTTATGGGACTTAGCAACTGATTTTAATACTAATTTTGTTCATAATCCACACCACACCACTACTCCATCTTCTGAGAATATCTTAACCAGTATTGTACGACCTGCTATCCAAGCTAATAATTTTGAGATTAAATCAACTCTTCTACAATTGGTGCAACAGAATCAGTTTGGGAAAGGTCAAGCAGAATATCCAAACTTACACATTGCTAATTTCTTGCAACTCTGTGATACCATCAAATATAAGGGAGCTAGTGATGATGCCATATAGTTACGACTTTTTTTCATTTTCTTTGAGAGATAAAGCCAAGAGTTGGCTACAAGCCCAACCTCAAGGAAGCATCTCCACTTGGGATGATTTGGTTAGCAAGTTCCTCACTCGGTATTTTCCTCCATTAATGTTTGTGAAGATAAGGAGTGAGATTGCTTGCTTTACTCAAAATCAAGGAGAATCTCTCTATGAAGCGTGGGAAAGATTTAAGGAGCTGCTTAGAAAGTATCTTCATCATGTTTTTGAAGTTTGGCAGCATGTGCAGATCTTTTATAATGGTTTGAATCATTCCACAAGACTTATGATGGATGCATATGCAGGTGGGTCTTTGAACACAAAAACTCCAGAAGAGGCTTAGGAATTATTTGAGACTATGGCTACCAATAAATATTAGATGCCTAGTGGGAGAGCAGTAGTTAAATAGGGAGTTATGGAGATTAGCATTCTCGATGCCTTACTTGCTCAGAATAAAAGTATTGCACAACAATTAGCCAACCTCACCAAGCAAGTTGAGAATATGCAGGTGAATGCAGTTAACCATCAGGCACTAATTTGTGATTTCTGTGGAGGCAACCATGCCAATGATGGATGCGAAGCAAGCATTTCAGGTATTATTCCTCAAGAGCAGGTAAATTATATGGGTAATCTTTTGAGACCACAAGGTAACCCATATTCCAACACATATAATTTGGGATAGAGGAATCATCCAAATTTTTCATAAACTAATCAGAATGTGCTAAGACCACCACCACCTCCCTCTCAACAACCATCTTCACAATCTCAACAAGAAAATTTATCTAATCTTGAAAGTATTGTTGAGAAACTTACTCTTAGTACTAGCACTTTTATAAAGGAGACGATGACTAATTTTAAAAATCAAGAGGCAGCCATCAAAAGTTTAGAAAATTAGGTGGGACAGATAGCTAGATATCTCACAGAGAAACCTCAATGTAGTCTTCCAAGTGATAATGTGGTAAATCCAAAGGAGCAATGTCATGCAATCACTTTGAGAAATGGTAAGCAGTTGGAAGAAAATGTGAAAGTAGCATCTAGTTCTTTAGGAGCTGAAAAAGGAAAAGATGACATCCTCATTGAAGATGCCTCACTTTAAGATGTCTCAATGCAAGCTGACAATGAGGGAGATGAGATCAAGAAGGAAAAAGCTAAAGAGGAACAACCAAAGTGGCAGAGAAAAAAGAAGGAATGTGAGCAGAACAAACCTATTGATCCTTCTTTGTATACTTGGCTTCCCTTCCCTCAACGGTTGAAGAAAGACACCCAGGAGAAGCAAGAAAGACAATTCTTGAAGTTCTTGGATGTGTTTACGAAATTACAGATAAATATTCATTTTGCTGAGGCACTTGAGCATATGCCTTCTTGTGACGGATTCATGAAGGATTTGTTGTCTAAGAAGAGAAAATTAGAAGAAAATGAGACTATAACACTTACTGAAGAGTGTAGTGTCATTATCCAGAGGAAGCTACCACCCAAGTTAAAGGATCCTAGAAGTTTTAACATCCCTTGTACCATTGGGAAGTTGAATGTTGATAAAACTCTATGTGATCTAGGAGCTAGCATTAATTTGATGTCATTGTCCATCATTTGCAAGCTTGAAATTGGAAAGGTTAAGCCTACTATGATTTCTCTTCAATTAACAAATCAATCTGTCAGACATCCATATAGTATTGTGGAAGACGTGCTGGTGAAGGTTGACAAATTTTTCTTTCTAGTTGACTTTGTACTTTTAAATATGGACGAGGATGCTGATATCTGGTTAATTCTTGGAAGACAATTCCTAGCCACTTATGGAGCATTGATAGATATACCTAGGAGAGAACTTATTTTGAGGGTGAATAAAGATCAAGTGATCATCAATGTCTTTGATAAGTCTTCACTAACATCAAATCTTTATGCTCCTATTAATTGCATCCAAGGTAAAGTTCAAAAGGAGTTGACTGGTAAGAACTCTACACCATCAATTAATATTGATTCTCTGACCTTTAAGATGGTTGAAATGGAAAAAGGTCCTCCCAATTCTCATAATTTGTTGCAAGCCGATCTGAAATCTTCTGACTAGTTGAAACCTGGCACTTTACTTGCTTATAAATTAAAAATCTCATGGCCTAGTAGAGTTATAAATGCTAAAGTGTCTTCTAGACAAATAAGTACAACTCCAGTTAAGAATATTTTTAGAGAGGATTCCAAGGGCAATGATTGAGTATGGAGGCAAAGATCTAACAAAAGAAATGCATCATCTTACTTCTCTTGCTTCAAGCCACCATAAATAAAAGGTAACGTCGAGCTAATGACGTTAAACAAGCACTTTTGGGAGACAACCTAAATTTTCTTTTCTTTTTCTTTACTATTTTATTCTTTCAGTTTTGGTTTGTTTTTGTTTTTGTTTTTGTTTTGTTATTTCTTTATTTTATTGACTGACAAATTTTTTCTGTTTTTGTTTTGAAGGTAATGTTGACTCAACTTAAGTGTCTCCCTAAGTTCGGAGCCTTTATAGGGGGATGTATATAGTTGTCGGCCGCCAAAAAGAGTTTTTCTTTTCCTTTCTTTATATTTTATTTTATTTTATTTTAATTTGCCATCATCACTCATTTTGTGTTTTGAGTCATTATGTTGAAATTGTGTATGCCAGGTGTTGAGTTGAATATTCAATGATTGTTTGAATTATGGATTGATCTAATTTCTTGGGATATCACATAAGAGTCCATGAGTTATGTTTATCTCTATTGTTTCAATTGTGTATGGATGTTCTTCTCATCTTTATGTTTGATAGACCTTAAATTATGCATGAATGTCAGGCTTAGAGAAAGTTTATGAGAATATATATGTGTTGATGATTTACATCTAAAAGTTGTTAGATTCTCTCTTGAGACAAAATCCTAGGTAGTGCATGATTAAGGAAATGATAAGGGCTTTCTTTAGATTGTTTGAGCTTTTCAAGTCAACTTGTGAACACAGTATATCCTTAGATCCTTTTTTGCAGCCTTGATATTATTTGGCCTCTATTTCTTTTCTTTACCCAAATTTACCTTTCCCATACCCACATAAAAAAAATTCCTCTCTTATATAACCTTTGTTAAATGCATATCTTGTATTATTTTATTATTCAAGCCTTAGTCATTCTTTGTGCATAAAGTATTTTTGGAGCTGAGAAAAAAATTCAAAAAAAAAATTCACCCAAAGTTTTGCTAAGAAATAAGTTTGTGGGTGGAGGTTGATTAAAAAAAAAAGAAAATTGATTATTCTACTCCATTTTGCACTTGTTCTACATTTTGTGGCTAGAATTTTGAAATATATATGATTTGTATCTCAACTTTTGCTTTCATTATCATATCCCTTCTTTCTTAACCCTCATCATTGGCCTTACATTACAAGTTTTAAAAGACCATTTTGATCTTTAGTTATGTGCTGTTTATATTAGTGGAGAGAGAGACAAATAACAACCCTATGGATGTGGGTTTGATGTGCATTTGCAGTTTTATGAACTTATCTGGATTTGTACTCTATGAAGAGATTGGGTATTTCATTCATGTATTTAGGAATTCATTTATTCATGTGAGAGCATTGTGACAATTGGATTGTAAATGTGTGACACTTTGAAATTAGATTATGAAGCAGTTTATGAGGACATGCATGATATTCACTACCTGGTATTGTCGTGTTTAAATTTGAATGTTTTTTTTAGTTTTTAGTTATTTTATTTTGTTTTTAATTCTTTTTCTTTTTCTTTTTGCTTGAAGACAAATAAAATTTTAAGTTTGGAAGAGTGATGAACCTTTAAAAATTTATATTTTTACGGTTCGAATTATGTGTTTTTCATTCTATTTTAATCTGTTTAATTGAGTTTTGTCTTTAAGTTTATTTTATTTTTGTTATTTTTAATTGTGTTTTTATTACGTTTTTCATGTATTTTTTTGTAGGTATTTGTATATGAAAAAGACTAGACATTTGAAGAGCAGAAAAAAAAAAGAGGAAAATCGATTCAGAAGCCCAACACTTGAGTGCTGAACGCGTAAATAAAAGCGTTGTTGTTTTATAAATAAGAAAATTTCTCCAAATTGAACACATGCTTGGACAGAACGCAGTAGCCGTCAAGAGGCATAAACCCTAATGTCGTGTGGGCGTAATTAGACTTGAAGATTATGAATTTTCTTCAACTTTTTCACCTTTTTACAATGGAATTTGTCATATTCTTTCCTTTGTGTTCTTTTTTTCCCATGTGTAACTAATTTCCTTTTGTTAGGGTGATGATGGATCTTGTTCTTAGATGATATAAATTCTTTTATAGGTTTAATCAATGTTTCTATTTCATGATTTATGTGTTTATCTTTTTTTCTTAATATTTTTCTAAATCTGGCCAATTTGGGAATGATTTTTGGATTTATGTATAATTTAAAAAAAATTTCATGAACCTAGAACTTGTGATAAATATCATAATTTCTACAATCACTAGGAATAGACGTTGTAGATTGTGTGATCTTTCTCTTAATTCCCTCGTTCTTGATAATGCCTTTTCTATTTGAGATTAAATTAAGGAATTAGTTAATTGTAAACAATGTAAGATGATTAATATACCAAGATATTGAATATTGATTAAATTTGGGAATTGACCATGAATCATTGGAATAGAACTTGATTAAACTAATATTTGTTTTTGCATTTAAAGAATTCAAGTAAAATCTGACTCCTAACACTTTCATATCATTGTTTTCTAACTTTACCCAATTAATTAAATTTTGCTTTTGTTATTTTTGCGTATTCTTTTTATTATTATTATTATTATTATTATTATTATTATTATTATTATTATTATTTACCAACTCTCTTTTCGATAGCCTGAATAATGTCAATTTAGCAAATTTAATAATTGATAACATAATCCTCGTGAAACGATACTTTTACTCATTTTTTATTAATTTTGTGATTCGATGTACTTGTCAATTTTACAACAGTTAACACATCATTTAATAAATTTAACTATATTAATAATTATAAGAGATGACAAATTTATTAAATGATATGATAAGACATACTAGACATTTGTATAAAATATTTTTAAACTGACAATATATCAAAATTAAATTTATAAGAAAAAATAATCAAATATAACTTTAAAATCTATAATTGATAAAGTGTGAAATAAATAGCTGGACTTGTTAACCATCCTACCCCCATAAAAAAACTCTAAGCTCTTTTACATTATGTTTGGATGGTTTTTTTTTATTAATGGAACATAATAAGTAGAGAATGACTGAAAATGAAAGAGAATGAATGAAACAAAGTTATATTTATTTTTGTTTAGAAAATTAATAAAGAAACAGAATGTATTTTTATGATTTTGTCTGAGAATTTAAGTTTATATGTTCGTTTCTCTTCATTCTATCCCAATTTTAGAAGAAAAAAAATTTGATATTTAAGAAGAAGAGAGATGAAATAGTTCTCATTAAGTTTCTTTCCCTTCCTATCTATTATTAAACTCCTACACATGAGAGATTATTCTCCTTTCTCTTATTCTCTATCATCCAAACACACTATTAGGAACAAATGTCTCCGTGAGTTTCATAGCTTATAAGTCAAAAGGGACAATAGAAGATCAATTTAGTGAAAGGGAATTATTCAGCAAGTTTTTTCAGTAACACATAATGGGCTACCAGATTAGGACGGTCCATTGAATTGAATAGATGAATGGGTGTTGGACTCAATTTCAACACCACCCCAAATCCAATCAACTTTGAGATATTGTGTCAACACGCCAAATTCAATCAACTTTTTTTTGGGTCCATTGGAGGGCCGGCCCAAAATTCAAGCAAGTATGCTAGTGGCAGTGGACGGAAGATGGCGCTGTCCACAAGCCACAGTTATGGTTGAGCACATTTGAAACACCCAAAAAAATAAAAAAAAAAATTATGAAGGTATTTCTGAGACTTCACAAGTACATAAAAGATAAGTTCTTTTTTTAAAAAAATTGAAACCTCAAAAAATGATAAGTTTTATAAGTAAACCACCATTTTAGTACACCAGTCATATTAATCTCTTGACTTTAATAAATTAACATATTAGTAATTGAAATTAATGTCTTAACTTTAATAAATTAACATATTAGTACTTGAAATTAATGTTTTAACTTTAATAAATTAACATATTAGTAGAAATTGTTATAGTTTATATATTATAAGAATCTATTTAACATATGCATTACAATTTCAAAAAGTAATACTGGTACTTAAAATTTCAAAAACTAATATCACCGATGTTTACAATTTCTAAATCTAAAATAATGTTTACTCAAAGTTTTATCTTACAAAGGTGAATGAAGTATAAGATACATAAACATGTAAATTTTAAGCTTTTCAAGTTTTTTTTTTTTTAAAAAGAAAAATGATATTTACACAAACAATATTATTATCACAAACTCTAAGATAATTTCATTTAAACTATTTAAGAAAAAATTGCACTGAGATCAAAATGTTATCTAATAACTTATGAGTTTATGAAGGATTTATGAGGATAAAAGTAGCGTAAATATCATTATTTTTTTTAGAAAAAAATTCTCCATGAAAGTGATTGACTTCCAGTATCATTAACATCAACAAATTAACACTCGTACAATAAATATTTATTAATAAGAAAACGAAAGTAATGTCACCTTTATAGTTTTTCTTCTTATTTTACCCTTTTTAAATTTCTTGCTACATTCACTTTTTAAATAAAAATATTTTTATTTTCCCTTTTCTTTATAGTGCACACTGCTTTGCACCAAGATGTAACTGGATTTTGACGCAGGTGATGAGCCAACTTGAAAACTAAATCACTAATTCAGATTATAATCCCTTCCTCTCTTTATTTTATTCTTTGTGGAGAATGCTCGTTTGTACTATAATAAATTCGTGAAACGTAGCATTAATTAAAAATTACAGCTGCTGTGTGGTTACTTTTATCAATAATTGAAAAATATTTAAGTAGATTTCATTTATTTAATTATATAAAATAAATTAATAAATATTTAATAATTTTATAAATTTTTATTATATAATTATTTTATATTAAAAATAATAATATGTTTTTATTAATTAATTTAATTTATAAAATTTGTGTAAATAAAATCTACACAAATCATCTCACCATGATTCGTATGTGGTGGTTGTAATTAATTTTCTCGTTAATTACACTTGCGCCACATCATTTGTAAAACTATTTTTAATGCTGATTCTTTATGTCTATCTCCTCCAATGCCTATATTTTAGACCTGCGTCTTTCTAGTATAACTCTTTGTCGGGAAATATCTGATCCCCTCACTCAATTTTATTGGGAAATATCTTATTTTCTCCCTTAAATTTTGTTGAGAATATGACGTCTCTTTTATTCTCTTAAAAAATATCATATAATCTTTTAAAAAATATCATATTTCTTTAATTTCTTTTAAAAATATCATATTTCATTTTACACAAATATATATAAATACTAATATTTAGAAAAAATGATTACAAACAAATCACATATAAAACCCAACAATTTCCATCTTAATTTAAATTCTATCATCTAACGTATAATATTCAAAATCTTTAAATTTATCGTTATTAATGAAACATATTACTTGACCTCTATGTTAAAAAAAAATTCTACATGACTTCTACCATTCATAAGAATATATCTTTCAAATCTTTAAAACAAATCTTCATGTTTATACTATCGTTATATGGAATACACTAAATTTTTACCTTAAATTTTTTTATTTATTAATAGTAATAAAAATTACAAATAAAATAAAATAAAACATAAATAAATAAAAAGTATATTTTTCACTAAGAATTTGGTTATTGGCTTAACCTCCACGTCAATAAAATTTTCGACAAATCTATCGTTATTATAATGAGACATAACCTTTAACACACAAAGGATCATATCATCACCCAACTCCTTGAACCATAAGCTTTGATACCTATTATTGGGGGAGAAGGGAATACTTCATCCCCTCCTTCAATCTCTTTGTTGAATACTACATTCCCTTTAATCTATTTGAGAAATATTACATTCTCTTTTACACAAACATACATAAATACTAGTAATTAAGAAAATGCATTACAAATAAAACATACATAAAATATAACGTGGTTCGACGTAACATGTCAACTTCAACAAATAAAAAGAATCAAATTTATTATCAAAATAAGTATATCCAGCAAGCTTACAAGACAATCTCTCACATTATCATTCTCATTTTTATAACTCTTACAATCCCTCAAGTGACTTGTTTATAACTATTCCTTCTTAATTTCTTATTATAAACAAATCTCATATATCTTTCAAATCCCTTACATATCTTTTACATATCTATCATATCTTTTAAATCTCATGTATATTTTTCATGCCTTAACATGGAAAATGTCCATCTCATATAACTTTTTTCCTACACCACTTTTTACATCATATGTCAATGATTGTAATTAAGTAAAAGAAAAATATTTATATGTGAATGGTCATCTCAATGATAAATGATGTGATGTAAAAAATAGTGTAAAAAAACATGATGTGAGAAAATCGAGATTGTCTTAACATGTTTATCAATATAATAAGAAATTATTAATAACAATCACAATCTCTAATAAAATTTAAGTTAAATCCAACACTTTTCGCACTCAATCGCTTATATATGCTAAGTTTAACTTTTTTTATTAAAATTATTTTGTATTGATGATACATCAAAATTAATTTTTTATCATGATTCTAAAAATCAGACCAAACCGGCGGTTGAACTGGTTCAATCATGAATCTGTCACCAATAAAACTCGTTATGGTAAAAAATCGATCAAAGTTCAATGAACCGGTCTTAAATCGCACAAACCGGTCAATCTGAAGCAATTCAAAAACTGTTTAAACTATGTTTTATTATACTTTCAACCTTAGCCGAAAACTGCAGGCTGCGTCAATAACAACACGTTTAAGGTTTGCTTTTCTATTTCAAAGCAATAGTCAATGTTGCCAACGAAAGGCCCAGCAACTACTACTTCATGAACAGCCTCTTCTATACTTTTATATATGCTGGATTGATCTTGAAGACTTCACCAAGTCTCCGATGTGGGACTAGTAAACAGAAGTGGCATTGGAGTTAACTTACGTTCTTCCTTGGACGCATCTCACCCGGCTATTTTATAGTTGATGTTCTGATGTTACCTAACACAAGCTCTTGGGCATGTATTCTTTATATATGGAAATTACTTTAACTTTTTTTTTTTTTGCCATCATTATTTATATTTTCCCTTTCGGTGTTAGTCCAGCCATTCTTTATAATCAAGTTTGAGAAAATATGATGATCCATCATATTATTATCCCCTTGAGTACTAAGGGGAGAACAAGAATATTATTGCCTTCATAAATGGAGAAATGAGAAATCAAGTACAACACACACAAGGATATGTGGGGTGGGGTGGGGTGGATCAATTCCTTTAACTTTTTTTCTTTTGACTTCATTATTTATATTTTTCCTTTCGGTGTTAATTCAGCCATTCTGTATGATCAAGTGTGAGAAAATATGATGATCCATCATATTATTATTGCCTTCACAAAATGGAGAAATGAGAAATCAAGTACAATGTGTGTGTGGGGTAAAAGAGATCAAGTTACATTGATATAAGATTTGATATTATTACACTACCTAATAATTATCTATAAAATATAACTTTTTATCGATCTTAACTATTAAATTATAATTATTTATTGTTAATTTTTGTAAAAGTTAAACATTAATAATAATATAATCCAATAATTCTTATTTTTATATATTTTAAAAGTATATATTACATTAATTTTAACGTAAATTTATAAAGTATTAAATAATTTTTTATTAATATAAAATTTTATAAATATGATTTATATAATAAAAACTTTCAATCTAACAATAGATTTTGTGAAAAAAATTATTCAATAGTATAATAAAATACGTTTGACTTATACCAATGTAAATTAATTATTTAATATATATATATATACACACAAAACTTTCAATCTAGCAATTACATTTTGAAAAAAAATTGATTGATAGTTCAATGACCAACTCAATTTTTGACTTACAACACATACACACACACTGACTTGCACACACACGTACGTTTGACTTACACCGATGCACACACACACACACACATGTACGTTTGACTTAACGATTACTTTTAATGCACAATAATCACACACATTGACTTACACCGAAAGTGCGCTAACGACACACACGTAGTGTAAGTTTGACTTACACCAATGCACGCACACACACATAATACGTTATCATATTGATTTAATAAATTTGACATTTCATGTACTCATTTCATTTCAAAATATATGTTGTTTCAAAGAAAACATTTTCTTTCAATTTATTTGTCGCTTTAAAAACAAGAAGACATTAATTTTTTCCAACTTGACTTATCTATTGGTATACCCACTAAATGAAACAAACGTTTGAATATTAATGGAGTGATAATATTTTAAACGTTTGAATAAAAGGTAATTTAATCAAATATTGTTATACTAGAAAGTAACCACGTGTAATGACGGTTTTCTATTTATATAAATTTTAATGTTTTTAAATTATATTTCATTACAAAGATTTATTAAATTATATTTCATTAAAAGTTTTAATCTGTATTGCTTGATTAGGAAAATTTGGAAATAGTAAATTAATTAATTAAATTTGAAAATTGACTAAATAGATTTGATTTTATAATTGATATACAGTAGAAATAACGTTTGATGAAAGTAAATAGAAAAATAAAGAAATTAACATAAAATTTGACTTAATTAATGTAAAACATACATGGTTTAAGGAGAAAGAAAGTATCATACAAATGTTTGACTTAAGGAGAAAGAGAATATAATATAATACAAAATACATTTGACTTCAATAATATACATACTCATTTATAATATAGGCATAGATTTCTATTTATAATTAAGGCTATTTAATATATATATATATATATACAACAACCTTAAATAATGATAATTTTAAAACGGAGGTAGTAACTAGTAATATAATTAAACTTATTAAATAAAATATCAATACAATGATAATTTTTGTGATACTTGAATGAGTTATCAAATATTTATTGAATATTAAATTTATAATAAATATTTTAGAATAATTAATAATTAATAAAATATTTAACAATTCACCATAAATATTAAATTCTAAAAAGAAAAAAAAAAGTGAATCCCACTTTATGCGCAGAGTCAACCAAAATGAAATTCATAAAATTCACTGACTAGGATAAAAGCACTCGAGATACAGTGTTTTCCTAAATTAAACTCTTATTAATTAACATCATAACAAAATATAATTTTTTTCTCTTAATCCGATATAATTTTTTTTTTTAGTTGTGCGTTAAGGATATATGTAGTATTGAAATTTTAAAATAACACAGTATTAATATTCAATACATCAAATTATTTTTTTAGTTGTGCGTTAAGGATATATGTAGTATTGAAATTTTAAAATAACTATTGTATTAATATTCAATACACATCAAATTAAATATTTTGATATTTTTAGATATTTGTTATGAGTGGACTTCAATAAGGACTCAAGATCTCACCGACCAGAAACGCGGTGCATATCTCAAATGATTTCGTCCAACTGTCCCTTTATGTTGGCTTTGGGCAGATGGGCAATGTAACTTGTACAATTTGAACTCTGTTGCCGTTCAAATTGGATGCTACAAAGCACGATACATGGAGAATAAATGTATGTAATAAATAGATCTAAAATCAATAATAAATAATAAAAATCAAATCAAGCTTCTACTTAAATTCAATGAGATTTTTTTTCTTTGAAAATACTTATGAATCTCCTATAAATAAGAAGGAAAAAGATAATTTTATATTTTTTTAGAAATATAAATATTATATACACTTTTTAAGAGTGTATGATTAAAAAAAAAAAATAAATATAATAAATGATATTAAATAAATATATAAAAATATATATATATATTATTTATGATAAAAATATCTAATTAAAATAAGAATCCCCATTCCACATTGTTATCTTTGAAATTGCGCGAGTCAATTATTGTGTTTGTTTAGATTATTTGTTTCCTACTGTTAGGTAAAACAGTGCTCTCTAAATTTTATTTTAAGTATCATTTTAGAGCAAAGTATAAGAATTAAAAAATATTAAATTAAATCATAATTGTGAAATTTTTTTATTAAGTTATTTTTATTCATTTCAATTAATTATTTTATTTTATTATGTTTATCCAAAGAAGGTGACGTTTAATTCCACCTTCCAGTCAGATAAACAGTGGGAGATGGTGCCTTCCCCAGTTTCTTTCTCCATTACTAGTTGCATCTATTATATACCTTCCCCAGTTGTCACATTCTTATTAACAGTTGTTCTCCACCGTTTAACTCTGCAAACCAAGCCAAATCAGTGCCGTGAATTCTAGTTTAAGAATCGAAGTTCAATTTGGTTCTTTTCATTCATATAAAATAATATATGAATGTTTCAAGATTATATTCCAAAGCATATAAGTTTACAAGATTCACATCGGTTTCGGGTTAAGCTCGCATACAGATAATCTTTAATTGGACAGATCCCATCTGCATCAATAAAAAAGGCATAACATAATTCCACATAGGTTAATTTTGTAGTTTTATTAAACTTAATTTGTCTTTATAATTTAAAAAATTTAATAAGTTTCTTATATTATAAAAAATTTAAATAGATATTTATAGTTTAATTAAGTTTTTAATTAGGTCTTAATTAATTATAAACTAATAATTATAAAACTTTGTAATTAAAACATTAAAATCTGTAAAAAAAACAACACAAAATGGCCTCTAAATGACTATATATATCTATTAATGGAGTTTTAAATTTTTAAAGGTTGTTAGACATTAGGACCTACTTACAAATCTTTAGAAATATAAAGATACAAGTTAAAAACTTTTAAATTATAAAAATAAATTAAAAAATTCAATAAAACTATATAAACATATAACTATCAATATATTTTAAAAAATTAAAACTATTAAATTTTAATCGTCTAAATGATATAGAATAAGAAATTTCTTTTATTTCAAGAGCACCTAATTAAAAGCCCCTCTTATTACTTATTACTGTGGCCTTCTATTTTAAGTATTCAAGCCAGCTTCTTCCACAAACTATAATCTTTGTTTTGCTAAACTCATGCTTACCCTAATACAAAAAGGAATAATGATAAATACACATAATTGCACATATATTATTTTATATTTACACAGTTTTAATCATGTGATTATAGTTGATCTTGCATTATTTTTTCATATATATACTCTAATTTTGCTATTTATCCTAATGTGAGGAGATGTATTTCTTAATAATGTGTATAAAGCATTATATTACATTTTTTAATGAGTTTCAGAGAATCACCTGAATAAGGTTGAAGAAGGTGATTTTCTCTAATGCACGGTGGTACGAGGGGTAGTTACTTACAAAAAATACTCCAACGCTCAAGTTAGACTGTGTACAAGGTGAATAATATTTGAAATTAAATGCATATATTTGTTACATTGTGTGATATTTACAGGAGCGTCTTTATAGATAAGAATCATATTTAAATCTGAATTAATAGATAATAAATTATGTTAATTAGGATAAGAATCTAATAAGATTATTATCACTTATAATTGATTCATCTATTTATGAGAGATTTACTCATCATAAATAGACATATTGACTTACCTAATGATGCTCATAAATATATGGATTTAATTCTAGCAGGTCAGATTGCTTCTAAACCGCTAACCAGAACATCGGTCCAAAACAGCTGCCCCGGCTTGGCACTCATATGTGACATGTGAATGTCAATATATTCAAGATTATCAAGAGCAAACGACACTCATGAGACAAAAGGATCTAAGTCATTATATAGATGCGATATCTCGCAATGTCTCTAACAAATGGCTAAAGTCTGTGAAGAAAAATAAAAATCGAGATGTCCCCAATATTGATGAATTAGCCTGGGATCTGATATAGATCACTCTACCTTATAATCGTCACACTGTTATCCGGGATTCATACTGAGTTGCGCCCATATTAATTTTGGTTGTGGATCTAATTATGAATTTCTTAAATTGAAACCCCTGATCGATATTCTTGGTTTAGTCCTTCGTGACTTTTTGTCCACTTGACAATTTTATAAGTAGTGATGTTGGATCCTAGACTGGATCACTTTAAAGTGATAACAAATCTCAAGAAACGAATAAAAGGAATTTTGACACTTGATCATTACCAAAATATTGTAACACTTAGCTAAATTATTTCTAAGTGTAAAGTTGACGCAAAAGCCTTTCAGGATAGTATACCTTTTTTCAGATACTAGCAAGTGTTATTGTCGTAACCCACACATCGATCAAATACTATTAACCACTTTAAACTTGCTTTAAGTTGATAGGTTAAGGTTAGGCTTATTAGGGCATGTGTTAAAACCCTTAATCTCACTTTAAGATCGCGTAGTACAGTCAAGTGAGTTGCCTTTTTTTATCTTCATTTTTGTATCGGAATATCTGATCCAAATGGGAACTTGTATTCATCGAACCTCTTCAAGGTGTGATAACCTTGTGGCTTGTAATGATTGTAATCAGGATAATTATTCCTTTTCGGAAATTGTATTCCTTGAATCTCACTAAGACACTTTGATCATGTGGGTTGCTTTTTTTAACCTTATTTGCAATTGAAATAGTTGTTCATCTACGAAACTTGTATTCCTCGGACCTCGCCAAGACACTTTGGCCTTGTGAGTTATGTGTTTAAATACTTTTAACCACTATAGGACGACATCCGCCACTATGGGCTAAGGTTAGGTTAGTGGGGACTCGGATGAAAACCCAAAGCTCTCTACGGGGGGGGGCAAATGTCGACCTCGTGGGCTGTCTTGCTTAACCTTAACATGACGCAGTTGGGATATCAAGACCCATTAAGAAACGTATCCCTTGGACCTTGTCAGGGAGGCGCTGGGCTTTGTGGGTAGTGCTGAGATGATGTTATGCCGAGGTACTTATGGACAGAAGGTCCTACTGTGGTACCGACCGAAACAAGAGCAAGTCGAGGTATTCGTGGACGCGAAATCATGTTGAGGTATTGTCCAAGGTGGGGTCTAAATTTGGATAAGAATCTTAGTCGTTGGAGTGTTTGTTAAGCTCGTGGAGTATGGTAGCTAGTTTTCTTTTTGAGATTTGGCCACTTGGGGTACAACAGTCTTTTTTTTAGTTTACTTTTTTGACGTATGATAGTCTACTTTTTGGTTTATCTAGAGTCCCTATTTGGGTTTACTCTCTTAGGTAGTCCTCTTTAGGGATAATCTCTTTTAGGGGTAGTCTCCGTTTGGGTTTACCTTTTGGAGTATAATAGTTTTCATTTGGGTTTACCCTCTTTGATATTCCTATTTAAGGGTAGTTCCCATTTGGATTTATCTTTTGGAGTACAATAATCCCTATTTAGATTTACCCTTTTGGATATTCCTTTTTTGAATTTACCTTCTTGGCGTATGATAGTCATTTTTTGAGTTTACCCTCTTGGGTTTACCTTCTTAGAGTATAGTAATTCCTTTTTGGGTTTACCTTCTTGGGTTTGGTAGTCTTCCTTTAGATTTACTTGTTTGGAGTCTTCATTTGGGTTTACCCTATTAGGTATTCACTTTTTAGCTTTACCATTTTGGGTGTGACCCATTTGAGTTTTATTTTAAGACGTATCCTATTTTGATGTATCTTTTTGAGATGTGACTCGTAAGACTTTACCTTTTTGATGTGTGACCTGCAAGAGTTGTGCACTAGGGCAGAGCCATGGCGGTGGCTAGCAAATGATGGATTTTGCATAGCAAAGGAGCAATTTTGATTTTGTCTACTGTTTACCATGGTGGTGGTGGGACTTGAAGTTTATCTCTTTCCACAGACGACGTCAATGTTCTGAGTGAGTTTCAAAAAATCACCTAAATAAGGTTGAAGAATGCGGTTTCATCCGATACATGATAATTGCGACGGTGGTGCAAGTAGTGAATATCTGCAAAAGACACTCTGATGCTCAAGTTAGATTGTGCATAATGTGGGCAGTGTTTGGAATTATATACATACATGTATTACCTTGTGTGGTATTTATAGGAACATCTTGATAGATAATAATCATGTTTAAATATGCATTAATAAATAGTAAATGTTGCTAATTAGGATAATAATATGATAAGATCATTATCACTTATAACTTATTCCTTTATTTATGAGAAATTATATAAGAGTGTGTTTGAAATGTAAAAAAATGAGAAATGATTTGATTTGTAAATCAAATTTAATTAAATTTTATATTTAGAATGTTAAAAAATAAGAAATTATTTGATTTTTAAAATCCTATGAATTTCATTCATTTTATTTTAGAAATTCCATCAAATTTGGTGGGATTTGTTAGAATTTGATTCGATTTGAAATGAATAAACTAATTTACCTTTAGTAAATACCTCTAATCACTTCTCATGAGGATTAAAATATAAAATAATAAAATCAAATTAAATTAATTATCATTTTAATGAATTCCAAACACAAAATTTAATTTTTAAATCAATTCAAATCATATTTTTAAAAAAAAATCAAACAAAAAATTTAATTTTTAAATCAAATCAAATCAAATTATTTTTTATTTTTATTTATCTTAAACACAACTTAAAAAATTTATTTTTATAAATAAATATATTTACTTATCTAATAATACTTATAATATATGATTCTAACATATTAGGTTAGTCTTAAACCACTAAATTAGACATCGATGCAGAACAATTACAAAAGGATCTAAAGGTCCATAAAAAAGGAAAAGGATGAGAATAAATAAATGTTAAATGTTAGAGTATTCTATAAGACTGCTCCGAAATCGAACAACGTTTAGCGAAAGAAAGTAATGTTCGCTGTCCACAAAAAAAAAAAAAAAGTAATGATCGCGGCTTTTGTCGATAGGTGTTTTTTAATGTTTTCATTTTTTTTGTGTAAAAAATGTTTTCATTATTTAATAATATATTCTTTATATTAAAAATTTATGGCTTGAAATAGAAAGAAATGAAAAAGATTAACACTATTTAATTTAATATTGTAAAAAAAACACTATTTAATTTAATACTTTATAATCAAACTTATTAAGTTTTTATATTTCTCCTAAATGTTATTATATATATAATATTAGTCTTCACGAGATGTTAGTATTTTTCTATTATTATTCGTTGTCTCTTTTGTTTGACTAATTGAGAATTAGGTTTACTTTTATTTGAAAAAATAAATCAATATTTAGAATAAAGTTTTCAATTAAAAAGATACCTTCACCAGATAAAATATTAGAGTTGAAAGCAAAATGGAAAGTGGGCCAACAAAAGAAGAGGGTTGCAAGGAAAATACTTCTGTGCTCTGGCTTGGGCCTGTGAGTTGTGACTTCTGACTCATCCTCCAAGTTTCTTATTGAAGAGACTCTCGATGGTCACATCAGGAAGTTAAAAAGTGCAATTTGAGAATATTCCCGGCAAATACCCGACTGAAAAGTTTAGAGTTTCCTTATTCCTTAGGCTTATATAATGGGGATGCTATCCTACTTTATGGCAAAGTAATTATTAATTCAACTAAATAATTAGTTTATTACATTATTTTTTTTATGCTGTTAAATGAATAATGCACAGGTCGTTCATACCTTATGTGCGGCAAGGATCATAATCAATAAGTCATTAAGACTTTAATATTATGCGAAGAACTAATTTTATTAAAATCTTAAGCTTTTTTTTTTTTATCTGAAAAAAAAAACTTCAGCGGTTACATAAAGATTTATAAATAATTTTATATGAAACATAAATTAATGAGATAAATAATAAATGAGTTTGTAATTATTAATATATAAACAAGTAATTAATTCAGTTTGAAAAATAATTAAAAATATATGTCACGGAATAGAGAAGTGTAAGGATGTCCGTTGAATGAGTTGTGAAATATTTTTGACTTGATCAACTCATTAAATTAGTGATTGAGTTAGTTTAAATATGTGGGTCTAATATACATTAAAAATAATTTTTTTATTAAAATAAATATTAAAATACGAAATAAAAAATTTTGTTACATAACATATTTTTATTAAAAATAATATATTTCAAATAAATTAAAAATATATATGTAACTAATTTTATATAGATATCATAAGTTTTAAAAAGTTAAGAAAAAAAAAATAAATATGGCACCATTTACGGTGCTTGAAGATTGAAATATCTTAATTTGATATACTGTTGCTCCAACAATTTTTGCCCATTATAGCTAGTTAACCTTTTTCTTTCTCTAGAATTTTATTATTGCATGTGTAAATATTACTAGTTAAAATTCGTAAAAAATTTTGTATGTACAATTATCTGCATTGAAAAAATGGCTTGGTCTAAGTTTCTTGTGTGAGTTTGAGTGTGTATAAATATTAACAGTTGAAATATGTTAGATTTCCTGCATGTACAGTAAGGATCATACCTATTATTAGTTATGTAGGTTGCAGGTAATAAATCAAGCTCATTGATCTATTTAAATATTAAATCTATGACATATATGTTAAAAAATAGTGGAAAATAAAATAGATGAATACACAAAATTAATATTTGTATAAATAAAAACTTATCAAATATTAGTTGAGGTGTGAGATGTGTGAAACTAAAAATAATATTTTTAATAAGTAGATTATTGAACACGAGAATGATAGTGCTCATAGCTAATACTTTCCGTAATGAGGATACAACAACCGCACTCAAAAGCGGGTGTCCATGCTTCATAAGTTAAAACAAATGTCAAAATACGAAATACGAAATACAAAATTTGTTACACATAACATGTTTTATTAAAAGTAACATATGTTCTAAATAAATAGAAAAGTAATAATTTCTTTTGTGTCTATATAAAATAATCAAATGTTGGTATTTACAAGTTAAATAAATATAGAAGGACCATTGGATTTTTCTAAGAAAAAGGCTATAGAAAATTAGTTGGATAAAGCCAATATGGTTCGGTTTTTTTTCTTCAAAATCTTATTAGGAATAAAAGTAACAAATAAAAATAAAAGATTTATGCAATTTTTTGCTGAAAGATTATAGGAAAAAATGCTCCAAGTTTCGTGCAATTGCTAAAAGATAAGAATTAAAAAATATGTTTTTACTTTGAAACCTATTATTATTATGTAAATAATAAAATCAATAATAAAATATACAATAATATAATCTATGACATATGTGCTCCAAAAAAATTTAGGAGCATCGTAAACTTTTTCAATAAATATAACAAATCTTATTAAATTAACATAAGTTTGAAATAAATTAAAATAATCTAATACGTCCCAAAAATTATTAACAACAAATCACATTGGTCAACTATAGTCAATGTCATCATATATAGCAAATGGATTGACATAATTATTACTTTATTATCAATTTTCTTAACATGTTCTTTGTCATCCAAACGACCTACTGAATTTTCATCGCAATAATTCATTAGATGTTTCATGAGCTTCTCCTCTCTATTTTGTTCGTTACATTTTTAATGTGACCACAATACTTATACTTGAACTTAATTGGTATTATAGAAAAGTTAAAAGAAATCAACTTAAAATGGCACAATGATTAAACAATTTTTGTTAAAAAAAAGTTATTTGGGTGGGTTGGGTTTGTGCGAGTTGATATTTTTAAAAATTATTATTTAACTCGTATCTTGTGAGTTAGAAAATTTTTCAATCTAGCTCATATTTATGAGTTAAGTTGGGTTAAAACTTATAAATTTATGTGTTGAACTAACTCTCTAGACACTCCTAAAGTAATGCAACCCATAAATAATGTGCAACTAACATAATTATTAAGATATAGTAATGCATTATTTTATGTATATGTGTGTGTGTTCGTTAGTGGGATTTCTATTTAGATATGGTTTGATTTGAACTCTCAAACTTTAAATAAAATCATATTGTTTTTTAAAAGCTATTGACTACTTTAAACTAATGAATAAAAAAATGGGTAATGCTACACATTTATTAAGGAAGTTTTTTTTCACTAAAAAAGATATTCATTCACTCAAATTAGTAAAATACACGGAGAACAACACAAATTCAACATTACTAAAAACTGAAAAGGATGAATCTGCGAACAAACTCACAGCATCTAGGTTAATAGCATAACATGACAAAATGCTTACAAATGTGACAAAATCAAAGTGGACCAGGAATACCGTCGCCTAGGATGTAACGTTATTTCAAGTCTTGATTGAATTTGTAATAGATCGAAACTGATCTACCAATCTGAACCAAACGAACACCGCAACAAGACGGGAAACCACCGCACCAAGACGGGAAACCAAACGACGCCGCATCAAGACGATGAACAAAACACTGCCGCACGCAGACGACGAACACACGGAAAAACACGAAAGAAAAACTAGATCTATGTGAAAAAACCACGTATTTAGATAAAAGGAGAGAAAAAAAATGATGTAGAGGAATAATTCCAGGTCAAAAAAATGGCCCAAATCACCTCCTTCGGTGGATGAGAAAGAATAAAAAAAGAGGAGTAGATAGAAGAGAATTTTTAAGAAGTTAAAATAAAAAATATAATGAAAAAATAAAGTTTTTATTTTTCAGTTTCTAATATAATAAATATTTTATTTCATTTAAAACTTCTTATTCTGAATTTTTAACAAAATCATATAAAAAGAAACCAAACTTAGTACTTTATTTGAATTTCTTCAATTTCACGAGAATAACTCAACACAGAAAAATGCAAGGGTTGCTAATGCTCCTTTTTCATTGGTGGGAAACTTTTTTTTTCATAACATGGAGGAAAAAAGTCCAAAACTGTACATTGGTGGGAAATTTGTAGATTAACAAACTCCACATTTTCATCTTTTTCAAAACATTTAACACATTTTATTTAAAATATAAAGAAATTTATGAATAGAATAAAAAATAATAGATATATAATGAATTAAGATGAAAATATGAGAAACATATAAAAAAATAAAAAAATAAGAAGAAAGAGGACTATAATTAATTAGTTTGGATTTTAAAAAGTTTTATATTTGATAAATAAAAATACTTCTCACACATCATTAACTTTCTCACATGTGTTTATGTGATAGAGTGGTGATGTGCAAAAAATAAAGTATAATCGGTTGTAATTAAATGGTAAAAAAATATTTAGATATGAAGTAATATGTATATAAGTATATGTATTTAGTATTATTTTTTAATAAATTGTTTTAAATATTTATGTACTTTCAATTTTTTAAAAAAAGTAAAATATTGTTATTAAAAAAAAAAGGGTTAGGAACCTCCACAAATGGAGAAGGTTAACAAACCTTTTTGATTCTTTGCATGGCCCTGAAGATCGGATAGGACTGGCTAGTCCGACCAGTTAGACTGCGAATTGTTCCTCTCTCCGGTTTGGTTATACTCTATAAATCGACATGGTAAAAAATTGGTTAAAACCCAGTAAACCAATGCTAAACTGGTAAAATCGGTAGTGCTGATTCAATAGCTTACTAGTTCAGCCGAAAAAAAATTATTCTAAGAGTCTGCTGCAGAAAGACGTTGTTTAGACCCAATTTTATATATAAAGAAAAACTAAACAAATGAAAGCCCACCTCCTGAAAAACAAAAAAACAAAAAATGTTACATAATGGTCAACGTACAAATAAAAGCGTGCAATGAGATATCTCCTTTAGCATTTTATATATGTTGTGTAGTCTTGGGGTGATTCACTTCGTTCGCTCAACATCTGGTTTGAGACTTCTAAAAGCAAAGCCAGTAACACTTTCCTTACTTTTTTTCATTGCTATATGTGGAATTTGCTCCATGTAAAACCTTTTTTCCTTCCTTTTTCTCCCTTGCTGGATATTATTGAAGAGAATATTGTCATCCACCACCATTGAATCGTGATTTTTGTGTACTGGACCTCCTTATCTCCCAAAGTAAATAATTTCTTCACTACCTACAAGACAATCAAGACACATAATACTTTGAACCACATAACATTTTGAACACCAAACCATTTGTGACCTTAGCTAGTTATAAGGGTGGAAATAAACAAGATCATATCTTATTTTAAACAGGTCTAATCAATTTTCTAATAAGTTTAACCTACTTACTTGATATAAGTTATTTTTTAAAACTCGATTTATCTTAAAAATTTATTTAAAAATCTACTTTATAATAAAACTTATAAATAGACCAACATGTGCCTAATTTTAAATAGGCCAATGAAATAAACAAACGGACTTAGTATTTAAAAAAATTATATTATTTATAAGATTAATAATTATATTATATAAATATTAAAATATCATAATAATTTAAAATAATAATATATATAATTAAATAGATTACTTAACTAAGCCTAAAAGACTTTTTCCAAAATCATGAAGTTTGATCCGTTTAATTAAATAAGCTTTTTAAAAAACGTTAACATGACTTTTTTTTTTTGAAACAGGTTAGGATGTCAGACCTTAAATAAGTCAAACTCATAAGTCTCCGATGAACTACATGACCCATTTCTACCCCTAGCTGCTAACAAATAAAATGTAAAATCTGCAACCCAAATTTTGAATTGATAGTATGAACTCTAAATTTTATATTTTTATTTCTTTGATAATAATAATAATAATAATAATAATAATAATAATAATAATAATAATATGTTATAATATGCACTCTGAAAATATTTAATAAAAAATACATTAAAGATTTAATTTGAATGTATTTTTATTGTAAAAAGTTTTTATGTTATCATTTTAATCATATATCTTTTATAATAATTACTTCAAAATTTTTATCTCTCTCTCTCACACACACATACATATTAAGGATTTAATTTGAATGTATTTTTAATGTAAAAATTTTTATATTATCATTTTAATCATATATCTTTTATAATAATTACTTCAAAAATTACATACACATTAAAGATTTAATTTAAATATATTTTCAATGTAAAATTACGCGTGCACACCCGCATATATATATATATATATATATATATATATATATATATATATATATATATATATATATATAATTGTTTGGTAGTGCAAAACACACACCCATATATGATTGTTTGGTATTTGTCCTTCTTTATATTCCCATGTTGTCATTTGCCCAAGTTGAGCATATCAACGTCAAACAAAATGACAACACGTAATAGAGCAGAAGCGTGTACCTAGACCTGTTTTCAATATGAACAAAATTTAACTCTAATTCATTTAATTACATTTCATTTATTACTTTCAATTTTATTTAATTGAATTAATTGACAAATAAAAAATAATTAAAAAAAATTAAAAGGAAATGATTGAAACTAAATTTTGTTCTTTCAATATACACTTCACATTGAGAATCTGGAAGTAGACCACTTTCCCTGTCACGTCATCTTTTCTACACCTCTCACCATTTATGGTTTTTGTTACTTTGTTTCAAGTAATTTTATTTCATTTCCACGATATTTGGGTGGGTCGGTGTTT
This sequence comes from Ormosia emarginata, assembly GCA_029884605.1. NCBI lineage: Eukaryota > Viridiplantae > Streptophyta > Magnoliopsida > Fabales > Fabaceae > Ormosia > Ormosia emarginata. Next base: position 23,908,717 of record JAQQTP010000085.1, read on the forward strand.
GACTGTGGAGGATTGATAACTCTACTGGGAGGTGGCGTTCGATGGTGGTGTGAGTGTGCCGGCGTGGCCACTGTGCAGTAATGCATTCAACTGTGTTCATTGGAATCCTTGACCACCGCTGCGGCGCCAGTGTGGCCAACACCAGTGTGGTCTTTGTCAACGACAAGCTTTGGCGCTGGTGGTATTGGTCTTTTCTCGAACACATGCCAATCTCTAAGGCATCTGTCTCCGTTACTAGCATCACCTTCAATTCCTCCAAAGAAGCTCATAACCAAGCCGCCATGCTCGTTTTCCTCAGCTTCTCTTTTCCTCCACCGAGTACCGCATATGTTTCTCTTTCTGGGTTATATTTGTTTCCATGGAAAGTTGCTTTCTTGACTATTTTTTTCTAAGTGGGAACAACGTTCTTGAGATTGAGAATTTATGGTTTGGAGAATGGGTTCTCAGTTTGATTCCTTGGGTTGTTGAGTTGTGTTCATATAGAATCATAGTTGATTGAGATTGTTCTCGTATTATAATTTGTGTGTATATTTATATATTTTTGGAAGTTATAGTTGAGAGTAATCACTTTATGTAGCAATTATGAGAAAATATTTTGGGGAATTAAAAACTATTTTGAAAACTAAAAACGATGGCAAGTGGGTAGTGGTTCTGGGATTGAAAATGGTGGCTGGTGGTTAGAGATATTAGGGTGGTAAGGGATATTTGATTTTTGTGGTAAAGTTAATTATTAAAATATTATTTTTTTAAACTATTTATTAAAATATTATTCTTTTAAAATTATTTATTAAATTATCACTTTTTTGTCTTATGTGGTATTTTTTAAATTTTTTAAGGTCGCGTAGAATCATCGAAAATTTGCACGATCCAATTAGGCTGCGCCAAAACGTTTGGTCTGACGCGATCTGCGTAATTTTGATGATTCTACGCGACGCCCAACTCTTTCGACGATCCACGCGATACACCATCCTACGTGACAGCGATCCTACGTGGATATCGTCATCCTACATACGATCCATGTAAAAAAAATATTATGTAAGATGGCGTATCCACACCACGTTGACAAAAAAAAATGTCGCGTTGAGTGTCTTCAGGCATTTAACTCATTCCACGTGGATCTGTGACTCCTCCCAAAGCGCACATACATTTCACATGCTTTATTAGAAGTAAGTATAACCTGGAAGACATCAATATTTATAGGTCAGTGTTTCTTACGATCCGAAAGTAGTAATGTAAGACTTTGGTATTAGCAAGGTAAAGCAATTAAGTAAACAAATAGATCTTTTATTCGATGTGGGACTTTGGTAAATGAAACAAGATCTTATTTACACACCTAAAATCATTTTTTTACTTTCTTAGCTACTCGTAATATAATTTGATCTTCTTTTTTCTTAATGAGCTATCTACATATTCATGTGACGAACATGAATTATTATCATGTTTGATTCTTGATGTTATTTAACAAGCTTTTGATTATTAATTTAAATGAAATTGTTGAACAGAGCTCACAAAAAGCTTTCAGCCATTTCAGCATGGGAGAATAGTAAGAAAGCTGCTATAGAGGCTGAATTGAGAAAGATTGAAGTAAGAACTTATTTTATTAGTAATTATAATGTGTTCTGTGAGTACTATTTAGAAGTTTGTGTCCTTTTCATTTTTTTCGGGGACAAATATTAAATGTGTTTCTGTTGCAAGCCAATATTTTGTTTTTGTCTTCTGAAAATATGTTTGCAATAAAGAAACAACGAGCAAACGTATTTTCACCCACAATCTCAAAAAAATTAGGTGGGAGGGGGGTTAAATACATTATTAAAGCTAACGTATTTTGTCTTCATGTTTGGTTACATGTAAAAAAGAAAATAATAATAATTCATATATGATAATAATTCACGTTCATCATATAAATATGTAGATAGCTCATTAAGAAAAAAGAAGATCATATTATATTATGAGTAGCTAAAAAAGTAAAAAAAAATGATTTTAGGTGTGTAAATAAGATGTTTGTTTCATTTATCAAAGTCCCACATCGAATAAAAGTACATTGTTGCCTTACTTAGTTGCATTGTCTTGCTAATACCAAAGTTCCACATCGACTACTTTCGGATCAGAAGTAAACATTTGACCTATAAATATTGATGTCTTCCAAGGTTATGGTGCACTCTCTAATAGGCATGTCAAATGTATGTGTTTTTGGGAGGAATGCGAGATTCACGTGAAATGGGTTAAGTGCCCTAGAAGCACACCCAGTATTTTTTTTTATTTTTTTTGTCCACGTGGCGTGGATACGCCATCCTACATAGCGTTTTTTACATGGATGCGCCAAAGAGGCTGACACATCCACCAAACGTGTTGGTGCAATCTACGTCACCCTAAAAAAATTAAAAAATGCCACATATGACAAAAGGGTGGCAGTTTAATAAATAGTTTCAAAAGGGTGACATTTTAGTAAATAGTTTAAAAAAATAGTATTTTAGTAATTAGTTTTACCACAAATTGCAGTATGATAAAAAAGCCAAGATTTTTGGTCTGAAGGACCAAAACGATAAAAAAAAAAAAGACTTTAGGGGCTTGTGGGAGGAATACCAAAAGTTAAATAGCTTTGAAAATAATGAAAAACTTTTCCTTTCTTACAAAAATCAAAAACCTATTTTAATCCGTGAAGTCAAAGGTCCATGGTCCATAATAAACGACACTAGAGAGTCAACCACTGAATTACAAAATCTTGAAACAGCAGTACAAATAAAAGAAGAAAAACAAGATGAAAATAAACAAATGTCCCTTGCCATTCTGGGAACAATCCTCTAACCCATCTTGAATGCAAGTGTAAACATATGATGCATCCTTTTTGCGATTGACCTAAATTTTTAATTTAAATATTATAATTGATAGTTTTTTATTTTATTAGTAGATTCATATCTTGTAATTAATATTGAGATGTCAAAGATACGTAATAAATATTAAAATATGAGAAATATGTAAGATATGATAGACATTTGTTTTTAATAGGAAACTAGCACTACAACAAAAAAGACATTTAGCGGTAATAAATATGCCTTTTAACGGCAATAAAAATTGTCACAAAAACTTTTACCGGCAATTAATTATTTGCCGTTATATCCAATGTCGGTAAAGCTTTTCCCGACCATTATATGAAGTGTCGGTAAAAATCCCTTTCATGGCTGGTAAAAGTGATGCCTTTTAGCGACAATTATTTGCCGGCCATTGTAATGACCCCTAAAATAGCCTTATGTTTGGCTTTTCAATGTCTTTAGCGGCCTTTATTATTGTCGATAAAGACCATTTTATTGCAGATAAAAAATTTGCCTTTTACCGACCATTGTAATGGCCGCTAAACCAACTCCAGATTTGTTTTTTTTAAAATGTTTTTAACGGCTTTTGTTATTGCCGGTACAAACTCATTTTATTGCTGGTAAAAAGTATGCCTTTTACCGGCAATTATAATGGCCGCTAAAACAACTCTAGATTTGTCTTTTGTCCATGTCTTTAACAATCTTTGTTATTGCCAGCAAAGACCCATTTTATTGCCGGCAAAAAATATGTCTTTTATTGACATTTGTTTTGGCTACTAAAAATTATATGCCTATTTGCCATTTAAGGTGAGATTTAAATGTCATTAACAAAAATTTTAGAGATAATATTTGACCCTAAAGAACTTAAATCATAACATACAAATATTCTTAAATACAATATACTAAAATTCATTCTAAAAAGTAAAATATATTTCATTAAATCCATAATAAAAAAGAACATTCATAACTTTACAGTATCAACAACAAAACATAAAAAGTACACCATTTAATAACTAGTGTCATTTTGAGTCTAATAACTAGTGTTATCAAATAATCATAGTACAAGATACTAGGTAGTGCATAAACAAATCTTTAACTCTTGATCATAATGAAATCTTTCATATGCAAAATTTCTCAAAATCATACTGTATGACCTGTAATGATAAAATAAAAATAATGTGTCATTCAAATATAGTTCATCAACCTTAGTTAGAAAATATAAAACATCTTTGTATACATACATCAACATCTTTTTTCTAAGCTTAATATATACAACAACATTTTAGAAGTGTTACCAATGCCATATTAAATTCTGTGTAGCAACATGAAGAAAGAAGAGGGATTCATAATGGACCCAAACTCATGGGATGTAGGTTAAATGACACATTGTTTTCATGTCATGACTTCAAGAAAAGTTTCCTAGATTTAAAATCTCCTAGCCAACCTAAATGAAATCACATGCACAAAAATAAAACTTCTTACAAAACTAGTTTCCATTACTATATAGTATATAATTCACAACTGACCAAACCAATTAGAAGTTTATAGACTATAGAGTGATAACTCTTAACACTCCATAAAAAGTTTGACAACTAAATTTCTATGCAGTCACATTTAAGCATAGAACCAAATTTGGCAGTTTGTTTCAAGGAAGAAGTTTCCTAAGCTTGTGAATACACGTTGTTATTGCCAAATGTTATATGAGAGTAGCAGTAGCTAACAAAATAGAAATGATACATTCAATTGGAAAGACAATATTAGGACCTGGACCTTAATATTTTCAAAAACCTAAGCTCAAGATAAATCTAAATTCTAATGTTGTCAACCTGAAATAAAGCAATTAACTCCCACTACTCAGCTGAGCTGCTGAAGGATACACGACAAGCAAAGATGCATAGGACAAAAATAAAACATATTACATCATAGTTTGTTGTTTTTGTTTTCACTTGTACCAAAAAAAAAAGGAGCATCGTGTTAGTAATAGCTAGCAACTCAATGTAGCACAAGACATATCTCATAATCAATGCATTCAACCTAATCTCCTAGAACAAGAAATTATGAGATTGATCCTTGCATGCATGAGATGTATTTGCTACCAAAAGCTATTAAATCAACAAAATTCAAATGGCTCACTACTGATTAATTTTATTTATAATTATAATTTTTTAGAACTATTAAATTAACCATTTTTCAAAAGAAATTTCATTTGCAATCTGTTATAAAATATTTTTAAAATTGGTTTGAGTCCATCTTTGTAATTAAAACTGTCACTTGAGTTTTGATTCAAGTTTTAAATAATCTGTTTGTATAAATGAGAGCTATTTTTTTAATACATGACTTCCATCTCTGATTTATTCTTCTTTCAAATCTCCTATTTTTTTTAATTATTAAAGGGATAAAATTATTAAGATGTTAATATTTAAAATGACCAACTTGAAACTACTCTAGTTCTTTCTGATCAAACGCAAAACAAAATCCAGTAGAGAGACACATAAATCAGACAAAGGAAGACAGTAAGAGTAACAGTTAGATCCAACTTAACTTGAAGTTTTAGCATGGTTTTAATCATGTAGTTATAACTCAGAAGTCAGAACATCATTTTCTGCTTTGCTCTTGCATTTGGTCCTAGCTATTAGAGACCCTTACTCTTCCAAATGTATGGACACGGACCTTTGAATTGCTAAAGGAGAACCTATATGGCTAATTTCTAATTGCATATTATTCTAAGAGTTTGATAACTAATACACGGACCTTCCAAATCTTCACTTCCTCTTTTTTCTTCTTTCCAAAAGACCTATATAGAAAAAGAGTTGTTACATGTCAAGGAAATTCTTGTGGGTTATAAATACTTGAATTAGGAAAAATTTTTTTATGTATGAGAATAAAGGAGAAGAAATTATAAGTAATGATGCAGTGGACACTTTGCAACTTTGTCCTTAAAAGTTGTATTGGTTGAGGTCTTGCAACTTTGTGGTCCTCAAAAGCTGCATGGGAGGATGAGGGTTTGCAGCTTTATCCATACAAAAGTTGTAATGTGATGTGTAAAATCTGCAAGTGCACCGAATCGCAACAAGTAATAAAGTAGTGAAAAGAGTATCGTCTCACGAGGATTATATTGCCAATTACCAAGTTCGTTAAACTAACACTATCTAGGCTACTTCAAAAGGCAAGAGTTGGCAAAAACGAAAATAAAAACAATTAAAGGAAAGCAATTAAACAAATTAAATTCAAGAAATCAAACAAAAGTTGAAAACAATAATGAGAAAGTGTTAGGGTTCGAACTTCATTTGAACTTTTTAAATGCACATCCAAATATAGGTTCAAACATGTTCTAATTCAATGATTTATGGTCAATTCTCAAAATTAATCAATACACAATTCCTTGGTATATTAATCTTCTTACACTGTTTGGAGTTAACTAATCATTTAGTCTAACCCCAAATAGAAAGGCATTATTAAGAACAATGGAATTAAAAGAAAGATCACATAACCCACAACGTCAATTCCTAACGATTATAGAAATTATGATGTTTATCACAAGATTAAGGTTTATACAAATTTTTCCAAATCATACATCAACCCAAAAGATCATTCCCAAATTGGCCAGATTTAGAAAAAAATTAAGAATAGAGATAAACATGTAAATCATGAAATAGAAACATGCATTAAACCCATAAAAGATGTTACATTATACAAGTATCAAGATTCTTCGTCCCTCTAATGAAGGGAAATTAGTTACACATAGGAAATGAATAAAATAAAGGAAGAAAGATAACAAACTCCATTGCTAATTAGTAGAAAGGTTGAAGAAAATTCCTAATCTTCAAGCCTTGATGCACCTACACCAAATTATGATTGAGTTGTCTTGACGACTGCTACAGTGTGTGTTGCAATTTAGCGTAACTTCTTATTTATAATTTTAAAACCCTGTGTTGTTACGCATCCAGCGCTTGAGCGCTAGCTTACCAGAAACCAAATTTGCCTTGATGCATGTGCTTAAGTGCTGACTTCCCAGCACCTGAGCGCTGGGCTCCCAGAAATAAGCCTCTAATCTGCTAGTTGCGTGCTTGAGCACTGAAGTCCCAGCGCTTGAGTGCTGGGATAGAATAGAAACTCCTCATTCTGCCTAGTGCTGGCTCTTGAGCGCTTGAGCGCTGAGTGTCCAAAGAGTTTTCCTGCCTTTTCTTCCATGCAATCACTTCCTTTCTCCATCCTTGTATAAATACCTATCAAATATACAAAAAAATAACAAATAAGAAAAAAATTAAAATTATGATGAACTTAAGGACAAAACTGGATTAAGCAGATTAAAATATAATAAGAATCTAGAAATTGAACCGTAAAAACATAGTTTTTTAAAGGTTCATCACTCCCCCAAACATAAGATTTTACTTGTCCTCAAGTAAAAAGAAAAATAAAAAAAAACTAAAAAAAGGAAAATCTTTTTGGTAGCTGACAATTATATACATCCTCCTACAAAGGCTCCGAACTCAAGGAGGCACTTAAGCCGACTCAACATATAAATCAAAACAAGGCATTGCCAGATAATGAATATCATATATATCCTCAGAAATTGTTTCAAAATCTTAAGTCAAGGAATCACACATGAAAAATTCAATCATCATAATGCTCTCACATGCAGCATCTCATACATAATTAACTTTCGTAAAAGCATGAATGAAAGACTAATTCACAGAGAAGTTCAAACCTGGATGGGATTATAGAAATGCAAATGTATATCAAACCTGTACCCATAGGGTTGTTTTTCATCTCTCTCTCCACTAATATAAACAACACAAAACCAGGGATCAATAAGGACTTAATGAACTTGTAATGACAGGCCAGGGGTATGGTTTAAGTAAGAAAAGGATAAGAGAAATAAAATAAAGATTAAAATACAAACCATGCATATTCCACAACTAAAGCCTCAAAATATTAAATCAGTGCACAATGCATCACCTTAATTCAAAACTTTGACTTGTATAATTTCTTCTTTTCTTCTTTTTTTTTTTCATGTATCCACTCCCAAACTTACTTCTTTGCAATACTTTGCTAGTGAAGATGGATAATTTCCTTTCTCTTTCTTTTTTTCTTTTCTTCTTCTTTTTCCTTTTTTTTAATAACAAGCTTCACAAATGATTTATGTACAAAAGGATTAATGCTTGAAAAGTGATATAATACAAAGCAAGTATTCAATAAAGGGTGAGAAAAGGGGAAGAGATTTTTATATGGGAATGGGAAAGGAATATGTGGGTAAAAGAAAAGAAAAGAAGGCCTAATATATACAAGGCTACAAAAGGAGACCTAAGGATACACTGTATTAACAGGTTGGCTTGAAAGGCTCAAACGGTCTAAAAAAGGCCTTTATCATTTCCCTGGTCATGCATCATTTATGATTTCGCCTCAAGAGAGATTCAAACAACTTCTAGAAATAAGTCATTCATAAAAATGCAATCCTATAAGCTTTCTCTAAGTTTGACATGCACTCAAATTTCTAAGGCCTTTGCAATCATACAAATGGAAAGCATAATCATGCATAATCAGAGCAATAGAGATCAAAATCATTCTTGGATTCTCATATGATATCCTAGAAAAGAAATCAATTCACAACTTAACCAATCATAGGATATTTAATTCAAAAACACTGGCAAGCCATTGACTTAAAACTAAAAGATCTAAATTAAAAATCAAAGAAAAATAAAACAAAGAAAAGCAAAATAAAACAAAAATAAACAAAATAATAGAGTTACCCTCCCCCAAACTTAGAAATCAGGACAATGCCCTCACTGTTCATATGAAAAGCAAATACAATAATCAAACAAGATCATAAAGGCACAATAATAAAAGAGAAGGTAAAGAAAGCTCATTGTTTTGGCAGGATGTCAATCAAGCTTTTCATCATCATCATCATTCTCCTCTTCATTTTCCTCACTGAAATTAATGTTGGCCATGATCTCCTCATTAGTCACAGGGCCTAGAGGTGCAGTATCTAAGTTCAGATGCTCTGCTATGCCGTGCAACAGCTGGATAATGTAGTTGAATTTCCTCTGGTTCTGATGCTGCACACACTCTAACCTATCCATTCTTTGCGATAAAGTGAGCACTCTGCGAGGTGGGGCAGGAGCTGGAGGTGCTGGAGCTGGTTGTGCTGCTTGGTCTTTTTCAGAATATCTCACAATAACTGATACTGTGAGAGGAGGTGTAGGTTGAATGACTTGATCACCAGTGAGCTTAATACCGTTCTCCAAGCGCCATCGAGAAATGAGCAATGGGTACGACATGCTTCCAGAGGTTTCTTGAGTCGTTATACGCATGTTGAATGCAATAACTCTTCCTATATCCACAGGCTCACCAATCATAATCGCATAAACCAGCAATGCCCTCTTGACAGGAACCTCAAATGTGTTGGAGCAAGGAAAAATGTTGGATTGGACAAACGTGCATCACACCCGTGGAATTGGTTTGAAGTTAGCTTTCTTCAAAAATTTGGGTTAGTTTTTCATATCCAATTCCCATTGTGCACCTTTCTTGCACAGTGTGCGGAGTACAAGATCTGCTTCTAGGTTCCTACTCAGCAAGTAGTGATAGCCACACTCATCGGGTAGATCTTACTCCAGACCGCAGTACTCGTTCAGCACATCCTTGCCAAATTCTATCTGGGTCTCCCATACCATACTTTGAAATCTGGTTCCTTCATTAAGGATGGTAAAAGCGTTAGCATAAAATTCACGAACCAACATTTATGACCCTAGATCGGGGATTTGGCACAATTTGCCCTAGCCTCTCTGCATTAGCTGAGAGCGAATAATAAAGTAGTGAAAAGAGTATCGTCCCACGAGGATTATATTGTCAATTATCAAGTTCGTTAAACTAACATTATCTAGGCTATTCAAAAGGCAAGAGTTGGAAAAAACGAAAATAAAAACAATTAAAGGAAAGCAATTAAACAAATTAAATTCAAGAAATCAAACAAGAGTTGAAAACAATAATGAGAAAGTGTTAGTGTTCGGATTTCACTTGAACTTTTTAAATGCACATCCAAATATAGGTTCAAACATGTTCTAATTTAATAATTTATGGTCAATTCTCAAAACTAATCAATACACAATCTCTTAGTATATTAATCATCTTATACTGTTTGGAATTAACTAATCCCTTAGTCTAACCCCAAATAGAAAGACATTATCAAGAACAAGGGAATTAAAAGAAAGACCACATAACCCACAACGTCTATTCCTAACGATTGCAGAAATTATAGCGTTTATCACAAGATCAAGGTTCATGCAATTTTTTTCAAATCATACATCAACCCAAAAGATCATTCCCAAATTGGTCAGATTTAGAAAAACATTAAAAATATAGATAAACACATAAATCATGAAATAGAAGTATGCATTAAACCCATAAAAGATGTTACATTATCCAAGTATTAAGATTCATCGTCCTCCTAACGAGGGAAAGTTAGTTACACATAGTAAAAGAATAAAACAAAGGAAGAAAGATGACAAACTCCATTACTAATTAGTGGAAAAGTTGAAGAAAATCTCTAATCTTCAAGCCTTGATGTGCCCACACCAAATTAGGATTGAGTTGTCTCGACGGCTGCTGCAGTGTGTATTGCAATTTAACGTAACTTCTTATTTATAATTTTAAAACCATATGTTGTTACGCATTCAGCGCTTGAGCGCTGGCTTCCTAGCGCTTGAGCGCTGGCTTAGCAAAAGCCAAATTTGCCTTGATGCACGCGCTTAAGCGCTGACTTCCCATGGCTTGAGCATTGGGCTCCCCAAAATAAGCCTCTAATCTGTCAGTTGCGCGCTTGAGCGTTGAAGTCCCAACGCTTGAGCGCTAGGATAGAATAGAAACTCTTCATTCTGCAGCACTGGCTCTTGAGCGCTTGAACACTGAGTGTCCAGAGAGTTTTCCAGTCTTTTCTTCCATGCAATCACTTCCTTTCTCCATCCTTGTGTAAATACCTATCAAAATACAAAAAAATAACAAATAAGAAAAACAATTTAAAGTATTAAAATTATGATAAACTTAAGGACAAAACTAAATTAAGCAAATTAAAATAGAATAAGAACCTAGAAATTGAATCGTAAAAACATGATTTTTTAAAGGTTTATCATAGTGCGGGGGGGTTTATAGTTTTATCCATGCAAAAGTTGTATTATAATGCTATTCATAATGGATTCGATTTTTTCTTATTCGTGGATGTATGCATATTAAACCAAATCACATTAAATTTGTATGTGATGATTTTTCCTAATTACTAGTATTTATGCAAGCATGTATAAAAGAGGATGTGGTATTCTCCCCAACATCCTCTTTAAAGAAGATACTTTTGCAGCCAATTTTTCACGCATAGTAAACATCGTCAACTACATAAGAATTTGTAGCAATAAATTGACCATTGCCACTCTAATGACGATGCTAATTCTATCAGTGGCGGAACTTGACCCAAACACTCGAGAGCGCGGGAACTTGAATTTTCTTTGATTGAAATAGAAAACAGAAACAATAATGTTCTGGACCGTGGTCCGGGATCTCGTCTTGAAGGATCGACCCGGCACGTGAACCACCAAACTCCGCCAACTGCGCCCCCACTTCAGCCTTGCGACCTTGGACCGTAGCAGTCACCTCCCCGTTCTCAGTAATGGGGACCACGACTGCCTGCGAACAAGGATTGGCCATTAAAGGAAAGACAGCCCCGTCAGAGTCAGAAACGGATCTCAACGATTGTGGAACAGTCTCGACAGAGTCAGAGACGGACCTCAACGATCGTGGAACAGTCCCAACAATGTCAGAGACGGACCTCAATGATCATGGGCTGAAATCCCTGCCATGACACGATCCTAAGGTACCTCTGTCCTGCGTGGAGTGCATGAGGATTCAAATCACGCTCTCAATATATACTAGGCTAAGTTACCCTGAGAAGGGATCGGAACCTTACTACTATTCCATTAGCTTAAACCTTCTGGTGCACTGCCTGACTTGAGCGTTGGAGTCCCATTGCAGGTACCCACCCTCCTGGACTTCGTGCTCTTGGCTGCAGCTGCGCAAGGAGGGAACCACCATATTCGTGCCTATACCAGGTACCTTCTGAACCCACTTCAGAACATTGGCGCCGTCTGTGGGAACCTGATAAATTTCCATTCCCGCAACAACCATGGTGAGCATGAGACACAACCAGAAAAAAGGGAGAGTTGCGCACGCAGTCCATGGCCAGATACAGGACCCAGCGGCACAGCGCAACCTCCCTTCAATCACACCACCAGAAACCTCCGCCGCCAGAAGCAGGCCTGTCATGGTGGAAACCCTTAACGATGGGCATGAGACTTCAGTTTCCGCTAAAAGCCCTGACCCATCTCGAAGGGTCTCAATCAGGAACAGGCTCATATTCCCCCACGGTGAGACCAATAACATAAACAACAGAGTAAACCGCGGAGGGAACAATGGAGCTAGGATCCCTGTCCACGCTCGTTTGGGAGCCTCTCACGACAACGGGGACCACACGTCTCATTACGAAGACAACGTCCAATCCGAGATTATGAGAAATGGCCTTCGGGAGTTGTTGCGTCAACAAACAGCTCTCATCGAGGATCAAAAGCGCCAGCTAGAGGAACAGAGACGCCGTCTAGAGAACCTTGAGAAATCAGCACGGGCGGAAAATGACAACGGAGGACACGATGAGGCTCGCAACGGGCATGCTGACCAAGGCGCTGGCGTCGGGATTATTGGAAACAGTAATCCGGCCCCCGGCCACCTACAACAATTCTCGGACGCCCTAATGTCATATAGGGTCCCGAGGAGTTTCAAACCTCCGAGCAACCTGGAAGCCTACGACGGAACAACGAATCCCCAGGAGCACTTGGACGCCTATACGCAGTCCATGCAACTCTACGGATACACCCCGGAACTTTTATGCCGGGCCTTCCCCTATTCTACGAAGAAGGACGCCCTCCGATGGTTCGTCACCTTGCGAACAAGGATCACAGGATGGGAAGACCTGACGCAAAGGTTCTTGCAACAATACACCACGACAAAGGAGCGCCCGAAGTCGATTGATTCCCTCTCCGGGATTCCCCAGGGAAGTTCAGAATCCTTGCGCGAATATGTCAGAAGGTTTAACCAAGCCTGTGTAGGCATAGAAAACCTAGACGACAGGATAGCCCTCCACTACGCCAGGAACGGGCTCCAGACTAATTCAAGCTTCTTCGCGTCTCTAGCAAAAAAGAAACCAGAAAGCCTAGAAGAGTTTCACCGACGGGCGGACAAATACGTTGAGCTTGAGGAAGTCACCAGGGCTAAGGAGAGCCTAGATAAAGGTGAAGCACACCAAAAGAAGAACCAAAGCTCCAATCAACCCCGTGACCCTTCAAAAAGCGAGCGATACCAGCCTAAATATTCTGAGTATACTCCTTTGAATACCCCTCGAGAGACAATCTTGAAGGAGGTCCTTCAAACCGAGTTCCAGAATATCAAGAGACCGCTGCCCATAAAGAAGCAGTTCCAGAGGGATCAGTCAAAACACTGCAGGTGGCACAACAGCTACGACCACGAAACAGAGGATTGCAACTAACTCCGGGACGTTATAGAGTCCCTGATCAAAGAGGGGCGTTTGCAAAAATACATCAACGGGTTTCGGGAAAGCGGAAACTGTGGAAGGCGCAGAAACTAGAGACAAAGCCGCAGCCCCCGGCGAAGTCCGAACCAGCGTCCAAAGAGAAGCAAAAGCCCTGCCAGAAGATCCCGGACCGCTCCGCGCCACAACGATGAGACTAGGCAAGACCGGGAATGGGATACTCAAGATAGGGGCCACAAGAAGAACCGGCTAGTAAGCACAATCTCAGGGGGATTTGCAGGGGGCGGTCTGTCAAATAACTCGAGGATGCAAGCACTCCGGACCGCGGTTCTGAGCGTGTCTGGTTCCTCCTCACGGAAGCCCCATGCAGAGAACAAAGACGCGCCGCCCATCTCCTTCTCCGAAGAGGACTACAGCGATATTATCCGAGATCATGACGACCCCCTCGTCATTTCTGGGATAATCTCCAATGCCGAAGTCCGTCGTATCTTTGTAGATCAGGGGAGCTCGGCAGACATCATGTTCACGGATGCCTTCGAAAGGTTGGAATTTTCCCTGTCCGCGCTTACTCCATATGAGGGCGAGTTAACCGGATTCTCCGGAGAAAAGGTAACCCCAGTGGGTTATTTTGAGACCTTCCTTACCTTGGGCGACGAAGACATATATAAAACGGTGAAGGTGAGGTTTCTTGTCGTAGATTGTCCCTCGGCCTACAACATCATCCTGGGCCGTACAACCCTAAACGGCATTGCCGCTGTGGTTTCTACCGCCCACCAGGCCATAAAGTTCCTCAACAGGAACAATGAAGTGGTCACGGTCAAGGGCGACCAGATTGCAGCCCGCAAATGCTACAACGAGAGCCTAAAGATCGGCAGGACCTCCAGAAAAACAAAGACACGAACATCCAGCACCACCCATGACCAAGTCAACATCTTGATGACGGAGTTGGACGTCCGCGAAGAGATCCGAGGTACGAGACCCCAGCCCGAAGGAGAACTGATCCCACTCCAGGTGGGCGACAAGCCCGACAAGTCACCATGATAGGAGCAAACCTCGAAGAACGGGAAAAGACCCGGTTGACACGGCTCCTACAGAAAAATAAGGATCTTTTGCTTGGACTTCCGCCGACATGCCGGAATCGACCCCGCTTTCATCTGCCATCGTTTATCTATTAAACGGGATGCAAAGTCGGTCGCCCAGAAGAAGAGGAAAGTTGGCCCCGAGAGACAACAGGCCATCGAGGAGCAAGTCAGGGAGTTATTAAACGCCGGATTCATAAGAGAAGTCTCGTACACCACTTAGCTCTCGAACGTAGTCCTGGTTAAAAAGGCAAACGGGAAATGGAGGATGTGCGTGGACTATACCGACCTGAACAAGGCGTGTCTCAAAGATCCATACCCCCTCCCAAACGTTGACAAGCTGGTCGACAGCTCCTCCGGATTCCGGACACTATCCTTCATGGATGCTTACTCGGGGTACAATCAAATTCCAATGTACCCCGGAGACCAGGACAAAACGGCCTTCATCACCGAAAGGGCAAGCTACTGCTACAAGGTAATGCCGTTCGGGCTGAAGAACGCCGGGGCCACATACCAGAGGATGATGAATAGAGTCTTCGAAAAACAGATGGGGAAAATGCTAGAGGTCTATATCGATGATATGATAGTTAAAACCCCGTCGACCGGCTCACACCCCTCGGACCTGGAAGAAGTATTTGCGCAGCTGAGAAGGCACGACATGAGACTCAATCCAAGAAAGTGTGCGTTCGGGGTCCAAGCAGGGAAATTCTTGGGGTTCATGCTGACCCACCGCGGCATAGAGGCAAACCCCGACAAATGCAAGGCGGTACTCGATATGCATAGCCCCCGAAACATCAAAGAAGTACAACAGCTGAATGGCCGGATCACAGCTCTCACGAGATTCCTAGCCAAAGCCGCTCACAAATCCCTCCCCCTCTTCAAGTTATTGAAAAAGGGGACCGGATTCGAGTGGACAAAGGAATGCGAAGACGCTTTTACGTCCCTAAAGAATCTCCTGGCATCCCTTCCAGTCCTCACAAGGCCCGAACCAGGCGAGACCCTTTACGTGTACCTCTCCGTCAACGAAGAAGTAGTCGGTTCAAGACCGACTGTGGAAACATCCGAAGGCCAAAAGCCAGTTTATTTCGTGAGCAAAGCACTGCAAGACCCCGAATTCAGATACCAAAAGATTGAGAAGGTCGCCTTTGCACTTATCATCACGGCCAGAAGATTAAGGCAGTATTTCCAATGCCACCCCATTGTGTTAAGGACGGATTAACCAATTCGACAAATACTGCACAAACCAGACTTAGTAGGAAGAATGATCGCCTGGTCCGTCGAACTTTCTGAATTCATGATAACCTATAAGCCCATAATAGCAATCAAGGCGCAAGCCCTCTCAGACATTTTGGCCGAACTCACCTCAGACCCCGGTTATACAGAGGAAATACCCTGGACCATATTCGTGGACGTGTCTTCTAACCCAAAAGGATGCGGCACCGGGGTAATCTTGGAAAACTCCGAAGGGGTGACTATCGAGAACTCACTGAGGTTTGAGTTTCCCACCTCAAACAATCAAGCAGAGTACGAGGCATGCATCGCAGGACTGGCAATGGCCAGAGACTTGGGGGCCACAAAGATTAAACTATGCAGCGACTCCCAACTCGTGACCTCCCAGATCCAAGGCGAATACCAGGCTAAAGAGCCCCTCCTACAGGAGTACCTGGCAAAAGTGCAAGAGCTCCTCCCAAGCTTCCAGCTAATCAAAGTGGAGCACATCCCCCGGGAACAAAACTCCCGGGCCGATCTCTTATCCAAGTTGGCAAGCACCAAAAGTCCAGGTAACAACCGATCAGTGATCCAGGCAACCCTCTCCCACCCCGCAGTTTCCGACATAACTGTCCTGCAGGTTAATGAACAAGAACGTACTTGGATCACTCCACTGATGGAATACTTGTAGTCCGGTAACCTCCCCGAGGACCCTAAGGAGGCAGCCAAATTGAAGAAAGCCGCGGTCAGATACACCATCTTCGGTGGGCAGTTGTACCGGCGTGGGTTCTCTTCACCCCTCCTGAAGTGCCTAACGCCTGAAGAAGCCGGGTATGTCCTGGCCGAAGTCCACGAAGGGAGTTGCGGGCACCATTTAGGAGGCAAGGCCCTGGCATTGAAGGCACTCCGAGCAGGCTACTACTGGCCCACAATGGAAGCAGACTCCCTTGCACATGTTCAAATGTGCGATAAGTGCCAACGACACTCTGACCACTACCACGCCCCGCCAGAGGAATTGTCCATGACATCCATCCCTTGGCCTTTCTACCAGTGGGGCATGGATATCTTGAGACCTTTTCCTCAAGCGCCCGGGCAATTGAAGTTTTTGGTTGTCGCTGTAGATTATTTCACCAGATGGATAGAAGCAGAGCCCCTGACCACCATCACCTCGGCTCGAATTCAGAAATTCACTTGGCGCCACCTCATTACCAGATTTGGAGTCCCGGAATCCATCATTACGGACAACGGGACGTAATTTAAAGACAAAGGTTTTGAAGAACTACTTCGCGGACTAAAAATTAAACATCACTGCAGCGCCGTGGAAAACCCTCGAACAAATGGGCAAGCTGAAGCGGCCAACTGGGTTATAGTTAGGGGATTAAAGAAAAGGCTTGACGAGGCCAAAGGGAACTGGACCGAGCAGTTAGATCACGTCCTTTGGGCCTACCGAACCACCCCTCATTCTACAACCGGTGAGACCTCGTTCAAACTAACCTACGGGTGCGAAGCAATGATCCCGGTAGAGATAGGAGAACCGAGCTGGCGTCTCCAACATTTCTCACCAGACACCAACCCTGGGCTAACAAGAGAAGACTTAGACCTGTTGGAAGAAAGAAGGTGCATCGCGCACATACGCGATGCCGCAACCAAGCAAAGAACGGCAGCCCAGTACAACCTGAAGGTCATCCCTAGAAGGTTCCAGCCGGGCGATCTGGTGCTTCGCAGGGCCGACATCGGCGGAAGAAATGCCTCCCTAGGAAAATTAGCCCCTAACTGGGAAGGATCCTACCGCGTCGTAGTCAGTACCGGGAAGGGGGCTTATACTCTGGAAACGTTAACAGGCAAGCCCGTGAAGAATTTTTGGAACGCGGACAAACTTAGAAAGTACTATAGCTAAGCGTCTTTCAAGGCCTAGTCTCCTAGTCTACTTCATGTTTGATCTGCCCCAATTATATTGTACACTTTTTCAATCTTTAAATTTAAGCAAACATCTCAATTATCAAGAACTCAGTTACCATGGTATCAACCGTAGTGTCTTGTGCTAGGTAGGGAGTGCAGTAGAGAAATCCCAACAGGGGGAAAACTCTCACACCAATCCACCCGCACAAAAGACCCCGGCAAAGACCAGTCCGAAACCACAAGTCACGCGGCCTCCTAAAATACCTAAAACAACCGGTAATGGACCCCGGACAAGGTTTCTTTCCTTGGGCACGGACAACCAAGACCGCCTTGACTAAGCCACGAACACCATGGACGAATTCTTAAAAGGCAAGCTCATGCGGATATCGGATCCTATGCCAACCGAGTGTGGAAATAAGAGAAATCCTAAAAACGCCCTATCGGAGCATCGCATACACGAGAAGGGCATTAGACCCCAAGAATAATCGGAAAAATATCTTTTTAAATGTTTTGCCATGATGTTTGCCCAACCATTAAAGGGTGAATCGGCGGAAGAATCCACCGTACCGGGATCCACAAGCGGAAGGCGGGGAACGGGTGCGAGAATCAAGAACCGTGTCAACCTCGGGATTGGTTTGACTTGTGATGGCAACATAAAAATCGGTACAAACGAAAGGAGAGTCCCGAAGCCCAACGCGCTCGTTCTCCACGAAGGTCATTCTCGCCTCTTAACGTCCTCGTAGAGGTGGCTGCTCCCCCCGCCTCACGGGTCGAACATCCTCCTTGGCGGCCTCTTCCTCTTCCGGGGACGGGATCGCAAGGAACTCACCATCTCGGAGACCTCCCGCGGTAAGATCCTCCAGATCGGCTCCTCCTCGCGTGGCGTGCACCTCGACTCGACGAGGCGAATGGAGGACGAAACCGCCTCCAAGTAATCCCAGAGTGGAAATCTTTCAATTTGTCCACCTTCGGACCCGGGGATCTCATAGCGTGAGACCCTGTCTTCAAAGCATCGTCCGCAACCCGGGTGTAAGGTAATCCCGGATCGGCTCCTCCCCGGCGAACACGCATTAACTCATCAGGACGGCTTCCCGATTCCCCCCCTCGGCGGAATCGCGAGCATTCCCTCTCGGGATCCGAGCTCTGGGCAAACACAAACAATCGAGGTCTACATAAAAGAGGAAGAAGAAAAGAAAATAAAGCAAGGAAAGTAAAGCATTCTCAACACCCAAAGTTCCTCCTAGGTATATCCATTCAAATTCTCGAAGAAGACACATTCGAGCTCCTCGCTCGGGTGACAAACCTCCCTCTCAAACGACCGAGTGGGGGTCAAATTCCCGTATAGCTGAATGTTGGCTCCTCGCCACTCCCCAAGTTCGCCATTAACTTGAAGAGAAATCCTTATAAGGTTCACCCCGCCGGGAACGCACCGCCAAGGCGAAAAAGCCGGTGTCGAAGCATCGGAGCCATGATGTTCGCCCACCATTGGGGCCATTGGGGTGAATCCGGTGCGCACAGGGTTCGGAGTGCGGTAACGACGAAAGGGAGGAAGGTGTCCTCGTAGAGGAAAGAGGGCAAACGCTGAACTTCCCGGAACGGAAGCTCCAAGTAATCTTTCAATTTGGAATAGCGTGAGACGCACTTCCCCCAACGGCCCCGACCCCCCCCCATCCTTCTCCTCAAAACAAGAAGAAAACCAAATGAACAAAAAAGCAAAGGAAGAAAGTTTTCAACACCCTCCTCCTAGCCATTCAAATTCTGGAAGACACAGAAAAAAAAAAACGCCATTAACGGAAGGGCAAGAGGTCACTCAACTGGTAAGTCCAAAGGAAGAAATCGTTTTTACCTCGTCACCTGGTAAGTCCGCAAGATCGTCTCGCACGCGCGGCCGTCGAAACCACCTACAAGTCTCAAAGTTTCTGATAAAAGTCGAACGAAACAAAGCCAAAAAGCTAACACCCTATTTATAGGGGTCACGGTTAGAGGGTAATTTCGTCCAGATACCTCACATTTGAAAAGGCACCCATTATAGCGCGCGGAGCACGACGCACGTCTTTTCAACCCGAGCACGCCACGTGGCCCACGTTGCCGTAATGGCAGCTCACGTTACGGTTACCCAGCAAGTCAGAAGACACGCAACCGCAGGGTCAAAGAGCTCGGGAAACCCGCTCGCACCCCGGGACTATGTTGCCCCGGTAATAGCCCAAGATACAGAGACCCCGGAATCAAGTATCTAAACTTGGCACTTCGCCGGCCTCGACTAAGTACCAAGCTGGGGGCAACCTAACATATCGCGTGGCCAGGATGAGCGTTGGACTCACCCCGGTATAGTATAAACACCACAGCTCAAGCAAAGGAAAGCAGAAGGCACAAAATTCAAAGGAAAATGAGCAATTTTATTAAATTTCTCATTCCATACATCATCTTACAACAAAAAGAAGGAAAAGAAAAGTATAGAGACATGGAACATATAATGAAAGAAACCCCGGAGGTGCGAACCGCCATTAACACCATTGGCATCCCGGACCATGTCGCATCCACATTTCCTCCAAGAGCTAGCACCAGCCTCTTCCTCCCGAAGCAGTATCTTGAAAAATTGGATAGGTTTCGAAACTCGGAGCGGAACACTGCTTCCAAACCTCGGTACCCACCGCTTTTCTTCACTTCCTTCCTCGCCAGTCAGGAAGAGGCCGGGCCGCACCCTCCTTGATAGATGAGGCACAACTTTCTCATGAGAAGATCGTTTCGCTGGAAACCTTAATCACCTCAAGCAGCTGTAAAGTTGAGGAGCAGCCCCAATAGTCCCTCCTGCATATCCAACTGCTCTTAGAAGCAGCTGGAAAGGAGAGCGACGTTGGGCCCTACCCCTTCGGTTGCCTCCATCTAAAATGGCAAATATCTCAAGCTTTCCCAACGACGAGAAATATCAAAGAAGCAATCACAGTACGCTGGGAAAGTGAGACATCTGCCGCTAATACGCTGAGAAAGTGAGACATCTACTCAAGAAGCCTTCCACACGAAAACGACCAAGTTTTAGAAATTTGGGAAAGATCAAGAAGAAAACTCTGGAAAGAGGCAACACTCTCCAGTAACGCATAGGAGAAGAAAGAACCATTTCTCTGAGACAAGCCATCTCAAAACAAAGATGCAAAGAGGAATGCCATGATCGAACGCAAAAACCCTCTATTTATAGAGAAAACGGAACGCCTTGATTAGTTCTTTGCATTGAAGAACCTGTCAAACCATAAATCCGCATTCAATGCCCCTCATTCCCCATTGGTCGCAAGGGCAGCGGACGGTTGTAAACTGCACGAAGCTGACGCTCCCCATTAAAGACTCGCTTATTCTCAAGGAGGTCAAAGCGGCGTTTCCCAAGGGATCCAACGATTCAAGATCAATGAAGAACGCTGCGGCAAGTCAAAAGACCCCGAGAACTACGTCCAGGGGGCAACTGAAGGAAAACCACGAGACTAAGGGGTGGCGACGTAGGTAAGGACCCACCTCGGCCTCCGAACCACATCCCAATCGCCGAGTCGTCTCATGTTCAGAGATCACGGGCCCCGGCCAACGTGAAAGACCACGAAGCCCGGCCTCAAATCCAGGATACCGCCCACTTCGAGCACGATGGTACCTTGACACTTGGGCCTCGTCCAAGCGCCAAGCTGGGGGCAACTGTTCTGGACCGTGGTTCGGGATCCCGTCTTGAAGGATCGACCCGGCACGTGAACCACCAAACTCTGCCAACTGCGCCCCCACTTCGGCCTTGCAACCTTGGACTGTAGCAGTCACCTCCCCGTTCTCAGTAATGGGGACCACGACTGCCTGCAAACAAGGATTGGCCATTAAAGGAAAGACAGCCCCGACAGAGTCAAAAACGGACCTCAACGATCGTGGAACAGTCTCGACAGAGTCAGAGACGGACCTCAACGATCGTGGAACAGTCCCGACAATGTCAGAGACGGACCTCAACGATCATGGGTTGAAATCCCTGCCATGACACGATCCTAAGGTACCTCTGTCCTGCGTGGAGTGCATGAGGATTCAAATCACGCTTTTAATATATACCAGGCTAAGTTACCCTGAGAGGGGATCGGAACCTTACTACTATTCCATTAGCTTAAACCTTCTGGTGCACTGCCTGACTTGAGCGTTGGAGTCCCATTGCAGGTACCCACCCCCCTGGACTTCGTGCTCTTGGCTGCAGCTGCGCAAGGAGGGAACCACCATATTCGTGCCTATACCAGGTACCTTCTGAATCCACTTCAGAACAAATAACAATAAAGTTATTATCTTTTTCATTCTCAACAAGTTACTAATTTTTTTTGTAATGTTAGTTTCAATCTAAGTACCCGATAATTGAGAGTCCATATCCTCCATATTTTTACTACCCAAAAAAGTTACCTTAAATCAAAATCAAGTAATACTAGAACATTATCTTAGTTATGTAGGTATGTGCATTACTTTATAATTCACTTTCAGTAACAATTATTACATGCATTTTAAGATTGAAATATACTAAAATCATCCATTGAACCAATTACAAAACAAGGTCATGATCACTTTGAATAAGTACTTAGCAATAGAGGAAAAACTATATCACAATTCAAAAGGACACATATATATATAAGACATTGCAAATTTTGAACCCGCTGATAAACTCACATCAACATTGACTTTATAGGTTACACCTACTGCCTCTTGGAGACGTTACTGGTTGCTAGGCTGAGCTTACTAAGGAGTGATCGACTAGCATTTGGAAAAGCTGGCAAATTCAATAAAGCATATGAACCAACAAGAGATGGGGTGTGGAATCTTTCAAGCAACAAGTTTCCTTCCGACATCATGACATGCAGACTCGCTTCCACCATTGCATTATGGGTATAAGTGCAATCAAATAACAAATGCTCACTTGTTTCTGTAGGGTAACCGCATAGATAACACCCATCGCCAACATTGATCCCTTTGCATAGCATCCAAGTGCTTGTTGGAAGAATGTCCTTATAGCCTTGCTGGGTGAAGACTCTAGTTTTTGCAAGAATCTCGATTTTCCGTATACCTCTCTACATCTTATATCACCCGCCTCCTTAGGCTAACATAATCTTTCCCGGCTAGTCTATCTAATGAATCTTCCTTGAATCTGCTTGAACACCCTACAAAACCTACTCATCTTGTTGCCAAGTTTCTTGTAGAGAAAAAATAGAAGATTGAAATAGGACATAGAGTAAGTGGGGATCATCTAGGCCTTTGCCTTTATAAGATTTTCTTTCCCTCCCTTCGATAATTATTTTTCTTTTCATCCTTTTATCCTTTTCCATATTCTATTTTTAAAGGATAGAAAAACGAAATTCTTGGACCTATCAACCATGGTAGGGAGACCCAGATATTTTTTCGAGTATGCCACTAAATAATATTACATGCTTGAGAAATATGGACTAGGAGATCTCTACTAACACTTGGGCTTAAAAGGATAGCCAATTTGTTAAAATTGACATGTTGTCTTGATGCCACACTATATAGAAAAAAGAACCTCCAAAGCTGATGACAATCTGCTAAGGAAGCCTTCGAAAAGTTTAGGTTGTCATTTGCATAAAATTAGTGATTCTTGGGGCTATTGCTAAGGTAATTTGTAAAATTAATACAAAAGTAGAGATGGAAAAACATGTCTAGCATGATGGGTCAACCTGTTTAACCTGTAAAAAATGATAAGTTGGGTTGCAACTTATTTCTTTAGGTGATTCATTTTAACCAACCTCGTATAACCCGTGGGTTGTGGTGGGATAGGGCGGGTTGACCTGCCAGGTCACTTTTTATTGTTTTTAATTTTTTTTTGACAGATTAGGTAGGTTAACTGTTGCTCAATTAGCAAGTGTACTAAATTGTAAAAGTAATAAAGAGTAAATATTACCCCACAAGGATTATGGATGCTAATTAGTAATTACCAGTGTTTTTAAAATCGATTCAAACTGAACTGATTGGACTGGTTGAACTGTGAATCGTCACCCCATCTATTCTAATTCACTTAAAAAGTTGGATAAACAGTTGAAATGACCAGTTGAATCGTCCAATTTTTAATTTAAAATCTTCAACTGATTTTTTTTAAAAGAAAAAGAAAAACTTATATGACTATCATATTTGTGGTTTAACCACCGGTTGAACCAATTAAACAATGAGCCACTCACTTCACTGGTTCAACTAGTTTTTAAAACATTACTAGTTACCAAATTCACCATGTTAGCACTATTTAGACGATGAAAGCTGTAAACAACTTTTACTAAGAGGGATTTGTGAAAACACAAGAAATGCGTTAAAAGTAGAAATTCACGAAGGAAAAAGCAATGTAAATGGAAGAGATCAATAGAAAAAGTTGATAAGGTCCGACTTCACTTAACTTTTAAAGATTTTATGAATTCCAACTTAAACAAGTTCCAATTCCCCATTGGATGGGGAGAATCCTTAAAATTAACGAAAACTCAATTACTTAGTGATTTAATTCTCTTTTTAACTGTTTAGACTTAACTAATTCCTTAGTTAAACCCAAATACTAGAAGGATACAACAACTCGATCAATTCCTAATCACAACCACATAATCAGCAACACTTATCCCTAGATATTGCCAAGATCATAACATCTATCATAAGAACCAAAAGTATATCAAGATTTCCAAACCACAACATGCACAACAAATCAATTTATGATTGGTCAAATCATAAAAGCATTAAACATAATAATAAACACTCAATTATAGGAAATACAACTTAGATTAAGGAAAGAATCCATTTACATCAACATCCAAGTTAAGCTACTTCTTCCCCTAGCTAAAGGGGTTTAGCTTCTCATAATAGAAAAGAAAGAAAAATATAACAACGAATGAAAACCATGGTTGACATCCAACGAGAAAAAAGAATGAGCCAATTTCCTTCTTGATCTCTCATTTGCCCAATTAGGGTTGTAGCCGCGCTTCCTTCTGCCCATAGTCCCAAAGAAATCTTACCTTTTTCCTTTTATAGGTCCCAAAACATGTGACAACTTTTAAAGCCACCGCATGAATGGTGGTTTCTTAGCGTCTGAGTGCATATGAGTCAGAATGAGGTTTTTCTGTTGTCTCAGCTTGGGCATTGAAATCTAGGCGTCTAAGCCTTGATGTGGCAGAATGATCATTCTAGCTTCCAGTAGCGCTTGAGCATTGACAAGTGAGTGCCTAGGCATTAGCCCAGGGCTTGAGC
Organism: Ormosia emarginata; assembly: GCA_029884605.1. Taxonomy (NCBI): domain Eukaryota; kingdom Viridiplantae; phylum Streptophyta; class Magnoliopsida; order Fabales; family Fabaceae; genus Ormosia; species Ormosia emarginata. Next base: position 23,933,523 of record JAQQTP010000085.1, read on the forward strand.
TCTTAAAAATGGACACTTGGGTAGGAGTGTCAAAATGGGTCAAGCCCGATCGACCGACCCGAATAGCCCAATAAAATAGACGAGTTGGACTAGTAAAATGCCAGCCCGAAATTTACATGGCCCGAATGGGATGATCCCGAATGGGTTGGGCCAGCTCGCTCTTTTAACACTATATAAGACTAAATAGACTGGACTAGACTAGCAAAATGTCTACCCAAAACTTACATGACCCAAATGGACCGATCCAAAAATGGTCCGATCTCGAATGGGCTGGACCGAATGGGCCATGTCGGCTCGTTTTGACACCCCTACACTTGGGCACTGGTTCTTCAAGGACTTGTCTAGATTTTACAGCTTTAATGCATGAGCATTGGTCACTAAGCACCTAAGCTTTCAATTGGCCAAATACACCGTTCTTCCAATTCCTCTTTCACTTCATTCTCATAACTCATCCATTGATCATACAAGAGAGCATCAAAAGATTCTAACAGACTCTAAATCCAACATGTAAACTTGATTAACGAACTAATTCAACTACTAAAGGAATTAAACATGATTTGAAACAAAAATGGAGTTAATTCCTAGAGGACAACTTAACATGAAGCCAAGTTGGAGAGTTTGAAATGATTTTTCTTAGGAAAAACATGACATTTATAAGACTATCATTAATCAACGGGTTAATCTACCTAACTCATTTTTTTGTTCAATTTTTGACAGGTTAACCCGTCAAACCCACAAACCTATCCTTTCTTAATTTTTTTATATTTTGCAGATTGACCTATAAGCCCGTCATAAAACTGAGTAAGTTTATCTTCCTAACTCATATTTTAGAAACAGATAAACCCATCCAACCCACTTTACTCTATACAAAAGATAACATATTTATTATACAAAAAAAATGATAATTAGGCACACATTAATAAATGAGTTAAATTTATTTGCCAAATTCTTATAGATTAAAGTTAATATGTAAATTTTTATATTATTTATTTTCTTAATTCAAATTTGATTTTATAAGTTTGTAATTAGGTTTTATAATTTAAAAAACATTTAAATGAGTCTACTAATTAAGCACCGTTAAATTACCACAATAGCCTGAATTAAGTATTCAATTTTTTTTTTCAAAAAAAACTACAGGGGTCCTGCGAATTTAACGGTACACAACTGTAAGGGACCAACTAGAATACTTTCAAATTATAAAAATTTGATTATAAGATTTTAAAATATACGGGCATATAAAAACTTCAAATAATATAACAACCTACAAATTAATTTACCCATTCTTATTCTTATTCTTATTATATAAAAAATAAGAGTATATAAGCTAAGGGTTGCTTTAGAAGATAAGTAGATAGGTATAAGTCTTAATTACTTATATTTAAATAGATAGGTATAAGTCTTAATTACTTATATTTAAACATTTAATTAATACTTAAGAAATTAATTTATATTATTTTGTTTTATAAGATTTTTTTCACATTTTTTGGTACAAAATTAATTTCGTTCAAGGTATTAGGATTATCCCTTCTTACAAAAGCTTTATTTATTGGTTTGAATATTTGATAGTGCATGAGCGCCTTAATCTACTAAGCTTAAATTTATGTAAGATAAAGTTTAGATAAAATTCTTTATATGCTTATGGTGTTATTTTTTAACAAAGATATAACATATCATATATATTATTTTTAATTACCTCATTTTTTAAAATTTTCATGAATAAGATATTAAAAATAATATATACATATATAAAATGTTTTTAATAAAAAAAAAACAATACACCTAAAAAACTGTACTTCCATTCACTCATCATTTAAGCCACCTTTATAGGTGAAATTAATTTATCTATGTAGATGTATCATATTGATACATGTAATGTGTCTTGTTTTTTTAGTCTTTGACGATGTGTCTTCCAAATCACCGAGAGAAATTTAATTATTAATTTCAATTGATAAAAAATAGCTTAAAATTATCATACCAAGAAGAAAAAATGTCACACTGCTGTATTACTAAAATTTATGACTTTCGATGCACAAAAAAAAAATAATGACTTTCGATAGAAGTTCTACAGATATCTTTTAGTTACAATAAAATAAATGTAATTCAAATAAGTAATACAGTATAATTCACTTTTACAAGAAACAAGTTGGGATTTAAAACTTCTTACTTTTGTGAAAAATATTATAATATTATGTCATGAGAAAGAAAGAAAAATATAAAACTTTCATTCAAAACTAATAGACCCTACACTATACTGAATTCTTGTAATATAAAAAAAAAATGTGGCTTTCTTCTCATAAAAAAAACAAGATAATCAAATCCAATAAATGAGCATCTCAAGTTTTTATCATTTATTTCTGACATCGGTTCAAAACTTTCATGATTCAGAAAAAAAAATTAAAAATAATAAAATACCCTAAAAAATTAAAAAGAAAAATACATAGACAAATTTAATCATTATAAGCCCTTCAACAAAGATTCTGAAGTAGATTCACCTAAATTATTAAAAAAAAAAACAAATACAGAAAGATTAAGATGTTATCAATTATTTGTATGATTTTTTTACCCTTTGTTTGGTTTGATAGAAAATAAGAGGAAAGAAAATGAAGGATGAGAAAATGGATGAATTATTCCATTTTCTCCGGCTTGGAAGAGAAGAGAAAACAGGCAAGATAGAAAAAAAACTTGGTGGGTCCCACACAAAAAATTTTCTTCGCTGATGAGGGAAGAAAATCAGCAGACCAAAGCTCAAAATGTCAAATTACATCTCTACCCCCAAAGTTATCTCTTCCACAAAGGTAGCAACACAGACAAAACAACACAGACATAGTTTCAACAGAGTCATTGGCAGATGTACCACCACATCCCCGCACGGCCACTTCTGTATGCTGCTTCTTCGCATTCCGGCAAGTTCTCCGACCGAATCCTACGACCGAAGACGCACAGCTCCTCCTCGCCGTCCCAGCCGCATAGCTCCTCCTCGCCGTCGTGCCGTAACTTCGTCACTCGTCGCTGACCCAATTCGCCGCTCCGTCGCGCCTCCCGCATCGCACCGCGTTGCGCCGTTTCACGCAGCCTGCGTTGCACCGCACCTCGCCGCTCAACCGCATGGGAAAAGGGACTGTGAGTGTGGGATTGTGGGGTGAGGGAAGGGGACGTGGGGTTGGGGTTGGGGAAGTCAGGGGGTTGGGGTTAGGGTTGGGGTTGTGGGGTGGGAGAAGGGGATGTGGGGTTGGGGTTGGGGTTGGGGTTGGGGTTGGGGGAAGTAGGACAAATGGGAAAGGAGTAAAAAGCTTGATATAAATTGAGTTAAAAAAAATTGATATAAATATTATATAATTATAAATCATAAATCATAAATTTTTATTGAATAAATAATTTCAAATCAAATTTTTATAATTTTGTGTTAAAACTTTGTAATTAATATTTAATATAAAATTAATTTTTTTAATTTATAAAAAAATTTATTTATAGATTAAGAGAAAATTAACATATGTTTGTATTTAATTAATAACTAATTTTGATAAAGATATATATGTCATTTTACATCATTATATATTTTTTTATTTTTATTTTTATTTTTAACTCAACTCTCATTTTCTTTCTTCTCATTTCTTCTTGATCCAAACATATGAAGAAAAAACTCATTTTTCTACTTATTTTCTCTTCTCTTCATTTTCTTTCTCTTCATTTTCTATCTTTCCATTTTCTCTTCTTATCCAAACAAAGCATTAGAATTTTGTTTAGTTAAAAAAAAAAACTTCACATCAAAACCGCACAAACGGGCACTAGTCAGACAGATTCGATTGGAACGTTTAGTCTGCGCCTCCAATGTACAGGATCCACTTTCGATGACTCCAAAACGAACCAAAATTCGCCACCTCTTCTAGATGCCACCGCCACCCACGTCCCTTATATATATATATATATATATATACACACACACATCTCACTACCCCATTCGTTCACCAATCACCATTCTCTCTCATCCACCGTTTCAACTTCGATTCATCTGAAAACAATGGCAACCGCAACAACACTCACCGGACTCCTCCGTCACGCAGCCGAAAGATTCCCTTCCCGGCGAGCCATCTCCGTCGCCGGAAAGTTCGACCTCACCCACTCCCGCCTCCACCACCTCGTCGAACTCGCCGCCGCTCGCCTGGTCTCCGCCGGAATCAAGCCCGCCGATGTCGTCGCCCTCACCTTCCCCAACACCGTCGAGGTCGGTTCCTCAATCCCTACCCTTATTCTCCGTTTGGTTCCTCAGAAAATCACATAGAAAAGGAAAGAAAATAAAAAATAATTTTTTTCTTTATTTTTTTTTTCAGTTTGTGATAATGTTCTTAGCCGTTATTCGAGCGCGAGCTACGGCGGCGCCGCTGAACCCGGCATACACAGCGGAAGAGTTTGAGTTTTATTTATCAGACTCGGAATCGAAGCTTCTAGTAACGTCAGAAGAAGGACACAAGCCGGCTGAAGCGGCAGCTTCGAAGCTCAACATCCCTCGCGCCACGGCTTCGCTTACCCAAGCCGATGAACATGAAGCCGAGTTGAACATCTCGCTCAACCAGCCCGAGTCAGAGTCTAACTCGGTTAACTCGGTTGACTCGGTAACCGGACTCAGTAATGACCCTTATGACGTGGCGCTCTTCCTCCACACCTCCGGCACCACGAGCCGCCCCAAGGGGGTGCCGTTGACTCAGCACAACTTGGCCTCTTCGGTGCAAAACATCGAATCGGTGTACCGACTCACTGAGTCTGACTCGACGGTTATCGTGCTTCCGTTTTTCCACGTTCACGGGTTGATCGCCGGGTTATTGAGTTCTCTCGGCGCCGGCGCGGCCGTGGCGCTGCCGGCGGCGGGGAGGTTCTCGGCGTCGACGTTTTGGAAAGATATGGTTAAGTACAAAGCTACGTGGTACACCGCGGTTCCTACCATACACCAGATCATACTGGATCGCCACAAGAGCAATCCGGTACCCGATTACCCGAAGCTCCGGTTTATTCGGAGCTGCAGCGCGTCGCTAGCACCGGTGATATTGGATCGGTTGGAGGAGACGTTCGGAGCCCCGGTTTTGGAGTCTTATGCTATGACTGAAGCTTCTCATCTCATGGCTTCGAACCCGTTGCCGGAGGATGGGCCCCACAAGGCCGGGTCGGTTGGGAAACCCGTGGGTCAGGAGATGGCGATATTGGATGATACGGGTCGGGTTCAAGAGGCTGAGGTTAACGGAGAGGTTTGTATTAGGGGACCTAATGTGACAAAGGGGTATAAGAATAACCCGGATGCTACTACGGCGGCGTTTCAGTTTGGTTGGTTCCATACGGGTGATCTTGGGTACTTTGATTCGGACGGGTACTTGCATCTCGTGGGTCGCATCAAGGAGCTCATAAACCGTGGAGGTATATATATACATATATATGATTATATTCTTTTGTTTAAGAATTTGCTATTTCTAAAATTTATAGGAAGAAGAATGGGATTTTCTTTTTCGTGGAAATGAGAAATAGGTATATGCTGAATTGAGGAAAATAAAGTATTTTGAAATTTGATGCCTTGAATATTTTGAAATAGTAGTTTATTTTGAAAACAATTCAATGTTGATTTTGGAAATTGTGTATTTGTTATTTTGTATTGAAAACTACTTTTGAAAATCTTTGTAAATGTTGGCCATGACCCATGAGTCATTGATGTGAGTTTCATTCTTCTTGTCCAAATTGTCAGCTAGCAAAACTCAAGAAACTTCTTAATATTTGCTTATTGCATTTACAAATTTCTAATATACGTTAAAATTATTGTTTAAAATTTCTAATAGGTGGGGATAGACATTAACGGAATGGAATATTGTCAATTTTGGAGAACAAAGAATTGAGGGAAAGAGGGGAGTGTGTGTTGCCTGATTCTGCATTTTAAAAAACAAAAATATCTCCCCATTAGTTTGTTAAATAAAAACAATATATTAGTTTGAAACGGTAGTGAATCAGTGATAATGATGTTGTCTTACCTGATTATATTCAACGCGTTGAAAAATCTTGGTTGAAATTGGTTTTTCAATTGAAAAAAAGTTCATCGTAAGTATATTATTAAAGTGAGTAAATAAAAATGTATTTATTTTTAAATCATGTAATTGATTGAAATTTTTATATATTTTATCAAATTAAACATAGATACATTTTTACTTATTCATTTTACAGTGCATTTTTCTTTCGTTTGGTATTCTTATGAGTTGTGTGGGGGTGTGATAGTGATGTTAATAGGGTTTTGATTTGATAATTGGAAGTAGATACAATTGTGATCACTTACTATCGGTGGCATATAACAAGGATTTAGACTGCTTGGCATGTAAACAAAAATGAAAAACAAAATAATTTTCAGTCTTATTTGAAATACGTTTCAACTCATTTATTTTTCACTATCAGAAAAATTTGTTAAATTTTTTAATGCATACATATCGTTATTATCTAATGAAGGGATTTTATTTTTTTTTTAGGAGAGAAGATATCACCAATAGAAGTGGATGCTGTCCTTCTATCTCATCCAGACATTGCTCAGGCAGTTGCTTTCGGAGTACCTGATGACAAATATGGCGAAGAGGTATGTCTTTTTCTCATTTTATTTTTGGGTCTTCCATTGGTCCATTATTGTTTCTTTTTCCCCTGAAACTCTGACTCAGTAAATAAATCAATCAAATAATAATGGAAGGTCATAAGAATAAACACAGGCCCTACTTTGTTTCACATACGTTATTTATTACTTTCGCGATGACTCGCCTATTTTTGCATTGGTTGGCAATGAATAATACTCATGACTCAAGAGTGAGGCCCTACCATGAGGGCGACATTTACCTGAAAGCCAAATTGAAATAAGGTTTTCTGTGGTATTGAATTTCTATCACCTTCAGGCTTTTAGCCCTCAAAGGTCACGATCTAATCTTGTAGCAGCATTTTGTGGCGTATAAGAAAAGAAAAATGGTGGTCTTATATTATTTTTAGAGGTATAGATATTATATATATATATTTTTAAAAGTATATGATTGAATAAAAAAAATAATAAAAATATAAATATAATAAATAATAATAAATAAAATATATATATATATATATATATATATATATATATATATATATATATATATTTTGTGATAAAAATATCAGAATTGATAAAAAAATCTCACTTGAGAAGATTCCATTTTTATCTGAACATCGTTTACCAACTGGCATTAGCTTTTCAATACCATGCTACACGCTACAAGAATGAAAATTATTACTTTGCCAAATTTCTTAATTTCCACCAAAAGATAAACTATCTTTTATGATCCTAATATGAAAAGCGTTTTGGGTAGTCTTAATTCTCTATGACTTTTAATTGAGTCCTCATAACGGTTAGTTCATGATTCATCTACTTCGTAAACTTTTGATGCCTTTATCGTTAAGAAAAACAGCTGGTTACCACTTATTTTCTCACCTATTCATGTGACCAACTGCTATGACAAATACTTTCTGACTTTTATAGCTTTTCCTATTCAGAAAATTTCCTTACAAACTACAACAGATTCGAAGATTCATAATTAGTTCAAACTGCTCAAGAAATGAGTAAATGGCCCTCTTTTTTCTTGTTTGTACTGAGGGCAAAGAAAAGAAATCAGAAATTTGGGGATTACAGATCCATAAATGTTGCATAAACGGCCCTCTTTTTCCTTGTTGAAAATTGTGTTGATCATATATTCTTACCTTTTGACAGATAAATTGTGCAATCATCCCAAGAGAAGGATCAAACATTGACGAGGAAGAGGTGCTAAGATTTAGCAAGAAGAATCTTGCGTCTTTTAAAGTCCCCAAAAAGGTTTACATCACTGATTCATTGCCCAAGACCGCCACTGGCAAGATTTTACGGCGTCTTGTAGCAGAACACTTTGTCTCTCAAATTTAAGCTGCTGGAGTCCCAATTTTGAAGCCTAGATACCTGGCCAGTACAGGGTTGGAGTCCGCAAACCATAAATTTTAACAATATGTTGGCATAAAGAGGAAGGCATTTCTGCTACTGGTCTTTCCTACAGCATACAATAGATTGTTGTTTAAATGTTTTCGATGATTCTTGTGGAGTGTTCACAATGAAATGTTTTACATGTAGATGTAGTTCTTAAATAATCTCGGAAACCTTTTACTTTTACATTTTTAACTTCATAAATCATGAGATGTGGGAAAATAAATGGATTTGGCTCAGTGAGGGTTTCATTATATGGAGGCTTTTATAATGCTCCTGTTAAAGAATTGAACATGTACTCATGATATTAGGTAAAATTTAGTTTCTTCAAGTTTTTTTTTTATAAAAAAATTAGTACGAGTCTCATTTTTTGTCTCACATCTTTAAACTTTTAATTTCTCTCTCCAACCTCACATTTTTTCAAGTATAACGATTTAGATTCTTTTCTTTTCTCGGGGACCTCGTTTCCATCGTCATCTTCTTCATTGCTCTTCATGAACCTCCTACTATTGTTACACCATCATTGGAGCTACCGCTGCCACCATTATTGGCGGTAACAAAGGCACAGTATTCAATGGTGGCAGCGCAACATGAGTTGACTCGGTTACCCGATTGGAGACTTCAAAAGAATCAACACCAGGAAAGGAGAAGGATAATGAAGTTATGACAACGTCGTTTCTACGGGCGGTAGAAACCCATTGGTCCTGGGCACAGATCAATATACGTGGGATGAGGACGTAATCGGTACGCTGGATTCACTCACATTGGATTCGGAGGGGCTACCCGGTGTGGGCGGGTTCATGGAGAGCCTCGTGGACATGGGCACAACTGCACCGACACTCACAGACCGCTTCAGCGGCTGAGCATGAGGTTCATCGATCATTATGGAAGCCCACTTACGCTTCAAGGTGGAGTTCTAGTGGTTCTTGATGGCGTTGTCGGTTCGGCTCAAGAGGAGGCAGGCGATGGTGGCCCACTTGTTCCCGAATCGGGCATGGGCCTTGATTATGGTGTCGTCTTCTTCGGGAGTGAAAGCCTGGTGCTCCACCTCAGGGGAGAGTTGGTTGCACTATCAGAGCTTGCAGGACTTGCAGGATTGACCCAGAATAGACTTGTTGATCAGTGGTTAATTCCTAGGCCCGAGTTTCGCTACGAGTTTATGCAATGCCTCGCCCTCTTCGGGGCTCGATGTGCCCTTATAGCACCCTAGAATAAACTCGGTACCACCATTCCTCCACCTCCTCTGAGAACCCCCATCCACGGACAAGACATGCTCTCTACATCGGCCAAAACCTGTCGCCCCGTGCCTCCGAACCAACACCTATCGACCCTACACTGGTCACTACCACCCTGAAAACGTAACCACCTCAAACTAGCCACCTGCCTCGTAAACAGAGCTGCCACACGAACCAAACTATTCCTCTGAGTTCCCCTGCAATGCCACCCTCAACCCAGAGACTCACTACTCGCCATAGCCACCAACTACGGTGAACTCAACGCAGCAAATCATTGCACAAACTGTCGCTGTCGCCACTGTCCACATAGCCATGCACTGCCAGGCCAACGACTCCACCACCAGCGTCGCGATTCGTGCCACCGTCCCTCCTCCAACCCTTCTGTGCAGGTATGCCTCCCTGCTTCTTAGTTTATGCTATTTTCATTCTTTTTTTTTTATTTTATTCTATTATTATGTTATGTTTAAGTAATCTTTAAAAAAATAAAAAATAAGTAAAAATAGATAAAAAAAACTATTGGGTTTAATTTGACGAAGATTTAGATTAAATGTTACTCTTCTTAACTAATCCATGTCTTTTTTAAAATTGATGAGCATAATTGCCATGAAAGTAGAAGGATGTCTTGTCATGTTAAGCAGCAACGGGTGGACAAGGGAGAGAAAGTGAGGTTGGAGACAGAAAAAATGAAATTATGAGAGAAAGAAAGCAGAAGTAGGACCAGTTAAAAGATTACCGTTACTTTACAAGTTTCAAGTAAAAAATCTAAACTATTAATCAAGTTTTACACAATATCAATGATATAAATATATGAAACATTCATGCTCTACAAAATTTTAGAAGCATTTTAAACTTTTTCTCATTATACAGAGGATAACGAGATAGAAGCATATCAAACTTCTAAGAGCAAACACCTCTGCAACTGTAGTCATGGTCTTGGCCCTCTGAATTAGGTGGATGTATAAAATCAAGAAATATGGATAATTTAATTTTAGGCTCTTAAAAACTACTTCAATCAATGCCTCCTGTTGTAGACTATCACCACTAAATTGCAAAGAACATTCTTACGAAACTCGCGAAAGACAAAAACAAGCATTATATCACAAAACTGCTAGTCAGAAGAATCTAATCCAATAGTAACTTGCACGTAGTAGAAAAACAACAGATACACGTGAAAACTAGGTACTCTAGGGGATTAGGAAATGTCAGCAACACTAGAAATTCTTAAATACTCTTATAATGTTATACTGCTATAGTAGAATTGTAACAGGTAATCACTTCTAATCATACAGGTCTTAAAATATTATAATGCTCTATTAAAATTATAACACATGACCATTTATAATTACACAAATTGAAAGATTGAAATTTAAATATTTTTAAATTAAATCTGACGATTATAAATAGGGGTGTCAAATGGATGGATTGGTTTGATTTTGGATTGGATCATAATGGATGGATCCAAAATAAACCATTAACTTCATTAATACTTAATATTATCCAATCCATACTAATTTAATGGATGGATATTCAATCTATTCAAAATGGATTGGATATAATCCAATCCACTCATTAAAAAAAAATTATCTCTAAAAATTATCTTTAAAAAATACTTTAATGAAAGTAAAAGTGTTGAAATAATTAAAAAGATAAAATACATTGAATATAAGTTTTTAATTGGATATCCAACGGATATTCAATAGATCCAATGGATATTTTAGTTAGATTACTAACTATCCATAACTAAATTTAATCCATTAGATCTAATCCAATAAAATACATTATTCTAATTGGATGGACTGGATTAGTTTTAATATGGATGGATTGGATGGATTAAAAATTAATGGATTTTTTTGCCAACCCTAATTATAAACTTACTTCAATAATACTTCAATTTAAATATTTTTAAATTAAATCAGACAAACTTACCTTTAATAATACTGTAAGACTATATTAGAATTTTCCCAGCGACATCCAGTCATATCCCTGCAATCATTGTCATTTGCCAACGAATTGTTTTTGGCCACATAGTTGGCAATTGTCATCACAATCGCAATAGTGAAGAATAACCCAACTGTTCATTTAGTACTGCAGCTATTGTTAAAATGTAAACCATTCACAAATGACATATAGAACCCAAAACCTTTAACAGGGAATAAAGGCATTCCAATATTGCAAGAACATCACCTAGACTTCCAATCTATCCATATGGGCACCATTTGGAAAATGTAAACATGCTCAGAAATGAACTCCTAAAACTACAATACCCACAAGAGGTATTCAGGTAGAAAGAGAGAAGGACAACATTAACACCGGTATCACAGCAAACAGAAGCAGAACACAATTCAACTACAATCTAAACCTCCTCCTGAACTTCTTCCTCATCTTCATAGTCATACCCCTCGTCATCTGCAGTTGCATCTTGGTACTGCTGGTACTCAGAGACTAGATCATTCATGTTGCTCTCGGCCTCGGTAAACTCCATCTCGTCCATACCCTCACCAGTGTACCAGTGCAAGAAAGCCTTTCTGCGGAACATGGCTGTGAATTGCTCACTCACCCTCCTGAACATCTCCTGAATAGAGGTAGAGTTACCAATAAACGTTGACGCCATCTTCAAACCAGATGGAGGAATATCACATACGGTGGATTTAACGTTGTTGGGGATCCACTCAACAAAGTATGATGAATTCTTGTTCTGAACATTAAGCATCTGCTCATCAACCTCCTTGGTGCTCATCTTGCCACGGAACATGGCAGATGCAGTCAGATAACGACCGTGTCGGGGATCAGCAGCACACATCATGTTCTTAGCATCCCACATCTGTTGTGTTAACTCGGGTACAGTGAGAGCTCTGTACTGCTGTGACCCACGAGATGTGAGTGGAGCAAAGCCAACCATGAAGAAATGCAACCGAGGGAAGGGAATGAGATTCACAGCCAGTTTGCGAAGATCTGAATTGAGTTGACCAGGGAATCGAAGACAACATGTTACTCCACTCATGGTAGCCGAAATTAGATGGTTCAGATCTCCAACTGCGACAAAAAAACACCAAACCAATTTCAGAAATCAATCATAAAAGCTAAAATTGAGATTAAAGTGAAAACTTCAGACACAAATGTCAAATAGAAAACAGAACATAACATAGACTCACAGCTGGGAGTGGTGAGTTTAAGTGTGCGGAAGCAGATATCATAAAGAGCTTCGTTATCCAAAACCATGCATTCATCAGCGTTCTCAACAAGCTGGTGAACCGAGAGGGTTGCATTGTAAGGCTCAACAACAGTGTCAGATACCTTTGGGGAGGGGAACACGGAGAAGGTGAGCATCATTCGATCAGGGTACTCTTCCCTGATCTTGGAAATTAGAAGCGTTCCCATTCCAGAACCAGTTCCCCCACCCAAGGAGTGGCACACCTGAAACCCTGAAACAAGAAGCAAAACTATTAGCTCCCCAATTACACGAAACACAAAAAAGAACAATGCAATTTCAAGTAAAAACCATGCCCTATTCATAATATAACACACTCAAGTTCAGTCGCTTTTTCACTCACAGCATAAACTCCAAGAAAACACCAATTCAATTCCGCACATTTTCTTTCCAAATCCCACACAATTTGCCCTATCTAATACCAAAATACTATGTCATGAATTTAAATTCCAGTCGACAACAGTAATTACAGCCACAATATTACTATTTTGGCAGTCTTTGCAACAGCATTGTAATCACATTTGCCGCTGTATTAACTGCATTTTCTCACAATTGTCTGTAATTTCTATAATCCAAATGCAACTGCAATTAATCATATTTCAAATTGCAGTCATAGTTACGATTATTGCGATTATTAAAATTACAAACAATAGCAGAAAAATGCTGCTAACGCAGCCACAATTACCGTTGTGGATCACAGTTTTAAACCACCATCGCTAATCAGAAAGTATCAAATTTTCATTCTGAATGAACAAGCACTCAATCATAAGCAAATAAACAAATAAAAAATTCAAAAACCATAAACAAATTAAAAAAAAATAAATCAAATCCGTTCCAGATAACCAAAGCATAAGGTAAAAAAAAAAACTAATAAAGCATACAAAATCGAAACACATAAAGCAATAGCAAAATCAACAAGCAATCACGAAACCCTAACACACGAACTTCAAGTAAATCATCATCACTGCTATCATTATTATTATTATTATTGTTATACCTTGAAGACAGTCACAGTTCTCAGCTTCCTTCCTCACAACATCGAGCACCGAGTCAATCAACTCGGCGCCCTCGGTGTAATGCCCCTTGGCCCAGTTATTCCCTGCCCCGGACTGCCCGAACACGAAGTTATCGGGTCGGAATATCTGCCCGTACGGCCCGGACCTCACGCTGTCCATGGTGCCGGGTTCCAGATCCATCAGCACCGCGCGTGGCACGAACCTTCCGCAACTCGCTTCGTTATAGTACACGTTGACTCGTTCGAGTTGCAACTCGTTGTCCCCATTGTACCTTCCCGTGGGGTCGATCCCGTGCTCCTCGCACACCACTTCCCAGAACTTGGCCCCGATCTGGTTTCCGCATTGGCCTCCCTGAACGTGAAGGATCTCGCGCATCTTCGAGGGTGAGTTAGAGGACCGAGTTTTAGAGAGAGAGAGAGAGTGAGTCAGTCAACTCAGTGAAGGAAGAGACTGAGAAATGGGGTTGCAAATTCAAGAAGAGGAAGGTTTTTATTATAGGTGGGAGGCAACGGGTTTATAACGGCGTTAAGTAGGGTGCGTGCGTTAATGGAGGGATTTGACGGCGACGTTGGGTTCAAGGGGGGAATTTAAATTTTGAATCTGGTTGGGTATTTAACATGTGTAATCATGCTCATTTGTTTACTGAATAGAATACCGTTGATTTTATTTCTGTAGTTGAATGTGACACGTGAACAGATAAGATTTAGTTCTGTTTAAGGCCTTTTCGTGGCGTGAATCATTGAATCAGATGCTTCTGTAACAGGGCGTCACTGTTCTCTGTTGCGCGTGAAATAGACGCGCCTTTTCGCGTTTGGGTTTTGAAATCTGGCAACACTTGCACTTGCACGTGATTGTGGGCTGGGTTACGCTTTCTAGCTCAAGCTTTATCAACTTCTCTAATGGGCTGGGTTATCCTTTTTCAATTTCTCAACTTCTCTAATGGACCGGACCCAAAAAAAAAAAAAAACTTCTCTAATGAAGTGATGCAACGATAGATTTTACTTGTAATATGAACATTAGTGCTGTAAAATGTAATTGAGATAGAAGGAAGTATTTCTTTTTTATTTATTTATTTATTTTATCTTGTTAACTTGATAGTTGATATATTTACTCTTGTTTTTTCGAGTTCTAGATGTTGTGGTTTTTCTTTAAATCTACTTGGACCTAATAATTTTCATATGCTGTCTATAAATTTCAATCAATAATACTTTTCAATCTTTCTGTTTCATAATACTTGGTCACTCGAATATCATGGAAACTTGTTATGGATTAAATACCAGAATCTACATTGGTACTTATATGTTGGCAATGGGTGATCAATGATTAATGTCAATTCCTCATGCAGGCATTGCAGGATACATTAACCACAACCTTAATAAAATATTTAACTATTTATTCAGTTTATCAGCTCAAAAAAAAAAAAACTATTTAGCTAGTTTATAAGTGAAAAAGATTTGACATATTAGTTATTAGGTACTTGGTGATGTTTATCGCATAAAACTCCATTTATTTTATTAGTTTTGAACATTTTTATTTTCCTTTCTCTTCACCTTTTCTATGATCCAAAATGAAGCAACCATAATTGTGCAGAAAGTACTATCAAGAATCAACAGTATGAATCCCAAGTGCAGACATATATGGTTGTCTGGATTAATATTGACAGATAATTTCAGCCAAAATGTACATTCATTGCTACTTATGTTCCTAAGATTAAATTTTAGGTTAGCTTTATGCAATTGCTAAACTGATACAGAAAATGAACTATATTAGGATATATGTACTTTAGTAGTTTGTGTTTCACTTGTTTCTAATGTCATTCAAAAGGCAGATAGTGCAAGGAAGGTCCCTTGGATGCACAAACTTTTCTTCCACTCTAGCCAAAATTGATGGTGGACCCAATGAGGAAACCATAAAACAAGTAGGACCTTTTTGCCATGGACAAGAATAGAAGCTAAGATTCGTCCAAAATGGGCTTTAACAGACAGGAGTGGTAATGATCACAAAACCCTTCATCACAAAGCTATGACTACTTCAATTCTTTTTTATGAATTCAGTGCCTAACTATAAAATAATCATTATAAAGAGAAGTTGTTGTGGTTTGCGTTACTAAGTTGGTTACATAAATCTTTATTGTTCTAAATATTTCTGTAGATATATTTGTTAAAAAAATGTGAAAGCAAAGGCAACTTCTGAGAAATGAACTTGAGAATCTGGATCTGGTTGTACTTTCTAATCAAGATGTATGTAACTGTGTAACATATTTACCATTATAGGCATCAATAACTCAGTGCTGAACAAAAAGGTATGCCACTATGCTCTTGCTGGCATACCAAGCAACCTTAGGATATGGGATTTCCTAGTATATATTGTGGGCATTGTGTCTTGATTCCTAAATCCTATCACGGGTCAATCTCTTCTCCCTTCTTTTCTCAAAGGTATTCTTCGTATTGATAGGTTGGGTCTTCCGTCTTTTCGTTTTTAGGTTTGTTGGTGGTTTTTTGCTTCGTAGTGGTTTTTTTCTTTACTTGTTTTGTGGCGTTCTTCTTGTAACCGCGGTTTTCCTCCGCCATAAGTGAGGGCTTATTAATAAATTTGGGACTGGGACGGGGTCACCTGAAGTGTGGCCTTCGGCTCTTCTTTAAAAAAAAAAAAAATGGTCCCTTCTATTTGTTGCAATCTGCAGAATCACTTCCAGAATTAATCTAATTGCTTATGCAAGTCTAGAGTTGCCTAAAAGGTTGGGGACTAAACGAAGAAATGACAAGAAAACTAGAATTTTTGCCTCTTATTGTTGTTCATTAATCGCCCAATGCCTTCACTGACAATTTTGGTGTGCACAATCACTAGTTTAATCAGAGCAACATGTGTCAATATAATGAAATGCTTTTCTTTTTTCAGTTTTAGTGCCAGTACCCTTTTGGTGTGAAATGTTGATGTCTAGACATGCAAAATTTGGGACAACATACAATAATTGAAATGTTCTTTGAAGTTGGCTTTCGTCTACAATTTTCCAAATCGATCAATCAGAATGCATGTAGGATTTGATGACAAATCACTGCTATCTCTTAAAAAACACAGATATGGATATTAATCTCTGTAATTTATTTTTTTACACGTAATCTCTGTATTTTTGTCAACAACATTTCAACAATGCTCCTCTTCCTTTAAGATTTGTAAATTAAACTAATCAAAATTTTGGGGATCACTCCGATTCCCATATTTTTTTCAGGAGTAATGGTATCTAACGACTAAGGTGTTATTTAGTGTTGTTATTAATTATTTATTGCTTGTTATATTTAATAAATATTTAAACACTTATAGTCAAATCAATAACTAATAAATATTTGATAACTGAGCTTAAATATGATACCCTTATGGGTAGGGTACCATAACAACTCCCCAAAATTTAATATAAAATAGAAATAAAATAGCATAATTTATTTTAATGATACAATAACATATAATTAAATAAAATTTAAAAATTATAGTGACATTACTTTAAAAGTATATAAATCAATTCACCAGTTACATACATTTTTCTACCTAATTCTTAATCATGTTATTATCCTATTATCTTCAATTGTTCAATGCATTCATCTCTAAAATGAACAAAATTCTCTATGAAAGTTATTTTATAATGACTATTGTTTTAAAATTTTATAGAAGCCACTATATTGTGGCTAGATTTAAGAAGCCAACGAAGGTTCATCATGCGCATGCAATTCATGGATAGAACATGATACGTTCACCCTTTGTGGACATGATCAGCCACAGCCATAGAAGTTTAGGGTGATTTCAACCTTTGTTTCCTCCCTCAAAATTCTCTTGCCCTCCGTTTTTATCTCTCTGCTCACATTGCCTTCCCCAAAATAAGGATCTCTTCCCCTGTCTCTCTGTTCTCTCTTTCTTTCTCACCTGCTTTCTTTCTCATTTCTGTTAGGCTTTCTCTATCATCGGCTTCAACATGGTATGGTCTCTCCATGTCTCTATCTCCCTCTACCTCAAATTCCCATTATGTTTTTCACTGTGCCTAAGTCTTTTAATGGGTGAGAGGAAGATTCAATAGAGTAGAATTTAAATTACAGTAGCAATTCTTTTCATGGGCCATTCATTTGTATTCTGGAGCAGATATTTACAATATTTGATGTCTACATATGCAGCATAATGCGAAGGAGAGCAATTTGAGAAAATGGTTGTGTAGTGGCAGAAATGGTGTTCTTTCAATTGTTCATAGCACTATTGAATGTAGCCAATTCTACAATTATTTGCTGAATTTGACTAAATAAATTTTTCGAGTTTGGGACTCAATTTCTGCAGAATTTTAGAATCTATATAGAGCATGATGTTTCTCAAAGTCTTGTTTCATGTCTAAAATGCCTCGTTCTACTTGGTTACGCCACATTGCCATCATGTTGCATTTTAAAGAATGTGAAATACCTATGTGTATAATTTGTTTTATGAAAAAATGTAACTTTGAATTAGGCGAATGCGGCGTCTGGAATGGCTGTTAGTGATGAATGTAAACTGAAGTTCTTGGAGCTAAAGGCAAAGAGGAATTACCGTTTCATTGTCTTCAAGATTGAGAACCAAGCAGTGGTGGTGGACAAAGTTGGAAGCCCACAAGAAACCTATGACGACTTTGCTGCATCCTTGCCTCCTAATGAATGCCGTTATGCTGTCTTTGATTTTGATTTCACTACTGATGAGAACTGCCAGAAAAGCAAGATTTTTTTCATTGCATGGTAATTGAAGTTCATGTTGTACACATGGTAAAATCATAGCATGTTTTAGCTATACGTGGAAATGGCATCAACATACTTTAGAAAATATTATAGGATGCTTAGTCTATAAATGAATGTCAGATTTTGTGGGGTCAATAACAAAGTATTTACAATAGGCTATCTGTAATTACTACCACAGGTACAAATTTAACTTGAAGACTTCATTTTTTATGTCAAATAAGCATATTACATATATTTGGTACAAGATCTCCACCTAAGAGCATATATTTTTTGAAATTAATAAAATCATCATTGTGCAGATCAGATAACAATGTAAACAAGAGATGTCTATTTCCTGTCGTATATTTCACTTTATTTTCTTATTTCTCACGTGTAGGTCTCCGGATACATCTAAAGTGAGACACAAAATGGTGTATGCCAGCTCCAAGGACAGATTCAAGAGGGAACTTGATGGTATTCAAGTTGAGTTACAAGCAACGGATCCTAGTGAAATGAGCATTGACATCATTAAAGCGCGGGCAATATAATAGTGTCATCTAGTTATCCATAGTTCATTGTTTCCCCTTTCTTGCAGCATTCTTTATTTTCTCATTTTGATATGGTTTTCATTCTTCTTTTTGTCTTATTTTCCAAACCTTTAGTTTAATGTAAAACTATGAGAAACACTTTGTCATGCAACGCAGACCATATTAGACAGCTTGGCTTATTGTATTCGGTACATTATTTTGGTTTTAAAAAAATGAAATTGCATTTTTAAACTTGCAAAGGGTCAGAATTAAAAATAGAAGAAATTGTTGGTCATGTAATTGAAGGTTAAATTGAATATACGGTCATATATGGCATTAAAATTAGAAACAGAGAGCAAATGGTATTTGGATAATAAGTCTATTCCTTCTTCTATATTCATGCTAGTTTTCTGAAATCTGATTTGGTATAAAACCATCTTCAGTTTTATCTTATGTAATCCAGTGTAGCGAAACAATATATACTTATCAGTTATCACAGGACACAAATGAAAAATAAAAATTATACGACTCAATGAATACCTCAATGAGCAATGATAACAAGATAGATTTCAAAGGAAGAACTTCAACCTTGAGACCAACAAGACATAAAGTTGGTCTTTCTCAACATCAAGAAATCCGAAATAAGTATACCTCCATGTCCTGTTGAAGAAAGAGGCAGCACAACCTCCCCAAAAGCCAGTGGCAAATCCAATTCCCACGCCCATGTAGAACAATTTCAATTCTTTGTTATCATAAAATTCTGTCCTTGCAAGATAGCTCACCACTTAAAAATTTCTGATGTTTCACTTGGATACTTATAAGAACAAAATTTAATATAATGATATTATTTGGTGAGAATTTACAGGGATAATAATATTAGTTAGATATTCTTCAAAAGTCTAAACTAAATAGGTTGCTCCCAATGTTGCAATTATATTATAATTTTATTTCCCACAACATATAAAATAGAAGTGCTACATTACAAAATCTGCAGTCACCAACAGGATTGTATTTTGTACCACATGTCATCAAGGAAGCGAAAATAGACATACCTCCATGATCTATAAACGAACAAAGGAGCAACCACCACCCAAAATCCCACAACAAATCCAAATATCATGCTCACAAAAAACATATTCACTCCATGTCCATCATTCTCATTGTCATTTTTATCAGCATTAGAAATTTTTGCAGAAGAACTATAGTTGATGGGTAGTGGTGGACCGCACAGATTATTGTCAATAAAGTTTGATGCTTCAAAGCTTTGCAATTGAGTGCCTGTTGGAATTTTCCCCTTCAAATGATTATAAGACAAGTCCAGCTTGCTAAGAAAGCTTAAGTTTGATATGGATGGAGGGATTTCTCCTAAAAGTTGATTCCTCGAGAAATCAATGGATTCTAATGATCCCATATTGCCAATACTTTGAGGAATTTGGCCAATCAACTGGTTGTTGGACAAATTTAAAAAAATCAATCCATCTAGATTTGTGATTTCTCTAGGTATTTCTCCAGATAATTTATTATCTGAAAGATCAATGCTTTTCACCATACCGAGAATGTTTCTATACTCATCACCTCTTCCTTTCAGCCATAGGAGCATAGTGATTATACTGCGTTCGAGGCCATCCATTGCTCTGCTATAGATAAATGAATCTGAACTTTTGTTCTTTAGCATCATAGCATTCAAGTGGTTGAAACAATTTGGTATGTTCCCAGACAAACTGTTTTCTCCAAGGTCCAAAACCTGAAGGAATTTCAAGGCACATATTTGATTGGGAATGCGACCCAAAAATCTATTTGATCGAAGACAAACAAATCTCAAGTTTAAGAGCCTTTCTCCAACCCATGCTGGAATAATTCCTGTAAGTTTATTTTTCCCAAGATCCAAGACAATTAACTTACTAGGGTTCTTCAAAATGGGAGGAAATATTCCTGAGAGTGCGTTGTTACGGATCTGCAAAGACTCTAGCAAAGCTAAGGAACCCATGGGTGGGGGCAAGTTCCCAACCAAGTAGTTGCTTTGTAAATCTACATCCACTAGATTTGGCCACATTAGCCAACAATCAAGTATTTCCCCTGTTAAATTATTTGATGCAAGATTGAGGAATGCTAAGCTCTTTTGCTCGGCATGTTTTTTGCAAAGGAAGTCAGTCATGGATCCAAAGAAGTAATTGCTTGAAAGGTCTAACTTATAAATCACATCAAAAGAAAGATGGGGTAATTGGTTGCTTAGATGGTTTGAGCTTAGATTAATGCTTTGGAAAATGATTGGATTCTGTAAAGTATTTGGGAGCTCTCCGTTGATATGATTGTGGGAGAGGTTCAACTTAGAATAATTAGAAAATGTTCCCCAAAACTAAGCAGGGATAGAATCTGAGATTCTGGTGTCAGACATTCTCAAATTTCGAAGATCTTTTTGTGATTGAATCCATGATGGAAAGTTGGGACCTAAATTCCATGAGGTCCCGTCCAAACTTAAAACCCGAAAACTAGGACTCCAATTGAGACCCACTCTTAAAGTGAGATTGTTCCCTGATGCTTAAAAAATATTCAAACTCGTAAAACAACACGGTTGACATATCCACGTAAGATAAGTCAGTGCAGTTGGCGTATCCACGTGAGATATATCAGAGCGCTTGACGTATTCCACGTGGATACGCCAACCGCACTGACGTATCCCACGTGGATACGCCAACCGCACTGACGTATCCCACGTGGATACGCCAACCGCACTGACGTATCTCATCTTAACCCCTATAACTCCTCTTCCTCTTTCTTTCCCACATGACAACTTCTCTCATTTTTTAATTTTTTACCTTCTCTCTAAATTTTACTCTCTCTAAACTCTCTCTCGAACTCTCTGTGATTGTAACTTGTGAAAGAATCATATTTGTAAGTATTTTTATTATTAGATTATTATTATTATCCTTATATATATTGTTGAATATTTTAATTGTTAAAATTATTGTTTATGTTTTTGAGTTATTATATTAATTATGTTTTGTATATCTGTTTTATTTTTAGAATTATTATTTATTTATGTTTTTATATTTTTAGTTTTATATTATTTATGAATTATTGTGTATATATTATTTTTTATTGTTAGAATAATTTAGAATTATTATTATTATTTATTATTATTATTAGTTACTATTATTATTGATTATTAGTATTAGTATTAGTATTAGTTTTATTATTTGTTTTATTATTATTACGAATTGTGTATTTATTATATATGTTTTATTGTTATTTAGTAGGTTTTTGGAATTTGTTTGTACAAAATTGAATTGTTTGTGTTGTTATTATTCAGAAGTGTAAGATGACCAAATACCTTATTGTTCTCATTTACTACAATGAGAGAACGTATGAAAGTGAAGAGAGTCTAATGTACAAAAGTTCTCGTCCTAAGTCTATCATGATTCAACGTGATACGACTATTGAGCTTTTAAAAAGGAGAATTCATTTAAAATTAAGGCTCCAAGAAAATCAAGTTGTGTCTAGTGTTATGTACAGATTTCTACAATGGAGTAATGTTCTAAGATGGATAGCTCTTCCATTAGAAGAAGATGAAGATATTGCTTGCATGATTGATTGCTTTGATCAGCATCCTAACTTAACTTCTATGGAGTTGTATGTCGAGACAAAAACAAGTGAGCACAATGAGCATGCTGAAGCTCCTTCTGAAATAGGGTCACAAGCTGGTCCTTCTAATTTTGCTGAATCATCGTACCCTATCAACACTCAATTCTTCATGACACATGCTCCTGTCCTAGTACAATCTCAAGAAGTTGGTACGTCTGCAATGCCTTAAGGGAGCTCATTTAGGTTGGACATTGAAACCGATAACCCGCTTATGGCAGATACATTATCTGACACAAGCGATGATGAAGGGGAGATTCCTGAGGGTGAAGATACAGATACTGACTTAGAAGAAGATCAATCTAGCCCTGAAGTAAATATACAACAACTAGTCCCTCCATTGGTAGTTCCTCCTAAATCTACATATGTGCCTCCATGCCATCAGTTTTCTGAAATCAATTGGATGCGCTGAGTACACCTGATAATTTGTCTGAATTAGATTCTCGTGGTATTTGGAGTCCAGATGAAGAATTATATGTCGGGTTACAATTTCTCTCTAAAGATGCTATCAATTTGGTCCTAAAACATTATTCCATTATTAGACATCAGAATTACAAAGTTGATAATTATGATACACAACGGCTAACTGTTAAGTGTCCCAGAGCTGATGATGGTTGTAATTAGAGGGTCAGGGTCATTCTAAGCAAGAAATCAAACATGTGAGAAATTAGAAAATATAATGGACCTCACAATTGTGTCAACCTAGTCATGTCACAAGATCATCAGAAGTTAGACTCTCATATGATTCTTGCATTCTGGAGATGGTTAAGCAAAAACCCGATGTACCTGTATGCTTAATTATTGAAAGAGTTCGATGTCAATTCGGATATGATGTGTCCTATCGAAAAACTTAGAAGGCAAAACAAATTGCCATTGTGAAGGTATTTGGAGACTGGGATAAATCTTATGCGGCATTGCCTAGATGGTTACTTGTCATGCAAAGAGACATGTCAGGCACAGTGGTGGAGTTGCAAATCGTTGATTATGTTGAGGCCAATAGAGTTGACTGTTCAAAACTTGTATTTCATCGCTTGTTTTGGACATTTAAACCATGTGTTGTTGGATTCCAATACTGTAAGCCCATTATTCAGATTGACGATACTCATTTGTATGGTAAATATCGTCATAAACTATTGATTGCAACAACACGGGATGGCGATCGAAAACCTCTGCCCATTGCATTTGCCATTGTTGAAGGGAAAACAAAGGATGCTTGGAGTTGGTTCTTAGCATTGATTCGAACACATGTCACACAACAACAGGACCTATGCTTGATATCTGATCGACATCAAGGCATCATACAGTCAGTGGCGAATATTGAAGTTGCAGGACTTTCATGTTTTATAACACATATGGCAAAGAAGACCAGATCGTCATATGTGTGTCTGACGTGCCCATAAATTCAGACATATGGACCTAGATGAGCAGATACTGCCATATCTAAAGCTGGTTGGTTTCGTGGGAGTTGCCCATATGAGATATTGCACCATTGATCACTCCCTCATTATGGAATTGGTTGAGAGATGGCGCCCCGAGACACGCACATTCCATATGCCTACTGGAGAGTGCACTATTACATTGGAGGACATAAGTATTATCTCAGAACTTCCCATTGATGGCGATGTAGTTATTGGTCGTACATCCCATCCAGATTGGATGTAGCTATGTGAGACCTTGTTAAGATCACAGCCGCCTGATTTACATATACTAGGTGGACGTATTGATATGTCGTGGCTTTGGAGCACATTCCGTACACGACTTACCCAAGCTGACGGAGCTGATTACATGATGCAGTGTGCACGGGCATACATACTTTGGTTGATCGGAGATTGCTACTTCCTGACCATTTTGGTAGATACGTGCACATGATGTTCCTTCCTCTGTTAGAGAACTTTACCGCTACTGGGAGATATAGCTGGGGATCTGCGGTCTTGGCCTATTTGTACAGAGAGCTGTGCAAGGCCACGAATTACAGCACGCACGAGATTGGAGGTGCTTGCATACTGTTGCAGTATTGGGCATGACACAAATTTCCACCCCTTGTCCCTACACTTATGGATAATACTGATCCTATCCTTGTGGCTGCCTACGTTGCTGCCCGTGGTCCCCTACGTCCACTGGGATTTCGGTGAGTTTCTCAACATATATGTACATTAGTTTGTTATATATACTACTTGTGTTGACATCATATGACCTTGACATATACATAGGTGGCAAAAACAGAAGGTGTTGACTGAAACCCTAATGGGGGTGCTTCCGTATTACCGTCGGTTCTTTGATCAAATGAAGAGTGATGAGGTCAGTATCTGTTTACATTAATTTAAATAAGTTAACTTGTTTTGTTTTCTAATTCTTTATACAATTGTGATTGCAGATAATATGACGGCTATATACGGATGAGATTGTGGCTTCACTGCCAGCATTCTGTGTCGCTGGTAGATGCATTATTCTGGCAGTGGTTCCACTTATCTTTTTCCACATTATTGAGTGGCACCAGCCAGACAGGGTGATGCGTCAGTTTGGTCTGGACCAATCAATACCACGGAGACCACACCAACCTGACAAGTTGCACTCGATTACATTGGCCGGACGACACGACGAAGATTGGCGAGCCACACACCTTGCACACATAGCCATCTGGGATAGTCGGAGGGAACAATGTGTGGTTGGTTGGCCTTTGGAAGCTCCGCTTACTGCGCAGTTTGAGTATATGCGCTGGTACAGATGGATTACCAGGCGTTGGATTTCCCGAACTGGTGCATCCATTGGGTTTGTGGTAAGTTTTTTACCAATATGTTCTGTTATTTGTTTTGTACATTTTGTATCTTATATTAATAATGACGTGTTATATATGTATCTTAGGCTGACATTGCAGAGAATGTCCATGAGTCGGCCAGGAACCCTAGTTTGGGATTTAGTATGGCTAGCCTTCAATAGTCCATGGAGGACATTTTATCTTCAGTGAGAGAGCATGATCACATCACATTGGATGACCTTCGTCCAGCTCTTCCTGCAGATGAGATTCCCAGACCATCGGAGCAGTCCAATGAGCAGAGGCCGCGTCGTAGAAGGAGAGGGTTAGCCAGTACTCGATCATGACTACGACTTCCAGATGACTCTGGTTCTTCTGTTGTGCCTAGTACTCAGCCACCGCTCATTTCTTCTGCTACTTACCAACCATCTCAGCCACCACCTTCATCGTATCCGCCATATCCAGGTTATCCACCATCTACGACATACCCACCACCTACTTACCCTTACCCACCATATCTTTATACTTTTACCCTTACACCGTCATTTCCATATCTACCATATACAGGTTACCCACCATATCCGCACCCATCACAGCCAGGACCTTCTTTTGATCCCCCTCACAGACCACCACATTCTGACCCTGGCCCTTCTCATTGATGTATATGTACTACATTTTATTACATTTGTTTAATTTGGGATGATTGTATGTATATGTACTAGATTTTTCTATTATGCTTATGCATCTTATACGTGTTTTGTTGATATAGAATTCAATATATATAAATATGTTTCATTATACAGGATGAATTATTTTTGGGAACATCTATTTTTTACGGGAAATTTTGTCAAATTTTTTATAGAATCGAAATATTTAAACTATTAAAGTTAATTGATTTTGTTATGCTCGCTTGGCTAGTATTCTAACCCATCAATTTAAAGTGTAAAGCTTGATTACAATACGTTAAGGGTGCTCACTGCTAGATTTAGTTAAGTTTAACTTCATAATTTCATAAACTCAATTTTCTAAACTTGGGCTCGCCTTAGATTTAATTAAGTCGAATATTTTAACTTAAGCATACTAAAAGTCAGAAGCTTTACTTGAGTAACTATGTCAAAACGGGTCGTCCCAACCCATTCGGGGTCAGGCCCAGCCCATTCGGGCCAGTCCCAACCCATTCGAGGTCAGGCCCAACCTATTCGGGGTCAGGCCCAACCTATTCGGGCCAGTCCCAATCCATTCGAGCTAGTCACAACCCATTCGGGGTCAGGCCCAGCCCATTCGGGGTCGAGTCATTCGGTCATGTAAGTTTCAGGTTGACATTTTTCTAACTTAGCCTAACCATTTTATCGGATTATTTGGGCCGACCCATTGGACTTAGCCCATATTGTCACAACAGGCCACATAGGTGGGATACGTCAGTACGATTGGCGTATCCACGTGAGATACGCCAGTACGGTTGGCGTATCCCACGTGGATACGCCAACCGTACTAGCATATCCCACATGTATATGCCAACCGTACTGACACATTTCACGTGGTCCAACAAAGATTAAAAAATATCATCGTAGTCAAAACGGTAGCATTCTGATAAATAGTTTAAAAATAGTGACATTTTAATAAATATTTTAGTCCTTTAGGATAATTTGGTCAAAAACCCGTTATAGAGAGTATGTCTCATTTACTTAGTTACATGTTAAGTTTCTAAAAATTAATTCTTAGAATAAAAATTTATATTTCTAATACGCATGTTTATAAAATTTGTATTAATCTTTGTAATAAAAAAATATTAATCTACAATTGTTCTGGACTCTTTAAATATAGCTTAAATTAAAAATAAAATAAAATATTGTAAGACAAATAAAGATATAACTTTAATTTTAGCTAGTGAGTACCCATACATTACACGGATGTTTTTAAATTCAATTAAAAAACAAATTTAGTATACAAGTCATATTTACGCATTTATTCCATGTCATATGTAAATTATTCTATTTTCAACATTTTAGTTTTACGAGATGTTCATGCAAATTCTCTTTTATAATAAATAATAATATATTTGTAATTAAATTAGCATCATATCTATACTATTTTAAATTGATTATTATTTATTATAGTCTCTCGTATAGTTTTTAAAATATTCTTGACCAAAATCAGATCATGTTATATATATATATATATATATATATATATATATATATATATATATGCTTACTATCTTTATTTATTTTTTATTTTTTAAATTTTTTCTAAGTTATCTAAAAATTTGATTTTTTTTACTCATACCAAAATGCAGACGCCATTACTAATTTCATTAATTAAACTTTTTCCGTCATTTAAAATTGAGAGAACCCAGGATATTTAGTGGAAATTTGAAGTTCAGTAAATATGTTAGATTTCTAAAGATTTAAATCTTCTATTCTTAGTTCTTAATCTTGTTGCTCCTATACCATAAACAAATCTTGTTGCTCCAATTAATTGATAGAATATTTCTCTTAGTTTATAATCATTTTTTACTTAATTAATAATATTTTATTAAGAAGAATAATTAAGAGAAAAAAAAAAGAAAATTTGAGTTCAATTACTGTTCCAAACTCACAAGCCACATTTTCTAATGTCATCCAATTTGTGTAAGTCTTTCATAAACCATGATGGAATATACTGATGTTAAAGTTGAAGCCTTGAAGGCAATGGAGCAAAAACAATAATGATATATAGACATTAATTATCTATTATAAAGTTTAATTTTGAGATGCCTCTATATCCATCACTTTCTTTATTGATCATGTTTTTTTTTTTTCCGCAAAAGCCTTTCACTTGCGTATATATAAAAATACCTATTATTATAGGATAGAACCACTAGAGATATATTTAGTTTTTACCTGATTAGAATGTATTAAGAGATGATCATTTTTATTATTTTTTATATAACTTTCACATGAATTAGAAGTCTTATTTATCTTTATTGAAAAGAAACAATAAAAATGAGAAAATACATATTTATAGGCTTGCTAAAAGTTGAGAAATAAAGAAAAGAGACGTAGATATAGTGAAATGCATTAAGGACGAAAATGACAAAGTATTAGTTTTGGAACGGGATATCACAAAACGATGGAAGGATTATTTTCACAAATTATTCAATGAAGGACACACGACATTATTAGACATAGAGATTTTAAATACTAGACAAGAGGACAAAAATTTGACATTTTATCGTAGAATTTGAGAATTTAAGGTAAAAGAAGCACTTGAGAGAATGAACACTGAAAAAGCGATTGGATCAAATAATATACCTATTAAAGTATAGAAGTGCCTAGGAGAGAAAACTATAAGTTAGCTCACAAAGTTGTTTAACAAGATTTTGTGGTATAAGAAAATGACAAATGAATGGAGGAGAAACACTCTAATCCCTATTTATAAGAACAAGAGAAATATACAGAACTATACAAATTATAAAGGGATTGAGCACATGAGTTATACTATGAAACTATAAGAGAGAGTAATTGAATGAAGATTAAGACAAAAAATTCATTTCATAGAATCAATTTGGTTTTATGCTTAGGAGGTCAACCATAGAAGTAATATACATTTTACAAGGCTTGGTGGAGAGGTATAGGAGAAAATTAAGATATCTATACATGGTTTTCATTGACCTATAAAAGACCTATGATAAGGTGCTAAGAAAAGTCCTATGGAAGGTACTAGAGAAGAAGGGGAGGTCAAATTACTTATATTCGGGCCATCAAGAATATATATGATGGGGCTAAAACCAGTGTACGAAAACATGAGAGTTACAGAGGATTTCCCTATAACTATAAATTTATACTAATGGTCAAACTTGAGCCCTTATCTTTTTACTTTGGTTTTGAACGTTCTTACTCAACATATCTAGGAACTAATGCCTTAATGTATACTTTTTGTAGATGATATAATCCTAGTGAGAGAGTCAAGAGAAGACATAAATGGTAAACTAGAGTTATGGAGGGAAGCTTTGGAATCACATGGTTTCTGTTTAAGCAAAAGTAAAACAAAGTATAATGAATGTAAGTCCAATAAGACACGTGTTAGCACTGGCTTAGAGGTGAAAATTAGATATTTTACCATATGACAAGTCACTCACTTTAGATACCTTAGATTTATCATATAAAATAATTGAGAAATAAAAGGCGATGTAAATCATTGGACTCAAGCTGGATGGATGAAATAGAAGAATACTTTTTAAGTGTTATTTGTAATAGAAAGATACTTATCAAGCTAAAATGAAAATTATCGCATAGTCATAAGACCAACCATGCTTTATAGTACTGAATATTGGACAATAAGGTGCCAACAAGAGCATAAGATAAATGTGGTAGGGATAAGAATGTTATGTTGGATGAGTTGACATACAAGAAAAGATAAAATCAAGAATAAATGTATAAGAATGAAAGTAAGAATGACATCTATTGAGGAAAAGATGGTAGAATTGTGTCTAGGATAGTTTGGACATGTGAGAAGAAGACTAATAGAAGGCTCAAACTAGAAGAATTGATCAGATGAAGGATAGTCCCATAATTAGAGGGAGAGAAAGACTATGAAAAACTCTAAAGGAAGCCATTAGAAAGGGTTTAGACCTAAATTACCTACCGGATAATTTGGTTTTTGATAAAACATAGTGACATTGTTTGATCTATATAGTCGACCCTACCTAATGAGAAAAATGTTTGATTGTTGTTGTAGGAACTAAATTAAATTTGAAGTGAAATTATAGGGTCAAATGAATAATTTAACCTATAAAGAAATATAAACTTTTGTGAAATTTTCCATTATTACTTAATGCAAACTTAGACGAGCTTTACCTGTAATTTTAGAGGATTGAATTTCGCTAAAGAATACTTTGTGAGGAGGGATAGCCTCAGTACTTTTAATAAGGATCAGTCTCATATCAAATGGGTATGAGATACCTCGTAAGAATAAAAAAGAATAAATTTAACTACATAAAAAGGAATATAAAAATTTGTAAACATTTTTAATATGATTCTACGTAAATCTAATTTAAATTTAAATGAAATATAAACTTTTTAAATATGTAAATTGAACTCATTAAGCAACAATACAACAACAACATCAATAATAACAAACAAAGCCTTATCCAACTAAGTGAGCTTGACTATATGGATCAAACAATGTTATTGTGATATATCATAAATTATGTCTCCATAAAAGCTATTTAACTCCAAGTCATTTTTAATGGTTTCCCTTATAATTTTTCTTGATCTCTCTTTACCTCTAATTATTGGGTTATCCTCCACCCGATCTGCTCTTTTTATTGGGGTTTCTAATGGTCTTCTCCTTACATGGTCAAACCACCTAAGGCGATAGATTCTACCATCCTTTAGTCAATAGGTGTTATCCTTACTTTTTCTCTAATTCATTTATTCCTAATCCTATTATGTCTTGTATGTTCACTTATCTAATACAACATCCTTATCTCTGCAATAGTAAGTTTATGCTCTTGTTAGCACTTTACCATCCATCATTCAGAATCATAAAGCATCACGGGTCTTATAGTTATGCAGTAAAATTCTCCTTTAAGCTTAAGAGGCACATTTTGATCTCAAATAACACCCGAAACACTTCTCCACTTCATCCACCCTACTTGAATTATATGGTTTACATCTCCTTCTATTTTTCCATCATTTTGTATGATAGATTCAATATACTTAAACCGTGTAACATTGGACATGGTATGATCTTCAACTTTCTCCTCTAGCTTACCATTATTCCTTCTCTCGATTATGAGATTCTCCCACTAGGACTATATCGTCTACAAAAAAAGCATGCATTGTTGCACTTGCTCTTGGATATTATGCTCAATAAGCACATCCAAAACTAAAGTAAAAAGATATTGGATCAAAGTTGACCCTTGGTGTAACTATATGAAAATCTTTTGTAACTCCATAATGTGTTCGCACACATGTCTTAACCCTATCATACATATCTTTAATTATTTGAATATACGTAATATGAACTTTTTCTTCCTTGTAGCCTTTCACAAGATCTCTCTTAGCACCTTATCATTGGTCTTGCCTTCCACAAGACTTCTCTTAGTACTTTATCATTAGCTTTTTCCAAATCAATGAAAATCATATGTAGATCATTTTACTTTTTCTAATATCTCTTCATCATTTTCCACTTTTCGCAACTCTTCGACCTTTAGTGGACATTGAACTGACGTCCACGTCTAAAATCTTTGATAAAAATTATTTCTAAAATCATAACAAAACTAGAGTAGTTAAAATAGATCAAGTCTGAGAGATCAGTCTAAATAACTCAACAAAATGAACAGATTAAATTAACAAAATATTAACTTAAAATTTATATAACCCGATCTGACCAAACTCAAATGAGCTGACCTGCAAACGTCCGACCTGTTTACATTAAAAAGAAGCGGATTGAACTAATAAAATATCAACTAAAAATTTACATAATCTAATCTGATTCAGCCTAAAAATAATATAACCTAAACTAAACCAACCCGTTTTGACAGTTATAAGCAAAACCATATTGTGAATCATGCATCACGCGGCTTCGCACTTTATGTCCACTTACGTCTATTCTATATCAATTTCTTCCACTTTTTCATGTTTTCCATTTTAAAAGTCAAGATTGTGTCCATTCACTACTTCAGAAAAAGGTATAAGTAGAACTATAAACTCAAAATTAGATATGGCATTGTATCACTGTTACAGTGGCGTAGCCAAAGGTTTTGGACCAATGGAGCAATTATAATCTTTTAAACATGTACATAATAAGTTTTCCTCATGATTTAACACGGCATTAATCTAAAAAGGTGGTCTTAATAGATAAAATTTAAAAACATTATAGAAAAACTAAAAAACAAACTATAGTCGTTGTGAAACAAATGTTCCGTTAAATAATTGTCCACACTCTAAAGCATAATTTCGTCTTTTAAAATTCTTATAATTAATATATCACCAATGATATTAAATACATCCCTTTCAATTTATTAAGTTGTAAATTAATAAGTCATCTAGGCTTCTTCCTTATTCAGCAATATTTTATTATCTTCATTTTCATAGGTTGCAAGGCAAAAACTAGCAAGTAAAGTTAGTGTAAACATTATTACAACTGAATAAATTAATAGATAAATTGATTAATTTATCTCATTCTCATACAGTCGGGTGAAATTTTGAAAAGATAATGTGAATCATTGAATTAACCTGGTTCTGCCACTACTATAAAGGCAACGGAAGGTGAATATACTTGTATATCTATTTATAAATAAAGGCAACTGAAGGTGACTTACCTAATTAATCTTCTGCATAAAATCTTAAAATTAGGGAGTTTATATTCATTCTAAACTTTTTCCTGTCAAATGAAATCTATATATATAAAAAAAAAGATTGAGTTTTTTATTTGTCATTTATTTTTCATCTCTCTATATTGTCAACTTTAACAACTAATCAAGTTATTGAATAGAAAAGGTTGTTGCACCAACAAAAAAGAGAAAAAGTTGCTACAGAGTCTGTGTCTAGTTCGCGGTAGCTGATGGAGTCTGAGTTTTAAATTTAGTTGTTAAAGATAAATTTTCCACATAAAAATAAAAGTTAGAGGGGCTCACACGGAGTTCGTGAGCTTTCCGGATTCTTTCATACAAGCAGGCCACAAACTTTTTTCTTCCTCCATGATTTCCAAGTACCCACTAACAAATGGTAAATGATTGCTATCTTCACTTTTAAAGTCTTCAACCTTCCACTCATTGTCCAAATTTTGTCCGGTAACATGCTGGATTTCCTCAAAAATGACACTGTTCATATTCTTCCACTTTTTACATGTTTCCACCTTAATTTTATTTTCTATGCTAAGATCTTTTTCTTGAAAACGTTTTCAATGCTCCGAAGTGAGTTTGGAGCATCAATGCTCCACAATCTATCACTGTTGATTTTGTAGAAAAATTAATCAACGGCTGTTGTGTTTAACTTGCAACCTTATTAATAAGTAAACAATTCTTTTTTTCTTTTTTTCTTTTCTGGATCACAGCCACCTCCCACAGGTGGAGAACCATCTGTTCTCCTTGCCGTCAACAACGTAGAGGCACATCGTGCCAGATCAAAACCAGAACTGTCGCTCTTCTCGTCATTTTGCACGCGTGACGATGGCTTTGGTGGCTGGGTTTGTGGATCTGAGCCAAAGAGCGACGACGACAGCGGATCTGGATTCTGGTGGCTCGCGAATCTGGTTTCCTATGCGGCTAGAGATGATGGCAGTTTTTGGTGCGGCGACGACAACGGGGACAGATCGCTCATGGCGCGGTGGCTCGTGGAGGAACGGATCTGGGTCGCGGCTCTGACGGCTCAGGAACATATTTGTTTCCCCCACCATCGCGTCACCACCATCTCCTTCACGGTACTTATCTAATTCTCTGACTAACCACCCAACAACACCTCACCCCACTAGATCTGAGCCCCTGTTGCTACGTCTCTATTCTCTGGATCTGTTCTCTGGCCAACCAAGCAACAGAGCCACGACCAATCAAGCAGCAGCAGTCGCATCGTTGCCCAACAGATCCACGACTCGCGCCGCTGCCCAAACAGATTAGTGACCCAGTTGTGCAGATCTGTGAGACACACCCCCACCGTGCGAATCTATTCTACCCCAACCACAGATCAGCGTTCGAGTAACCCCATCGCCATGACAGAAGCAGTACTGTCAGCCGTGGTGGAGAAGGAGCAGACAGTGAGTGAAGAAGTTGGAGAGAAAAAAAAAAGTCAAAGGTTACAACTTTTTATAACAAGTAATTTTGGTTTGAGCATTGATGCTTAAAACTTCAATAGGAGCATGTAAACGGCTCTCTTTTTCATTTGGTAAAGAAAGTCGGAACGGTTTATAGTAATGGCAAGGGATTTTTCATCCACGTCTGGAACATGTATGAAAATTATTTTATAAAAAAGATAAATTAGTATAATGAACCATGCTCCACATTGCATCCTAAAAGGGACAACATGTCTTAACTCTTAAGAATTTTCACTTATTTACACCTTTTTTTTTAAAATAGAAAAATTTAAGAGTAGGGAGATTAACTTATAGCATTACTTAAATATAATTGGATTTGACTAAACTCTTATTTTGATATCGTTTAATCAAATTTTTGTCAAAAATAAATTTGATTCTAGATTTCAATCTGAGAAGAAAATCTTATTTTCTTAAAATTTTTCAAGTTCTTCATGCTTTGTAAAAGTAATGTTAAGAGCAAGAATAATCAGAAAACTAATGTTACATCGAAAAGCAAAGATAATGAATGCAATGGACAAATTTGATTTAAAAAAATTACTTACATTGTTAAAGTACAATGTAATTCGAAGTACAAATAGGAAAATGTATAAATAAAGCTAAAGTAACGCGAGTTAAAGGCAAACAACGTAAAACACAATGAAAGAATATAAAACAAAGGGAATCAAAAGTAAGTAAAAGTAATGCAAATAATAAGAAATCAAATGACTAAATGATCATTTGATCCAAAAATGAACAATTCTAAAAGAAAAAGGTGATTGAAATTAAACTTGCATTGATGAGTAAAAGTACAAAAAACAAGCGGGATAGAAAGACGTACTTGACTAATACTTTGAAGTTCTGAAAGCATAAGTGTGACCTATGTAATTTTGGTGAGGAATTTCTTTGATTTTTTTTTTGAGAGCATTTGAGAAATTAAGGAAAAATTGAGAGATTGAGAGTTCAAAAGGCATCAGAATAGTTGTTGTTCTCAACAGTTTGGTAGGATCTCTTTGGTAATTATAATTTTTTTTTCTCATTTTCCCATCTGCCATTGTTGTTATAAGAATTTTGAATAAATGAAAATCAATATACTCTATTATGTTGCATGAGTATTCTTTTGCACTTTGGTAAATATTGTTAAAACTGATTTCAAATGTACATGATTTTGATAAAATGCCAAATTACATGCTAAAGTAGCCGTAAGCATAGGTGCTGTTTTGAAGTTGGTTTTTGCCATAGATGAAATTCTATTTACCTTCCTACTTGAAAATTTGGGTTTGGCTTACTAAAGGATATGAATATTTGTGTGCAATGTAAGTGATACCATGTAACACTGATATTTCAAAATAATCACCATAATGATATCTATTACATATTGTATTAGATATCATATCGAATATTTTAATAAAAGACATTTTAAAAAATGAAAAAATTATTAAAATCGCAAGATCGGCATACTTGCATATTGATTGAGATTTTGCAGAGAAATAAAAAATTAAAGGCATCAAAATTGGTAGACACTATCCCTCTATGTCTCATTCTATGAAGCACGGACATACTGATTATGAGGCGTGTTCGCCTGTCGGACATATGGAGACACCCTTACGACACACGTGTCATGTGTGTCCGAATATGTCTAATTAAAAATATTATTTTTTCAGTTTGGACATATCTCGGACACGCTCGGACACTTCACGGACACGCTTGGATACGAGTAGAACACGACCCATTAATACTTTTTTGAAAAAAAATTAGTTTCCATGACTAACGTTCAATTAGTAAGCTTGTAACCCATTGACGTCTAATCACATGACTAACATCCTAAGTCACTCTTTTCATATACTAGTATTTTAAGTTTAATCTTTTCACACGCCACTATTAAACTTTTAAGCTTTATCTTTTCACATACCATTATTTTCATCTACTCCTTCTAGTTCTCTAGAATTAGTTCATACTAATATATCAATAAAAATCCATTTTTTAAGAGGGCTTACATTAGGTAACAAATATTGACTTGCCTCACACCAATATTATTCTCTAGTTAAATGATATTGATTTTTTACGCATAAAATTGTGTAATTATATATATATATATATATATATATATATATATATATATATATATTGTATAATTTACATTGATTAGTTATTAGGAGAAGTTAGTTTAAGAGATTTTTTTATAATATATCAATAGAAATTATGTTTCATGTATTTTTTAAGAGGTCTTACTTAGGTAAGAAATATTAACATATATGATATATATTAAAATATTATAAATCTTCAAACTTATAGAAATGATATTAATGAATTATAAATCTTTTTCTAAAATTTTGTAATATATATATATATATATATATATATATATATATATATATACGTGTCCTATAATTTTTGAATTTGGTGTATCATTGTATTCGTGTTCGTGTCGTATCCTATGTTCATATCTGTGTCTGTACTTCATAGGTCTCATTTGTTATTCGCAGATGACTTGTAAAGCCTCTTAAAGTGATTGTAATAATTTGCTAGACCTTTTGGCCCGATATGAACAAGCAAGTGGTGAGAAAATCAATTTAGAAAAATCAGCTGTGATTTTCTAAAAAAAATACCCAATAGAATGAGAGAATAATTAAATTCAAGGCTAGACCTTTTGTCATTTCTTGTTGAATGCAAGTGTGGAAAATAAAGTTTCATATTGAAGGTTAACTTTTTAGTTGAATTAATTTCAAAACCTAATGCCAAATCTAAATACTTACACCTATGGAAACTCCTCCCAAATTTAAATGCCAAACATTATCAAAGTCCAGATCATGTTATGCCTATGCCGTACTAAAATCTAAAAGTTTTAGTATGTGTTTAGTTCAGCTATGAAAATTTTGATTATTTCAATAATTGATTATTGTATAAAAGCTTTTTGTTATAATTGATTATAATCAATTCATTTTTATATTTGAATATGTTAGTTGAAAAATGATTTTAAATTAATTTATTTCGTTTGGTTGGTATAAAAAGAATTATTTTTATATATTAAATTATTAAAATAAATATAAAATAATTTTAAAAATTATTTAATTAAAGACAAAATAATTTTACATATCAAAATGTAAGAAATAATTTATAAACTAAAATTATAAATTTCAATCTTTAACAATATAAAAAAAATTTAAAATTTTTTTATTTTATATTAAATTTCGTATAAAAACTAAAATTAATTTTATTAAATATAATTAAATACTATTACAATAATTTTTTTCAAAAAAAAAAACTAAAAAAAACACATTTAAGTGCTTCCAAACATGCACTTATTCTCCAAACTCATAGGTGGCTTTTACCACAAAAACATGTGACAGCAGGTTCTTGTAATTTACAAAATGGCACAATGGTAAATTTATTAATCAATCCTGTAACTATTAATTTTTTCAGTTTAATCCTTAATCAATTTTGACACTGAAACTCCTCCCACAGCCACCGTCGACCACACAACCACCTGAGCTCCATTGTCGTCTAGCCCAAACAGCCGAATAGCAAACCTTCACCTTCCACCAACTACAACCCAGTGCCACCCATGGCTACCAACGGAGCCGGCGAGAGTGCCGGTGCCTCCGGCGATGGAAAAGTTGAGAACTTTGAAAACTTCCAGGGATAAAACCCACTCCACCTTCGTTTGATCTTTTGAAAAATAGTCGATATCTGATTAAGTAGCTGAGAAAAATTATGAAATTTCGTTGAGCTATGTTTTTTCCACTGAGCTATGTTTTTTCCACATGAAACAGATGAAAAAGTTGTTGTAATCGAAACAAAATGACAAATCTGAACTGTGGGCGTTTTGGTGGAGTTCGAGAACTGCCGTAAGCCAGATCCGTTAGCCACGACCCTCCTCAGCGTCGGGCCGTCGCCAGCAATCCCCTCCTCTTCCAGTTTTCGTTTGAAACCCAGACCCTTCGGTTGTTAGTGCTGATATCTTTATTGGTTCAGTTGGGGTGTGGCTTCTGGGTTGAGGTAGAGGGCGTTTCGGTGGTTTTTGGTGGAGATTTTTCTGATTGGGTCTTTGTGTTGTTTGAAAAACCACCAGAGCCTCCCCCTCAACCACCACAGTTGATAAATCACGGCGGCCGTGGATCACTTGAGGATGACACAGGTCTGGTTGGTGATAGAGATTTTTTTGTAAATAGTTGTTTTTTTATGGACAAATTTATAATAATTAACTTTTATTATTTTACTTGATCATTAAGTAGCCCTTCATTAATCTCAGCCATCCATCAAATTTTCACCCTATTCAATGGCTAATAAATAGGGAGTCCATCCATGTTAAACAGCAACAAAACTCGTACACTTCCCTCCATCTTCTCTCATTCTCTTTTTCCCAAAAATAATAGGGGTAGAGAGAGGTGATGGGTTTGGGATGTAGAAATAACAAAATTGCAAGACAAATACCTTGGGCTTCCCTCACTAGTCAACAAATCTAAAAATGCAACGTTTAATTTTATTCGAAACAAAGTGAAAAGGAAACTATTTAGTTAGCGTGGTAGATTTTTGTCTCTAGCAGGTAAAGAAATTCTTTTGAAATGAGTTATAACATCTCTGCCTGAGTTCCCAATGAATTGTTTCCTTCTCCCAAATGGCTTATGTGAGGATATAGAGAAATCTATGAGAAGGTTTTGTTTGGTGAAATGGCGAAAATGTTGTTAAAAAAACTGCATGGAGGGCTGGGTTTCCATGACTTCAAAGCTTTTAATCTTGCTTTTTTGGTAAAAAATGGTTAAAAAAATCAGTTGGATCACTGGCTTTCACTAATTTTTTTGGTTTTTTACGGTTCTACTATTCATCCGATTTTTTTAGTAAATTAAAACTGATAAGTGACTGGTTCAACCGGTCTAGTTGGACCATTTTTAAAAACACTGCTCTCAGGCTTTTATACCCAAAAGACTTCCATGCAACTGATACAAGTCAAAAACAAGCTTGGAGATCCCTTTGGATACTTAGAATAGCCCCTAAACTTAAAATTGTTTGGGTGCAGCCTTGAATCATGTCTGCAGTTACTGTAGTGTAATGCTGATGTTGAAACTGATATCCATGTTTTTATTACTTGCAGTTAAGACTCAAGCTACTTGGAGTGTGTCTCACCTTATGTTAGGAGCTACACTGTTTTGGTGCATTCTAATATGATACAATGGTGTACATAACTAATTGATGAGCTAAAGAAAAGAAAAGCTATATGGAGTGGCTGCATATACACTGGTGATTTTGGTTGGACAAAATGATTTGCTTTTCAATCAAGGCAAATGGTCTCCTCTTAAAGCTATATCCAAGGCTTACAATGACTAGCATGAATTTTGGTTAGCCTTTGATTTACCCATGTAATTTTTTGAGGAACACTTTTAATTATACCAAGATCTCTGTGGCTTGGGTTTTTTTTGTGGGAAGTCACATGTTTATACAATTGTCTTTTTGAGGGTCAGTCCTATCTGAACCACTCCTGAGGAGTGTGTTGTTGAACATATAACTCTCTTAGTATTTGAGTTGTAATTCTTGTAACCCTTGCACTCTGATTTTTTCTTTGAATGATAAATTTCTAACTTTGGCCAAAAAAAAAAAAGGATGCCTATCGATGAGACATCACTAACAATAATTAACTTCAAAACTTTTCAATGACGTGATTTAATCAAACCATCTCGTTGGTAAGGTATTTTATAGTACAAATTTATCACCAAACCAGTTATGCACAGGTCTTTTAAATCAAATATACATGATTGTGAAATTTTTATTTAATAAATAAATAAGAAAGATATTAATGAAGTAAATGAAAAGTTAAAATAAATAAATAAAGTAATAATTTGAAATAATTTTTAAAATATCAATATTTAAGAAAAACGACATATATATATTAGAATAGTAAAAGAACTTTTATATTATATAAGATAGAAGAATATAAACGCCTCTTTATTTCTCCTCGAAGGGTGCAATTGTTTCTTTGCGTAAGGAATTTTACTATAAACAATATGTTAGTATATATTCAATGATTTTTATTATATCCTCTTAATTTTTTTAAATAATAATTCTCTTAATATTAAATAAAAAAATAAATATATTTAATGTCTTAAAAACATAAAAAAATATTTAATATTTTGTTTATTTAATAATTATAAAGATTAACAAAAATATTAGATAAGAAGATTGTCATGCCACTTTGTTTAAAAAAAACTAGAACAAATCTTCACTTTATGCTATCTATGCAAATGACTAAATGATATCTTCGCAACATTAAATTCACACTGACCTACTTTTTACTGTTGATCTAATATGAAATAATGTGTGATGAAAGTTTTACTCAATGATCGAATAGTACATGTACACATTAGTGGTACCCAAATAACATTTTTCCCATACTATAGTTATTCTCGTTGGTAAGGCATTTTATAGTACAAATTTACCTCCAAACCAGTTATGCACAGGTCTTTTAAATCAAATATACATGATAATGAAATTTTTATTTAATAAATAAATAAGAAAGATATTAATGAAGTAAATGAAAAGTCAAAATAAATAAATAAAGTAATAATTTGAAAGAATTTTAAAAAATCAATATTTAAGGAAAATGCATATATATATATATATATATATATATATATATATGAGAAAGAATTCATTTTGCACCTAGTGTAAGTGAAAAAACTTACACCTAATCTACATCTTATTTTATTTTGATCCTGTGACTATTTAAAGTGAGATAAATAGTAGTCACATGATCAAAATAAAATAGATGGTGTAGATTAGTGTAAATCTTTTTTACTTACATTAAATGTAGATAGATCCCTCTATATATATATATATATATATATATATATATATATATATATATATGATAAAGGATCCACTTACACTTTAGTGTAAGTAAAAAGACTTACATCTAATCTTACGTCCTTTATTTTATTGTAATTCTGTGATTACGATAAGAGATAAATGGTAGTCATAGGATCACAATAAAATGAAGGGTATAAGATTGGATGTAAGTTTTTTATACTTACACTAGGTATAAGTGGATTCCTCCATATATATATATATATATATATATATATATATATATATATATCATGTGAGAGAAGTATTTATTGTAAGAGGTAAAATGAGTAAATCTTGACTATTAGATCTTACATGAATTTTCAAAATTAGAACATAAATACATGTAATTTTTTAAATAGTCACATGACTTTTAAGTAACATTTAATCTTAACCATTTAAGTATAATTATATGATCAAAATTTATTTATTTTATCATCTCATAATAAAAACTCTCCTTACTAAATATGCTATATTATTAAAATAGTAAAAGAACTTTTATATTATAGAAGATATAAGAATATGAACGCCTCTTTATCTCTCCTCAAAGGGTGCAATTGTTTCCTTGCACGAGGAATTTTACCATAAACAATGTTATTAGCATATAATTAATTAATTTTACTATATTTTCTTAATAATAATTCTCTTAATATTAAATTAAAAAATATTAAATAAAAAAATAAATATATTTAATATCTTAAAAATATAAAAAAAATATTTAATATTCTCTTCATTTAATAATTATAAAGATTAATAAAAAAAATTGTACAAGAAGATTGTCATGTCCCTATCTTTAAAAAAAAACTAGAACAAATCTTCACTTTATGCTATCCATGCAAATGACTAAATTATATCTTCGCAACATCAAATTCACACTTTGACTACTTTTTACTGTTGATTTAATATGAAATAATATGTGATGAAAGTTTTACTCAATGATCGAATAGTGCATGTATACATTAGTGGTGCCCAAATAACATTTCTCCCATACTATAGTTATTATTGTTACTCTGAAGAAAATTACTCCTTACCAAAAAAAAAAAACTCACTTAATTACAGGGAATAAAGAAACAAAACAAAAAAATTATACTGTACAAGCGTTGATAATATTTACTTCTCCTAACAAAACGACAGCAGGCAAATATACATAGCGTACAAGATACAAGCAAAATTTACAAGGAGAAAATTAACTAACTCTTTTCCTCAATGTTGTTAAATTGCTAAATAAAAAATTCCCTCCATCTTTCATGTTTGCCTCATTTTGGACCTGGAAGGTTGTGAGGAAAGAAGAGACCAAGCAGGAGGCCTTGCCAAAAGTTATCCATATGATTGTATAAGTTGGCTGACTCCTCAAAGTATTGCCAGTTGGGGAAAGGGGAGGGGTCTGAAGCTGGAACTGCAGAGAAATGCAGCTGAAATGCGTACATGAAATACAAGCCCTTTCAAATGCAAATCAAGATATTGATGTGCTTTTTTTATTTTCCTTTCTCGTTGCCAAATCCAGAAGGATTGGTAATTCCAATTTATGGCCCACTCTGATTCACATTGTACTGTAGAAATTATTCAGAATTTCCAGGAATTGAGACGCAATTAGCTCGATATAGGATCCGCCCACAGTCCTAAGCTTAACTGATTGGGTTTACTGCAGTTTCTAATACTGAGTGCAGTTTTGCCAGTAACTTCAAGTACACTAGCTGCAGGTTTTGCCACAAGTCCTGTAATCCCTAAAGCAACTCCTGCAGTAAAGAAATAAGAAACAGAAAGCATTGTCAGTAGCCAAGAAAAAATAATATTACATCCCAAGCAACAATTGCCACTGGAAATTCTTAAATTTGCTTCAAATTTATAAGGAGGAGTTCAAAACAATTCATTCAAGTTGATTTACCGGAGAGGACACCAGGAAGACCATGCCTCAATATATGTAATCAAATCAATAATATGCAAGAAACTCACATTTGATTTTATTTTTGTGCACTTACCTTTAAAGAACACTTAGATGAAAATATCTCTTACTTGCAATAGTTGAAATAAGTAGCACCAAACATAAAACAATCAATCAGAGGATGAATAAAAGATTTCTAGTTTCTTTGGTTCTACCCATAAATTATTAATGAATATTTCAATTCTGAACACGGAAGGATATCAAGCTCATAACTTGTGCTTGTAATTTTGGACTTTTTTTACGGGAGAATGGCTGTATCTGGGCTTTTCTTTAACTTGTCCACCC
This sequence comes from Ormosia emarginata, assembly GCA_029884605.1. Taxonomy (NCBI): domain Eukaryota; kingdom Viridiplantae; phylum Streptophyta; class Magnoliopsida; order Fabales; family Fabaceae; genus Ormosia; species Ormosia emarginata. Next base: position 23,976,441 of record JAQQTP010000085.1, read on the forward strand.
TAGTGAAAATGATTAAGAACTTAAATCTTTTAAATATATTTTAGTATTAACTATTAGTTCTCTAAAGATTAAGCTTTAACTTTAAAGGATATACATTTGTTTTCTTGTTATCTTTTCCAGTACCAGTACCTATAGAGTCAAAGCACCATTCACACCCATTAACTCAAGTGAGAGTAGAATTGGGGCTAGGAAAAAATAGGAAGGGGAGCAGCAAAAAAATTTTTTAGTTCTCCCTCAAGGGCCCTTCAAAATTTATTAAACATGGGGGCAGGACCCCTACTTGCTCCCCTGTGAATTTGTCTCTGATAGAAAGGCAACATAAATACTCACAGCAACAATATTTCCTTAAGACATGTCTCTAAATTTTCTGCAGAACTCAACTTGCATGAAATGAAAGAAATGTATATTATTAAGTCAACATGCTGCACAAGACTACAAGATAAGCTACAGGATACAGCCTTTTATTTAGAAACGTCAGTACCCATAAAATAATTTTTGATAGACCGTGTCATCTCTAAATCGAAAGGTGTTTTGTGTGTAGAGTAAAGGCTTTTTTTCTCTATGTTCTTTTTGGGCATCCTGCACAGGGGAAGGGGGAGGAGTACAGCAGAGAGAACACACATTTTTTGGACAGGTATAACATAAAATCATTCACAAACCTCTAAGACTTCATAATTACGCCTTTACTATCAGAAGCTACAGTTGCATGGTGTTTTTCCATCCTTGAAACTGCTTGGTCATCATATGTAAATGCATCAACACCCTAGGAAGAAGAAGAACAGACTAGCAATGGTTAAAAACAAAGTAAATCTTAAAAATCAAACTACAATTACATTGAAACAAGAAATACCTTGCTTGCAGCTTTTCTGAATTGAGAAGCCGCATCATTAATAGCATACACTGTGTTGCTTAAAAGACTATTAGTGCCTTGGGCCATGCCCATGATAAGTCCAGTAGGGCTCTGCAAATTGAATCAATACTACTAAATTAATTAATCTCAAAAACATAAATAAAAACGGGCCAGAAGATTTAAGACTTCTACCTGCATAATGCTCTTTGCAGGCACAGACAAAAAATCTCTAATGCCAAGCCCCATGCTCCTTGCAAAACCCAAGGGATTACCAATGACACCAGCCGAACCGAACAACTTCAAATTTAGAAGAAGGTACAAGGTTGTTATACAGATGAGTGACATTGGGTTGTTTAAGGCAAGACACTATGCTGCAATAGAAATTACAAGTTTAATGAAGATTTGCTCATTATATTTCCTTGTAATCTTATTACTCAGTAAGTTGTATATACGGAAATTAATCATTCAACAAGGTGCAAACCAAAATATTTTCAAATAAGAAGTTTTAATCAAAATTCAAATTTAACAAGAAAAGAACTGCATTAAGGATAAATGTCAGTAGAAAGAATGAACATGTTACAAAATTCAATATACATAATCAACAAGAGTTTGATGATATTGGGCATCCAATATTTTCTGTTTTGCTTTCTCTATCATCGGCTTCAACATGGTATGTTCTCTCCATGTCTCTATCTCCCTCTACCTCAAATTCCCATTTTGTTTTTCACTGTGTCCAAGTCTTTTAATGGGTGAGAGGAAGATTTAATAGAGTAGAATTAAATTACAATAGCAATTCTTTTCGTGGTTTGTATTCTGGAGCAGATATTTACAATATTTGATGCCTACATATGCAGCATAATGCGAAGGAGAGCAATTTAAGAAAATGGTTATTTAGTAGCAGAAATGGTGTTCTTTCAATTGTTCATAGCAGTATTGAATGTAGCCAATTCTACAATTATTTGCTGAATTTGACTAAAGAAATTTTTTGAGTTTGGGACTCAATTTCTGCAGAATTTTAGAATCTATATAGATCATGATGTTTCTCAAAGTCTTGTTTCATGTCTAAAATGCCTTGTTCTACTTGGTTATGCCACATTGCCGTCATGTTGCATTTTAAAGAATGTGTAATACCAATGTGTATATTTTGTTTTATGAAAAAATGTAACTTTGAATTAGGCCAATGCGGCGTCTGGAATGGCTGTTAGTGATGAATGTAAACTGAAGTTCTTGGAGCTAAAGGCAAAGAGGAATTACCGTTTCATTGTCTTCAAGATTGAGAACCAAGAAGTGGTGGTGGACAAAGTTGGAAGCCCACAAGAAACCTATGACTACTTTACTGCATCCTTGCCTCCTAATGAATGCCGTTATGCTGTCTTTGATTTTGATTTCCCTACTGATGAGAACTGCCAGAAAAGCAAGATTTTTTTCATCGCATGGTAATTGAAGTTCATCAAGTTCATGTTTAACACATGGTAGAATTATAGCATGTTTTAGCTATACGTGGAAATGGCGTCAACATACTATAGAAAATATTATAGGATGCTTAGTCTATAAATGAATGTCAGATTTTGTGGGCTCAATAACAAAGTATTTACAATAGGCTATCTGTAATTACTACCACAGGTACAAATTTAACTTGAAGACTTCATTTTTTATGTCAAATAAGCATATTACATATATTCCTTCTTTTATATTCATGCTAGTTTTCTGAAATCTGATTTGGTATAAAACCATCTTCAATTTTATCTTATGTAATCCAGTGTAGTATACTTATCAGTTATCACAGGCCACGAATGTTATATTCAGAGTGTATTAGAACTAAATGAAAAACAAAAATTATACGACTCAATGAATACCTCAATGAACAATGATAACAAGATAGATTTCAAAGGAAGAACTTCAACTTTAAGACCAACGAGACATAAAGTCGGTCTTTCTCAACATCAAGAAATCTTAAATAAGCATACCTCCATGTCCTGTTGAAGAAAAAGGCAGCACAACCTCCCCAAAAGCCAGTGGCAAATCCAATTCCCACGCTCAAGTAGAACAATTTCAATTCTTTGTTATCATAAAATTCTGTCCTTGGATTATAGCATGCCACTTAAAAATTCCTGATGTTTCACTTAGATACTTCTAAGAACAAAATTTAATATAATGATATTATTTGGTGAGAATTTACAGGGATAATAATATTAGTTAGATATACTTCAAAAGTCTAAACTAAATAGGTTGCTCCCAATGTTGCAATTATATTATAATTTTATTTCCCACAACATATAAAATAGTAGTGCTACATTACAAAATCTGCAGTCACCAACAGGATTGCATTTTGTACCACATGTCATCAAGGAAGCGAAAATAGACATACCTCCATGATCTATAAATGAACAAAGGAGCAACCACTGCCCAAAATCCCACAACAAATCCAAATGTCATACTTACAAAAAACCAATTCACTCCATGCCCATCACTCTCTTTGTCATTTTGATCAGCATTAGGAATTTTTGCAGAGGAACTACAGTTGATGGGTAGTGGTGGACCGCACAGATTATTGCCAATAAAGTTTGATGCTTCAAAGCTTTGCAATTGAGTGCCTGTTGGAATTTTCCCCTTCAAATGATTATAAGACAAGTCCAGCTTGCTAAGAAAGCTTAAGTTTGATATGGATGGAGGGATTTCTCCTAAAAGTTGATTCCTCGAGAAATCAATGGATTCTAATGATTCCATATTGCCAATACTTTGAGGAATTTGGCCAATCAACTGGTTCTTGGACAAATTTAAAAAAATCAATCCACCTAGATCTGTGATTTCTCTAGGTATTTCTCCAGATAATTTATTATCTGAAAGATCAATGCTTGTCACCATACCGAGAATTTTTCCAAACTCATCACCTCTTCCTTTCAGCCACAGGAGCATATTGATCATACTGAATTCCCAACCTGCAATTGCTAAGATAAATGAATATGAACTTTTGTTCTTTAGCGTCATGGCATTCAAGTGGTTGAAACAATTTGGTATATTGCCAGACAAATTGTTTTGTGCGAGGTCCAAAACCTGAAGCAATTTCAAGGCACATATTTGATTAGGAATGCGACCCAAAAATCTATTTGATCGAAGGCGAAGAAATCTCAAATTTAAGAGCCTTTCTCCAACCCATGCTGGAATAATTCCTGTAAGTTTATTTTCCCCAAGATCCAAGACAATTAACTTACTAGTGTTCTTCAAAATGGGAGGAAATATTCCTGAGAGTGTGTTGTTACGGATGTGCAAAGAATCTAGCCAAGCTAAGGAACCCATGGATGGGGGCAAGTTCCCAACCAAGTAGTTGCTTTGTAAATCTACATCCACTAGATTTGGCCACATTAGCCAACAATCAGGTATTTCCCCTGTTAAATTATTTGATGCAAGATAGAGGAATGCAGTTAAGCTCTTTTGCTCGTCATGTTTTTTGCAAAGGAAGTCAGTCATGGATCCAGTGTAATAATTGCTTGAAAGGTCTAACTTAATCACTTCAAAAGAAAGATGGGGTAAATGGCCGCTTAGATGGTTTGAGCTTAGATCAATGCTTTCAAAGATGATTGGATTCTGTAAAGTACTTAGGAGCTCTCCGTTGATATGATTGTGGGAGAGGTCCAACAGAGAATAATTAGGAAATATTCCCCAAAACCAAGCAGGGATAGAATCTGAGATTCTAGTGTCAGACATTCCCAAATTCCCAAGATTCTTTTGTGATTGAATCCATAATGGAAAGCTAGGACCTAATTGCCACGAGGTCATGTCCAAAGTAGTTGCTTGAAAACTAGGACGCCAATTAGGACCCACTTTTAAAGTAAGATTGTTCCCTGATGCAGAAAACACGTCTATACTCGTAAAATTTGCAAGGTCATCTTCCTTAACAATTCCTTGAAACAAATTGTCACCAATTGAAAGATATAACAATTTGGAGAGTGATCCAAGAATTTCAAATGGATTTCCATTGAATTGATTATTGGATAGATCAAGTCGTCTTAACGATGAAAGTTTTCCAAATGATCCAGGAAGTGCACCTTCAATTGAGTTGTAGGAAAAATCAAGTGAGACAAGATTTTTAAACATCCCAATTTGATCTGTCAGTTGGCCTGAAAGTTGACAACGATAAACTTCGAGTACTGTGAGTTCATGTGAAACACATGGAGTGAGAATTTCTAAAATTTCAGAAACTCGTTGATTGAGTTTGAGATTTAAGAAAGAGATCTCCCTTAAGTTGCATAGATTTCTGAAAGAGGTTGGAATCATTCCTTCAAGTTGATTACTTGACAAATCAATGCTAACCAGAGAAGTCAAATTTCCTAAAGAGGTTGGAATCATTCCTTCAAGTTGATTATATGACAAATCAAGACTAACCAGAGAAGTCAAATTTCCAAGGACATCAGAAATAGTCCCATGCAAGTTGCTGCTTCTCAAGTTCAAAACTTTGAGGTGATGAAGACCATATAACCAATCTGGTATAGAAGATGAGAATGAATTTCCAGACAAATCAAGATTTTCAAGCAGAGTGAGGTTTCGAATACCATTGGGAATTGGACCTTGGATGTGATCAGAACTTAATTGAAGAGAAATAAGTTTCGTCAGTTCAAGTATCCAATTTGGGACAAAAGAAATCCCAAGAGGATATTTAATATAGGAAATATCAAGAGTGACTAGAGATGAAAAGTTAACTGTGGATAGTTGGTTATAATGATAGAACATACATCCTGACAAGTGTAACTCCACCAAAGAAGGAAGGGCTTGCATAGTCTGTAGCCAATCAAATGATTTGGATAGGTTTGTATAACTCAAATCTAGATATTGGAGGGAGGAAAGACCTGAAAGCCAATGAAGATTTTCAGCATACAGTTCATCATCATAATAACCTCCAATGCGAAGATGGAGCAAATTCGAGAGGTTCCCAATTTGATATGGAATTGTTCCATCGGCAGCTTGGGTCAGGTCAAGATAGCGCAAATTGGAGAGATTCCCAATCTGATGAGGAATCTTCCCATCAAATCCGGCATCAGAGAGGTTTAGGTAAGTTAAGGTGGTGATTACACAAAGGAAACTAGGAATTTGCGTACCTCCAAAATCATTGCCGCTCAAGTCCAAGTAATTCAAATGCTTCAAATCAACCAAAGACGGATTTATCTCACCACCAAACCTCGGTCTCATAGAAGCTTCATATCCCAGGTCAAAGACAGAAGGAGGATGAGAAGTGTTGAGATGAAGCTGAAGAATGTGGGATGTTACATTGCTGCAAACAACTCCAGCCCACTCGCAACAATTGGGATTGGCAGCATTCCAAGAAGAGAGTCTATTTGAAGAGTCATTGAGATGATGCTTGAACCTAAGAAGTGCTTCACGCTCACTTGGAATGCAGAGAATCTCAGCGGATCCTGTGCAAATGCCAAAATGAGACGTTAGTAAGGTAAGGCAGCAAAGGTGAACAAAGAAAAATGTAAAGATGGTACAATCCATGATGCTAGCTGCCATAACATAATAAACAAGCTGTATTATTGATTTTGTAGATAATTAAACTGCTTTTGGGGTGCTTATATAGGCATGTATCGTGAATATTAGCTCTTATTTTTATTTTTATTAATTTTGATTGTCTTTTTTTTTGGTTCTTTGGATTATTAACTTAAACCCACTAATTAACTTAAAACTCTTATTTTCTTAATAATGAATAGATAAGACTGTTATAGAGAGTGTGCCTGGTTTACTTAATTACATGTCAAGTTTCAAAAAATTCATTCTTAGAGTAAAAATTCATATTTCTAATACGTATGTTCATAAAATTTGTTGGACCAATGGAGCAATTTTGTTCTAAAAAAATTGCATTAATCTACAATTGTTTTGGGCTCCTTAAATATAACTTAAATTAAAAGTAAAACAAAAATAATACTATGACAAATAAAGATATAGCTTTAACTTTAACAAGTGTTTAAGACTTGTATAATGCAATATACTGTATAAATTAAAAAATATAAAAATTAAAAATAAAAAATATACTTAGCTTTTATATATATATATATATATATATATATATATATATATGATATTTTAAATAGTTTAGATGAATTTGATTAAGTTATAATTAATTGAATTTATAGTGAGACCTATTCAAAACTATTGTTTTTTGGTTTTTGTTAACTGGCATTTCTTCCAGTGTTATGATAATCAAATTTATGTAACTCACTTAACAAATATATTTTTTTATATGGCATTCCAATAAATAATTAGTTTATATAGTTTCAAATAATTTCAGTTTTTGATTATATAATTGTTTCTTAATATTAAATTTTATATATTTATTCATTTTGGATATTTTAAGAATTTATTATTAAGAGAATACTAAAAGTTTAGTTTACTATATTTTCTAAGTGTAAGAAAACACTTAATAAATTCTCAGTTTCTTCATAATCAATTACATTTAATTAATTTTATTATATTTTTATGCAAAATTTTTGCTTTTGTGTGATGTTTATATTAAAGTTTTCTAAATAATATAGAATAATTATATATGAATAAATATAGTAATTTAGAAATATAATTAATTAATTTAAGGTACAATAAAATTTTGAGATTTGAAGATCAATCACTAGGGGTGGAAAAAGTAAATTTTGCCAAAATGCGTCGTGGCATTTGCTTTTTGTCTGAAAACTTTGCAGCGCAGCTACTGTCTATTAAATAAGTCGGTCAGCGCTTTTTAAAATTCGCATTTAGTTAAATAAGACAAGCTTCAGGCAGATCTAACAAATTATAAAAGCTTGATAGGCGACAGTGGCTACTTTAATTATATATTATTATGATAATTATAATTATTAATTTATTATAATATATTAATATTTTTTAATTAAATTTTAATAAAAATAAAATTTTAGGCGTTAAATTTATTTCAAGCTATTAAGCGCATTAAATTATATAAAGCGCAGTTATTTTTATTTAAAGGTAGGAATTGCATTAATTTATTTAAAGCGCTTTTTGAAAGTAGACCTTTAAATAGCTACTAGCGCTGACTGACCTTTTTAAAGCTGCAGTCAATAAAATCTAATCTATTATATAATTAATTGGCTGCTATCAGTCTTTATTGATGATATGGTAAGAATTTTTAACTGTTAAGCTAAAAAAAGTTCTACTGTTCCCACCCCTATCAATCACCAATGAAAACAATCAATAACATAATCAAATAAAGATAGATAAAAAATTTGAATTTTTTTAATATGAATTAATATATAAAGGTATATATGTCAAGGTTATTAATATGTAATTATAAATTTATATATTTATATGTGTAAAAAATAAATTTAATTTACACCTAATGACACATATATACCTTCTTAAAAAATCGCATCTTTCCAAATAAATACTGAATCAAAATTGCGTAAATTAAAATAAGTCACCGTCACACCAAAAACTCACTAGAGTCTTAGTCTTCAATTACACTAGTGGGTCCAATGATCATGATTTGCTAATGCTCGACAAACAAGAGCAACTCACGATTAGCAAATTAACAAAAGTGCCCACCTAATGAAAATCAAGTATATAACTTATTCCATTGGTCACTCATTAAACATTAACAATAAAGTTGACAAAGCAAACAAGAGCAAACTACCTAATTAACGTATTTGAAAAGACACAATTTTAGTGATAGATGTTTAATTTAGAAATGATGAGACAAGTACTTCTGTAAGGTGTTTGCTAAGAGAAATGTTGTCAACACATGACATTGTGAACACCTTATTGTCAATAATTCGTGTATAATTTCTTTGTTTTTTTAGTTGTTTTTTTAAATTTTAATAACTTATAATGTTAATAAATAAATTTCAAATTTTATTTATTTTCTAGCCTTTAAATTTTTTTTCCAGCGTGACATGATTTTTTCAATATGATGAAGTATTTGCACTTTTCATTTAAATTGTAGCATGATATGACACAAGCAATTATTATGAATACGTATTTGTCATATGACAACATTTTATACACGTGTTACCATGTCTGAGTGACATATGTCACGATAATTAATTTAAAGTGGCAATAATTTTTTTAGATTTTAAGATTAATCACTAATGAAAACAATTAATAATGTAATCAAATAAAGATAGGTAAAATTTTTTAGTATTTGAATTAATATGTAAAGGTATATATGTCAAGGTGATTAATATATAATTATAAATTTTTATATTTATATGTATAAAAAATAAATTTAATTTAGCACCTTGACGATACATATACACCTTTCAAAACAATTGTGTCTTTCCAAATAAATATAAGATAAAAATTGTGGAAATTAAAATAAGTCACCAACGCACCAAAGACTCAGCAGAGTCTTAGTCTTAATTCGATTACCCATTCTATACTCACTTGCCACATTTTTTAAAGTCATCCAATTTGAGTAAGTCTTCCATGATGGAACACACTGATGTTGAAGTTTAAGCCATGAAGGCAAGGGAACAAAAACAATAATGATATATAGACATCAGTTATCGAATACAAAGTTTAATTTTGAGATGTCTCTATCTCCCATCACTTTCTTTCTTGATCATTTTTTTTTGAAAAAGTCTTTTACTTGCGTATATATAAAAATACATGTTATTATAGGATAGAACCACTAGAGATATATTTAATTTTTACCTGATTAGAATGTATTAAGAGATAATCTTTTTAATTATTTTTTATATAACTTCTAGATGAATTTGAAGTCCTATTTATCTTTACTGAAAATCTTCAATCAGTAGACATGTACAGTTTATGCTTTCAAGTTTATCAAGTTAATTAGTTTCATTCTCATAACAATTTGTACTATGAATCAATTTGTAATTTTTCCATTAAGACTATTAATATTTATCCAATCAATCAAACTATTTCTCATACCAAAAATTCAAGGCGTGATGAGAAATAATTAATATCATTGACTTTGAAGTTTGATTAAACGTGGAATGTAACTTCATACAACCAACACTATCAATGGTGAAAGATTATTTTTCCAAAAGAAAAAAAAAATCGGTGGCCTCACACAAAGTCTGGACGCATTTTAAAGTCTTTTGTCCTTACTCCTTGGACATAGAAGATTAAGTATTCACATTAGGAATTCCAAGGCTAAGTTCCATGTGATAGAAACAATAACAGGAGCAGGAAAAGAACCATTCAACGCATACTATCTTGACACAATAACAAGAAAAGAATCAGGTGACATAAGTCACATAAACTTCATAATTCTTCATTATTACTCACACCTTCGCCTACCCTTTTACCATTGACTTAATATAAAGTAGTGAGAGCCATAAATTACACTTAATGATCCAACAATGCATGTCATACAGTAGTGATACCCAAATATCATTTCTCCTATACTATAGTTGTACTATGAAGAAAATTACTCATTGTAAAAAAAAAACCCTCAATTAATTACAAGGAGTAAAGCAACAACACATCACCTCAGAAAGAAATAATCATCATCACAATGTACAATTGTTGGGAATACTTTCTTCCCCCAACCCATCAAAAAAATAATTACTTCCCTCAACAAACCGACTATGGGGAAGTATATGTAATGTACAAGATACTAGCATAATTGCAAGGATAAACTTAGTAACTTCTTTGCTCAATGTGGTTGAATTGCTACCTCAATTAAAGATGGATCCCCCACCCTCATTCATGTTCGCTTCATTTTGGACTTGGAAAGAAGAGTCCATGCAGGACACCTTACCACATGTTATCCAGTTGATTGCATAAGCTACACACTCCTCAAAGTATAGCCAGTCCGGGAAAAAGGATTTGGGTCTGAAGATGGAATTGCAAAGAAATGGATCTGTAATGTGTCCATGAAAAACAAGAACTTCCAAATGCAAATTAAGACATTGATGTTCTTTTTGGCAATAATAAAAAAAAGTACTTTTCAGTTACTTTTAACTGCTTGGATGAGATTATTAAAATAAATAGAATATAAAAATAATCAATTGTTTTGCCCTTATGAAAAGTTAGGATGAGTTGCTTCTTAAAAAAAATAAAATAAGTAATAAAGAGAAAAAAAATATACTCTTTTCATTATCTTAAAATTTTTTAAAAAAAATTTATCCAAAGGTACTCTAAAACTTTGCACAAAAATACTGACATCATAACATATATAGTCATTGAGTAACTTGTCATCATTACTACCACCTTCTAAACACACAAATTATGACTATTTCATTCCAATGCACTTAATTTTCATTCTCTTTTATATTCAATAAAATTACAATCTGCATATCAAACATGCTCTTAAGTTTTCATTATCATGATTAGGAAAGGTTGTTATATAGTTCCAGCTAGCTGATTGAATTTTAGTTTAAATGGTAAAATATTATTTTTTCGCATAAAAAGACAATTAGAGAGGGACTCACAAAGAAGTGTGGAAGCTTTCTAAATTCTACACATATTTTCTATCTTACCAATGGACCACAAATCTTCACTTTTACAGTCTTCATCCAAATTTTGTCTCACAAAGTGAAATTCAAAGGCTAAGTTGTATTATTGATCTGTAGATAATTAAACTGCTTTTGGGTGCTTATATAGGCATGTATCGCGAATATTAGCTCTTATTTTTATTTTCATTAATTTTGATTGTCATTTTCTTTAGTTCTTTGGATTATTAACTTGAACTCACTAATTAACTTAAAAATCTTATTTTCTTAATAATGAATAGATAAGGCTGTTATAGAGAGTGTGCCTGGTTTACTTAATTACATGTCAAGTTTCAAAAAATTCATTCTTAGAGTAAAAATTCATATTTCTAATACGTATGTTCATAAAATTTGTATTAATCTTTGTTCTAAATTTTTTTTTATTAATCTACAATTGTTCTAGACTCCTTAAATATAACTTAAATTAAAAGTAAAAAAAATAATACTATGACAAATAAAGATATAGCTTTAACTTTAACAAGTATTTAGTAATTGTACGAGATAAATTAAAAAATATAAAATATAAAATATACTTAGCTTATATATATATATATATATATATGAGGCAGATCAATTTTACACCAGGTGTAAGTTTTTTTTGACTTACACTCATTTTCATTTGTTAGATTCACTTTCATCTAAATGGTTACTTTTAACGAAATAATCTTAATCATTAGATGAAAGTGGATCTAACGATTTAAAATGAGTGTAAGTAAAAAAAAAGACTTACATCGCCAGAACCGATCCCTTAATCTATATATATATATATATATATATATATATATATATATATATTTTAAATGGTTCAGATGAATTTGATTATGAATAATATACAAAGAGTATATATGTCAAGATTATTAATATGTAATTATAAATTTATATATTTATATATGTGAAAAATAAATTTAATTTACATCTGACGACACATATATACTTTCTTAAAAAATCATGTCTTTCTAAATAAAAACAGAATCAAAATTGTGTAAATTAAAATAAGTCACCACCACACCGAAGACTCACTAGAGTCTTAGTCTTCAATTACACTAATGGGTCCAATGATCATGATTTGCTAATGCTCGACAAACAAGAACAACTCACGATTAGCAAATTAACAAGAGTGCCGGCCTAATGAAAATCAAGTATATAACTTATTTCATTGGTCACTTGTTAAACATTGACAATAAAGTTGATAAAACAAACAAAAGCAAACAACCTAATTAACGTAGTTTTGGCTTTAGCATTAGAGTTTCTCTTTTTAATTTTTTTTCTTTTAAAAAAATATAGATTTATTTCTCTTCAGTAGTTCGGTTTACAAACGTATTTGAAAAGACACAATTTTAGTGATAAATGTTTAATTTAAAAAATGATGACACAACTAATCTTGTAAAGTGTTTGTTAAGAGAAATGTTGTCAACACATGACATTGTGAACACCTTATTGTCAATAATCCATGTATAATTTTTTTGTTTTTTTAGTTGTTTTTTAAATTTTTTAATAATTTATAATGTTAATAAATAAATTTCAAATTTTATTTATTTTCTAGCCTTTTAAATTTATTTTTTCAATGTGACATGATCTTTTCAATATGACAAAACATTTGCACTTTTCATTTAAATTGTAGCATGATATGACACAATTAATTATTGAGAGTACGTATTTGTCATATGATAATATTTTATACATGTACTACCATGTCTGAGTGACACATGCCATGATAATTAATTTAGAGCGACAATAAAATTTTTAGATTTTAAGATTAATCACCAATGAAAACAATTAATAATGTAATCAAATAAAGATAGGTGAAATTTTTTTAGTATGAATTAATATGTAAAGGTATATATGTCAAGGTGATTAATATGTAATTATAAATTTCTCTATTTATATGTGTGGAAAATCAATTTAATTTAGACTTGACGACACATATACACATTCTTGAACAATTGTGTCTTTCCAAATAAATATAAGATAAAAATTGTGGAAATTAAAATAAGTCACCACCACACCAAAGACTCAGCAGAGTCTTAGTCTTAATTCGATTACCCGTTCTATACTCACTTGCCACATTAGTGGTACCCAAATAACATTTCTCCCATACTATAGTTATTCTCGTTGGTAAGGCATTTTATAGTACAAATTTACCTCCAAACCAGTTATGCACAGGTCTTTTAAATCAAATATCATGATAATGAAATTTTTATTTAATAAATAAATAAGAAAGATATTAATGAAGTAAATGAAAAGTCAAAATAAATAAAGTAATAATTTGAAAGAATTTAAAAAAAAAATTAATATTTAAGGATATATATATATAGTGTATCTAGTGAAAGAAGTATTTATTGTAAAAAATGAAAAAGAGTAAATCTTGATAATTAAATCTTACATAAATAATCAATATTAGAATATAAATATATGTGATTTTTTTAAGTGATCACATGATCTTTAAATAACATTTACATATGATTGTATGATCAAAATTTATTTTTTTTATCTTGTCATAATAAAAATTTCTCACTAAATATATTTCTTTTATATATATATATTAGAATAGTAAAAGAACTTTTATATTATAAAAGATAGAAGAATATGAAATCTCTCCTAAAAGGGTGCAATTGTTTCCTTGCACGAGGAATTTTACCATAAACAATATGTTATTAGTATATAATTATTGAATTTTACTATATCTTCTTAAAAATTATTCTTAATAATAATTCTCTTAATACTAAATAAAAAAATATTAAATAAAAAAATAAATATATTTAATCTCTTAAAAACATAAAAAATATTTAATATTTTCTTCATTTAATAATTATAAAAATTAATAAAAAAATTAAATAAGAAGATTGTCATGCCACTATGTTTAAAAAAAACTAGAAGAAATCTTCACTTTATGCTATCTATGCAAATGACTAAATGATATCTTCGCAACATTAAATTCACACTTTGACCTACTTTTTACTGTTGATTTAATATGAAATAACATGTGATGAAAGTTTTACTTAATGATCGAATAGTGCATGTATACATTAGTGGTGCCCAAATAACATTTCTCCCATACTATAGTTATTATTGTTACTCTGAAGAAAATTACTCCTTACCCAAAAAAAAAACTCATTTAATTACAGGGAATAAAGAAACAAAACAAAAAAATTATACTGTACAAGCGTTGATAATATTTACTTCGCCTAACAAAACGACAGCAGGCAAATATACATAACGTACAAGATACAAGCAAAATTTACAAGGAGAAAATTAACCAACTTCTTTCCTCAATGTTGTTAAATTGCTAAATTAATAATTCCCTCCATCTTCCATGTTTGCCTCATTTTGGACCTGGAAGGTTGTGAGGAAAGAAGAGACCAAGCAGAAGGCCTCGCCAAAAGTTATCCAAATGATTGTATAAGTTGGCTAACTCCTCAAAGTATTGCCAGTTCGGGAACGGGGAGGGGTCTGAAGCTGGAACTGCAGAGAAATGCAGCTGAAATGCGTACATGAAAATCAAGCCCTTTCAAATGCAAACGAAGATATTGATGTGCTTTTTATTTTCCTTTCTCGTTGCCAAAGCCAGAAGGCTTGGTAATTCCAATTTATGGCCCATTCTGATTCACATTGTACTGTAGAAATTATTCAAAATTTCCAGGAATTGAGACGCAATTAGCTCGATGTAGGATCCGCCCACAGTCCCAAGCTTTACCTTTCCCTTTTTCTATAGCAGACAACAAAATCTGTAACAAGTTGGCTGCATCTTCCTCATATGCTAGTTCCAAGTTTGTCTGAGGAAGTGGAAGATGAGTACGATAATGGTTCCAACGCACGGCTCTGGTTCTGCCACCACTACCTCTCTTGGGAGAATGCTGATTTTGCCACAATAAGGAATCTGGTCTACTACCAACTATGTGTACAACCCCTTGACTAGTGTCAGCATGTATTATGCTCTCCAATCCAATCTCCCATTCAATTATCCACTCCAAATCAGCAGGGATGCCACAAAATTCAGGCTTGCCCAATTTTACCAAACTGGGATTAAAAACAATCAATACAAATCTTTCTGTTAAGACTACAAACTTACCGGCTTCTTTAAGGGCTTTGCAAGCCACTAACTTCTCATCTTTGAACTTTAAGCCATCATCAGTCTCCATAAGGACGGATGTTCCAACTGCTTCTTCCCTTGAATAAGGTCTTAATGGAAGTTCACGGCTTAGTGGCCTTGGAAGCCGGATCCTAAAGCGTTGTGATCTTAACTGATTGGGTTTACTGCAGTTTCTAATACTTAGTGCAGTTTTGCCAGTAACTTCAAGTATACTAGCTGCAGGTTTTGCCACAAGTCCCGTAATCCCTAAAGCAACTCCTGCAGTAAAGAAATAAGAAACAGAAAGCAGAGTCAGTAGCCAAGAAAAAATATTACATCCCAAGCAACAATTGCCACTGGAAATTCTTAAATTTGCTTCAAATTTATAAGGAGGAGTTCAAAACAATTCATTCAAGTTGATTTACCGGAGAGGACACCAGGAAGACCATGCCTCTCAGCTCCTCTTATAGGTGACTGGAGAAGACCAGTGAGTCCCTATAAACAACAAAAGTGAGCACAACTCACTTAATAGAATACATAAAAAGCATTCACATAACAATAACAATAACAAAATAATAATAATAATAATCATAATAATTCATGGAAAGAAGGAATAGATCCAGAAATGAACTAGTGGAAAGGCTGAAAACAAAAATCAAACAAAATTGCATAGGTAAAAATTCAATGGAGACACTACTTGGTTAAGCTTCGCGCTTTCTTATATCATGTTCATCTGTCAATATATGTAATCAAATCAATAATATGCAAGAAACACACATTTGATTTTATTTGTGTACTTACCTTTAAAGAACACAGAGATGAAAATATCTCTTGCAATAATTGAAATAAGTAGCACCGAACATAAAACAATCAATCCAAGGATGAATAAAAGATTTTTAGTTTCATTGGTTCTACACATAAATTATTAATGAATATTTCAATTCTGAACACGGAAGGATATCAAGTTCATAACTTGTGCTTGTAATTTTGGACTTTTTTTACAGGAGAATGGCTGTATCTGGGCTTTTCTTTAAATTGTCCACCCTAGTGAAAATGATTAAGAACTTAAATCTTTTAAATGTATTTTATATCTTTTCTTGTTATCTTTTCCAGTACCTACAAAGTCAAAGCAACATTCACACCCATTAACTCAAGTGAGAGTAGAAGTGGGGCTTGGAAAAAATAGGAAGGGGAGCAGCAAAAAAAATTTTAGTTCTCCCTCAAGGGCCCTTCACATTTATTAAACATGGGAGCAGGACCCCTACTTGCTCCCCTGTGAATTTGTCTCTGATAGAAAGGCAACATAAATACTCACAGCAAGAATATTTCCTTAAGACACGTCTCTAAATTTTCTACAGAACTGAACTTGCATGAAATGAAAGAAATGTATATTATTAAGTCAACATGCAGCACATGATTTCAAGATAGCCTACAGCCTTTTATTTAGAAACGTCAATACCCATCAAATAATTTTTGATAGACTCTGTCATCTCTAAACCGAAAGGTGTTTTGTGTAGAGTAAAGGCTTTTTTTTCCTCCATGTTCTTTTTGGGCATCCTGCACAGGGGAAGGGGGAGGAGTACAGCAGAGAGAACACACATTTTTTGGACAGGTATAACATGAAATCATTCACAAACCTCTAAGACTTCATTAATTACACCTTTACTATCAGAAGCTACAGTTGCCTGGTGTTTTTCCATCCTTGAAACTGCTTGGTCATCATATGTAAATGCAACAATACCCTAGGAAGAAGAAGAAGAAGAAGAGAAGGCTAGCAATGGTTAAAAACAAAGTAAATCTTAAAAATCAAACTATGATTACATTGAAGCAAGAAACACCTTGCGTGCAGCTTTACTGAATTGAGAAGCCGCATCACTAATAGCATACACTGTGTTGCTTAAAAGACTAGTAGTGCCTTGGGCCATGCCCATGATAAGTCCAGTAGGGCTCTGCAAATTGAATCAATTGTACTAAATTAATTAATCTCAAAAAAATAAATAAAAAAGGGCCAGCAGATTTAAGACTTCTACCTGCATAATGCTCTTTGCAGGCACAGACAAAAAATCTCTAATGCCAAACCCCATGCTCCTTGCAAAACCCAAGGGATTACCAATGACACCAGCCGAACCGAACAACTTCAAATTTAGAAGAAGGTACAAGGTTGTTATACAGATGAGTGACATTGGGTTGTTTAAGGCAAGGCACTATGGTACAATAGAAATTACGAGTTTAATGAAGATTTGCTCATTACATTTCCTTCTAATCTTATTACTCATTAAGTTGTATATAAGGAAATTAATCATTCAACTAGGAGCAAACCAAAATATTTTCAAATAAGAAGTTTTAATCACAATTCAAACTTATCAAGAAAAGAACTACATTAAGGATAAATGTCAGTAGAAAGAATGAACATGTAACAAAATTCAATATAGATAATCGACAAGAGTTTGATGATATTGGGCATTCATCCTTACTTGACATTTCTAGCCCGAATATTGAAGAAACCAACAGCAGTTTGCTATATAAATAAACTCTTTACCTTGTAAGTCTCGTGAAGCAGTTGGCGGTTGTAATGCCTAATTAGAATCTCCTGAATGGATTCCCAACTGGCCATATGATGTGCAATAGTTAAATCCTTTAGATAAATTTGTGCTCCCTCAACATCAGCGAGAGCCATAAGACCTCTCTGTAATTATTTATAATCAGTTGTCAAAAAATAGAGCACTTTAGAAGTGAGTAGATTGTGCAGTCATATATCTCAGAAACTCTAAAGCTTTTTAAGGAAAAAACAAACAAACAAACAAACAAATTGTTGAACATCATGACAGGCATGGAATAATAATTGTGAAATTTTTGGTGAGTAAAAAGTATGCTGCCTAAATTTAGGAGCTTTGCTCATATAGTTCACAACTTTTGCAATGCAGTATGAGGAGATAAAATCTATCATTCCTTATTAATGTGTAATTAGGGATTTAGGGTTTATTAATATTAGTAATTTAATTTTTCAAATTAGTTCTTGTTTTTTTCCCCTAACCTTGGGATGTCTTATTCCGTTGAAATGGCTAATTGGCCATCCCTAGTTATGTTTATCATCAAAGCTATATGTTTTAGTGGTTTGTCTTGATTGAATTAGGGTTCTGAGTTGCTTTATGGATGTCAGCTTCTCATTGAATTTGAATTAAGAGACTTATTTAGAGTCTTTGGATATTTTCCCTTGATCACAAGCAAATTGAATGCAAGAGGCATGACCAATTTTGACTAAGTGATATGAGGCATTGAAGGAATGTGAGGCACTAAGGGAGTCCATCAAGGAAAGGCCGAGGATGTTGACATAGTGGATCCCTAAGACTGTCCTTCTGATCTAGATGAAGATGGCAATGTAAAAGTAAGAGACTCCTTAGATTGTCAAGAAGCTGACGTCAAACCAAAACTTGAGATGATCAATTTTAGAAATCGTATCAGGTGAGAAAGTGAAAGAAAAGAATAGAAAATGTGTAGCAGAAAAGAGAGAGAATGAAAGAAGAAAGAGAATGAACTAGAAACTGAAAATTGTAAACTGTAATAAAAACAGTTAACTACAGTATACACAGCTGTAAGAAAGAGAATGAACTAGAAACTGAAAATTGTAAACTGTAATCAAAACAGTTAACAACAGTATACACAGCTGTATTAATACAGTTAGTAGAAGCTTAACTACTCTTAACTATCCTAACTAATTCTGTTACTAACTAACACCATAAGATAATATCCTAATTCACTCTAGATCTCTAGAACATTCTGAACTCTACTAACAGCTTAATATAGTATACTCTAATAATCAATAAGAACAGTACAACAACAACCACAACAACCAAGCCTTTTCCCACTAAGTGGAGTTGACTACATGGATCAAACGACGCCATTGTGCCCTATTATAAACCAAGTCTTCAGTAATGCCATTCAAATCTAAATCTTTTTTAATTGTTTCGCCTATAGTCTTTCTTGATCTCCCTCTACCTCTAACTATTGGACTATCCTCCACCTGATATACTCTTCTTACCGGGGCTTCTAAGGATCTTCTCCTTACATGTCCAAACCACCTAAGGCGAGATTCTACCATCTTTTCCACAATAGGTGCTATCCCTGCTTTCTTTCTAATGCATTCATTCCTAATCCTATCTTGTCTTGTATGACCACACATCTAACGCAACATCCTCATCTCCGCGATACTGATCTTATGCTCTTACTGACTTTTTACCGCCCAACATTCAGTACCATACAACATCGCGGGCCTTATAGCTGTGTGATAAAATTTACCCTTAAGCTTGAGAGGCACTTTTCTATCACAAATCACTCCTGAAGCACTCCTCCATTTCATCCATCCAGCTTGAATCCTATGGTTTACATCTCCCTCTATCTCTCTGTCATTTTGTATGATAGATCCAAGATATCTAAACCGTGTGACTTGTGGTATGGTGTGGTCCCCAATTTTTATCGCTAAGCTAGTATTAGCACGCTTCTTACTGAACTTACATTCCATATACTTGTCTTACTCCTGCTTATACGAAAGCCATGTTCTTCCAAAACTCGTCTCCATAACTCTAGCTTCCCATTTGTTTCCTCTCTCGACTCTCTAACTAAGACTATATCATCAGTAAAAAGCATGCATTGTGACATTGGCTCTTGGATATGCGCAGTAAGCACATCCAAGACCAAGCTAAAAAGATATGGACTCAAAGTTGACCCTTGGTGCAGTCCTATAGTTAGAGGGAAATCTTTTGTAACCCCACCTTGTGTTCTCATACTAGTTTTAACCTCATCATACATATCTTGGATTGCTCGAATATAAGCGATACGAACTCCCTTCTTCTCCAGAGCCTTCCACAAGATCTCTTTCGGTACCCTATCGTAGGCTTTTTATCGTAGGCTTTTTCCAGATCAATGAAAACCATATGTAGGTCTTTTTGTTTTCTCCGATACCTCTCCATCAATCTTCGTAGAAGATAAATTGCTTCCATGGTTGACCTCCTAGGCATAAAACCAAATTGATTCTCTGAAATATGAGTCTCTTGTCTTAATCTCCGTTCAATTACTCTTTCTCATAACTTCATGGTATGACTCATGAACTTAATCCCTCTGTAATTTGCACTGTTTTGTATATCTCCCTTGTTCTTATAAATAAGAATTAAAGTGCTTCTCCTCCATTCATTTGACATTTTCTTAGATCTCATTATCACGTTAAACAGTAAGAACAGTGCAAGAGGAAAAACCCAATTACTGTGAATAGACACAAGTGATTAGCATGTTACGTCTGAGTGTTATTTGTAATAGAAGAATGGGCTGTGTACAGCCTGTGGTACAAGTGTATAGCATAATACAACAGCAAGTACAGCTATGTACATGAAAACAGATAAATACAAATAAACAAAAGTAGCTGCTACTTCAACAGGTGCCATCCAAGGACCTTAAACAGAAGAAAAACAATACTGAACTGATCAATAATATTTATGTCATCAATACTCAATGCTATAGATATGGAAATCAACAATACAGATTTTAAATGTGAATACCTTTTATGTTGGTACATAGATTTTAATGTGAATGATGTGAAAGCTAATTCTACTTGACTTTCATCTTAACTCAAGCATTCCTGATGATCTAAGATTGATAAGAATTAAGCTTCTTCCACCCCTAAATGTTGCCAACCTTGGTGTCGCTGCTTCCCTGCTTTAAACTCAAGGACAAGTTCTCTCCAAAACAAGGAGAATAATAAAGCACTAGTAGATGATATTTAAGATTATTTATATTAATTTATGATGTATTTATAATTTGAGAATCAGGTAGGTAATTGTGGATTTAGAGTTTATTTGTAATTGGGATATAGAATCAGTTGTTTGGGTCATGGGTTATCTTATTCCTAGTTGGAATAGCCATCCTAGTCTATTTATAGTACACGCCATGTGCATAAAAAGCCTCCAGTTTCTCACCTACAGACTACAGTTTAACTTCAACTCTCATATTCTTGCAATGGAATTGGAACCCACCAACACACACACAATAAAAAAAAGGAATACTACTTACATGGATAAGAAATTCCTTGGATGTGAGGATCCGATTGCGAAGCATCCATGGGGCACTGGAAAAACTGCGTGTGTATAATTTATGTCAAGCGGGTCTGTAAATAGTAAACATAGGAAACTGAAAACTGCAGTTGGAATAAACATAATAATGAGCAAGTGACCTTAAAGTCAATTTGATTGGTGCCAATTCAAGCATTTCAATATAAATTTTCTTCTGGGTTCTGGCCAACAGATAAATTTCCTGCCATGGAGCCCCAATTGGAACTATGGAAGGCAATGACGCAATTTTTTTGGATTTTCCATTAAACATGGGAACAATTCTTGGAGGACATTGGTCAACACTTAATCTAAAATTCTCACTAGTTTGAACAAACGAGGAGGAATCCTTAAATGAGACTCCGTCGTAGTGATCTGAAGATGGCATGATTCCATACTGCAGACCCAAAGAGACATTTGTAAAGAACTCAAATAAGCTTAATATGACTTCTTGTTCAATCTCAAGACGGAAATCTGCCATCCTGCAAGCATAAAGCATAATATGATAAGAAATGACTTAAAAAGTACATAAACACCAAGAAACAGAAGCAACAGTAAACTGTAAAGATGCAACAAACTTAGAAAATAGAAACCTCAATTTTATGTATTCAAATGAAATAAATGAAATGTCTTTCTTCCTCCACTTTGATATTTCTAGGCAGAACACAGGAATAGAAGAGCTGCTACAGTAATTCATTTGATTTAATTTTTCAACTCTTGTTCTTGCAACATCATCCCTAGATTTCATATTGTCAACTTGGCAGGATGATCTGTATCCACCATCGAAGGACAACATAACTGGATATGGAGTAGAGTGCAACTGGTTATCAATTTGTAAGAATGATGTTTGCAAGGAAAGACTTTGCCGATCCAAACTTTGAAGCAGATCGATTTGTATATCCTTAATACAGGCAAAAAGCAATTCCTACAGAAATAGAAGTATGATTAACAAAGGTTGAAGAGATAGAAGAGATCCAAAAAAGAAAGTTGACAGTCTACCTGTGGGTATGAATTAATCAAAGAAATCCCAATATATGGAATAAAAATTGATATTTTCTCCTTGTACTCTGAAGGCCTAACTTGTTTCTGATCATATAACCTTTTCTCTGCAGCATGTGGAACACTTGATTTCTTCACATCATTAAAAATATGGTAATTTGAATCAAGAACACTAAGGACCTGCAAGAATAAAACATTATCCATGAGGGCAAGGGCTATATGATTTTTCAAGTCAGATATATGAAATCAAACAATTATGAACTCACCTTTGTTGCCCCCTCAGCATGGACTGATAAAATGAAAGTCCTCTCTGGCTTCTGGAATCAACATTTAAATAAGCCACCATTAGAAATTATGGAAGCTAGACTTGAATGCAAGAGTTTTGTATTTATCAATTCTACAGACTTCAAACTTGTATTCTGTCCAAGATATACTATACTTTGATTTCTGAAATGCTTGAGAGTTTGAGAATAATCGACTTAGCCCTTTGATTTTTATTGACAGTACAAATATCAAATCCCATAATTGTAGGGATTGACAAAGATATTTACAGCAAGTTTCCTATTCTAATTACAGTTAAGAATCAAAGAATACTAGAAAAAAATCAAGGATAAATCAAGGAATATCAACACTCCCCCTCAAGCTAGTGCATATATGTCATAAGCATCCAGTTTGATACATATGTATGTTACCCTTGGAGCCCGGAGAGATTTAGTGACGAGATTGACTAGCTGTTGATTGGAGTTTACAAACGAGGTAGTGATTTCTCCATAGACAGCTTTTCGCGGATGAAATGGTAATCAATCTCTATATTTTTGGTCCATTCATGAAAGACTGGATTAGAGACTGTGTGTAACGTTGCTTGATTATCTCAAATGAGTTTCATGGGGCCTATCTTGCAAAACTTCTATTTTTGTAGTTGTTTTAACCATACAAGTTCACACGTAGTAAGAGCCATAACTCGATACTCTGCTTCAGCACTTGACCTTGCAACTACACTCTGCTTTTTGCTTTTCCATGAGATGAGATTGCCCCCAATAAGAACACAATACCTAGAGGTTGATCTTCTATCACTAGGAGATGTTGCCCAATCTGCATCTGTATATGCGACAATGTCTGCATGCCCCTATTTTCATAGACCAACCTCTTTCCAGGAGAACCCTTAATATATCTCAAGATCTGAACCATTGAATAGTGTTGAATTGGAGGGTTTTAGGTAGGGAAGGAGGAAAAGAGAGAAAAAGAATACTCAAAATAATAAGACTATATTGATATTGATGTGATGATGATGTGATACAAAAGACAATCTCAATGGTCCTATTTATACTAATTCTAGACTCCTAATCCTAATTAAATAAGGAAACAAATAAGGAAATATAATAAATAAGAAATAAACCCTAAGAGATCATCTATGATACTTTAAAATATTTCAAGATACAATAAAGATATTTTGAGATATTTTTTAGATATTCTAACACTCCCCCTCAAACTAAAGCTTCCTAAGCTTGAGTTTGTAACAATTAAATAATTTGATAGTGTGATAGTGGCTCGGACGAACAAAGACGATGGCTGACAACTACTTTTAGGATGAAGACGGAGACGAGGCCAGTGCATCAGAGACAGAGAGCTAGGGCCATAGCATCTGGGACAAAGAGCCGGGCTGGTGTGAATCATAACCAACATAAGTTACCATCAGAATAATTGTCAATAGGAAGATAAATCACCACTAATATGATTCATCCGTGGGAGAGGAGTCACCACCTGAATGATCGTTGGTGGGAAGAGAAGACACGGGTATGATCCTGTTGATTATTGTATATTCTGATCTGATTGTGATTAGATTAGGATTCTATTTTGATTATTTTTGTTCTAGTTACCTATGTACCTATAGTTTAGGAAACTCCTATTATTTTGGGATATTGATTGATTCCCTTTGTAATTACTTGTTGTATATTGTTGTATATATTGAATGAGTGCTGAGAGGATTTCTCTCAAGCAATTCCAGCATATCAAGTTGGTATCAGAGCAGGTTTCAAACCAGGGATGCATCTCCACTCCCCGTCGTGGTTCTACGTCACTGTCATGACTAGAACCCTAACCTCTAGACCCTCCACCACCAAGGTGAGGGCACGAATCGTCTCAGAAGCATATGACCGGCCGTCCCTTCGAGCAGCTCGTCGGAGGTCCCTGCCACGTGCCCTCACGTAGGCTTCTTTCATCATGCCCTGACGGCGTGTGCAGGCCACGCGCCACCGTACCGACCTCCGTTTGACTCGCTGCTTGTTCCGTTCTGCTCACCGATGCCTCCTCTCTCCGTTCTGGTGGTCGGTTGTCCAGTTGCACCCCTGTTGAACTTGTGGGTCGTTTTCTCTCTCTACAATGGCTTTCGGAACCCATTCATCTACTGCCACCTCTGACAATTCTGGACCTGCGAAGAAAAATCTCATTTCGTTTGCTTTCTCTGGCAGCCCTACTATAATTTCAGAGAAACTTAATGGTAAGAATTTTGTAGATTGGTATAACGCTGTTGAGGTGTGGTTTTTAGGTCAAGGTCTCTATGAGCACCTCACCAAGAAGGAAGCAGACATTGCTGCTGATGTGCGTGATGAGTGGAAAAGGGTTGATTATCAGTTAGTGTCTTTACTATGGCAATCTATTGATCCGAAGTTATTGGTGCACTTTCGTTCTTACAAAACATGTCATGACATATGGAAGAAGGCTTGGAGTGTGTATTCTAATGATATACAATGGCTCTATGATTCTATCCATAACTTGGCCATGCTCCAGATGACAGGCCATGACCTTCCTTCTTACCTAAACAGAGCACAGACCATCATTGAAGACATCAAACTCATCCTATCAGGCAATGTTCTTACAAAGGTACTAGAAAAAACTTGACAACATGTATATGGTCTTCGTTCTTCACGATCTACATAAAAATTTTGAATCTGTCCGAAATCAATGTTTGACCAATCCTAATATTCCTACGGTGGAGGAACTCATTGATTGTTTACTTCGGGTTCCCTCATCGGAGGAGACATCTGGCATTGGTTCACAGACAGTTTCAGAATCTTCAGCTTTTGTCTCTCATTCAATAGATCATGGAGGCCGAGGCCGTGGGCGTGGTGGAAGAGGTGGTCATGGTAGAGGTGATCGCCCTCAGTGTTCTCATTGCAAGCGCACGGGACATACTCAAGACAAGTGTTATTCTTTGCATGGTTTTCCTGGAAAGACAACTAATATAACACAATCTCAGGCATCGGGTTCTGCTGATAAGAAAATTGAATTTGGAAGCAACAATCAGAATCTCCTTTCAGCCAGTGAATACAAGGAGTACCTTCAACTTAAGGCTAGCCAACAAGCCTCATCTTCAGCAACTATAGCCCATACTAGTAATTCTACGGTTTGTCTCTCTTATTCATCTCCTGTTGGTTCCTGGATTTTGGATTATGGTGCTTCTGATCATATAGCAGGTAATTATTCCCTTTTATCCACCTTGTCCACTCCCAAAACACCACATCACATTACTCTTGCTGATGGCTCTAAAACAACGACCACTGGCATTGGTCAAGCTTCACCTCTTCCCTCTCTATCTTTGAATTCAGTTTTATTTGTACCTGGGTGTCCCTTTAATTTAATTTCTATTAGTCAACTTACTTGATCTCTCAATTGTTCCATAACTTTTAATTCTAATTCTTTCTTTATCTAGGACCGGAATACGAGACAGATGATTGGAGCAGAATCTGAATCACGTGGTCTTTATTATTTGCAGCCTCTGTCCTCAACCACATGTGCTGCCACAGAATCACCTAGCCTTCTTCACTGTTGGTTGGGTCATCCGAGTCTAAATAAACTCAAGAAAATGATTCCTCACTTCTCTCATATATAGTCCTTGGAGTGTGAGTCATGTCAACTTGGAAAACATGTCCAGGCTTCCTTTCCAAGCAAGGTTACGGGTCGTTCAGAGTCTCTTTTTGATATTGTTCATTATGATGTTTGGGGTCCTAGTCGTGTCGTGTCGTGTCTGTCTTAGGCTATGGGTACTTTGTTACTTTCATTGATGATTTCTCAAGATGTACTTGGTTATTCTTAATGAAAGATCGTTTCGAGCTGTTTACTATTTTTCAAAATTTTTGTAGTGAAATTTTCAATCAGTTTGGTCGAACTATTCGTGTCTTACATAGTGATAATGCAAAAAAATATTTTTCTACCCCTTTCAATTCTTTCATGGCATCTCATGGTATGATTCATCAATCTAGTTGTCCTCATACACCTCAACAAAATGGTGTAGCTGAGCGCAAACATCGTCATATAGTTGAAACAACTCGACTCTTTTATTACATGCCAATGTCTCTTTAAAATTTTGGAGTGATGTTGTTCTTACTGTCAGTTATTTAATAAATCGTATGCCATCTTCAGTTCTCAATAATCAAATTCCTCACTCTCTTTTATATCCTAAGGAATCCCTTTATACTGTTCCGCCCCGTGTTTTTGGTTTTACTTGTTTTGTCCATAATGTTGCTCCAGGTCTAGACAAGCTGGTTGCCCGTGCTGTGAAGTGTGTCTTTCTTGGTTATTCTCGTGTCCAAAAGGGGTACCGGTGTTATTCTCCGTCCACCCATCATTTTTACATCTCAGTCGATGTCACCTTCTTTGAAGATACACCTTATTTTGTCTCACCGGTTGTGCCATAATCTGTCTCTCAGGTATTACCTGTTCCCTCTTTTGATTCTCCCATCTCTATTCCTTATGTGCCACAGATGCCCGAATATTCACCGGGCTCAGAGTGTCCTATCCAGCTGTTTTGTCTCACTTACCAACGTCGTCCACAACCTGAGATTCAAGAGGCTGCCCCTGTTCTAGACACCACTGATTCACCTCCTGCTCATGCGTCTCCCCCTACTCCAGCCCACCCTGAGCCTCCAACTGACCTACCCATTGCTCTTCGCAAAGGTACTTGTTCTTCCCGTAATCCTCATCCTATTTATAATTTTTTGAGCTATCATCATTTATCTTCTTCCCATTATGCCTTTGTCTCTGCCTTGTCGTCCATTTCTATTCCTAAAACTGTTCAGGAAGCATTATCCCATCCCGGGTGGCTACATGCTATGCTTGATGAGATGACAGCCCTGGAATCTAACCATACATGGACTCTTGTTTTGTCCCCTCCTGAGAAGTCTACGATTGGCTGCCGATGGGTTATCACTGTCAAAGTTGGTCCCGATGGCACGGTGGATCGGTTGAAGGCTCGTCTTGTGGCAAAAGGGTACACTCAGATTTAATCGAGATTTAAGGTCTTGATTATGGTGATACTTTCTCTCCTGTTGCTAAAATGGCCTCTGTTCGTCTCTTTTTGTCGCTGGCTGCCATGCATTGTTGGCCTTTGTATCAATTGGATATTAAAAATGCCTTTTTACATGGTGATTTGGAGGAGGAGATTTATATGGAGCAACCACCTGAGTTTATTGCTCAGGGGGAGTCAGGTCTTGTTTGCAAACTGAGGAAGTCGTTATATGGCCTAAAACAGTCTCCTCAAGCTTGGTTTGGGAGGTATAGCAATGTCATACAGCAGTTTGGTATGGTCCGTAACGAGGTGGACCATTCTGTGTTCTATAAACATTCATTGTCTATTAAGTCCATTTATCTTGTGGTCTACGTGGATGATATTGTAATCACAGGTGATGATCATGAAGGGATCAATGGTCTAACACAACACTTGTTCCAACATTTCCAAACCAAGGATTTGGGCAGGTTACGAGATTTCCTAGGGATCGAAGTTGCTCAATCAAAGACAAGCATTGCCATTTGTCAAAGAAAATATGCACTTGACATTCTGGAAGAAACTGGGATGCTAGATTGTAAGCCAATCAATACTCCTATGGATCTGAATGTTAAGCTTATGCCAAATTAGGGAGAGCCATACTCAGACCCAAGCAAATATCGGAGGTTGGTGGGAAAATTAAATTATCTCACTATGACCAGACCAGATATATTAAGGCTCTGCGAGGTCCAAGGATGACATACATATGTAACAAGCTTGGTGCTTATGATGTATATGCATCAACTTGAGGGGGAGTGTTGATTATTGTATATTCTGATCTGATTGAGATTAGATTAGGATTCTATTTTGATTATTTCTGTTTTAGTTACCTACGTCCCTATAGTTTAGGAAATTGCTATTATTTTGGGATATTGATTGATTCCCTTTGTAATTACTTGTTGTATATTGCTGTATATATTGAATGAGTGCTAAGAGGATTTCTCTCAAGCAATTCCAGCATATCAAGTGATCCATTAGTGAGAAAAGAACGACATGACAAACACCGGCATTGAAATATATGTAGAGATGAATTTATTCTCATTTTCCCGCTCAATGCTATGCTAGCATTGGAAAAGAACCAAACATTAGCCAAAACCAAAGATAACCACCACAAAGAATGCCAAACAGCCATGTGGAGGTTAAAGATGGTGTGGTGAGGCAAACGAACGGCAGAGGAGCCCGAAAATAGGGTGAAACAACCATGCGTCAGTGTACAATGGCCAAAAACAGAAACCCCAATTCACCTGAATGTCTCTGCGCGAGTGTACAAGTCTGCACAGAGGTCGATTGAAGGAGGTGAGGGCAGATCATGGTAGAGGAGACCAAGATGAGTTAGAAGAGACCAGTGGCTGCCAGAAAGATTGCCGGATGCGCCAGAGGAAGGGCGGCACGTGAATCTGCGCTTAGACAGTAGGGCAAGCACTTGGGAGCACTTGAGAAGGCTATTGGAGGCGCGACTTCGGTGGTTGGCCGATCGGTGGCCTGCGGTGCAGCTGGTGAGATCACCGGCCGAAAAAGGTGACAACGGCCGGTGGCGGAGGGTAGTGGCAGCGACAGGAAAAACCCGTAAGAGAGAGTTCGCAACAGACGGAAGCAGAGGAGATGGTGTTTGCTGGCAAACTGGAGTGGAAACACGGTTAGCCAGAAAAGATATAGAAAGAGGGTGCCGAAAGGAGAACTCAGCAACCAAATGTGGCTAATTGGAGTTCTAAATTTTTGGGAACTCGGCAACAAAAGTGAAGGGACAAGTCACGGAGGATGGTATCTCTCTGATACCATGTTGAATTGGAGGGTTTTAGGTAGAGAAGGAGGAAAAGAGAGAAAAGGAATACTCAAAATAATAAGACTATAATAATATTGGTGTGATGATAATGTGATACAAAAGACAAACTCAATGGTTCTATTTATACTTGTTGGACGGTGGTGTTGGACGGTGGTCTATGTGGACGGTGGTCCCACGATTTTTTGTGTAGATATTGTTTTTAGTGTTTTATTAATTTGCTGCTTATTTTCTAGGAGCTAGTTATTAATGTATAGCAGCTGCCTCTATATATAATCTTCATTGTACATTCTGTTTAGTGAAGAGAAATAATATACAATATTCATATTCTAAGATGGTATCAAAGCAGTTCCGATCCAGGACTGTCTCTGTTTTCTGTTGAGCCTTTTTTCGATCGGCCTTCATTGCCAACTAATCTCTGTTTTTTGGCCTTCATTGCCCCAAACAGTATCAAACAGTGCCAATAGTGCCGAACAGCACCCAACAGTACCAAACAGTGCCCAACAGTACCAAAAACAGTACCAAACAGTGCTGAAAAGTACCAAACAGTGACAAAACAGTACCATACAGTGTTCAACAGTGCCAAACAGTGATGAAACAGTACCAAACAGTGTTCAACAGTACAAAACAGTGCCAAACAGTGCCCAACAGTACTGTTTGATTACGTCCTTTTTTTTTTGTCTCTTACGATGTCAACCGAAGGTGAGGTTTCAAATGTCTCTCTACACAGCCTTGAAAAGCTCTCGGGTAAGGGGTGAGGTTTCGGGTTTGGGGAGAAAAATGTCTCGAACCAATTAAACGAACGGTTCGGGTAGTAGGGTCGGTTTAAAAAGCTCTGACCCGCCCGTATCGGGTTGGTTTTTTGAGCAAATTTCAAACAAAAAAACTTTTTTCTTTTTTTGGGTGATTGGGTTGGGTAGAGTGGTCGGGTTGTGAACCTAATAGAAATTACTCAAAACGACGTCGTATGGATCGGGTCATTGGTTCGGGTTAAATTACTCAACCCGTCACCCGAACCAATTAAAAATCGGGTTCGACCCGAACTAACCCGATGACCCGACCCGACCCGACCCGGATATATTAAATCGGGTTGGTCAGGTTCACGGGTCGGGTCGGACTCGTGATCACCCCTACTTGTTCTTTGACTTATTCGGGTAAGTTACCTTTTTCCGTTTGATTCAATGTCTCGGGTACAATTTTTATCAACTTCTAGATTATGGATTCAAGAGCCACAAACCATATGACCAACAACCCCACTATATTTTTCACCTATTCTCCATGCCCAAGCAGTAAGAAAATATCAACAGCTGATGGTTCCTTGATCACTGTAGCCGGTATAGGAGAGGTCCAACTAAGTCCCCTAGTGACCTTAAAAAATGTCCTTCATGTCCCTAAATTGTCCACAAATTTGGTTTCTGTTCAGAAATTAATTAAAGATTTATCTTGCAAAGTGATTTTTTACAATGATCATTGTGTTTTTCAAGACAAGGATTCGGGGAAGATGATTGGACGTGCTAGGGAACAGGATGGCCTCTATCTCCTTGAAGTACCTTGTCAGGTAAACACGAACACGAGCGGACTTGGACACCCATATTCTTTTACCTCTGAACTTCTTTCAACTAAAAAAGACAAAATTTGGCTTGTTTACTGTAGATTAGGCCATCCATCCTTTCTTATTGTTAAGAGCCTTTTTCCTTCTTTGTGCAAAGGTCTTGATATTGAACAATTTCATTGTGAAGTATGTGAACTTGCCAAACATAAGCGTGTCAGTTTTCCAATTAGTAATACAAGACGTTTTGTTCCTTTTTCTCTTATTCACAGTGATGTTTGGGGTCCCTCTTCCATTCCTACTGTCTCTGGGGCTAGATGGTTTGTGTCTTTTATTGATGACTGTACACGTGTTAGTTGGAATTTTTTGCTCAAACACATGTCTGATATTAGTACTATTCTCCCAAATTTTTGTTCCATAATTAAAAATCAATTTGGGGTGGGTATTAAACGATTCAGGTCCGATAATGCTAAAGACTACTTTAATCAGACTCTTTTGCATTTTTTCCAAAAAGAAGGAATAATCCATGAATCATCTTGTGTTCATACCCCACAACAAAATGGGTTAGCAGAGTGGAAAAACG
This sequence comes from Ormosia emarginata, assembly GCA_029884605.1. Classification (NCBI taxonomy): domain Eukaryota; kingdom Viridiplantae; phylum Streptophyta; class Magnoliopsida; order Fabales; family Fabaceae; genus Ormosia; species Ormosia emarginata. The sequence continues at coordinate 24,008,140 of JAQQTP010000085.1, forward strand.
GTCATCTTCTTGAAAAAACCTGAGCCTTATTGTTTCAGAGAAATGTCCCTAAGTCCTTCTGGGGGGAAGCTGTTCTGACTTCTACTTATCTTATAAATCGCTTGCCCACTAAAGTCTTGGGGTTCAAGAGTCCTATGGATGTCCTCTCCACTTTCTATCCTGATCTACACACTTCCAATAATCTTATCCCTAAAATTTTTGGATGTGTATCTTTTGTCCATATTCACAGTCCAAACAGGGGGAAACTCGATCCAAGGGCTCTAAAGTGTATTTTTTTGGGCTATTCTTCGACCCAGAAAGGGTACAAGTGTTATCACATTCCATCCAGAAAGTTCTATGTCTCCAGGGATGTTACATTCAGTGAAGAAGAGCCCTATTTTTCTCATCCTTATCTTCAGGGGGAGAAGTCAATGAAGGAAGATAAGGAAGATTTCCTGCTTGACTTGTCCTTACTTCCTGTGTCTAAAGATCCTTCTCATAACCTTCCTGTTGTCCCTAATCCTCCTCCTGATGTCACTGCTGAACCTGTGTCCAAAACCATTCTTGACCCAGTGGCTGAGTCTGCTCTTGAGAATGTAAGGTATGGCAAAGGCAAGGTGTTCACAAGAAGGAAGATGGCTGTTCCTGAACCTGTGCAGGCCCAAGAGTCCAACTCGGAGCCTTCGAATGAGGTAATAGTATCTAACCCTTTATTGCAAGATGAATCTGAATTTCATATGGATAGTAGTGACCAAATTCTTCCGATAGCCATCAGGAAAGGAACTAGAGAGTGTACAAAACGGCCACTATACCCCTTTTCACACTTGTCCTTTGAGAATTTTTCACCATCCCATAAAGCCTTCCTTATAAGCCTAAATGCCATTGCCATCCCTACCGGAGGCCTTGTCCAATGGAAAATGGAAACAAGCCATGAATGAGGAGATGGAGGCATTGGAAAAGAATAAAACCTGGGAGCTAGTACAATTACCGGCTGGAAAGAAAATTGTGGGCTGTAAATGGGTGTATACTGTGAAATATAGAGCAGATGGATCCATAGAGAGATATAAGGCACGATTAGTTGCCAAAGGGTATATCCAAACTTATGGAATTGATTACCAGGAGACTTTTGCACCAGTTGCAAAGATGAACACAGTTCGGGTATTATTGGCATTGGCAGTTAATTATGGTTGGGATTTACAATAATTTGATGTCAAGAATGCTTTCTTACATGGAGATCTCGAAGAAGAAGTCTACATGGAGGTCCCACCAGGATATGGGAGGAATTTGCATGCTAATACTGTGTGTAAGCTGAAAAAGGCCTTATATGGCCTCAAGCAATCACCACGAGCGTGGTTTGGAAGGTTTGCTAGAATTATGTTGGCTATGGGGTACAAACAAAGCCAAGGGGATCACACACTATTTGTTAAACACTCTCCTTCAGGAGGAGTCACAGCTCTCTTGGTGTATGTTGATGACATAATAGTAACAGGAGATGATGTTAAGGAGAAACATATTTTGAGTCAGTGCTTAGCCAAGGAGCTGGAAATTAAAGCATTAGGAAGGTTAAAATACTTTCTTGGAATTGAGGTTGCTCATTCTAGGAAAGGTATATTCATCTCTCAACAAAAGTATGTTATGGATCTCCTAAAAGAAACGGGTCATACAGCATGCAAACCAGCAAGTACTCCTATAGACCCTAATATGAAACTTGGACAGGCAGAGGAAGATACTGCAGTTGATAGAGAAATGTATCAGCGTCTGGTGGGAAGACTTATTTATCTATCCCACACACGGCCAGATATAGCATATGCAGTTAGTGTGATCAGCCAATTCATGCACAGTCCAAAAGAATCTCATTTGCGAGCAGCATATCGAGTATTACAGTACCTTAAGGGATCACCAGGAAAAGGCATTCTATTTAAGAGAAATAGAGGTGTGGTACTTGAGGCATACATTGATGCGGATTATGCTGGATCACCAGTGGACAGAAGATCGACTACAGGATATTGCACTTTTCTTGGTGGAAATCTGGTGACTTAGAGAAGTAAAAAACAGAATGTGGTAGCACGATCTAGTGCGGAGGCAGAATTCAGAGTTATGGCTCAAGGTGTGTGTAAACTACTATAGTTAAAAATTATTCTTGAAGATTTGAAGATCAAGTGGGATGGTCCGATGAGACTTTATTGTGATAATAAGTCTACAATCAGCATAGTTCATAATCCGGTACAACATGATCGAATGAAGCATATTGAGGTTGACAGACATTTTATCAAAGAAAAACTAGAGAGCGGTTTAATTTGTACACCTTATGTGTCTACACAAGGTCAGCTTGCTGATGTACTCACAAAAGGGTTGAATAGTCCAACATTTCAAACTATTGTATCCAAGCTGGGAATGGAGAATGCATATTCACCAGCTTGAGGGGGAGTGTTGGACGGTGGTCTATGTGGACGGTGTTCCCACGATTTTTTGTGTAGATATTGTTTTTAGTGTTTTATTAATTTGCTGCTTATTTTCTAGGAGCTAGTTATTAATGTACAACAGCTGCCTCTATATATAATCTTCATTGTACATTCTGTTTAGTAAAGAGAAATAATATACAATATTCATATTCTTCATATTCTAAGAATACTAATTCTAGACTCCTAATCCTAATTAAATAAGGAAACAGATCAAGAAATATAATAAATAAGAAATAAATCCTAAGAGATCATCTATGATACTCTAAAATATTTCAAAATACAATAAAAATATTTTAAGATATTTTTTAGATATTCTAACAAATAGCAATGATTGTCACAAGGAGAATTGAGAAACCAACTCACAACACTTGTTCCGACACTTCCAAACGAAGGACTTAAGTCGGTTGCAATATTTCCTTGGGATTGAAGTAGCGCAATAAAAAACTGAGATTCCCATTTCTCAAAGGAAGTATGCCCTTGACATTTTGGAAGAAAGTGGGAAGCTAGATTGCAAACCAGTCCATAATCCTATGGACCAAAACATTAAACTTATACAAAATCAAGGGGAGCCCTACTCAGACCCTCTTGTTAGAAGAGAGGAGCCCAAAATACCAAGGAGATCTGCATACCAATGGACTTAGAAAGGAACCACAATAATGGGCTAACATCACCTACACCACGTCTTAATCTAAAACCTTAAGGCATTAGGTTCATAGGCCTATCTACTTATAAAATCCTCATTTTGTCTATTCCTTAACAATGTGGGACTTCTTTTACCCACATATACACTTGGAACTCACTTGAATTCCCAACAATATCCCCCTCAAGCGCAAGTCCACACAAAAGGACACACCAAACACAAAGGACACTCTCCTTTGAGAGGAGTAACCAGTCAACGGTCTTACCAAAGTTGGCTCCATTCTCCAATAAGCCTGGCTACCATGACTCCATGAGAACACCAACAACCATGACAAGGTATTTGCCATAGACGAACCATCGACTTTGATAGCAACTTATGATTGATTTTTGAAATGCTCGAGAGTAATCCTCTCAACCTTTTGATCCATATTAACAGAGTACAAATATCAAATCCTATAAAGCACAGACACAACATTTTGGTGCCATGTCACATATCGAACACGTGTCCAACACTGGCGCTTGTACGACACAGAGCAACACGCATCCAACATGTGTTCAATTCATGTCCAACACTAACGCTTGTACAACACAAAACGACACAAGTTCAACTTAAATTTTTTTTTTTTGGCTTCGACTCGGTGGAACACAGCTAGACAAGGCATGGACATGGCCATTTAAAATTTGAAAAAAAAAATTCAAAGATTGGGTCTGTTTTAAATTTTTAATAATAAAAAAGAAAATAAGGCAGAAGTACTTTTGTCACGTGCCAATTTATATATATATATATATATATATATATATATATATATATATATATTTATATGATATTATGAATTATAAATCTTTATCATTAAATTTTCAATTTTAAATATACATATATGTCGAGTCCCTGTCCTACAATTTTTAGAATTTGGTGTCTCTGTGTTCGTATTAGTGTCTATGCTTCATAGATCAAATCCCATAACTGTAAGGACTGATAAAGCTATTTACAGCAAGTTTCCTATTCTAACTACAGTAAGAATCAAAGAATAATTCAAGGAATATCAACAACTATCATTCAGAATGATGGCCCTAGAGAAATTTTCATCTTCACTCCTAGAACACATTCATATGTGTGGTGTGAATAATGAAGACAATGCCAAAAACATGTAACAAGGCAGATTGAGTATACAGTAATTAGCCAAGATCGAACCCCCCCCCCCAACCACAAAAAATAAATAGCGACAAAAAAAAAAGCATTCTGATCCAAATACCTATCTTTAGAACTCAAGATGGAACCTTTTACCTTTGCTTTTGCAAGATAAGCCATGTTATATGTGTTCGGTCATTTGATAGGTGATCAGAATGAATCCTAGGAAAATGGATACGGAATCCTACCAATTCCAATAAAAAATCATCCTAATAATGGAGTGCCTATTATTCAAGATGGAAATAATTTAAAAGAAAATATCATAGTGCCATTTGGATAATGAAAGAGACAATCAAGACCCACAATCTGTTGTATTGAGTTTGAAAATAATTGGCTTGAGTTAGAGACTCATAGCCTGATGTATATATAGATCAATGTACAAACAAAAATCCAGAGCCCTATTCTAATAGTATACAATAGGACTAATCTTTGAGATTACATCCAACCTATTCTATCTGCAGTGCTACAATAGCTATGCTAATCTTTGACTAAATTACATTTATTACTCCCCTCAAGTGGAGCATATAAATCAAATGCTCCAAGCTTGAAACAAAATTCTGAATTCTTGGTCCCCTTAGAGATTTTGTGAAGATGTCGCATGATTGATCATTAGAACTAACATATTCAGTGATGACTTCTTTAGAAACGACTTTCTCTCGGACAAAGTGACAATCAATCTCAATATGTTTAGTTCTCTCATGGAATACTGGATTGGAAGCTATATGCGAGAGCTGCTGATTATCACAATATAGTTTTATTTGTTGAGGATCTCCAAACTTCAATTCCTGAAGAAGTTGTTTAATCCAAATGAGCTCACATGACTAGACCAAAGGATAGCTCTAATTCAGCCCTCACTAGATGCAACAACATTTTGCTTCTTACTCTTCCACGAGACAAGATTTCCTCCAATGACACACAATAGAATGGAAGCCTATCAATGGGTGAAATGCACCACAAAATACTATTTGAGTGTTTCCTTTGTCTTCATAGAGTAGTCCTTGTCCTGGGGTCCTTTTAATGTATCTCGAGAAATTCATGCATCCCAATGATCATTATGAGGGGTTTGCATGAATTGACTTACAACTCCAACTGCAAAGGAAATGTCTGGCCTTGTAATAGTGAGATAGATGAGTTTTCCAACCAATCTTCGATATCTTTGAGGATCTGAATAAGGCTCCCCTGGTTGAGAAGAAATTTTTGATTTGGATCCATGGGACTATCAACTGGACCCGGCTTCTTTAAGTATGTCTAATGCATACTTCCTTTGTGAGAATAATCAGTTCTTTGGTGAGCAACTTCAATTCCAAGAAAATATTTCAGCTTTCCCAAATCCTTAGTCGAAAATGATCAAATAAATGGTCCTTTGAGAAATTTTTTCTTGGTCATTTCCGTGATGACTATATCATCTACATACACCACCAAGTAAACACATTTATTTGGAGAAGTATGACAATAAAAGACTGAATGGTGCTTCACTACGTTTCATTCCAAAGGCCTGAATAACTGAGTTGAATTTTGCAAACCAGGCTCGTGGAGATTGTTTGAGTCCATAAAGAGACCGTCGCAGTTTGCAAACTAAGTTAGACTCCCCCTGAGCAACAAATCCAGGTGGTTGCTCCATATAAATCTCCTCTGCTAATTCTCCATGTAGGAATGCATTTTTAATATCCAACTGATATAATGGCCAATGACGGATGGCAGCTATGGCAAGAAATAGTCGAACAGAAGTCATTTTGGCCACAGGAGAGAAAGTATCTTCATAATCAAGACCATAAATCTGGGTATAACCTTTGGCTACCAATCGGGCTTTAAGACGACCAATATGTCCATTGGCCCCAACTTTAATAGCATATACCCGGAAATGACACCAACGGGTTTCTTTTTCGGAGGAAGGGAACTAACTCCCAGTGTACCATTATGCTTCAAGGCTTGCATTTCATCAATCATGGCTTGTCGCCATCTGGATGATCAAGTGCTTCACAAGGATTTTTAGGAAGAGCAGAAGATAAAGAAGATACAAAAGAATGATAAGAAGGAGAGAGACGATGATAACTTAAGAAGTTATAAATAGGATGAGGATTACGTGTTGACCGAGTACCTTTCCTAAGAGCAATGGACCAATCAAGATCTTCTTCAGGAAGGTCCGTAGTTGGGTTGTTCGTTGGAGTAGGACATGATTCAACTGATCTTTCAGTTCCTCTCAATCCTGTATTAGGAATTTGTAGACGTCGCTGGTATATAATGAGTGGTCTTTGAGTCTGCTCAGGTGGAGGATTATCAGGAATATCTGTAGTAGCTGATCAAAGAAGGTGATGGACCAAGATAGGGAATAGGAAGAACTTCTTGAATAGCATTAGACTCAATTGTGGAGAGTGAAAAATATGACTTTTCTTCAAAGAACGTTACATCCGCAGATATAGTAACGATTGTGAATAGGAGAGTAACATCGGTAACCATGTAGTCTGGAATATCCAAGGAAGACACATTTGATGGCTCGGCAGAAAGTTTATCAAGACCTGGAGACAAGTCATGAACAAAACAAGTGCATCCAAAAATACGTGGAACAATATGAAATAATGGTTCTTTAGGAAATAAAATAGAATGCGGTATTTTATTTTCAATAGAGGAAGAGGGCATCCGATTTATTAAAAAACAGGCTGTCAAAACTGCATCACCCCAATGGAACAGGTACATTAGCATGAAGAAGTAATGTCCGAGCAGTCTCAACAAGATGTCTATTTTTTCTTTCGGCTATACCATTCTGTTGAGGGTATGAGGACATGAGGATTGATGGAGAATGCCCATGAGATGACAAAAAGAAGAAATAGCGAGAAGAAAAATATTCCTTTGCATTATCACTTCTAAGGATCTTAATTGTCTTACTAAATTGGGTTTTAATTTCATTAACAAAAGAAGTGAGGATGGATAAAATTTCAGATCGTTCTTTCATTAAGAAAACCCAAGTACATCGAGAAAATTCATCAATGAAGGTGACAAAATATCTATAACCCATAGAAGACACACGACTAGGACCCCATATATCGAATGAATAACTGAAAAAAGAGGAATCAACACGACTTTCAACATGTCTAACAAAAGATGAACGAACATGTTTGCCTAGTTGGCATGACTCACAAGTGAAGGTCTTTATTTTTTCAAGATTTGGAACCATTATTTTCAGTTTGGACAAATGTGGATGTCCCAAACGTTCATGAAGAAGTTTTGGTGATGTGGCAGTACTGCAAATCCAAGAAGAATCAGGCTTGAGATAGTAAAGACCATGAGATTCATGTCCTACTCCAATCGTCCGACCCGTACCACGTTCCTGTATAACAAATGAGTTAGCATCAAATGTTATTGAACAATTATGAGAGCGAGTAATGGCTTAGAGAGATTAAATTGAAAGGACAACCAGGTATAAACAACACAGAGTTTAAAGATAGAGAAGAAGTGGGTGATACATGACCGATTCCTTTTGCTGCAACTCTAGAACCATCGCTAGAGTAATGAAATGAGGAATTTTAGGAGAAGAGATGGATGAAAATAAAGAACCATTACCAAGAATGTGATCAGAGGCACACTGAATCAATTATCCATGGACTTTGAGTATTACATTGAGAAATACAAGTTAGAGTTACAAGCAGCTATAGCAATAGAGGTTTGAGATTCCTTGGCAGCTTTTAGTGGAGATATTCTTGATAAGCTTCTAGAAAACTTCATCGATGTTTCGGACTTAGAAAATTTTCCGGGGAATCGTGAATAGAGTAGCAAGTGTCTTGTGTGTGGCCCATTCTTTTGCAATAAGAACATTGAGGCGACCTCCTCTTCCACCTCGTCCTGCTCGGTTTCCACGACCTCCTCGTCCCCTTCGATTGGAAACCATGGCAGAAGTTTCAATAGTATCAACTGAATTTTCTCCTATTTTTGATGAGGGAACCCGAAGGAGTCGAGTAATTAAATTCTCTAATGAAGGAACTTCGTGACCAGTTAAGACTTGATCGCGAACATGATCAAAATCTGGATGCATTCCTCGTAGAACCAACACCATATACTGATTATCAAGTTTCTTCTTCATATCTTCGAGTTTTGTCGGCTTCCAAAGATAATTTTAACTCCTCCACTTGCAGATTGGGCTTGTGAAACATAGGCAATCATGTCATGATCGATTTGTTTGAGAGTGGCCAATTTTTGTGCAGCATCATACATCGTTGAATGTCATTAGCAAAGACACTTTGAGCCTTATTCCAGAAAGAGTGACAAGTTTTGAAGGCTCAAGTTTGTAAGGATGGTTGGCTCAACAGATTGCCACAAGAGAGCACAAAGTTGATAATCAAGCTTCTTCCATTGGTCGCGTTTTTCTTCTGAAATATTTTCCGAGGATATTTCCAGATGCTCATGATATCCTTGACCAAGAAACCAAAGTTCTACTGAGGCGGACCATGCTAAATAATTTTTACCATTCAGTTTTTCCGAAGTAATTGTTGGTGTTCCGAGAGATAGAGAAGCGGGACCATCATTTTTCTTAGAGTCTCGAGGCCATCTCAACACGAGAATGTAAAGAGCAAAGCAGGACTCCACGGAAACCAGAAACGGAAACCAGAAAAGGAGGGGACTAAGGTCAAGAGACCCACTCTCCGAATGACCGAGAACGAGAGGATGTAAAGGGAGCGGCAAGACTCCACGGAAACCGAAACGGAAACCGAGAAAAGGAGGGGGACTAAGGTCAAGAGACCCTTTCTCGAATGACCGGACAGAGGATTCACCACCTGAGACGAGGTAGATGAATTCTACGGGCGGTCGGAGCGATTTTCCGGCGACGGGAAGGTGGCGCGTGTACCTCACGCGCCGACAGGCAAAGGTGCGCGTGGCGAGCGTGACGGCGCGTGGCGGCGTTTTCCGGCAACGGGTCTTCGGGAATGGCCGGTTGGTGGCCTCGATGAGTTTTCGGCGACGGTGGACGGTGGGTATGATAATAGTGACGTTTGGACTTTGGAGGTGGGTGTTTGGCTGCTTGTTTGTTTGGTGCTTTGTTTGGGTATTGTTTGGGCATCTGCTAGACCAGATGCGAGAGGCCCTTCAAGAACAAGCTCGCTGCTCCCGATACCATATTGAGTTTGAAAATAATTGGCTTGAGTTAGAGACTCATAGCCGATGTATATATAGATCAATGTACAAACAAAAATCCCTTAATTAGAGGGATTTCCTGTCAACCTATTCTATCTATATGCAGCCTCTGCTACAATAGCTACAGCTAATCTTTGACTAAATTACATCCAACCTATTCTATAGCTGCAGCCTCTGCTACAATAGCTACAGCTAATCTTTGACTAAATTACATTTATTCCAACATGTTGCAATCCAGAGCCCAAAGTATACGGGAAGAGATGACAGCATCGGCAGTGTCTATGAGATCCTAGTGAGAAAGAAAAAGAAGTAATGTCTGAGAAAGATTTCAGAAAGAAACTTGCACCCTAGATAGCATGAAGCAAAGGAAGGTTAAGTAGATCATTTTGTGGAATTCTCCAATGATAGTTATGTTACAATGCCTCACAATAACCATTGTGTTGAGATAGAAGAATATAGATAATATGCTTTTCAGAAGTATATTGGACTCAATTGGGTATCAATCTTGACCCACTTGGATCAGTCTTTCTCTGGCACAAATTCAGCCTTCTTGGTGAGGTGGTCTGCATAGTCTTAGCCATTGAGCTAGAGTTTGATGTCAGAGGCCCAGGTATCATAGTTGCTTCCATCCAATTTGTCAGTAGAGAGAGGAGCACTGACGTAATTGGTGCAAATGGGGGCTCAACCTTCTAGGTGTCATTCGATTCGAGGCATCTGAGGCACTAGCATTAGCCATGGGTCAGATCACTAATGGCAAAAACTAAAAACACAAGACACCTAGACACCTTCGAGTGAGTATACTCGTAAACTTAAAGTGTGAGTGGAGGAAGTGAGACCAGATCTAGGTAGAGGAGACCAAGACGAGTCGAATGGGACAAGTAGCGGCTGGAGCAGTGGTTGGACACGCCATCATGGCACGTGGGCGTAGATGCAGTGAGGAAGGAGTGGCACGTGCAGGCTCCAATCCTGACGTGCTTTGGGCAGCTGGCCGATCTAGAAGTGTTAGGGATGATGGCAGTGGCGATAGTCAGAAAAGCCCACGAACGACCAGCAAATTGACACTGACAGCCGCGGGACAAGGAGAAAACGATGGCCGGAATGAGACAAGACAGAGGGTTGGCCACAAATTTTTGTCATCGAAGGACAAAGGGTTGATCGAGTGTGCATAGTTTTAGAGTTACCTCTCATTAGGCTTTGATACCATGTTGAGAGAGAGAAAAGAGATGCATAGATGGTGAAACCATGTGTCAAAATAATACCATGGAAAACAATATATACAATAATCTAATAAAATGAATTTGTTCAATGAATCTAGACACTATATGTATAGTGAATCTAGACACTACATGTACAATGAATCTAAACACTAATACTAAGGTACAAGGCAATACACTAATTATCAAGGTACAAGGCAATCAATCGGATAGTAAGCTAAATTGTATAAATTTGGACATTAAGCATAGATAAGTCATACAATTTTAGAAGTAAGAAACTAATTCTAAGGGATGTTTTACAAAATATATTTCGAAACAAATTATATCAACCAGTCAGGTCAATGGTTCGGTTAACCCTTAAAAATTACTAGAACCATGAAACCGCTTGTGAACTCATCTGGTTGAAACAACCTCCCATAGAGCTTCAATTTGGAGAGATTATAAAAATTACACTAATATGTGAAAATCAAACTGCTTTGCATATACCCTCCAATCCAATTTCACTTAAGAGTGGGCCAAACACATTGAGGAAGATTCATTTTATCACGGAGAAGATCGTATCAAGAGACATCACAATGAGCTTTGTCAATTCTAATGATCAACTTGCAGAGGTTTTCAAGAAAATCCCTAAGAGGTCCTCAGATGAGTTATATTTGTTACAAGTTTGGTGCATATGACCTATATGCTCCAGCTTGAAGGAGAGTGTTAGAAACGCAAATATAATTAGTATATGTCCAGATTCATTTTATGTATTTTAGTAGTCAATCCCTTGGATCTTGTATTCTTTTATGTGAAAAATATAAATTCAGTTCCCTGCATATATTGAGACACTGTTCATGCAAACTAATGCCTCTTTTTCTCTCTCTCAACGCAAGTAAAGTAAGGTTCCCACTTGAGATGTTTTAAAGTGACAGTCACCTAAACTATACAAGTCTCCAATGCTTTCATTTGGGATTTTAGCCTCAGGAACATCCTTAATCTACTGCTCAATTCACTTCATCAATTAAATGATGAATGGCTGACTAGAAAGGAAGAATATTGGGGAATAATGATTTCATTCATTGAGTATACTTTTATACAATTATAGCCTAACTAAAAAAGGAAGCAATATCACTAATTCTAGGAAGCAAATAATTGCTAACGAAACTTTCCTAAATATACAGATTTGACACCTAGCTAATAATACAATTACAGATATACATGGATTCTTTCCTAAAACAGTTCCGACAGTTTCGATTTTTCTACACTACCCCTCAAGCTGGCTTAAAAATATCTTTCATAGTCAGCTTGCTTACTAGGAAATCGAACTGTTTTTTAGGTAGTCCCTTAGTGAGCTAATCAGCTACTTGATCTACAGTCGAAACATAGATCATGCAGACCAAACCACCTTCTATTTTTTCTTTAATAAAGTGCTTGTCCACTTCAACGTGCTTGGTGCGATCATGGAGAATTGGATTATGAGCAATAGAAATAGCAGCCTTATTGTCACAATATAACTTCATAGGTAGAACTTCGGAAGCTCTCAACTCCTTCAGTATTTTACTAATCCGCATTTACTTCACAAATACCACGGGCAACTGCCCTGAACTCAGCCTCTGCACTACTCTGCAACAACATTTTGCTTCTTACTACGCCAAGTTACTAAGTTACCGCCAACATAAGTACAGTACCCAGAAGTTGATCTCCTATCAATTATACTCTCAGCCCAATCTGCATTGATATAGGCCTCAATCTGAAGATGCCCTCGGGATTTAAAGAGAAGTCCTTTGCCTGGTGTCCCCTTTAGATACCTTAGAATCCTAAAGACAGCCTCAAAATGCTCAGAGCCAGGTGAGTGCATAAACTGGCTAACTGCACTAACAGAAAAAGCTATATCAGGGCGTGTGTGTGACAGATAAATAAGTCTGCCAACAAGTCTTTGATATTGCTCCTTATCCTTTACATCTTTAGCTCTAGCGAGTTGCAGCTTTACATTTGGTTCCATGGGAATTTCTGCTGGTTTGCAACTCATCATGCATGTTTCCTCAAGTAAATCAAGTACATACTTACGTTGATTTACAATGATTCCTTCCTTAGACCTCGCAAACTCCATTCCAAGAAAGTATTTTAACACTCCCAGGTCTTTGATTTCAAATTCCTCGGCTAATCTCCTCTTCAGTTTATCCATTTCACCACAATCATCTCCTGTCAAGATAATATCATCAACATACACAATTAAGATGGCAACTTTGCCTTCCCTTGAATGCTTGTAAAACATGGTGTGATTTGCTTGACTTTGTACAAATCCGTACCGACTCACTACATTGCCAAAACGTTCAAACCACGCCCTAGGTGACTGCTTGAGTCCATACAAGGATTTTTTCAATTTGCAGACTTTTCCAATCCCAAGTTTTTCCTCAAATCTCGGTGGTAGGTTCATAAACACCTCTTCTTCTAGGTCACCGTTGAGAAAAGCATTTTTTACATCAAGTTGAAATAGAGGCCAGTTGGAATTTACAGCAAGGGTCAACAGGACCCGAATTGTATTTATCTTCGCAACAGGGGCAAAAGTTTCTTAGTAATCTATTCCATAGGTTTGAGTAAAGCCTTTTGCTACTAGTCTGGCTTTATACCTTTCTATACTACCATTAGCCTTACTTTTGACGGTGAACACCCATTTGCACCCCACAACCTTCTTCTCACTAGGTAACTCAATCACCTCCCACTTACCATTCTTCCTCAATGCCTCCATTTCTTCAAGCACAGCTGATCTCCAATTCGGTTCATCTAATGCCTCCTTAATATTTCTAGGAATCACAAGTTTTGAAATTTTTGTAGTAAAAGCTCTATACTTGGTAAAAAGGTTGTTATAGGAGATGTATTTGGCAATAGGATGTCTAGTGCAAGTTCGGGTTCCTTTCCTTAAGGCAATGGGAAGGTCAAGATCTGTTTCTTGGATAACAGGTACAGGGTTCAGATTAGATTTATTAGAATTTGGAATACAAGATAAGGAAGGTGGAGAATTACCTGATGTATTTGGATGGACTTCACTCGGGAACTCCTCATGGTCGTGTGCTGAGCGGATCAAAGGGTGTTTACCACTTTCAAGGATATTTCTCCTAGAATAAACCACAGGCTCAAGATTGGATCGATTTTTTTCAATCCGTAGTATTTCCATATCTGACAGACCAATGTCAGATTCAATGCTCCCAGATTGGGTGATCCTAGTTTCCTTATCTATTTTAGTTGGGTAAAAAACTATTTGTGCTAAAGGTTCTATTTCCCAAAAATTTGATTCTTCTAACTTCTCCCCCAAAATTAAATTTTTGCAGAAAAAAGGCAGATTTTCCAAAAAGGTTGCATTCATGGTAATATGAAATTTCTTAGTCAATGGGTTAAAAAATTTGTAACCCTTTTTATTTGGAGCATATCCCAAAAAGACACATTTGTCTGCCCTTGGGTCTAATTTAGATCGTGATCTCTTTGGAAGGTGCACATATGCAGTGCCGCCAAAGACTTTTAATGGCAAATCTGAGTTTATGCGAGATTCTGGAAAACATTGTTTCAAACAGTTCAAAGGAGTGGTATACTACAAAACTCTAGTAGACATCCTGTTAATCAAATATGATGCAGTTAAAGCAGCATCCCACCTAGTGGGAAAAGACTTGGTTGTTGTTGTAAAACAACATCGCCCCACAAATATTTTGACAAGTTCATGTAAAACATCATAGCTCGAGCTACTTCTAAAAGGTGTTTATTCTTTCACTCGGCTATTCCATTTTGTTCAGGAGTATCTGAACATGAGAATTGATGTAAAATTCTTTTCCCTTGTAAGAAGGTTTCTAAAACTTGATTGTAGTACTCTGTTCCATTATCTGACCTTAAAATGCTTATCTTTGCCTGAAATTGATTCTCTATCATATTGTAGAAGTCTTTAAATATTTTTTCAACTGCAGATTTTTCACGCATTAAATATACCCAACATAAACGAGTATGGTCGTCTATAAAGGTTACAAACCATTTTTTTCCTGAAACTGTAGTAACCCTTGAAGGCCCCCAACCATCACTATGGAAAAGATAGAATGGTTTTGAAGGCTGATATGGTTTTGGAATATAACTTTTTCGCTGACTTTTTACTAGTAAACAACTTTCACATTAAAAAATCAGGGGCTCAATACTCTTAAATAAAGATGGAAGCAAATTTTTCAGATAAATAAAACTAGGATGGCCCAATCTGTAATGCCAAACCATTATATGATCATAAGCAGACATAGAACTGATACTACTAAACACTTGAGCAATTTTAGAACTAGGTAAATTATTCTCAAAATAATAAAGACCATTGATCATCCTAGCACTGCCAATCATCGTCCCTGAGCTTCTGTTCTGAAAAACACAATGGGATTCAAAGAAGTTAACAGAACAATTAGAATCTTTGGACAGTTTGCTAACAGACAAAAGGTTGCAAGTAAGTTTAGGGACTTGAGGGACAGATTTCAGATTTATTTTGCCTGAAATTTCTATCAAACCTTTTCCTGCGATAGGGGAAAAACTACCATCTGCAACCTTAACCTTTTTGTTTCTAGGACAGGGTGTATAGGATTGAAACAGTTTAAATGAATTGGTCATATGATCAGATGCTCCTGAATCTATTATCCATGGAGCAGAAGAATTAATGCAGCAAGATGGAGCTTTTAAATTATTACCTATATGTGCCACAAAAACATTAGGAGAATCAGATAACAACAAACCAAATTTCATCTATGTAAGAAGATGCTCCATTTGCTCTTT
Source organism: Ormosia emarginata (assembly GCA_029884605.1). Lineage (NCBI taxonomy): Eukaryota > Viridiplantae > Streptophyta > Magnoliopsida > Fabales > Fabaceae > Ormosia > Ormosia emarginata. The sequence continues at coordinate 24,023,517 of JAQQTP010000085.1, forward strand.
GGTGAAAGGGCTGGCTTCGGCCTCATTGACAGTTGGGAAGCGTCTAGTTTTCTCTCCTGCCTTGCTCTTCCAGTTTGCAAGTTTCCAGTGCAGCCTCTAGCAATTTTCACGAGTGTGGCATGGTTTGTCGCAGTAGTCACACCACACACGTGGTTTTTTACCAAATTTGTGTTGTTGCACAGAAGTCCAGAATGATGCTGCTTCAATTGTCGTCAAAGCTGAGCCTTCTGTAGCAATCCCAGGTCCTTTCTTGCCCAACATAACATTCCTCTGACTCTCTTCTCTCCTTACTTCTGAAAAAAACTTCACCAAGCAAAAGGAGAGGTTGTCTCCCAATGATTCTCCCCCTGACTTCATCAAACTCAATATTGAGTCTTGCCAAAAACTTGAAGATACAACTATCTTCCACGACTTTCTTGTGGTGGCGTGCATCTTCTGGTGATTTCCACTCATAAGTATTGAAGAGATCCAAATCTTGCCAGATACACTTCAACGAATTAAAGTACCTGGTAACACTGTCCTCTCCTTCCCGCATCTCACCAATTTTGAGAGTTAATTCAAAGTTCTGTGATTGATTTCCCAAATCAGAGTACATCTGGTTCACATTCTCCCATAACTCTTGTGTCGTTGAATAACACATATAGTTGGAGCTAATATCCTCTTCCATAGAATTCACGAGCCACATCATAACCATGGAGTTTTGAGCATCCCATGTAGCGTAGGCTGGATTTGTCTCTAATGGACCCTCCTTGTCACCTGTCAGATAGCCCATCATTCCACGCCCTCTAATATACATCCGAACGGCTTGTGACCAGCGCAGGAAATTATCCCCATTCAAGCAAATGGTTGTAATTTGAATAGGGTGGGAGTCTACGCTAGTCTTGATAGGGTCAGCTGTAGTTTGGTAGTGTGTGGTGTAGTGGACTCTGTTGACACATCAGACATGGTGAAAAAAAAAAGTAGTAGTAGAGAACGAAGGAGAGAATTTTACAAGTCAAAACCTGCTCTGATACCAACTAAAAAGGAAGAATATTGGGGAATAATGATTTCATTCATTGAGTATACTTTTATACAATTATAGCCTAACTAAAAAAGGAAGCAATATCACTAATTCTAGGAAGCAAATAACTGCTAACGAAACTTTCCTAAATATACAGATTTGACACCTAGCTAATAATACAATTACAGATATACATGGATTCTTTCCCAAAACAGTTCCGACATTTTCGATTTTTCTACAGGTTGCTTCTCAACTTGATAGATTCATGTTTATGACTTGGAAGGGCTCTTTCCAATATTGTTCACCAAGTGAAGTCACAAGAAGTGAAGTCCCAAAAAGTGTGGAATCTGGAGATGCGATAATTTTCCCCCTCACAAACATAATAAACAACTTCCATAGCCTTAAATCTCAGAAGAATTTACTGTTTACAAAACATCTAAAGCAAAGCAAAGAACTTCTCATAATTGCGGGTAATCCCTCAATTGATGAGAAAAAAGGGAAAAAAATATTCCATGAAATAGGAAAATGCTGCCATGTATCCAACTAAGAGCTTGAGTAAAGGAAAGATACTAATAATGTTCCTTACTCTTAATTTTCAATTTCATTGGCAACACGGATTCAATAGAAAACCATACATTTACCCTACCCAAGTTTGTCTTTAAAATATATGCTTCTTGGCTGTTATTCTGAATGTAGAACTTTTGACGATGATAATGACAAAGGCATGTGTGCATTACATGTTAACAGGGGGATAAGCAGAAAAAGAAAAAAAGTGATATCACAGGATAGTGAACCAATGAATTGTACCAAGTACCAAATAGCAGAGTAAGAAAATGGGTAATATGGTGCATTATAAAACATTAAATTGAATTTTATAAAACTGAAGGATACATTATTAAACATGTTAGGCGATCTCATTATCAGGAAATATCAGAAAGCATGGGAACCAAACTGCTGTAAAATTAACAAACAAATAACATGTCAAGATCCTTCAACCAGAAGGAAATAGCGCATCTCATTGTTTAAAATTTTAATGAGACCATGGTAAAAAATTTTGTGACACATGTTGATTAAATAGAACAAAAGGAACATAATGTGAAAATGCCAAATGGTTTACCTCAGAGGTTGATGGCAAGTAGACAGGCATATATTCTTTCACATCATCAAGGGCATATGACCCCAAAACTCGCTCTCCAGGTACCTTCATTTTGGTAACCAACATTCTTAGGTCAAGTAATTTGAAGTTTCAATAGTTTAAAAATAAAAAGACATAAAAGGTTTACCTCCACAATAAGACGATGAGGATAGCAGGGTTCATCCCAGGTATAAGGGTAAGAAGCATAGGAGTGAATGACTGTGTCAAACATTTCACACCTCTGCTGATATATTCGCAATCTCTAGAAAGTAGCAAGAAAAACACAATAAATTTCAATTAACAATGGATTAAGAATAGCATGCAACACCTGTGCTGTTTTGGTGCATGGCTTTATTAACTGCATAAGGTAAGTACAGCCAGCACATTCATAATTTATCATCCGTTAAATCTATATAAAGTGGCATTTGTTAAGGAACAATAAATGCTTTGTCTGTGAAATAAATGGAATGGCTTTTCAATTGGTTTTATAAATTAAAAATAATTTTACAAAATTTGAATATGTATTAATTATCCAATATTGACTTAGGTATTAATCATCCAATATTGAATTTTGTATTTACTAGTGTATTGATCTTATAAAATTAATAATTTGTTTTGACCCTCAAAGTATATTTCACTGAAATGTGTTTTTAATTCTTCTAAACATGGCACCTGTAGATGGGACCCATATAGAATAATAAAAAATTCACAATCAAGAACCATTAACTTTAAATTAGAATTAGAAATAGCATTTAAACTTACTAACAGTAGACACATTCACATGAAAAAATATAGAAAGCTCAACATACATATTAGAATACATAAATAAAAGGGAAAACAATCCAAAATCAGATTATAAAAGAAGTAACACTTCAAAGGGCAGTTCAACTATTTCAGAATTCCAACCAGTGCAGTAATGAAACTGAAAAACTATAGACAAACCTCCTTTGAGAAATTATCAATTCTGTACGGCATATACCCTGTATCATCATCTGACAAAAGAATCAAGTTGGTCCCTGAGTTTCCCTTGAAGCTTCCAACTATTTTTTCATCTCCCATTGATATGTCAGCATTTTGAACTTCAACTCGTATCATTTTTGTGGTTCCAAAAACAAAGTTCCTCATTTTCAGTTGCGTATCACCTAGATGATCTGGTAAAAAGCTGCCAGACCACTGCCATCCAGATTCATTATAACAAATTGAAACAAGCAGCTCCCTGCATCACATATTTGAATACAAGAAGTTTGAACAAAATGAAGAAAGAGATAAAGAAAAGATAAAATGCAAAAAAGAAGTACGAAAACAGTGCCAGAAAATGAATGAATCATTCAATTGAAAATGTGTAAAATTATGTTGAAAGATGAATTATTATGTTGATCATTCATACTTAATTTTAGAAAAATTGGATATTAGAAAGTATTATATAACTATCTGAAATTTCTTATATTTGAAAATCATATTGCACATTAATCTTCTCTTCTTCTTTTTTTGCTGAAATAATTTGCATTACATGGCCAAGGAACCATAGAAGAAGCAAACCTAAAAAAAACCAAACTAATGGAGCGCTTTAGTCCTATTGTACATTAAATCAAGTACAAAATTCTTTTGCAATTATTATGATGTTTTATGAGCATTAAATATAAACTACTTAAAGAGTGCACAAGCTTGTACTTGGGTACCACAAAGTGAATAATTGAAAATCTAGGGAAACAAAAGACAGACAACCACGACGATATTACAATCAGATTCACATAAGACAAACATGCCTTCTCCAAATTCATCAGATGATTAATCATTAAATGATTATTCATTCAATGGAAGCATTTTGACATGCATGCTGATTCCAGTGAATGTAAAATGGAATATTCAAAAATTATGCAAGTGGTAGCAACTACACTTGTCCAAAATAAAGACACAATACAAACTATCCAACATACATACCTGGTCGTATCTGTCCAGTGAAGATGAGCATGTTCTCCTATTCCTAAATAAAACATGACATCAGTGCCCTTCTGCTTATAACATATTTCCTTGCTGCATGCATTGCTGATCACATATCTGAAGATTTAGACATCATTCATTAACATGACAGAATAACACTAATATAAACAATTATATTTATCTGTCAAGAAACCAGTCATCCTAAAAGCCTTTAGGATAAGGCTAAAAATGGTTTTCAACAAGAACACACATCCTCATGTGAATGCCCTTTTGAATTGAGGGGTGAATAAAGCTGGCCCACACACTTACCTTTTACTGATGTTTAAGTCAACAGGGAAGGGAAGCAAGAATCAAACTTAAGCTTTTAAGAGGAGGTCCAGGAATAGATTTTATCAATAACAACATCCATGAAGACCAATACGTTACCTAGGCTGGAAAGTAATTGCGTTTGTCCTCCCAGCATATTGTTCAGTAACTGAGTTAGACGTCACAGCTAGAATGAATGCAGAATTTGAAGACAACTGAGGAACAAGGATAGTACTCGAACCACTTGGTAGAAGAGAAAATGGACTTGACCACAAAGAATGTGGCAGCTTTTCCTTAACATCTTCAGGAAAACGTCTACTTACTTTAACAAAAACTTCATTTATAGAGGAATTAGGGCTTGGAGAATACACGCATGGACCAATCTTTTCATGCTCATGATTACCAGAACCCAAATCCTTCCAAGTTGACTGGATCCCTGAGCTCATTGTACTCTTCAATCTTAGTAAAGAAGAATTTTGAAATATAGAATCACTTTTTCTTTGTTGCCTTCCCAAATTTTCTAGGTAATTACCAGAGAATAAGGAATTCCTTAGAAAACTCAGAGAGTTTGGACTACCGTCCTCTCTGGATGAGATGGTATGATTCTTCAGATAACACCTTGGGTGACGAGGAACTTCAGCACGTGAATCATGGCTGGATGACAGCAGAGAAAGACCATCCTTTTCTGAAGAAAATGTTTCATTTTCACCTACATCATAATAAGAAGGAATAACAAATCCCCTTTCATTGGCTTCACCAGTGGTATCCGTTATACACATGGGAAAACCCATGCAGTTATACAAAATAAAGGGAACAAAAATGATGAGTTCCCTGCTACCAGAATATGCATCCATCACCTTCTCCACAGTAACATACATAGGGCCTACATGTGAGGACAAGAAAATACTTTTAAGGATGCATTCACAAGACAATACATACAAGACAAAAATCTACAAATAAAATCAATTACCATTTGAATTATTTGGTTCGAATATCAGGGTTTCAGACAATGAAAACTTGGTTTCACTGAACTTGGCCATTGTGCAGAAAGTTTCTAAACGAGGAAATTTAAAATCAGAACGTTTAAATCCATCAATGTAGATCTCCAATCCTAGGTCATGTGAGGGATCAATATGATAAACAGAAGTTTCAACCTAGAAAAGAAAAAATATAAAATCTTCAGACTGTTGCACTACCATAACGAACTGGAGCAAAAACTACCTGCTCTGAACTGTATTATCAACCAAAAAAAAATATCAAGAAACAACCATCACAAACCTCTGAAACTCTCACAGTATGATTTACCCCACCACTCTCACTAATCAACAAAATTTCCTTAGGAAGGTAGTTGTTAATTATTAATGGAGCACTTAGGATCAAGTGATGAATATAGCGCTTCTTTGCATCATCTGCAGAGACATTATTTTTCAGCCAGCCAGATGAAGTCAAGCTGATGTTCTTAACTGATAGACAGCACCGAAATGGATGACTACTTGGATGAGATGGATAGCACACGAAGGATTTAAAATTTCCTACTTTGCTATTTACTGAGAGAAGATTTGAGAGGTTACGAGCTTCACTCCACAAGTAGGAGTTCCCCATTGGCCGCCACCTTACATAACCAGCTTCAGCCAAATGTAGTGGAAGAGGTAACTGTTGCCCAGGGTGTATCGGGTCTAATATCTGAAGTAATGAAATGATACATCATAGAAGTAATATCACAAAAATAACAATGCAATAACGATTGAAATTGTGGAGTAGCAGGAGAAACTTGTGTACCGTTGGTGACACACCAAATGGAATATCAAACCGCAGCTCAAGAGGAGTAGAAGTTGCATTTAGAAGTACAACCTGTATGTGAAAAATTAGCTTATACAGAGGGAAAAAGGATGCCTTGAGTAAATGGAAACTCTAGCATTATAAAGAAAACTTATCATCACTTTGTCCATACAGTGGAGTATATTCGTATTAACTTGCTATAGCGCAGCAGTGAAACATCAAAAACAACAGGAACAACAAAAGTAGGGGCTGTATTCATTCTACCATCCTCGGCATTTTCATTATATGTCTTGGAGAAATTAACCTCAAAGCATGTAAGTCCCACTAAATCCATTGACATTGGATTAGATGGCATAGATGTTCCTTCAAGCTGTACAGTAATATAATGATGAGCAAACCCATTTAACCTTTGCTCATTTAGACTATCAGAAGAATGAGAAGGCCTGTAACGGGAGAGTTGCTCTTCAGCATTTTCATCCATGTATATTGGAATTGCAGAACCTGGTTGCACATATTTTCCATGTTTCTCATCGGAGACATAAAGTTCATCAGGATTGACAGGCCCATGATATACATGATATAGAAGAGCCACGGAAGTCAAGTTTTGTAGAACATAGGGCGCAGCACATCTTCTAGCACACATGTACTCAGCACATGTTGAATGTAAAAGTTTGTTGCCTTCATGATCTTTCGATCCCATCAGACCCAGCGCATCCAAGAACATCTCAGTTGTACGTGAAACACACTGCAAGAAACAAAGCTCCTAAGTAAAATTTACATCTTCGGTAATTTTCCATAATGATAGGCTCAATGTATATACGGAGAAAACCCATGGTAGAGACTGATAAATAAACCACCAAACAAAACAGTAAGTGTAGACAATCAAGATTGAAATCCTGTTTCTGACACAAGACCATGAGAAACTTTTCAAAACTGAGTCTAACTAAAAGATGGAAAAAAAAATCCAATGTTAACTAATGTTATCCTTAGCACATATCGGAAGAAGAATATAGGAAATATCTCTTCAAGTCAATTTATTCAATCATTCAAAGGAGACAAATCATTTTAAGAGTAAACAAGAATAAAAAAACATGAATCTACGTCAATGAAACTGGAATTGTCATTATAAATTTGAGATGCCAGTGAATTATATTTTACACTTTTGAACAGTATTGCACTGTTATATCTATAGGGCCATTGAATGAGCCAATACTTCAAACGAGTTCTACATTATCATAGAAAAAAAAAATTATCCATTAGTTGTAACTGCACATCAAAATGATCACCCACAAAATATAATAACCTTATCTAGTTATTTCCACCGTTGTGCATAGACTGACCGGAAAGAGATGATTTGGAGTATCATATCAAATGATAGGTTCCTATAGAAAAGAGGAAAGAAAGAGCAAAAATTGATATACCTCAACTAAGGATTCTGTTATATTAATGTTCAGCTGAGTTGTGGATTTGAGAATGATATCTGTTGAAACAGACCTATTCAGCAGAACACCCATTTCTTGTTCCCTAACTAAAGTCAATAGAAACTGCCAAGGCTCAATAAAAGGCTCCCATGACACCTTCAGTTTTGCAGCATACAAAACAGTCATCAGCAAATTGCTAATGCAATAGGATTAAAACAATAACAACGGTATGTACAGGGGAAAAAAATAACAATGGTAATTTCACTAATTACACCTTTTCAATGTTATTGTTGTTTACTTGAAGATCACCAGTGACTGAACATTCCATGTGTTTTCCACTAGCATTTGCATGGAAGAGGATGTTTCTGACAAGAATCTCCAACTGAGGCCCATTATAGCTCCACTACAACAACAACAACAACAACAACAACAACAATCAAAGCCTTTTTCCACTAGGTGAGGTCGGCTACATGGATCAAATGACGTCATTACGTTCTTATAGCTCCACTACAAGGAACCAAAAGGGCTTATAACATGAAATAAGTGATAATGCAATATAAAGAATTAAAACTCTAATGTAAACCAAATGGCTAAAGGATCTTGAATCAACAACACATGAATGAGAGAGTTAATATTTAGATTGTATTTGACCAAAAAAAAAAACAAAGTGCTGAAAGATCTGTTGTAAAGTAGTGAGCTCAAGATTAATCCTGGCGATCAAAAGAAAAATGTTTACAATACTGATCTTGATAGAGCTCAAGATTTACTCTATGTCATTGTCTATACAAATCTTCACCTTCTACATGAGAACTATGTCAAGGACTAACTCTCTTAAATGCTTAAGCTGTTAAGTATGAACGGTTTTTATATCTAATACAACCCCCCACACAAGAACTCTTTGGGCTTGAAGCGTGGACAATACACAGGCCTATCTTACCTTGTGCTGAAATTCAACTTTTATTTAGAAGAATGGGAGTGGCAAGGATCAAACTCCTAACCACTTGGTCATAAAGGCTCTAATACCATGTCAAGGACCAACACTCCTAAAAGCTTAAGTTGTTAGGTAAAGGCTCATGAAAGGTTTTTATATCTAACAAACTATAATGTTGGAGTGAGTAAAAAGTGGGACATTTTAGGAGATGCATGGGAGCCATTTGAAGATGGGGCTGGTATTGTTGAGGTTGCAAAATGCAAACCTTTCACGTGATGAATCAGATACAGAAGCTGTTTATTTAACTGATAATGGGCAAGGCCATGATAAAATTGAGATTGTTATTAAAATTAGAGTATATGTATATTTGGCTTGCTTTATATATATATACACACAAACACACCTTGTATTTAGAAAATTTCCATGTTTTGTGTTCATATGTGTACGTGTACACATACCTGTTTCCTTATAACCTTGGCAGAAGCTTTGCTATTGGAAATGGTTAAATCAAATATATGACACCTATAACCCCACTCCCATGCACTTGCATCTGGACTAGAAAACTAAAGAATACACAAATACCATAAAATCGTACTACTAAAGTATTAACAGGGATGCAGATGTCAAGGTTAAAACCAGTCTCTGTTCAGAACAACAGTATTCTAACACCATCACCAAGTAAAATCTACCAAGACAGATCAGAAAGAAAAAAATACAGTAGAGAACAGAAAACCAGAAAAGAATGAAGGAAACATCCAAATGTTTCTTCTCCAATAATTAGGTAAATAGAAAATACCCCCATTAACTAAATATTACGTACATCACAGACACTTTTGATATCATTCAATGAAAGTTGATAAACTTAGTAAGAGTTTTGTTATGTGTAGAAAAGAAATTTTAGAATGATAAATGGTAAGAAGAAAATAAAAGCAAATAGTAATGGATGAAAAAAATGTCAGTAAAAAGAAAAATGAAGTCTTATAAAGTTGAAAAGAAAAGACTACCAACATACCTTTCCATCTGTCAGCAGAATAGAAACCTTCCTCATCTGGAATTTAAAAGCAATGCCACTAGATGAATATTGAGAAGATCCTGCTTTGGGAATATCAAATTTTACAGCACCCCATAAACAGAATGCAGGATGCGAAAGCCACACATCTGAATGATCACATATAACCTCCGCTTTGAGTTCAATGGTGTCTGTATGATTCTTACAGAGCACAGCCTCCACATGAACCTGAATTATATCAAAAAGAGGCCAAGATGTATGCCTTCCATTCTCAACTGTCATTATGACACTGCTCAATTTTTCCATATTGGACTTCAGCTGGATATCTTTGCTACTTATGAGTAATTCAAAACCATTCATGTTGAAAGAAACAGTAAGAAATTTAGCATCTTTTTCTTCAACTATATCAGAAGATACACTTAAAGGTGTCACCTTGAGACCTTCAGCAAGCTGAAATTCCTCACATGGTTCTTCACTAACCCAGACAGGGATGTGGAATGTAATACAAATGTTTTCAGACCTAATAATCAGTAAAACAACATTCTCCATCTCTTGTGATGTAAAATGTGCTGAGGTAGTTTCAGAATCAAGGAAACTGGAAGCATCTCCAACTGCTGTTTTTACAGAATCAGCAGCATTGAAGGACAAACTCTTTGATGCTGAATCCACAGGAACAGTTTTTTCCAAATGTAAACAGAAATGATTGAGGAATTTAACAACCTCAATCCACTCAGACAAATGAAGCCAAATATCAAGAGACGAAAGACAAAGGCCGAGTTCATTCTTACTGTCAAAAGATTTAGAAAGAGAGATGCCAAGTACTAGTGTGGGAGAGGAAGTTGAGGTGCATTTTGCTAACACAGAATCATTTGGAGAGTAAAACACTAAGGTAGTGAAACCCAAATCTAACCAGACCAGAAAATCATTTATTAAGGATGCAGAACAAATAAAACGCAAATCACCCTTGGTTATTAATTCCACAGAATCTTCATTTCTATGACAGAAGCTTATCAACAAAGATTGAGTGCAACATTTAACTTCAGTCAATATCATGGCTGAGGCCATCAGAGTCAGAGAAATGGCTCTGTTTGCCTTTAAATTTCTCTTTGAATGTAGGAATTGCAGAACATCTGATTTGAAACATTTGGATTGATCATCAACTGAGGAGAATTCCTCAATAACATCCAATATGGCCATACATCCATCAAAAAAGTGGCTATCTGTTTTCGAAGAAAAAATTCAAAAGTATAATTAGATAATCCAACAACATTAAAGTATATGAACAAGGAAAAGGTAACCAAAATAAGTAGAAGTGCTACCTTCTGCAATAATATGACAATTGCTGATGCTTGTCATGAAACATATCGATGAAGAAGAGCTTTTGCAATTTGATTCACTTCCATATGGAATTCTGACCCAAACATCGGCATTTATGGGTGCAATTAAAGTACTTACTACAAATTCCATATTCCGTTCAATTGTTGCTAAGCCAAGCATATCATTCTTGTACAAAAGGAATGATACGAACAAGTCCCGGCCAAACACATTTAAACAATTATTTCGTTTGGCAAGCTTATGAATAGGAACCGAAGATTCAGGAGGGATGTTCTTTAATACATCGTCAAAACCAGAATTCTTGATGAAACTACAATAAAGCTGCCGCATTTCAACCTTAAGAAACTGATGCTCATTGCTTTCCACTGGCAAAATAAGAGTAGAGTCCAAGATTTCAAACTTATATGTAATGCTCATTTCATTTTTTACATCTATATCACTCTGCTCTTCAATGGGAAACTGATCACTTGAATAACCACCCCAATCAGATAATGAAAAGTAACCAATGATGATGGAGAGATATTCAGAGGGTAACATGCAGTAAACATGTTGAATGCTGATGCTTACTTCCAACTCGGTAGTTGAAGATATATTCTGTTCTTTCCTCACCCTTACATTTAAAATAGGGGATAAATTTACTGAGGAGGGACCCCATAGATAATCTTGAAAATTTCGGGTCCACCAAGATGACGTAAGAACCAATCCTTCAGAAGAAGACAATATATCCATACTGTCTTCACAAAATAATAGAGAAGATTTAGATGTAGGCACCATGATTGTTCCAATAATGCATGATGAGTCATGAAAATGTGCTCTTATTCCATGTAGGTGCAACTCAATGGAAAAAATATTAGAGATGCTTGCAATCCCAGATTCAAGAAAATATCCAAAATCAGATTTGGACTTCGAGGGAGAGATGTGGAAAATTTTGGACCCTCTTTTCATACTGATTTTGGAACTCTCGATTTTTCTGTCCCTCAGAGTAAAATATTTTCTCCAGTCAGGAATGGCATATATGAGTGCGCTCTCTAGGTCACCAAGACAACCAGAATTGTAAATCGTAACAAATGGAAAGCGATCCAATGGAATGCATGCAGAATCAGAGGAACCAAATTCAAAATAATTTGAGAAGCCGAACTTTTGTAACCCAAAACTTGATAAAATTTTTGAAATGTCAGCAGTATTACCAGCAGAGGATTTCTCAAAACTGGTACTATAGGCAGACAACCTATTAAAGAACCCAATAAGCAGTCCAGCAACATGCGGGTAACAGTGGATATCAGCATTATTTAGGTATATAATACACTTATGACAAACTAAATCAGTTCTGGGAGATTCATAATGCATGGCGAAACATGCATCAGAATATTGATCAAATTCAATACTTGGTCCCGAAACAGAGTCTTCTCCAACCATGGTACCAGGAGAAGATAAATTCCCTGATAAAAGCACAAAACGGCTGTCTTTTTCATCTTTCATTTTATAAGCAGAGATTATTAAAGACTTCATACTGAGAAAGAACTCCTGAAATTCTGTAGAACCATATCTGTAAATAGAAAAGCAAAATACAAAGATTTGTTTTCAGTGAACAACAATAATTTGCTTTGTCCTACAAACAAAATAAAGATGGGGGGGGAGGGCGAATAAAGGTAAGACAAGTCTTTATATGCATTAAAATATCTTACCCACTATATATATATATATATACTTAACCCAATCTAGGACCACCTGAAAAAGAAAGGCAGTGTGGTGGAACTCAAGAACCTTGATGGAACTGAAGTGCAAAATGAAGTATATTACAAGAAGGTATTCTACTCTGCCTTCAGATAGGATGAATTCAAGCATGGTCCATTTGTCCTGCAGTTTACAAGTCTTAAATGTCCTCTACATTCTTTTTCACGGCCCAAAAAAGTATTAAAAGTTTGGCAGAATTCCTACTACAAACCTCAAAGGAAAATTTTGGGCAGAATAAGCACATAAAAGGAGAATAATCAATAAACATGGTTATTCTTATGTAAAATCTTATTATAAATTCAACTTAAACTGTTTAAACCCACATCTATCCAACATTTTTATTTATGGCAACCAACCTCAATCAGAGAAACACATAACACAAACATTAAAAGACAAAGCTTTGTGTGCTTAGTAAACCTGCAAGCAATCATTTGTGTTAATCTTGTTAGGTAAGGCAGTCGAAATGAAGGACTTCACTGTACAGGAGATCTTGGACTACCAATGAGGGAGTAAACAAGAAAAAATTTGTGCTTATTTGGAGGATAAGTGAGAAACTGGACTTCAAATATACAGGAAGTTAGGAAAACAGCCCAAACGAGTCTAAAGTCCAAATAGAACTACTTGGTCAAGAAGAGGGGCAAACAGAATCAAGCAAAACAAAAGAGATTCCAGTTTAATTTTCAAAGATTCTCAATCAGGGAGACAATGGAGATTCTAACAAGTGGAAGAATGTATGATATAATAGAAGTTAAAATCGAGGCAGTGATTTCTTTTATCAAAAAAAAGAAAAAAAAAGGCAGTGATCAAAACTCTCCCTCTCTCTTGGACAACTATAGCTTTCTAAACCATTCCAGGATTTTTACTGTGATGGAATTCCTGTGTAAAATTACATTAAGTTTTCATTTAGATAATTATTTTTTATTATATAATGGTTCCTCTCTCCTACTCTAGAACAGAGAAAATCTCTCATGATTTTCTCAATCCAATTAGGATTTTCCTCTGTATAAAGGGTACTGTAGTAGAAGCAAGTTATTTCGTTCCCTATAGCTCCAATATCTCTCACATGACTCCCATCATCAAGCTCCAACTTTTCAACAAGACTCTTCTTCCTTTAGCCACTCTATGGAACAACCTAGAATTATCAGTACCATCCTTAACCCATTAAAGCTTTGATTTTTGCTTCCAGCTGGTTTCCTCTCTAGAAAGACCTTTCAAACCCATTCTTCAACCATGCAATGGAGGTACATATGACCCCTACTCTCGAAACTCAAAAACAAATAATATCAACATCAACCAAGAAAGATTTATGCAGTTTAAGCAGTAAGCACTTGAAAAGACAGAAAGTGTTAATCCTATTCATCACCACAGGACAAAGAAAAAGCCTAGACCTAGATAGAGCTTTAAGCAATCATGTATTTTTTACCAAAAATAAATGCTATAATGACACGTACTAGAACAGTCCAACCATATAGAATGTATAAAGTAATCAAACTACAAATTTCAATGATCAAAACTTAATAAAGGCAAAGAGGATACGAAGAGTGATTCTTCAAAGCGCACATTTGAAGTCATAAAGTAAATAATAGTCCCTATGGGAACAGGCAGACAGAGGGACACTGGCAAACATACCGTATGTCCATTTCTTGTAGGGAAACCATGAGCTCTGAGCTGTTATCTCCACTGTTTTCAAGGTCCACTTCTACATCAACTGAACCAAGTTTTGAAATAATGGATATACCAAAAGTAGAAGATGTTGGCACAACCGAAACCATATTGGTAGGATAAGGACAGTTCAAGATTTCAGATTCACCCTTTAGATGCAATGTGCTGAGATGAGTGATCAATTCTATGAATGCACCATGTATTGAAGGAGAGAAGTGCGCTTTAAGTGATTCTATGAGTACATAAACCTGAAATTAAGAAGTATTGGGAATCAAGAGGAGAGAGAGAGAAGACAGAAAAAAAAAAAGGAAAATTACTCAGTAGGTGGGAGAGACATTAAGTATGCACAAGTGTATGTTCAAGTTAGTTTAATTTATATCTAATATGCTAATCACCTCCAATTGCTTCAAAATGGACTCATCAGGGATCATACAAGATGCCAGGAAGAAAGAAGCATTAAATTTCTCAAGAATAGAAACCTTTTGAGACTGGTCAGAACTCATTATGGTGATCTGCAGAAACACCAAACCATCCAATAGTTACCATCATCAGAAGGATAGATAACAAATATATAAATCAAACATAAAAACTATTTGGATCAAGAACCTGACCATAAAATCATTTAGTTTAACATCAAAATAATGATATAGATCTTGGAGTTGGATGCCTAAACAAATCCCAGATGAGGATATTGATTTTAAAAAGTTCTTCACAAAGTAGGGTTGTTCCTCAACTTCTGAAGAGAAAGAGTCAAGACTAAGCGTGGACTTGAAGCATAAAGACCTTGACTTCATTACCTGTGGAAAAATAACAACAATAAGAAGCATAAACAGGAAAAAAAAAACCCAAAGTGTAATAAAGAAATGCTAAGGACAAAATTTAAAAGGGAAGAGCGGGGAATAAAAATGTAAATACTACAGCCTGTAATCAGATCTCTTCTAGCACCACATAGTGCTTTCTCCATGACACAACTACCAAAAATTATCATTTAAAACGTGAGAGAATGAAGGAGCCACCCAGGAGGGTTTGGGACAAAATATTTCAGCTTCAATGCCAAGCTTTGGCAATTCATAACAAGTTATAATGAATAAAAACCAGATGTCAAAGGTGTTCTTGAAACCCATAAGTCAATCGAACTACAGTTAGAGATTTCTCAGTTGGCCTATCTATATCTGGCATATTTAGCAAGCATAGA
Source organism: Ormosia emarginata (assembly GCA_029884605.1). Taxonomy (NCBI): domain Eukaryota; kingdom Viridiplantae; phylum Streptophyta; class Magnoliopsida; order Fabales; family Fabaceae; genus Ormosia; species Ormosia emarginata. The sequence goes on from JAQQTP010000085.1 coordinate 24,038,965, forward strand.
AAGAAGCGACTAATTATTCACATTCAAACAGCCCAAACATATATTAACTAAATAAGGGGGGGAGGGGGGACTTAAATTTTGGCTGATGTGAAATTTACATCAAGTTTTTAAAAAAAGTCAAAAAATCCCATGAACTTTATTAAATGTGAACCAAAAAAAAAAACTACTCCATTCATCAAACATCCACTTCATTAACAGAAAATGTCACATGTACTTCATGTGATCACTTGAAACCACCAAAACCCTTAATGTTGGACTAAAAATCAAAATTAGTAATAAAAGTGGATTCAAGAGTCAGAAATCTGACGTTGGATTTCACCCAAATCAATACCAATACATAGCTGAACAAAAGCATGTAATTTTCACCACACAGGCTGCGCAAACGAGTGATTTCACAGCTGCTCAAGAGTTTTTGGAGGTCTCAAGTGACCATGTGAAGTACACATGAAATTTTCTGTTAATGGAGTGGATGTCTCATGAAATGAGGAGTTCTTTCACGCATTTATAAAATTCAAGGGATTTTTTTACCCTTTTTAAACCTTAAGAGGGTAAATCACACATCAGCAAAAGTTTAAGAGGGAATTTGTTGCATTTTACCTTTTAAATTAAACTTCACACCAGTGACAGCCTCAAAGGACTAGAGAACAGAGAGAGCATTCAAAACAATTGTTACTACCCCCACCTCAGGGCAGAAAAAATGGTATAGTATTCAGCAAATTAGAGGACCTCATCTGAATCCACTCTCATGCCCTTACTGAGATTGCTATCAGAAATCTTTAAAATTATCTGACTTATAATATCAACCACAAAAGTAAATAAAACAGGAGATAATGGATCTCTTTTCGCAACTCCTTGCAATCCTCGAAACCAAGACACCATTCAAAATCACACAAAAAGTTGCTGCTACAAATTCACCTTCTCTGTGCAACAAAACCCTCTGTCAAGAACCTTGTGTAAGAAAATCAAACTCACTCGAACATATAAACACTAGTACCAGACATATAGGCCGGTAATACTTCATCCTAATAGCATATCCTCTTAATGGACAAGACTGATGAAAAAGGAGTTAAAACACACACCAATCTTGCTCTTACAGTCGAATTCAGCACACACCTTTTCGCCCTTAATAATTGTTAGAAGATATTAGGGTTATTAGTCTTAGTGTTAGTGGGCTTGGGCTTGTACACCTAAGTATTATTATAAATAGAAGTCCTAGGTTATGGAATTGTATCACATCTTATTCCTATCAATAATATTCTTAGTTTACTATTGTTTAGCCGTCTTTCTCTCTTTTCCTTTCCCTAACCCTAAACCCGTAATTCTTCAACATCGTATCAAAGCGGTACCATCCACCTTGAGGATAGTTTCTCCCTTCCGCTATTTTGAGTTCATGGAACTCGGTTGTATATTCTCTCCTTTACATTTTGTCTTGTGTTTCCTCTCTTGTTAGCTTTGTTTAAAAAAAAAATAGAGAAAGAATAAAAATAAAAAAAAAAGGAAACTCGAAGGTCACATTTTGGTTTCTTCGCAACCACTCTTGGCTACTATTTCAATTTTCAAGCAACCCACAAGCGGTTTCCGATGAGACTCAAGCCGACCGGTGGCGGCTGGATCAAGATGCAAAGGTGGCTGGTTCATGTGTTTTGGGTCTCTAGTATGCGTTGTGGTACGCAATTTCTGTTCCTACTGTTTGGTTTTCCAGGTGATCCAGGGGCGGTCGCCAGTGGTAGGAGTGGCGGTTGGTGGCGAGCTAGGACGGTGGTACTGGGTCTGCATTTTGGTGGTGTTGGTTCGTGCTTCAAACTTCGCACACCTGTTCCAAGACTTGTTGGGCATGTATTTTTCTAGTATAGACAAGGTCGCCCGGTAACCAAAAGTGGTCACCGTTAATTGGAGCTCCGGCAACATCTCCAGTGTGGTGGTTAGGTGTGGTTTCAACGTTGTTTGGGTGATTTCAGCACTGTTTGGGGTCGTTTCCTGTGAGCCTAGTGTTGTATTTGCACTCCGTGAGTTGGGTTGAAGCCGGAATGGTGTTATTCGGGGTTATCCAGCAGTGGGTTGGAGTTTTCTCGCCTCTTTGATTGTGGTGGTGCTCGGTTGGTGGTGACTCTGGCGAGTGAGATTCCCTCTCTGGCGAGACTTTCAGCAATGTTTTCAGGTCTGATTTCTGGGTTGAAGTTTGATGATGATTGATTGGGTGTTTGTTCATGGTTGGGTGCTCTACCTTTCGGCATAAGTTAGGTTGCCGGTGGTTGAAGTTCTGGCAAGATATCCAGCAGGAGTGTTTCAAGCATGGTGGTGTGGTTTTGGATGATTTTGTTCTCTCTTTCGTCAATTGGTTTGACGACCTCTCCAGTTAGGGGGAGATTTGGTTTTTGATCTATGAGTTTATCTTGTGATTTGTGAGTTTGGACTCTAGTTTGTTGCTATGATGGAAGCTTGGAGGCTGGGATATGGTTATGTCAATTTGGTAACTTTGAAGGAGGCAGACTGAAGTTGTTGTTCTATCTTGTGTTTCTTTGTTCTTCTTGTGAATTTTCTTGGTGCACCTTGAGCTTAGAGAAAAAGGTTGCTTGATTGGAGGCAAAGAGCAACCAACGAGTTGGAGCCACCCCAAAAATGTTAGAGGAAAGGGTTGCCCGCTAGATGAAGCCGCCAGGAGAAAAGGGCTATTAGTGAGTGGAGCCATCCTAGATTCTCACTAGCAATTGTGTTGCAAGTTTGAGAGCAAGAGTTTTCCAGTTTCTCTTCTTCTTCCTTTTTTGGACGCTTGGATGGTTCAGCATCTTCTCTTTCTCCTTATGCCGTATTTGAATGGTTCAACGTCCTTGTGCCGAGTTTCTCTTCTCGCTTTTGCATAAAGATAGGGTTTTGTTATTTGTTTTATGTTTACGGGTTTGCTACATGTAACAAGCTAAAGCTTACTAAGCTTTAACTTGAAAGGGAGTGTTAGAAGATATTAGGGTTATTAGTCTTAGTGTTAGTGGGCTTGGGCTTGTACACCTAAGTATTAGTATAAATAGGAGTACTAGGTTATAGAATTATATCACATCTCATTTCTATAAATAATATTCTTAGTTTACTATTATTTAGCCGTCTTTCTCTCTTTTCCTTTTCCTAACCTTAAACCCGTAATTCTTCAACAATAATAATTGAAAAAACCCTAAAAGAAGAAAAAAAAAAAAAGGCAACAATGAAATCATCATGCACATGAATTGATAGCTCTTCAAACATCCTCTTCCTCAAAACACATTTTTAACCAACAAACTTTATTTTAAGATAGGAGTAGGACACTAATAAATGGCCTATAGCAATCTTACTCTTTATAGAAAACAGAATGGAAAATGTTAGAATGTTAGAAATAAGCAATAACAATTAATTAGGCTTATGTATCAATAGCCAAGATAGTGTCATAGGAAATTGCTTAAATTCATTATTATTGTCTTGTAAATAGGTGATGCATTTATCCTCTTAATACATATAAATATCATGTGTGCTGAGTGTCATTCACTTAAGCAGATTCAAAAATCTTTCCTCTAAATTTCTCTGAGTCATTCTCTAAATTCAACATGGTATCAAAGCGGGTTTCGACCCGGCTTTGTTTAGCTGCCCTAAATCACTGTCGCGTGATAAAATTTCTCAACCATGCGTCTTACCGGGTGTCACAATCTCTGTCGCACATCATACCGACACCTTTTCCAGCGACTGTTCAACACCTCAGTTGGTGTCACAGCCACCAAAATCAGGTCCAGTATCTCCAGATCGGCCCAACCCTGAAGTCGTGCTGCCATCGGAAACCCCACACACCGCCACGTGCCGTCAGTTCAACTTGTCATCGCCGACGCGTGAGGGCGAGTCCGGCCTCAGCTCTGGACGACGTTGACCCCATTTGGTTCACTTTGACGTTTCCAGTCTAATTTTGTTCTTATTTCTCACATCATAGTCTCTTCATACTGCAAGTCTCTTTCTACGTTGCTTCAAGTCTTATGTGTTGCTATCTAACGATGAGTTCTTCTAATTCTAAGGTCACATCTGATCCAAAGGAGCTATTTACTCTCTCTAACTTGTCTGTTCCATCCATCGCAAGTAAGAGATTGACGGGTTTTGCCACTTACAAGTCATGGACGTCTTCTGTAAAAATTTGGTTTGCTGGCTAGGGCAAGTTAGAACACCTTACAACTAAGTCAGAGGATGTCCCCACAAATTAGTCGGCTAAATGGAAACAAATTGACTCGCAGCTCCTCAATGTCCTTCTTTCCATTGACCCATCAATTGTGGACCTCTTCCAACCATTTGAAACATATTACGAACTGTGGCAAGAAGCTTCTAATTGTTATGCCAATGATATCCAATGCCTCTATTCCATTGTTTCTGACATGATAACTTTGCAACAACAGTTTACCAAGATGGAAACTTTTCTTGGTAAGGCTTGTTCTTTGATGCAGGAATTTTCAGTAATGATGCCCTATGCTAAAGATCAGGCAACACACAAGAAGCAAAAAGAAACGTTCTTCATGGTTCTTGCTTTGTCTTCTCTTCCAACCGACCTAGAGAATGTCTAACAACAGATTCTGACTAGTACTGATACTCCTACATTATCACAGACCTTTCGTCAATTACTGAATATTTCTGATATGACATCACCTCTTGTTTCTGCTTCCCTGACTATCTCATCAGAATCTTCAGCTCTTGTCCCTTATGCTGATAATTCTGGTGATCGTGGAAGACGACGTGGTGGTGACAAGCCTTGATGTACCTTTTGCAATAGGTTGGGACACTTGGAAGAACGTTGTTGGGTGACGCATGGTCTACTTCTGCTAACTTTGCTCAAACTAAGCCAATTTCGACACCTCTTGCTGTGACCCTCACTCCAACAAACTATGAGGCCTTCCTTCGCTTTAAGGCCACCTCACAGCCTTTGACATCTACTAATGTGGTTGAACAAACTGGTAATCCCACTACTTGTATCTCTCAGTCATCTCTTAGACCCTGGGTAATTGATTCTGGTGTTTCAGATTATCTCTATGGTAATAAAGATCTTCTTACCTCTCTTTTTCCAATTCCTTACCGTCACACTTTTCAATGGGACCAAAGCTCCTATCCTTGGCATTGGTCAAGCCCGACCATGTCCTCTCTTACCTTTAACTTTTGTTCTTTATGCCCCTAGTTGTCCTTTTAATTTGATATTTGTTAGCCAATTAATTTGATCTCATAATTGTTCTATAACCTTTACTAAAAACTTTGTTCTTGTGCAAGATCCAAATACGGGGAGGATGATTGGAGTCAGTCGTAAGTTTAAAGGGCTTTACCATCTTGCTGTGCCAAATTCCTCCGTAGCATGTATCTTAACGGACTCTTCAACTGTCATTCATAGTCGTCTTGGACATCCCAGTCTTTCCAAACTCCAAAAGATGGTTCCACATCTCTCTAATTTAAAGCCCTTAGAGTGTGAGTCTTGTAAAAAAGGGAAACATATTTGTACTTCCTTTTCTAGTAGTTTCAATAAAAAATGTGAGTCTCCTTTTCCTCTTATCCATTCGGATATCTGGGGACCAAGTCGTGTCAGTTCCAGTCTTGGCTTTCAGTATTTTGTTACATTTATTGATGATTACTCGTGTTGTACTTGGGTCTTTTTAATGAAAAATCGTGCTGAGTTGTTTTCCATTTTTCAAAAATTATTGAAAAAAAAACTCAATTTGGTCAAACCATTCATGTCTTACGTAGTGATAATGCACATGAGTATTTGTCTGATCAATTTCAAGATTTCTTGGCAAAATAAGGTATTTTACATCAAACAACTTGTTCTCATACTCCACAACAGAACGGAGTGGCTGAACGTAAAAATCGTCATTTGATTGAAACAGCGACTTTACTCATTCATATGAATGTTCCTATTCGTTTTTGGGGGATGATGTTCTTACGACTTGTTATTTAATTAATCGCATGCCCTCCTCTGTGTTGCATGATAAAATTCCTCACACTATATTGTTTCCTGATACTCCTGCTTACCTTGTTTCTCTGCATGTCTTTGGTTGTACTTGTTTTGTTCATGATTTTACTGCAAGAAAAGACAAACTCACTACTAAAGCTTTCAAATGTCTCTTTCTTGGTTATTCTCGTTTTCAGAAAAAGTACCGCTATTATTCACCTGATCTGGTGCTGATGTCACCTTTTTCGAGCAACAACCTTTCTTCACTTCGTCTGTAGATATATCTCAGGTGAACACTATACTTCTTGTTCCTGTCTAAGATCCTTCTCTTGTTATCATATCACCTAGTCCCGAAAGTTCATCAAGTCCTAGTCCCTATGCTGGTCCTCCACGTTCTCCAATTGTCTATCGTCGTCGCACTCGTCCATCTACTAGTGCCATGCCTACTGTGGAAGATATCCTTGATAACTCACCACCTTCACCAGTTGTGTCTCCTGATTTGGATCTTACATCGGATTGTCCTCCCATTTCTCTTCGAAAGGTACATGTTCTACTCGCAATCCTCATCCTCTTTATGCCTTCTTGAGTTATGATCGTCTTTCTCCTCAATATTACACTTTTGTTTCGAGTTTGTCCTCTGTTTCTATTCCCAAAACCACAGGTGAAGCATTGTCTCATCTAGGTTGGCAACAAGCTATGATTGATGAGATGTCTGCCCTGCATTCTAATGGCACATGGGATCTAGTTTCTCAACCACCTAGTAAGTTTGTCATTAGGTGTTTACAGTGAAGGTTGGCCTCGATGGCTCTATCGATCGATTAAAAGCTTGTTTGATGGCTAAAGGCTACACCCAGATTTATGGCCTTGATTATAATGACACTTTTTCTCCAGTGGCCAAGATTGCTTCCGTTCGTTTATTTCTTGCCTTGGCTGCAATTCATCACTGGCCTCTTTATCAACTCGATATAAAAAATGTTTTTCTTCATGGAGATTTACAGGAGAAAGTCCACATGGAGCAACCACATGGTTTTGTTGCTCAAGGGGAGTATGGACTAGTCTGTAAGCTCCATAAATCTCTATATGGTCAAAAGCAATCACCCTACGCTTGGTTTGGATGTTTCAGTACTGTTGTACAAGCCTTTGGTATGACCAGAAGTGAAGTCGATTATTTTGTTTTCTACCAATGCCATTCTCCTGATCAATGCATCTGCCTTGTTGTTTATGTGGATGACATTGTTATTACCAGTAATGATTGCACTGGTATTGAACAGTTGAAGCAATATCTGTTCAAGCACTTTCAGACTAAAGATCTTGGCAAGCTTTAATATTTTCTGGGTATAGAAGTTACACAATCTAGACATGATGTTTCTATTTCCCAGAGGAAATATGCCTTGGATATTCTAGAAGAGGTTGGCATGATAGGATGTAAGCCTATCGATACACGCATGGATCCCAGTGTCAAACTTCTTCCAAGACAGGAGGAGCCATTATCAGACCTTGGACGATATCAAAGAATGATTGGGAAGCTAAACTATCTCACAGTAACTAGGCCAGATATTTCTTTTGTTGTAACAGTGTTAAGTCAATTCCTTGATTCCCCATACGACTCACATTGGGATGTTGTTGTTTGGGTGCTTCGATATATCAAAGGAGCTCTAGGAAGAGGGTTGCTCTATGAGGACAAAGGCCATATGGAGATATGTGGTTATACAGATGCTGATTGGGCACGTTCTCCCTCAGACAGGCATTCTACCTCAGGATATTATGTTCTTTTTGGAGGTAATTTCATATTTTAAAAAAGTAAGAAGCAAACTGTGATTGTTAGGTCAAGTGTCGAAGCTAAGTATCGAGCAATGGCAGTTGCAACATGTGAACTTATATGGCTAAAACAGTTGCTAAAGGAGTTAGGTGTTTGTAAAGAGCAATCTATGAAGCTTGTGTGTGATAATCAAGTAACTTTGCATATAGCTTCAAATCCAGTATTTCATGAAAGAACAAACTACATTGAGATTGATCGTCACTTTGTGAGGGAGAAGATTCAGTATGGAGAAATTGCTACTGCTTTCGTTAATTCCAATGATCAGCTGGCAAATGTTTTCACCAAATCTCTCCAAGGTCCTCGAGTTAATTAAATATGTAACAAGCTTGGTGCATATGACATATAAGCACCAGCTTGAGGGGGAGGTTAGAATGTTGGAAATAAGCAATAAAAATTAATTAGGTTTATGTATCAATAGCCAAGATAGTGTCATAAGAAATAGTTTAAACTCATTATTATTGTCTTGCAAATAGGTGATGTATTTATTCTCTTGATGCATATAAATATCATATGTGCTGAGTGTCATTCACTTGAGCAGATTCAGAAACCTTTCCTCTAAATCATTCTCTAAATTCAACTGAAAAGAATGGTTTCATCTGCAATCACTACAATGCCATCCTCAAGCTCCAGCTCTTTAGCAATGCCTTTTCTCTTCAACCGATAGCTACTCTATGGAATAGAACAACCTAAAAATAGCACCCCCATCCTAGGCCCACTTAAGCCAAAATTTCCGCCTCCAGTTAGTTTCCTCTCACAGCAAAACCTCCTCAAATGCTATATCCGATGATCCTCTACTCAGAAAGAGCCCTCTTCATTTCCACCCCACTCTTAAGATTTGTTTCTAATCCTAATGTCCCTAAAAACATGCTAGTTTCACTTCTTTAACCTCTCCTTTCTTCATCAATTTTAAAGTTTAAACCATCCCTTCCTTCCACCTTTGAAGCTTCCTGTACCTCTTTTACAAAAGGGAAGAAAGAATGGAGAGTATCCACACAATCTCAAGACTACTTGACCTTAAAAGACTCCAAAATAATGAGGAAGTAATCAGAAACAGGTTGTACCAACGTCTGCCTTTCTGAAGTTAACCTCTAATTTAGTTTCTTGAAGCATAAGCATATTCAGAAAAGCCTTGGAATTAACCTCCTTTACTTTCTTCAGCAACTCCCGGTTCCCTAAACCTCAAACATTCCAGCATAAAATCTTCATGACTACAAATTATTCACCTCACCAAACCCTTTGGTTCTCTATTAGTCACCATTGATGAAAGTCTCTGCAACTCTTTCTTAAAACTAGTTTTCTACATAAATGATCCCATCATTAGCTACCAGCTATCCACAAAACAGACATCATCCTCTATTTCCATTAATTGATTACATTCTGATATCTTGTCCCTGATATTCAACAAATAAACATTTTTGCATTCTTCTAATTTCCTTTTTATAATTGTTGATGATATCAAGGATATCCTTTATCCTACAAGATTTATAAATAACAGAAATCATTAATAGAAATGGAATGAGAGATATTCGACCTAATATCCTTTTTACTTTTCATCTGTTTTCACATTATTATAAATCTCCGTACTGCATTTATTTTTGCCAGGCTGAGACATCAAACTCGCATTGAGTATTTTTTTCAATTTCCTTTCATCTGCGGCAGAACAACAATGAGTTTCCTATAAATTAACCACTTCCCTTTCTCAATCCATCTGTCACCAAAAGAATACTTCTGCGCATCAAATATGGACAAAGACAACAGAGATACAAATTGATAAATGCATGCTTTTCAAACCAACACTGAGTAATACTGCTTTCGTACTCAACCAGGTTTTCAATTCTTTCTTCCAGGAAATCTTGACAGAAATGCCACTTCAATTCTCCCACTATTTTCAAATCATACTGTGTTAAAGATATTATGTGTTATTGGGCGGGGCCTGGACCTATTCTTTCTTGTACTAATCCTTATTTCTCAGTGTGTGTATATATATATATATAGACAGGGAGACTAACATTATTCAGTTAGTCATCTTTATTCATGTTTCCTCTTGTATTCTCTAACATACTGCACCTTTTTATCATTAGTCACAGACTCACACTTCATGTATGCATTATATTCTATCACTACAACATCCCCAAGCTTTCAAACCAGCACTCTCTAGGCCAGTATCAGCCTATGTGACAGGTTGGTAATGGCATAACATCTTTTTCGATAGAATAAAGAAAATTTATTAGAGTCGAGAGGAAAGATACAACTAGGTTGAGTGAGGATGAGAAAGCCTCCCAAAAGGAAAAAACTAGATACAACAAAAACTGGTAAAAACTCAGCAATATAAGAAGGTTGCCCAACCTCTGTGCATGCCAGAAAGAGCAACCCCCTTAAAACAATCATGAGAGTACAAAAAAGAGAGACCATAAACATCATCCTACAACATAACAGGTTTAGGGGTAAAGAAACATCCTTAAAAATGCAAGCATTCCGCTCCAACCAAACATAATGCACCAAAAGACTGCATAAACAGCACAGTGTCACAATTTTAGCTCCTTTTAGACAAACCATTATACCAAACCAACAAAAGTGCCTCAAAGTTGAAGAACACATCCAATGCTTACCAAGAACCACAAAAAGGATGTTCCACAGACAATTAGCTGTCTCACAATGCAAGAAAAGATGCAATAACTTTTTATTTCACAGTAAAATTAATTTGTCCACTGAGGTCATCAAACAATTAAGGACACAATCCAACATATGGTTTGGAAATATAAAGGAGTTACCAAGTTGCAATACTCTGATGCTGTATTTCTCCAAGGAAGATTAATGGAAACATCAAAAATAGTAATATCCCACATAACTTTTTTATTGTTTGCAAAAACATATCTGCAAATCAGATGAAACCCAATAGTTACCATTATTGTTTCAGAGATTATTTGACTTAAAAGAGATGTTTTGAGTTATTGCCAAAGTACAGCTTACTCTGCTTTGGATAAGAGCCGAGTATTGTCATTTTTAATTCCATTCAGTGACAACAGCACCTGCAGTTTGACAGAAATAATACAAATTTATCACCTTTTAATACACAAATACAAATACTATCTTATCCTCCAAAGATAACTAGAATGAAATAGAGAAGACAGAAAGATTGTCGTCCAAAGACTAAAGCCCTCCATGTTGCTCTGAGTATCTGATAGAGCCCAATGGTGTCATTTGGACCATGTAGCCAACCCTTGATCGTTGTTGATGTTGGTTAAAAAACAAATTAATTATAGAAGAAAAAGGGATTTCAGTTCAGAAGTTTCCCTATAATTAAGGTTCCAGAAAAAGTTGAAGTTACAAAAATATTGGCAACTTGTATACTGCAAAAATCCTGGAATAAGGATTGATTTATTGAAGAAAGACATAACCATGACTACACATTTATGAATCCTTCAAATTTGACCAAACCAAATTAAAAATATTGAAACATTGATCTCAATATGTGAAATTCCTTCATAAAGATATAGAGCATATTAACATGTAAAATTAGACTTATTAAGCAATTGAGCTTTGTTCCCACAAGCAACCTTTCAACAAATGAGACACTGAGATGCAGCAATGTCAGCTGGAAAACATAACAGCAGATAATAGATTTTCAATAATCACAAAACCATATAAAATGCAACCATAATAACCAGAAAGGTAAAGAACATACAACAATCCCACATTAAAAAATTTAAAATCTCATTGACTGCCAGAATTGAGCATAACTAAAAGTAGGGACTGGGGAAAAAACAATGCAAAAAGAACAGGACATCAATATAAATGACGCATACCCTTTCATTATGAAATTTGAAGGATGTAAAGACATCATAAAACTCCAACAGATTCAATAAAATGTTTGCATCACATGCCACTTCAAGTTGTTGAAGCATTCCCTGTAACAAAATTGGAACAACATAACATACTACAGAAACCAACAGAACATTTCTGCTTTAAACTTGCATACTTACACAAGTGCACATCAATGCTAGCCACTCACTATACACATCAACTTGTTATCAGAGTGAAACACAGTGATGATACCTTTACTGACATGTCCATATCTCCGATAGATGAAAAATTTACTTGAATGCTGCATGAATGATCCAGAGTGTCCAGTATATTATTTTCAACAATGGGCTGCAAATCAAGGAATATCACCAGCAGTATCAATAGAATTGAAATTGAAATCACAAAAATAATTGTCATAAATTATCATTGAAGATGCATTTATCAAGACAAATAATTCAGTACCACTGGGATGATAGGAGTTAAACCAATCAATAATAACGCACTTTTTTCATTTCACAGGATTATAAAATAAGATAATTTCAAAGTATAAGTAGAACATAGTGCAAAAATACAGCAATATCATCCTACTTCCGATGAAGAAAGAAACAAACAAAAATGGGAGGGAACTCAGCCAATATTTTAATGCAAAATTCCCCGTCAATCTCTCAGAAAATCCATTAAGGACAACCCAGAGAAAAATTGACCAGATTAATACCATAAATACACTGAAGTAAGAATGTAAGATAGAAGGAAAGTGGTATTAAGGGTTAGAATTACGAACAGGGTTAATATAATGGTTAAGGAAATGGAGGATTAGGATTCCAAGTGCACCTTTAAATATTTGACGTCATAAAAACATCAAGAACAGTGATAGAGAAGAAATATTAGCCTCACACCAAAAGGGATCTAGGAATCAATCCAAAAAACATCAAGTAAAACACTTTCTAGTATTTGATTTCATTGAAAGATAAAATCATAAAAGTCATTACCGCCAATGGAAAAGAACAAACAAATAAATATTTTGCCTAAGATGTAACCCAAATAGGCCACACGGGTCATTACATCCTAAAAGGAAAAGATGGGAGTGTCTATTGCCACTCTTGTTTAATTAATTTTTACTATTTTCCTGAAATGCCCTTTATAGGATAGACTTAAAAAACTCCCAAAGAGGACCCTAAGACAGGACAGCAAATGAAAAAAAAAAAATCCATAAATGACTAACCCCAAAAAGAAAATAAAAGCCAAAAACCATCTGCTACCATTAACCCTTGAACAGTACAACTATAGTGGTGTGACCTGTAGTGGGAATAGTACCCATCGGCCATCATCTAAAAACTCAATCTAAATCCCAAACCTCACGATCACCAAAGTGACCAAACCAAATAAGTACAAGCAGTTTTAAATCAGCTCCATTTGTTCCATCTATGAACTTTAAGTTGATCTCTATTAAATGCCATATAAGAAATCTTATTTCATAAAAGAAGGGGAAAAATAATAACTATCTGCTTGAAGTTTCTAGTATTGTGTTCCAACCTTATTTTTTACCACAAGTTGCACAGTTTAAGTATCTTAGATCTATCTTACAAAATAATGGGGAGATTCAAGGGGATGTAACATGTTGAAATCAAGCAAGGTCGATGAAATGAAAAAATGCTTCAGGTGTGATTTGTGACCATAAGATTCCTATCGAACTCAAAGGAAAAGTCTGCCCAAGAACTATCAGACCAGCAATACTCTATGCTAGTGAATGTTAGGCAGTTAAATTCAAACAAGAGCAAATAATAAGTGCAGTAGAGATACAAAGGTTGTGGTGGATGAGTGGATATACAAGAAATGATAAGATCAGGAACTATTGTATTCAGGAGAAAGTTGAAGTACCACCTATTGAAGAGAAGATGACAAAAGTTGCCAAAGGTGATTTGTCATATTTATTCAATACTAAAGAAATTATAAGAAAGATACAAACCCCTCTAATATGTAGAACGACTTCCCTGCTCTTTGGATCAACCATTTTCCCGGACTTGAATTTGGAAACAATAATTCCATGCTCTTTGTAGAGCTTAGACTCAACAATTCCACCTTCAAGAATTATTTCCGCAACTCCTTTACCATACCTCCTAGAAAAAGGAGAGAAAGATTAAATAACATAATTAATTGACTATTAAACAATACTAGTACATGCTTTAATTCATTTTACACATACAATCATTTGCAATGAGACAGAGTGCAGTAAATGCAAGATTTAGTGGTTTCTTAAAAATTGAGAATATGTCCTCTTATTATTTTTTTTATGGAAAAAGAATTAAGTGATGAATGAAGTAAAAACATGGAAGTCATTCCCTTAGCATAATAGATAAAGGAATTCTCTTAAAATGCCTGTGAACAGAAGACACAGCACAATACATGCTACATAGAGTTGCAGAAATCTGATGAAACTCAAACTTTAATGCAAATATGCATAATTCATGCTTTGTAGCAACATCAACACTGGATGAAACCACAGGATGAAATTCAGTTGCTTCAGACATATCCTGCAAAAAAAACAGCAACCGTTAATTGGAAAGTGTCATTAAATAATAAATATAGTATGTTCAACAGAAGTTTACACAATGCAATGTGTGATTTTCATATTTCATCCGTGTTTGATTGTGTTTGGTAATCTCCTGAGTTAACGAAACAGCAAAAAAATCAATTCTCTCTGCAGTAAACATAAGGAGCTTCTCATTTCTTTGAATTAGCATTCATTATTTGAAATATTCATTTTACGCTGTTAGTTGTTACCCTTCCCAACGATCATTTTGCTCTCTAAAGTCTCTGCAACTCTCAAACTTATTGCAGCTTTTTTCTTCCTCAATCTCCACCCAAAGCTTGTCAACACAAGCCCTTCTTGAGAGTGAATCAGAAACACCTCCGGCTCCCTTTAATTCAGAATCCTCCCAAATCAAATCCACAACACCCACTGACGACACCTTCGAGAATCGCATGAACCAATATCGTTGCATTACCAGAGCCCTTGATTGAAGCTCTGATGCAGGAGCAGGATGCTAACTCACAGATTGGAGAAGTGCTACGATTTGCAGCATTGCCTTGCAGTATTGCACCTTGCGACGGCTTTTGCCTTGTGGTGGTGTTATGCCTCATGGAGGCACTCCAAAGCAGTGTTTTGTCTTGTTGAACCCTGCATAGCATTAACATCCAGCTCAATTCCCCTCTCAAACTGACGCAAAACTGAATGAACTCATTTGCTTGCACGTTCATCATTTGGGTCAAGTTTGAACTTCACTTTCCTCGGTTGCTCGGCTACTAATTCCATTAACACTTTAACTTCACCACAAACCTAGATCCTATGCAGAGAAAAAACGTCAAGAGCAGTGGCCGCAGCAGGAATAAGAGCTCGGAACTGGGTGGCAACATATTGGGATTTTATCATCATCAAGAGGCTAGCACCTTGGCAGTCCATTTGATTGGAATTATGAGTCACTGAAGCAAATAAGGGGAAAAAATGGAATTAAAAAGAACACCGAAACAGAACATGCAGCAATTCTGTTTCTCAGCGCCTCTTGGTGCCTTAGGAGCGCCTTTCTAGTTCAAGAAAGACATGAGTTTAGCACCTTATCAGTAACAGTAAAAAATTCTTTGAAATCCCAGCCATCTAACTTGCTAACTATGATGCTAAGGCGGGTAAAATAGTTAGAATGTTAAAAGAACAACTAGTTGTCAGTCTTTGGGCCTATTAGCAGCAAGCAGCTTACAGTTTTGTAAATTGAACATCTAAATCTTTTATAGAAAATAGAAAGTATGAATAATATTTCTGGTTCAATTGTGTACAGGGAAGGTTACAATATATAGACTAATGTTATTAATTGCTATCCTAAAAATAAGGGAGAAAAATCAGCCCTAATAAAACAAGAATAAAAAACATATCTATACAAATCTGATATTAATGTTAATATCTATACAAATCTGATATTAATGCTAATATATTACAACACTCCCCCTCAAGCTGGTGAGTGAATATCTATCATTCCCAGCTTGCAAGTAAGACTTTGAAATCGTTCAGTGGGAAGCCCCTTGGTGAAAACATCTGCTAATTGGTGCTCTGAAGGGACGTACTCTGTAGTTATAAGGCCATCATCTAATTTTTCCTTGATAAAATGGCGGTCAATCTCTATATGCTTTGTCCGATCATGTTGAACCGGTTGTGAGCAATGTTGATTGCCAACTTGTTATCACACAGTAACCTCATAGGAGCTTCATACTTTATTCGGAGATCATCGAGTATGATTCTCATCCATAACAGTTCACAAATTCCTTGTGCCATAGCTCGAAATTCAGCCTCTGCACTTGACCTTGCAACTACATTCTGTTTCTTACTTCTCCAAGTCACCAAGTTTCCTCCTAAAAACATGCAGTAACCTGAGGTAGACCGCCTGTCGATAACTGACCCGGCATAATCTGCATCTGTATAGGTTTCAATGGTCAATGTTTGTTCTTTCCGAAATAGAAGTCCTCTTCCCGGGCTTGTCTTCAAATACTGGAGAATTCTATTTACAGCTAGCATATGTCTCTCACGAGGATCATGCATGAACTGGCTAACAACACTGACAGCATAGGCTATGTCTGGTCTGGTGTGGGACAAATATATCAGTTTTCCCACAAGTCTCTGATATTGTGCCTTATCCACCCTTGGGCTTTCCTCATTGTTTCCGATCTTGTGGTTTTGTTCAATAGGTGCCCTTGTGGTTTTGCAACCTAGCTTACCTGTTTCCTTAAGAAGATCCAAGACATATTTCCTTTGGGAAATAAAGATGCCTTGTTTGGAGTAGGCAACCTCTATCCCAAGGAAGTACTTCAGCTTCCCCAAGTCCTTCATTTCAAACTGTGCAGCTAGTTTTTCTTTTAGGACTCGTTTCTCAACCTCATCATCACCGGCAATGATCATGTCATCAACATAAACCAGAAGAAGTGTAAGTTTGCCTTCTTTGGAATGTTTTATGAAGAGGGTATGATCTCCTTGGCTCTGCCTATAACCTAAGGACACCATAGCATTGGTGAACCTCCCAAACCAAGCACGAGGAGATTGCTTGAGTCCATATAAGGCCTTCCTTAACTTGCACACCATATTCCCTCCACCGGTGGGTCCATATCCAGGTGGGATGTCCATATATACTTCCTCTTCCAAATTCCCATGGAGAAAAGCATTTTTAACATCAAATTGGTGCAAGTCCCATCCAAAGTGTGCTGCCAAGGAGATAATGATCCTGACTGTATTCATCTTTGCTACTGGGGCAAATGTTTCCTCATAATCAATCCCATATGTCTGAGTGTACCCTTTTGCAACCAGCCTTGCTTTATACCGGTCTAGAGTACCATATGACCGATATTTTATTGTGTAAATCCATCTGCACCCAACTATCCTTTTGTCCTTCGGCTTCTCAACAATTTCCCAGGTCTCATTCTTGTTTAAAGCACTCATTTCTTCATGCATGGCTTGAACCCAATTCTTATCCATTAATGCTTCTTGTACAGAAGTGGGGACTCTAGTAGAATCAATTGCTGAAATAAAAATTTGATGCTGTACTGATAGGTTTTTAGTGGACACAAACTGAGATATAGGGTATTTTGCACAAGTTCTTCTAGCTTTTCTTAAGGCTATAGGCAAGTCATCAGGGTTAGGTTCACAAATATCATGTAAAGGACTATTCAAAGGTTCAGAATCAGGAAAGCTTACCTCTGGTTCGGGCGATTGAAGCTGTTGTTGGACCAGGTTGGGTTTTTTCCGATAATACACCTACTTGTATCGATCTATAGGAACACATACTGATTCTTTAGGTGTCTCTGAAGTATCAGAAGATGATGCCACATCCTTCATCAGAGGAGGGACAGATAACTCAATAGATTCAGCCAAAAGAGGAACAAAAGATGACTCAAGGGACTCAGCTTCTTGACCATTCTCCCCCTGAAGTTGAGGACGAAGGTGAAAAGACTCGGATTCATGAAAAGTGACATCCATAGAGACATAGACACAACGACTTTGAGGATGATAACATTTGTACCCCTTTTTGTCTGGTGCATACCCTATGAAGATACATTTGATAGCCCTAGGATCCAACTTACCACGATATTGACTATGGACATGAACAAAGGCAACACAACCAAAGACACGACACAGGAGGTTCTTCATGGTAGGAACGGAAGGGAAGAAGGAAGTCATGAGTTGCACAGGACTAAGACTATTCAAGACACGGGAGGGCAATCTGTTCATCAAGTAGGCGGCAGTTAAGACAGCTTCCCCCCAATAAGACTTAGGGACAGACATTTGGAATAGAAGTGCTCTTGCAATTTCTAGGAGATGACGGTTCTTCCTTTCTGCAACCCCATTTTGTTGGGGGGTATCAACACAAGTTAACTCATGTAACACACCATGTTCTTTATGGAAATTTGTGAAATGTTGATTCACATATTCCTTGCCATTATCAGATCGTAACCATTTTATAAATTTGCCAAACTGGGTTTGAACCATGCGATAGAAATTCAAGAATATTGAAAACACTTCAGATTTATCTTTCATAAGAAATATCCATGTGACTCTAATGCAGTCATCAATAAAAGAAATAAACCATTTTGCACCAGATATATTAGAATTTGAGAAAGGGCCCCATACATTAGAATGAATAAGATCAAATGGTTTAATACTTTTATTATTACTTAGAGAAAAAGTTGTGCGATGGTGTTTCGCAAACTGACAAACATCACAAAGAAAAGACTCAACAGACTCACTTTTAAACAACTGTGGAAATAACGACCTAAGAAGACTGAAAGGAGGATGACCAAGGCGTTTGTGGTGAAGCCATATATGAATCGAACTGTCTTATGACTGGATGTGGACACCATCTGACTGGTACTCCCATGAGTCTGATGCAGGACATATAACCCTCCCTGTTCCTTAGCAACCCCAATCGTCCTCCTCGTGGTAAGATCCTGAAACACACAATGAGAGGGAAAGAAGGTCACTGTACAGTTTAAATCTCTGGTAAGCTTATGAATAGAAATAAGGTTATTTGACAAATGAGGGACATGAAGCACATTATGCAAAGGGAAGGTTGAAGTGAAATAGTACCACATCCTGAAACAGGGACATGGGATCCACTAGCAACCGTGATGTGATGCTTACCAGATAATTTAGAGTAAGTGGAAAAATATGAGGGATAAGGGGTCATATGATCAGTAGCACCAGAGTCAATAATCCAGAGATCCTCAGATACAGTACTAGAAACATTAAAGGAGACTGAACTTAAATTCTTACCAGTCATGGTTAGAGAACAAGTGCCAGAAGGCTTACTCATAGAATCCAAGAGAGTGCGCAAACGATCCATCTCGGCTTTACTAAGCGCCGGAATTGCCTCCCAGAAGGTTAGATACCTCTTCACCCTCAATAACCAAGTCAAACACAGTTTGATTAACTTGCCTTTGTTGACTGCCTTTGAAACCCCCAAAGCGTGCAAGAACCTTGTCTCTGCCATGGAGTTTAAAACAAGTGTCCTTAGTGTAGAACACCTCGGAGAGAGAAGGAAGCTTGTCCTTTCCTAAAATCTGAACCCGAATAGGATCATACTCAGAATTCAACCTAGAGAGAAACTTAAAGACCCATCCACACTCAATAAACTTGGTTAAAGTAGCAGCGTCCTCAGTGCATTTCATCTTTAAATCCTGGTTTTGATCCAGCTCAATCCATAAACCATTCAGAGTACCATAATAATCAGTGACAGAAAGAGAGCCCTGCTGGGTATTAAAAATTGTGTTTTCTAATTCATAACACACAGCGATATCTTGTTTCATAGAATAGGTTTGACTCAAACTATCCCAAATTTCACGTGCAGAAGTAAAAAACATACAATTCTTACTGATATCTGGTGTCATAGAGTTCCATAGCCAAGTCATAATCAAAGAATCTTCATCATCCCAAATTCCAAACTGTGGGTCATCTGTCCTCGGAGGATCCCCGACAATATGTGACAACTTCCAACGACCCTTGAGAGTGGTGCGAATAACCTGGGCCCATTGAAGATAGTTCTTACCATTGAGGTGATAAGAAGAGTGTAAAACTGGAAGATCATTTGGATTCAGTGCTGCAACGGCAATAGGAGGCGGTGGAACGACAACTGGAGGCGGCGTAGTGATGGTGGAGGACTGGGTGTCTACGGTAGACATTCTGGTTGGACCCGAAAATAGGCAGAAAAGAACAGGGAGGAGCCGACGAGCAGAACAGTGGTGGTTGTGCGGTGAAAGGCGGTGTGGAGGGCGGCGCGTGGCTCCCACGCGCGTACAGTGCGGCGGCGCGTTGGCTGCGAGTGGCGGCGCATGGGTGGGTGGTTTAGGGTGGGTTTTTCGGGGGTGGCCGGAAAACTACCGACAAGCAGTCCGGCGAGGGTGGTGAGACAAAAACGGCGGCGGCGGGTGGTGGTTTTAGGTCTCAGGCAGCAGTGGCGGGTGGTGGTTTTAGGTCTCAGGCAGCAATAAGGCTGCAATAGGAGACAAGAAAAAAGGGAAAAGCAAGCCCTAGGAACGACCTAGGCTGCTGATACCATATAGAAAATAGAAAGTATGAATAATATTTCTTGTTCAATTGTGTACAGGGAAGGTTACAATATATAGACTAATGTTATTAATTGCTATCCTAAAAATAAGGGAGAAAATTCAGCCCTAATAAAACAAGAATAAAAAACATATCTATACAAATCTGATATTAATGCTAATATCTATACAAATCTGATATTAATGCTAATATATTACAACATCTTTTATTTTTAATATGGATGATATGATTGAGTAGTAAATTTATATGGAAAATCAATGCAATATAGTTGTATATTTTACTTTTTTTCCTTTTTCTAATATTAATTGCTCTCTTTATTGAGGCGTGCGCTTTTTGGCGCCTCTCGCCTCAACACATTAAAACCCCCTAGCGCTTTAAGGGTGCCTTTCGCCTTAGACTACCTTGATTAGAATCACTCAAACAGCGTAACAACCAACAATGAAATAAGACCCAGTTACAATTTCAAAAGGGATACAAAATAACAAATGGTTTATGGATCATCATCAGAAAGCAAACTGATATTTCTGGCCACTGCTAACGCTAGGAAACCATACCAGCAAGTAAGAGAGATGATAATTACAATGAAGAGAAGAAGAATTAAGGTGCTTGCAAGGAAAGATGGGTCAGAAGCTTTGGGAAAGAGGGACATCTTGGGCTGTATGACGTTCACATGTCCCATGCGATAATTAAATGGTGAGGGGCAGCTTATAGGATGATCACATGAACATACGATCCAACGGTCATAGATAGTTTAGTAATTTAATGTCAAAAGGAGATTTTGTTTCATATCATCCTAACAAAATCAATTCTTTTAAACTAACATTTAAAATATCATTCTCAAACGCAAATCAATTATTTTAACATCAATTCTTTTGAAATCAATTATTTTAAAATCAATTCAATTAAAATCTAAACCAAACATACCCTATATTGTCATGACCACTCAGATTTGGAAAAACTACTCAGCAAAAGACCTTCAATCACCATAGTCTTTGCCATAACAAAGGTTTGGTAAATACTCTAAGAGGATTAGATGCAATGCTTTGGATCAAACTGCGTATGTTAAGTGAAAATAAAAGTTATAAAGATAGCACTGTTATATAAAAAAATTAAATTAATACAATAATCCACTCATTTCTGCCCGTCCATGCTGTTTCTCCCTTTTTCTTTGTGGGAAGAAAGGGTAGAGATAATTGATAATTTGATATATCTCGAGTCTGAAATCTATGGACCCCAACTAAACCTATCAACCCATATTTAGCTGCCAAGACACAATTCTTTCTTGTTATGGAACATAGCTCTTGTTCTAGGTTACAAGTAACGGTATTTGTCATTTTATATGTCCTCATGTAAACCTGGTGAATATGCATACAAATACATTTCTAAACCAATTAGAGGTTATTGCTGCTCACAAATAAGGTGTGAGATAATCCTAGCCCTACTGAAGTTACAGACAGGAAATTAGATGGTAGAAGTTATGCCCAATCAAAAAAAGTGGTCATGTCATCAGATAAGTTTGCTCATGTCACCCATCACCCATGTCAGCATACAGTAGGATGTGTTTTCCTTTTACGTTAATGAGGATCCTTATCCTCCAAATTCTTAGTAATTATCTTTTCTACGTCTTAATGAATTTCTTCTTTAAGCAAAAATTTTAAAAAAAAATCTACACATGATTAGCAAAACAAAAACACCATACTATTTTTTACTTAAATATAGTTATTTTAAAAATAAAGTTGGTAAATTGAACTGAAATGCATTTTTCCCAACATGCATTCTGGACTTGAAAAACATTGCTAAACATCATTTTTCCCACAAGAATTAATTCTGGAGCACAAACCAAAACAAGCACAGAGAATAGACCAACCATCGAGGCAATGTGATAGTTTAATAAATAATTGAGCACTGGTACCTTAACATCATAAGACACAACTCCAGAAAATTGACTGGAATCATCAGTTCCACCAGCACCAAGCATACCACGAGATAGCCAATTCAACCATCCCCGTGATTTGACTGTGTGCTCATCGTTGAATGACTTCTCTATAGGAATATCAGTGTGAATCCTGCCAATGTTAGGAGTAGAAGACCTCGAAAGGAATTCCTGTAAGAACATACAAAGCACGAGATTTAAGAACCAAACATGCAAATGATGCATCTCAATGCATTGAGTCAGTATAAAAGTTGCACAAAATAAGCCAATCAAATAAAGAATAAAGAATACAATACAACAAGAAAATACTAATATTTCATTAATTGAACTGTAGCACACTTACCCGCATCTCATATTCTGCAGCAGATCGATAATTCAAAATATCATCTAGATCTGATTCTTTCTCCATTTGCTCCAAATCTCGAAGAACATCATCATCAACTGGCTAATAAACACAAATCTAATCATCAACAGTACAGTACAAAACTAACAGTTCAAACCATGTAAACACTGAAATATATTTCACGGAAACATAAATGCAAATCTATAAAGAATTTTATATACATAAAGATCAAAATGTGTAGGTCTTCAAGAGAAAAGAGAAGAAGAAGAAGAAGAAGAGAAACCACCTGTTCTTGTTGAAGAAAATCCAACTTTGTCTTGTACAAGTTAATATATTTCCGACGGTAACTTCTGTATCCAGGAAACAGAGAGAATTATTAGACAAGGCAGATGAATGTCAATGAGAGACTGCATAAGGAAACACCTCAGAAGGAAATCAGATATGCTCTCTTTTTTCTTTCTTTTGGTGCTCCATGAGTAGAGAAAGGAACAAAATTATTACCAAAAGAAAAAAAAAGGTAGCACAGAGTAAGCATAATATACAAATATGACCGACATCTACTTTGAGACCCAAAAGGAGGGAAAGAAAATTAGTATGGAGCATCTAACCAAACATCGGTAAATTCAATTCATACTAAAAAATGCGATCACAGAAGACAAGGCAGGAGCATTTATTTATTTATTTTTTTGTATAGAAAAACAAATTCTATGCAGCATAAAAGTCAAGATTAGAAAAGGAAAAAAAAAATAAAGAACAAGGAAAGAATCAAGATGCAGTAATGCTGTCCAGTCTCTCTGAATATCAAAAAGGCCAACTCCCATGAGCAGAACACCAAAGAGAAGCCAAAAAACATATTCCTATTCCATAACAAAACTAAGGGTAAAGAGACACCCATAAAATATGAGTATTTTGCTCTAATCAAACAGACCAAAGAATAGCCTAAACTACACACTACCACAAACTTTTAGCCTTCTTGTTTTTATCAAAACCTTTACAATGAACCATCTAAAACTCTCTAAAGCATGGGTAGGGAGGAGTACCGGTACCAGGTATGTACCGGGTACGGGTATATCCCGGGTACCCGTTGGGTACGTACCCAATTTTTTTTTTAGAGTTTGGGTACGGCTCCGGTGTGGCTGGGTACAGCTGGATAAGGCTCCACCAAATTTCAAGCCCAAAACACGGTCGTTTCAACAAAATGGGTATTTTGTTTTAAGTCTTCACCCCCTAACCCATTTGACCAGACGACCACTCTCCTCTCTGCTTCTACCTTGGTGCGGCGCTCCAAGGACCAAGCGACTGCAGCTCCAACGACCAGCAAATGCAGCTCCAATGACCGGCGACCTCACGTGCTAAGCTCCGGCACCAGACGATCACTCTCCTCTCTGCTTCTATCTCGAGCGGCGCTCCAAGCACCCAGCTCTGGCGACTGCAACTCCAACAACTGGCAACCTCACGTGCTAAGCTTTGGCGACCTCGCATGGTAAGCGCTGACGACCTGCGGCATGGGCTAGACGTTTTCAGTCCGTTCTCTGGAGACGTTTTGAGTTGTGTTGTGATATTATTCCAGATGTTTTCACAAGGCTCTGCTAGTGTTGGTGGTGCTAGGTCTGGCAATGGGTCTGCCTCTAGTAGTGACACAGCCTCTTCTGCTTCTTTGACTAGCAAATATGCAACTGGAATAGATGTAAATGGTTGTCCCCTTTGTGTGTTTTAATTTTTATATTATGTTGTCATATTTTATTGTGTGGGTTTTTGTTTATTTTATATATATATTATTTATTTTATATATATATATATATGATGTACCCGTACCCTAATTTTTTGAAAATTTTCGTACCTTGTACCCATATCTGTACCGGTACGTACCCATACCCGTGCAACGTATCTAAAACTGCTCTTGCTCACCAAAAAAAAACCCCAAAAAGATTGTTCCATAGAAAAGTAGCCGCCTTGCAATCCAAAACTATGTGGTGGCCGACTGTCCATCTGCACATAACACATATTGGGACTTGGGACAGAGAAAGAGTGGTGCAAGGCCTACTTATCTTAAGAAAGTCATTTGTATTAATCTGTTTAAGTACAGCTGTCCAAACAAAAGAAAGGAAGGGAACCTAATCTAACCAAGGAAAATTATCAGCAACAGGACGAGAAAACAATTCCAACATTAACAGAAAAAGATTCCCCCAAGCACTAGAAAATAAAGAATCTATTTATATTTTATAGGCAGCAAATGGACCCAACTAAGCAGTGTTCTGAAAATCGGACCGGCTGGTCTGACTGGTTCAACCGTGAACTGACTGTGAATTGGTCAAACTGGTAAACGAGTCACGGTTTGACTAGTTGACCGGTTTAACTATTTAGCATAAAATGATAGAAGTGTAGCTTGTGAGTCTCGAATAGGACACCCGCATTGGTGAAGACATGCCCCACCACTACGCTGCCACTGCTTGTTGTGATATTATATATATATATATATATATATATATATATAAAGTTGTCTGATTAATAAAATAAATTGTTTGATTTATTATTTAATTTATTTAGTTTAACATTTTCCTTATTAAAATGTTACTTATCCACACTTTCCATATTAATAAAACAAAACCTTTGACTTAAATAAATATAAAATGTATTTAAAATAACAAATTGTGAGAATCTCTCTCTCTCTCTCTCTCTCTCTCTATATATATATATATATATGTGAAATATTATTATTATTATACTCTGGTTCAATCACGTTTGAACCATTGAACTGTGAATCAATCACTTCACTGGTTCAATGACCGGTCTAGTTTTCAAAACCTTGCTACTAAGTAATGAAGTAAAAGAGAGAGAGAGGAGTATCACAACAATCACAATCATAATCCCTAATAAAATTATAAAACTTTTCATACCATAAGTGATTGAAGCACCAAATTATTATTAGGAACTTAAAGATATAAACCCCCAAAAAAAATTAAAAAAAAATGTATTTAAAATAACAAACTCTTAGAATATATATATATATATGAAACATTATTTTTTTTATAGAAAAAGAAATATTATTAGAAAAGAGAAGAAAAGTACAAAGAAGGAGGATAAGTAATCCTCACAAATCACAACTAAAACCTATGAGATTGTATCATGCAATGAAGCAAGCCAATCTCTCTGCATGTCTAACAAAGAAACACCGTCAAAGAAACCATGAGCTGAACACCAAAGAGAAGCCAAAAGGAGAATCCTATCCCAAATAAAGTCTAAACTTGAGGAAAGCCCCTTAAAAATTCTAGAATTCCTTTCCCACCATAAACACCACAAAATAGCGAAGATAGAGCACAGCCAAAGGATCTTTGCTTCTTTGCAGGAGCCAAAACCTCTAAACTTAGTAAGAATGAAATGATGCACTAGAATAGGAAGAGATTATTGCTAAATTGTGTGTCTAATCAGACCACACATGATCTCTATATATAGATATTAATATTAATTACAATTAATCACAGTGATACAATCCTGATATGCTACAATCATAATTGATCCTAATTGATTCTAGCATATATACATGATATACTTCTATATTTAAAATATTCTAAACTATTCTAACATTCCCCCTCAACCTGGTGCGTATATATCATGTGCACCAAGCTTGTCACATATGTAGTTAACACGGGGACCTCTAAGAGCCTTAGTAAAAATGTCTGCAAGCTGGTCATTCGAATTCACAAATGCAGTAGCAATTTCACCAGATTGAATTTTCTCCCTAACAGAGTGGCAATCAATCTCCATGTGCTTAATTCTCTCATGAAAGACAGGATTTGAGGATATATGTAGTGCAGCCTGATTATCGCATACAAGTTTCATTGGTTGTAGTTCACATATTTTTAACTCTTTAAGTAACTGTCTCAACCAAATGAGTTCACAAGTTGCAGTGGCCATCGCTCGATATTCAGCTTCTGCACTAGACCTGGCGACTACAGTATGTTTCTTACTTTTCCAAGATATCAGATTTCCCCCAAAAAGAACGCAGTACCCTGAAGTAGAGCGTCTTTCTGAGGGAGAGCCTGCCCAATCAACATCTGTATAACCACAGATTTTCATATGCCCCTTATCTTCATATAATAAGCCTCTTCTTGATGCTCCTTTAATGTATCGGAGTATTCGAACAACGGCATCCCAGTGAGAGTCACATGGAGAATCAAGGAATTGGCTTACCACGCTCACAGCAAAAGAGATATCTGGTTTTGTTACTGTGAAATAATTCAATTTTCCAACCAACTTCCAGTAACGTTCAGGATCCGCTAGTGACTCCCCCTATCCTGGTAGAAGCTTGACATTAGGATCCATGGGTGTATCAATGGGTTTGCACCCTAACATACCAGTTTCTTCCAAGATATCCAAGGCATATTTCCTCTGGGAGATAGAAATGTCATGTCTAAACTGTGCCACCTCGATACTTAGGAAATAACGGAGTTTACCAAGGTCTTTGGTCTGAAAATGAGTGAATAAATGTTGCTTTAATTGTTCAATGCCAACTTGGTCATTCCCAATAATGAAAATATCATCCACATAAACCACAACGTAGATGCATTGATTAGGAGATTGATGTCGATAGAAAGCAAAATGATCAACTTCACTGCGAATCATGGCAAAGGTCTGAACAACTGCACTGAATCGGCCAAACCAAGCCCGAGAGGAGTGTTTTAGGTGATACAAGGACTTGCGAACTTTGCACACCAATCCAAACTCCCCCTGAGCAACAAAGTCAGGTGGTTGCTCAATATAAACCTCCTCCTATAAATCACCATGTAAGAAGGCATTCTTTATGTCCAACTGGTAGACAAGCCAATGGCGAACAGCAACCATGGCAAGGAAAAGACGTATAGAGGCAATCTTAGAAACTGGAGAGAAGGTGTCGCTATAATCAAGACCAAAGATCTGAGTGTAGCCTTTGGCGACTAAACGAGCTTTCAATCGATCAATGGAGCCATCTGGACCAGCTTTAACAGTAAACACCCATCTACAGCCAACAATAGATTTGCCTGTTGGTTTAGGACCTAGCTCCTATGTGCCATTAGAATGTAAGGCAAACATCTCATCCATTTTCGCTTGGCGCCAACCTGAATGAGACAGTGCTTCACCTGTGGTTTTAGGAATGGAAACAGAAGACAGACTCAAAACAAAGGTGTAATGGTGTGAAGAAAGACAGTCATAACTAAGAAAGGCATAAAGCGGATGAGGGTTACGAGTAGAACGTTTACCTTTCCGAAGAGCAATAGGTGAGTTGTTTGATGCATGAATCAAGGCAGAGGGAACGACTGGCGAAGGTGGTGAGTCATCTGGAACTTCCACTAGAACAAGATTGGCACCAGTAGGCAATCGTGGTCAACGTAGAAAAGTAACTAGTGGACGAGAAGGACCATAGGCAAGCACCGGAGCAAAAACAAGAGTAGGATTACCGCTGGAATCAACAGGAAGACTGTAGATAGGAATATGAAGGATTATGTTTACCTGGGAAGCATCTGCAGATAAAGAATAAAAGGGTTGCTGGTTGAAAAAGGTAACATCAGCAGACACAACATAGCGACCTAAATCGGGAGAATAGCAGCGATACCCTTTCTAAAGACGAGAGTATCCAAGGAAAAGACACTTGAAGGCTTTGGCAGTGAGCTTGTCTTTTCCTGGAGTAACATTATGGACAAAACAAGTACAACCAAACACATGAGGAAACACAGGATAAACAGATGTATCAAGAAATAATATAATATACGAGACTTGGTCATTTAGAACAGAGGAAGGCATGCGGTTTATCAAATAACAAGATGTAAGAACAACATCCCCCCAAAAACAGATTGGAACATTTCATATGTAAAAGTAAAGTCTTGGTTGTTTCAATTAAATGTCGGTTTTTGTGTTCAACCACTCCATTTTGTTGTGGAGTATGAAGACAAGTTGTTTGATGCAAGATGCCTTGTTTAGCCATGAATTCCTGAAAATAAGAAGATAAATATTCACGCGCATTGTCACTACGCAAAATATGGATAGTTTTCCCAAATTGAGTACGAATTTCAACAAAACTTCTGAAATATTGAAAATAATTCAGAACGATTTTTTTATTAAAAAGACCCAAGTGCAATGGGAATAATCATCAATAAAGGTTACAAAATATTGAAATCCTAAACTAGAACTGACACGACTAGGTCTCCATATATTTGAATGAACAAGGGAGAAGGTTGAATCAGCTCTTTTATTGACTCGATCGAGAAAGGATGCACGGGTGTGCTTCCTTTTTGACAAGACTCACAATCTGATAGAAACCAGAAAAATAACAGCAAAGAGAATGTAACAGTAGAAGAGAATTTAGGAAGAAGGCTGAGTATTATTAGATAAAAAAACGAGTAATTACAGTAGATCAAGGTCCTACTACCACAGAGCTAAGCTCCTACAGGGAGCTACAGCTCTCCATCCATAACTAACTTGCCAAAAGGATACTAAAAAGATGCCCTCCTATTCCTCACCCAGCCTATTAGTAGCTGAAACCCCACCCAATTCACGTAACTAACTTCCACTATCCTCTCTCACTGCCACATCAGTAGCTCTCTCTCTCTTCCTTCTAGAATAGACCCTCCAAATCCTAGGCCTATTAGTAACAAACTGACCCGTATATTCCTTTGAGCCCAATAGCTCAGTTTGGGCTCTATCACTGCCTCCCTCATCAACTCCAGCCTTGTTCTCAAGGCTGAATTTTGGAAACTGGCTGAGGATAGTGAATTCATCCTCCTAGGTAGCCTCATCTGCTCCTTTTCCTTTCCATTGTACCAACCATTGATTAATTGACTCCCTTCCCTTGTCCACAGCTCTGGTGGCCAACACTGTAACAAGTTCCAACACCTCCATATATTCTCCTTCAATTCCCAAGGTAACTCTTTTTCCACATTGTAGTTTCCCACAGCCTTTCTGAGTAAAGAAACGTGGAAAACAGGGTGTATTCTTGAAGTTTCAAGAAGCTTGAGCTTATAAGCAACTGCTCCAACACGTTCCTGTACTTGAAATGGACCATAAAAACGTCCTGCTAGCTTGGCATTGATCGCGAAATCACCGATTGCTGCCTATGAGGGCGCAATTTCAGGAAGACCCATTCCCCAACTTCAAAACTTCGTTCTTTCCTCTTGTTATCAGCTTGTACCTTCATCCTTCCTTGAGCCCTGGAAAGGTGATGCTTTAATTGTCTAAGAGCTTCATCCCTATCCACTAACTCCCTTTGAGCTGCTTCAAGCTTTGTTTCCCCTTGCAAGAACCTTGTGATCACTGGAGGTTTCCTACCATACACCACCTCAAATGGGGTCACCCCTATAGATGCATGGAATATCGTATTATACCAATACCCCGCCCAATGCAGCCATTGAACCCAGTTTCGCGGCTGGTCAATGATAAAACAGCGTAAGAAAGTCTCCAAACATCGATTGATCACCTCCGTTTGGCCATCCGTCTCTGGATGATAAGCAGAACTCATCTTGAGTTGTGTTCCCTGAAGTTTAAACATCTCCTTCCAAAAATTGCTAATGAAGATAGGATCTCTATCACTCACAATGGTAGCTGGAATCCCATGCCACCTCACAATTTCCTTTGTGAACACCTCTGCCACCATTCTAGCCGTGTAAGGGTGCTTCAAGGGTAGGAAGTGGCTATATTTGGACAGGCGATCCACAACCACTAAAATAGCCTCATACCCTTTAGATTTTGGCAAACCTGAAATGAAATCGATAGACAATTCGTCCCATACTACCTTTGGAATATTTAGTGGCTGAAGGAGACCCCCGGGAGCTGCTGCCATATATTTGTCTCTGGCAAACATCACACTCTTTGACAAAGTCTTGGATCCTCTTCTTCATACCAATCCAATACAAATTTGCAGCCACCCTTCTATATGTTCTATAAAACCTGGAATGTCCCCCTAGAGGAGTAGCATGGAATTCTTGTAACAATTTGGGAATCCAAGATGAATTCTCCGATATGACTAACTTGTCATTATAGTATAGAACCCCATTGCTGTATGTGCATTCTGGTCGCGTCTCTCCTCCATTTTTCAGCCCTGCTATCACCTTCTGCAACACCTCATCATTGTGGACTTCTTTTAAAATTTCCTTCCCCTCTACCCATGTTGGATATGATATCAAAGCTCCAAATTCAGCCTCTTCAGTCACACGAGAAAGGGCATCAGCTCCTCTGTTTTCCATCCCCAATTTATAAACAATGTCAAATTGGTACCCCAACAATTTCGCAGCCCAATTTTGCTGATCTATGGAAGTGATCTTCTGCTGTAACAACTACTTCAAGCTTTTCTGGTCAGTGTAAACTATAAATTGCCTATAGATAAGGCCGCCAATGTTGCACAGCTAGAACTACCGCCATCAGCTCCTTTTCATAAGCTAATTTTGCTAATTTTTTCTCACTCAAAGCCTTGCTGAAAAAAGCTATAAGCCTACCCTTTTGCATCAGGATTGCTCCTATTCCTTGGCCTGAAGCATCACACTCTATCACAAACTCTTGAGTAAAATTAGGTAGTGCCAAGACCGGAGTTGTTGTCAATCGTTCCTTCAAAACCTCCAAGGCCTTTTGTGCTTTCGGGTTCCAAGTGAATCCCTCCTTTTTGGTAAGGTCTGTTAAGGGCCTTGCCACCTTGCCACAGTCTTTGATGAATTTTCGATAATATCCAGTGAGCCCTAGAAATCCCCTCACCCCTTTTACATTCTTTGGAATAGGCCAGTGTATCACACTGCTTATCTTGCTCGGGTCCACTGCTACTCCTTTCCGCAAAATGATATGCCCCAAATACTCCACTGTGGGTTGAGCAAATTGGCACTTTTTTTGGTTACCAACAAGGTGCTGCCCCTGTAATACCCCCAGTACTTCCTCCATGTGTTCCATGTGTGCTTTCCAACTAGGGCTATAAAGCAAAATATCATAAAAAAAAAACCAGCACAAACCTCCTTAGCATTGTCTTGAAAACCTCATTCATTAGAGATTGAAATGTGGAGGGAGCGTTCATCAACCCAAATGGCATCACTAAATACTCGTAATGCCCTTCATGTGTGCGAAAAGCTATTTTGTAGATGTCTTCCTCTTTCACCCTCACTTGATGGTACCCGGACTTTAGATCCAACTTAGAGAAAAATTGGGCCCCGTGTAACTCATCCAGTAATTCTTCTATCACTGGAATAGGGAATTTATCCGGAACCGTGACTTTGTTTAAAGCCCTGTAGTCAACACACATCCTCCACATGTTGTCTTTCTTTTTGACTAGAATGACAGGACTAGAGAAAGCACTCTAACTGTGTCTGATCATCCCAGATTCCAGCAACTCTTTCACCTGCTTTTCAATTTCGTTTTTATGGTGATGAGGGTAACAATATGGTCTTACATTTACAGGACCTTGCCCCTCCCACAGATTGATGGCGTGCTGATGATCCCTTTTAGGAGGTAACCCCTCTGGTTCACTGAAAACAGCAGTAAATTTTGTCAACAATTTTTCTAACTCCTGCTGTTGCTTCAAACTCAACATGTCACTCACATTCCCCTTGTTTGAATTGCTTGAGTTGCACTTCAGTGGACAAAAGTAAGCCTTCAATCACTTTCTTTGACTCACCAACAACACTTTGCAGGGCCAACTGAGATGGATGATAATTATCTTCTCCTTTCAGTTCTACCCACTCCCCATTTAATTAACATTTGTGTACCCCAGTCAATTAGCATTTTTCCAAGAGGTGCCAACCATGAAACTCCCAGCACCATGTCTATATCCTCCAAATCAAAGAGAAAAGCCTCTACTATTACCTTGACATTCTCCAATTCCAACATGATTCTCTTACATTTTCCACGAGCCTCCACCTTGTGTCCATCTCCCAATTTGATCATCATCAGTTTGGTATCTTCCACCTCCCATCCTATTGCCTCCACAAGCTTTTTAGAAACGAAGTTATGGGTGGCCCCACTATCCACCAAAATAAGTATGGGAACACCATTCACAAGCCCCCTCAACTTCATGGTTTTTGGTTTCTCTTTTGTTTCTGGCACCATGTTTCCCAGGCTCATAATAATGCATACACCAACCACTTCCTCCTCTACTTCCTCCTCAGCTATTAAAAATTGTTCCTCTGTGTTATTGTCCTCCTCATCATCCAACACCATCACCCTAAGTTGCTTATCCGGGCATTGATGAAGTGGGTGATAGGGTCCTGCACATTTATAACACAATCCCTTTTGTCTTCGTTCATTGAGTTCCTGATATGACAAAAGCATTTGGGCCTGTTTTAGAGTTAGGCCCATATTGCTCTCCTCCTTTGGCTGACTTGTTCCCTTCACTTAGGCCCATCTCCTTTCCACCCATCACGTATACCCAATCTGACCCTGTATTTCGACCTAATTGGTTTGCACTGGATCTAATAATTGGGCCTGACCCGTATCCGCTCCGCCCTCCATTTCCTTTGGGCCCATTAGACCCAAAGCTTCCTCCTCCATGCCCTTGTAGTTCCTTCTCCACTGCCTTGGCCAAACTCATGAGGCGTGATCGTGAAAGTGGCCCCAGAGTTCTCAAGCTGCAAACTCTCCCTCTAATCTCCCCCTTCAGTCCATGGAGAAAATACCCGAAGTACTGCTCGTCGAGTAATCTCCTCACTTGGGCCATCAAGCGCTCGAACTCTTGGATATAATCATCCACGCTGCCCCACTGACGGAGCGCTGCCAATTGCTCATAGACATCGCCCTCACCCAAACCGCCGTATCACTCCAATAATTCCGTTTTAAGCTGCTCCCATGTCAACTCCTTCTCGTCATCCAGCAGCGACGTGAAGAAATGAATGGTAGGCCCTTCCATACGCAACTAGACCAAATTGATGCGTACTTCCGGGTTTGTCTCTTGTACCTGAAAGTACACCTCTGCTCTAGAAATCCACCCCGTTGGACCCTCTCCATCGAACATGGGAAGTTCTATCTTCTTCACCGATTGCCTAAACTCTTCCAGCGCCTCACCATGGAGTTTTTTCATTCCCGACGTCAAATACGTCTTTTTGGACGGCGAGCTCTTCTCCTCACCCTCCTTCTCTGTCTCTTTGTTTTTGTCGCTATTCTCATCCTCCTGTTCCTCCTCCTCCTCCAGCCGATTCTTGCCCAAACACTTCGCAAGCAGCGCCATCAAGGATATATGGTTGCCATCGACCTTACTCTCGATCGCGGCTAAGGATGCCTTGACGCTGGTAAGTTCCGTCTCCATAGCTGCTACCTTATCCTCTATACCTCCTTTCTTCACTGACTTTTTCTTGGGTGGCATTCACCATTCACGTCACCTTGTTGCATCGGTCCCTCACTCGAATCCGGCAGGTCAGACCAGTTTGATAGAAACCAGAAAAATAACAGCAAAGAGAATGTAATAGTAGAAGAGAATTTAGGAAGAAGGCTGGGTATTATTAGATAAAAAAATGAGTAATTACAGTAGATCAAGGTCCTACTGCCACAGAGCTAAGCTCCTACAGAGAGCTACAGCTCTCCATCCATAACTAACTTGCCAAAAGGATACTAAAAAGATGCCCTCCTATTCCTCACCCAGCCTATTAGTAACCGAAACCCCACCCAATTCTCGTAACTAACTTCCACTATCCTCTCTCACTGCCACATCAGTAGCTCTCTCTCTCTTCCTTTTAGAATAGACCCTCCAAATCCTAAGCCTATTAGTACCCGTATATTCCTTTGAGCCCAGTAGCTCAGTCTGGGCTTTATCACAATCTAAAGACTGTAAACTAGACAAGTGAGGAACCATCTTTTGGAGCTTGGAAAGACTTGGATGTCCAAGACGACTGTGAATGAGGTTAGGAGAATCTGTCATGGTACATGCCACTAGAGAACTAGGCACAACAAGATGGCAAAGTCCTCGTGACTCACGACCGACTCCAATCATCCTCCTCATACCCTAATCCTGCACAAGAATAGAGTGTTTAGTGAAGGTAATGGAACAATTAAGGGGTGCGAACTAACTGACTAACAGATATCAAATTGAAAGGACAACCAGGTACATACAGAACAGATGTTAAGGGTAGAAAGGGACATGGCCGAGCTTGGCCAATACCGGTGACAACGGTTTTGGTTCCATTAGCCAGAGTAATAGGGGGTAATTTAGTAGAGTAGGTAAGAGAGGTGAGAAGATCCTTATTACCACAGAGGTGAGAAGATCCTTATTACCACAGAGGTGATCAGATGCACCAGAGTCAATTATCCATGGCCCAAGAGATAACTGAGATAAACAGGAAGTGAGATTACCAGTTTGTTCAACCGAAACCTATGAAGATGCCTTAAAGCTGAGGAAGGCCTCATAATCTGCATTAGGAATGGTCACGTCGGAGGTGGATAATGATGATTCAATCTGCGCAAAATTGGCGAATGTTGGTTTACCATATTTCACCTGACAACGCTCCTCCAAATGTCCCAACTTGTTACAAAAAGAGCAACGTGGCCTACTGCTGCCACCACGACCACTACCAGAGTTATTAACTTGGGAGACAAGAGTAGCAGACTCTGCAATAGTTGCTGAAGTAGCTGCTAGTGGTGCCATATCAGAGATATTCAACAATCGTTGAAAGGTCTGAGACAATGTGGGACTATCAGCACTAGTTAGGATTTGTTGGCAAATATTCTCCAATTCCAATGGAAGGGTAGAAAGGATAAAAACCATAAATAATCGTTCCTGTTGCTTCTTGTGCTCAGACTGATCCTTAGTGTGAGGCATCATGGTAGCAAATTCTTGCATCAATGAACGCGCCTTGCCAAGGAAGGATTCCATACGAGTATCCTGTTGCTTGCGCAAGCTCATCATACTAGAGACAATAGAGTAGAGATGTTGTATGTCATTAGTGTAGCAGTCTTGGGCTTCTTTTCACACCTCATAGCAAGTTTCGAATGGTTGGAAAAGATCCACGATCTCAGGATCAATGGACTGCCAGAGGACACTCAGAAGTTGTGCATCAAGCTTCTTCCATTCAGAAAGATCAGCCTGTGGGACATTTGCAACTTTCGTGGTAAGATGCTTTAACTGCCCCTGTCCTGCAAACCAAACCTTTACAGAAGTGGCCCAAGATTTATAAGTAGCTGACCCGGTCAATTTTTTAGTTGTAATTGACGGGACGCTGATGTTGGTCAACACGACAGGGCTTTTGGAATTAGAAGAAGCAGATGAGTGTCCTGAAACGCCTGAGACAACATCGCCCATTATGAGAAAACAAAGATGACTAAAAAATAAAGGAAACACCTGGAATAGGTCCAAAAAGGATTGGGCAGGTCTGGAATCAACAAAACGCAGCAAGGGAACGCAGCAAAACGCCCAAAAATACAGTGGCCGAGGCACCCACAATCTGAAACACTACAGAAACGGCCAAGATGAGACCCGAAAAGGCTTGTGACGTCTTCTACAGTGAATTTCATCCAAGTCTGTGGCAGAATGGTGCCAGAAAAAGCTCCCATGCTCTCTCACGCGCCGGCGTGTGGATTCTAGTGTAGCGGAGAGTGGCGGCACATGGAGGCGCGTGGTCAGGCGGACGGCGGCACGGTTTTCCTAATCTGGACAGTCGGGGTGGTGCGATTCTGATGCAGTGGGTTTTGTTTCGCACCCAGATCTGCAGGTCGGATGGTCGCCGGAAAGTGACATCGCCGAAAAATCTGCCACAAAGAGGCACGGTAGTGAGAGAAATTCTGCCTGAAGGAGGCGCGGCAGCGAGGGCTCACCGGAATTGAGTGGCGGCAAGGAAGGGAAATTTGCCGCTGTGCATTGGGTGCAGCGGATTAGGATTTAGACAGAGACGGGTCGAAACCCGCTCTGTTACCAACTTGAATAGGAAGAGATTATTGCTGAATTGTGTCAAATCAGACCACACATGATCTCTATATATAGATGTTAATATTAATTACAATTAATCATAGTGATACAATCCTGATATGCTACAATCCTAATTTATCCTAATTAATTCTAGCATATATACATGATATACTACTATATTTAAAATATTCTAAACTATTCTAAACTATTCTAACAAATACAAATCTTTAGGGCAGACCCATGCCTCTCCAAAAAAACCAAACAACTTGTTCCAAAGATAATTTGCTGCAGAACAATGAAAAAAGAGGTGATCCACTAATTCCGAAGCAGAGCAGCACATTAAGCACATATCAGGAGACAAAGTAGTGAGAGGTCTGCACTTCTAAAGCATGTCGTTAGTGTTAATTCTATTAAGAACAGCAGTCCAGACAAAAGCTTTAACCTTTAAGGGAGCTTTAGGGCTTTTCCAAAAGGAATCTTTCTCTATTAGGAGAATGAGTCAAGAACTAAAAATAAGAATTACAAGAGAAAGATCCAGAAAACTCAAGAGTCCAAGGTCTAGTATCAGAAAGAGAAGAAAAATGGACAGGTTCAATCAAAGACAAGAGAGTCTGAAGCCAATAACCTCTCTATCAAGCAAGTATCTGAAAAAATGAAAATTCCAAGAGAGATTAATTTGAGAATAAAATTGACAAACAGGGGCATTGTGTAAAGAAGAAAGGCGATAAAGCCTTGGAAAAGCCTCAGAAAGAGGGACACTACCAACCCAAACATCTTCCCAAAACTTTATACGAGATCCATCACACAGATACAGGGATAATAGAGAATAAAAAGAAGGCAATCCCTAAGAAATAAATTTCCAAGGACTAGCATGAGTCGTTCTACCTGCAGAGTTGGTGTCCCACCCATTCGAATGCAAACCATATTTACTTCGAATCACCTGATGCCATAAAGAAAACGGTTGAAGAGGAAAACGTCAAAGCCACTTAGCTGCCAAAGCAATATTCTTAGACACTAAGTTACCAAGACCCAACCCCCCTTCCTTCTTTGGTCTACAACAAATCTCCCAACTAATAAGGTGATCCCTACTATTTTCCCCTACCCCCGACCAGAGGAAATCCCGCATAATTCTCTCTATTTTTTGTGTCACAACCACAGGAATGTGAAAAAGAGAAAGAAAATATAAAGGGATGCTGGACAAACACAACTGAATAAGAGTGATCCTACCCCCTAGAGAAAAAAAAGCACCTTTCCAACTATCTAACCGCTTGGAAATCTTACAAATCACGGGATCTCAAAAGGATAAGACACGGGGATTACCTCCAAGAGGAATACCAAGATAAGAGAGAGGCCATTGAAGAGATTGGCATCCTGCTAGGGTAGCAAAAGCGGTCACAATTTGACTATCCACATTGACACCCGCTAAACCACTCTTGGCCCAATTAATCTTAAGACCAGAGATGACCTCAAAGAAAGTCAAAATAGACAGAATGTTAACAAAAGTCTCAGCATGTGGCTCCAAGAAAAAAACAATGTCATCAGCAAATTAAAGATGGGAAACATCATCATCATCATCATCATCATCATCATCATCATCATCATCATCATCATCATCATCATCATTATTATACTCAGTTCGACAGGTT
This sequence comes from Ormosia emarginata, assembly GCA_029884605.1. NCBI lineage: Eukaryota > Viridiplantae > Streptophyta > Magnoliopsida > Fabales > Fabaceae > Ormosia > Ormosia emarginata. Next base: position 24,076,869 of record JAQQTP010000085.1, read on the forward strand.
GAACCATTGGACCGTGAATCAATCCCTTCATTGATTCATTAATCGGTCTAGTTTTCAGAACCTTGCTACTAAGTAATGAAGTAGAGAGAGAGAGAGAGAGGAGTATCACAACAATCACAATCCCTAATAAAATTATCAAGACTTCTCATACGATAAGTGATTGAAGCACCAAATTATTATTATAACTTAAAGATATAACACCCCCCCAACAAAAATAAATAAATAAATAAATAAAACACTAGACAAATGGTATGCCTAGTAGGACCTAGACCTAAGTACCTCAACAAATACCTCTGCCTCTCAACACTACAAAAATACAGAGCAAAAAGAGTCAGGTCTTCTTAATAGATACAACAACAACAAAACATTTTCCAACTAGGTAGGGTTGGCTACATGGATCAAACGATGTCATTTTGTTCTATTGTAAACCATGTCCTCAGAAAGATCATTTAAATCTACGACATTTTTAACGGTTCCACCTATAGTTTTTCTTGGTCTCCCTCTACCTCTAAGTATTGGGCTATCCTCTACCTAATCTACTATTCTTACAAGGGCTTCTAATGGTCTTCTCCTCACATGGCCAAACCACCGAAGGCAAGATTCTACCATCTTTTCCTCAATAGGTTTTACCTCTACTTTCTCTCTAATGCATTCATTTTTAATCCTATCTTGTCTTGTATGTCCACCCATCCTACGTAACATCGTTATCTCTGCAATGCTGAGCTTATGCTCTTGTTGGCTTTTTACCGCCAAACATTTAATACCATAAAGCATTGCAGGTCTTTTTAATGGATAAAAAAAATATTATTGAAACGAAAAGAAAAATACAAAACAGAGGACAAGAAATTCTTATAAAAGGCAAAAGATAAAAGATTAATAACAACAACCAAACCTTATCCCACTAGGTAGGGAGCAAAGTTTATTTTGGGATACAATAAGAACACTAAAGATAAACAAAATGAAGAAATTCTTCAAAACCACAACTCCACCAAAAGAAGCCAAGCATACATTGAATATTATGGAAAGAGCAAAGTCCCCAACATTTAATAATAATTTATTGAGTAAAATCATTTTTTCATGAACTTACAATCGATCCCCAAGGTATCTCCATGATGTTTTCTTTAGTTTCTTGCGAACATTTGAAAGGACTGATTCTTGTGCATAGCGCCACCAAAATATTTGCCAACCCTCAAATTTTCTTGGTAAAGGACAATGCCAGGGACGAAAGCGACCATACCTACATAATATAATAATAAAATTATTTCAAATACCTCAAGGTATACTTTTACATAAAAATAACAATTTCACTTAAAGAGCAAAAATTATAAGATTTGAGTATAAGTCAAGATACAATAAGAATAATAACTATTATACTGATCATAGTAAGGAAATTTTTCTCCTACATAACAATCATGGACACTGCATATTACATTTACATAATCAAAAGAATTGCAAAAGTCATAAGAGCAACTGATACAAGTATGTTTCATGATTTATTCAAGTATTTACACAATCCTTGTGTTATGTACAACAACAGAAAGCCTGAAACCAATTTTAGCTCTAACTCAGCTAAAATACTAGTATGATTGGTAGAAGTATTCCGTAATCAGTGCTAAAATTGTATTTACCTGTTGTACATAACACAAGAATTGTATAATTGGTGGAACTGCAAGTCTTCCTAGATCAACATTATTGCATATTATAACAGATCAGATGCATCGATCAATGACTATTTTGAATTCAGAAAAGGGTATTGTATTTTCGATATAAAAAAAGAATAACTGAGAAGTCAAGAATAACTGAGAAGTCAATGACTGGAAGCATCTTTCACATCCATTGGTCTGTTTCCAACCACTGCAATAGACTAATGTGAGAGGCTCTTAGCAGAGCGGGGAACTTCTCTGTTAAAGAGTTTCTTCACTACGTTATACAAATTTTTTTTAATAAAAATAAGTTGTTAAAAAAAATATATTTAGGTGAAGAGTACAATCATTGCCATAGTTCTGTTTCTTTATTTCGTCTTTCATTTTGTATGTTTTTATCTTTTGCTTCTACAAGGGCTACTGATATTTATAGTTTATACATCAAGCAAAGGTTTGTCCCAAAGGCACTTTCTTTAACAGTGCTAATAAAATAGTTACAGGCTTCTGGCAATGGACTTACTTTTCTCTTAATCTACAAGTGCAGACATAATCCCACACGAGAAACATCTGTTGCAACTGAGCCTCATCTAAGGATATAACCTGATAAGTAGAGACACTATTAAAATGATATATAAGTGATGTAGGACAGCAGAAAGATTAGCAGCAATACATTGCCTAAATTAGCAAATTCCATAAGAAAGAGTACCAACCAAACCACTCAATTCAGCAGTGACAGAATACTGAGGAGCATTATCATCAAGCTTTTGTGATCTGTTAGCCTAGAAGATAGAACAAATACTAAACTTAAGTAGGAAGAAAAGGATTTCAAGATTTTAATAGTGATTAAAAAAGAATAGAGACCAGAAGGTTATGCATTGAAATAATAAATCAGAACACAAATAATTAAGCAGGAGGGAAGAAATAAGGGGAATGCAATACACATCCATTGAGCAATTAATGGAAATATGCAATACAAAGGGAGGAAGGTTACAGTGTTTGCAAATTATAACAAGAAAAACTCTGCTAGAAATAGAGTAACAGTTACTTTTTTAAATAGAGTAAGTTACAATGATAACAAAAACAACAATAATTAAGATGAAAGATTGATTTGGATAATAAGGGTTCTAATTAAGATGTCCATACCGAAAGAATTAAGGTTACATCACATGGTGCCAATATAGAATTGTAATGTTTTCCTTCAGATCTTATATTGCTTGCAGAGTGGGAGTTACCCATACTGTTCATAGTTACCAAGTCCATTGAACCATGAAACATACTGGAATAAAATTCCAGTCCTTTGATCTCTACAATTTTATTTTCCTGGCCCACTCTCACCCTTCCATTTGAAGACCTGAAATTATTGAGAATAAATAAGTCAAATCTCAGTCGACATATAAGCTGACATCTCAAACTTACTGTTTTCCCCCTTAAGCAAGTTTCAATCAACCACTTGCATTAATTTGGATTTGTTCACTTACATTCTCCAGTAGGGTAGACATAAAACTTGAAACAGGACAGGAACAATTCTAACACAACAACATTACCAATACAATAAGAATTACAATTGAATTTTGAACTTTGACGGAGGTGAATCACTACATAATGGTGAAAGACTTTTTGTTGAGAAACCATGTTTAGAAATATTACTTTTTTGATAGAACATGTTTAGAAATATTATTAGCAATGGGATGCAGGTTAAAATGTAATATTAAGAAACACTAATAAAGTAAACAATGAGAAGGTGAAAATTAAGCACCCACAAAAAGCAGTTTTTTGTCCTATTGTGTAGCACTATAAATGAAGACAGAAAATCATAATCCTGCCAACTTCCAAACAGAATATTCCACACAGCCCATAAAGAGATCCAATCAACCTGTGTTTATAAACCTTCAAAAAGAAGTCCAATTATAAGATGAAAGTAAGAGAGCATTACCCAATAAGATTTTGCTTCATGGTCAAGTTAGAGAACTTCAAACCAAACATAATATGCCCCTGGAAAATTATAGTAAAATAAAAAAGTGTCGATTGAAGTTAGTCCTTGATATGTAAATCCTTAAAATCTGTAGATTTTAATGCAAGATACAGAGCCCTAGGTAATTTGAAGAAACAAAATGTATGACATAAAGAAAAACTTACCAGATCATTCTGCACATCACTGTATAAAACATGAAAATTCCGTATGTCCACTTGAATGCTGTCAAGAATCTGAAAGAAAAAGGATAAAGCATCAGTGGTTATGTGGTATCGTAAATCCTGATAAAGCATCAGCGGTGCAAAGTATGAGATTATTACTACAATTTCTTTTTCTTTCTTCATTTTTTAATCATTTTGCATCAAGGGCCAGTAAAAAAATTTATAAAAAAAATGATTTAACTATGTGCATGTGTGTTAAAGATACCCCCATTACCTGAATACCCTAAGGAAACCAAAACAACAATCTTATCCAGCACAAGTATAACAAATTGATTTTTACCATCAGCTAAAGATAAAAACCATTCCTAGTCCCGCAACTAACAACATAAGCTTTTAGGAGAGATAGTTGTTGACATAGTATCAAAGCCTCTTCAACCAGGTAGCCATTTTGATTCTTGCTGCCTCTATTATTCTTAATTAAATCAAGTTTCAGCATAAGGTATGATGGATCTAAGCTCGTTCCACGCTTCAAGCCCTTTGCATGAGGGGCATGTTAAAGATAAAAACCATTCCTATGCTTGTACCTAACAGCTTAAGCTTTTAGGAGACTTAGTCCTTGACACCAGTGAGCAACAAGATTGGATTGACATGAAGAAACCAGCCTAGGCAGAAACAAGAATAATATCTAGGTAAAAAAATCCTACCTTGGCACTGACATGAGAAATAAATGATTGCCCAGCATGACTGCCTGCAGAACATAAAGCCATTAATAAAAACCAAATATACAAATATTCAATGAAACAGCATTTCAGTCTTACCCTAATAATAGGTTGACCAGTACACACAATTAGTACAGGTCAAAAGCTCAAATTTATTATTGTGAAAGACTATTCTTTTCTCATAAATTTCATTAGAAAGAAAAGAGAAATTACAAAACGAGAGGAGGATAATATACCCTCTCTAGTAAAGGTAAAAGATGCAGCAAAGTAAAACCAATCTTTTTATCCAAATAATCATTGTTTTATAGGGGGGAAAACCAAACAAACTTGTCAATAAACAATAAAGCTTTACATTCCCTGTTTCTTCTTTGAGAATATATGGATGACGAGGGTTGGAAAGGTTTTAAAGTTTATGAAGAAATTGAAATCTCTTAAGGAGAGGTCAAAGGAAGGAAGCTGGAATGTTTTGAGAACCTAAGCTTAAGAAAAGAGGAAATCTTACAAGAGATTGGTTCCTCAGATATGTTAGAATTGGAGAGGAATCTTACCAAGGCACAAAGGGAGAGGAAATCAAGGTTAAGGAATGAATGCGCAAATATTTTTCTCAAGGAAGAAACCAGTTGCAGACCGAAATCAAGGCTTGAATAGGTCAAAGAAGTGTAGCCACTGGTAGAAGGAGAAGGAGCTTTATCAAGGAGTTGGAGCTCGAGGATGGGTATCATATAGCAAAAGAAATAACTTGGCTTTTTACTTCTTTGAATACAAAAGTAAACCACTCTTGAGGACTTCTATTGAAATTCCAAATTGGTTCGCTATCTCTCAAGTCAAGGTTTGCCAAAATCGAAAGTCCTATTTGGTGTTTGATAAGGAAAATCTCCAGGGCCTGATGTTTCACTGTTGCTTTCTTCCAAAGGAATGACTAAAGAATGTGTAAACATAAAGCCCAAAGATAGCACTTCATATTGAAGTTAAATGGCTTACCACACACACGTCTGGATAATTTTTCCAACTCTGCTGCTGCTAGCTTGGCCTTTTTGCCAGCAAATTCTCTCTTTTCAACAGCATCAGCACTCCACTATCACAACAAAATTGAATTGCTAATAAACTGTATAATAAATAATAAATAATGTCATAACAAAATAATTCGGCTGTAAATGATATGACTGAGTATCGAAAATTTCTTTGCTCTTTGTTATTTTCATTAATTCTTCAATTTACACATCAATCATGGTTACAAAGCATCTGATATAGGTTGTTGTCAAAGCTTTTGAAACACATGGATAGACACAGAGTGATAGAATAAAGAAATACCTCTTGATCACCTCGCTGGGATGCAGAAATAAAGACATCCTCTAAAATGATTATAATGGGGTCCCAGGGCTTTTTCCATGGAATTTTGATGCTTAACCTGCCAACTCGACCTAGCCAAACATTTCAAGCTTCATTAGGAAAGAGAAAATAGGAGCTCCTCTGCACATGCATTATGCCATCCATGCATATTCTAATCAACCAATTCATCAGAAAAAAGAAAAAGGTACAGTATAATTATAAATGGAAGAACTTTGTTAAATGTTTGAAGGAGGATGAGATTACTATACCTTGCTTTAGTGCAAATGGAAGCTGGAGATAATCAAATGCTTCAAGTATCAGCTCAACATTCTCCAATAGAACTTCCTCTATGCAACAAAACACATTCAACTCCAAAAATCAGTTCACAAACAACTTCATTTAAGGTACAAATATTTATATTTTTAAATACTTAATTTTTATTCTGCTCCTTATGATTAATAAGATTAGTAACATTGCAATAAAATAGCCAAATGGGAGAATAGCATGTGTACAGTCGAAGTACACAAGCAATCTGGAAAGAATTAAACGAACATGCATACCTACTAAAATTCAAATGTTCATGAAGTAGAAAAAGTTCCACGAAAAACATTTACATATAGGAAACGTTACATCCTTTAGGCTGAGGTAGACTGGCAGGGTGGACTGCGATAAAATTGGTTCACAAACTAATAGAATTAACTTAAGTAAACATCCATTTTGATCCTCCAAAGATACATATGACATCAGTTTGGTCCTCCAATAATAAATAGTATCAAAATGGTCCTTCAATACCAATTTTTGACATCAAATTGATCCTTCAATATCCTTTTTTGACATCAAATTGGCTTTTCAAAAGGACCAGTTTGATGTCAAAATTTGACATTGAAGGACCATTTTGATACATTTGTTATTTGAGGACCAAATTGACGACACTTGTATCTTTGGAGGACCAAAATGAGTGTTTACTCGAATTAACTTCTGTAAGAATAAGGGGCAGCAGGAAAGGTATCAATGTATACCACAGTATGAAACGAACTTTGAGGCACAATTACAAGTAAAGTTTAAAGCCACAATTTAGAGTTTAATGAGCTGTATCACTGCAATAAAATCAACTTCAACACGACAACAAGGAGCACTGAACCCATGAAATGAAAAATATCCTGACATACTTACATGCTCTCAAAAGGTGAGTATTACGACACTAGACAAGATAATTACTAAAGAAACACTACTAGTGTGTCACATACCAAGTCTAATCTTCAGCTGCTCTTTCTGGATATCTTTGAAATATCGGCCGAGGTAACCCAGAAGCAACTGATGAACCAGTCCTTCAAACATTGCTGGTGTATTATCTTTGCAGACGCAACATCAATATTTTCATAGTTCCACTGAAATTAATTACAAGCAGGTTAGTGAAACCAAATAAAATCTAAGCAAACCCACTACGCTCCCCTCCCCCCCCCCCACCCCCGGGCGCAACCCCAAAAAAAAGACAAAGTGAAAACATAATTGGGAAAATTACCAAAAAGGTATTCTAGGTAAAAATATGTCTAGTTTAGGAATAATAACCCATCAATTGTTTAACGGTGTTCAAAGAGTGATTAATGAATAACCCACTCATTGACTTAATTAACCACTTGAGTGGTTAGTTTTTCTTAAAATAAAAATATGTTTACCAAGGATTCTTTTCTTGTAATTTTCCCAAAAAAATCCCTGCCACCAATAAAATCGAAGTAAAAACAGAATTTTTACAGTCACCCAATCCAAGTTCCGTAATCCCATACTTCTCATTCAGATCCCCTTCTCAAGCACCTAATTTCATTATTAAACCCCATATATGACTGTAAAAACAAAATTTTTACAATCACCCAATCCAAGTTCCATAATCCCATACTTCGAATTCAGATTCCCTTCTCAAGCACCTAATTTCATTATCAAAAATAATCATCTCACCACTTTTTTCTACACCACTTTTGACACTGGTTAATGAAGTACAAGTTCGGAGTTAATCATGTATTCACGTGTATTAATTGGTTAACAGGTATCATGTGTATTGATTGGTTAACAGGATACCATTAATCAACTTATATACATGATTAACCACAAATTTGTACTTCATTAACCAGTGTAAAAAGTAATGTAAAAAAATGATGTTAGTAAATTGGGGTTGTTTCATTATAAACCCCCATATATGACTGTCATATTAGCAATTTCATAATTTCTAATGGAAATTCACCACCATACAATACATTCATTCCCCTTTAAGACTTAAGAGAATGATTCCTGCATATCCTCTGCTACGCTTCTTTCACAAAACCTCACGAACTCAATCCAAAAATTATACTCTGAGAAAAGGCAGCATAACTCATACCAACAAGAAAACAAAAAATAAAATTAAAAATAAAAAACACACACACACACACAAACATGAACAACATGAACACAATACTCAATTGGCTTATAGCACTATAGCTTGAATGTTATGTTAAGAAATTTCACAATCAGAATGTATCATCAGCAATTCAACATCAGCACCAGTCACTACCACTGTGGTAGCACCTGAACTGTTTAGATGAAGTTGGGAACCATAAAATCTGCTCAATTCAAAATTCAACTCTTTCTGACTTCAACGGAAATGGAAGAGAATGGCCAAAAACACGGTAAATCGCACAACATAAGCTTGTGCAATGGCACCGATACGAAGCGATAAAAAAGCATCGTCGGAAACTCACCTGAAGGAGGCGCCAAATAACGCCAGCAAGAGAGGAACCGGTCGGAGGAAGTTGGACCCTCCGGTGCGGTGGCGTGAAGGCGGCGCGATGCTGCGGTTGGAGATGGAGGGGAGGAGTAGGTGGTGAGTGATGAGTGATAGGGTTCGAATCGAATCTGTTGTTAGTTATAGTGAGTCCAGTAACAGGGCAAAGAGAGAGACACCGAGCGAGAGCGAGTTTCGTGCAAGTAGGAGAAAACGCTTTGGAATATAATAGAATAGAATAGAGAATATTTAGAGAAAAATCTTTTTTACAATTTTTATAGTCAGATTTTGATTATAATTTATAAGTTAATTTAAAAAGGAAAAATACTCATCTCCAAATACTCACGTCTCATATATGTTGTGTTGTGAAAATAGGTTAGGAGGTCTGTATCATCTCTCTCACTATAACTTTTTCATCTTTTAAAATCCGATACATGATATAATAGTCAAATTCGACAAGATTTTTATCCTATTACCAACTATCATCATCCTCATCACACGATAGGATATTCTTTCACTCTAACTTCTTCATCTTCCAAAATCATCGTACTATCACCAACCTCACCCTCATCATGGCTATTCTTTTTAGCCATCACAAGACCACCGTCGAACCATGAGGCTGACTGGTCGTTCATGGAGGTCACTGCCATTAATGGAGGCTTAAAGTTTTTTGGTGTCGTTGCGGATTGAAAGACGATAGGTAGATAACCACAATGATCGGTCGTTCATGGAGGTCGCTATTATGTGCCATAACGACGGATCTGTTTCTTTTGGGTCGCCGTTCATGGTGGACAACCACTGGTTTAATGGAGGTCGCTATTCTGACCAAATCATCGGCTTCAAGGTTGCCATGAAGACGATGGTTGCCTCCTTAAATTGGCTGAGATCTATTATTTTCTTGGTCCCCAATTCTTCTTTGCAGCTTTTCCGATGAGGTTGGTGGTTGTTCCAGCCACTGCGAGTGGAACCCAAGGATGGGCTTCTATGACGGCGGATCTGTTTCAACCTCACAGATATAATAAGCTTTTTTTTTTAATTTTTTGTGTTAAAAGGTAGTATAGTCGTGGTAAATAATTATATATACTATCAATCTGTTTATATTGTGTATACCAAATACCTTATAGTATAAGAGCTTATCAGCCTCTTTATACTATCAAGTCTTATCTTATTATCTTATATTATCATATCTTATACTATCAGGTACACCAGGCGCAACCTAAAAGTTTATGATTTAATTTATTTTCAATTTATATAGGCTCAACTTATTTAATTGAAAATATGTATTTTAGTCAAGTTAGTTTTCTCTTAGTTGATCATCATCAAAATGGTTATTAATAATTTTATTATTTATCAATTGATTATTGTCTTGATATGTTGGTTGAGCATTTCCCCCTTAATTGTTAGTAAATTTGTTTGGATTTCTAAACACATCAGTAATCTTACTCATTTGTCTTATCAACGTTGTGTAGGTATTATTCGTTGACTCAATAAGTAAGGTAATGACAGTTGTCATTTGTTTAATTAACATATTGACCATGTCATGGTTACTCTCATCCATTTGTTGTCCAATGTTATTGAGGGTTGTATTCGTGTTCCTAGAAAAGATCAAAGACATATACCTTGGCAATTTTAGGAAGACAAGTGTTGTTCCTATATTTACCCTATCAATTCTAATTACATTGGTCCTTGCCCTTTGACCATTAGTGCCTACCACTTGATTTCTTGATGCAACATTTGGTATTACGTTTGTGTATGTAGCCAGGACAGTCCCTATATTTTGTGTAATGTTTTGAGATGTAAGTCTATAAGACAACTCATATAAAGGTGTTATTCGATTCACCCCAAAACTCCTATTTTCTAATTTAGAAATAGGAATCCTTACAGTTGTTATGATTTAACTCACTACGGGATCTTAAGATAGTTGCAAAGTCTCATACACTACAGTGTCCCTATTGCTATTTACTCCATTATTCCCTACTTGAATGCTTTGAACATTAATTGATGTATTGTCTTACATTTTTTACACTATTTTTTCACTTCTTAATTGCATAGACAATTAAATGGATTCTTTTACGAACCAATCTCTTGAGTTGGTCACATCGAACGTGCCAAATTGTTTAGTCTAGTTTTTGTCAAAGACGAATTCGATTCTAGTTACTAATTTGGGAAAGGAATCTTTTCTACAAAAGGGACTCTCAAATTTTGGGTTTTTGGCCAATTTGCCCTCAGTGACAAAGATATTTACCAAATTATCATATTTTTGAAACTATTTATCTGAATGCCACCCTTTTTGCCACACTGAAATTTTTAAGATTGTTTGTGCCACGTAGGATACGCCAATACGCGTGGCGTATCCAGGTGGAAAACGCCAAGCGTTCTGGTGTATTCACGTTGGATACGCCACGCGTTCTGGCGTATCCACGTTGAATACGCCACTCGTATTGGCGTATCCAACACACGTGACCTGTCTAACTCTGAGTTGTGTCAAAATGGGTCAAACCCGATGGGTCGGTCCGAATAACCCGACAAAATGAACATGGACTAGCAAAATGTCAGACCAAAACTTATATGACCCGAATGAGTTGAGTCCGAATGGGCCGAGCCAATCTGTTTTTTTAACACTACATAAGATTAAATGGACTGGGTTGTGTTAGCAAAATGTCAGCCCAAAACTTACATGACTCGAATGGGCTGGCCCGAAAATGGTCCCACTCCGGATGGGCTGGTCCGAATAGGCCGGCCCGACCCATTTTGTCACAGTTAGTAACTCAATTAAAGCTTCTAACTTTGAGACACGACCATGTCTCTTGGTCACACGACTGTGTCTCATCCAGATACGTGATTTTATGATCAAGCAACTGTGTCGTGTTTTCACACGGCTGCGTGAGTTCTATTGACGTGAAAAATAAGTTGTTTAACCCTCAAATCATGCTTAGTATGCTTAAGTTAAAAGTTTCGACCTAATTAAATCTAAGGCGAGCCTAGGTTTAGAAAATTGAGTCTATGAAATTATGAAGTTAAACTTAACCAAATCTAACAGTGAGCACCCTTAGCGTATTGTAATCAATTTTTACACTTAAAATTGATGGGTTAGAATACCAGCCAAGTGAGCCTAACAAAATCAATTAACTTTGATAGTTTAAACATTCTGATTCTATAAAATATTTGACAGAATTTTCCTTGAAAATTAGACGTTCCCAAAAATATTTCATCCTGTATAATGAAACATATTTATATATATTGAATTTCATATCAACAAAACACGTATAAGATGCATAAGCATAACAGAAAAATCTGGTACATATACATATGGTCATCCTAAATTAAGCAAATGTAATAAAATGTGGTACATATATATCAATGAGAAGGGTCAAGGTCAGAATGTGATGGTCTGTGAGGGAGATCAAAAGAAGGTCCTAGCTGTGATGGGTGAAGATATGGTGGGTAACACATATACGATAGATATGAAAATGACAGTGTAAGGGTAAATGTATAAGGATATGGTAGGTAAGGGTAAGTAGGTGGTGAGTATGTTGTAAATGGTGGATAACCTGGTTATGGCAGGTACGATGGAGGTGGTGGCTGAGATGGTGGGTAAGTAGCAGTAGAAGTGGGCGGTGGCTAAGTACTAGGCACAGTAGAAGAATCAGAGTCCTCTGGAAGTCGTAGTCGTGACCGAGTACTCGCTAACCCTCTCCGTCTACGGCGCGACCTTTGCTCATCAGACTACTCGAATGGTTCGGGAATGTCATCTGCAGGAGGAGTTGGACGAATGTGATCCAATATGATGCGATCATGCTCCCTCACTAAATATAAGATGTTCTGGCGTATCCATGTTGGATACGCCATGCGTATTGGCTACCTCTACGTGGCACAAATAATCTTAAAAAAATTCAGCGTTGCAAAAAGGGTGGCATTAGAATAAATAATTTAAAAAAGATGACAATTTGGTAAATATCTTTGCCACTGAGGGCAGATTGGTCAAAAATCCCTCAAATTCTTGGTAGTTTGTTTTTAATTAGAATGTTAGAATAAATTTTGATTTAAGCACAGGAAATATGAATATCGAATGAAAAGTTAACAAATTTGTAACAGTAAAATATGTAAATAATTGTAATCAAAAGTAAAGAAAGCATATAAATGCAATCAAATTAAATCGCATGAAAAGTAAAATACAAGAAAATAAAGTACGATAATGTAAACTTAATAGAAAAATAAATTGCAAAATGATAAATGGAAGCAAGTGAAGAAAGCAAGTAAATAAATGCGTCGATAAAGAGGAAATGATAAGTATAAGTTAATACTTATCAAGTTTTATCGACGTTTGGTATGTCGCTTTGATAGGATAGTCAAATTCGGTCAAAACTTCTTATCCCACTCTAATAAGTATAACACTATCCTCCTTATGATCGTGATATAACCCGATAAGATTTTTTTCCCACAACTACCCTTCACTTTTAATATTATTAAATTGTAATTATTATTATTATTATTATTATTATTATTATTATTATTAAATTCGTAATTATTATTATTATTATTATTATTATTATTATTAAATTCATAATTATTATTATTATATTCATAATAATAATAATTATTATTATTATTAAATTCGTAATTATTATTATTATTAAATTAAGTAATTATTATTATTAAATTCATAATAATTATTATTATTATATTCATAATAATAATAATTATTATTAAATTCATAATTATTATTATTAAATTCGTAATTATTATTATTATTATTAAATTCGTAATTATTATTATTATTATTATTATTATTTTTATTAAATTAAGTAATTATTATTATTATTATATTCATAATTATTATTATTATTATTATTATTATTAAATTCATAATAATAATAATTATTATTATTAAATTCATAATTATTATTATTATTTTTAAAGCAGTAATTATTATTATTATTAAATTCATAATTATTATTATTATTATTATTATTATTATTATTTCATTAATAGTTTGACAAGTAAAAGGTGATGGTAAAAAATGTTAAGGATAATATAGTCATAGTAAATAATTATATATACTTATCAAGTTATTTATACTAAATGCAAAATGTTTGATAAAGTATAAGAATTTTTATCAACTTGTTTATACTATCGATTCTTATCCCATTTGCCTTCATACTTTTATCATACTTATATACTATGCATGACAAACGTAAAAAAGTCAAATGATCTCAAAAAGATCACTCGATAGGGAGTAGAAGAGATTTTGTATAAATGTAAGAAATAAATGAACTTGAATTAAACTTACATAGAAATTGTAAAGTTTACATAAAGAAAGCAAAATTGAAACATACTTGACTAATCTGAAGTTGCTCTTGTACGTCAGAGTGACTTTGATTGTGTTTAGAGATGTGTGCAAGTGAATGATTTCTCACCCCTATGTGTTTCTATCTTCTTAGTATTTATAAACAACAAAAGTAACTACATTTCTTGCAAGATTTTGACAAGTGTTTAAGATCAAAGTAACTATATAATCTTATCAACAATCCTGTTGGATATTACATATTTAACTGCTGCTAACTTTTTATTTAAATTCAAACTACATTTAGTATGAATTTAAATTTTTGAATCTTCAAACAAATACCGTCTCTTGATTGAAATCTTCACTTTTGTCTTTAGAAAATCCTTAAGTTAGTTACTGGTGTTTCGGATCTCAACTTTCGAGACACAATCGAAATTACCACTTATTTGGTAACTTCCTCAAATTTTACAATAATCTCAATTATAAAAGAATCAAAGTATTTGTATCTATTCAATTTCACAAATGTAACTCATGATAACTTAATAAATAATATTCATACTATGTTTTCGAATAAACCTCGAAATTATTCAAATTGAAAAATTTATTTTTATACCAACAATGGGTCTCATTGAATTTGAGTTTATATTGATAATCAAATGATGACAATCTTTATTTTTTTTCCAAAAAAAAAAAATCTTAGATGAAGTAAGAATTTTCCGCTAACTATTTGATCAATTGACGTTGAGACTCTTTAAGTATTGTCCAATAACATCTAGGCACATGGCTTCATAGTCAAACTAATTTTACTAACCTTTCGACCAACCTTGGAGTGTATAAAAGATCAATTAACTTGAGGCAATTTCATGATGCACAATTTTTTTTTAAATGTATAGTATACATCAAACATTTTATTAACTGTTAGTTATTTTTAATAAAATTTTAAAATATTTATTATGAAATTAATATTTAATAAATATTAGATAACTCACCATGAATATTATACTATGATACCATAAAAATTCTCATTAACTCCTCATCATTTGGACATCAGTTTTTTGTTATATGGAACTTCCCTTAACCATAGAAGTCTTCTCACATAGACCTCCATCTCATACATTTGATAGTTCCACTTGCAAAGTAGCCATTCAAACTTTTGTGAACTCTAAACTCTCTATTCACCATCAATCTCATTAATTAGGACACTATTTATTCAACTGTAGTTCTTTCTTCATTTTTATTTGAATAAAATATAACTTTATACAAGATTATAATATGTTAACTTTTTGAAAAATGCTGATACGCTACATGAATTTTACTTCATTTTGAAATAGTTATAATAAACTTTTAAAATATTGGTACAATGACCATCAACTTTTTAAAACATGTAAATATACCCTTTTATATAAGTTAAACATAAATAATTCATTATGAAACTTGTATGGGTTTATTAATACACATATCAATTTATATATATATATATATATATATATATATATATATATATATATATATATATATATATTGGGATAGAGAATGTATGAGGTGAGAGGAGTGTTTATTGTGAGAGAGTGAGAGGAGTAAATTTTATTATGGATCTTATATGAATGGTCAAGATTATAATATAAATGCATGTAACTTTTTTAAGTAATTACATGACTTTTAAGTAACTTTTAATTTTGACCATCTATGTATAGTTGTACAAGATTCACTTCTCTCACCCTCTCACAATAACCACTCCTCTCACTAAATATGTCTTTTTTATATATATATATATATATATATATATATATATATATATTAAAAAAAATTGATTTCATTTTAATTTAATTGTTTTCTTTTGTTAATTTAACATTATTTTAAATTATTCAATAATTTTCAGTTTTTGAAAATAAAAAGTAAATAAAAAGAGAAAAAAAGCTACATCTTTTTTTTTTCTCTAAAAAATATAACAAATAAAGGACTATTACATGTATTATAAAAGCCACATCATAAATCGTTTTCACTTAATATGTGAGTAGAGTGATCTATTTGCAAGTTTTAAAATGTTTAATAACTACTCACCTGAATTTGAAAATTTACTCGTATATTATAAATAAGAATACTCTTTCTTAAGAGTAGAATATATTTTTTATCATATTCTATCTATCCTTGAAAGTAATAATTTTTTTTATAGTACTATTTTTTTTAATTACTACATTTCATTTATTCTATTTTTAATTATTCTTTTAAATTTATTCTCTTTATTCACTTAAATTTTTCATATTTCTTCCCTTTATTAATTACAAGTTAAATCTTTTTAATAAATTTTTAAATTTGCTTAATCAATTATATATCAATTCTTTATATATCTACTTAATCAAATTTTAAATTTCTATAAATAAAAATTAAATTGAAATACCTTTTAGTTCCTTTTTTAAAAAATCTCTTTTAATTTAAATATTATACACATTTTTTAATTTTAAACGTCATTTTTTATTTAAATTTTAAAATTTTATATAAATTAGAAAGAAAAAAATCTCGTGCAATGCAAGAGATAAATACTAATTTATGATCACTATTTCAAAACAAAATAAAAAAAAGTGTATTTGCTTTATATTAATTTTTGTCAAAATAGCAGAAAATTTATTTAAAAGTTATAAAAATGTTCTGTTAAATAATATTTTTTCCAATTAACTACCAAGCAATGATTAAGATAATAAAGTTAATAAACTACTAGTTAAATATATTTTTTATACATACTATTTGAATATTTTTAACAATTTTAATATTTTTATCATAAATAATATATATATTTTTTCACATATTATTTAATATTATTTATTATATATATATTTTTTATTATTTTCTCACTTAATTATACATTCTTAAAAAAATATATAGAATATTTATCTTTAACTATTAGTGTTGGTTACGTTGAATATCCTTTAAATATATAAAAATATAACCAACGGATTGCATTTTATAAATTAAAATAATAATCAAAGTTATTTTGCTTTAAACGTATTCAAGTCCCTTTCTTTCCATAAAAACCTTGTGTTCTTCAAAACACTGCGTTTCTTTCTCTCGAGCCAAACACAATTCAATCGTTCATTCTGGAGCTCGCTGGTCATCGCCGGAAAATCCCCATTTTCCCCAGTGCATTGAGACCCGAATTTAGCGCTGCGAATCGTGAAGGTTCGTGTTCAATTCCCTTTCCCTTTTTCTCTATTTTAATTTGTAGTCATCTTTTTGCAATATGCCACCTTTTCTATTTATTTATTTTCTGTGGAAGAGTTATCTTTTTGCCTTACCAAATGATTCTTTTTATGGGTCCTTTATACAAGGATTTTCTATGATGTGAGAGAAATGGAAAGAGTGCTTAGTTGTTGATTTCCCGTTAAAGGGTCTGTAACCCTATGGTTTGAGCAAAAGAGGGTTTAATTCAATTTTCTAATATTACAATTTTCAAGATTGAATTTACTATACCGATGAAATCTGTTTGGAGAAAGTGTAAAATGAGTTTGTATGTGGGCTACGAGTAGGAACTTGGAAGCATGGATACGGATCGGACACAATACCGATAAGTGGACAGGACAAATTTAAAAATTATAGGATATGATACCTCTAAAATACAACATATAAAATTAATATAATATAAACATAAACATATAAACACAAATCCTAAATTAGAATAAAAATATCAATGTTTCATAAGTCAGCTTTAGTCATTGTAGACTTAATAAAATATTATCATTTATCTAATCATTATAGTATCTCACTTGTATTGGTACAAAATTTCAAAAAGTAATTGAAAGATACAGGATGAAAGTATCTAAAAACTATCTGATATGATACTTATCAAATGCCAGTATGGCAACCATTTTGAAGTATATGTGTTTCCTAGGACATGGGTCCCCTTTTTTTGGTTCATTTGCCTTGTGTTCATCTAGCTGAATACATTTGGAGGGCCTTATGGGTTGTTGTTGATATGACAAGAGGGTTTGTCTTACACAATTTGTGTTTGATGGTGCATTCTGTTTAGGACCTTTAGGTTGCTGTTTTTCCTTTCAATTCATGTTTGTTTTGACATTTTTATATGCTTAGTTTGGGTATGTTTTATGCTGTTTCAAGGTGTGAAGATGCTTATTATTTCTGGCATTGTGGAAATTTGAACTTTTGTCCATAATCTTAACAATGTTGGTGGAAAAAAAAAAAACAAAAACAACCTAATTTCGTGAGCTGATCATGTTTCAGTATTTGGGCTTAAACTAATTTGCTTTCATTGCTGAACATGTTTTTCTAGGCTGAATTTTAATTTATTAATTCCTTTTCAAGTTGAATATGCTTTAGTTTTTCAAAGATGGTTTTTCAAATTTGACCTGGAAAAGGTCAGGACCATAAGGTTTTGGAGTCAATTTCAGGGTAACTTGTGAATTGATATTTTCTTTTGTGGGTCAGCTGATCACTGCATGTTTGTTATACTGAACAAGTATGTGATTTGTTGACTGATCTTTTATACTTTTTGCGCTGAATGTGTTGGGAGTTTTGGGGGCTAAGTTCAAGCTGAGAATATGATTTGTTCTGAGTTGCTTATATGGGCCTTTGTGAGTTAGCTAGATATTAGTACTGCATGTAAATTAAGTTTCTTTTTGTATACATGTGAAACCTTTGGTTTTTGTGACATTTCAATGATCTTTTTATTTTATCCTTTTCTTTTATGCCTATAGCATCAAATTGCTTTCTGTGATGCTTTTTTGGCTAATCCATTAAATTTGTTCATGGGTCTTTGATTATAATCTGTTAGGTAAGTTAGATGCTTTGTTTTGAAATTGAACTTGAAGTGGGAAAAATGTAGGAAACAGAGTTTCTTATCCAGGTTGCATTTGATGAACAATGAATTGATGATGGCTTCCACAGATATGAGTTAATCACTCTCTCCGAGTGGTATTTTATTACTCTATATGTAATGAGTGATTACCCGGTTAATTTAGGAGTTGAAGTGGGTAGTGTTTGTAGTTTCAATATTTTTCCATTCCCCTTGAGGAATGTAGGAGTACTTTAGGGATGAAGGTTGGATGTACAAGTGGAGTGCCCTTTGGATGTATATAAAGTTATAAACTTGATTGTTGAACTCTTGTTGGTTAGTTTATTTATATGCTTTATGTTCCTGTTTATGTTTTTATTTAGTAGTTTGTGCATGTTCAGTTCTGATTCTTGCTTAATAAGTTCCTATTATGTTTTCTAGGTTCTTATATTTGTTGTAGGATTTTTGCATTATAGGTTTCCATTCACATTCAGAAACTGTTTTTGTCTCTCCATTCTCTTGAACTATAAAAGAACCTAGTTCAATTTTGCCAACCATGGATAGACGCATGAGAGCCACCAGGCCAGTAGCCTCATCTTCCCCTTCCATCACTGCCACTGCCACTACCACCATAACCATTGAAAACTCTGACCCATCATCCTCTTCCTCTCAGCCTGAACAACAGCAGCCAGAAGTCCTTTTCCTCCCCCTCAATCGCAAGAAGAAGGTCACGTGGAAAGAGGGCACTGTAGACAATGAGTTTATGCAGAAGAAGAGTTCCAAGAAGTGCTGTATCTTCCATAAACAGAAGCCCTTTGATGAAGATGATAGCGACGAAGATGACATACCCGATCACTCCAATAAACATGCTCATGATCACAGTGACAATGGCTGTTGTTCTAAGAATAATGATGAAGCTAGTTCAAGCAGTTAGGGTTCTGATCGATCAGCGCAGTGATGTATGAAAGGAAAAAGAGAGGCATATCTTTTTGTAAATGTAAAATCTTTCTAGAATTCATTGATGCTGGAGTTTTAGGTTGATTAGTAAATGAATTTATTGAACTTTTGCTTGGAAGGGAAGTATACAATCATGGCATTGAAACAGTAGTAATGCTTTAGAGTTTTTTTTTTTTTCATATTTTAAACTTGAGTATTGATTTTCTATCTCAAAAAAAAAAAAACTTGAGTATTAATTGCAGCCATTACATCCATTATACTATGGGAGAGAGGGTTTCATGTCTGTTGAACGTCTAGTATGTAGACGCAAATCTTTTTGACGGCAGAATGCAAGATCATTCTTTGTTCTATATGCTTACGTTTTTTATGATTAAAAGATGGTTTTTAACTTTTTATTTGTTAAGCTGCTATTATTGTTGTTTTTATTTGACATAATGTAAGATAACATAAGAATCAAGACCCAACAATTATTTTCCCACTACATGTGGTCATGGAGTAAAACACAATTCGGTTCCTGAAGAAATGGGGAATGTAGCCAACGGAGGGAAAAATGGAGAGAAGGAAGTTCGGGTAAGTCTTAGACACTGCAGAATCTTGTGCAGGCACCAACCTGTACGAACTAAACTGATCAATGTACTCAAAGTCAAAACAAATTTTTATACTCTCGAAGCTCCAAGTTTTCCTGACATTAAGGACTTCTATTACAAATGAAAGCAACTAAACAGAAACAACACACCATATCAATAGATATAAAGACAGCCTTTCCAAATATCTCGTGCCTAGAATAGCACCTTGTGATGCCTCTGACTTCTTAGCTAGCAACCTCATTATTTAGTAACCTTCTATCCTTTAAAATTATAGTCACATAAATCAGATCTTTCACGTGGCCAAGAAACTGAAAATAAGCATGCCTCCAAGTTCTGTTGAAAAAAAGAACACTGCAAATAGCCCCAAAATCCTGCTGCAAATCCAACTTCCATTTCCATATAAAAGTCTGATGTTTCAACAAAATCTCCATCAACATGGCCAACAGAATCACTCTCCAAATCTTCTCTGCTTGTGTAATTATTAATCACAGGAGGACCACGAAGTACAGGATTACCTGTGTAGCTTGATGACTCAAAGCTCTGAAGTTGGGTGCTTGTGGGATTCTGCCTGATAAGTTGTTTTATGATAGATTCAAGAAACTGAGAAAGGACAAATCAGATAGGTTTGAGGGATTTTCACCTGAAATGTGGCTTAACGACAGGTCAAGGGATTCTAACAACTTCATACCTCCCATGTCTTTTGGTATCTCTTCAGACATATGGTTTCTAGACAAGTTCAAAAAATAGCAAAGCATGTAGCTTGGAAATTTCAGGGGCAATAGTTCCAGACAGCTTATTACTTGAAAGGTCTATCATTTTCACGGATATCAAGTTGTCTCTATACTCTAATTCATAGTTAACTACGAAGCATAGATACTGACACGGACATGCGACATGACATAAATACAGACTCAAAGACACATTAAATTTTAAAAATTGTATAATACAAATTTGACATATATATGTATATAAAATTGAAAATTAAAAAAAAAATTCATAATTCATAATATCGTTAGCTGTGTCAGAGCCAAAAAAAATAATTTTTAAATTAGATGTTTGTTGTCGTGTGTCATACAAGCGTTGATGTCTGACACGCAACACGACACCAAAAAAATGTATCGTACTTTACAGATTTGTTGTAGTTTCTGGTATGCAGTATGGGTATCAATACACGTGATTCATCACTTATTACCATACAATTAGTAGACTTTTTTTACATTAAGAAATGCCATAAATTGGTATGTGGTATACGGGAGGGTTGCTGCAGGAATCTTGTAACTATGCTCACATCTCCTTTGGGTGAGAAGTTTGTAGGACAAAGGAATATGTGAAGAATCTAGGTGTGCAACAGTGCAAGTAATTAGTGTTACTCAGTAAATAAGGCACGGCTACTAGTACTACAATCCAACAGTGAAGATACGTCATTTATACTAATCCACAACACTCAACACTTCAATGATGAGTCTGCCCTGTTTCACAACTTGATTTTTTGCTCAAGCTCAAGGTCTTCCCTTTTAGTCCGTTTATTTTGTTGGAGAAAAACCAAATCCCGAGTTAGGGCTTAGGACATTCGCCACAACTATATGATGATGTTTAATCTACTTTCAAATATTGCAGATGCATGCCTTTTTTAGCTAGTTACGGAAACCGGGGGGTGGCACATTCTTTTTGTGCACGATGGCAGCCATAAAGCCCTTACAAATCCTTGTGCAAGTAGCGTTTTCTGTGTTCTATGAGAAACAAGATTTTGGATTTTAAAAGTAATTCCCACATCTAGTTTTCGAATTTAATCTAATAATGCTGAGTTGCTCATTCACAGAACTAGTATTTTCATGAAAATCTTGAGACCAAATAGTTAAAATATAGGTGGTGTAGCATAGACATAAAGATAAGTTCTTTAAACCTTCATTTCCCTCTTCATACCTTATGATGGATTTAGAGGTTACCATGACTTGTAATCTTGTATAATAAATGAATTAGCTCCACTAAAGTCCAGAGTGTACTTTAATACAATACAAAGTGGATTGCCCAGGAGTCAAATTCCATTTAAACTAGTAAGTGTCAAAATTTAATTTAAAGGGCGTATTAATACTTATAAGAACAAAATGATTGGCTATTAATTCCATACAATTTGAATATCATAATTTTGTAATTTCTCTTTTTTTATGATCTGCATTTTCGGTGAGCTTTTGAGAAATTAAGAAAGGAGGAAAATTGAGAGTTTGAGAGAACAAAAGGGGTCAAAGTATTGTTGTACACAGCCACCTTGATGCTGTGACCTGAAGGGATGCTTGATAAATATTAGATGCTTGATGCTGTGAGTCTTGTACTGCTCCTGAACATGTGATGTTATGGTCTGTCTTGTTCAAAATGGCTTGAGTGCATTACTATCCTGTTGATATATGATGAATGTTAGTTAATGCTGTTATTGGCATCTCTATTTTTGAGATCATGGCTATTTGGTAAGAATCTCAACATGGAGGAGGGCCGTGATCCATGAGATTTTTTTTTGAGTTAAATGGATACCTGCACTTGAAAATGGAATTTGATCTATTATGGCTTTGTGATCATTTGTTACCCTGTTAATGCATCATTTCTGCATAAATGGAGAATTTGGAAAGCACATGCCATTGTATGGGTAATATGAAGTGTCGTGAGTGCCTCGTGTGTGTAATATCAAGTGTCGTATGTGCCTAACGGATAATGGAATATTTATGTAGAGAATATTTGTCTAAAGCAATGCCAATTTTCTTCAGAATATTTTACATAATTCAAATATCACATAAGTCAAATTTGGAGTAAAATATTTTAATATCATGTGCTATTCCATTATCACATCACCCATATTCCAATATGCTGGAAACGAAAGAGGTAAAATACCACTTTTTTTAAAAAAAGTCAATAGCTCACCATTTAAACTTTGATGAAAAATAATCGAATATTTCCTAGTTAGTAGCTATCCAATAAAGATTGGACCTATTATATTCAAATACAATAACTTGATAATCGATTTTTTCAACTTAATTATCTAACTATTTTGAATTATTCTCTAATATTCGAATACAATATTGTGATATTCAAATTTTTGAGAGTTAGAAGCTTACCATTTGGATTGGCGACAATAATATTCAAAATATTTTTAAGTTAGTACACAATTCATATATTATTATATGTGTGTCATATAAGTTTAACACATTTAAATAATCTAGTAAGGAGCCTGTGCCTTGTACAAACAATTTTCAGCTTTTTTATTAACAGGTGCAGTGAATAACAGGAACCATGGTCTTTTTATTACCAAAAATAAGAAAGGGATAGAGTATAAATGCTAGGCCATAGTTTGGCCTCTGATTGAGGAAGGAAAATGACCTACAAAAATCTATTTCAAAGGGTTAAAAAGGGCAAGTTGCAAGAAGAATGCAAATGCACGGATATTTTTTAATGTTTTGATTTTATTTTATATATCATTTAAAATGTAATTATCAAACTTTAGTGCTATTTCAAAATAAAAGAAAAGAAAATCTTAATCCAAAAGAAATTAGGATAATTAAATAAGACCAAAGGTTGGACCAGCTTCCTAAGTACTCTTCATAAGTTTTACATTCGACATCAATAGATAACTTAAGCCAAATCTTCTAATCATGTTTCAATGAACTGCACAGTAACAGCGATGTTGACATCCTTGCCAATCTACACAATTGCATCCAACGCTGGAGTGGAGGGCGCTGTTGTTGGCAAGTTACTGGACCATGAGGATAATCCTAAACTAAAGGCTGGCCCTTACCTAGTAAGGTAAAGAAACATATGTTTGAAATTTTCCTTTATCTGTTTCAATAAAAGTTGGCGCCGTTTAACATGCTCCTGATAAAATTTTGAGTATTGATGCTCCTTTGAAAATTACCTGTGTTTGCAGGTAAAATTTCGTTTGACTTGTTTTTTTAAAAAAGACAACCAATTTCAGATCTGATTTCCTTCCATCCAAAGGTCGGTGAAGGTCCGAAGAAGAGGGCAAGCCGCCACTAGGCGAAGGGAGGGCAGCGGAGGTCGCCGACGGTGCGGTGGGCGGCAGCGGCGCAGACCTCCGGGAAGCGGAGAGAGGGGTGATCGGCGAGGAGGTTGTGGACTGAGATGTCAACTGATGATCATGGAGCCGTATTGTTGAAGTTGAAGAAGGTGCTCTGAGACTAGTGGTTACAGTGACTGTCAACTGGTGATCATGAAGGTTTAATGGCTGGGAAATATAGAAGATTAAACACACAGAAAAATGCACCATGGCTTTCTTCCATAGCAGAACTTGCTTCGAGCAGAACTGCGAGTCGTCCGAGCAGCTCAGATCCGAAGCAGAACCGGATCCGCACCAGCGACCAACCGTCTGAAACCGCCGCACCAGCCGCCTCCGCACTGCTGCGTCGAACTCGCCCCCGCACACCTCAGTTGCGCGCCGTCGGAGCCGCTCGACCAGCTCAATCCGCATGACCCGCGACCGACGCAACACCGAGTCGGACCAGCCCACACGCAGTCACTCACCGGACTCGCGACCACCAAGAAGCCACCGCGGCTCGTCGTTCCGATCCAGACCAGAAAAGGGGAGGGAGAAAGAGAAAGAAAGGAGATAGAGATAAGAGAAAAAAAAAAATGTGATAGTTTACCTGTTAAAACATAACAACCATTGATATAAAATCAACAAATTTTTCCAGACAATCAACGATAGAAAAACATGGAGCATGGATGCTCCTAACTCCAATAAGAGTATTTAAAACGGTGCCAAAATACAATCAGAGAACTTTCCACAAATTATTCACAATGAAGGCATACTATTACATAAATATGTGAACCTACTCAACATTATGTGAAGATACCATCTCATTTGACCTGTAGCACACAATAAAAACCCAACCAAGAATTGTAATGATCCAAATTAATACATCTATACTATTGATAAAATTATTCTAATTGTCGCAGTTTATACCTAAATAGGATAAACAAGATAACATTTTCAAGAAACCAATAGCTAAGATTTATCGGGCGGATTTTACCAAGCACATTAATCATAATTCAAGTTACCAAATACTTGTTCAAAGTGACATCACAAAATTTGACCTATTCAAGGTCATATACAGGCCGATAGTTAAAAACAACACGAAATAAAACATCAACACTTTTCTCCTTTATTCAAGTAGTATGTGGAGGAGAAATAAGCAACGATCAACAGTCAGCATAGCTAGGTCAGGCTACAACAGGGTCACCAAGGTGGGAGGATCACTTGGAACGTAAAGTGACCAGAAATTGTTATAGTTCCAACTTCTGGATGAGCTATTGATGAGACTTGAATTGTGATCTGTCTAGTAAACGTGAACAATTTAGTCTCCATGTCATAGGATCGACTTCCTTCACCTAACCAAACAACGATGGTGCTCATATCTACGGGTCTGGAATACCACGATAGAAATCACAGGGGGTGAGAAAAGATTTCTCAGTAGGAAAAGACTTAAGAAAACAAAACTAATGGCATTCCAGGGGAATCGATTTTTTAAATAAAATGTTCATGACAGTAATTAATTTAGCTTTAGGAAAATCTCTGATTCCCAAAACGTTTTATTTTTACCTTTCAAAAATACCTTCTCTACAAAATAAAATAGATGTTAGAAATTTACAGTTAAACGATAAGAAATAATATTACATATACAGACAACACCATAAATTGCATTAGTGGAGAATAGAAACATTCACACAACCAATGTAACAGTTACACCTCTATGATGCTAATAGTATGTAATACAACAATATAATAAATATCTATACAGATCTCAATTAAAAGGTAAACAAGATAAATTAATCATAAAAGTATTTTAAGTGTCTTTTATTTAAAACCAACTCCATGGAGTGCTCCTCTAGGATAGCGGATGGACGAGAGTACACATACCTCCCACTGCATGCTCTACATCATCTTGGAGAAAAAGGGCATGTCAAAGTAATGCCACCTCTGGAAGCGACCCCCACGATAAACAAATCACAGTCCAACCAGGACTTGTCCTACCCTGGACAAACGTGTGGTCACAATAGCATTACTCCCAAGGGTTTCACCAACTCCCCAATCTACTTCTCACATATCATCGTGTAGGCTAATCCCAAGGAATCCTTGTCTTCCCACTTTTATCTTATCATATAATTACATATTTCATAATTTGACAGCTCATGGTGACATTAAAATGGAACTCATCAAAATAGATTCCAATAATTCAATTCAAGGCTCACGGCCATCAACCAAGTTCCAACATCCAATTTTTTTCATCCGAGTTCATTTCAAGTTAAAGATTCCACATGAGAATAAGTATGATGATCACTTTATACAATTCAAGAATTTCAAAACAGCATAGTTAAAATAATCAAGACTATGCAAACCCAATAATATTAATCAAGCAAAGATATAATAACTCAAACCTTTTATGTCAAGCAATTCCAAACAAGCATGTATTCTATAATCATAATCAACATCACCATTCCAGAAATCATTGAAGCACGACTGTCCACTTAAGTAAACAACTTACCCTTACATTCTTTCAAAAATAAAATTCAGTTGACTTAACGTTAAAGACCAATTGTAGACATCATAGAGTTTAGAATTACAAAGTAGTGAATTAAATCCAAAACAGCAACATACTCTTAAACAAGGCTTATAATAAATTGTTAGTACTACAATATATTTAATTTAGAGTACTTCCTCATAAATTAAAGCTGAAAAACAGAAACTGTTCTTGTTAGAAAAGAATAGAAGAATGAAGATTTAAGAAGATGATACAAAGAATTTCATGAGGAAGAGTTTGTACAGAAGTGATCCCCCATTTATTTTTCCTACCTTGACCACTTCCCTAATAGAAAGAAAGGTAGATGATGCTTCTTCAAGGGTCCACGGGTGATGAAGACAAGAATAGAGAGTGTTTGTGGATATGGTAAATTAGAGAGTGAGTTGGGAGATTCACGGCTATGTGAGGATAAAAGTGAAAGAGGTGTGCTGTCCAAGGAGAGCTTCAAAGACTTAAAGCCTCTTAAAATACCGTCCATGGTTTTCTTAGGCAGAAATAAGATTGCCATCATTACCTTCATGGCTAGGCTAGGCCTAGGGATAGCTTGGTGGCAATTTCCATCAAGGGAAGAGTGTCTTCGTTGGGTACTTAGAGAGAACATCACGTTGACAACTCAAGGTCTGCAGGTTTGAAGTGAAATGGAGAAAAGATGAGGTGACGGATGTGGGGTTTCTGCTACCACCCTATTTCCAACATGAATCAAGTAATTCCCAAGTCTTGAGAGGTGTCATGGCATGAAGAAATGAATTGCATGGAAACCAAGTGTCTTGCGGTTTTGAGATGCTCAAAGTGAGGTGTCATTCATCATGTTCCTTGAAGACATGCAGCTGAACACGTTGTGCATAGCTGGTTGAAAGGAAAATGTCTTGGAATCTCCATGGTAGCCGTGCTAATACATGATGAAAAGGTGTGCTCAGTTTGCACACTTGTCTTGGGGTTGACCAAGAGTATGAAAGGTGTCAAATGGGTCTTGATTGAGGTCATGCAGCAAGCCAAATGTTTCCAGCCGTAGCTGTCTTGGAATGCTAATGAATCATGTCACTTTGATATGTCACCTTGCATGGCTAGCAAGTCATGCAGCTTGCCATCTGTTCCAGCCGTGTTTAACTTGGATTCAAGGGTGAAATTGTGCCATTTTACATGCTGCTCCTTCTTGTCCAGGCCGTGTGTGTGTGTCATCATGCTTGGGAATATATTCCTTCTAGATATTTGTGATTAATTGTTATATTTATTTTCTTTCTCCTTGGCAGCTTTGTATGAGAAGATTCCAAGATTTTACATCTATTCAATACTAAATCTTATAGTTATTGGTTAATTTTTCTGGTTGTGGAAGATTTCTCCGGGACACCTCTATATGCTAAGTTGTCCAAGTGCGAATTTTGGCTCAAAGAAGTGAAATTCTTAAGACATGTCATGTCACAAGCAAGAATTTCTGTAGATCCAAGTAAAATACAAGCTGTGGTGCAGTGGGAGAAACCTAAAAGCTTTATAAGATTAGCTGGGTATTATCGGAAGTTTATTAAAGGATTTTCTCAGATAGCTTTACCTCTAACCAAACTAACTAGGAAAGGAATACCTTTTGATTGGACCCCTAGTTGCGAAAAGAGCTTTCAAGAGTTGAAGAATAGATTGACCACCACACCTGTTTTAGTTCTTCCTAACCCACAAGGACCCTTTGAGGTGTTTTGTGATGCATCTAGGCTTGGATTAGGATGTATTCTAATGCAAAACTGAGGAGTAGTTGCCTATGCTTCTAGACAGCTATGACCCCATGAGAAAAATTATCCTACTCATGATCTGGAATTGGCAGCTGTAGTCTTTGCTTTGAAAGTGTGGAGACATTATCTCTATGGAGTTAAATTTGAGGTTTTTAGTGACCATAAGAGTCTGAAATATTTGTTTGATAAAAAAGAATTAAATATGAGGCAGTGTAGGTGGATGAAATTTTTGAAAGATTATGATTTTGAATTAAAACACCATCTAGGAAAAGCCAACGTAGTGGCCGATGCTTTAAGTAGAAAATCATTACATGTAGCTACCCTTATGGTCCAGGAAATGAAACTTCTTGAAGACTTTAGAGACCTAGGATACTCTGTGGAAACCACTGTTGGTAATTTGAAAATGAATGTTATAACCATAGAGAATGTTTTGTTTTAGCAAATTAGAGAAGCTCAACAGCAAGATATTTCCTTAGAACCCATTAGGAAATAGATTCAAGAAAATATTCCAACAAGGTTTAGCCTAACCTCAGAAGGAGTGCTTAAGTTTGATGACCGCCTGTGCATACCTAATAACTTAGGATTAAGACAAAAAAATTTGGAGGAAGCTCATAAGAGCAAATTCACTATTCACCCAGGTGCAAATAAAATGTACAGAGATCTTAAGAAAAAGTTTTGGTGGCCTAGGTTAAAAACAGACATAGCACATTATGTAGCCTCTTGTTTAACTTGTCAAAGAGTGAAGATAGAGCACCAAAAACCTTGGGTGAGGGAAGTCAGTCCTATGACAACAACAACAACAACAACCAAGCCTTTTCCCACTAGGTGGGGTCGGCTACATGGATCAAACGACGCCATTGTGTCATATCATGAACCAAGTCTTCAGAAAAGCCATTCAAATCTAGATCTTTTTTAACTGTTTCACCTATAGTCTTTCTTGGTCTTCCTCTACCTCTAGCTATTGGGCTATTCTCCATCTGATCTACTCTTCTTACAGGGGCTTCTAAGGGTCTTCTCCTTACATGTCCAAACCACCTAAGGCGAGATTCTCCCATCTTTTCCACAATAGGTGCTACCCCTACTTTCTCTCTAATGCATTCATTCCTAATCCTATCTTGTCTAGTATGGCCACACATCCAACGCAACATCCTCATCTCCGCGACACTGATCTTGTGCTCTTGTTGGCTTTTTATCGCCCAACATTCAGTACCATACAACATTGCGGGCCTTATAGCTGTGCGGTAAAATTTACCCTTAAGCTTGAGAGGCACTTTCCTATCACAAATAACTCCTGAAGCACTCCTCCATTTCATCCATCCAGCTTGAATCCTATGGTTTACATCTCCTTCTATCTCTCCATCATTTTGTATGATGGATCCAAGATACTTAAACTGTGTAACTTGTGGTATGGTATGATCTCCAATTTTTACCGCTAAGCTAGCATTAGCATGTTTCTTACTGAACTTACATTCCATATACTCCGTCTTACTCCTGCTTAGACGAAAGTCATGTTCTTCCAAAGCCCGTCTCCATAACTCTAGCTTCCCGTTTATTTCCTCTCTCGACTCTCCAACTAAGACTATATCATCTGCAAAAAGCATGCATTGTGGCACTGGCTCTTGGATATGCGCGATCAAGCACATCCAAGACCAAGGTAAAAAGATAAGGACTCAAAGGCGACCCTTGGTGCGGTCCTATAGTTATAGGGAACTCTTCGTGACCCCGCTCGGTGTTCTCACACCTTGGTTTTAACCTCATCATACATATCTTGGATTGCTCGAATATAGGCAATACGAACTCTTTTCTTCTCCAAAGCCTTCCACAAGACTTCTCTCGGTACCCTATCGTAGGCTTTTTCCAGATCAATGAAAACCATGTGTAGGTCTTTTTGCTTCCTCCGATACCGCTCCGTCAATCTTCGTAGAAGATAGATTGCTTCCATGGTTGACCTCCCAAGCATAAAACCAAATTGATTCTCTGAAATATTAGTCTCTTGTCTTAGTCTCCTTTCAATGACTCTTTCCCATAACTTCATAGTATGACTCATGAGCTTAATCTCTCTGTAATTTGCACAGTTTTGTATATCTCCCTTATTCTTATAAATAGGGATTAAAGTGCTTCTCCTCCATTCATTTGGCATCTTCTTAGATCTCAATATCTCGTTAAACAACTTTGTAAGTAAGCCGACTTATACCTTTATCTCCTAGGCACTTCCATATCTCAATAGGTATATTATACGGTCCAACCGCTTTTCCATTATCCATCCTCTTCAATGCTTCTTTTACCTCAAACTCCCGAATTCTACGATAAAATGTTTTATTTTGGTCTTCCTCTCTAGTGTTTAGAATGTCCGAGTCCCCTAATGCCCCGTGTTTCTCATTAAATAACTTGTGAAAATAACCCTTCCATCGATCTTTGATGTCTTGTTAAAGTAACCAAGACTTTACCCTCTTCATCCTTAATGCATTTCACTTGATCCAGGTCTCTTGTCTTCCTTTCCCTACTTTTAGCAAGCTTGTAGATATACCTTTCTCCGTCTTTGGTGCCCAACGATTGATATAACCCATTAAACGCTTTAGCTTTCGCCTCGCTCACCGCCTTCTTAGTATCTTTTTTAGCTGCCTTATATTTTTCCCAATTTTCATCATTTTTACACACGTGCCAAGCTTTATAACATTCCTTTTTAACCTTAACCTTATCTTGTACACTTGTGTTCCACCACTAAGATTCTTTATCCTTGGGTCCAAAGCCCCTTGATTCACCGAGTGTCTCTTTTGCTACCTTCCTAATCCCTTTAGCCATCTCGTTCCACATATCATTAGCACTCCCTTGTACTTCCCAAATCTCTTCCTCCATAATCCTCCTCTGAAAGAGCATTTGTTTTCCGCCCTTTAGTTGCCACCATTTGATCCTTGGCTCTCTGTCTCGACAATTTCTCCTTACTCTCGTCTTAACTCGTACATCCATAACCAAAACCCTGTGTTGGGTAGTCAAGCTCTCTCCAGGGATGACTTTGCAATCCATGCAAATCTTTCTATCAGATTTCCTTAATAGAAAGAAATCAATTTGAGAGAAAGAACTCCCGCTTCTATATGTGATAAGATGCTCTTCCCGCTTCCTAAAACAAGTGTTAGCTATTGTAAGATCAAACGCTACCGCAAAATCTAGAATCGCTTCGCCCCCTGCATTAACTACTCCTAGACCATAACCCCCATGCAAACCCTCATACGCCCTAGATTCGCTCCCCACATGACCATTTAAGTCCCCACATAGAAAAATCTTCTCTCCCAATGGTATTCTCTGCACTAAACCTTCTAAATCCTCCCAAAATTTAATCTTGTAGTGCTCGTCTAACCCTACTTGGGGTGCATACGCACTGATAATATTAAAAGTCTCCTGTTCCACAACAAACTTTAAAGCTATAATCCTATCTCCAAGTCTTGTCACATCCACAACATTATTCTTCCAAATCTTATCTACTATTATGCCTATTCCGTTTCTAGATTTTATCTTGCCAGAGTACCAAAGCTTAAAACCCAAAGTGTCGAGTTCCTTTGCCTTTTCTCCAACCCACTTAGTTTCTTGTAGGCACATAAAATTAATCCTCCTCCTAATCATGGTGTCAACTATTTCCATTAATTTACCTGTAAGTGTGCCTATATTCTAAGTTCCAAAACGCATCCTACTCTTGTGAACTAACTTCTTTACCCACACCCGTTCACGAAAATGTGGGAACCCTTGCTTATTTTTCACTACACCCAGGCGGCGATGTAGCGGCTCTTGCTCATTTGACACTGTACTCGAGCCATACAGCGCGTTGCTTAGGGGCAACGACCTAGCATTAATACAATTACTTCTTTCATCCATGTCATAAAGATTCGACAAAGTTTTACGTTGGCTGTCGACTGCCTAACACAACCCTCCTCATGTAATGTAAGTTTGAACTCGAATTGGACTTAATTGATTTTTTCAACATTATTTGGGTCTTACACTGTTTCTGTATTTTGGCCATATCTTGAGTTCTAAATGTCTGATAATTATGAATTTTACCTTGTAGGAAAGATAAGAGAGAGCTCTACAACTTTGATGAAGAGCTCAAAGACAATTTCAGACATCTAGTGGAGCTAATTGGGCATGGAAATCTGAATACGGGTTTTGTGACTGGAACCCGAACAGTGTGTAGTAACCAGAACATAATTCGAGTTTGGGTTTATAAAATGGGCTGAAAATTTGTAATCTGAAAGTTAAGACCCATATGTACAACTTTCATGACAAACACAAAACTTGATTCGGGCTCCTTGATGGTGATATTGGGTCTGAAAGTCAAAACAGAGGTGCTGAAACTGGTCCTGAACAGTCTGTAGTAATTAAGTCATATCTTGGGCTGCAGGACGATTTTTTGGGTGCTTCCACAGCCATTGGAAAGCTTAGACAATTTCCTAGAACTTTCATGGAGACCACTTGGCTTGGAAATGACGAAATCAATGAGTTCAGCAATAAATAATTTCGGGCTGCCAAGGAAGCTCACCTACTAATCTCACCTACTCATCCACCTACTAATTCCACCTACTAATTCCACCTACTAATTCCACCTACTAATCTCGCCTACTCATCCACCTACTACTCCTAATCCTCTATAAAAGGCTGGATGTGGAGAGCTCTAGGAAGACACTTGGTGTTAGAGATAGCTTTTCATAGTTCTTGTATATTTTTCCTTCATTGTAATGGAGAGCTAAGTCACTTCTAGTCAATTTAGGACTCTTGAAGAGATTGTGGTTTGGATTCTTGAGACCTTGGTTTATGTAATGTATTTGATTTATATTTGGATTCTTCTTCTCTTCTTCTTCTTCTGTTTTCTTGATCTTGAATGCATGAATGGTGATTCTGTTTATGTTTATTTTAAGATTAAGTATTGTGATTAAACTTAGAACTGATTGATCTGAATTAATCACGTAAATGAAGATTGAAGATTTGTGATGAAACTTAGAACTGATTGATCTAAATTAATCACGTAATTGAAGAGGTTAGGTTACTGATTGGTGCCTAGGTTAATTGAATTCGGTGCTTAAATTGATATATATCTACATGAATGGTGCGATTGCAGATTTATGTTTATTACTTGTCAATTGAATTCTGGACGATTGTCTAGTATGAATTATGGATCGATCTTTGAGATCTCGGTTAGATCCAAGTTAACCATTCAAATGTGCTTCAAATGTTTGTTGAAAGGTCTATGATTGAATCCACCCAATCTCGAATAGATTTTTGAATTGACTGTTCTTTTAATTGTTATTTCTCTTTAAATCTTGTCACTGCGATCCTTGAACCATCAAAACCCCCCTTTTTCTAACTTTTACTTGATTTGATCAAATTGCATTTACGATCCTTGAGGAGACGATCCGGTGTTGTTCACTATACTACAAGTTTAGGTAATAACTTCGGTTATAATTTTGATTGAGTTCGGCGCTCGTCAAAATTTTGGCCTTATGTAGGGGATCTCGAAGGTGTAATCTTTTCATTTTGAGTAACCTTACTAATTTTTGTTCTTTCTTACCTATTCTAACAGTTATTTTTCATTTACTAACATTGTTCATACCATACTAACGTTTTTATCTTAGCTTTTGAATTTTTTCGATTTAGGAAAAGACGAAAAACAAAGTTATTACGGTGTAACTATTGCAATTCTCGAACTGAAACATGCCCAGAATGAGCTAAAACATGGTCGGTTGAAGGAAAACAGCCTGATAAACAAGACTCACAGTAAACTGTGAGGTCACCCCTAGTTTTTCGAAATTCTATCATTTAGACCTCTTTTTCAATTTTTTATTATTTTTTATTGCATTTTCTAGTTTCATTTTTTTTGTAGATTTTGTTCTGTGTTGATTCCATAATTTTTAAAAATGTTTAGACATATTAACTAGATTTTTTTTTGCATATTTTGAGTGTTGTTTAGTGTATTTTGCTTAGTTGTAGTTTTTGTGTTTTTGTGCTTTAGTTAATGCATGACTAGGTCCAATCCTGATATCTTGCTTGATCTTGATCATGAGATTGATAGGACCTTGCATAGATTAATTAGAGCTCGTGTGATAAATTCAAGAGTTAATTCTGAACCTAACTTTGATTTTGGGAGTGAACCTGATAACTTAAGTAATTCTGAAATCATGGCTAATAGAACCCTTAAGGAACTTCTTGCTCTCCTGATGTATCTTACCAATCTTTGTGCATTCAATATCCTAATCTTGATGCAGATTTTGAATTGAAATCTGGTTTGATACACTTGTTACCAAAGTTTCATGGTCTTGTGGGTGAAGATCCTCATAAGCACCTGAAAGAGTTCCATGTTGTGTGTTCAACCATGAAGCCACAAGGCATCTCGAGGAACACATCAAGTTAAGGGCATTTCCTTTCTCACTTGTCGATGCACCAAAGATTGGTTGTTTTATCTTTCACCAGGTTCGGTCGAAGTTGGAATGACATGAAGAGGTTGTCCCTGGAGAGATTCTTCCCGCCTCTCAGAGAGGCCGCAATTAGGAAGGATATATGTGGCATCAGACAGATATCTGGTGAAACTTTGCATGAATACTGGGAGAGATTCAAGAAGTTGTGTTCGAGTTGCCCTCATCACCAAATTAGTGAACAGCTCTTGATTCAATACTTTTATGAGGGCTTGCCAAATGATAGAAGCATGATCGATCTTTGCCCCGGAGGAGCCTTAGTAGACAAAACTCCTACCGCCGCAAGAGATCGATAGCAAACATGGCAGCCAATACCCAATTTGGCTCGCGGATCATCACCGCAACTAGAGGAGTTAATGAAATTCAAGCATCTCATATGGACCAACAAAGAATGGAACACGACTAGATGAATTGACTTCTTTGGTAAGACAAATAGCAGTGGGTCAACAACCACCCATGCAGATGACTGTATCAGTGTGTGAAATTTGCTCTAATTCATCTCATCCTACTGATTCATGCCCTACACTTCAGGAAGATGGTTCCACTTTTTCAGATCAATGTGTTCTGCACCGGTGGTTTTTCCTGGTAGATCCCAATATCAAGAACAACAAAGAACAATCTAGATATGATCCATTTTCTAGTACTTATAACCCTGGTTGGCGAGACCATCCCAATTTGAGATATGGGAATTCTAGCCGGCAACAACCACCCACCAAGAACAACAACGGTCCCGGCAAGAAGCAACAACAATTTAGATACCAAGTGCAGGTCCAAGCAACAAATACCAACAAATACCCCCGCATTCGACAACAACAACAACTTTTCAGTCATGTCCAATCCACTCCTCGGTGAGCTGAGTCATTGGAAGACCTGATGAAACAAATGGCCACAAATAACATTCAGTTCCAGCAGAACGTCAGTGCCAACATTCAGAATTTACAAACTCAAATCGGGCAGCTGGCAACCACTGTGAGCGAACTAAAGAGTCAAGGTTCTAGCCAATTGCCTTCACAAACAGTCAACAATCCAAGAGGCAACGTAAGTGCAATTACCTTGAGAAGTGGCAAAGAAGTTGATGTTCCAACCTTACAAAGAATCGAAATTGACCAAAAACGGCAGGAAATGGATAATTCAGTCCAGAAATCTGTGCCACTGAAGAAAATTGCAGAGAATTCAGATGTTACCATTCCATTACCTTTTCCAAATAGGATCACACAATCCAAGAGAACAATGCAAGCAGAAATGGAAAAAGAAGTCATGGAGACATTCAGGAAAGTGTAAATCAATATTCCTCTCTTGGATGCAATCAAGCAAATTCCTAAATATGCTAAATTTCTCAAGGAGTTGTGCACTCATAAGAGAAGGTTGAAAGGGAATGAGAAGATCAGCATGGGTAGAAATGTTTCGCTATGATTCGCAAGCATGCCACAGAAATGCAAAGATCCTGGAACTTTCACAATTTCTTGCACAATTGGCAACTCTAGATTTGAGCATGCAATGCTAGATTTGGGTGCTTCGATCAATGTCATGCCTATGTCAGTTTATAAGTGTTTAAACATTGGTACTTTGCAACCCACTGGTATCGTGATTCAGTTGGCAAATAGAGCCACTGCTCATCCTGCAGGTGTGCTGGAAGATGTGTTAGTTCGGGTGAATGAGTTGATTTTTCCAGCAGATTTCTATGTCCTGGACATGGAAGATGAGTCTTCAACAAACCATGCTCCATTGATTCTAGGCAGACCATTCTCAAGACCGCCAAGACTAAGATAGACGTGCGTCTGGCACCCTTTCTATGGAGTTTGGCGACGATTTGGTACAATTTAACATTTTTGATTCCATGAAACACCCCCAGAGGAGCATTCGTTTTCCATGTTGATGTGATTGAGATCTTTGGTTGATGATGTCTATCTTGATTTATATCTTTGAATTCCACGATATTGTTGACTATCTTGGTTCTGTTTCTTATGATACATGTGCTACTTGTGATGTTGAACCATGTGCTTTGCATGTCTTGAGATTTGTTCGTTATGAGTAATGATACAAGCTGCGATGATACAACAATTGAGAATGAGAGTCGTACCATCTTTGAAATTAATGTTCTTTGAGATAGTTGTTTCAGATCACTTGTTACCTTCCATTGTGCAACCTCCATCTTTGGAGTTGAAGACTTTACCAGACCATCTTAAATATGCATATTTGGGAATGGTGAGACACTTCCAGGTGATCATTGCTAAAAACCTACAACCTGATCAAGAAGAAAAATTACTACAAATTTTGAGGCAGAATAGGCAAGCCATCGGATGGACTCTTGCAGATATTCTTGGTATTAGTCCCTCCACATGCATGCATAAGATTTTATTGGAAGAAGGGATCAAACCAGTTAGACAGCCCCAAAGGAGACTAAATCCCCTGATTCTAGATGTGGTGAAAAAGGAAGTTACAAAGCTGCTTCAAGCTGGCATTATTTATCCCATATCTGACAGTCAATGGGTGAGCCCCGTGCAAGTGGTTCTCAAGAAATCTGGGGTCACAGTGGTTGCGAATCAGAACAATGAGCTTGTGCCCACATGATAATCACATATTTTATTCATTAAGAAACCCTTATGTTTAGTCATTTACACTCTCCATATTCTTAATTGATTGAGTTTGGTATGATTTTGTGAGTTTGAGCTCACATTGGTCCTAATTGAATATTTCCAGCATTATTGAGATTTGACACTGTTTCTGTATTTTGGCCATAACTTGAGTTCCTAATATCTGATGAACATGAATTTTACCTTGTAGGAAAGCTAAGAGGAAGCTCTACAACTTTGATGAAGAGCTCGAAGTCTGATTCAGATGTCTAAGGGACCTAAGTTGACATGGAAGTCAGAATACGGGTTCTGTCAGTAGAATCCAAACAGTGTGCACTCAAAAAAATCATATCTCAAGATGTAATAATGGAGATGGGCTGAAATTTGGACATTGGATAGTCAAGATCCAAATAAACAACTTTCATGAAGAACACATTTTGAGAAAAAGAAGTCTAGTAGGTCATTTTGAGCTTGCAAGTCGGAACAGAGGTGCTGAAGTTAGGTTTGAGAAACCTACGGTATTTGGGACATATCTTGGGCTTAAGGAAGCCAAATTGGACGAACCAGCTATCCATTTTATAGCCAAGACAAGGATCTACAACTTTCATGAAGAACACTTTTCGTGGTTCTGAAGTATAGTGGGTCATTTTTGGCTTCCAAGTCAAACACGAAATTTTCGTCCTCAACCATCCACTCATCCATCCACTAATCCACTCATCCATCCACTAATCCACTCATCCACTCATCCACTAACTCACCCATTCATCCACTCATACACTAATCCAACCACTTAACCACTCCACCCACTCATCCACTAATCCATCCACTCATCCATCCACTCACCCATTCATGTCTATAATTTCCCACTCACCAAAAGTCCTTTGGCATTTTTCACTAATTCAACCACTCAACCATTCCACTCACTCATCCACTAAACCAATCCACTAAACCAACCCACTAATCCATCCACTCAAACACTCCACTCACTCACCCACTCATCCACCCACTTCCCTTTGTCATTTTGTTACCTTAGACTTCTATAAAAGGCACCATTTATCATGAACAAGGATAATTCTCCTTCATTTCTCTCTAAGTTTCTTCTTGCTTCTTCATAGTTTCTCATAGTTTTGTATATTTTGATGCTCCCCTTCATGGTAATGGAGGGCTAAGCTACTTTGGGTCAATTTAGAACTCTTGAAGAGATTGTGGTTTGGATTCTTGAGACCTTGGTTATGTATTGTATTTGATTTGTAATTGAATTCCTCTTTCTTCTTCTTTTTCTTCTTCTTGATCTTGAATGCATGAATGGTGATTCTATTTATGTTGATCTGATTGATCTTGGTTTAAGATTGAGATTTGTGATGAAACTTAGAACTGATTGATCTAAACTAATCACATAAATGAAGATTGAGATTTGTGATGAAACTTAGAACTGATTGATCTAAATTAATCACGAGAATTGAAGAGGTTAGAGTTCTCGATTTGTGCCTA
The DNA here is from genome assembly GCA_029884605.1 of Ormosia emarginata. Lineage (NCBI taxonomy): Eukaryota > Viridiplantae > Streptophyta > Magnoliopsida > Fabales > Fabaceae > Ormosia > Ormosia emarginata. The sequence continues at coordinate 24,115,877 of JAQQTP010000085.1, forward strand.
AGTTAATTGAATTCGGTACTTAAATTAACATAGATTTTCATGAATGGTGCGATTGCGGATTTGTGTTTATCACTTGTTAATTAAATTCTAGGCGATCGTCTAGTATGAATTCGGATTTGATGCGAGAGATCTCGGTTAGATCCAAATTAACAATTCAATTGCGCTTCAAGTGTTTTATGAAGGGTCTATGATTGAATCCACCCAATCTTGGATAGGTTTCTAAATTGACTACTCTTTAATTGTCATTTCTTCCGTTAATTTTGTTAAGTACGATATTAAACTGTCAAACCCCCCTTTGCTAACTTTCACTTGATTTGATTAAATTACATCTACGATCCTTGAGGAGACGATCCGGTGTTGTCACTGTGCTACAAGCTTAGGTAATAACTTCGGTTATAATTTTGACTGAGTTCGGCGCTCGTCACCACACGAGTTCAAAATAGCTGGCGAGTTTGCATTGATTATAGGCGGCTTAACCAGGCTACCAGAAAGGATCATTTCCCGCTGCCCTTCATTGATCAGATGTTAGAGCGGTTAGCTGGCAAGTCACATTATTGTTTCCTGGATGGATATTCGGGCTATTTTCAGATTCATATAGCCCCAGAAGACCAAGAGAAGACTACTTTCACTTGTCCATTTGGCACATTTGCATACAGGAGGATGCCCTTTGGTCTGTGCAATGCTCCAGGCACCTTTCAAAGGTGTATGGTAAGTATCTTTTCTGATTTTTTAGAAAATTCCATGGACGTATTTATGAATGATTTTACTGTCTATGGATCTTCCTTTGATGCATGTTTAGATAGTCTGGCTCAGGTCTTGTATAGATGCATTGAGACTAACCTCGTTCTAAATTTTGAGAAATGTCATTTCATGGTAGAACAAGGTATAATCTTAGGGCATGTGATATCTCGTGAGGGTATTGAGGTAGATCCTGCAAAAATAGATGTTATTTCATGCCTATCTTACCCCACATGCGTGCGGGAGATTCGTTCCTTCCTTGGTCATGCAGGTTTCTATTGGCGGTTCATAAAGGATTTCAACAAAATTGCACTTCCGCTATCCAACTTACTGCAAAAAGATGTGGAGTTCCACTTTGACAAGAAGTGCCAGGATGCCTTTAATCAATTGAAGCAGACATTGACCAGTACACCTATCATCCAACCACCGGATTGGACACTTCCATTTGAGCTGATGTGTGATGCCTCTAATTATGCATTGGGAGCTGTTCTTGCACAAAGGGTCGGTAAAGTATCTCATATCATTTCCTATGCTTTGAGAACTTTAGATCCTGCACAAATCAACTACACCACAACTGAAAAGGAACTTTTAGCAATTGTTTTTGCTTTAGATAAATTTCGATCATATTTGCTTGGTTCTAGAGTGGTTGTGTTTTCAGATCATGCAGCATTAAAGTTTCTCCTGAAGAAGCCCAATGCCAAGCGCCGGTTGATTAGGTGGATGTTGCTCCTCCAAGAGTTTGATATTGAGATCCGTGACAAGAGTGGAGTGGAGAATTTGGTGGCCGATCACTTGAGTTGAATTGAAAGGGAGGCAGATGTTTTTCCCATCCATGATGTTTTCCCTGATGAGCAGCTTTTCAAGCTGCAAGGCAACATCCCTTGGTTTGCTGATTTGATTAATTTCTTGGTTGCTAACGCAATACCTGCACATTTCACTAAGGCTAAGATTGATAAATTGAAAAGTGAGTCAAAGTATTATGTGTGGGATGATCCTTACTTATGGAGATTTTGCAGTGACCAAGTAATTAGGAGATGTGTGCCTGATGATGAATTCCATTCCATTCTTAGCTTTTGTCATAAACTTGCATGTGGCGGCCACTTCGGTCCTCAACGAACTGCTAGGAAAGTTTTAGACTCTGGATTATATTGGTCCACTCTATTTCATGATGCATATATGTTTTGCAAATCTTGTGATCAATGTTAGAGAACAGGGAATACTTCTCGTAGGAATGAAATGCCCCAGAAACCCTTATTATTCTGTGAGATTTTTTATGTTTGGGGTATTGACTTTATAGGTCCTTTCCCTGTATCATTTGGTTTTGTTTACATTCTGCTTGCTGTGGATTATGTATCTAAATGGGTGGAGGCTAAGGCCACTCGGACTGATGATTCTAAAGTTGTTGTGGATTTTATTAGATCACGATTTTTATGAACAAGTAAAAGGGGATTTTGGAGTTTTGATGAACAAAATTTTCAAAGATAACAATAAACAAACCGAAATCAACAATATAAGAAAATTGGTTAAGAGATTGAATCCACCACTAGATTTATATGATAATGTAAATCCACATATCCTTTTTATTCCAACATGCTCAATTATGTTTTTATGCAATTGTGAGAGTAAATCTCTGCTTTTTCTTACGTGTTGGTCAATTTAGCAACCGTCAAATCAACTCCTAATCACCGATTAGTCATAAAGCAACCGCTCTTACAACTATCCAACAATTGCATTAAGATTTAGAAAACCAATTACACTAAGGTCTAATCACACACCGGGATTAAATTACTTAGAACATATATTTCTCTAGATCTAATACCGCAATCACAAGATAATAAACCCAGATCTACCACTTTTATAACTGCAAATAGCACAAAGATAATTATACCCACATGAACATCATACATCCCACTAGATCTACTACCGCAACCGCGCATAATAAACCTAGATCTACTACTTTGAAAGTAGGAACAAGTACAAAAACCTTCATACCAACAATAGATTCAGAAATATATGAATAAAAACATAACTGTGTTGAAATAATCAAATATGCAAAGTTTACAACATTAATACTAGCGGTTTCATCACCCCCTTAACCAAGGGAGGTTTAGTTACACATAGCTAGAAAGAAATCACAAGAAAAACTGAGAGAAAATGAAGGAGAGTTTCCTCTTCCCTATGATAACCAATGGTGCCCTTTTATAGAAGTCTAGGGTAACAAAATGACAAAGGTGAGTGGATGGATGAGTGGGTTAGTGGAGTGGGGTGGTTGAGTGGATTGGTTGAGTGGGTGAGTGGTTAAGTGGGTTGGTTTGAGTGGAGTGGATTAAATATTGGTTGAGTGGGTTGGTTGAGTGGATGAGTGGATGAGTGGTTGAGTGGTTGAGTGGATGAGTGGTTGAGTGGATTAAATATTGGTTGAGTGGATTTAGTTGATGAGTGGATGAGTGGTTGAGTGGTTGAGTGGGTGAGTGGATGGATGAGTGGATGGATTAGTGGATGGGGGGTGGGGTGGTGGTGGTTAAGTGGTTGGATTAGTGTATGAGTGGATGAGTGGGTGAGTTAGTGGATGAGTGATGAGTGGATGGATGAGTGGATTAGTGGATGGATGAGTGGATTAGTGGATTGGTGGATGGAAAATTTCGTGTCTGACTTGGAAGCCAAAAACGACCCACTATACTTCAGATTCACGAAAAGTGTTCTTCATGAAAGTTGTAGATCCTTGTCTTGGCTATAAAATGGATAGCTGGTTCGTCAAATTTGGCTTCCTTAAGCCCAAGATATGTCCCAAATACCGTAGGTTGCTCAAACCCAACTTCAGCACCTCTGTTCCGACTTGCAAGCTCAAAATGACCTACTAGACTTCTTTTTCTCAAAATGTGTTCTTCATGAAAGTTGTTTATTTGGATCTTGACTATCCACTGTCCAAATTTCAGCCCATCTCCATTATTACATCTTGAGATATGATTTTATGAGTGCACACTGTTCGGATTCTAGTGACAGAACCCGTATTTGACTTCCATGTAAACTTAGGTCCCTTAGACATCTGAATAAGACTTCGAGCTCTTCATCAAAGTTGTAGAGCTTCCTCTTAGCTTTCCTACAAGATAAAATTCATGATTGTCAGATATCAGGAACTCAAGTTATGACCAAAATACAGAAACAGTGTAAAATCTCAATAATGCTGAAAATATTCAATTAGGACCAATTTGAGCTCAAACTCACAAAATCATGTCAAACTCAATCAATTAAGAATATGGAGAGTGTAAATGACTAAATATAAGGGTTTCTTAATGAATAAAATATGTGTTTATCAAATTCCCCACACTTAGCTTTTTGCACTCCTGGGCAAAACTCAAGACCAAAACAAGGACATAAGAGATTAACAAAATTTTAAATTCCAACGACATTCAAGAGTCCAAAATTTTACAATCAAGAAGAACAACCAAAGGTTCAAGGGATCAAAACATTCATGAGTTAACAATTCTCCACATCTCAAACCAACAAGTAAGGTATCTTCAACATGAATCGAGAATGATAGATCTTCACAAGATTCCCTCTCAATCTCTCAAGTGTTTAAAAGGTAGGTATTTCACTCAATTCAACCCATGAAAATTACACTACCATAAGCTTGCTTATCTTCTACTTCTCCACTACTCAAAACACATGCATACACAAATCATGAGGACTTTATTCAAGGTTGTAGTGAGGTTAAGGTAACAAGAAGAGGATAAAATGGATATGAGAGGATAAATACCAAAGAGAATAAAAGCAAAATGAGATGAGTTCAAATAACAAGCATAAAAGTTCATCCCAACTCTAATGTATATCCCTTTACATATTCATTTCCCAATCCTTTTTTTTTTTTTTTTCTTTTTTTTTTTTTTTTTTTTTTAGGCACTCTTTCCTTTTTCAACAACCATTTTGTATACACACCCCCACACTTGTTCAAAAACTCATCCATTAACAAAGCTAATGTTCTTTTATTCCCTAAGGTAAAATAAGAACACGATTTTTCATTTAAGGTACATAATGAGCTAGAAACAAGGAATGGTCAAATAAGCTCAAAGGGGTTAAGCAAAGGAAAATATACAAGGTTGGCACAGAATCGAGAATTTCCAAGAAGTCAAAAGAGTGCTTGATATCAAATTGAAAACAAGGTTGGCTATTTGGTTAAACTAGCTAATTAAGAAAGAGGGCCTCAATCATGTTCATGCATGCAAGTGAAATGTAGCCTTAAAAAGAATCAAAGCAAGTTCTAGAGTGGTCATTAACATGAGTGAAAATCACACAAGAAAGAAGAGAATGACATAAATGTTGAATCCATCCATTAGGCTCAAAATCTCACAAGGTATGCATCCATCAAACTCAATTCATCAATTTAATCATCCATCACCAAGCATATCAGTTCAAGAAGGGAGAAAAGTTATTCAATCATGCAATGAACCCCTTTTTTTTTTTTTTTTTTTTTTTTTTTTTTTTTTTTTTTTTTACAAAAAGAACATGCTGAAATCTCTCCCCACGCTTAATATAACATTGCCTTCAATGTGAAAGAGAGATATAGAAAAGAGCAACACAACCCGATAAGAAGTGAATCAACGCCAAGCGTAAAAGAAACACACCGTCAAGCACCGCATCGACTCGAAAAGAAATCAAACAATAAAACTTTAGTACTAATTAGTTACTACCTAAAAACTCCTTACTCGCCACCAATTAAGATGCCTCAAGAGTAAAATTACTCCTTACTCGCCATCACTAATTGATTTAATAAGTACATGACAATCATATCATACTTTCCAAACAACACAACAAATTTTTTTTTTTTTTTATATATATATATATATATATATATATATATATATATATATATATATATATATATATTTTTGGGTCAACTATCCTTCCCCCCAACTAAATCACAACATTGTCCTCAATGTTAAAAATATAGATGAGTAAAGGACGTAAGATATTACCCGTTGGAGAAAGTCGACACAAATTTAAATGTAAACAAGGTACAATAAAATCAAACCCATTAAAGATGAAGTCGCAGATCCGCTTTTGTTTCTTGTTACTTCCTTCGCCGCTTCCTCGTTGACCAATCTATCCGAGCTAATACCGGATCGTACATACTCAAAAGCTTCTAATTTATCAATGAGCTCATCAATAGTGGAGGCAGAGATAAGAAGTTGTCTTGTCAAGGAGTGATAAATTTCTGCTCCACGCCTTTGTCAAGAAAAGATAACAAAAGATCAAAGAAATTATTAACATTCAACAAACCAATGGGTCTATGGTGGATGTTTAGTTCGCCCAAGAGACAATTTGAAAAATTTCTTCTAAAGTACCAAAACCACTGTAAGACAATAAATGCATCGAATTGTCAACCATTGTTTTCATTCGTCCATGCATAGATGTTACCCGAATTTCTTCTCCAACTGCCTTTCCAAAGTTGATGTTATTTTCAGCCAAAGGTTTAGGAATAACACCTAAAACCCGATCGCCTCCTATAAAAGCAAAGAGTGATACAAAGCCCCCATTAACCCACGACAACCTCCCCCATATACAAGATGAATATTCCTCGCAGCAAGTGATCGACCAAGAGTGCTAGCTGCGTTTACATAAACTCTAATCCCTTCCCATAACTCGACCCACAAAAAACACAGACATTTTTGAGGTTACGAATAGAAGGCCCCATTCTATACTCTTCCTCCCTTTGAGTGTTTCGAGTTGAAGGAAAATGGAGAAAATGGAGTGTTTAAGTAGGAAAAAGAATGGAAAGGGAATAATTGCACCTATGAGGGTAGGTACCGTTGGTCGTTGTCGAAAAGGTTGAAATTAAGAAACACGTAATCTTTTTCTTTTTTTTTTCTTTTTTATTTTTTTTTTTTTTTTTTTTTTTTTTTTTTTTTTTTTTTTTTTTTTTTTTTTTTTTTTTTTTTGTTTGACTTCAAGAAAACCATCAAGGTAAAGAAGTCTAGAAACCCCGAAGGACCCCGCTCAAAGGATCGTCTCAGTACAAAAATCAAAATACAACAAAATGATACAAAGAATTAAAAGAAATAGAAAATGATGACATACCTGTATGTACAAAGTGTCCATGGCGTATCTTTATACGCGCACACATGAGTGTAGACAGACATCACGCCCTTTTTTTTTTTTTTTTTTTTGAAATTGTTAGAAAAACTTGATGAAAGATGAGTGTATACTTACTTAAGATTGGGATGGAGGTAGTCTCCGCTTTTTCGGCTTTGTGCCAAAGCATTGTTGACCAAGATTCGACCCATTCAAGACCAAATAAGAACATGTGGCTCCCAAAAGGGACAAGTGGCCATAATACGACCGGCCGCCTCACATGTGGGATACAATCTACCTTCTTTGTTTTTCAATTAAGAAGGTGGATCAGATGCATGCATTTCCCCATTCACGGTGTGTGTTACCAAAGCCAACCCTAAGACGTATACATAAATTTTTTTTTTTTTTTTTGTTTTTTTTTTTTTTTTTTTTTTTTTTTTTTTTTTTTTTTTTTTTTTTTTAGAGATGATGAAGAAGAAGAAGAGAAGATGATATGTGTACAGATTGTTTGTGGATGTGGCTCACATCCGCCCTCGGTTTAACGTCCAAGAATCCGCTTAAACGTCTTCTATGAGTCGAGGATAAGCTTCCCATCCAATTTTCTTAAAATTGGCAAACAGGTCTTTTAGAGTCGATTCCCAAGATCGTAGCGTTTTTCTTCATCCTTGAAGAGATTCCACAATTTAAGAATTTCACGATGCACCAATCCACAAGAATGCGTCTCAAGAGTCGATAAGATATCATCTAATGACTCCTTACTCACCCATTCTTAATGAAGAAAATTTTATCTTCTCTATTTGCGAAACCATCCCCAAAGTATGACATCGCTTGTTACGCTCCATCGTCCACATTTTGTGACAGACTTGTAACCTTTTTGCTCTTCTCCTTTTAGAATATGAACTTCTTCCAAGACCGGCATATATGAGTCAAATGAAATTGAGGACTCACCGCTAATCGAACCTTTGCTTCAATTATCCAAACAGACATCTTCTCGGCATACCTTTGTGCATTAACAAGCCTCAATCTTTCACATCGAACTTTGTAGATTTTTCTCGTAGCATTTTGAGGAAGAGAAGGAAAATGTTTTCTCGTGTTTGAAAGAATGACATCCATTTTGAAGGAGAAGAAGGATTCAGTTATTTTGGGAAACCGAAAAATAAACCGACTTGAGAGTCACGGAGTACCGTATCCGCCACTTAACCTAAGCAACACAAAAAAAAAAAAACTTAAGAACTTGGTTTTCCAGAATGGTCGAGTCTTTGTCCATTAACTTTAAGCGCATTACCATTCCTAGGATCCTCAATATCTACGGCCCAGAGGATACACGTGTTTGACAAAGAAAAGAACCGCGCCACCTAGATCTCAATTTTTCAAGGAGTAGGTGCAGATGATAATCTCAAAGCAGTAACCTTTTTGACCAATTTCCGCAACTTTTGCAAAAGGTGTAACAGACCTTGAATAAAGTAGGCCAATAAAATCCATACCGCAAGATTTTCGCAGCTTGTTGTCGCCGAAGAAAAGTGACCTTCACATGCTTCCGAGTGACAAAATTTAATGGCACTACCTACCTTATTGTCGGCACACAAATGCTGTTTTTTTTTTTTTTTTTTTTTTTTTTTTTTTTTTTTAGAGATTCAAATGCTTACAACCAACAAACAGATAAAAACATAATCTAAGAAACTAATGAAAACACAAAATAAAAAGGGATAAAGAGAGCAACTGGTTGGGTTGCCTCCCAACGAGCGCTTAGTTTATTGTCCTCACCGACATGATGATACTTTCAATGCTCCTCATATGTGGAAGGACGAGGGTCATCACTTCCATCTCTCGCACCGTCGAAGTTCATGATATGGTTTGAGACGATGACCATTGACCTTAAATGCTTTGCCGTAAATTTCACTCCCGATCTCAATCGCACCAAAAGGAAAACATTAGTTACCACAAACGGCCCAATCCACTTAGAACGCAGCTTACCCGGAAATAATTTGAGTCTTGATTGGAATAGCAGGACTTTTTGTCCTCTCGTGAAATTTCTTTCTCGGAAATCAATTGGTCGTGGAATGCCTTAGCTTTAGTCTTATAAATCGTGGCATTCTCAAAGGCCTCATTTCTTAGTTCTTCCAATTCCCCGTAATCGGAACTTCCTTTGCTTTCCAAAGACCTTCCAATTCCATATTAACTTGTTTAATGGCCCAAGAAGATCGATGTTGCAACTCAACGGGCAAATGATGTGGCTTTCCATACACCAACCGAAATGGTGACATGCCGATGGGAGTCTTATAGGCAGCCCTATAAGCCCATAAAGCATCTTCAAGTCGAGTGCTCCAATCCTTTCTCGAGGGATTCACTGTCTTTTCAAGGATTGACTTAATCTCCGGCTGGACACTTCGCTTGCCCATTTGTCCGTGGATGGTAAGGAGTGGAAATTTCGTGCATTACTCCATATCTCTTCAATAGAGCATCAAAGGTTTTGTTGCGTAAACGGGTCCCTTGGTCACCGATGATAGCCCTGGGGTCCCGAACCTGGAGAAAATATGTGACTTAACAAAATCTCGCAACAGCTTTAGAATCATCGATCGAGTGGCTTTTGCTTCCACCCATTTAGACACATAATCAACAGATAAAAGAATGTATGTGAAACCAAATGAAGGAGGGAATGGTCCCATGAAATCAATACCCCACACATCAAAGAGTTCCACAAAAATGATCGGAGTCCGAGGCATTTGATTTGATTACGAGGACCAATATTACCCGTTTCTCTCGACAATGGCCACAAGACTTACGTAAGTTGTAAGCGTCTTTGAAAATTGAAGGCCAATAGAAACCACCTGTCAAGCACTTTATTGGCTGTCCTTTTATCGCCAAAGTGTCCTCCACATGCATAGGTGTGGCAAAAGGAGAGGATGGAGTGTGTCTCGTAATCAGAATGCACCTCCTAATGACTTGATCCGCACAATGCTTCCATAAGTACGGTCATCCCGTATATAGTATTTACAAATACTCCTTAATTTATCTCTTTGGGCCTTGTTCAAACCCTCCGAAAGTCCTTAGTAACCAGGTAGTTAACAATGTCAAGATACCAAGGGATTATGGTGTTGACAACCATCAAATATTCATCCGGAAAAGTCTCCATGATAGGCATTTCTTCCTCTTCGCTACCAATCTACTCAAGTGATCGGCCACCAAGTTTTCGCTCCCTTTCTTGTCTTTAATCTCCAAGTCAAATTCCCGGAGCAATAAAATCCATCTGAGCAATCTAGGCTTTGCTTCTTTCTTTGTTAGAAGATACTTCAAGTCGCATGATCCGAAAACACAATCACTTTAGAACCAATTAGATATGATCTAAATTTTTCTAAAGCAAATACAACAACTAGAAGTTCCTTTTCTCGTGGTTGAGTAATTAAGTTGAGCATCATTTAGAGTCCTTGATGCATAGTAAATGGCATAAGGAACTCTATCAACTCGTTGTCCCAAGACAAAGCTCCTACCGCAAAGTCACCGGCATCACACATTAGTTCAAAAGGTAACTCCCAAATTGGGTGGCCCGATGATAGGTGCAACAGCTTAACAACTTCTTGAGTTTATTGAAAGCTTCCATACATTTCTCATCAAAGTTAAAATTAACATCTTTTGAAGAAGTCGCAAAGGGCAATGAGACTTTAGAAAAGTCTTTAATGAATCTCCAGAGAAACCCGCATGACCAATAAAAGAACGAATCTCCCGCACACTAGTGGGTGGTGGCAAAGAATGCATGAGTTCTACCTTAGCTTTATCTACTTCAATTCCCCTAGCAGTAAATTACATGACCTAACACAATACCTTCATTCACCATGAAATGACATTTTTCCCAATTCAAGCACTGTGTTAGTGTCAATGCATCTTTTAAGCACCAAAGTTAAATGTTCCAAACAATTTTCAAAATCATTTCCAAAGACACTAAAGTCATCCATAAAAACCTCAATGATGTTTTCAATGTAATCGAAAATATACTCATCATGCATCTTTGGAAAGTTCCCGGTGCATTGCAGAGTCCAAAAGGCATTCGCCTATATGCAAAGGTACCAAATGGACAAGTGAATGTAGTCTTGTCTTGGTCTTCGGAGCTATGGCAATCTGATTGTAACCCGAAAAACCATCCGTAAAACAATAATAAGAATGACCACTAATCTTTCTAACATTTGATCAATGAAAGGTAAAGGAAAGTGGTCTTTTCTCGTGGCGGCATTCAACTTCCCGTAATCAATACAAACACGCCACCGTCTCGTAACCTAGTGGGAATAAGCTCATTTTCAGCATTTCTTACCACAAGAATTCCGCATTTCTTTGGTACTACCCGGACCGGGCTTACCCACTTGTCGTCGAACGGGGTAGATCACCCCCACACTTAGGAGCTTCAAGATCTCCTTTTTCACAACCTCCATCACGGGAGGATTCAATCTCCGCCGAGGGTCTCTCACAGTTTAGTATCCTCCTCCATTAATATCCCGTGCATACAAACGGAGGGACTAATACCCTTGATATCGCCTATTGACCAACCAATGGTTGTCTTATGTTCCCGCAAAACAGCCTACCGCTTTTCTTCTTGCTCTTGGGTGAGTGACTTTGCAATTATTACCGGAAGGGTGTCCTTCTCCCCAAGAAGATGTATTTAAGATGATCGTGTAGTGCTTTGGGCCCAATTCGTGTGCCTCGCACAATGTAAGGTTGAGGTATATCGCAGTAAATGTGTAAATCAACAAAAGTTACCTCATGCTCTTCTCGGGAGTGGAAGAGAGCTCTTGTAAGGCAAAGAACAATTTCATCAATGTCTTCACTCCATGGCTCTTCTTCACTCTTCTTCTTTTCCTCCCGTACATCTAAGCTATGAGTTAGAATTGTATCAAGAGCATCAAAATGGTCAAGATCAAAAGTGCAGTAAATTAAAGAATCAAAAGGATCAAAAGAATCAATTAAACAAGCAGAGTGCACATCACTGGGTATCTCATATTCAAAAATATTGAATCTAATTAATTCCCCATCAAATTCCATTGTTAGAATTCCCGAGTGCACATCAATTTTTGTCCGTGCGCCTTCAAAAATGGTCTTCCTAGCAAGATAGGAGCAGATTTGGGAGACTCATCCTCTTCCATGTCCAAAACATAGAAGTTCCACGAAACACTAATTCATTCAATTGCACTCAAAACATCTTCAACCACACCCTTAGGGTATGCATTAGATCTATCACCAATTGAATAACAACACCAAAGAGGTTCCAAAGGACCCAAGTATAAAGATGCATAAATAGAATATGGCATGACATTTATAGATGCACCTAAATCAAGCATTGCCCTTTCAAACCTTGTGTTACCTATAGTGCATGGAATGGTGAATGTGCTGTGGTCCTTACATTTGGTTGGGAGTTTCTTTTTAATTACAAATGAAACATTTTCTCCCACTTGACCTTTTCATTTCCTTTTAACTTCCTCTTGTTAGTGCATAATTCTTTTCAGTAAATTTTGCATATCTAGGTACCGCTTAATGGCATCTAACAAAGGGATATTAACCTCTACCTTCCTAAAAGTCTCAAGTATTTCTTTTTCTCGCTTCTTCTTTCTTGGTTTTAACCAACCTACTAGAAAAGGAGCTTTAGTGACATATTTAGGAAGGGGTTCGTAAATACTTACCTTAGGGGTTTTGGAAGTTTGCCCCTTATCATTTGCTTCTTTGGGTGGTTCATCCTTCTCTTGAATGATTGGTGGAAGAGAGGTAGGCTCATCCATCGTCTTTCCGCTTCTCAATGTGACAAAGACTAGCATTTTCCCTGATTCACGGGCCGTGAGGGTAGTTTCCGAAGCTTGGCTTTGAAACTTGTTGAATTCTCGTGGACAACCGTCCTATCCGATTCTCGCAAGTTATTGATTGCAAATCCTTGTTTCTTGTTTGAAACTTTGTATAGTTGCATTTGTTTCTTGTTGGAACCGCAAATTATTAGTGGCCATTTGTTTTACTAGCTCCTCTAATGAAGGCTCGATTGCTTAGGAGCTTGAACTTGTCATTGTCTCTCGAGGGAAAGGTACTTGCCTTTGTTGGAATCCGGAGGTCCATAAGTCGGAGGTTGATTTTGAGGTTGCTTTGCATAGCTGAAATTTGGATGATCCCTCCAACCCGGATTATATGTGTTTGAGTAGGGTTGTAATTTTTTGAAAGTCCAAAGATATCCCCTCATCGCTCTTACCTCCTCATTTGTGTCTTCTTGGAGAGTGGGACACATATCGTTGGGATGTCCAGATGAACAACAGATCCCACAAGCATGAATCGGTGCTTTACCCGAATCCATTAACCGCCGAACCATAGCAACAATCGAGTCATTTGTCGTCAGATACCGGTTGTCTCTACTTCTTTCATCGCTTCTTACTCCAAAGTTGTCATTTCTAGAGTAGAATTGTTGAGTATTGGCAGCCATTCTTGAGATCAAGTTTCTAGCTTCGAGGAGTTTTATCAATCAATGCTCCTCCGCTAGCAAAGATCAATCATGTTGCGATCCATCACTTGTAAGCCTTCATAGAAATACCGAATTAAAAGTCGCTCACTTATTTGATGATGAGGGCACTGAAACATAGCTTCTTAAATCTCTCCCAAGAGTCATGGAGTGATTCCCCATGCCTTTGTTGAATACCATGATTTCTTTTCTCGATTGTTGCAGCTTTTGAGGCAGTGGGAAGTATCCGTCTAGAAAGTTCGGGCCATGTCCCGCCATGATTGGATGGATCCGGTGGCAAGTAGTAAAGCCACTCCTTAGCCGAGTCTTTCAATGAGAATGGAAAAGCTCTCAACTTGACTTGCTCTACATGAATTCCTCGCAGTTTCATGCTAGAACATACCACATGGATTTCCTTCAAGTGCTTGTTGGGGTCCTCTCCGGTAATCCATTGAAAGATGGCAAGAGATGGATTAAACCGGATTTCAATTCAAATGCCTCTTCATTTTCAAGAATGTCTATGCAAAGAGGTCGTTGATCTAGATCTGGAGCACCCAATGCCCTTAAAGTGTTTTCTCGCCATGTCACTTCTTCGATATTTCAGATGGCTCAAATGTCTCCGAACTTGATAGATCAATGTAACGGCAAACTTCAATGTCACAGTGTGAGTTGGAAGTTAGCCTGATGGAAGGGAAATTGAGGATGTGAAGTGAGTTGATCAATATAGTTCCTCAAATTTAGCAATCCTTCGTCTACTCCTTCAAAGGACATCAACACCTACAAAACACTCGTAAAGAAAGATAAAAAAATAAAATAAAATAAAATAAAAAAAAGAATAAAAATAGGAAATAAATTAATAAGTGTAATTGAAAAATTGGTTCCTTCAAGAACGCGCCAAAATTCGATGCGTATGGATGTAGTGATTAAAATTAAGATAAAAATCATTGTCGTGCCCACCTTAAAATAAAAACCTTACAACTAGTTGTAGTTAGTAAGGTCGATCCACAGAGAACCAATTCAATTAACACTATTAAACAATTCCCAATTTAGACTCGATTAACAATAAACAAGAAAAGGGGGTTTTGGAGTTTTGATGAACAATGAACAACTTCAAAGATAACAATAAACAAACCGAAATCAACAATATAAGAAAATTGGTTAAGAGATTGAATCCACCACTAGATTTATATGATAATGTAAATCCACATATCCTTTTTATTCCAACATGCTCAATTATGTTTTTATGCAATTGTGAGAGTAAATCTCTGTTTTCCTTACGTGTTGGCCAATTTAGCAACCGCTCAAATCAACTCCTAATCACCGATTAGTCATAAAGCAACCGCTTCTTACAACTATCCAACAATTGCATTAAGATTTAGAAAACCAATTACACTAAGGTCTAATCACACACCGGATTAAATTACTTAGAACATATATTTCTCTAGATCTAATACCGCAATCACAAGATAATAAACCCAGATCTACCACTTTTATAACTGCAAATAGCACAAAGATAATTATACCCACATGAACATCATACATCCCACTAGATCTACTACCGCAACACGCGCATAATAAACCTAGATCTACTACTTTGAAAGTAGGAACAAGTACAAAAACCTTCATACCAACAATAGATTCAGAAATATATGAATAAAAACATAACCGTGTTGAAATAATCAAATATGCAAAGTTTACAACATTAATACTAGCTGTTTCATCACCCCTTAACCAAGGGAGGTTTAGTTACACATAGCTAGAAAGAAATCACAAGAAAAACTGAGAGAAAATGAAGGAGAGTTCCCCTTCCTTATGATAACCAATGGTGCCCTTTTATAGAAGTCTAGGGTAACAAAATGACAAAGGTGAGTGGATGGATGAGTGGGTTAGTGGAGTGAGGGGTGGTTGAGTGGATTGGTTGAGTGGGTGAGTTGGTTAAGTGGGTTGGTTTGAGTGAGGAGTGGATTAAATATTGGTTGAGTGGGTTAGTTGAGTGGATGAGTGGTTGAGTGGTTGAGTGGATGAGTGATGGATTAAATATTGGTTGAGTGGGTTAGTTGAGTGATGATGAGTGGTTGAGTGGTTGAGTGGGTGAGTGGATGGATGAGTGGATGGGTGAGTGGAGTGGTTAAGTGGTTGGATTAGTGTATGAGTGGATGAGTGGGTGAGTTAGTGGATGAGTGGATGAGTGATGGATGAGTGGTGGATGGATTAGTGGATGAGATTGAGTGGATGGATGAGTGGATGAGTGGATTAGTGGATGGTTGAGGAAAAATTTCGTGTCTGACTTGGAAGCCAAAAACGACCCACTATACTTCAGATTCACGAAAAGTGTTCTTCATGAAAGTTGTAGATCCTTGTCTTGGCTATAAAATGGATAGCTGGTTCGTCAAATTTGGCTTCCTTAAGCCCAAGATATGTCCCAAATACCGTAGGTTGCTCAAACCCAACTTCAGCACCTCTGTTCCGACTTGCAAGCTCAAAATGACCTACTAGACTTCTTTTTCTCAAAATGTGTTCTTCATGAAAGTTGTTTATTTGGATCTTGACTATCCACTGTCCAAATTTCAGCCCATCTCCATTATTATATCTTGAGATATGATTTATATGAGTGCACACTGTTCGGATTCTAGCCTGACAGAACCCGTATTCTGACTTCCATGTAAACTTAGGTCCCTTAGACATCTGAATATTCAATTAGGACTTCGAGCTCTTCATCAAAGTTGTAGAGCTTCCTAAATATAGCTTTCCTACAAGATAAAATTCATGATTGTCAGATATCAGGATAGCTTGAGTCAAAGCTTTCATCGTAGGACACCGCCTCAAACAAAAGGTATCATGAACTTCAGAGAATGCGAAGTGGAGGTGATGAACCTTCTCCATCCGCATTATGAATAAAAAAAAAAGAAAAAAAAAAAGAAAAAAAAAAAGAAAAAAAATAGAAGAAAAAAGAAAAAAAAGAAAAAAAAACAGTTGTGTGCCCGACAATGAGGTAGGTAGTGTAACTCAGAAGCATGTGGAGGTCATTTTTTCTTCAGCGACAACAACTGCAAAAATCTTACAGTATGAATTTTATTGACCTACTTTATTAAAGGTCTGTTACACCTTTTGTAAAAGCTGCAGAAATTGGTCAAAAAAGTTCTGCTTTGAAATTATCATCTGCACCTACTTCTTGGAAATTTGAGATCTAGGTGGCGCGGTTCTTTTGTTGTCAGACACGTGTATCCTCTGGGGACGTAGATATTGAGAATCCTAGGAATGGTACTGATGCGTGCGGATGTAGTGATTAAAATTAAGATAAAAATCAGTTGTCAGGCCCACCAGAAAATAAAAACCTTACAACTAGTTGTAGTTAGTAAGGGTCGATCCACAGAGAACCAATTCAATTAACACTATTAAACAATTCCCAATTTAGACTCGATTAACAATAAACAAGAAAAGGGGGTTTTGGAGTTTTGATGAACAATGAACAAATTTTCAAAGATAACAATAAACAACTGAAATCAACAATATAAGAAAATTGGTTAAGAGATTGAATCCACCACTAGATTTATATGATAATGTAAATCCACATATCCTTTTATTCCAACATGCTCAATTATGTTTTTATGCAATTGTGATATTAAATCTCTGTTTTCCTTACGTGTTGGCCAATTTAGCAACCGCTCAAATCAACTCCTAATCACCGATTAGTCATAAAGCAACCGCTCTTACAACTATCCAACAATTGCATTAAGATTTAGAAAACCAATTACACTAAGGTCTAATCACACACCAGGATTAAATTACTTAGAACATATATATTTCTCAGATCTAATACCGCAATCCGCGCATAATAAACCCGCAGATCTACCACTTTTATAAGCGGCAAAAAGCACAAAGATAATTATACCCACATGAACATCATACATCCCACTAGATCTACTACCGCAAGCGCAAGCATAATAAACCTAGATCTACTACTTTGAAAGTAGGAACAAGTACAAAAACCTTCATACCAACAATAGATTCAGAAATATAGGAATAAAAACATAACGTGTTGAAATAATCAAATATGCAAAGTTTACAACATTAATACTAGCGGTTTCATCACCCCTTAACCAAGGGAGGTTTAGTTACACATAGCTAGAAAGAAATCACAAGAAAAACTATGAAGAAACAAGAAGAAACTATGAAGAAACAAGAAACTAAGAGAGAAAATGAAGGAGAGTTACATCTTGTTCATGATAAATGGTGCCTTTTATAGAAGTCTAAGGTAACAAAATGACAAAGGGAAGTGGGTGGATGAGTGGGTGAGTGAGTGGAGTGTTTGAGTGGATGGATTAGTGGGTTGGTTTAGTGGATTGGTTTAGTGGATGAGTGAGTGGAATGGTTGAGTGGTTGAATTAGTGAAAAATGCCAAAGGACTTTTGGTGAGTGGGAAATTATGGACATGAATGGGTGAGTGGATGGATGAGTGGATGGATTAGTGGATGAGTGGGTGGAGTGGTTAAGTGGTTGGATTAGTGTATGAGTGGATGAATGGGTGAGTTAGTGGATGAGTGGATGAGTGGATGAGTGGATTAGTGGATGGATGAGTGGATGGTTGAGGACGAAAATTTCGTATCTGACTTGGAAGCCAAAAACGACCCACTATACTTCAGAATCACGAAAAGTGTTCTTCATGAAAGTTGTAGATCCTTGTCTTGGCTATGAAATGGATAGCTGGTTCGTCCAATTTGGCTTCCTTAAGCCCAAGATATGTCCCAAATACCGTAGGTTGCTCAAACCCAACTTCAACACCTCTGTTCCGACTTGCAAGCTCAAAATGACCTAATAGACTTCTTTTTCTCAAAATGTGTTCTTCATGAAAGTTGTTTATTTGGATCTTGACTATCCACTGTCAAAATTTCAGCCCATCTCCATTATTACATCTTGAGATATGATTTTTTGAGTGCAAACTGTTCGGATTCTACTGACAGAACCCGTATTCTGACTTCCATGTCAACTTAGGTCCCTTAGACATCTGAATCAGACTTTGAGCTCTTCATCAAAGTTGTAGAGCTTCCTCTTAGCTTTCCTACAAGATAAAATTCATGATTTTCAGATTTCAGGAACTCAAGTTATGACCAAAATACAGAAACAGTGTAAAATCTCAATAATGCTGAAAATATTCAATTAGGACCAATTTGAGCTCAAACTCACAAAATCATGTCAAACTCAATCAATTAAGAATATGGAGAGTGTAAATGACTAAATATAAGGGTTTCTTAATGAATAAAATATGTGTTTATCAAATTCCCCACACTTAGCTTTTTGCACTCCGGCAAAACTCAAGACCAAAATTTTACAATCAAGAAGAACAACCAAAGGTTCAAGAGGATCAAAACATTCATGAGTTAACAATTCTCCACATCTCAAACCATCAAGCAAGGTATCTTCAACATGAATCGAGAATGATAGATCTTCACAAGATTTCTCTCAATCTCTCAAGTGTTTAAAAGGTAGGTATTTCACTCAATTCAACCCATGAAAATTGCACTACCATAAGCTTGCTTATCTTCTACTTCTCCACTACTCAAAACACATGCACACACAAATCATGAGGACTTTATTCAAGGTTGTAGTGAGGTCAAGGTAACAGGAGAGGATAAAATGGATATGAGAAGATAAATACCAAAGAGAATAAAAGCAAATGAGAGCTAAGTTCAAATAACAAGCATAAAAGTTCATCCCAACTCTAGTGTATATCCCTTTACATATTCATTTCCCAATCCTTTTTTTTTTTAAACACTTGGTTTTTTTTTTTTTTTTTTTTTTCTTTTTTTTTTTTTTCTTTTTCTTTTATATATATGAACATAACTATATACATACATTTTTTTTTTTTCTTTTTGGGCACTCTTTTCTTTTTCAACAACTATTTTGTACACACACCCCCACACTTGTTCAAAAACTCATCCATTAACCAAGCTAATGTTCTTTTATTCCCTAAGGTAAAGTAAGAACACGATTTCTCATTTAAGGCACATAATGAGCTAGAAACAAGGAATGGTCAAATAAGCTCAAAGAGGTTAAGCAAAGGAAAATATACAAGGTTGGTAAGAATCAGAGAATTTTCAAGAAGTCAAAAGAGTGCTTGATATCATATTGAAAACAAGGTTGACTATTTGGTTAAACTAGCTAATTAAGAAAGAGGGCCTCAATCATGTTCATGCATGCAAGTGAAATGTAGCCTCAAAAAGAATCAAAGCAAGTTCTAGAGTGGTCATTAACATGAGTGAAAATCACACAAGAAAGAAGAGAATGACATAAATGTTAAATCCATCCATTAGGCTCAAAATCTCACAAGGTATGCTTCCATCAAACTCAATTCATCAATTTAATCATCCATCACCAAGCATATCAGTTCAAGAAGGGAGAAAAGTTATTCAATCATGCAATGAACCCTTTCTTTTTTTTTTTTTTTCTTTTTTTTTTTTTGAATTTTTTTTTTTTACAAAAAGAACATTTGAAATCTCTCCCCACGCTTAATATAACATTGCCTTCAATGTGAAAGAGAGATATAGAAAAGAGCAACACAACCCGATAAGAAGTGAATCAACGCCAAGCAGTAAAAGAAACACACTGTCAAGATCAGCATCGACTCGAAAAGAAATCAAACAATAAAACTTTAGTACTAATTAGTTACTACCTAAAAACTCCTTACTCGCCACCAATTAAGATGCGTCTCAAGAGTAAAATTACTCCTTACTCGCCATCACTAATTGATTTAATAAGTACATGACAATCATATCATACTTTCCAAACAAGACAACAAATTTTTTTTTTTTTTTTTTTTTTTTTTTTTTATTTTTATATTTTTTATTATTTTTTTTGGGTCAACTATCCTTCCCCCCAACTAAATCACAACATTGTCCTCAATGTTAAAATATAGATGAGTAAAGGATGAGAAGATATTACCTGTTGGAGAAAGTCGACACAAATTTAAAAAGAAACAAGGTACAATAAAATCAAACCCATTAAAGATGAAGTCGCAGATCGCTTTTGTTTCTTGTTACTTCCTTCGCCGCTTCCTCGTTGACCAATCTATCCGAGCTAATACCTACGGATCGTACATACTCAAAAGCTTCTAATTTATCAATGAGCTCATCAATAGTGGAGGCAGAGATAAGAAGTTGTCTTCTTGAAGGAGTGATAGATTTTACGTTCCATACTTTGTCAAGAAAAGATAACAAAAGATCAAAGAAATTATTAACATTCAACAAACCAATGGGTCTATGGTGGATGTTTAGTTCTACCAAGAGACAATTTGAAAAATTTCTTCTAAAGTACCAAATCCACTGGTAAGACAATAAATGCATCGAATTGTCAACCATTGTTTTCATTCGTCCATGCATAGATGTTACCCGAATTTCTTCTCCAACTGCCTTTCCAAAGTGATATTATTTTCAGCCAAAGGTTTAGGAATAACACCTAAAACCCGATCGCCTCCTATAAAGCGACAAGTGATACAGCCCCCCATTAACCCACGACAACCTCCCCCGTATACAAGATGAATATTCCTCGCGACAAGTGATCGACCAAGAGTGCTAGCTGCGTTTACAAACTCTAATCCCTTCCCATAACTCGACCCACAAAAACACAGACATTTTTGAGGTTACGAATAGAAGGCCCCATTCTATACTCTTCCTCCCTTTGAGTGTTTCGAGTTGAAGGAAAATGGAGAAAATGGAGTGTTTAAGTAGGAAAAAGAATGGAAAGGGAATAATTGCACCTATGAGGGTAGGTTGGTCTGTTGTCGAAAAGGTTGAAATTAAGAAACACAGAATCTTTTTCTCTTTTTTTTTTACTTTTTTTTTTTTTTTTTTTTTTTTTTTTTTTTTTTTTTTGTTTGACTTCAAGAAAACCATCAAGGTAAAGAAGTCTAGAAACCCCGAAGGACCCCGCTCAAAGGATCGTCTGTACAAAAATTAAAATACAACAAAATGATACAAAGATAAAAGAAATAGAAAATGATGACATACCTGTATGTACAAAGTGTCCATGGCGTATCTTTATACTGCGCGTCATGAGTGAAAGTAGACATCACGTCTCTCTTTTTTTTTTTTTTTTTGAATTTGTTAGAAAAACTTGATGAAAGATGAGTGTATACTTACTTAAGATTGGGATGGAGGTAGTCTGCTCTTTCGGCTTTGTGCCAAAGCATTGTTGACCAAGATTCGACCCATTCAAGACCAGCGCAACATAGGGCTCCCAAAAGGGACAAGTGGCCATAATACGCCTGTCATTTGCCTCACATGTGGGATACAATCTACCTTCTTTGTTTTTCAATAAGAAGGCTGGATCAGGATGCATGCATTTCCCCATTCACGGTGTGTGTTACCAAAGCCAACCCTAAGACGTATACATAATTTTTTTTTTTTTTTTTTTTTTTTTGTTTTTGAGAGATGACATGAAGAAGAAGAAGAAGAAGAAGAAGAAGATGATGATATGTACAGATTGTTGTGATTGTGGCTCACATCTTCCTCTCGTTTTACGTCCAAACGGCTTAAACGCCTTCTATGAGTCGGGGATAGGCTTCCCATCCAATTTTCTTATAAAGCGGCAAACGGGGTCTTTTAGAGTCGATTCCCAAGATCGTAGCTTTTTCTTCATCCTTGAAGAGATTCCACAATTTAAGAATTTCACGATGCACCAATCCACAAGAATGCGTCTCAAGAGTCGATAAGATATCATCTAATGACTCCTTACTCAGTCCATTCTTAATGAACAAAATTTTATCTTCTCTATTTGCGGAAACCATCTCCAAAGTATGACATCGCTTGTTACGTCCATCGTCCACATTTGTAACAGACTTGTAACCTTTTTGCTCTTCTCCTTTTAGAATATGAACTTCTTCCAAGACCGGGCATATATGAGTCAAATGAAATTGAGGACTCACCTGCTAATCGAACATTTGCTTCAATTATCCAGCGTACATCTTCTCGGCATACCTTTGTACATTAACAGCCTCAATCTTTCACATCGAACTTTGTAGATTTTTCTCGAGCATTTTGAGGAAAAGAAGGAAAATGTTTTCTCGGGTTTGAAAGAATGACATCCATTTTGAAGGAGAAGAAGGATTCGGTTATTTTGGGAAACCGAAAAATAAACCGACTTGAGAGTCACTGAGTACCGTATCCGCCACTTAACCTAAGAACACAAAGAACTCAAGAACTTGATTTTTCAGAATGGTTGAGTCTTTGTCCATTAACTTTACGCGCATTACCATTCCTAGGATCCTCAATATTTACGGCCCCAGAGGATACACGTGTTTGACAAGAAAAGAACCGCGCCACCTAGATCTCAATTTTTCAAGGAGTAGGTGCAGATGATAATCTCAAAGCAGAACCTTTTTGACCAATTTCCACAACTTTTGCAAAAGGTGTAATGACCTTGAATAAAGTAGGCCAATAAAATCCATACTGCAAGATTTTCGCAGCTTGTTGTCGCCGAAGAAAAGTGACCTTCACATGCTTCCGAGTGACAAAATTTAATGGCACTACCTACCTTATTGTCGGGCACACATTTTTTTTTTTTTTTTTTTTTTTTTTTAGAGATTCAAATGCTTACAACCAACAAACAGATAAAAACATAATCTAAGAAACTAATGAAAACACAAAATAAAAAGGGATAAAGAGAGCAAATCTGGTTGGGTTGCCTCCCAATGAGCGCTTAGTTTATTGTCCTCACCGACATGATGATACTTTCATGCTCCTCATATTGTGGAAGGATGAGGGTCATCACTTCCATCTCTCGCACCGTCGGGAAGTTCATGATATGGTTTTGAGACGATGACCATTGACCTTAAATGCTTTGCCGTAATTTTCACTCCCGATCTCAACCGCACCAAAAGGAAAAACATTAGTTACCACAAACGGCCCAATCCACTTAGAACGCGCGGTTTACCCGGAAATAATTTGAGTCTTGATTGGAATAGCGGGACTTTTTGTCCTCTCGTGAAATTTCTTTCTCGGAAATTAATTGGTCGTGGAATGCCTTAGCTTTAGTCTTATAAATCAAGGCATTCTCAAAGGCCTCATTTCTTAGTTCTTCTAATTCTGTAATGGAACTTCCTTTGCTTTCAAAGACCTTCCAATTCCATATTAACTTGTTTAATGGCCCAAGAAGATCGATGTTGCAACTCAACGGGCAAATGATGTGGCTTTCCATACACCAACCGAAATGGTGACATGCCGATGGGAGTCTTATAGGCAAGTCCTATAAGCCCATAAAGCATCTTCAAGTCGAGTGCTCCAATCCTTTCTTGAGAGATTCACTGTCTTTTCAAGGATTGACTTAATCTCCGGTTGGACACTTCGGTTTGCCCATTTGTCCGTGGATGGTAAGGAGTGGAAATTTTGTGCATTACTCCATATCTCTTCAATAGAGCATCAAAGGTTTTGTTGCAGAAATGGGTCCCTTGGTCACTGATGATAGCCCTTGGGGTCCCGAACCTGGAGAAAATATGTGACTTAACAAAATCTCGCAATAATTTTAGAATCATCGATCGAGTGGCTTTTGCTTCCACCCATTTAGACACATAATCAACAGATAAAAGAATGTATGTGAAACCAAATGAAGGAGGGAATGGTCCCATGAAATCAATACCCCACACATCAAAGAGTTCCACAAAAATGATCGGAGTCTGAGGCATTTGATTACGAGGACCAATATTACTGTTCTCTCGACAATGGTCACAAGACTTACGAAGTTGTAAGCGTCTTTGAAAATTGAAGGCCAATAGAAACCTTGTCAAGCACTTTATTGGCTGTCCTTTTATCGCAAAGTGTCCTCCACATGCATAGGTGTGGTAAAAGGAGAGGATGGAGTGTGTCTCGAATCAGAATGCACCTCCTAATGACTTGATCCGCACAATGCTTCCATAAGTACGGTCATCCCGAGATATAGTATTTACTGATCACTCCTTAATTTATCTCTTTGGGCCTTGTTCAAACCCTCAGGAAAGTCCTTAGTAACCAGGTAGTTAACAATGTCAAGATACCAAGGGATTATGGTGTTGACAACCATCAAATATTCATCCGAAAAAGTCTCCATGATAGGCATTTCTTCCTCTTCAGTTACCAATCTACTCAAGTGATCGGCCACCAAGTTTTCGCTCCCTTTCTTGTCTTTAATCTCCAAGTCAAATTCCTGGAGTAATAAAATCCATCTGAGCAATCTAGGCTTTGCTTCTTTCTTTGTTAGAAGATACTTCAAGGTGCATGATCTGAAAACACAATCACTTTAGAACCAATTAGATATGATCTAAATTTTTCTAAAGCAAATACAACAACTAGAAGTTCTTTTTCTCGTGGTTGAGTAATTAAGTTGAGCATCATTTAGAGTCCTTGATGCATAGTAAATGGCATAAGGAACTCTATCAACTCGTTGTCCCAAGACAGCTCCTATTGCAAAGTCACTGGCATCACACATTAGTTCAAAAGGTAACTCCCAGTTGGGTGGCCTGATGATAGGCGCAACAGCTTAACAACTTCTTGAGTTTATTGAAAGCTTCCATACATCTCTCATCAAAGTTAAAATTAACATCTTTTGAAGAAGTCTCGCAAAGGGGCAATGAGACTTTAGAAAAGTCTTTAATGAATCTCCGGTAGAAACCCGCATGACCAATAAAAGAACGAATCTCCCGCACACTAGTGGGTGGTGGCAAAAAATGCATGAGTTCTACTTTAGCTTTATCTACTTCAATTCCCTAGCAGAAATTACATGACCTAACACAATACCTTCATTCACCATGAAATGACATTTTTCCAATTCAAGTACCAGTTAGTGTCAATGCATCTTTTAAGCACCAAAGTTAAATGTTCCAAACAATTTTCAAAATCATTTCCAAAGACACTAAAGTCATCCATAAAAACCTCAATGATGTTTTCAATGTAATCGAGAAAATATACTCATCATGCATCTTTGGAAAGTTCCTGGTGCATTGCAGAGTCCAAAAGGCATTCGCCTATATGCAAAGGTACCAAATGGACAAGTGAATGTAGTCTTGTCTTGGTCTTCTCTGGAGCTATGGCAATCGATTGTAACTCGAAAAACCATCCGAGAAAATAATAATAAGAATGACCACTAATCTTTCTAACATTTGATCAATGAAAGGTAAAGGAAAGTGGTCTTTTCTCGTGGCGGCATTCAACTTCCCGTAATCAATACAAACACGCCACCCCGTCACGTAACCTAGTGGGAATAAGCTCATTTTCAGCATTTCTTACCACAAGTAATTCCATTTCTTTGGTACTACCTGGACTGGGCTTACCCACTTCTTGTCGAGAAATGGGGTAGATCACCCCCACACTTAGGAGCTTCAGTATCTCCTTTTTCACAACCTCCATCATGGGAGGATTCAATCTCCGTTGAGGGTCTCTCACAGGTTTAGTATCCTCCTCCATTAATATCCTGTGCATACAAACGGAGGGACTAATACCCTTGATATCAGCTATTAACCAACCAATGGTGTCTTATGTTCCTGCAAAACAGCTACCAGTTTCTCTTCTTGCTCTTGGGTGAGTGACTTTGCAATTATTACTGGAAGGGTGTCCTTCTCCCCCAAGAAGATGTATTTAAGATGATCAGGTAGTGCTTTCAATTCCAATTCAGGTGCCTGCACAACAGAAGGTTGAGGTATATCAGTAATAACAGGTAAATCAACAAAAGTTACCTCATGCTCTTCTGGAGTGGAAGAGAGCTCTTGTAAGGCAAAGCAACAATTTCATCAATGTCTTCACTCCATGGCTCTTCTTCACTCTTCTTCTTTTCCTCCCGTACATCTAAGCTATGAGTTAGAATTGTATCAAGAGCATCAAAATGGTCAAGTATCAAAAGTGCAGAAATTAAAGAATCAAAAGGATCAAAAGAATCAATTAAACAAGCAGAGTGCACATCACTTGGGTATCTCATAGCTTCAAAAATATTGAATCTAATTAATTCCCCATCAAATTCCATTGTTAGAATTCCCGAGTGCACATCAATTTTTGTCCGTGCGGTCTTCAAAAATGGTCTTCCTAGCAAGATAGGAGCAGATTTGGGAGACTCATCCTCTTCCATGTCCAAAACATAGAAGTCTCAGGAAACACTAATTCATTCAATTGTACCAAAACATCTTCAACCACACCCTTAAGGTATGCATTAGATCTATCACCAATTGAATAACAACACCAAGTAGGTTCCAAAGGACCCAAGTATAAAGATGCATAAATAGAATATGACATGACATTTATAGATGCACCTAAATCAAGCATTGCCCTTTCAAACCTTGTGTTACCTATAAAGGTGCATGGAATGGTGAATGTGACAGTGGTCCTTACATTTGGTTGGGAGTTTCTTTTTAATTACAAATTGAAACATTTTCTCCCACTTGGACCTTTTCATTTCCTTTTAACTTCCTCTTGTTAGTGCATAATTCTTTCAAAAATTTTGCATATCTAGGTACCGCTTAATGGCATCTAACAAAGGGATATTAACCTCTACCTTCCTAAAAGTCTCAAGTATTTCTTTTTCTCGCTTCTTCTTTCTTGGTTTTAACCAACCTACTAGGAAAAGGAGCTTTAGTGACATATTTAGGAAGGGTTCGTAAATACTTACCTTAGGGGTTTTGGAAGTTTGCCCCTTATCATTTGCTTCTTTGGGTGGTTCATCCTTCTCTTGAATGATTGGTGGAAGAGAGGTAGGCTCATCCATCGTCTTTCCGCTTCTCAATGTGACAAAGACTAGCATTTTCCCTCGGATTCACTTGGCCGTGAGGGTAGTTTCCGAAGCTTGGCTTTGAAACTTGTTGAATTCTCGTGGACAACTCGTCCTATCCGATTCGCAAGTTATTGATTGCGATCCTTGTTTCTTGTTTGAAACTTTGTATAGTTGCATTTGTTTCTTGTTGGAACCGCAAATTATTAGTGGCCATTTGTTTTACTAGCTCCTCTAATGAAGGCTCAGATTGCTTAGGAGCTTGAACTTGTCTATTTGTCTCGAGGGAAAGGTACTTGCCTTTGTTGGAATCCCGGAGGTCCATAAGTGGAGGTTGATTTTGAGGTTGCTTTGCATAGCTGAAATTTGGATGATCCCTCCAACCCGGATTATATGTGTTTGAGTAGGGTTGTAATTTTTTGAAAGTTCCAAAGATATCCCCTATCGCTCTTACCTCCTCATTTGTGTCTTCTTGGAGAGTGGGACACATATCGTTGGGATGTCCAGATGAACAACAGATCCCACAAGCATGAACTCGGTGCTTTACCCGAATCCATTAACCGCCGAACCATAGCAATCAATTGAGTCATTTGTCGCTGTATACTTGGTTGTCTCTACTTCTTTCATCGCTCTTACTCCAAAGGTGTCATTTCTAGAGTAGAATTGTTGAGTATTGGCACCATTCTTGAGATCAAGTTTCTAGCTTCGAGGAGTTTTATCAATCAATGCTCCTCCGCTAGCAAAGATCAATCATGTTGCGATCCATCACTTGTAAGCCTTCATAGAAATACCGAATTAAAAGTCGCTCACTTATTTGATGATGAGGGCGGTGAAACATAGCTTCTTAAATCTCTCCCAAGTAGTCATGGAGTGATTCCCATGCCTTTGTTGAATACCATGATTTCTTTTCTCGATTGTTGCAGACTTTTGAGGCAGGAAGTATCTGTCTAGGAAAGTTCGGGCCATGTCCCGCCATGATTGGATGGATCCGGTGGCAAGTAGTAAAGCCACTCCTTAGCCGAGTCTTTCAATGAGAATGGAAAAGCTCTCAACTTGACTTGCTCTACATGAATTCCTGCGGCAGTTTCATGCTAGAACATACCACATGGATTTCCTTCAAGTGCTTGTTGGGGTCCTCTCCGGGTAATCCATTGAAAGATGGAAGAGATGGATTAAACCGGATTTCAATTCAAATGCATCTTCATTTTCAAGAATGTCTATGCAAAGAGGTCGTTGATCTAGATCCTGGAGCACCCAATGCCCTTAAAGTGTTTTTCGCCATTGTCACTTCTTCGATATTTCAGATGGCTCAAATGTCTCGAACTTGATAGATCAATGTAACGGGCCTTCAATGTCACAGTGTGAGTTGGAAGTTAGCCTGATGGAAGGGAAATTGAGGATGTGAAGTGAGTTGATCAATATAGTTCCTCAAATTTAGCAATCCTTCGTCTACTCCTTCAAAGGACATCAACACCTACAAAACACTCAGAAAGAAAGATTAAAAATAAAATAAAATAAAATAAAATAAAAACAGAATAAAAATAGGAAATAAATTAATAGTGTAATTGAAAAAATTGGATCCCCAGCAACGGCGCCAAAATTCGATGCGTGCGGATGTAGTGATTAAAATTAAGATAAAAATCGGTTGTCGCCCACAGAAAATAAAAACCTTACAACTAGTTGTAGTTAGTAAGGGTCGATCCACAGAGAACCAATTCAATTAACACTATTAAACAATTCCCAATTTAGACTCGATTAACAATAAACAAGAAAAGGGGGTTTTGGAGTTTTGATGAACAATGAACAACTTCAAAGATAACAATAAACAAACCGAAATCAACAATATAAGAAAATTGGTTAAGAGATTGAATCCACCACTAGATTTATATGATAATGTAAATCCACATATCCTTTTTATTCCAACATGCTCAATTATGTTTTTATGCAATTGTGATATTAAATCTCTGTTTTCCTTACGTGTTGGCCAATTTAGCAACCGCTCAAATCAACTCCTAATCACTGATTAGTCATAAAACAACCGCTCTTACAACTATCCAACAATTGCATTAAGATTTAGAAAACCAATTACACTAAGGTCTAATCACACACCAGGATTAAATTACTTAGAACATATATTTCTCTAGATCTAATACCGCAAGAATCGCAAGATAATAAACCCAGATCTACCACTTTTATAACCTGCAAAAAGCACAAAGATAATTATACCCACATGAACATCATACATCCCACTAGATCTACTACCGCAACCGCGCATAATAAACCTAGATCTACTACTTTGAAAGTAGGAACAAGTACAAAACCTTCATACCAACAATAGATTCGAGAAATATAGGAATAAAAACATAACCGTGTTGAAATAATCAAATATGCAAAGTTTACAACATTAATACTAGCGGTTTCATCACCCCCTTAACCAAGGGAGGTTTAGTTACACATAGCTAGAAAGAAATCACAAGAAAAACTATGAAGAAACAAGAAGAAACTATGAAGAAACAAGAAACTAAGAGAGAAAATGAAGGAGAGTTACATCTTGTTCATGATAAATGGTGCCTTTTATAGAAGTCTAAGGTAACAAAATGACAAAGGGAAGTGGGTGGATGAGTGGGTGAGTGAGTGGAGTGTTTGAGTGGATGGATTAGTGGGTTGGTTTAGTGGATTGGTTTAGTGGATGAGTGAGTGGAATGGTTGAGTGGTTGAATTAGTGAAAAATGCCAAAGGACTTTTGGTGAGTGGGAAATTATGGACATGAATGGGTGAGTGGATGGATGAGTGGATGGATTAGTGGATGAGTGGGTGGAGTGGTTAAGTGGTTGGATTAGTGTATGAGTGGATGAATGGGTGAGTTAGTGGATGAGTGGATGAGTGGATTAGTGGATGGATGAGTGGATTAGTGGATGGATGAGTGAATGGTTGAAGACGAAAATTTCGTATCTGACTTGGAAGCCAAAAACGACCCACTATACTTCAGAATCACGAAAAGTGTTCTTCATGAAAGTTGTAGATCCTTGTCTTGGCTATGAAATGGATAGCTGGTTCGTCCAATTTGGCTTCCTTAAGCCCAAGATATGTCCCAAATACCGTAGGTTGCTCAAACCTAACTTCAGCACCTCTGTTCCGACTTGCAAGCTCAAAATGACCTAATAGACTTCTTTTTCTCAAAATGTGTTCTTCATGAAAGTTGTTTATTTGGATCTTGACTATCCATTGTCAAAATTTCAGCCCATCTCCATTATTACATCTTGAGATATGATTTTTTGAGTGCAAACTGTTCGGATTCTACTGACAGAACCCGTATTCTGACTTCCATGTCAACTTAGGTCCCTTAAACATCTGAATCAGACTTTGAGCTCTTCATCAAAGTTGTAGAGCTTCCTCTTAGCTTTCATACAAGATAAAATTCATGATTTTCAGATTTCAGGAACTCAAGTTATGACCAAAATACAGAAACAGTGTAAAATCTCAATAATGCTGAAAATATTCAATTAGGACCAATTTGAGCTCAAACTCACAAAATCATGTCAAACTCAATCAATTAAGAATATGGAGAGTGTAAATGACTAAATATAAGGGTTTCTTAATGAATAAAATATGTGTTTATCAGGTACTGCGCTTAAGTTAATGGACAAAGACTCAACCATTCCTGGAAAACCAAGTTCTTGAGTTCTTTGTGTTGCCGGTTAAGTGGCGGATACTGTAATCCATGACTCTCGAGTCGGTTTATTTTTCAGTTTCCCAAAATAACTGAACCCTTCTTCTCCTTCAAAATAGATGTCATTCTTTCAAACCTGAGAAAACATTTTTCTTCTCTTCCTCAAAATGCTCTGAGAAAAATCTACAAAGTTCGATGTGAAAGATTGAGAATGTTAATGCACAAAGGTATGCCAGAAGATGTACGCTAGATAATTGAAGCAAAGGTCCGATTAGCAGGTGAGTCCTCAATTTCATTTGACTCATATATGCCCGGTCTTGGAAGAAGTTCATATTCTAAAAGGAGAAGAGCAAAAAGGTTACAAGTCTGTCACAAATGTGGACGATGGAATCGCAACAAGCGATGATGTCGTACTTTGGGGATGGTTTCCGCAAATGAGAAGACAAAATTTTCTTCATTAAGAATGGGTGAGTAAGAGTCATTAGATAATATCTTATTGACTCTTGAGACGCATTCTTGTGGATTGGTGCATCGTGAAATTCTTAAATTGTGGAATCTCTTCAAGGATGAAGTAAAACGCTAGTCTTGGGAATCTGACTCTAAAAGACCCTGTTTGCCAATTTATAAGAAAATTGGATGGGAAGCTTATCCTCGACTCATAGAAGACGTTTAAGCCGTTACTAGACGTTAAACCAGAGGCAGATGTGAGCCACATCCACAAACAATTTGTACATATCATCCTCTTCTTCTTCTTCATGTCATCTTAAAAAAAAAAAAAAAAAAAAAACAAAAAAAAATTATGTATACGTCTTAGGGTTGACTTTGGTAACACAAACCGTGAATGGGGAAATGCATGCATCATGATCCAGCCTTCTTAATTGAAAAACAAAGAAGGTAGATTGTATCCCACATGTGAGGCAAACCAGGTCGTATTATGGCCACTTGTCCCTTTTGGGAGCCTTATGTTCATATTTGGTCTTGAATGGGTCGAATATTGATCAACAATGCTTTGGCACAAAGCCGAAAAAGCAGAGTACTACCTCCACCCCAATCTTAAGTAAGTATACACTCATCTTTCATCAAGTTTTTCTAACAATTTCACCAAAAAAAAACCAAAAAAAAAAAACGGACGTGATGTGTCATTGCACTCATGACGCCAAGATATAAAGATACGCCATGGAAACCTGCATACATACAGTATGTCATCATTTTCTATTTCTTTTATCTTTGTATCATTTTGTTGTATTTTAATTTTTGTTAAAACAGACGATCCTTTGAGTGGGGTCCTTCAGGGGTTTCTAGACTTCTTTACCTTGATGGTTTTCTTGAAAAAGTAACCAAAAAAAAGCAAAAACAAAAAAAAAAAAAAAATTTCGTGTCTCTTAATTTCAACCTTTTCTGACAACAACCAACCTACCCTTATAGGTGCAATTATTTCCCTTTCCATTCTTTTTCTTATTTAAACACTCTATTTTCTCCATTTTCCTTCAAACTCAGAAACACTCAAAGGGAGGAAGAATATAGAATGGGGCCTTCTATTCGTAAACTAAAAAATGTCTGTGTTTTTTGTGAGTCGAGTTATGGGAAGGGATTAGAGTTTGTAAACGCAGCTAGCACTCTTGGTCGATCACTTGCTGCGAGGAATATTCATCTTGTATATGGGGAGGTTGTCGTGGGTTAATGGGGTCAGATCACTTGTCGCTTTTTAGGAGGCAAATGTGTTTTAGGTGTTATTCCTAAACTTTTAGCTGAAAATAACATCACTGGAAAGACAGTTGGAGAAGAAATTCAAGTAACCTCTATGCATGGACGAATGAAAACAATGGTTGATAATTCTGATGCATTTCTTGTCTTACCGGATAGTTTTGGTACTTTAGAAGAAATTTTTCAAATTGTCTCTTGGGCCGAACTGAACATCCACCATAAACCCATTGGTTTGTTAAATGTTAATAATTTCTTTGATCTTTTGTTATTTTTTCTTGACAAAGTGTGGAACATAAATTTATCACTCCTTCTAAGAAGACAACTTCTTATCTCTGCCTCCACTATTGATGAGCTCATTGATAAATTAGAAGCTTTTGAGTATGTACCTGATCAGGCATTAGCTCAGATAGATTGGTCAACAGGAAGCAGCAAAGGAAGTAACAAGAAAAAAAAGCTAGATCTGAAACTTTCTCTTTAATGGGTTTCATTTTATTGTACTTTGTTTCTGTTTAAATTTGTGTCAGCTTTCTCTAACAGGTAATATCTTCTATCCTTTCCTCATCTATATTTTAACATTGAGGACAATGTTGTGATCTAGTTGGGGGGGAAGGATAGTTGACCCAAAAAAAAAAACAAAAAAAAAAAAAAAAACAAAAATTTTGTTGTTTTGTTTGGAAAGTATGATATGATTGTCATGTACTTATTAAACCAATTAGTGATGGCAGAGTAAGGAGTAATTTTACTCTTGAGACGCATCTTAATTGGTGGCAGAGTAAGGAGTTTTTTAGGTAGTAACTAATTAGTACTAAAGTTTTATTGTTTGATTTCTTTTCGTGGTCCGACGTGCGGATCTTGAAACAGTGTTTCTTTTCTCGCTTAGCGTTGATTCACTTCTTATCAGGTTGTGTTACTCTTTTCTATATCTCTTTTTCACATTGAAGGCAATGTTATATTAAGCGTGGGGGAGAGATTTCAACATGTTCTTTTTGTAAAAAAAAAAAATAGTTCATTGCATGATTGAATAACTTTTCTCCCTTCTTGAACTGATATGCTTGGTGATGGATGATTGAATTGATGAATTGAGTTTGATGGATGCATACCTTGTGAGATTTTGAGCCTAATGGATGGATTCAACATTTATGCCATTCTCTTCTTTCTTGTGTGATTTTCACTCATATTAAGGACCACTCTAGAACTTGCTTTGATTCTTTTTGAGGCTACATTTCACTTGCATGCATGAACATGATTGATGCCCTCTTTCTTAATTAACTAGTTTAACCAAATAGCCAACCTTGTTTCCAATATGATATCAAGCACTCTTTTGACTTCTTGAAAATTCTCTGATTCCTGCCAACCTTGTATATTTTCCTTTGCTTAACCCCTTTGAGCTTATTTGACCATTCCTTGTTTCTATCTCATTATGTGTCTTAAATGAAAAATCGTGTTCCTACTTTACCTTAGGGAATAAAAGAACATTAGCTTAGTTAATGGATGAGTTTTTGAACAAGTGTGGGAGTGTGTGTACAAAATGGTTGTTGAAAAAGGAAAGAGCAAAAAAAAAAAAAAAAAATATATAAAAAAAAGAAAAGGATTGGAAAATGAATATGTAAAGGATATACATTAGAGTTGGGATGAACTTTTATGCTTGTCATTTGAACTCAAATCTTCATTTGCTTTATTCTCTTTGGTATTTATCCTCTCATATCCATTTTATCCTCTTCTGTTTCCTTGACCTCACTACAACCTTGAATAAAGTCCTCATGATTTGTGTGTGCATCTGTTTTGAGTAGTGGAGAAGTAGAAGATAAGCAAGCTTATGGTAGTGTAATTTTCATGGGTTGAATTGAGTGAAATACCTACCTTTTAAACACTTGAGAGATTAAGAGGGAATCTTGTGAGGATCTATCATTCTTAATTCATTCTTTTCAACGGAAGTTTCCTTGCTTGTTGGTTTGAGATGTAAAGAAATGTTACCTCATTTATGCTTTGATCCCTTGAATTTCTTGTTGCTCTTCTTGCTTCATTGAGTCCTTTAAAGTTTTTAACTTTTAAGTTTGTGTCGTTTGTCTTTGTCTTCTAACTTTAGTTTTATATGTTTTGCCCAGGAGTGCAAAAAGCTAAGTGTGAGAGAATTTGATAATCATATATTTTATACATTAATAAACCCTCATTATTAGTCATTTACACTCTTCATGTACTTAATTGATTGAATTTGATTATGTTTTGTAAGTTTGAACTCGAATCGGACTTAATTGATTTTTTCAACATTATTTGGGTCTTACCCTGTTTCTGTATTTTAGCCATATCTTGAGTTCTAAATGTCTGATAATTATGAATTTTACCTTGTAGGAAAGATAAGAGAGAGCTCCACAACTTTGATGCAGAGCTCAAAGACAATTTCAGACATCTAGTGGAGCTAATTGGGCATGAAAATCAGAATACGGGTTTTGTGACTGGAACCCGAACAGTGTGTAGTAACCAGAACATAATTCGAGTTTGGGTTTATAAAATGGGCTGAAAATTTGTAATCTGAAAGTTAAGACCCATATGTACAACTTTCATGACAAATACAAAACTTGATTCGGGCTCCTTGATGGTGATATTGGGTCTGAAAGTCAAAACAGAGGTGCTGAAACTGGTCCTGAACAGTCTGTAGTAATTGAGTCATATCTTGGGCTGCATGACGATTTTTTGGGTGCTTTCACAGCCATTGGAAAGCTTAGACAATTTCCTAGAACTTTAATGGAAACCACTTGGCTTGGAAATGACGAAATCAATGAGTTCAGCAATAAATAATTTCAGGCTGCCAAGGAAGCTCACCTACTAATCTCACCTACTCATCCACCTACTAATCTCACCTACTCATCCACCTACTACTCCTAATCCTCTATAAAAGGCTGGATGTGGAGAGCTCTAGGAAGACACTTGGTGTTAGAGATAGCTTTTCATAGTTCTTATATATTTTTCCTTCATTGTAATGGAGAGCTAAGTCACTTCTAGTCAATTTGGGACTCTTGAAGAGATTGTGGTTTGGATTCTTGAGACTTTGGTTTATGTAATGTATTTGATTTATATTTGGATTCTTCTTCTCTTCTTCTTCTTCTTCTGTTTTCTTAATCTTGAATGCATGAATGGTGATTCTGTTTATGTTTATTTTAAGATTAAGTATTGTGATTAAACTTAGAACTGATTGATCTGAATTAATCACGTAAATGAAGATTGAAGATTTGTGATGAAACTTAGAACTGATTGATCTAAATTAATCACGTAATTGAAGAGGTTAGGTTACTTGATTGGTGCCTAGGTTAATTGAATTCGGTGCTTAAATTGATATATATCTACATGAATGGTGCGATTGCAGCATTTATGTTTATTACTTGTCAATTGAATTCCGGGACGATTGCCTAGTATGAATTCTCGGATCGATGCTTTGAGATCTTGGTTAGATCCAAGTTAACCATTCAAATGTGCTTCAAATGTTTGTTGAAAGGTCTATGATTGAATCCACCCAATCTCGGATAGATTTACGAATCGATTTCGTTTCTTCTAATTGTTGTTTCTCTTTAAATCTTGTCACCGCGATCCTTGAACCATCAAAACCCCCTTTTTCTAACTTTCACTTGATTTGATCAAATTACATCTACGATCCTCGAGGAGACGATCCGGTGTTGTTCACTATACTACAAGTTTAGGTAATAACTTCGATTATAATTTTGATGAGTTCGGGTCAAGGCCGTCAAAATTTTGGCCTTGTCGAGGATCTCGAAAGTGTAATCTTTTCATTTTGAGTAACCTTACTAATTTTTGTTCTTTCTTACCTATTCTAACAGTTATTTTTCATTTACTAACATTGTTCATACCATACTAACGTTTTTATCTTAGCTTTTGAATTTTTCTCGATTTAGGAAAGACGAAAAACAAAGTGATTATGGTAACTATTGCGCAATTTTTCGAACTAAAACATGCCTAGAATGAGCTGAAACTTGGTCGGTTGAAGGAAAACAGCCTGATAAACAAGACTCACAAGAACCTGTGAGGTCACCCCTGATTTTTCGAAATTCTATCATTTAGACCACTTTTTTAAATTTTTATTATTTTTTATTGCATTTTCTAGTTTCATTTTTATGTAGATTTTGTCCGTGTTGCTCCCATAAATTTTAAAAATGTTTAGATACATTAACTAGATTTATTTTTGCATATTTTGAGTGTTGATCCCATACTAACTCTTTCTTTTTAATTTTTTCTTTTTCTTTCATTATCATTTTGTTGCATTCTCGTTGCATTTTAAGGATACAATGGACCATGCATAATGGAGTCAAAACTTGAGGAGTTGACTTCTTTGGTAAGACATATAGTAGTGAGACAACAATCACTGTGCGGCAGAAGCTACACTTATGTGTAACATTTGTTTTTGTTCATCTCACCCCACATTTGCATGCCTACACTTCGAGTATGGTAGTTCTATTTTTCCAGATCAATTTGTTGCAAAGAAATTTGGTTATTTTCTTGATGAACCACAGTTCCAAGAAGAAGAATGAGTTATGACCCCTTCTTCAACACATACAACCCTAGTCGGGAATACTATCCGGATCTGGGATATGGCAATACTAAGCATCACTACAAGAACAATCATTTCAATATGAGCAGCCATTCCAGTAGATAACAACTCCATCAACCACAAAACTTGAGCCTTCATGGGAGGACTTGATGAAAACCCAAATTGAGTTCCAGCAGAATTTCACTGCCACTATTCAAGATTTAACAACTCAAATTGACAAGTTGACAACCACTGTTAATGAACTGAGATGTCAAGAGTCAGGCCAACTCTTTCCCTAAACAATTCCCAACTCCCTGCATTCTAATTGTCATATTGATTTACATCGCAGACTTAGTTGAGGAAACTCATGATGAGTTGTGTCTTTGAATTTCTTGATTTAATTGGTTTTGATGATTCTATCAATTGCAACTCATGTGCTGATCATGATGATGATATAAAATGTGTTGTGTGTGCTGAAATTTCTGCATATTTGAAAACTAATGATTCTGTTTACACAAGATCTAATGATATAGAAGAGTCTATCAACAATGTAGTTGCAGAATCTGAAACATATAGGGAGGTGGAGTTGAAAGCCATTGAGGAATTTTCAAAAAAAGAGGAAAGTCAGCAGATGCTAGTAACCACTGAAGTGGATTTTGTTTTTAGGCCATGGTCCAGCATTATCAATGAAAGCAGGATTGCAAAATTACACGTATTGCATGCCATTGGTGAAGTCAAGGAAGACCAATAGGACCCCAATGTGAACCCTCATGCTTCAAGCTTCACTTGGTCGTT
Organism: Ormosia emarginata; assembly: GCA_029884605.1. Classification (NCBI taxonomy): domain Eukaryota; kingdom Viridiplantae; phylum Streptophyta; class Magnoliopsida; order Fabales; family Fabaceae; genus Ormosia; species Ormosia emarginata. Next base: position 24,153,566 of record JAQQTP010000085.1, read on the forward strand.
ACACTTCAACCAATGGGACCGTAGTGGAAGCTATCATGTTGTGTTAACCATAACCTGGTCATCACGTTTCAACCAATGGGATCCTGGTGGAGTCTTTTCACCAACCTCACTTAATAAGACCAATGAACACCGCCAAGAAGATCATGAACTTCCGAGAATGCGAAGTGGAGGTGATGAACCTTCTTCATCCGCATTATGAAGAAAAAAAAAAAAAAAGAAAAAAAAAAAAAAAAAAAAACAGTTGTGTGCCCGACAATGAGGTAGGTAGTGTCACTCAGAAGCATGTGGAGGTCATTTTTTCTTCAGCGACAACAATTGCGAAAATCTTGCAGTATGGATTTTATTGGCCTACTTTATTAAAGGTCTGTTACACCTTTTGCAAAAGCTGCAAAAATTGGTCAAAAAAGTTTTGCTTTGAGATTACCATCTGCACCTACTCCTTAGAAAATTGAGATCTAGGTGGCGCGATTCTTTTGTTGTCAAACACGCGTATCCTCTGAGGCCGTAGATATTGAGGATCCTAGGAATGGTACTGCGCTTAAGTTAATGGACAAAGACTCAACCATTCCTGGAAAACCAAGTTCTTGAGTTCTTTGTGTCACGGCTTGGTTAAGTGGCGGATCAGATCTCCATGACTCTCGAGTCGGTTTATTTTTCGTTTCCCAAAATAATCGAACCCTTCTTCTCCTTCAAAATAGATGTCATTCTTTCAAACCCGAGAAAACATTTTCCTTCTCTTCCTCAAAATGCTCGAGAAAAATCTACAAAGTTCGATGTGAAAGATTGAGAATGTTAATGCACAAAGGTATGCCAGAAGATGTATGTTGGATAATTGAAGCAAAGGTCCGATTAGCAGGTGAGTCCTCAATTTCATTTGACTCATATATGCCCGGTCTTGGAAGAAGTTCATATTCTAAAAGGAGAAGAGCAAAAAGGTTACAAGTCTGTCACAAATGTGGACGATGGAACTGCAACAAGCGATGTCGTACTTTGGGGATGGTTTCCGCAAATAGAGAAGACAAAATTTTCTTCATTAAGAATAGACTGAGTAAGGAGTCATTAGATGATATCTTATTGACTCTTGAGACGCGTTCTTATGGATTGATGCGGGGTGAAATTCTTAATTTATGGAATCTATTCAAGGATGAAGAAAAACGCTACAGTCTTGGGAATCTGATTCTAAAAAACCCTGTTTGCCAATTTATAAGAAAATTGGATGGGAAGCTTATCCTCGACTCATAGTAAGACGTTTAAACCGTTCTTGGACGTTAAACCAGCAGGCGAGATGTGAGCCACATCCACAAACAATCAGACATATCATCCTCTTTTTTCTTCTTCATGTCATCTTTCAAAAAACAAAAATAAAAAAAACAAAACAAAAAAAACAAAACAAAAAACAAAAAAAAAAAATTTATGTATACGTCTTAGTGTTGGCTTTGGTAACACAAACCGTGAAATTCGGCCACAAAGCATTATTTCCCCGGCAACGGCACCAAAATTTTGACGAACGCCGAACTCAGTCAAAATTATAACCGAAGTTATTAACTAAGTTTGCAGTATAATGAACAACACCGGATCGTCTCTTCAAGGATCGTAAATGCAATTTTATCAAATTAAGTTAAGTTAGAAAGGGGAGGTTTTGATTGTTCAAGGATTACAATGATAAGATCTGAAGAAAAATAATAATTAAAAGAACAGTTAATTCAGAAATCTATCCGAGATTGGGTGGATTCAATCATGACCTTTCAACAAACACCGAAATACATTTGAATGGTTAACTTGGATCTAACCGATATCTCTCGCATCGATCCGTAATTCATACTAGACAAATCGCCCGTAATTCAATCGACAAGTAATAAACATAAATCGCAATCGCACCATTCATGTAGATATATATCAATTTAAGACCGAATTCAATTAACCTGTGTACTTAATCAAGAACCTAACTCTCTTCAATTACGTGATTAATTTAGATCAATTAGTTCTAAGTTTCATCACAAATCTCAATATTCGCTTATGTGATTAATTCAGATCAATCATTAAGTTTAATCACAATACTTAATCTTAAAATAAACATAAACAGTAATCACCATTCATGCATTCAAGATCAAGAAAACAAGAAGAAGAAGAAGAAGAAGAATCCAAATATAAATCAAATACATTACATAAACCAAGGTCTCAAGAATCCAAACCACAATCTCTTCAAGAGTCTCAAATTGACTAGAAGTGACTTAGCTCTCCATTACAATGAAGGAAAAATATACAAGAACTATGAAAAACTATCTCTAACACCAAGTGTGTGTTGTTCCTAGAGCTCTCCACATGCTTCCTTTTATAGAGGATTCAGAGTAGTAGTAGATGGGTAGATGGATTAGTAGGTAGATTAGTAGGTGGGTGAGTAGGTGGGTGAGTAGGTGAGCTACCTTGTCTCCGAAATTCTTTATTGCTGAACTCATTGATTTCGTCATTTCGAGAAAGTGGTCTTCATGAAAGTTCTAGGAAATTGTCTAAGCTTTCCAATGGCTCTGGAAACACCCAAAAATTCCCCTACAACCCAAGATATGACTAATTACTACAGACTGTTCAAGACACTGGGCCAAGACCTCTGTTTTGACTTTCGGACCCAATATCTCCATCAAGGAGCATGTTCGAATCAAGTTTTGTGCTTGACATGAAAGTTGTACATATGGTCTTAACTTTCAGATTATAAATTTTCAGCCCATTTTATATGCCCAAACTCGAATTATGTTCCTAAGTTACTACACACTGTTCGGGTTCCAATCACAAATCCCGTATTTCGATTTCCATGCCCAATTAGCTCCACTAGATGTCTGAAATTGACTTTGAGCTCTTCATCAAAGTTGTAGAGCCTCTCTCTTATCTTTCCTCCTACAAGGTAAAATTCATAATTATCGACATTTAGAACTCAAGATATATTAAAATACAAAAACAAAAGTAAGACCCGAATAATCTTTGAAAAAATCAATTAAGTCCGATTCGAGTTCAAACTTACAAAACATAATCAAATTCAAGTTAATTAAGTACATAAAGAGTGTAAATAACTAAATATAAGGGTTTTTAATGAATAAAATATGTGATTATCAAATTCCCCCACACTTAGCTTACCAGACTCAAGCAAAACATATAAAACTAAAGTTAGAAGACAAAGACAAACGACACAAACTTAAAAGCCTAAAAACTCTAAAGCGACTCAATGAAACAAGAAAGCAACAAGAAATTCAAGGATCAAAGCATAAATGAGGTAACATTTCTTTACATCGCAAACCAACAAGCAAGGAAACTTCCGTTGAAAAGAATGAATTAAGAATGATAGATCCTACAAGATTCCCTCTTAATCTCTCAAGTGTTTAAAAGGTAGGTATTTCACTCAATTCAACCCATTTGAAAATTGCACTACTATAAGTTTGCTTATCTTCTACTTCTCAACTACTCAAAACACATGCACACACAAATCATGAGGACTTTATTCAAGGTTGTAGTGAGGTCAAGGAAACAGAAGAGGATAAAATGGATATGAGAGGATAAATACCAAAGAGAATAAAAGCAAATGAGAGTTGAGTTCAAATAACAAAGATAAAAGTTCATCCCAACTCTAATGTATATCCCTTTACATATTCATTTCCCAATTCTTTTTTTTTTTTATTTTTATTTTTATTTTTTTTATTTATTATTTTTTTTTTTTGCACTCTTTCCTTTTTCAACAATTATTTTGACACACACCCCCACACTTGTTCAAAAACTCATCCATTAACCAAGCTAATGTTCTTTTATTCCCTAAGGTAAAGTAGGAACACAATTTTTCATTTAAGGCACATAATGAGATAAACAAGGAATGATCAAATAAGCTCAAAGGGGTTAAGAAAGGAAAATATACAAAGTTGGCAGGAATCAGAGAATTTTCAAGAAGTCAAAAAGTGCTTGATATCATATTGAAAACAAGGCATTATTTGGTTAAACTAGTTAATTAAGAAAGAGGGCCTCAATCATGTTCATGCACGCAAGTGAAATGTAGCCTCAAAAAGAATCAAAGAAGTTCTAGAGTGCCATTAACACGAAGTGAAAATCACACAAGAAAGAAGAGAATGGCATAAATGTTGAATCCATCCATTAGGCTCAAAATCTCACAAGGTATACATCCATCAAACTCAATTCATCAATTCAATCATCCATCACCAAGCATATTAGTTCAAGAAGGGAGAAAAGTTATTCAATCATGTGATGAACCCCTTTTTTATTTTTATTTTTTTTTATTTTTTATTTACAAAAAGAACATGTTGAAATCTCTCCTCCACGCTTAATATAACATTGTCTTCAATGTGAAAGAGAGATATAGAAAAGAGCAACACAACCTGATAAGAAGTGAATCAACGCCAAGCAAAAAAAAAACACACTGTCAGTGCCGCATCAGACATCTGCCATTGGTAATGAAGTATATGTGCATCTTCTCAGATTGCGAAAACCATCCCCAAAGATCTTGAAAACAAATCTAATTGGGTTGCCTCCCAATAAGCGCTTGTTTAACGTCATTAACTCGACGTTGGGACACTTCTTAGTGATCTTTATAATGTAGATGGTAAAAACTCATCACTTTCACTTCCACATTTTTCGGCTTGAGATGGTGTCCATTGGTCTTATTAAGTGAGGTTGGTGAAAAGACTCCACCAGGATCCCATTGGTTGAAACGTGATGACCAAGTTATGGTTGACACAACATGATAGCTTTCACTAGGGTCCCATTGGTTGAAGTGTAATGACCAAGTTAAGCTTGAAGCATGAAGGCTCCCATTGGGGTCCCATTGGTCTTTCTTAATTTCCTTGACTTCACCAATGGCATGCAACACGTGTAATTTGGCAATTCTGCTTTCATTGATAATGCTGGACCATGGCCTAAAAACAAAATTCACTTCAATAGTTACTAGCATCTGCTGACTTTCCTCTTTGAAAATTCCTCAATGGCCTTCAACTCCACCTCCTTATATGTTTGATTCTCGCAACTACATTGTTGATAGACCCTTCTATATCATTAGATCCTGCGTAAACAGTAATCATTAGTTTTCAAATACGCAGAATTTCAAGACACACAACACATTTTATATCACCATCATGATCAAGCACATGAGTTGCGCAATTGATAGAATCATCAAAACCAATTAAATCGGAAATTCAAAGACACAACTCATCATGAGTTTCTCAACTAAGTCCGCATGTAAATCAATATGACAATTAGAATGCAGGGGAGTTGGGAATTATTTGGGGAAAGAGTTGGCATGACTCTTGACATCTCGTTCATTAACAAGTGGTTGTCAACCTGGTCAATTTGGGTTGTTAAATCTTGAATAGTGGCGTTGAAATTACTGGAACTCAATTTGGGTTTTCATCAAGTCCTCCCATGAAGGCTCAAGTTTTGTGGTTGATGGAGTTGTTATCTACCTGGAATGGTCGCTCATATTGAAATGATTGTTCTTTGTAGTGATGCCAGATTGCCATAACCCAGATCCGGATAGTATTCCCTACTAGGGTTGTATGTGTTGAAGAAGGGTCATAACTCGTTTCCTTCATTGGAACTGTGGTTCATTAGGAAAATAACCAGCTGCTGCAACAAATTGATCTGAAAAAAGAACTACCATATCGAAGTGTAGGGCATGCATATGTGGGGTGAGATGAACAAAAACAAATGTTACACACAAGTGTAGCTTCCTCGCATTGCGTGATTGTTGTCTCACTACTATATGTCTTACCAAAGAAGTCAACTCCTCAAGTTTTGACTCCATTATGCATGGTCCATTGTATCCTTAAAATGCAACAAAATGATGATGAAAGAAAAAGAAAAAATTAAAAAGAAAGAGTTAGTATGGGATCAACACTCAAAATATGCAAAAATAAATCTAGTTAATGTATCTAAACATTTTTAAAATTTATGGAGCAACACAGGACAAAATCTACATAAAAATGAAATTAGAAAATGCAATAAAAAATTAAAAAATGGTCTAAATGATAGAATTTCGAAAAACAGGTTGACCTCACAGTTCACTGTGAGTCTTGTTTATCAGTGTTTTCCTTCAGCTGACCAAGTTTCATATTTTTCTGGGCACGTTCAGTTCGAAAATTGTATCAACTACCCATAATCACCAATTTTCCGTCTTTCCTTCACTAGAGAAATTCAGAAATCTAAGAAAAAAAATTGTTAGTGTAGTATGAACAATACTAGATAATGGATAAAAATGTTAGAAAAGTTAATAAAAAGCAAAAGTTAGTAAAAACACTTAAAATGAAAAGATTACACTTACTAATCCCCGGCAACGGCGCCAAAATTTGATAATCACATATTTTATTCATTAAGAAACCCTTATGTTTAGTTATTTACACTCTTCATGTACTTAATTGATCAATTTGATTATGTTTTGTAAGTTTGAACTCGAATCGGACTTAATTGATTTTTTCAAAGATTATTCGGGTCTTACATCTGCTTTTCGTATTTTAGCCATATCTTGAGTTCTAAATGTCCGATAATTATGAATTTTACCTTGTAGGAAAGATAAAGAGAGAGCTCTACAACTTTGATAAAGAGCTCAAAGTCAATTTCAGACATCTAGTGGAGCTAATTGGGCATGGAAATCGAGAATACGGGATTTTGATGGAACCCGAAAAAGTGTGTAGTAACTTAACATAATTCGAGTTTGGGTATATAAAATGGGTACTGAAAATTTGTAATCCGAAAGTTAAGACCCATATGTACAACTTTCATGTCAAGCACAAAACTTGATTCGGGCTCCTTGATGGAGATATTGGGTCCGAAAGTCAAAACAGAGGTCTTGAACCCGGTCCGAACGTCAGTCAGTAGTAATGAGTCATATCTTGGGCTGTAGGACGAATTTTTGGGTGTTTCCAGAGCCATTGGAAAGCTTAGACAATTGCCTAGAACTTCATGAAGATCACTTGGCTCAGAAATGACGAAATCAATGAGTTCAGCAATAAAGAATTTCGAAGACAAGTTAGCTCACCTACTCACTCACCTACTCACCCACCTACTCATCCACCTACTCATCCACCTACTAATCCCATCTACTAATCCCATCTACCCATCTACTACTACTCCGAATCCTCTATAAAAGGAAGCATGTGGAGAGCTTTAAGAACAACACACACACTTGGTGTTAGAGATAGCTTTTCATAGTTTCAGATATTTTTCCTTCATCAGAATGGAGAGCCTAAGTCACTTCTAGTCAATTAAATCTATCCGAGATTGGGTGGATTCAATCATAGACCTTTCAACAAACATTTGAAGACATTTGAATGGTTAACTTGGATCTAACCGAGATCTCAAAGATCGATCCAATTCATACTAAACACTCGTCGTAATTCAATTGACAAGTAATAAACATAAACCGCAATCGCACCATTCATGTAGATATATATCAATTTAAGCACCGAATTCAATTAACCTAGGCACCAATTAGTAACATAACCTCTTCAATTACGTGATTAATTTAGATCAATCAGTTCTAAGTTTCATCACAAATATCAATCTTCAGTTATGTGATTAATTCAGATCAATCAGCTCTAAGTTTAATCACAATACTTAATCTTAAAATAAACATAAAATGTAATCACCATTCATGCATTCAAGATCAAGAAAACAGAAGAAGAAGAAGAAGAAGAAGAGAAGAAGAATCCAAATATAAATCAAATACATTACATAAACCAAGGTCTCAAGAATCCAAACCACAATCTCTTCAAGAGTCCCAAATTGACTAGAAGTGACTTAGCTCTCCATTACAATGAAGGAAAAATATACAAGAACTATGAAAAATTATCTCTAACACCAAGTGTGTGTGTTGTTCCTAGAGCTCTCCACATGTTTTCTTTTATAGAGAATTTGGAGTAGTAGTAGATGGGTAGATGAGATTAGTAGGTGGATTAGTAGGTGGATGAATAGGTGGATGAGTAGGTGGGTGAGTAGGTGAGTGAGTAGGTGAGCTACCTTGTCTCCGAAATTCTTTATTGCTGAACTCATTGATTTCGTCATTTCTGAGCCAAGTGGTCTTCATGAAAGTTCTAGAAATTGTCTAAGCTTTCCAATGGCTCTGAAACACCCAAAAATTCGTCCTACACCAAGATATGACTCAATTACTACAGACTGTTCGGACCCAGCCAAGACCTCTGTTTTGACTTTCAGACCCAATATCTCCATCAAGGAGCCCGAATCAAGTTTTGTATTTGTCATGAAAGTGTACATATGGGTCTTAACTTTCAGATTACAAATTTTCAGCCCATTTTATAAACCCAAACTCGAATTATGTTTACGGTTACATTACACACCTGTTCGGTTCCAAATACACAAACCCGTATTCTGATTTTCATGCCCAATTAGCTCCACTAGATGTCTGAAATTGAGTAGTGGAGAAGTAGAAGATAAGCAATGGGACCCTAGTGAAAGCTATCATGTTGTGTCAACCATAACTTGGTCATCACGTTTCAACCAATGGGATCCTGGTGGAGTCTTTTCACCAACCTCACTTAATAAGACCAATGGACACCATCTCAAGCCGAAAAATGTGGAAGTGAAAGTGATGGGCTTTTACCATCCACATTATAAAGTTTTAAGTACTAGACAGATCACAATTCAAGTCTCATCAATAGCTCATCCAGAAGTTGGAACTATAACAATTTCTGGCCACTTTACGTTCCAAGTGATCCTCCCACCTTGGTGACCTTGTTGTAGCCTGACCCAGCTATTCTGATTGTTGACCGCTGCTTATTTCTCCTCCACATACTACTTGAATAAAGGAGAAAAGTGTTGATGTTTTAGTTTTATTTCATGCTGTTTTTAACTACAAACCTGTATATGACCTTGCATAGGTCAAATTTTGTGATGTCACTTTGAACAAGTATTTGGTAACTTGAATTATGATGAATGTGCTTGGTAAAATCCGCGCATTAAATCTTAGCTATTGGTTTCATGCTTGAAAATTTTATGAAAATATTATCTTGTTTATCCTATTTAGTTATAAACCGTGACAATTAGAATAACTTCATCAATAGTAGGGATGTATTAATTTGGGTCGTTACAATTCTTGGTATATTGAGCCCTGGGATAAATTTACAAAACTAATAAAGTAAAAAGGCCATTCAATATGAACATATACTAAAGAAACTTCTTTGATCTTATAGTTATAGACTATGCTGCAGCTAAAGATAATTCTGACAGATTCAACAGAAAAAAAAGAAGATAATTCTGACAAAGGATATTTACCTTGTAGTTAATGGAAATAATATTACAGTGCTAGTAATTAGTTTTACGTTGCAGACATCCAAACTTCTTACCAATTATCCTTCAAATATCTTCAATAAATTAACATCTTCCTTTCTCCTTCCACCTATAAGGTCAAGAAATTTAATTTAACAAAATTATATAAGGGTGTATTTATGTATCTCCTTAAAAAAAATAAAAACAAATATTCAGTTGGAATGGATAGAGCTTTTCTGGTTTGCATGCTGTTTTATATTCAGTTGAAGGGGATCAAAAGAATTTTGAAACTATTGAAGTAGTTTGATTTCAATTGGGAAAAGATAGTAAAAATTTTAAATAATCCAAATAGCACTACAGAAGCACAAACTACATGGTGTTGTCATTTCCTCTTTTTACACGCATGCTACTACCAGTGTCACTTTATATTGACAATTGGAAGAGTTTCTTGAAGATAGAGCAACACACAGAGTAGATACCAAGACTATATTCTCTTCTTAATATGGCACTCAGGATTCAGGAAGACATCTATCATAAACAGAGCAACCAATTGTTTGCATCTATCATAAATACTTGAATGAAAACAAAACTTACCAGCTCTCGTCTTATTGTGATTTGAGCAAATGACATAACACAAATTGCGCAATGATTCTATGGAGGAAAGATCGAGCTTCGGGTTCATATGCATGCAAAACATATTTTAGTTTTAGTAGTTTACATGGGGAAATTTACTTGGGAGAGATGAAGAGGAAGATAGACTAAACTGAAAGTTCCAAATCAGAGAGGGAGAGAAGCCTGGAATGGTGACTCTCACCTTAGCATAAAAAGATGACCAGGGAACCAAAACATCCCTTCATCTAAGCCTTGCCAAAGAAAAAAAACAACAAAAAACACATAATTCACTTAACCCATAGTACCAGAAACCTTCACATAACCCAGGGACCCCAAAAATCTAGAGTACCAAACCTACTTTGGATGCCAGGAATCGCATAATGGCAGAAAATGGGAGAACTAAATTGCAAAAGCTCTGCAGACAAAACGGCATCATGTCAGGGAGCAACAGGAATTACATAACTAATACATTTTCAAAAAATACTTTAAGACATTCAGCTTGCTAATACTTCCCACAAAACTCTAAATTAACAACGAACACTAAATATAAAAATATATAATTACCTGCTTCCTCTGCATCAAGTAGACTAATCAACAACTATCATTATTGTTACCATCACGGGTTCATGCTTGTAAAAAGCAACAATCCTTGACTGTTGTGAAATACCTTGTGTATCTTCTCACTGCCAGCATCAATGACTTGGTTTATACCGTTGATTTCTCCGGCCACTACAAATGGGGTGCCATCAACATTGCATGCCCAGCTCACTATGTAAAAAGATTCATCCTTCTGGTCTACAACAAAACAGATGAAAACTGAAGTAGTTTTCTATAATAATAATAATAAAGCTCAAAGCTGTGGGTAGAAACAACAAATTTTATTAAACAAAGGGTGGATAACTGATGTACGCTGACTGAAGAAGTTGATTTGAGTTCATGAAATTAATTTGATTGGTCTAATGTAAATTTCAATATGCATCTAATGATGAAAAACCTAAGCCTCTAAGCAGCTTGAGTTCTTGGTGGAATTACCCTAATATAATATCTACGTACTTTGAAATATTCTCCAAGTGCTTTTCTCTCTAATTGGTGAGTAGTGTGAAAGAGTCTTGGAGTCATATATGGCGTGCAAGCACCACTTTCTCCATTATTTGCAAGTTATGTGGGCAGCATAGCCATAATGTCTATAGTGATTAGATTTGTGTAAGGCCTGTAAAGTGATTTGTCTGTGTCAATAACACTACCCTAGATGAAAAATGAATTATCTGATGGGATTAGTCCGGTAGAAACATTCTTAGGCACAGCAGTGCTTTTACATTAAACCACACCAATCAATTTTAAACATAAATTAATATAATGCATTATGCATTAGTGGAAATTTTGATTTATTATTCAAAACTGAGAAACAGATCCAAAATTATTCAAAACTGCGGGTGGAACAACCATTCAGTGGCTTCACATAGCAGCAAGAGATTTTTTTACAACACCCACTAGTCTCCTTCCCCGTCCAAACAGTATAGGAATTTAACTTCCTTCTTGTAGCACCACATACAACTTACTAGTTTCTACCTTAGCCAAATTTATGTTCCATCTCTTATAATCTATCTCCAGTCTGTACTCAAACATTCATCACCATTTGAAAATGGTTTCCAGGTTCCAGTACCCCGGAGCTAGTCTACCTCACATGCTAGTGTTAGCAATAACATTGATGTTGATCAGCCATGCAATGGGGGATTCGACTCAAGAGAAACAGAAATGTGCAGAACAACTGACAGTTATTGCAACATGTCTGCCATACGTTGGTGGCAATGCCAAATGTCACGTCCCAATCTTAGGCCGTGACCGGCGCACAAGCTAGTGATATTCAATACTCAACTAGCCTGGCAAGCCTAACCATACAAAATCAATTAAAGAAAACAATTTGAAATTTAGGTTAAGGCTACCAAAAATTTCGACAGAATTTCCTCTAGAAACTGAACAAACCACACATTTCATTTATACCTGATCAACAATACAAATTCAGATCCAACACAAACATAAGCATCTAGCATCATTCATAAATATAAACTGAGCTAGCTATATAGAAATGGCATATCAAGATTTTATAGTTATATATATACATCAAAAGAAAGAAATAAACTTTATCTCCTATAGCTGCAAAATATTGGAATCAATGTGTAACACTAGCCACCAATGGTAATGAATGCCTACCAAAAGATAAGCACTCTTGGGTAGAATAACAAATCTCAAGAACCTGCTACTCAACAGCCTGCGAATCTAAAGGAAAAAGGAATGGGGTGAGTCACATAGACTCAGTGAGGGCATAATAAACATAGTGAACAAGATGGAGAAACAAGTAATAGCACAAATATTTAAGCTTTGCAAAACAACTTAAAATACAATAATTAAATAAATGAAGTTTATAAATAAAATCACTTGTCATGTGCTTTCCTTTAAAGAAGTAAATTTATAATCAAAAAGGAATTCAACTCTGCTTAACACATCTCATCTCATATCCTAAACCAAATCTTTACATCTATTGTATCGCATTAGCCATTACATCTTTTCGCGATGGTAGGCGAAACACACAATGTTATCTCTCTTCGCCACGACACGGCAGTAGAACATACACTGTTATTTCTTTTCGTCACGGAAGACAAAATTTTAACACACAACCCTAATAACTCAATTCTCATAACAAAAATTTTAAAAAAAAACATCTTAAGTTAGCTTTCAGGAGTAATAACTCAATAGGTCACAAGGTTAATAAAATACAGCTCCAAAGGTATAGTTGTCATAAAATAAAGTCATAAGCTAACTTAAAGATTTTGTTTTCCTAGAATGTGAAGCTCGGGGCTATAACCAAAGCTATTATAAAGAATTCCTAATTTCTAACTCTTAAAATAATAAAGGAAACTTAGTTTGCAATGCTATTAGAAGAAATATAAATACGCGACAAGGTGTTTAAATTTCAAAATGTGTCATATTATAAATTATCTACTCACAAATATGAAGAATCAACTCAATCGGCCCCCATGACATGCGGATGAGCAAGTTGTGTAATGCCCACCAAATCTGCAAAAACTCGAAACCGTGAACCTCAGTCTTGCTTTACTTCTCTATTGTGGCACCCAACACCACCGCGAGGACCCCTGTCACAGGTTCGACGCTGCGTCGCACCTCCATCTGTGAACCAGACCACCGCGCGCCACTGCGACCTGCCCAGATCTGCGTCACGTCGTCACACCGCTGTCCACGCGCCGCCACCGATCCAAACCCACAAGATCCAAACCGGACCAGAATCACCGTCCTCTACCTCCACCCACACCGCCAGAATCGGTCCCTGAATTACCAAGCCCGACACGTGCACCATTGCAGGTCCGCCCAGATCTGCGTTGCAACCTCCCCTGTCAGCCTCTCGCCATCTCGTTGCACCACTAGCGTTGTCCTCCTCTCACCACCAGCATTGCCCAAAATCGCAACCTCTGCCCAACCGCCATGAAACTCACGCCACCGTTGCGCCTCCACCCGGATCCGACCAACACGAGCTAGAAATGGCATTGGCGCAAGTGGTATGACATAAGTGAGCTCTGGTGGACCACAAACCAGCAACAATGGCGTGGCACAGACCACAAAATGGAGCTAGTGGTGTCGGAACTAAAGCTTGCATCGCCAGAAATGGCACAGGCGCCGGAAAACATGGAGGACCGGCGCCGGCATCGTGGACTTGGATTAATAGAGCACGACCGCTTGGATGCGGCTTCAAGCCATAGGCAGTAGGGGTTCCATTACTCACAAGATTCTTGCGTGTGTGAGTAATTTGAGAAAAGCAAAACAGAGGAGGAGAAAATGATTTGGCTTGAAATTTTTAGGTTTTGAAGAAAACTTTAACCATAGGGAGTGAGAGAGTGACGAGAAAGAGAGAAGATGCGAGAAACATAAAAATCAATGCTTTATTTTTTTTTTAAACTTAAGGGAAGAAAATGACACAAATACCCCTAAAAATTAAATTAACTTTTGCCTTAACCCTCCCCTTCATCTACAACATTGTTACACCAAAAGCCCCCACACCAGATTGTTGCAGCGGTCTCATGCAAGCCATCAAGAACAATAAAAAATGCATATGTATTATTGTCAAGGACAGGGATGACCCTGACCTTAGCTTAAAGGTTAACATCACACTTGCTCTTGGCCTGCCTTCTCTTTGCAAAGCTCCTGATAATCTCTCCCAGTGTCCCGGTACGTTTGTATTAGTCCATTTTAAATTTGAATTATTCTCTTTTTCTTTAAGAAAAACTTTTTGGCTAAGCAATGTTTATCACGTCATTTATTAGATATTTCATTTAACAATTGACATGTATAAAAATATTTTTTAGATATTGATACTTTCTTAATATGAATCATACTTTAACACATGTTAAATTGAGTAAAATATTTATAGTAATTTGTGCTTACCTAAATATTACTCATGTTTTGACTTTTCAAAAAAAAGATACAAACCTGTGCTATGGTTTGTCAGTCATACACAAATAATTTTGGTTCTAGTTTTTTCTTTGTCACACTCACACTATCATATTTTCAAGGAAAAGAAAATTATCTAAATCCCCTGCTATTAATCTATGTAATACTATGTTGCTGAAAGCTATCTCAAAGTTTTCAACTCTGAAAGATCAAACCATTTGGGGTGTGAATCTTTTTTAAAGAATCTGAATCTCTGTTTGCAATGATTTGAGCTGCACTACTGCATTTGGATCCTAAGTCAGCTGAAGCTCAGGCTTTTAATCAACTGGGTCAGAACTCCAATGGTGGTTCTATCAGTGCTTCTCCTAATCCTTCTGGTAATGATCCATGCAAGAAAATATTCGTCTTTTTACCCACACTTTGGCTTTACTGAGAAGCGCTTTGAGTTTCAATGTATGTGTTTTGACAGATGAAGGGACAGCAGCAACAGCCAACAAGTACCCCAACAAAGAACGATGCCTTTTACAAGGGAAAGAGAATGTTAGAAAGTTTGGCTGCAGGGCTTCTAATATGGTTTTGTGGAGCTTAGCTCAAATAGTACCAATATATTACCATTCACATAAGATGTTGAAATGCAAACCGTTGATACTATTACATTAACGAGATATTTTTGTATAAGCACACATCTAACATCTCATCTTTAGACACACACATAAAATTAAAAAGAAAATGTATTTTTTTATGATGTATGAATTTAATGGAACCTACACATTCTCTCTCTAATTTTATGTTTATGTGTTTAAAAATGAGATGTTAGACTTGTACTTATACAAGAATATCTCTACATTAACACCGCAATACCTTAAGAATCTATCATATTACATGCATTTTGGGTGAGTAATTCTTGAGTAATTATTACTTACCACAACCACTCTATTCAATAATAGTAAATATGTGATATCATTAATCGTTTCGAATCTTTTGTCACACACACTATCATATCCCGCCTCAAGGATCGACCCGACACATATCTCGAACTCCCCTAACAACGTCCCCACTTTCGGCCTTGCGACCTTGGATCCCGTCGTCGGATCAGAAAGAGTCGACCCCTATTCTCAACAATGGGGACCACGACCGCCATAGTACAAGGATTGGCCATTAAAGGAAAACTCAGATAACAGTAGATGAGCCTCCACGATCATAGGACATACACTCTCGACAGAGTCGAGACGGATCTCAACGATCGTGGAACAGCCCCGACAATGTCGAGACGGACCTCAACGATCATGGGTGAAATTCCCGTGACACGATCCTAAGGTAATCTCGTCTCGCGTGGTTTGCATGAGGATTCAAACCACGCTCTCAATATATACTGGCTAAGTTACCCCGAGGGAGGGACCTAACTA
Source organism: Ormosia emarginata (assembly GCA_029884605.1). NCBI lineage: Eukaryota > Viridiplantae > Streptophyta > Magnoliopsida > Fabales > Fabaceae > Ormosia > Ormosia emarginata. The sequence goes on from JAQQTP010000085.1 coordinate 24,169,312, forward strand.
ATTTCCATTATCTTTAACCTTCTAGTGCCGCTCGACTTGAGCGTTGGAGTCCCATCAGGCGGTACCCACCCCCGGACTTTGCGCTCCCTAATCCTTCTGGCGAAAGGAGGAAACCACCATACACATACCAACTTCGTGTACCTTCGAATCCACTTTTAACATTTGCGCCTTTGGGAAGCGATAAATTTCCATTCCCGCAACAACCATGGTGAGCACGAGACACAACCAAAAAGAGGAGCGCTACGCACGCAGTCCATGGCCGATAAGGGACCCAAGAAGACAACGGCGCAACCCCCCTTCAGTCACACCACCAGAAACCTCCGCCGCCAGAAACAGGCCTGCCATGGTCGAAACCCTTAACGATGGGCACGAGACTTCACTTTCCGCCGAAAGTCCTGACCCATCCCGAAGGGTCTCAATCGAGGAAGAACAGCTCACCTTCACGGGGAAACCAACAACATAAACTACGGAGTAACCCGCGGAGGAAACAACGTAGCTAGGATCCCCGTCCATGCCCGTTTGGGAGCCTCCCACGACAACGGGATCACGCGTCTCGCACGAAGACAATGTCCAATCCGAGATTACGAGAAATGGCCTCCGGGAGTTGTTGCGTCATTACTCTCATCGAGGATCAACGGCCGGCTAGAGGAACAGAGACGCCATCCGGAAAACCTCGAGAGATCGCACGGACGAAAACGACAACGGAGGACACGACGAGGCTCGCAACGGCATACGGATCACGCGCCGGCGCCGGATTATTGGAAATAATCCGCCCCGCCGCCTACAACAATTTCTGACGCCCTAATGTCATACGGGGTCCCGAGGAGTTTCAAACCTCCGAGCAATTTGGAAGCTTATGATGGAACAACGGATCCCCAAGAGCACTTAGACGCCTACACGCGGTCCATACGCCTCTACTACGGATACACCCCGAAACTTTTATGTCGGGCCTTCCCCTTTTCCCGAAGAAGGACGCCCTCCGATGGTTTGTCACCTTGCGAACGAGGATTACGGGATGGGAAGACCTAACGCAAAGGTTCTTGCAACAATAAAAAAATGTTAAAAACACTACGGCTAAGGAGCGCCCGAAGTCCATTGATTCTCTCTCCGGGATTCGCCAGGGAAGTTCAGAATCCTTGCGCGAATATGTCAGAAGGTTTAACCAAGCCTGCGTAGGCATAGAAAACCTAGACGACAGGATAGCCCTCCACTACGCTAGGAACGGGCTCCAGACCAACTCAAGCTTCTTCGCGTCTCTAGCAAAAAAGAAACCAGAAAGCCTAGAAGAGTTTCACCGACGGACGGACAAATACGTTGAGCTGGAGGAAGTCACCAGGGCGAAGGAGAGCCTGGAGAAAGGTGAAGCACACCAAAAGAAGAACCAAAGCTCCAATCAACCCCGTGACCCCTCACGAAGCGAGTGATACCAGCCCAAATACTCTGAGTACACTCCTTTGAACACCCCTCGAGAGACAATCTTGAAGGAGGTCCTTCAAACCGAGTTCCAGAATATCAAGAGACCACCGCCCATAAAGAAGCAGTTCCAGAAGGATCACTCAAAACACTGCGCAGTGGCACAACAGCCTATGGCCACGAAAAGAGGACTGCAACTAACTCCGGGACGTTATCGAGTCCCTGATCAAAGAAGGGCGCTTGCAAAAATATATCAACGGGTTTCGGGAAAACGGAAACCATGGAAGACGCAGAAACCGGAGGCAGAGCCGCAGCCCCCGTCGAAGTCCGAACCAGCCGCCCAAGGAGAAGCAAAGCCTGCCAGGAGATCCGGACCCCTCCACGCCACAACGATGAGAACAAGACCGGGAACGGATACTCAAGACAGGGGCCACAAGAAGAACCGGCTAATAAGCACAATCTCGGGGGATTCGCGGGGGGCGGTCTGTCGAATAACTCTAGGAAGAAAGCACTTTTGCGGTTCTGAGCGTATCCGGCTCTTCTTCCCGAAAGCCCCATGCGGAGAACAAAGGCGCGCCGCCCATCTCCTTCTCCGAAGAGGACTACGGCGATATTATCCGAGATCATGACGACCCCCTCGTCATTTCTGGGATAATCTCCAATGCTTAAGTCCGTCGTATCTTTGTAGATCAGGGGAGCTCGGCAGACATCATGTTCATGGACGCCTTCGAAAGGTTAGAGTTCCCCCTGTCCGCACTCACTCCATATGAAGGCGAGTTAACCGGATTTTCCGGAGAGAAGGTAACCCCAGTGGGTTATTTTGAGACCTTCCTCACCTTGGGCAACGACGACACCTACAGAACGATGAAGGTGAGGTTTCTAGTCGTAGATTGTCCCTCGGCCTACAACATCATCCTGGGCCGCACAACGCTGAACAGCATTGCCGCTGTGGTTTCTACCGCCCACCAGGCCATGAAGTTCCTCAACAGGAACAACGAAGTGGTCACGGTCAGGGGCGACCAGATCGCCCGCAAATGCTACAACGAGAGCTTAAAGATCGGTAGGACCTCCAGAAAAACAAAGACGCGAACATCCAGCACCGCCCATGACCAAGTCAACATCTTGATGACGGAGTTGGACGTCCGCGAAGAAATCCGAGGTACAAGACCCCACCGAAGGAGAACTGACCCCACTCCACCTGGGCGAAAAGCCCGATCAAGTCACCATGATAGGAGCAAACCTCGAAGATCATGAAAAGACCCAGTTGACACAGCCTCCTACTGAAAAACAAGGATCTTTTCGCTTGGACTTCCGCCGATATGCCTGGAATCGACCCCGCTTTCATCCGCCATCGTTTATCTATTAAACGGGATGCAAAGCTCGGTCGCCTTAAGAAGAGGAAAGTTGGCCCCGAGAGACAAAAAGCTACGAGGAGCAAGTCGTGAGTTATTAAACGCCGATTCATAAGAGAAGTCTCGTACACTACTTGGCTCTCAAACGTAGTCCTGGTTAAAAAGGCAAACGGAAATGGAGGATGTGCGTGGACTATACCGACCGAACAAGGCATGTCCCAAAGATCCATACCCCTCCCAAACGTCGACAAGTTGGTCGACGCTCCTCCGCTTTCGGACGTTATCCTTCATGGACGCTACTTACTCGGGGTACAATCAAATTCCGATGTACCCCGGAGACCAGACAAAACGGCCTTCATCACCGAAAGGGTGAGCTATCTTGCACAAGGTAATGCCGTTCGGACTAAAGAACGCCGGCCACATACCGAGAGGATGATGAATAGAGTCTTTGAAAAACAGATGGGAAAAATGCTAGAGGTCTATATCGACGACATGATAGTTAAGACCCCGTCGGATGGATCACACACCTCGGACCTGGAAGAAGTGTTCGCACGGTTGAGAAGGCACGACACGAGACTCAATCCCGGAAAGTGTGCTCGGGGTCCAACGTGGAAATTCTTGGGATTTATGCCGACCCACCGCGCATAGAGGCAAACCCCGACAAATGCAAGGCGGTGCTCGACATGCATAGCCCCGAAACATCAAAGAAGTGCAGCTTGAATGGCCGGGATCACAATTTCTCACGAGATTTCTAGCCAAAGCCGCCCACAAATCCCTCCCCTCTTCAAGTTATTAAAGAAAGGGACCGGATTCGAGTGGACGCAGGAATGCGAGGACGCCTTTACGTCCCTAAAGAACCTCTCGGCATCCCGTCCGCCCTCACAAGGCCCGAACCAGGCGAGACCCTTTACGTGTATCTCTCCGTCAACGAAGAAGCGATCGGCCCGATGCGACGACCAGGGAAACATCCGAAGGCCAAAAACCGCTTGCTTCGTGAGCAAAGCGCGCAAGGCCCCGAACTCGATACCAAAAGATGAGAAGGTCGCCTTTGCACTTATCATCACGGCCGAAGGTTAAGGCAGTATTTCCAATGCCACCCCATTGTGGTAAGAACGGATCAACCAATCCGACAAATACTGCACAAGCCAGACTTAGCAGGAAGGATGATCGCCTGGTCCGTCGAACTTTCTGAATTCGGGATAACCTATGAGCCCATGATAGCAATCAAGGCGCAAGCCCTCTCAGACTTCTTGGCCGAACTTACCTCAGACCCTAGTTATACAGATGAAATACCCTGGACCATATTCGTGGACGGGTCCTCTAACCCAAAAGGATGCGACGCCGGGGTATTCTTGGAAAACTCTGAAGGGGTAACCATCGAGAACTCACTGAGGTTTGAGTTTCCCACCTCGAATAATCAAGCGGAATACGAGGCATGCATCGCATGACTGGCAATGGCCAGAGACTTGGGGGCCACAAAGATCAAACTTTGCAGCGACTCCCAACTCGTGACCTCCCGATCCAAGGCGAATACCTGGCTAAAGAACCCCTCCACGTAAGTACACGGCCAAAGTGCAAGAGCTCCTCCCCAACTTCCCACTAGTCAAAGTGGAGCACATTCCCCGGGAACAAAACTCCCGGGCCGATCTCTTATCCAAGTTGGCAAGCACCAAAAGTCCAGGTAACAACAGATCGGTGATCCAGGCAACCCTCTCCCACCCCACGGTTTCCGACATAACCGTCTTGCAGGTTAATGAACAAAAACGCACATGGATCACCCCACTGATGGAATACTTGCAGTCCGGAATCCTCCCCGAGGACCCTAAGGAGGCAGCCAAATTAAAGAAAGCCGCGGTCAGATACACCATCTTCGGTGGGCAGCTGTACCGACGCGGGTTCTCTTCACCCCTCCTGGAGTGCCTAACGCCTGAAGAAGCCGGGTATGTCCTGGTCGAAGTCCACGAAGGGAGTTGCGGACACCATCTAAGAGGCAAGGCCCTGGCATTGAAGGCACTCCGAGCAGGCTACTACTGGCCCACAATGGAAGCAGACTCCCTTGCACATGTCCAAACATGCGATAAGTGCCAACGACACTCTGACCACTACCACGCCCCGCCAGAGGAATTGTCCACGACATCCATCCCTTGGCCTTTCTACCAGTGGGGCATGGATATCTTGGGACCTTTTCCTCAAGCGCCCGGCAACTGAAGTTTTTGGTTGTCGTCGTAGATTATTTCACCAAGTGGATAGAAGCAGAGCCCCGGCCACCATCACCTCGGCCGGATTCGAAATTCACTGGCGCCACCTCATAACCAGATTCTGAGTCTAAGGAATCCATTGTTACGGACAACGGACGCAATTTAAAGACAAAGGTTTTGAAGAATTACTTCACGGACCGAAAATTAAACATCACTGCAGGCCGTGGAAAACTCTCGAACAAATGGGCAGTCGAAGCGCTAAGGGTTATAGTTAGGGGATTAAAGAAAAGGCCGGACGAAGCCAAAGGAAATCGGACCGAGCAGTTAGACCACGTCCTTTGGGCCTACCGAACTACCCTCATTCCACAACCGATGAGACCCCGTTCAAACCGACCTACGGTGCGAAGCAATGATCCGGTAGAGATAGGAGAACCGAGCCGGCGTCTCCAACATTTCTCACCGTACACCAACCCCGGCCTAATAAGAGAAGACTTGGATCTATTGGAAGAAAGAAGGTGCATCGCGCACATACGCGATGTCGCAACCAAGCAAAGAACGGCGGCACAACCCGAAGGTCATCCCTGAAGGTTCCACGGCGATCTGGTGCTTCGCAGGGCCGACGTAGGCGGAAAAAATGCCTCCCAAGGAAAATTAGCCCCTAACTGGGAAGGACCCTACCGCGTCGTAGTCAGTACCGGGAAGGGGGCTTATACTTTGGAAACATTAATAGGCAAGCCCGTGAAGAATTTTTGGAACGCGGACAAACTTAGAAAATACTACAGCTAAGCGCCTTTCGAGGCCTAGTCTCCTAGTTCACCTCATGATTGATCCGCCCCAATTATATGTACACTTTTTCAATTTTAAATTTAAGCAAGCATCTCAATTATCAAAGAACTCAGTCACCATGGTACCAACCGTAGTGTCTTGTGCTAGGTAGGGAGTGCAGAGAGAAATCCCAATGGGGAAAACTCTCGCACCAATCCACCCGCACAAAGGACCCTAGAAGGACCAACCGAAACCACAAGTCACGCGGCCTCCTAAAATACCTAAAACAACCAGTAATGGACCCCGACAAGGTTTCTTTCCTTAGGCACGGACTCAAAATTCCAAACAGCTATTGCCTTCGAATTCCAAGCCAAGGTTAAAATTCTTTACCTTGGGCACGAATTCCTAAGGGCAAGCTACTGCGGATATCGGATCCTATGCCAAGGCTTCTGAGCATTCTCACCGCGCAAATCCTAAGAGAAATCCTAAAACAAATGTTGGACCCAGACCACAGGTCTCGTCGAAATTCCGATACGCAAAAAAAAAGGGGGGGCATTGGACCCCAAAAAATACATACATCGAAAAAATAGCAAGGTCATTACAAATTTCAGAAAGACGAGACAATGTTTGAATATAGAAAAAGAACCCCGCACAGAGGGCAAGACTAAAAAACCATGAATCACTCCGCTGGAGACTCCGAACCATCAACCTCGGCAGAAGAACCCCAAGATCCGGACCCGAAGTAGCAAGGCGGGGAACGACGAGCTGGCCATTCTGAACTACTTTCCCGGAGTCTAGAGAATCAAGAACTAGGTCAACCTCAGGATTGAAGAGTTGAACTTGCTTGATCGCATTCCTGAATTCCTGCTCTTTGATGTCGGTACAAACAGTCAGGAGAGTCCCGACATCGCCCTTCAGTGCATTAACTTGCCCTCCGAGTCGCCTGTTCTCAGCACGAAGGCCCTCACTCTCAGCCCTCAGCTCGGCCATGCCTCTTCTCGCTCCCGCTAAAGTGGCCTCCCTCTCCTTCACTGCACTCCTTAGGGCGGCTACCTCGTTCTCCAGCTCCCGGTTCAGGGCCTCAGCATCATCCTTGGACTTTGCGGCCTCTTCTCTGGCCCGAACAGCTTCCTCCTTCTCCAAAAGAGCTTGGGCTTTACCCGTTCCGCAGCAGCAACTCTTCGCTCGTAGTCCTCAACTGTATACTCCAGATGCCGAGCCTCCATGGCAAGACGAAGACCAAGAACTTGGAAACTACAGAGAGTGTTTGGAGCACTACGCTGGTTCAGCTTTGCCTCCACTTCATCATCTAGAAGGAAATCATCAACAAACCGACGGAGATCCGGATTCTCGAAGTACAGGTTGATTGCCCCCCCCCCACTCGGGCCAAGCACCTTCCTCAACCCAGACCTCTTACCCCGGCCACTCCGCCCTCCCTCGTCACCGCTTTTCTCTTTCGGCCCGTAGAGGGGGAATCCTCCACATGGATCGGCTCCTCCTCGGGCGGTGCACCTCGACCGGACGGGGTAATGGGACCGAAACCGCTCCGCGGCCGGATCCGTAGGCCCCGAGTCATTCCTGGCCCTCAGTGCTTCCAGAATCGCCAGAGCATTCCCCTCCCCCGGACATCTCGGCTAAGCTTCCTGGAAAGCAAACACAAACAATCAGGTCCACATAAAGAGCAAGAAGGAAAGAAAATAAAGCAAAGAAAGTAAAGCATGAACAAAGGCCTCTGCTACCTAGCACGGCCCAAAGTTCCGCATCATCCACGGCATCCAGTATATCCTTGGGCCGGATTTTGTAGACCTCGGAAACCCATATCTCGAAAAAATTGACACATTCGAGCTCCCTGTCATCCAGGTGACAAACCTCCCTCTCAAACGACTGAGGGGGATGCTCCATGCCGCCGGATTCCAATACAGGCTGAATGTTGGCTCCTCGCCACTCCCCAACCAGAAGGGCCGAGTGCCACCGGCCGCCATTACCTTGAAGAACTTCTCCTTGAAATCCTTATAGCTCTCTAGGTAGGGAAGAAACACCGTCCTACCTTGCCGGGAACGCACGGACAACCAAGATTGTTGACGAGCACGAACACCGTGGACGGAATACCTGGTATGGAAATAGAAAAATACCCTATCGGAGCATAGCAACCCCAAAGAACCGCATATCTTTTCAAAAGCCGAATATTCGCCCACCATTGGGATGAATCCGACCGGGCGCAGCCGTGAAGGGTCCGGAGTACGGCGACACGGAAATCACCGAAAGGGAGCCGAAGCCCAAACCGCGTGAAGAAGTCCTCGTAGAGAAACATGAAGTGCTCCCCGCCTCACGGTCGAACACACGCGCTCTCTCTCCCGGGGACGGGATCACGAACTCACCATCCGGAGACCTCCCGCCGTAAGTTCCAAGTAATCTTTCAATTTGTCCACCCGGAACCGACCTCGTAGCGTGAGATCCCGCTGTCAAAAGCATCGTCCGCAACCCTGCATAAGGTAATCCCGCCCCCGGCGAATACGCACTAACTCATCAACGGCTTCTCGACCCCCCGGCTCGCGAGCCGGGATCCGAGTTGGGCTCCTCAACTCTTAACACCCTCCTCCTAGCCATTCGGATTCCCGGATGACACACGAGGCTCGTGGTCGAACCGGCCCAAGTTCGGAGATCCAAATGTTCGGCCCCCGCACCCGCCAAGGCAAAAAGCCTCGAAGGACACCTCCGCCGCACGCGGCGCGACGGAGGAGATGCTCCAGGGGGGGGCAAACGCCATTAACGGAAGGGGAAAGCACACTTCCCCCAACCCCCTCACCTTTTTCTCAAGACAGCAAGAAAAACCAGATGAATAAGAAGCAAAGGAAGAAATCAGTTTTTACCGTAACAAAAGAAAAGAAGCAAGAGGTCACTCCTGCGAAGTCCAGCAAGATCGTCTCGCACCGCCGCAACGACCGTCAGAAACCACCCACAAGTCTCAAACGTTTCTGATAAAAGTCGAACGAAACAAAGCCAAAAAAGCTGACACCCTATTTATAGGGGTTACAGTTGGAGGGTAGTTTTGTCTAGATGCCTCACATTTGAAAAAGCACCCATTATAGCGCGCGGAGCACAACGCACGTCTTTTCAACCCAAGCGCACCACGTGGCCCATGCGGCCGTAATGGCAGCTCACGTTACGATTATCCAGCAAGTTAAAGGACGCACAACCGCAGGGTCTACGAGCTCGGGAAACCCGCTCGCACCACGGGACTACGTTACCCCAGTAATAGCAATGGTACAAAGACCCCGGAATCAAGTACCTAAACTTGACACTTCGCCGGTCTCGACTAAGTACCAAGCTGGGGGCAACTCAACATACCGCACGGCCAGGGTGAGCATTGGACTCACCCCGGTATAGTATAGAAACCACGGATCAAATGCAAGCAGAAAGCACAGAATTTAAAGGAAAAGGAGCAATAGCAATTTTATTAAAATTCTCATTCCATACATCATCTTACAACAAAAAGAGGGAAAAGAAAGTATAGAGATATGGAACATATAATGAAAGAAACCCCGGAGGTGCGAACCGCCATCAACATCATGGGCATCCCGGGCCATGTTGCATCCACATTTCCTCCAAGAGCTAGCACCAGCCTTCTCCTCCCGAAGCAAGTATCTTGAAAAAGTGGATTGGTTTCGAAGCCTTGGGTGCGGAACACCGCTTCCGCACCTCAGATCCGCCACTTTTCTTCACTTCCTTCTTCCCCAGCAGAAGAGATCGGTGCGCACTTTCTTTTGGGCCACGGGGCATAGGTTTTTCATGGGTAGATCGTTCCACCGAAAACCTTAATCACCCCAAGCAGCCTCAAAGCCGAGGACAGCCCCTAATAGTCCCTCGAGCATATCTGACTGCTCTTAGGCTCTACTGAGAAGGAAAGCGAATTTGGACTCGCCTTCCGCAGCCTACCTCGGCCCTACACGTCGGATATCTCAAACCCCCCAACGACTGCAAGTATCAAACAAGCAACCACAGTACGCTGGGAAAGTGAGACATCTGCCACTAATACGCTGAGAAAGTGAGACATCTACTCAAGAAGTCTCCCACATAAAATGGCCAAGCTTCAGAAATTTGGGAAAGAACAAAAAGAAAACTCTCGAAAGAGGCAAAACTCTCCAGAAGCGCATAGGAGAAGGGAGAGCCATTTCTCTGAGATAGGTCACTTCCAGAATGAACACTGTAAAGAGGAATGCCATGATCAAATGCAGAGACCCTCCATTTATAGAGGAAATGGAATGCCTTGATCAGTTCCTTGCATTAAAGAAACCATAAATCCGCATTCAATGCCCCTCATTTCTCATTGGTCGCAAGGACAGCGGACGGTTGCAAACTGCGCAAAGCTGACGCTCCCCATTGAAGACTCGTTCATCCTCGAGGAGGTCAAAGCGATGCTTCCCAAAGAATCCAACAATCCAAGGTCAATAAAGAACGCTGCTGCAAGACAAAAGACCCCGGGAACTACGTCCAGGGGGCAACTGAAGGAAAGCCACGAGACCAAGGAATGGCGATGAAGGTAAGGACCCATCTCGGCCTCCGAACCACATCCCAACCGCCGAGTTGTCTCATGATCGATCGCGGGCCCCGGCCAACGTGTGATATCGCGAAGCCCGGCCTCAACGCTAGGATATCGCCCACTTCGAGCATAATGGTACCTTGACACTTGGGCCTCGTCCAAGCGCCAAGCTGGGGGCAACTGTTCTGGACCGTGGTCCGGGGTCCCGTCTCGAAGGATCGACCCGACACATATACCACCGAACTCTGCCAACAACGTCCCCACTTCGGCCTTGCGACCTTGGATCCCGTCGTCGGACTGTAGCAGTCGACCCCCTATTCTCAGCAATGGGGACCACGACTGCTTGCGTACAAGGATTGACCATTAAAGGAAAGACAGCCCCAGCAGAACAGAGATGAGCCTCCACGATCATAGGACAGTCTCGACAGAGTCAGAGACGGACCTCAACGATCGTGGAACAGTCTCGACAGAGTCAGAGACGGACCTCAACGATCGTGGAACAGTCCCGACAATGTCAGAGACGGACCTCAACGATCATGGTGAAATCCCCGCCATGACACGATCCTAAGGTACCTCTCGTCTCCGCGTGGAGTGCATTAGGATTCAAACCACGCGCCTCAATATATACTAGGCTAAGTTACCCTGAGGGAGGGACCTAACTAATTTCCATTATCTTTAACCTTCTAAAGCTGCTCACCGACTTGAGCGTTGGAGTCCCCATCAGTACCCACCCCCGGACTTTGCGCTCCCAAGAAGAAATGCGAAAGGAGGAAACCACCATACACATACCAACTTCAAGTACCTTCTGAATCCACTTCAGAACATTAACGTAACTAGAAAGTTTAGGCAATCACGGTAATGGCAACACACAAGCATAATTTATTTTTCCAAATAATACTATTAAATATTTCTCTATTTATGTATATACGGATAATCTTAACATTTAATAGATAGTGATATCCTCTTATTGCTAAAAAATCAAGAGAAGTCATGTTACTTGTTGCCAAAAAACAAATCTTTTTTTTTATCTTCCTAGTTCTATTTTATTAAGTAACAAGATTTCTCTTATTTTTTGATAACATGAGAAGATTTTTATTCACATTTAATTATGTGGGGTACAGTTTAAAAAAATATTAAAAAGTTTTTAATTTTTTTCATTACAAATTTATTTACTTACACATTATAACGAGACAAAGTTAATAATATGAATGATAAATGATTATCTTGAGTAATAAAAATTTTCCTAAGGTGTGCAGGGATATATGTCCCTACTTTTCTGCAAGTGAGTTCGTTCCTTTGTGAGACAAGATTATTCTAAATTGACTTTGTATATAAACTAAACAACTAATAATGTATTTATTCTTAAATTATTTAATAAATTAAGATTACAATGCATGATAAATTAAATCAGAAGTAGATATATATTTATTTATTCACTTTTATAAACAATTTCGTTTTAAATAAACTTTTTCTAAATATGTGCAAGGTTATGTGGTTAAGAATGTTCCAATTATTTTAAAAATGACTTTATACATGTCCAATGTTAGATTGAATGCCTACGAGATGATGTAACAAGCCTACCAAAGAATTTCTACATTTTGGGTTCCTCAACCTTAAATCCTTTGTGGTATTTTAACTTTTGTTATTTTTTTCTAGGCATTTTGCCTTCTTGTCATATGCAAAGGGATAAAATATTACACTCCTGAACTAAGCGTCTAAAGGTGAAAAAGTTGAACCTCGTAAGTCGTAATAACTTGAGCTCTATATAGACTTATTCTATTCAGTGTTTTGAAATTTAGATTAGACCAATCAATTCAATTTATTAGACTGTAATGCTTTGTTTGGATTAGGAGAGAAAATGAGAAGAGAAAAAATGGAAAGAGAGAAAATAGAGAGGAGAGAAAATAGAGAGAAAATTATATTTTCTTTTCTATTGTTTGGTTGAAGAGAAAAGTGAGAAGAAAGAAAATAGAAACTTTTCTTTCTCTTGTTTGGTTGAGAAGAAAAGTGAGAAGAAAGAAAATAGAATTATGCAAAATGACTAATGTACCCTTTATGTAATATAATAAATGAATCTATTTCATGTTATTTGTTTTACTCCTCTAATGTAATAATTGCACCTCTTATTTATTTTGAACCGCAAATAAAAATTCACATGTCTGATATTTTCTTATCCATGTAATATAAGTTATCTAACGTCATTATCTTTAGTTAATTGCTGTAAATTGATATATATAAAAAGCCTTGATTATGTTTTGTGATATGAATACGCAAAAACAAAAATCAAATATTCGATATCAACAAACAATTGGACGTAAGATTAGCAGGTTTAATATACATTTACATACGCATCCCAACAAGGTTCAAGATGGTTGAAACAGGGACAAAATGCAGTTGAAAGACAAAACAGGGACATTATGGATCGTGAGTTTGAGTCGTGACAAAAAGTTAGTGAATTGTTTAATGAATCTTATAAATGACCATGGTACGATAATAAGCCCCATAATATAACTTGTAATATACATTTTCTTTGATCTTTTCTACATAAAACCAGCAAGAGACTTATCTTTTTTTAAAAAAATAAAATAAAATTATAAGAAAGAAAAACCTGTTCACAATATAATGGGAGATGTATACAGGTAGCATAAAGTGAGAGAGAAGAGGGTTAAGCAACAATAAGGGTTGATTAAGCATCCAAGTATTACCTTCAAACACCATAGAATTATACCAATTATGAATTATATATACGCTTGGATTTTGAAGCTTATAGCAATGATGTAATAAATCTAGGAGCAACAGACGTACTTAATAAAAGGCAAACAGTAAGTGTTAGAATTAGTGCATGTTTAGGTTACTTTATTATACTACAATAACTTTAAGATAAAGTTAAACACAAAGGGGTAGGCACAGTGGTAAGCAAGCTATGTTCTTAAGGGAGGACAATTGAGATGTCACTTATGGGGAGACATAACCATTTCGGATTAGTTTTAAGCTCAAAAGGTATAGAGATACTTGACAGAAAAAAATGTTTTAATTTAGGTGCCCTTGTGTTAGAGGTTTCCCTCTGTGTGTGCCACTATATAATATTTGACAACTAAAATGAAAGTTTCAAACAATATTGGTGCATGCATGGTTATATAATTCATTAACCGTACTTTGAGGAAATCAACCAGTAAAACTGTAAAATATCATATTATGAACCAAAGCCTCATTTGAATAAACTTAAAAAATAAAGTAGTTATTCAAGTATAGCTTGTTAAATAAGTTCTATAATAAATGCGGTCTTGTTACAGCAACAGCCATGGAGTTTTCAGGAACCCACCAAACAGGATAGTTTTTCTTCAGGGAAGAATATGATGAAAACTTAAAACTCTTCTTCCATGCAGAGCTTTTCCCGTGAGATTGCTAGTGTCCAAACTACCCATAACAATGGGTTTCAATCTGATTATAACAATTACCACCCACAATCTCAGACCTTAAGTAAAAGGTCAGATGATGGGTACAATTGGAGGAAGTATGGTAAAAAACAAGTGAAAGGAAGTGAGAATCCAAGGAGTTACTGCAAATGCACATACCCCAATTGCCCTACAAAGAAGAAGGTTGAGAGGTCTTTAGATGGACAAATTACTGAGATAGTTTACAAGGGAACTCATAACCATCCCAAGCCTCAGTCTACTAGGAGAAACTCATCATCTTCCTCTTCTCTTGCAATTCCTCCTTCAATTTCTCCCAATGTAAGAACTTTTTTTAACCTGCACCAATTATCACAATCTAATAGTGAGTCCCATAGATACAAACCCACGAAAATAGTGTTGGTGTAGTTGAAGTAAAACTCTTATAGAAACACAATATTTATATAATCTCCCATCAAGAATTACTTTTTTAAGTTATACAGTCACATTTCTCATTTTCAATTGCATTTTTATAGGATTTTAATGTAAATTTCATTCATTGTACGAAAAAGAAATATTAAATTTCATTTTCCTTTAGCCGATTTTCCTCGTGAGATCCTACTTCATTTTTCTTTCTCTTTATGATTATATCCAGAAAGCTTTGCATATGTGCTTGTACGAAGTCCACACAAGTCACTACGATGATTTTGAGCAGAGTTCTCAAAAGTGTAAATCAGGAGGAGATGAGTTTGATGAAGATGAACCTGATGCCAAAAGATGGTAAGTTTTTATTTTTTTCACTTTTCATCATAATTACAGTTCTCTATTTCACGGTGTGGCCTCTTTTCACGTTATCATTTGTGTTGTTCATTCTATGGTTAATTTTTCCATAAATTTTTCAGGAAAATAGAAGGTGAAAATGAAGGTATATCAGCACCTGGAAGTAGAACAGTAAGGGAACCCAGAGTTGTTGTTCAGACAACCAGTGACATTGATATCCTAGATGATGGGTACAGATGGAGGAAATATGGGCAGAAAGTAGTCAAGGGCAATCCAAATCCAAGGTTAAAAAAACACTCACTTTGTTCTACTTTTGTCCAACTTTTTGAAAGTTGTTCTACTTTGAACTTCTATTAATAAATAGTAGTTCGACAATCCTATCATGAAGTTTCCTCACTCTCATGCTAGTAATATACAATTCTTAACTGCTCAAATGTGGTATACACATCATAAATGCATGATGTATACTATTTCTGCATCTATCTTTAGGTACATTAGCATTGTGGCTTTCTTTGTTGAAATTCTAGAGTATGCTATACTTGTACCAGTCTTTCTTTGCTATGCTCAAATTTGGCAACCTTGGTTTTTTTCATGTGTGCATGTGTTTTAGAAGAAGAATAATAGTACTCCCAGATTGTCTTGTCTGATGATGTGTTTTAACTTATGACTTGTAGGAGTTACTACAAGTGCACTCACCCAGGATGTCCAATGAGGAAGCACGTTGAGAGAGCCTCACATGACCTAAGGGCAGTGATCACAACCTATGAGGGAAAGCACAACCATGATGTCCCTGCAGCCCGTGGCAGTGGCGGCCATTCTGTCAACAGACCACTGCCTAACAACACTACAAACCCCACTAGTGCGGCAACTGCCATAAGGCCCTCGGCAGTGACCCACCACACTAACAATTCTCTTCAGAATCCTAGACCACAGAAGGCTAGAGGATCTAACCCCACCACATAATCAAAGACCATGAAAAATATCAGTTGAGCTATGTTCTGCTTCTACTGCCAACAACTATCACTTTTTATTGCCATTGATTTCTTTGTCTATTAATTGGAGGAACTATTATCTGCTATTAATAATCAGACACCAGTTATCAGTAATGTAGCATTATATCATCAAACATATTGACAGAGCAAAACAAATAACGAAACAAAGTACTCGTTTATCATAGTTTGATGTCCAAAAACAGAAATTGAAAAAAATGCTGAGTAAACGTAGAACTGAGGTGGGTGAAGACGTAACTGAAGTTTCTTACCACAAAGTCAATACCAGTGGCGGAGAGACGCGGAGGAGAGAGGCGGTGAAGTACACCTGGCACGGCTGAATCTACACAGGGGGCTTCGATTTGAGCTCCGCCGTCGGATCTGAGCAGATTGAGCAAGAATGAGAACGGACACCGCAACATAGGACCTACGACCAACGACGCGGCAACGGAGGAGCCACGAGCAAGGGCGTCTTGACGACTGTAACTGCACGAATGGCCTGGATCTGACCGGAGATGGAACCACCCAGCAACGACGCCGCACAACGGGATGAGGGGAGAGACAACGGCGGCGACCCACGGCTGGATGGAGGAGAGACAATGGGCTGGCGTCGGACGAGAGGGAGAGGGAAGAAGACTGAGAAGGGGGCTTCGGTTGGCTTACGAAGGAGAACAAAAAATGATGCAGAAGACTGAAGGATATCAACGTAATTTCATTTTTACATCCAACTTTCTTTCCTGTTTTCTTCCCAGCAGAGGAGAGAAAAAAATTAACGTGGGACCCACACATTTTTTTTCTCTCCTTCCTATTTTCTCTGCTGATCCAAACGAGATAAAAGAGAATATTCTTCTCATTTTCTCTCCTCTCATTTTCTTTCCACCTATTTTCTCTTAAAACAAACACACTGTAAATCAACTATGTTACTGGCTCAATTATCCCTTATTATGCTATCTCATTTAACCACAATTTGACCCGCTAATTTAATCTGCCAAACTAATTAAAACATGACTTGAAAATCTCTAAAGTTCAACTCCTAATTTGACTTTAAAAACATTTATCGTAATATATTATCTACTAAGTTTATTCTCTTCTTTTGAAAAATTATCTCACATCATTTTTTATTATATTTTTTAATAGTTGATTAAGTGAAAAAAAATGATGAGAAAAAAATAATGTAATTAATTATATGAGAATTAATATAAAAAGTGATATGAGATAAAAGTAAGGTGAAAAAATCAAATTTGTTCACTTTTTATGTTTTGCCCACTGTAATGGAGGCATAATGGTCTGGAAGTACCAATTTCTCCATTCTTTGCACTATGTAAGACGAATTAGGCAGAATACGCATACTGCAATGCCATAATGTTTTTATGAAAGACGAATTACCCAATGGATACCTAACAAACCCGTCCTACTTGGTGGACTAGTTGCCTTACGGGGTGGGATGCCTCTGGGAAAGAGCCAAAGTCTTCGCAAGTCCACTTTGCTCAGAAACCCTTTGCTAATACCCGATTTGGTAGCTGTTTTATTTATTACATATATACTCAATTACATTTTATTTAATTAGAATTATTTCTTTTTAAAAGAATATATATTACTTAATTTAGTGATAAAATTGTCTGCCCTCCATTCTTTTAAGTTTTTGTTGTCAAATTAAACAATTAGGTACTACTTTTTGTTGTCCGCCATTCTTTAATTTTTACTTCTTGTGTAATTGTGAATTTATTTTACTTTGTGTTATTTATCTTTTAAAAAATGAAGTTATAAATATTAAATATATTTGGTCAAAAGGAGAAACTAGTTTGGAAAATACTATTTCTACATCTATAAATAGTGCCGAGTTAGTTCTTTGCCTTTCAAATGGTACTCTTTCCCGCAAAAATGAGAAAATACTTGACTAGTGTTGGATTTGTTGCGCTTTTCTTGTTCATTGAGATTGCAGAGTTATGTTTGTGCAGAAATTCGACCTTGGGGTGCATTGAACGAGAAAGGCAGGCTCTTCTGAACTTCAAAGGGGGCTTGAGCTTTGATGATCAGTCACCCAATTAGCCATCATTCTCAAATAAGCTTTCCTCATGGGAAGGCCATGATTGTTGCCAATGGGAAGGCATAGCCTGCAACAATGTTACTGGACATGTTGTCAAGCTTGACCTCAAGGATCCATGCTTCCCTGAGGAAGACTTAGAGGGAAAACCTACCTTTTGGGTAGAGTGGTGATTGCGACCCTTGGGAGGGTCATCTGGAAGCTCTTCTTGTTAATCCATCTCTGTTGCAGTTAGAATATTTAAGTTATTTGGACTTGAGTGGAATTTTAATTAGATGGAGTGCAATACCAATGTTCCTTGGTTCTATGGAGCGGCTGAGATATCTTTCTCTAAGCTCTGATTTTCAAGGGATAGTTCCCAGCAGTCTTGGAAACCTCACCAACTTGCGTGTTCTTACAATCAATAGCTTTGGCTTTGATGATATTAGTTGGCTTGCTCAACTTTCATGATTACAATACCTTAGCATAACAGGTGTTGCGCTTGGGAATGCACAGAATCTGTTTCAGGTACTTAACATGCTTCCTTCTTTGTTACAGATATACATAATTGATTGTGGACTTGGAGACCTGCCAATTCCTCATTATCCTATTGATGTCACAAATCTTGCTAGTGTTCAAGTACTCAATCTAGCATTGAACAATCTTCAAAATCCAATACATATTTTTGAGAACATGACTTCCATCAGAGTCCTTGACCTTTCTTCTAATAATCTTCACTCGGTGCCATCATGGTTTGGTAAGCTTGCAAACCTTGTCAAACTAGATTTGTCAGGAGCATTTAACAATCCTGTCCTTGATCCTTTAAGAAACTTGACTTCCATTAGAGTTCTTGACCTTTCATCTAACAATTTAACATCAGTGCCACAGTGGTTAGGTAAGTTTAATAACCTTGTTGGTCTATCCCTTGCTGGCAATGGGTTTTCTGGTAAATTTCGTTTTGCTCTACAAAACGTGACTTCCATTAGAGTCCTTGACTATAGTTATAACAATCTATGTTCAGTACCATCATGGTTAGTAAGTTTAAGAACCTTGTAAAGGTAGATCTTGCAGCGAATCTGCTTTACGGTCCAGTTCCTGATGATGTGCGGAATTTGACTTCCCTGACAGTTCTTGACCTTTCTTCGAACTACCTTACTTCACTACCATTTTGGTTAGGTGAGTTGAAGAGTCTTGTCCATCTCCTTCTTAACAGGAATAATTTCACAAGCATGGAGGGGGGTTCTTTATCATCAATTCTGAGAAATTTGTGTCATTTAAAACAGTTTGATTTGTCTGACAGCAAGGGTCATGGGAAGGTGTTTTGGAGCAATGAAAATTTATCTAGCTGCAATAGCTATGATTTAGAGGTACTGGATTTGAGTTTTAATGAGTTTAGTGATAATTTGCCAAGTTGGTTGGGACAACTTAAAAATTTACAACGCCTTCATCTTGGCTCAAATTCATTCTTTGGTCCCATTCCTTTTTCTCTTGGGCAACTTGCAAATCTAGAATACTTGGACCTTTCTTCTAATCATTTAAATGGTGTTATTCCTTCGAATCTTGGGCAGCTTGAAAACCTACTATTTCTAAATCTTTCAAACAATTCTTTTAATGGTGTCATTCCTGAAAGCCTAGGTCAACTCAGAAAAGCACAATTTATTAGTCTTGCAAGTAATTATTTTAGTGGAATCATTCTCGAAAATTTTGGTCAACTTCAGAATCTAGTTAACCTTGATCTTTCTTCTAACTTCTTGGAAGGCACAATCACTAGTATAAAAAGTTGGCCCCAAATGATGAATCTCACTTACTTGTCTCTCTCCAGTAATCAAATAACTGGATCACTTCCAAAAAATCTTGGCTACATAATGCCCAAATTGTGGTACTTGCTTCTTGACAATAACCATATAATTGGTTCAATACCAAGCTCATTGTGCAAAATCAAAACCTTGTACAGTCTTCATCTTTCCAACAACAGATTATCTGGTGAAATTCCAGATTGTTGGAGTTACACTCAAGCTTTGTACGAACTTGATTTGTCATCCAACAAATTATCAGGTGATATTCCAAGCTCGTTTGGGAATCTTTCATTGTTGAAGTGGTTGCATTTGAACAACAGCAGTCTATATGGAGAAGTTCCATCGTCCTTTATAAACTTAAGTGAACTGTTAATTTTGGATCTTGGAGAGAATCAATTATCTGGTGTCATACCTTCATGGATGGCGACATTTTTCTTGCTGCAAATACTCCGATTGC
Source organism: Ormosia emarginata (assembly GCA_029884605.1). Taxonomy (NCBI): domain Eukaryota; kingdom Viridiplantae; phylum Streptophyta; class Magnoliopsida; order Fabales; family Fabaceae; genus Ormosia; species Ormosia emarginata. The sequence continues at coordinate 24,189,017 of JAQQTP010000085.1, forward strand.
GGAGAAACATGTTCAATGGTAGTATCCCATCAAGCTTGTGCCATTTCTATATATTAAAAATCTTGGACCTTGCTGACAACAATTTAGTCGGTTCAATTCCTCATTGCATTGGCAATATTGGAGGAATGGTTTCAAGCAAATCAAACTGGTCCAATAATGCCAGGAATGAAGAGTGGAATCATGAGGATGTCAAGCAAGTCATGAAAGGAAGAGAACTTGATTATACTAGAATCTTGAAATTTGTAATCAACTTGGACTTGTCAAATAACAGTTTGGTTGGATCAATTCCTGAAGGGTTAACTTCCCTCTCTGGATTGGTTGGACTCAATTTATCTTACAATAATCTGTCTGGAGAGATCCCTGAAATGATAGGAGACATGAAGTCACTAGAATCTATTGACTTCTCTCATAACCAGCTTTTCGGTGCTATTCCAAGGAGCATGTCCACTTTAACCTTTCTTAGTCACTTGAACTTGTCAAACAACAACTTTTCAGGCCCAATTCCAGGAGGCAATCAGTTGCAAGTTCTTAATGATCCACTTATTTACACTGGTAACCCATATCTATGTGGAGTTCCACTTCAAAATGTTTGCCCTGGTGATGATTCTCATCAAGTTCCTCACAGCGGAGGCTATGAAGATAAAGGTGGAGAAAATGATGAGTCAGATAAAGTATGGTTTTACTTTGTCATAGCCCTTGGCTTTGCAATTGGGTTTTGGGGAGCTATTGGGGTTTTGTTGCTAAAAAAGAATTGGAGGTATGCTTGCTTTCGACATGTGGATGAGGCAGCAGACAAGATATATGTGGCAGTTGCATTGAAAGTAGCAGCAAAACCAAAGAAGCGGATGCAGAGAAATTGTGTTGATGAGTGACACATGACTATCATGTGCTTTTCTTTCTTCCTCTTATCTGAAGATGCCTTTTATCTCAATTTAAATAAGGTTGTGCTAGTAATGATGTTTTGTATTAATATGTCATGTACTTAAATTTCGATATAATTCACAGTATCCTTTGTGTTGTTGCATATCTATTCATCCAATTGCACAGACATCTATCAAAACTTGAGGATATCTCGTACGAATACCTAATATCTTGTTCACTTTTTTGTATTGCCCTGGCCCTTTTTAGTTGTTGCTTCAATTTAAATTTTTTTTTTTCAAACTTATAAATCTTCCATATATAAATCTTTCAGTAAGAACCAATTATTTGAGAAAAGCCTAATAAAAAGAAGAATACCTGCACTTATATAAAAGAAATCAATAGAAACAAGCCATTATGGTTGCATTCCCCACATTAGCTTTACTTCCATAAATTTCACTTGTTGAATTGTACTTTTATTTCTACTTAAAGTGTGCATTTAAAGATGAAGGATTGTTGGGTAGAGCCATGGTACATGGATTAGTTTCTGTACTTTGTAGGCATCATAAATTTCTTTCATAACCTTCTGCACTACATACCAATGCTATGGCAAAGAATTCAATAGCTTGCAAAGTATTCATTCCTAGCAACCTTGTATCAATGCTTTCTCATCTTCACTTTATGTCTATTAGTTTAGCACATGTTATCTTTTGGATCAGTTTTGCATAAATCTATTACAGTCTCCTTTCTTCACATGTAAACTAGTTAAATTGCTTTAATTTGTTTTATTGCACCATAGTCATCTCAAAGCATTATCTTTTATTAATAAAGTTCCTTCAACGATAATATGAAGCTTCAACAATGCAACATTAACAAGCCAAATACTGATTCTCATTAGTCCTTGTGTCTTAAACTCATAATTCTCATAGATATGAATAAACAGTTTATTTAGCCATCTATGGTGTATTCTGTTTATGTCTCCCAAATAGAACCCATATGCTTAGAAGGAAAAAAAAAATCTAATCTAAGAATGAAGATGTTCACTAGAATATGTGGAAAATATACATTAAGATTTCAACTTTTCTCCCACTATTCCACTTGTTGAATTGAACCTTCCTTTCTCCTTAATTTTGCATGCAAAGATGGAGATAAGGGGGAGACATGGTGCACGGTTTGGTATTTGCAGGACCCTTGACCAATAATTCCATCATAAATTTCTTTTCTAATCCTTCTGCTCTGCAAACCATGGACTCCACACATAGTTCAATAGCTTCAGCACTTATAGAGGGTTTGTATCTGAAGAGTTTAGAATAAGAATTTAGGAGATGAAACATGTAGCTGTACACACAATCCATCTTTAATTCTCCTTGAATGAAATCACTTACTGCCTTTCCAATATTATATGCCTGATGAATTCCTGAAACAACAATGAGATATGAGGAAGTTCAACATCGAGCAAGTTATTTCTCTCCTCCAAAAAGGTAGACATTAGTAATTCTTATTTTTCCTTTGCTCTAAGCAAATATTTTAGTATATATTAAAAATATGAATTTTGCAATGATGTAAAGGATGAAACATGCTCAGCTTCTTGACCAAGATGACCCATATTAAATCACAAAAGGAGTTGTAAATAAGTCCTTTCAACGATCAGATTCAGTCATACTTAAGCTCCGCCATTGCAATCATGTCAAAGCATTATAAACGAAGTTCCTTCAAAGATAATATGCTTCAAAACTGGAACATTAACTAGCCAAATAATATTTCTCATTGGGTCTAAAATTCATAATTCTCATATGATAAACTGTCTATTTTAGGCTGTCTATTAGATAAGGTGTATACTATTTGTCGCGATCGGGATCGCGGCGGGATAACGACTTAAATTAACAAAATTTTAAAAGGTAAGGGAGTTGCCACCAATTTTATTTTTTATTGGGGAAAACTGGAAAACCCAAAAATGATGGTCCACGTTCAAAAATTCGAGTTCGGGAGTCTAATTATGTTGGGGAAGGGTGGGGACTTAACCCCACAAAGACATACATCCATCCTAAGACGGTTACCTTAAATCAACAGATACAATTTGTATAACTTTTAAAATATTTATTTTACCCATTTATTAAAAAGATAAATTAAATAAATAAATAGATTATAAAAATTTAATTTTTTTTTGGCTTGACAGAATTGAAATCCTGCTCCTACGTATCCTCAGGTGCAATGAGGAATTCAAAGCCACGTCGTTCTTTAGAAAACGATTGAAGGTTGTTTATTTTTAATTTTAAAAATAAAATGTGTTTTGAAAATTCATTTGATTTTTTTTATTATTATTTCAGAAAAGAAAGAATTGTCAAGCTGTCGCAACTCAGACAATTCTAAAAGTTATCAAGGTTAACAAGCTGTCGCAGCTCAGCTAATCCAATTTATTCTTCTTAATAAGACTCAAACATTTGATTCTTTTTTTAAAAAAAAAAACGAACCATCAAGCTGTCACAACTCAGATGATTCTAAAATTACAAGATTAACAAGCTGTCGCAACTCAGCTAATCCTGTTTTAGAAAAAGAAGACTTTTATTATTATTATTTTTTAAAAAGTACAAAGTCACTATTTAAAACAAATATTAATAATATAATAAACATGTCCATAAATAAATAAAAAAACAACAACAGAAAACAAATCCAAAAATAAAATAAAACCTAGATATAAACTAAGGCTAAAAAAAAAATCTAATAAAACCAACCCACTTAAAAACACAAAAAAAAAAAAAAAAGCTCCTAGGCCCAAACGTCCACCATAAACCCAAACCCAAAATCAAGTAAAAACCAAAGAAAGATTACTACCCTAACAAAAATGATCAGAATCATTATAGCCCAAAAAAAAAAAAATAATAATAATTAAAGAGAAAAAAAAAAAAAAAATAAAGAAATAAGAGACATTGAGTCTCTCGGAATTACAAATGCAGAGAGAAACGAAACCGAGGAGGAGAGGGGAATTCCAAATGGGGCTTGGGGCGAAAGGGGGGGACGGACGGTGGCTTCGTGGAGGTCTCGGTTGGGAGGTTCGGTGGTGGTTCGCGGGGTCGGTTCGGTGGAGGACGGTGTGGGTGGGTTGCGGTGTGGATGGTGGTTACGGTGGGGTTGTGGTGGGGTGAAGGGAGGATGGTTTCCACGGTGGGTGGGTTGGGTTGTTGGGGTTCTTGGGTGGTGCACGGTGGTCGGGTGCTCGTGGTGGGTCTTGGGTGGAGGATGGTGGTGACGAGGGGACGGGATCCGGTGCAAGGGGGAACCATGGTGGCCGACGGTGGTCTCTGGTCATTTCGTTTGGGGAATGGGGGTGAAATCTGGTTCAAGGTGGGCTTTAATGGAGGCTGGGACGGTGGGGTTTAGAGAGAAGCAGAGTGGCCACGGTGGAGGGAGGAGGAAGGCTGAGAACGAAGGGGGCTGGGGCTGACCACGGTGGCTGCTGGGTTGAGCTTGGTGGTGACGGTGGGCATGGTGGATGAGGGGTGGTTCGCAGGGGCTGTTGGTTGGCAATGCTCTGGTGGTGAAATTTTGAGTCACGTAACAGGCATGAGGAGATGGAAGATGTACGGGGAGCCTGAGATTTCATGTTTCTGATTCCAATTTCATGTTTCTGATTTCACATCAATGAAAGAAAATTTCCTTACCTTCCAGAAAAATTTGCTATCAGGATAATCTTTCTCTTTAGTTCACTTTCTTTCTATTTTCTTTTCAGAATTTTCCCAAGAAAAACCAATGATCAGCTCCCCCTGATTTCTCTTGAAAAAATTTTCCAAACCCCCTCTGTATCTTTTCTCCAAAGAAAAACCCCACCCCTTGCTTCTGCTGTCCCTACTTATATAAGCTAATTCTTGGTGCAAACAAAAACAAATGAGGAACACACAGCAATGCCCCTGCTGTAGTGTTGTGCGTATGGAAAATGTCAGGGAGTAGTGGGTGCCTTGCTCTGTGTGTGTGTAGTGCAGGTGCCTGGACATGAAGGTAGTGGGGAGCAAAGCAAATTGTCCTTCGTGTGTGCCAAGCTTGCAAAGATAATGCATGGCCGAGAAAAGGAAAAATAAGCATACCAAACAAAAGGCAAAATTGTTTCATACTCAAAAATGAAAAAAAAAAGAAACAAGTCTTTTGTAACTAGGAGCTCCCCCCCTTTTATTATTATTTTTTAATTTCTCATTTTTATTTTTATTGTTGTCATGTATATTTTATTTATTTATTTATTTTTTTTTTTACATTTTTGTAAATATCACTTATTGGGCAAAACAAAAACAAAAGCCAAAAATGGGCCAAAAACAGGAAAAGAACTGGACTAAAAAAAGATCAAGAAAAGGATTAAATAAAATTTGGGCTAAAAGAGGAATAGGCCAAGAGAAAAGGAAACACCTTTAAATTTTTTTAATTTGTATTTCCTTTTATTTATTTATATATATATTTTAATAAAAAGAAAATAAAAAAAGTATGGACAAAATTAGGTGTTTCATTCTTTTCTCTTTACTTGTTTTCAGTATTAGATATTAGGAATGACCATGGTTTTTCATAATATCGTCATAAGAAATGAGTAAAGACGTGAACTTAAATTTTGTCCGGCAATGCATGAGATGATGTGGATGAGCAAGGCAAAGATATTGAAAACTAGTGAGCTCAAATACAGATCGGTGAGCTATCGCAGCCTCGTTAATCCTACCAGGGTGAAGCTCAGCGTAAAGCCAGAGACATCACCGCATTGTCAATAAGCTGTCGCAGCTCAATTGACGTTTATTGATCAAAAAGAACTTAAATGACATCGAGTGACCTTGTGATTTGAAATCGTAAAAGACAATGGGTTTGTTCTTAAAGATAATGGGCTTAGCCCCAAAGACAATGGGCTTAACCCCGAAGCTAATGAGCTTGGCCTAACTTTGAAATGGTAGTGGTCACAAATTGATCAAAGGAAAGCTGTAGATTCACGATTGTCAAGCATTCAATTGATGTTTTTGATCTCATTTTTTGTTTTTGTTTGTTTTTTTTTTCTTTTCTTTTATATACATTCTTTATAATTCTAGGTGACCTCGTGGCCTGAAATTGTAAAAGGCAATGGGCTGGACCCGAAATTTAAAAGACAGTGGGCTTCTATGTCTCGAAAGGCAATGGGCCTCTGGGTCCCAAAATTTAAATGCGATGGGCCTCTGTGTCCCGAAATTTAAATGATTTTTGTGTCCCGAAATTTAAAAAGCAATGGCTTCGTGTCCCGAAATTTAAAATGCAATGGGCTCGTGTGTCCGAAATTTAAAATGTAAAAGGCAAATGGGAAAATGGTCGTGAAATTTAAAATGCAGTGGGCTTCATGTCTCGAAATGAAAATGCAAGTGGGCTTCGTGTCCCAAAATGAAAAAATGGGCTTCGTGTCGAAATTTAAATGGGCTTCGTGTCCCGAAATAAATGCAAGTGGGCTTCTGTGTCCCGAAATGAAAATGCAATGGGCTTCTGTGTCCCGAAAATTAAAATGCAGTGGGCTTCTGTGTCCCGAAATGAAAATGCAGTGGGCTTCTGTGTCCCGAAATTTAAATGACAGTGGGCTTCTGTGTCCAAAAATGAAATGCAATGGGCTTCGTGTCCCGAAAATTAAAATGCAATGGGCCTCGTGTCCCGAAATTTAAAATGCAGTGGGCTTCGTGTCCCGAAATTTAAATGACAATGGGCTTCTGTGTCCCGAAAAATTAAAATGCAATGGGCTTCTGTGTCCCGAAAATTAAAATGACAATGGGCTTGTGTCCGAAAATGAAATGACAATGGGCTTCGTGTCCGAAAATTAAAATGCGGTGGGCTTCGTGTCCCGAAAATTAAAATGACAATGGGCTTCGTGTCCCGAAAATTAAAATGCAATATCCGAAAATGAAATGACAAGTGGGCTTCCGTGTCCCGAAAATTAAAATGCAATGGGCTTATGTGTCCCGAAAATGAAATGATAGTGGGCTTCTGTGTCCCGAAAATTAAAAAAAGTTGTGAGTTAGGTCCAGATTCTTTTTTTTTTTTTTTTTTAGTGAAGCTCGGCGTGAAAGCCAGAGACGTCACTTTCAAAGCCGTTGCAGCTCATTATCTCATGGAAAGATGTTGTGCAACTCAAAAACTAAAGACCCTGTCAATATCATGTCAAAAACTTTCTCTTGCATTCTTGATATTAATTGCTTCCTCGGAAAACTTTGATCCATCAACCCCGGGAGCAGGCTCGTGCAAACTAGGGCTTATCAGCTTGTCTCAAATTCCTTGGAATCTTTAAACATTGAGTACCTTCGCTTTCAAGTTTGCTCATCAGGAACACAGTTCTCCGTCTTCTTCCTGTCAATGCGGATTGAATATGGGGTAGACCTATTTTTCATCCCTCGATTAAAATTTCTAACCCATTCTTGATCTGATTTGTTAATCAAATGATTGCCATTAAATCATCAAATCAATGAATTGAACTTATATTCCTTTCGATTGAAGCATTTTGTAATAAACTGTGTGATTTCGCAAGTATAAAAGAAAACAGAAGAATAAGAGGAAAGAAAAGAAAGAGAAAGGTATTTTCATTTATTTGAATGTTCACAAACACCTACAGGCATTGAGAATGATAAAGAATACGAAGGATGATATAGACAAAGCGAAAGGTAATTGCCCCAGTTAGGATTCCTTCATTCTCTTTAGACAGGACCTAATTCTCAGATGGATATTACAACCATTGACCGCCAATGATACAAATCCTCTTCCATTGATCACCGCTCAAAATTTGCCCAGTTTTTCTCTTCCATTACTGCTCAAAATTGCCCCTTTTTTTTCATTCTTGCTCAAAATTGCCCCGCTTTTTATGTTGTTTCGGTGGGTCCTTCGTGTGACATGCCCTAATTTTTGCTTAGGCCGCCTTGCGGGTTTTCAACCTAACGGGCTTCTTCTCTTTTTTCTTTTCTTTTCTTTTCTTTCTTCTTTTTTTCTTTCTTTTTTTCTTTAAGCATAGAACTTCTTGACTGCATCCGCATTTGTCGGCCTTGGCAATTCATTTCCATCCATATCTGTCAAAACTAAGGCTCCTCCAGAGAATGCTTGCTTAACAATGTAAGGCCCCTCGTAACTCGGTGCCCATTTGCCTCGGGCGTCTTCTTGGTTTGGAAGTTTTTTTCTCAAAACCAGGTCACCTGCTTGAAATTCCCTAGGGCGTACTTTCTTGTTGAAAGCTCTTGCCATTCTTCTTTGGTATAGTTGCCCATGACAAATGGCCTTTAATCGCTTTTCTTCAATCATATTTAATTGCTCATACCGAGTCTTTATCCATTCTGCCTCTTCCAGCTCGGCTTCCATCAACACTCTCAAGGATGGGATTTCAACCTCTATGGGGGAAACTGCCTCCATGCCGTATACCAGAGAAAATGGCGTTGCCCCAGTGCTAGATCGGATATTAGTGCGATACGCGTGGAGAGCATATGGGAGCATCTCATGCCATTCTCTGTAATTGACCACCATTTTAGCTACTATCTTCTTGATATTCTTGTTTGCTGCCTCCACTGCGCCATTCATCTGAGGTCTGTAAGGAACAGAATTGTGATGCTTGATCTTAAACCTCTGACATAGATTCTTAATTTCAACGCTATTGAGATTAGGGGCATTATCTGTAATAATCCTTTCCGGGATTCCATATCGACAGATGATGTTTGCCCTCAAGAACTTGAGAACCACCTTTTGAGTGACCTTGGCATATGAGGCAGCTTCTACCCACTTGGTGAAGTAATCAATTGCTACCAGGATAAACCTATGGCCATTGGAAGCCTTTGGATTTATTGGCCCAATAACGTCAATTCCCCACATTGAAAAAGGCCAGGGTGCCACCATATTATGCAATGGGACAGGAGGTGCATTAATGCGGTCAGCGTATGCTTGGCATTTATGACACTTTCGAACATATCCTATGCAATCAGATTCCATAGTGGACCAGTAATAACCACATCGTAGGATTTGGCGAGCCATCATGATACCATTCGCGTGCGTTCCACAAATCCCTTCATGAACTTCTGTTAAAATGGTGAGAGCCTCTTTAGATTCCACACATCTGAGGAGTGTACCATCATAATTCCTTTTGTACAAGTACCTCCCGTTCAAAAAGAAAGCCATGGAAAGCCGACGGATGGTCTTTTTATTTGTCTCATTTGCCCCTGGTGGGTATTCTCTGAACTTAATGTACTGCTTGATATCATGGAACCAGGGTTGGCCGTCTTCTTCTTCCTCAACATTAGAACAATAAACCGGTTCGCTTTCGCGCTCCTCACTCGGATGGGGCATATTAGCATGAATATCCAGATTGGTCATTACAGACTAAAGTGGCAGGGCATCTCGCGAATTGGTTCTTATCTCGAGTCAAGTGCGAAAAGGTGATCCTTTCAAACTTCTCGACCAACTGCATCAAATATTTCTGGTATGGGATCAACTTTGGATCCTTAGTTTGCCATTCCCCATTCACTTGATAGATTATCAGTGCCGAATCTCCATATACTTGTAATTCTTTCACTCCCAATTCTATTGCAACTTTCAATCCTTGAGCACACGCCTCATACTCGGCAACATTATTGGTGCAATCGAACTCTAACTTGATGGCGACAGGATATTGCTTCCCATTTGGTGAGGTGACCACTGCCCCTATGCCGCTTCCATACATATTGACTGCTCCATCAAAGTACATCTTCCATATGTCTTCTTCACCCGATTCCTCTTCTTCAACTGCTAAAACATCTCCATCGGGGAATTTAGATGTCACAGGTTGTTTGTGATTGAGTGGGTTCTCAGCTAGGTGATCCGCAATTACACTCCCTTTGATGGATTTCCGAGTCACGTGCTTTATATCGAACTCAGAAAGAATCACTTGCCACTTGGAGACTCGCGTAGAAACATGAGGACTTTCAAATATGTACTTTATCGGGTCCATTCTTGAGATCAACCAAGTTGTATAGTACAACATATATTGCCTCAACCTTCTTGATGTCCATGCTAGGGCACAACAAGTTTTTTCGATTGTCATGTAGCGAGACTCACACTCATTGAACTTCTTGCTCAAATAGTAGATGGCGTGTTCTTTCCTTCCTGCCTCATCATGTTGCCCTAACATTGCTCCCATGGATGTCTGTAATACTGTGAGGTACAATATCAAAGGACGACCAGGCGTTGGTGGCACCAAAATGGGAGGACTTTGCAAATAAGTTTTGATCTTCTCAAAAGCTTCCTGACAACATTCATCCCATTCTCCCGGTTGTTGTTTCTTTAATAACTTGAAGATCGGCTCGCAGGTGCTAGTCAGATTGGCTATGAACCTAGCGATGTAATTCAGCCTCCCGAGAAAGCTTCTTACTTTTTTCTGTTTTGGGAGCGGGCATCTCTTGTATCGCTTTGACTTTGTCGGGGTCCACTTTGATCCCTTCCTTGCGACGACGAAACCAAGCGGTTTTCCGGTCGATGCACCAAAAACACACTTTCTTTGGGTTTAGCCTTAACTTGTACTTTCTGAGTCGTCGAACAGACTTTTGCAACACTTCCACGTGGCTTTCCCCTTCTTTGGATTTGGCGACTATGTCATCCACATATACCTCAATTTCTTTGTGCATCATGTCGTGGAACAAAGCAACCATGGCACGCTGATAGGTGGCCCCAAGATTCTTCAAACCAAACGGCATAAGCGTGTAACAAAAAGTTCCCCATGCCGTGATGAACGTGGTCTTCTCTTTATCATTCGTTTCCATGGGGATCTGATTGTATCCAGAATATCCGTCCATGAAAGAGAATCTATGACCCCTTGCAGCATTGTCGACGAGGACATCAATGTGAGGCAGTGGGAAATCATCTTTAGGGCTAGCTTTATTCAAATCCCTATAATCTACGCACATCCTGACTTTTCCATCCTTCTTCGGAACAGGGACGATGTTTGCTACCCATTCTGGGTGTCTAGATACTTCTAAAAATCCTGCTTCCAACTGCTTGGTGACTTCCTCTTTGATTTTTAAGGACATTTCCGGGTGCATTCTTCTCAACTTTTGCTTTTTTGCTTCAGCATTGGGGTATAGCGGGATTCTGTGGGAAGCTATACTCGGATCAAACCCCGAGATATCTCGATAAGACCATGCAAAGACATCCATGTAGTCTCTAAATAACTTGATCATGCATTCCCGCTCTGGATTATCCACCAATCTTAACTCTTTCTTGTCTTCATCAGTTCCCATATTGATTACCTCCACTTCTTCTTCATTCAGGCTGAATTCTCTCTCAGACCTTTCTACCAACTTGGCAAACTCCTCAGCAGCATCCCTTTCTTCATCTGAGTCATAGGTGTCTACATCCATCATTGAATGAGAATCCGTCTTTAAGCTTTCAGGAATATCTTCATGGGACAATGACTCTACAAGACTCAAATCCCTGGAAGATTTATTTATGCCAAATTGGAAACTATTGACAAAGAAAAAAAAAGAAAAAGAAAAAAAAATGGCAATTGACAGGGCTAAGAAAAAGATAAATTAATGATAAAAAGAAACAAAACAGGGGATCAACTGAGAAACGCAAAGTTCATTGCATTGAAATTTTGATCAAAGATCACATAAGCACACAAAAACACAAGTTCATTACATTAAAGCTTCAATAAAAATTAACATAAATCCAACATCGCAAAAGTCTAGGATAACATCATGACTAAACAATTACTTTATGGCAATCACATCAATTAATGCCTCAGATCGCCAATTGTCCAGAGGTTTCGAGTTGTCGGAGGGTGAATAGTACGATATTCTCTGAGTCTTCTTCCACATTATTAATGATTAGCCGGACTCGAGGACCTGGAGGTTCCATTGATGACTTCAAAGAGAACAGGGAATGTTTCCTTCAAATGAGGAATAGTCCTTTTCACTTTATTCTTCTCATCGAGAGTCATGCCTTGCTTCATCATATCTTCTAAAGATGCATCATATCCCAGGCCATGTCTGCTCTTGTTGTCTGGTAGGGTGATTGTGGACTTGGTTCCTTGTAGCTGAATTCCTAAACCTTTCCCGACTTGATAACCATTCTTTGTCATGATGCGAGTCACAATTTGATGAACATCTTTGGAAGGCGACTCGTCTTTCTCTACCTTTGATTCCACCAACTGGAAGCTGTGCAAGAAATTCTCCACCTCCAAGTCTGTGTTTTCAACATAAGGCACTGAAGTAGGTTTCATTAACAGGATCTCTTTTTCTCCTCGAATGGTAACCAGACACCCATTATTGATGTACTTCAAGCATTGATGCAACGTTGAGGGAACAACACCGGCAGCATGGATCCATGGTCTTCCTAAGAGCATAGTATATGTAGGTTCGATCTCCATTACTTGAAACAGTACTTGGAAGCAGTTCGGGCCTATCTCAAGTGGAAGGGTCACTTCTCCCATGATCCCTCGTTTTCTTCCATCGAAGGCTCGCACTGTCATTTCTTGAGGTTTCAGATCTTCTATGCTCATAGCCAGTTGGGATAAGGTTGTTCTTGGGAGGACATTCAAGGCGGAACCCCCATCAATCAAAACCTTGGCAACCACATATCCCCGACACTTCAAAGTGATGTGCAAAGCACGTGGGTTATTCCCTGTTGAACGTACCACTTCTTCTTCAGAGAAAGGGATCACATTGATGTGCCTTATCGGATCCACCATGCTCACCAAGCTTTCTGGGGTAACATCTGGCTTCACGTAAGCATCATTTAACACTTTCTGCAGAGCTTTGCGATGAGGTTCAGAACTCATGATGAGTGACAATAGAGAGATTCGGGCTGGAGTTTTCTTGAGTTGTTCTACAATGTCATACTCGCTTTGCTTCATGATCTTTAGAAACTCTTCTTCCTCATCCTCTCTTGTTTCTAAGAGGCTTGTTTTTCCTTTTCCAGTCTTATCCTCTTGCCCATAGCACCTACCGCTTCTTGTAATCCCTCCCACGCCTACGACATTTGTCACTGCTTGGGTGGGCTCTGTTATCTGTGTAATAGGGGCTGAAGAAGTTTGCCCTATATCACCTTGCATCTTTACCTTGACATCATATCCCCAAGGCACAGCACGAGAATCACTGTAGGGAAAAGGCGTAGGCTTCTTTATTGCTATGACAACTTTCCCAGAATTTGGGACTTCACCAGTACGCGGCAGTTTGAGGACAAGACGCTCCACAGTATCTATTTCCCTTGTGAGCCTTTTTGCTCGAGTAACATCCACTACCCCCAAAGCTATGAACCTCTGCACCTGAACTTTAAATTCTTGACAGCTTTCAATATCATGCCCCTTCTTCATATGATATTCACAATAAGCTTCAGTATCATACTCAAACCCTACCTCCTCAAAGGTTACTGAAGAACAGTAGCCGGCTTGGACCAGACCTTGGAATATTAGCTTCATAGGAGTTCTGACATTTGCGACCCTTTGAACTCCTTCCTCGTCTCTTTCTAACGCATTTACAGTCCCTTTCCCATGATTCGGAATTGGGTTACTAGTAATGCTAGGCCCTTTCTCCTCTTCAAAGTCTAACTTTCCACAGGCAATCAGTTTTCTAACTATTGTTTTAAATACCTCGCAATCCTCAATTGAGTGGCCTGGGTTATCCATATGGAACTTACAAGTCGCATTAGGGTTGTACCAAGCTGGGAACGGAGGGACCATAGGGCGAGCAGGCGCGCATGCGATCAGGTGTGCATCAAACAATTGTTGAAACAAATCGGCATTGGAGATTGGCAGCTTGGGAAAAGGGGTAGATTCACCGGGGGTCGAGTATACCCTTGGTTTCCAGGGTTTCGAGGTGCGGGAGGACGATTGGTATAGGCAGGACGGGTTGGAACGTATGGACGCGGTGGTGGGATATTGTTGACTTGGTATGAAGTTTGGTAAGCTGGAAAAGTGGGTGGAGGGGCTTGATAAGAAGGATATGGTCGGGGATTACGGGGGAAGTATGAGTTTTGGGGTTGCACGTAACTGACTTCTGGTTCCTTTTTCTTTACTGGCGCCACCTTTTTAGGGAAATTGCTCTCTGTACTTCCAGCAGGTAATTTTCCGGCTTTTGAGAGATTCTCGATTCTTTCTCCAGCCACAATCAGGTCCGAAAAATCCTTGTAGGTAGACCCTGCCATCAGCCCAATAAAAGGTGCTCCCAGAGTCCCCATAAAGTACGAGCTCATCTCCGACGGAGTCAATGGTGGTTGAACCTGAGCTGCTAACATTCTCCACCTTTGGGCGTATTGCTTGAAAGTTTCACCCTGTTTCTTCTGCATTGCCCCAAGTTGTTCTCGGGTAGGTGCGGTATCGATGTTAAATCGATATTGCCCCAAGAATTGGTTTGTCAGGTCATCCCAGCAAGAAATCCTCGAATGGTCAAGTTGCATGAACCATTCCAAAGCTGGCCCGGTCAGGCTTTCATGGAAGAAATTGATTAGGAATTTCTGATCCCGTGACCAAATAGCCATCTTTGTAATGTAGGTCTTTAGATGGAACTTGGGATTGGTGCTTCCGTCGTACTTTGAGAAATCCGGAATTTTGAAGTCTTTAGGGATGTTGACTTCAACCTCAGGGCACAGTTCATCAATTCCCACTGAGCCATACAGATTAGGGCCTTGAATAGCTTTGATTTGCTCTTGCATCTTTTCAATCAGTTCATCTCTTAACTTTTCTTTCTCTGAGTTGCCGTTAAGGAATATCTTTACTGGCCGCTCATGAGTACCCTCCGCATTGTTATTTCCCCCTTCATGATTACCATTCATAGAATCGTCCTCCTCATTCACATTGTTGTTTACATTTGCATTAATTCCAGGACCAAAAAGAAGCTCCATTTGTGGTTCTAAGGGTCTCAGTTAACTGTCTCAGTAAATCCTCGACCCTTGATTGTCCTTCTGCCATCGTATTGATTCTTTCCCTCATTTCATCCATCTCTCGATTCAAATTTCTTTCTGAACTTGACATCTCCCTTAGCCTAGTTTGCAGCCTTGTTTCGTATGTCCGGGTTTGTGTGATCTGTGTTTTCCGAGGACGAGCAATGATTTAAAACTTTTACCTGAAAATTGCGAAAGTCAAATCATTATTTTTCAAGAGATTATTTTCATTATTTGTTAAAGGACCGTTAGAGGTTTTATGCCAAGTAGATTTGAAGCGAGTATCTTTGATCTTTGTTTGTTGTGACTGTTACCCAGAACGTCTCGTTCGAAAGTATTGAGCCTCAAGTGAAATATGGGATCAGAAAACAAATGTTGCGACAAGCATACTTCATTCATTCAACTGAAAAGATATGACAATTAAGTACATTGCTTCAAGCTGACCTAGCCGAATAAAACTAATCCCTATTTGAATACACCTTGGCCATTTGTTTCATCTGCCCTATTAGGCCTTTACAGTACTCAATGAAGTCACTGATTTCTACTGGTGTCTCAAAAGGATTAATCATCCTATCGGCCTTCCTCAAATGATATGGGGTATCTGCAATTGCCGAATTAGCCAAGCATGCTAATTTTGCAAAACGACTCCTCCAAACATATGCTTCTTCCTTCCATCCACTGATGTCGCCTCTTTGTTGTTCCACCTGATTCATTAGTTCCTTCATTTTTTCATGCTCTTGTTGTAATGCTGCTTCATATTCTGAGATTGTCTCTTTCATGTGGAGTTTCTTGTTTTTGATCACACTTTCATATTGCTCGGATGTCACTTTCATCTGTTGTTTCATTTCTTCTACCAGTCGCATCGCATTGCCCTGAGTTAATTTGGCATTCTTGAGCTGCTCCTTAAGTTGTTGGTTTTCAGTCATAACTCTATCTCTTTCTTGCCTTCGGAGTCCTAATTCCTTGTTTGCGGCCCCCAGACAATGCTTGGTCTTCAACAGGTAATCATGTTCCATCTTCATCTTTTTGTTAGCCCCTTCGAGAATGCGGTCCTTTTCAACATTTTCTCGCTTCAAGGCTGCACATTCATGGCGGGTCTCTCTCAACTCAGCTTCCATCTTCTCCTTTCCTCTTCCATTCTTGTGATCTTAGCTTTCATTTCTTTTGTCTCTTCATTTTCAATCACGACTGAGGATGAAAACCCATTAACCAAAGGAATTGTTGGGGCCTTGAATGGCAACTTGATTTCCTGAACTCTGTCTCTAACCCATTGGCGGTAACTTTCCTTGGCTGCACAGCTTCTAACTCCCAGTTCTTTTCCTCTTCGAATGATCCTGTCCCAAGCACTTCGGATCTTCTGAAGTGACTCGATGTTTTCCATGTCATCATAGTAAAGAACAAAAGGCGTTACTTGGACTTCCGCAGGTGGTCCCATCATAGGGTAACCAAGTTGTCGTTGTGCCAAGACTGGATTGTAGTTAATACACCCTCGTGTACCCATGAGGGGTATGTTTGGAAATCCTCCACACTGGTAGATGATAGCCTCTATATCTTTCCATCGAGGATACCATCTGATCTGTTTTTCATCCAGTTCCGCCAAATGGTCCGCCCACTCACGGCTGCTCTTATTCTTTAGCTGGTACATGTTGAAGTCAGCGATAGGACACTCTGTTCTGTATGATCTGTTGAAAATATGAGTTGTGAGCCAAACATATAACATCGGCAAGCAACAGAGGATTCTCTTGCCATTCTTTTCGTGGCAAAAGTTCAAGGTGCAATAAACATCTGCGAGAAGGGCTGGAGCCGGGTTATTGGTGTTGAACTTGCAAGCTAGGAACACATCAATTGCTGCATAATCCACATAGTCATCAATGTTAGGGAACAGGACTAGACCGTAAATGGTGAGG
The DNA here is from genome assembly GCA_029884605.1 of Ormosia emarginata. Lineage (NCBI taxonomy): Eukaryota > Viridiplantae > Streptophyta > Magnoliopsida > Fabales > Fabaceae > Ormosia > Ormosia emarginata. Next base: position 24,205,642 of record JAQQTP010000085.1, read on the forward strand.
GCCAACACATCCATGAAAGCATCCCAATCTTCACTTTTGGCTAAGTGACGCATGTGTCCCTCGAGGTATTCCTCGAGAACCCTTTGGTTCCATTCCTATTTTTTTGTTGCACACCTTGTAGGTCTCTAGCGTGCATTTTCGAACACTTGCTACTTGTCGGATGGATGCATAGTGTCCTATATAAAAGTATGGCTTTTTACCCTCCAACGACAAATCCAGAATCTGCTCAAATTCTTCCAAAGTGGGGGCTAGCTGGAAATCCTGAAAGGTGAGACATCGGAGAGGCGGGTCATAATATTGGGCCGCTGCAGTGATCGTTTCCACTTGCACATTCACTTCTAACAAATCCAGAATCTTCCCATATTTCGCTGCGAGTGTCAAACGTTGGGTCTTCTTCAGCATTCGGCCCATGACCACCAAGCTCTCAGTGTTAACTTTCTTGGCTTTGAGTCGCAGAGTTTTCTTCAAAGTCATATCCTTGTGTTCTGATCCCATATTCCTTTCCATCAAAGATACTCACTTCAAATCTTGATTGAGTCTAACGGTTCTCTAACAAGTTTTCCTGAAGAATGACAAAGAGATTAGAGTGAAGCATGATGCAGGGATGCAAAGTATTATTATTTTTTTATCTTCTTTAAAATGAATGCAATGATAACTAGTTGGTCCACTAATAGTGACTTGCACCCCCCTTTTTTTTAAAAAAAAAACTTTTCCCTCCTTTCATTCCCAAGTAAAACCTGTCCTTGAATGGGGTGCGATTAGGTTTATCACATTAATGGACCACACTACTTATTATGTATATGTACAAAAGCAAATCTGACATGGATAAATTCGAAAGTAAGAAGAAGGTACGCTCCCTGTGTGCCCTAAGGGATTGTCTTAAATTTGAGGAATTCTACCTTAAGGTTCTATGGGTCTTTCTGATTCGTGAGAACTCTCGTTGGGTGACTCTTCTACTCTAAAGGCCTCTAGAGCTAAATCCCATTTCATAAGGTTGACCGCAAACAGTGGGTAAACCACCAAGTGCGGGACATCTATGAAAAAGGCACACTCTAGATGAGGTTTTCGTGATAACCAAACAGGATGTACATCCAAAATGGCTACCACTACGCAACCTCTGCTTATCTTAGGTTTCACTCAGACCCGGGTATAGGGCCCCGCTCGAATGTGTGTGATAAACGTGTAAGTGCGGTGTGTGTAGGGAGCATACAAACCTTTATAATCCTAAGATCTACCCATATTCTGCAAAACAAACACAAAACAAATTCCAAAGGAGCCTCTATCCTAAGGTTTGCATAATAAAAAGCAGTTAAAATAATTAATAAACAAAATTAAACAAACAAAGAAAAATAAGATAAAACAAAAAGGGTAAAACAAATACGTAAATGTCACCAAAAAAATGCACTACCAACTTGTAAAGGCTTGACTTTCAAAAATCCCCAGCGGAGTCGCCAACTGTTTCGACCGGGATCGCGGCGGGATAACGACTTAAATTAACAAAAATTTAAAAGGTAAGGGAGTCGCCACCAATTTTATTTTTTATTGGGAAAAACTGGAAAACCCAAAAATGATGGTCCACGTTCAAAAATTCGAGTTCGGGAGTCTAATTATGCATTGGGGAAGGGTGGGACTTAACCCCACAAGACTTCGATACATCCATCCTAAGACGGTTACCTTAAATCAGTTGTACAATTTGTATAACTTTTAAAATATTTATTTTACCCATTTATTAAAAAGATAAATTAAATAAATAAATAGATTATAAAAATTTAATTTTTTTGGCTTGACAGAATTGAAATCCTGCTCCTACGTATCCTCAGGTGCAATGAGGAATTCAAAGCCACGTCGTTCTTTAGAAAACGATTGAAGGTTGTTTATTTTTAATTTTAAAAATAAAATGTGTTTTGAAAATTCATTTGATTTTTTTTTTATTATTTTCGAAAAAAAGAAAGAATTGTCAAGTCGTCGACTCAGATAATTCTAAAAGTTATCAAGGTTAACAATTTGTCATGTAATTTCGCCTAATCCAATTTATTCCTTAATAAGACTCAAACATTTGATTCTTTTTTTAAAAAAAAAACGAACCATCAAGTTGTCACAACTCAGATGATTCTAAAATTACAAGATTAACAAGTTGTCGCAACTCAGCTAATCCTGTTTTAGAAAAAGAAGACTTTTATTATTATTATTTTTTAAAAAGTACAAAGTCACTATTTAAAACAAATATTAATAATATAATAAACATGTCCATAAATAAATAAAAAAACAACAACAGAAAACAAATCCAAAAATAAAATAAAACCTAGATATAAACTAAGGCTAAAAAAAATCTAATAAAACCAACCCACTTAAAAACAAAAAAAAAAAAAAAAGCTCCTAGGCCCAAACGTCCACCATAAACCCAAACCCAAAATCAAGTAAAAACCAAAGAAAGATTACTACCCTAACAAAAATGATCAGAATCATTATAGCCCAAAAAAATAATAATAATAATAATTAAAGAAAAAAAATAAAAAAAATAAAGAAATAAGAGACATTGAGTCTCCGGAATTACAAATGCGAGAGAACGAAACCAGAGGAGAGGGGGAATTCCAAATGGGGCTTGGGGCGAAAGGGGCAGAGGACGGTGGCTTCGTGGAGGTCTCGGTTGGGAGGTTCGGTGGTGGTTCGCGGGGGTGGTTCGGTGGAGGACGGTGTGGTGGGTTGCGGTGTGGATGGTGGTTACGGTGGGGTTGTGGTGGGGTGAAGGGAGGATGGGGTGGGGAGGTGCGATGAGCACGGTGGGTTGTGGTTCCGGTTTGGGGAATGGTGCTTTCGGGTGGTTGGTGGTGGTGGTCTTGGGTGGAGGATGGTGGTGGGTCTTGGGTGGAGGACGGTGGTGACGAGGGACGGGATGCGGTGCAAGGGGGAACCATGGTGGCCGACGGTGGTCTCTGGCCGTTTGGGGGAATGGGGGTGAAATCTGGTTCAAGGTGGGCTTTAATGGAGGCTGGGACGGTGGGGTTTAGAGAGAAGAGTGGCCACGGTGGAGGGGAGGAGGAAGGCCGAGAACGAAGAAAGGGGCGACCACGGTGGGCTGGCTTGGGTTGAGCTTGGTGGTGACGGTGGGCATGGTGGATGAGGGGTGGTTCGCAGGGGCTATTGGTTGGCAATGCTCTGGTGGTGAAATTTTGAGTCACGTAACAGGCATGAGGAGATGGAAGATGTACGGGGAGCCTGAGATTTCATGTTTCTGATTCCAATTTCATGTTTCTGATTTCACATCAATGAAAGAAAATTTCCTTACCTTCCAGAAAAATTTGCTATCAGGATAATCTTTTTCTTTAGTTCACTTTCTTTCTATTTTCTTTTCAGAATTTTCCCAAGAAAAACCAATGATCAGCTCCCTCTGATTTCTCTTGAAAAAAATTTCCAAACCCCCTCTGTATCTTTTCTCGAAAGAAAAACCAACCCCTTGCTTCTGCTGTCTCTACTTATATAAGCTAATTCTTGGTGCAGACAAAAACAAATGAGGAACACACAGCAATGCCCCTGCTGTAGTGTTGTGCGTATGGAAAATGTCAGGGGGTAGTGGGTGCCTTGCTCTCTGTGTGTGTAGTGCAGGTGCCTGGACATGAAGGTAGTGGGGAGCAAAGCAGATTGTCCCTTCTGTGTGTGCTGCAGCAGCATAATGCATGGCCAGAAAAGGAAAAATAAGCATACCAAACAAAAGGCAAAATTGTTTCATACTCAAAAATGAAAAAAAGAAACAAGTGCTGCAACGGCAGGCTCCCCCCTTTTATTATTATTTTTTAATTTCTCATTTTTATTTTTATTGTTGTCATGTATATTTTATTTATTTATTTATTTTTTTTTACATTTTTGTAAATATCACTTATTGGGCTAAACAAAAACAAAAGCCAAAAATGGGCCAAAAAACAGGAAAAGAACTGGACTAAAAAAAGATCAAGAAAAGGATTAAATAAAATTTGGGCTAAAAGAGGAATAGGCCAAGAGAAAAGGAAACACCTTTAAATTTTTTTTAATTTGTATTTCCTTTTATTTATTTATATATATATTTTAATAAAAAGAAAATAAAAAAAAAAGTATGGACAAAATTAGGTGTTCACACTATTTATATCTCCCAATAAGAACCGTATATTTGGAATAGAAAAAAAATCCTATCTTAGAATGAATACGTTCACTTGAATATGCCAAAAATATACATTAAAATATCATGTTTTGTTTCCCTTGGTAACTTTTTTCATAATTCCACTTGTTGAATTGAAACTTTCTTTCTCCTTAATTGTGCATGCAAAGATGGAGGGTGATGATATGGGGGAGGCGTGGTGCACAGGTTGGTATTTGCAGGACCTTGGCCAAATTCCATCATAGAATTCTTTTCTTATCCTTCTACACTGTAAACCAAGGACTTCACACATAGTTCAATGGCTTCCGCGTTTTAAAAGGGTTTGTATCTGAAGAGTTTAGCATACAAATTTAGAAGACAAGACATGTTTTCATACACATAATCCATCTTTAATTCTTAAAGAAATCACTTGCCGCCTTTATTCCAATATTATGTACCTAATGAATTCCAAAAACAGCAATGACACATGATGAAGTTGAACATTAAGCAGGTTACTTCTCTTTTCCAAGAAGATAGACATTAGTAATTCTTATTTATTATCTGCACTAATTAGCCAAAAATTTAAAAGTAGTATAAGATGTATGAATTTTGAGATGATGTAACAAATGCTAGTATGCTGAGCTTCTTGACCAAGGTGGGGTCTTATTAGACCGCAAATTACGTTGTAAATGAAGTCCTTTCAACTATCACACTCAATCAATTTTGACCGACCAGAAGTGGGAAGTAGGCCATTGTGGAGAGCCACCAGTCAAAGCATATGCTTAGAAGTAAAATCTTGTTGTGTATGATTATGAGGCTAAGGTAAGAAATCTATTATAGCTTCAATGAATAAGCAGAGAACTTTGAGATTACCTTTTTCTTTTGACTGTTGCCCCAATCTAAGAAAACTTAATGCTGAATGTAAATTTGATAGTAAATATATTCATCTTTGTACATGAAAATTGTTAGAATTTTTATATTCTTACAATAAATAATATATATATTTCTTTTACATCTTATCTAATATTATTTATTATATTTATTTATTTTAATTATTTTTTTCTTTCAATTACACACTCTTAAAAAGAATATATATAATATTTATACTTTTAAAAAAACTATAAGATCATCTTTTTTTTTAAAACTGTTATCCTGATTGTTTCTACTGTTCTACACCTTGGAATCTACCCCTTTTTTTTTTTGGAACAATGGAATCTATCCTTTAAGCTAGCTAGAACAGTATAAAACGACTTGAACAGTAATTTAAATATAAAATTACGATAACAGCCCTCCAATTAGCACTTGTGGGGTGTTCTTATTGGTGGATTCCAGTCAATTGTGTTTGAAGCACCGCAAATGTTTAAGCACTAAATGACCTGAGTGCGGGTGATGATTGGTAACACAGGTGGAAGGAGGGGATCATTGGTATGCCATGGTGTTTCCTAAATTTGTCATTGTCTTCATGAATTTCATATGATATCCTCTCTCAAGTCATAAGCACTTTTTAGAGGCATGGCGCCACTACTAACATCCGAATGAGGACGCAACACGTGTTATCAATGGTGGGGTTTTCATGTTTTGTAACCTGTTGTTGCCTTTCTTTGTGTAATATTATTATTTTGACTCATTACAAGTTGTATTAATAAATTAACCTAAAAAATTATTTAATTTAAATATATATAATTTTAATATTATTTAATTATTTTGTTATTATCAAATAAATTATTTTTTAGTTTTAAATTTATTATTATTTATTATTGTATTAAATAATATTAAATGAATTATTTAATTCAAAAATTTTTTATTTATTTTTTTTAAAAAAAATCTCTCTCTTGGAATAAATAAAATAAAAAGAACAATATGAGTGAGATAAAATTTTCATTATTATCGACGTACCATAAAATTATTTTCTATTAATTTTAATTAGTTTTTTAGACATGGGACAAATTTATTTGTATCTTTTTCAGATATAAGTAATACTTTCCGATTTTTCTTATGAGATTTTTTGTGCATGATTACAAACAAAATATAATGACACAAATATAAAAAGAGAAAGGAAAATTATGGATATAACAAAAGCATGTAATTTTATTAAGAAATTATACTTTCTTTATTTAAAAAAATATATTACATATAAATAATAATTTAAACATATATTTTAAATATAGAACTCATATTCCTTAATTTTGTTTACACTGAATGACAAAGTTTTTTAATAATAAATTGTATTTTGTATTATTTAATTTTGTTGAACATGTGTGGTGCCTTGTGATTGTATTATTTTAATGGGGCAATTATTTTAAACTAAAACTAAAATTTCATGCATTTTATTATATTGAATTAATAAAATAAATAAAAATATATTTTATAATTAAATTCATGCGTATATAGTATAATTAAAAAAATTGAATAGAATAAAAAAAACAATATAGGTAAATTACATGAACATATATAAAACTTTTAAATAATTAAAATGTTAACTAATATTATATTATTAGACACTATTCAAGAATATTAGGCCCTTGTTTAAGCATGTGTTATACTATTAGGCACTAATCATGAAACATAAGACCCTTGTTTAAGTTAAGATTATACTATTGGATACTAATTATAAACATTGAGTTCCTTGCTTAAGCTAAAATTATATTAGTAAACATTAATCATGAACATTGAGCCCTTACTTAAAAATGAATTATATTGTTAAATACTAATCATTAATATTGGGTCGTTGCTTAAGCATGAATTATAATATTAGATACTAATCATGAATATTGAGTCTTTGTTTATGCATAGATTATACTATTAAATACTAATAATAAATATTGAGCATTTATTTAAGTTAAGATTATATTATTCGCCACTAATAATGAGCATTGGGCCCCTGCTTATACTAATATTATACTATTAGGCACTAATTATGAATATTGAGTCTTTACTTAAGCATAGATTATACATTTGAGCACTAATAATGAATATTAGGTCCTTACTTAAGTTAAAATTATACTATTAGATACTAATTTTGAACATTAGACCCTTATGCAAGGATTATATTATTAGACACTAATTATGAACTTTGGGCCCTTAGCTTAAGTATAAGGGTCCGATGTAGTAAGGGCTCAATGTTGATGATTAGTGTATAATAATATAACCCAATGTTCATAATTAGTGTCTAATAAGATAATCTTAACTTAAGTAAAGGGTTAATATTTGTGATTATTATCTAATAGTATAATACATGCTTAACCAAGGGCTCAATGTTTATAATTAGTGTCATATAATCTTAGCTTAAGTAGGGGCCCAACGTTTATGATTAGTGTTCAATAGTATAATCTTAACTTAAGTAAGTGTCAAATGTTCATAATTAATATCTAATGATATAATATTAACTTAAATAAGGGTCTAATGTTTATAATTAGTATCTAATAGTGTAATTCATGCTTAAGTAAGGATCGATATTCATTATTAGTGTCTAATAGTATAATCTTAGCTTAAGCATGAGCTCAATATTTATTATTAATGTCTAATAGTATAATTTATGCTTAAGTAAATGTCCAATGTTCTTGATTAGTTTCTAATATTAAAATCTTTACTTATGTAAGGACCAAATGTTCATGATTAGTGTCTAATAATATCATCAATGATTCAATGTTTAAGGTTAATGTTCATGATTAGTATTAATATATAATATAATTCATGCTTAAGTAATGATCTAATGTTTATGATTAGTGTCTAATATAGTATGATCTTAGCTATAACAAGGATCTCATGTTCATGATTAATGTCTAATAATATAATTCACATTTAAGTAAGCGTTCAATATTCATGATTAATATCTAATAATATAATATTAGACATTCATCATTTGATCTTACATGTTAATCATTTATATGTATCATATTTTATTTTTAAATAAATAAAATGTAATTTCTTAATAAAATAAAAAAATATGGTTAATTCTTATGAGTTTTATACTTAAAATATATGTTTAAAAAATAAAAATAGGGCTCACGGCACTCAAAATTTAACATTTCAACTTTAAATAAGTAATTTAAAATTAATAATAATAATAATAATAATCACTATGGTTAATTATTTTTCTCTATTTATTATTAAAAAATCAAATTACTATTTCTTTTGTCTACAACCCATTTTTGTCCTTCTCTGCCATACCCTCTTCTATGGGAAGACCAAACTCAACAAAATACACCTCATCCAAGAATCCAACCACACCAAAGAACACCCACAAAAACAAAACCTGTCTGTAACCAAATCAAACTCGAAAAACTCTTTAAATAAAATATTCATTGCTTCAATCACCACCATCTCCATTTAACCTAAATGCGTGTTTGGAATACATGTGAAAACTTGATTATTTTCATAATTGATTATTGTATAATTTTTTTTAGTATAATCGATTATAATATAATCAGTTTTATGTTTGAATATGTTAGCTGAAAAATAATTTTAAGCTAATCTGTTTCGTTTGGATAATATAAAAAAGAATCGTTTTTATGTATTAAATTATCAAAATAGGTCTAAAATGATTTAAAAAGTTATTTGATTAAGGATAAAATGATATTTACATCTTAAAATGTAAAGAATAATCTATAATTTAGAATCGTAAGTTGAAATTTTAGCATTATGAAAAAAGCTTTTATAATGCATTTGAATTTCGTGTAAAAGTTGAAGCTGATTTTGTCAAACATGTGAGAATACTGATACACCAATTTTTTCTCCAAAAAAAGTTGTTTGGTTGGGAAATAATCCCAACCAAACATGCTGCAAATCCCTCAAACTACCATTGAAACAATTCTCCACCACTACCACAATAACTCAAATTATAGCAACCCAATCTCCCATGGAACCATCACACCAAACCCAATAATCCACCAACAAATACCTATTCCATCATACAACAACCCCTTCCATGCCTCAAAACACCAACAATCAGTGCTCACACAGTCACATCAAACCAACACACAAGCCGCACCAATCCCCTTGTTGTCGTTGCCGCGCCACTCATCACAGTCCACCTAGGCACCGTTTTGATCTTCAACGACAGATAGAAAGAGTTAACTTGTCGAAACAATGGCGGTTAACTAGCAATTTCACCGAAAAATAGCGGCCGAAAAAATTGGCAAAAAATAGATTAGAAGGACAAAAATAACCTATTTTTTAATAATAAAAAAAGAAAAAAAATAAGTAACCATAGTTAGTTATTAATATTGTTTTTAATAAAAATTAATAATTTGAAGATGAAATGTTAAATTTTGAGTGAGTGAGTGAGCATAAACCTACATGGTGCTTTTGGAGTATTTAATCATTTCTTTTTGTATGAGTGAAGGCAAGAAAGTAAATTGGAAAGGCAGGAGAAAGTTATAAAAATTAATATTTTAAGGAGTCAATTGCAAAACTAAAGTGTTAACCTGTTATACAGGTAATCAGTCATTATTTTGGACCTTTAGATCAATACTACAACTAAGATTTGTCCACGTATGCTTGTGGCACTAGAGACTTGGCCGTTCCATATATTTAGTTTGTGGTACTCATAAAATGAATTAAATTTATATATAACCTTTTTAATTATTAGAAAAATTTGTAGAAATGATATAATCTTTGCTATCATTCAAGATTTACCCCAAAAAAATAAAAAGAAAAATATTAAAAGAAAATAAAAGGAAAAGAAAAAATAGTTAAAAATTTTCTTCATGCTACATATATTTGGTTTGGTCTGCCCCTCAAACTAAATTTTTGGCCCGATGGGTAAGGTGGGAGTTTGCTGGTTGAGTGGCTGGCGTTGTGGTAAGTCTATAATTTAATATACAGTACATGACCTCCATTCGATGGAGTCTATCTTTCTTTTAAAAACCTTAGTTCAGTGCCATTGTGGTTTGCTAAGTTCAGGAGTCAGTAACCCTTCCTGATATATGCTGTGAAGAACATAACTTCCCTCACCAAATTCTACCATTCTTTTAGCAATCTAACATAATTAGGGACTTGACAAGGTTAATTGCTATTAAGGGTACACTTTCTGTCTGAGTAAAACACATGGAGGAGCTAACACTTTATGGTAATAAATTAAACGGGTTAATTCCAGCATCACTAGGAAAACTGTTTAATTTATAGACACTAGATATTTCTTTTAACTCCTTAGAAGGTACAATCTGTGAAGTCCATCTTGATGATCTATAGCTCGTTTGGGAACTTTGGATGTTGGTTTTAACAAGTTGAGAATAAATATCAAGTCCAATTGGATACCTCCTTTCTTGAGTAGTCATCACATCAAATAATGAGAATGTGGCATTGGCACCAGCTCCTTCTGTATTTTATAAATGGTACAACGAGGGTGTCGTGAAAGTCATGAAAGGAAAAGAACATGAATATACCAAAAATGTGAAGCATTTAGTCAATATGGATTTATCAGATAACAGTAGAGCCGGATTGATCCCAGAAGAATTAACTTCTCTTTCAGGTTTTCATGGCTTGAACTTGTCATATACAATTATTTGTGAAAGATTCCAAGCAACATAGGGAAAATGAAGTCATTGGAATCCATAAACTTTTCCAATTATAACAAACTCTCAGGGCTGATTCCAGATACCATGTCCTCCTTAACTTCACTTAGCCAACATGAACTTGTCATATTATCAGGCTCAATTCTTCATTGCTTTATTGACTTACTTCATCAACTTGTGTGTGTGCGCGTAACTTAATTTTTTGGTGTGATGTAACTTAGTTACTTCGTCAGTTTGACTAGACTTAATTAATGACCTCAAGTCTTCGTTAATCCATTGTATGCATGAGTCCCTTCCACACGGTAATTACAATTGATTTGATGGCTAGTTGGCTACCTTCCGCGTGGGTGCATGGCCCTGTAGTCCAGAGAGAGAGAGATAGGAAGAAAATGAGAAATTCGTTGCACTTCGATGAATCCAAAGTAAATTTAACGTACGATATGTATATGTTTGGCCTAAAATCCAATTATGTTTATAATTTTGCATGAATGATTAGAAAGGTCTCAAAAACCTATAATAACTAGCATCCTGTGATTGTATGGATCTTTTTTAAATTCAGATAGAAAATAAAAATATTTAAGATTATAAAGGAATATGTCTAATTAATTTAAAGAGAATTTAAAATCAAAATTAAAAAAAAAAAGAATTTGAGAATCATTCGTGTCATTCTTTTAAAGAAAATAAAGTAAGAGATTAAACAATTCTTAAGAGAATATACTCTAGTTAAATAAACATGGCTGGATAAGCACGAAAACTTATTATTTTCTCTCATTAAAAAGAAGCAACACATAATTTACACCATCTTCTTTGATTAAAAAAAGGTAATTTTGATTCATTCAATTTAACAAAACTAATATTTTTATTTTGAGTTTTTTTAAAAAAAATATTATGAATATTATTCAACAATCAAATTAAATAGTAATAATATTTACGCATATTTATATTGTATATGTATTCACATTTTTTTAAAAATTCCCCATTAAGTTAAATTTAATATTTTGAATATATGGTACGTATCAATAGAATTAAGGAGAAATTTGGTTGAAAAAAATTAAATAAAAAATCTTAATTGATCGAGGAAATAGTAATTGAAGAAATAATTAAAAAAAAGAAATTTTATTTGCAAATAAAAGCACAAATGAGAGAAAAAATGAGAAGAAAAGTTAGATAAGGATACATGACAACATGAACTTGAGACAGAGTATAATTGAAATTTTATCACTCTCAAGTAGAGTACTCTCATTTGTAAGATAAGGGTAGATACCAGTGAGAAAATTGAGTGTGTGTGATTATTTTCATTATAAATTACCCAGTGGGATTTAACGCACATAAAGACCAATATTTCGAGACTAAAAATTATTGAAGTAACTGTAATTCCAAGTCTTATATTAGAAAGTTGCATATTGTCAATCTAATTCCTGTTCAAATAGTCATGGTTAAGGAGTTCTGATCTTTGTTTTACTTGGATTTTAATTTTAAGCCAGCATTTATGAAAATTAAATCCTTAACTGCACTAAGCCGAGGTGTGCTCTAAAGGTTGTCCCATGATCAACTTAATTTTAATTAACATAAAAGCTAAATTAAAAATACCCTTCACTACTTAAAAAGTTTAAAGTAAATTAACTGCTTAGTTCTTAAAATTATTTTTCAACTGAAGTTTAGTCCCAAAATTTAATTATGTGTACAAATTATTCTCTTAATTTATAAAACTTGTATATCAAGTTAGTCATTTTTTGTATTTCACTTAATTACTTAAAAAGAACAAACTTGATGTGAGTTTTGTAAATTTAAAGACTAACTCGTACATAAAATTAAATTCAAAGATTAAATTGTAAGTAGAAAATAGTTTTAAGAACTAAGTTGCTAATTTATTAAAAAAAAAAGAGAGAAAAAAGTTGTTAGATAATCCTTCACATTTATAAATCACAGCATATTCCATTCAAACCTCCTGGTAAGAACTAGTTGTTTGAGAAAATCCTAATGTAAAAGGAGAATACGTGTACCTATATAAAAGAAAACAGTAGAAATTAAGAAACACAGTTAAGGTTGCAATCCCCTCATTATCTTTACTGCCATAATTTCACTTGTAGAATTTCACTTTTGTTTACTTAAATGTGCATGTAAAGACAGAGGATAGTTGGGTAGAGCCATGGTACATGGATTGGTTTTTGCACTTTGCAGGCATCATAAATTTCTTTCATAACTTTCTGCACAACATACCAATGCTTTGGCATAGAATTCAATAGTTTGCCATGTATTTATTCCTGGGAGCCTTGTATCAATCCTTTCTCATCTGCATTTTCTGTGTATTAGTTTAGCACCGGTTATCTATTGGATCAGCAGAAATCTGTTACTGTCTCCTTTCTTCACATGTAAAATGTTTAAATTGCTTTAATTTGTTTCATTGCACCATAGTCATGTCAAAGTACTATTAATGAGATTCCTACAAATTAAGATAATAATATCATTCAACACTGGAATATGAACAAGCCAAATAATATTTCTCATTGAGGTCTAAACATCATAATTCTCATATTACTATTCCTACAAAGATAATAATATCATTCAACATTCTTATTTATCCTTTGCTCAAGGACAGCGATACGATACTTCATTCATTTGTCTTCGGCTAAATGTAACTGATAATGACAAATGGTAAGCCTTCTATAATGGCAAGATTATTGTCTAGTAACTTGGTTATGATAGTTTCTAGTCTCAAAAGTAATATATCCATCCACGTAAAAATTAAGTTGTTTATGTCTGATGTTGTTTAGATTAATCCTCTGAGTTATATTATTTGAACATATAAAATATAATACTCGGACATTATCTTACGCATACGGTACATCTATTTTAACTTTGTGCATATGATATACCACAATATTTAATCAACTCATATCAGAATATAATATTCACCCAGGTATCGTATTTATTATGAGTGTACAAATTTCATTTTCTATCATCCTTAACTTGTAATGATAACTTTGAGAAAAAAACGCTGTCAATTTGAAAATAAGATGTAAACCTCTAATGAATTTTAGCACAAGAGACTTTTATGTGCTATTGGAGTAAGTAAAAGATTATCCTCTATTTCATTTAATGTATACTATCTCAGTTATATAGACCACTATTATCTCTTATTTTAAGAACATTTTGTATTATAATTAAAGTGGTAATATTAAATGGTATAAATCAATAATTTTTTTTTTTAAATCCCGAAACACTTAAATTTTCCCTTTTAGCACTTGTAGTACATGATCTTAGCCAATCTGCTGTCCTTAAAAGGTCCATCGAAGTCTTACGTAGAAATTTCTTATGCGTTGACTTGATTGATTATCTTTGTCAATTTGTCTATCTCTTAAATGCATATTACTCCCTTCCACACGTTAATTCGAATTGAGATCATCGGCTTCATTCCACTTGGGTGAATCTATAGGGTTGGAAAAAGAGAAAGGGAGAAAATTATGAATTGTCCCACTTAGATGACTCAAAAGTCTAGAGAGAATGGTGACTTTTGTCCTAATTGAATGACTCTAAAGTCTAAGTCTAGAGATAGAAAGAACGATGGATTCATCCCACTTGGATGACTCTAGAGTCTAGTAGACATGCCCAATCCATTTGATTGCATTATTGCATACTGTGCTCGTAATGTTCCTTAGATGGTTATGATTGCGCATTGTGTCATATTGTAGAAGCTATAATTGTAAGTTCCTTCATATTTCACTTGTCAAAATAAACGTGGATGGTTCCATGCAGTTTCATGGAAAAACATCACGGTCCCTTAATTGAAAGAATATTTTCATAAATTTTAGCCTGTTCAAATGTGAGTTAAAAAAATCAAGAAATATTTTTAAGTGAATAGAAAATAAATAAATGAAAAAATAATATTAAAATTTTACTTTGTGAAACTTTTTCCCCTTTCACGTTTCTCTTCATCCAAATAAAAAATATTAAAAAATTAAAATTTCTTTCATCACCATTTTTCTTTTTTTCAATCCATAGTGATAGGCAAATTTTTTTTTAAAACCACACATAGTGAGATAAGCAATTTTTTTTAATGCTACTAAAAGGTATGTAAATAATTTTAGATTTATCATTTTTTGTTATATCCTACATAATTATGAATCTATTTTGCTTCTGTGTTATTTATTTTAAAAATATATATTTATTGTATTTTATCAAAGACAAATTTCGATTTCAGTTATCACTCTTTAGGAAGGGGGCCTCAATGACTCTCAAGTACTTAATGATTTATAAATCGAAAAAATATCATAAACTTATTTTGAATTAAACAAGAAAATAATGAAGTACTGATGCAAAGAATAAAAATTAATGAATCACTTATCAAAAAGGTAAATTGATATTTGAAATTAAGTAAACTGATAAATGCAATAAACGTAAATAACAATCGAAATTGACTAGTAAGTGAAATAAAGCAATCAAACATAAAGAATTGACAGTGTAACTTGTAGAACAATGAAAATTGGAAAAAATAATACAATCGAATAAAAAGAATAAGTAAATGATAGAACTTGAACAAAGATAAATTCGGTTAAAATTTAATTGAAAGAAAAGGAAAATGTATAGAATAACAAATGAAAAGCAATAAAGATGCAATGAAATGAACTTGTTCAAAAATTAAAATAACAAACAAGTAAAGAAAACAATTAAAAGAGAAAAATAAAGATGCAGAAAAGTAAATGTACAATAAAGTAAAGTTAGTAGAAAAATAAACTTGCATAAAAGTAAATAAAACAAGAAAAGAAATTCAATGATTCGAAGAATCACTCAATCAAGTAATGAAGGGAATTGTGAGAAACGTAAATAAATGACTTTAAATTTGCATTGAAGGATAAATAGTACATAAATAGAGCAGTGTAGAAGACATACATGAACTAGTCTCTTTGTACTTCCTTTAAAATCTGCAGTAGACATGATAGGAATAGTAAAAGATTTTGTGTAAGTATTTTTCAACCACCTAAATGCCTTCACCCTCTCCGCAGTTATAGACAAAGAAAGTAATCAACTTTCTAACAAGATTAGGACAAATGTCCTTAACATAAGTAACTTCTTAATCTAATAGTAATTATTTTTGTCTTTGTATTACAGACTCAATCACTATAAACTCTCTAAATTCAAGTTCTAATACTTGAATTTCAATTTTAAATGTAGTTTTCTTGAGTCTGTTTCTAAGTCTTCTGAACTCAAAAGAGATCCTGTGCAAATCTTGTATATTTGCCTAAGTGTTCTTACTCTTCTGCTTCGATCTTGACTGTGATTTCAAGCATTTATCTTTCATTGTCGAAGCGAAACACACCCTTGAAAATTCACCCTTTATCTTCAAGTTACTTTTACCCTACAAAACTTAGTCAAATCATCTTAATTGAAAAGAATATTTTTTTATTATGTGATCAAATTTTAACTTTTAGTTAAATCAATCTTAAGATGTTTTATTTGCCAATATTTTTTTTTTGTAAATTGAAAAGTTTTATTTTTTGTACAAACAATATGCTATAAACATATTCCGTCTGTGCCTAAATACTCTCCTCGTTCCTATATAATAGTCACTTTTGAAAACTTATTTTGTTCCAAACTATTTGTCACTTTTAAATAATGAAGAAAATATTTATTACTTGTTTTCAATTTTGTCCTTATTTGTTATTAGCGCCACTAACAAATTTCTTATCTCTCATATTAGTTGTTTCTTATCTTCTAAAAGGCAATATTTGTCAAATATCAGTTTTCTTCCCAAAATTTAGATCATTTAATTAGTTTCTTAGTTAGTGTGCATAAACTTTAAACGATTATTATCTAGGAATGGAGGGAGCAATAGTCACTTTTCAAAATTTATTTTGTTCCAAATTATTTGTTATCTTTAGAGAATTAAGAAAATATTTATTGTTTTTTTTTCAATTTTGTCCTTATTTATTGTTGTTTCTACTAACAACCTTTTTTTCTTTTATATTAGTTGCTTTTTATCGTCTTAAGGACAATGTTGTCAAATATCAATTTTTTCCCTAAAATTTAGGTCATTTAATGAATTTCTTAATTAGTGTGCTTAACTATTATTTAATAACAGAAGGAGTATTTGGCGAACCATTCATCAAGCACACCTCAAAAAGGTGACGGGGTTCGGACATCACACCAAACACAAGTTATGGGTGATTAAAATACTAGATACCCCAAGATCCAAGGGTTAACAAAGCATAGCAAATAAAAACAAACCACAAATGCTAAGAAATAAAGGGTGTGTTGATCTAAACCTTCAGCTCAAGTACAAGAGGGGAACATGAATTAGCATTGGAAACACGAATACAGATTTGAGACAATGATACGACACAATACGAATATGTTAATATGACAAAAAATTAAAAAATAATTGAAAGACATATAGACAAAATATATATAAAAGTATTGAAGTATCCGATATGATATTCGATATAATACATATTAGATACCAACACAACGATTATTTTGAAATATCATTACTACATATCACATACATTGCACAAAGATATTCAAACCCTTGAGTAAGCCAAACTCAAATTTTCAAGTAGCAAGGTAAATAGAATTTCATCTATGGCAAAAATAAACTATAAAACAGCACCTATGGTTACGGCTACTTTAGCAAGTAATTTGGCATTTTATCAAAATTATGGACGTTTGAAATCAGTTTTAACAATATTGACCAAAGTGCAAAATAATACTCATGCAACATAAAAAAGGACATTGATCTTCATTCATTCAAAATTCTCAGAACAACAATGGCAGATGAGAAAATGAGGAAAAAAATTATAATTATATTCCAAACGAGATCCCTCCAAATTGTTGAGAACAACAACTATTCTGATGCCTTCTGAACTCTCAGTCTCTCAATTTTTCCTTTCTTAATTTCTCAAATGTTCTCCAAAAAATAGATCAAATAAATTCCTCACCAAAATTACTTAACATAAGTCATTAATTTCAGAACTTCAAAGAATTAGTCAAAAACACCTTCTACCCTACTTTGTTTTTTGTATTTTTACTCATCAATGCAAGTTTCATTTCAATAACCTTTTTTCTTTCAGAATTGCTCATTTTTGGATCGAATGACCATTTGATCATTTAATTTCTTATTATTTGCATTACTTTTACTTACTTTTGATTTGCTGTGCATTATATTCCTTCGTTGTGATTTTTTCTATTTGCCTTTAACTCACGTTACTTTTACTTTATTTATGCATTTTCTTATTTGCACTTCCAATTACATTGTACTTTAACAAAGTCTTTCGTAGAAATTTCTTATGCATTGACTTGATTGATTATCTTTGTCGATTTGTCTGTCTCTTAAATGCATTACTCCCTTCCACACGTTAATTAGAATTGAGATCATTGGCTTCATTCCACTTGGGTGAATGTATAGGCTAGGAAAAAGAGAAAGGTAGAAAATTATGAATCGTCCCACATAGATGACTCAAAAGTCTAGAGAGAATGGTGACTTTTGTCCTAATTGAATGACTCTAAAGTCTAAGTCTAGAAATAGAGAGAACGATGGATTCATCCCACTTGGATGACTCGAGAGTCTAGTAGACATGCCCAATCCATTTGATTGCATTATTGCATACTGTGCTCGTAATAATGTTCCTTAGATGTTTATGATTGCATTATGTCATATTGTAGAAGCTGTAATTTTGAAGTTCCTTCATATTTCACTTGCCAAAATAAACGTGTATAGTTCCATGCAGTTTCATGGAAAAGCATCACGGTCCCTTAATTGAAAGAATATTTTCATAAATTTTAGCCTGTTCAAATGTGAGTTAAAAAAAATCAAGAAATATTTTTAAGTGAATAGAAAATAAATAAATGAAAAAATAATATTAAAATTTTACTTTGTGAAACTTTTTCCCCCTTTCAGGTTTCTCTTCATCCAAATAAAAAATATTAAAAAATTAAAAATTTCTTTCATCTCCATTTTTCTTTTTTTCAGTCCATAGTGATGGGCAATTTTTTTTTTTAAAAAAACCACACATAGTGATAAGCAATTCCTTTTAATGCTACAAAAGGTATGTAAATAATTTTAGATTTATTACTTTTTGTTATATCCTGCGTAATTATGAATCTATTTTGCTTCTGTGTTATTTATTTTAAAAATATGTGTTTACTGTATATTATCAAAGATAAACTTCAATTTCAGTTATCACTTTTTGGGAAGGGAATCTATTCCTCTCAAGGACTTTCAAGTACTTAGTGATTTGTGAACTAAAAGAATATCATAAACTTATTTCGAATTAAACAAGAAAATAACGAAGTACAGAAATAAAGAATAATAATTAATAAATCACTTATCAAAAAGATAAACTGATATTTGAAATTAAGTAAGCTGATAAGTGCAAGAAACATAAATAACAATCGAAATTGACTAATAAGTGAATTAAAACAATCAAACATAAAGAACTCATAGTGTAACTTGTAGAACAATGAAAATTAGAAAAATAAATACAATCGAATAAAAAGAACAAGTAAATGATAGAACTTGAACAAAGATAAATTCAGTTAGAATTTAACTGAAAGCAAAGGAAAATGCACATAATAATAAATGAAAAGTAATAAAGATGCAATGAAATGAACTTACTCAAAAATTAAAATAATAAACAAGTAAAGAAAATAATTAAAAGAGAAAAATAAAGATGCAGAAAAATAAATGTTCAAGAAAGTAAAGTTAGTAGAAAAATAAATTTGCACAAAAGTAAATAAAACAAGTAAAGCAATCAAATGATTCAAAGAATCACTCGATTAAGAGATGAAGAGAATTGCGAGAAGCGTAAAGAAATGACTTTAAATTTGTTTTGAATGATAAATAGTAAATAAATAAAGTAGTGTAGAAGGCATACTTGAACTAGTCTCTTTATACTTCCTCTAAAATTTGTGCTAGGTGTGATAGGAATAATAAGAGATTTTGTGCAAGTATTTTTCAATCACCTAATTAATGTATTTACCCTCTTAGTATTTATAGACAAAGAAAGTAATTGACTTTCTAACAAGATTAAGACAAGTGCCCCTGACACAAATAACTTCTTAATCTAATAATAATTACTCTTGTCTTTGTATTACAAACTCAACCGCTATAAATTCCCTAAATTCAAATTCTAATACTTGAATTTGAATTTAAATTTTAAGTGTAGTTGTCTTGAATCTACTTCTAAGTCTTCTTAATTCAAAGAGATCCTATGCAAATATTGTAAATTTGTTTAAGTGTTCTCACTCTTCTACTTCGATCTTAGCTGTGACTTCAAGCATTTGTCTTTCTTTGCCGAAGTGAAACACACCTTTGAAAGTTCTCTCTTTGTTTTCAAGTTACCTTTATCTTACAAAACTTAGTTAAAACATCTAAATTGAAAGGAGTATTTTTTATTATATGATCGAATTTTAACTTTTAGTTAAATCAATCTTAAGATGTTTTATTTGCCAATATATTTCTTTTATAAATCAAAAAAAATTATTTTTTGTATCAACAATATGCTATAAACATATTCCAGTGAGAAAATTGAGTGTGTGTTATTATTTTCATTATAAATTACCCAGTGGGATTTAACGCTCATAGAGACCAATATTTCGAGACTAAAAATTATTGAAGTAACTGTAATTCTAAGTCTTATATTAGAAAGTTGCATATTGTCAATCTAATTCCTGTTCAAATAGTCATGGTTAAGGAGTTGTGATCTTTGTTTTACTTGGATTTTAATTTTAAGCCAGCATTTATGAAAATTAAATCCTTAACTGCACTAAGCCGAGAGAGTGTGCTCTAAAGGTTGTCCCATGATTACCTTAATTTTAATTAACATAAAAGCTAAATTAAAAATACCCTTCTCTAGTTAAAAATTTTAAAGTAAATTAACTGCTTAATTCTTAAAATTATTTTTCAACTGAAGTTTAGTCCCAAAATTTAATTATGTGTACAAGTTATTCTCTTAATTTATAAAACTTGTATATCAAGTTAGTCATTTTTTGTATTTCGCTTAATTACTTAAAAAGAACAAACTTGATGTGAGTTTTGTAAATTTAAAGACTAACTCGTACAAAAAATTAAATTCAAAGATTAAATTGTAAGTAGAAAATAATTTTAAGAACTAAGTTGCTAATTTATTAAAAAAAAAAGAGAGAAAAAAGGTGTTACATAATCCTTCACATTTATAAATCACAGCACATTCCATTTAAATCTCTTGGTAAGAACTAGTTGTTTGAGAAAATCCTAATGTAAAGGAGAATATGTGTACCTATATAAAAGAAAACAGTAGAAGTTAAGAAACAGTTAAGGTTGCATTCCCCTCATTATCTTTACTGCCATAATTTCAATTGTAGAATTTCACTTTTGTTTACTTAAATGTGCATGTAAAGACAGAGGATAGTTGGGTAGAGCCATGGTACATGGATTGGTTTTTGCACTTTGCAGGCATCATAAATTTCTTTCATAACTTTCTGCACAACATACCAATGCTTTGGCATAGAATTCAATAGTTTGCCATGTATTTATTCCTGGGAGCCTTGTATCAATCCTTTCTCATCTGCATTTTCTGTGTATTAGTTTAGCATCGGCTAGCTATTGGATCAGCAGAAATCTTTTTTTTTTTTTTTTAAGAAGAGCCGAAGGCCACACTTCACGTGACCCCATCTCAAATTTATTAATAAGTCCTCACTTATGGCAGAGGAAAACCGTGGTTACAAGAAGAACGCCACAAAACAAGTAAAGAAAAAAACCACTACGAAGCAAAAAAAACCACCAACAAACCTAAAAACAAAAAGACGGAAGACCCAACCTATCAATACGAAGAATACCTTTGAGAAAAGAAGGGAGAAGAGATTGATCTTCATAGATAACATTATTCCCCAATTCACCTTCCCTCGCAAGAAAATCAGCCGCATTGTTGCCTTCTCTATATTGATGAATAACCCTGAAATTCACCCCCTCTAATTCGGCCATTAAAAATTCCTAGAACTCCCAAAGATACCACAAGGTACATTTACCTTTTTTAAGCCAATCAACAACAATGCGGGAGTCACTTTCAATGATCACATTAAAATAAAGAAGCCTTGTGCACAAACGAATACCTTCCAGAATCGCTTTTAATTACACACTATTATTCGTACCAATGTCAAAAGAACTAGAAAAGGCCCCTTTCACCATACCATGCCAACCACGAATAAGACCTCCACCTCCAGAAGAACCCGGGTTGCCCCTACAACTGCCATCGCAATTAAGCTTTATCCACCCCGAAGGTGGTTTCGCCCAAGCAATCATTTTACCAGGATTGTCGCAAACTTTCTGATGTTGAATTTGGAATTCTTCCATAATAGACAAGTCCGAGTTTTGGAATTTGCAATAGAAAGTGGAACTTTCAGTTAACGATCTAACCAAATATCGAACACTTCTCCAAATCTGATCCTCACTTTGATACACACCATCCATTCTCGCTTTGCATCTTCTGATCCAGAGACACCAAGTAATCAAGCAAGGGATAAGACCAATTAACATGCCTTTAATAGAAGATTTGCGAGCGTAATGAAACCATTGATTAATTCTATTTTTCTAGTCAAGAGAACTTTGGAAAGCAAACCCCAAAGACACATAAGCCCGACGCCAGACCTTAGAAGCCACCACACCTCTAGACAGAATATGATCCACATTTTCCTGACTTCTCTGAACGCAACAATCACACGCCGAAGCCATAGAAATACCTTTGGTCTGAACTTTATCATCAACCGCCAAACAGCCGAACTAAACTTCAAATGATATTTTTTTGGGCAATAAAGAGTGCCAAAACCAATCATTACACACAAATATCTCACCTCTACTCCTCACATCCTCCCAAGCTGTAGCAGTAGAAAAAATACCGTCAAAGGAAGGCTCCCAAATAATATCATCTTGACCACTTTTACCAACTGACACATACTGCATAATTTCCTTAGTTTTATCAGCACCCACCAACTCTAGTAAACGATTAGCATCCCAATTGTTATTACTCTAGCAATCCTTAATACGCATTTTAATATGAATCAAGTCATCACGACCGACAAATAAAGGGCCTGAAGCAAGCCATCTATCGAACCAAAAAGAAGAATTTCCACCATGCACCAAAATCCTAACATTATCCATCACTTCAGGGATTAAATTCACCATAGATCTCCAGAACTGCGAGTTAGTAGTTTTCCCCTTCCTAACCAATATATGATCATTTCTACAATATTTGGCCCTAAAGAAATCAGATCATAAATTATTAGAAGAGAGCAAACGAAAGGCAAATTTCATGAGGAGGGATTTCGGAATTTCTTTGAGGTCCTTCAAACCCAAACCTTGTATTATGAGTGTACAAATTTCATTTTCTATCATCCTTAACTTGTAATGATAACTTGGAGAAAAAACGCTGTCAATTTGAAAAATAAGATGTAAACCTCTAATGAATTTTAGCACAAGAGATTTTTATGTGCTATTGGAGTAAGTAAAAAATTACCCTCTATATCATTTAATGTATACCATCTTAGTTATATAGACCAAAATTATCTCTTACTTTAAAAAAAATCAGTATTATAATTGAAGTGGTAATATTAAATGGTATAAATCAAGAATTTTTTTTAATCCCGAAACACTTAAATTTTCTCTTTTAGCACTCGTGGTTCGTGATCCTAGCCAATCTGCTGTCCTTAAAAGGTCCATCAAAGTCTTACGTAGAAATTTCTTATGCATTGACTTGATTGATTATCTTTGTCATTTTGTCTATCTTTTAAATGCATTACTCCCTTCCACACGTTAATTAGAATTGAGACCATTGGCTTCATTCCACTTGGGTGAATCTATAGGCTAGGAAAAAGAGAAAGGGAGAAAATTATGAATCGTCCCACTTAGATGACTCAAAAGTCTAGAGAGAATGGTGATTTTTGTCCTAATTGAATGACTCTAAAGTCTAAGTCTAGAGATAGAGAGAACGATGGATTCATCCCACTTGGATGACTCTAGAGTCTAGTAGACATGCCCAATCCATTTGATTGCATTATTACATACTGTGCTCGTAATGTTCCTTAGATGTTTATGATTGCATTATGTCATATTGCAGAAGCTGTAATTGTGAAGTTCCTTCATATTTCACTTGTCAAAATAAACGTGGATGGTTCCATGCAGTTTCATGGAAAAGCATCACGGTCCCTTAATTGAAAGAATATTTTCATAAATTTTAGCATGTCCAAATGTGAGTTAAAAAAATCAAGAATTTTTTTTAAGAATAGAAAATAAATAAATGAATAAATGATATTAAAATTTTACTTTGTGAAACTTTTTCCCCCTTTCACGTTTCTCTTCATCCAAATAAAAAATATTAAAAAATTAAAAATTTCTTTCATCTCCATTTTTCTTTTTTTTTTCAATCCATAGTGATAGGCAAATTTTTTTTTTTAAACCACACATAGTGATAAGCAAATCCTTTTAATGCTACAAAAGGTATGTAAATAATTTTAGATTTATTTTGTTATATCCTACGTAATTATGAATCTATTTTGCTTCTGTGTTATTTATTTTAAAAATGTGTTTAATGTAAATTTTATCAAAGACACATTTTGATTCCAGTTATCATTCTTTAGGAAGGGAATCTATTCCTCTCAAGGATTTTCAAGTACTTTGTGATTTATAGTTGAAAGAATATCATAAACTTATTTCGAATTAAATAAGAAAATAATGAAGTACTGATGCAAAGAATAAGAATTAATGAATCACTTATCAAAAAGGTAAATTGATACTTGAAATTAAGTAAACTGATAAGTGCAAGAAACGTAAATAACAATCGAAATTAAATAGTAAGCGAATTAAAGCAATCAAACATAAAGAACTGACAGTGTAACTTGTAGAACAATGAAAATTGGAAAAAAAATACAATCGAATAAAAAGAACAAGTAAATGATAAAACTCGAACAAAGATTAATTTGGTTAGAATTTAATTGAAAGCAAAGGAAAATGTACAGAATAATAAATGAAAAGCAATAAAGATGCAATAAAATGAACTTGCTTGAAAATTAAAATAATTAACAACCAAGTAAAAAAAACAATTAAAAGAGAAAAATAAAGATACAGAAAAATAAATATGCAAGAAAGTAAAGTTAGTAGAAAAATAAACTTGCATAAAAGTAAATAAAATAAGTAAAGAAATCAAATGATTCAAAGAATCACTCGATCATGGGATGAAGAGAATTACGAGAAACGTAAAGAAATAACTTTAAATTTGCATTAAAGGATAAATAGTACATAAATAGAACAGTGTGGAATGCATACTTGAACTAGTCTCTTTGTGTTTCCTCTAAAATCTACAATAAACGTAATAGGAATAGCAAGAGATTTTGTGCAATTGTTTTCCAACCACCTAAATGCCTTCACCTACTCAGTATTTATAAACAAAGAAAGTAACTAACTTTCCAACAAAATTAGGACAAGTGCCCCTGACACAAGTAACTTTTTAATCAAATAGTAATTATTCTTGTCTTTGTGTTACAGATTCAATCACTATAAACTCCCTAAATTCAAATTCTAATACTTGAATTTGAATTTGAATTTTAAGTGTAGCTGTCTTGAGTCTACTTCTAAGTTTTCTGAACTCGAAGGAGATCTTATGCAAATATTATAAATTTGTCTAAGTGTTCTCACTCTTCTACTTCGATCTTGGTTGTGACTCAAATATTGTAAATCTTTTGAACATATTAAACATCCGAGAAAAACTTCCAACTTAATTCATTTGTAAGATGAGTCAACTGAATAATACTAATTATGCCTATGTGTTAGGTGTGTATGTATAATTGGAGGGTTTAAAAGAATAAGTGGGTTTATTGTCACTTAATAAGTGGATTGTGTTAACTAAAGAGCAATTAAGTTCATGAGTGTTTTGTGTAATTTTTGTCAATAGACAAATTCGATTCTAATTCTCAATCTAGGAAGGGTATCTTTTTCTAAAGAGATTCTATAGTACTTGACTGATTTGTTTTTAATAAGAATGTCAAGAAGAATTTTGAGTAGGATATAAAGATGAAATCAAAATTGGAGTGTACAGTATTGTAGCAGTGAAGAATTATGAAAGCAGATAAAAGTAGTAAAAGATGCAACAAAATAAACTTGCTTGAAAGTTAAAATTGCACTAAAGTGAAGAAAGCAGTTAAATGAAAGCAATTAAACTGCATGAAACGTAAAGTACAGAGAAATAAAATACTGCGAAGTAAACTTGCCAGGAAAGATAATTGTAAAATGATAAATGAAAGCAATTTAAGAAAAGCAATATAAATGCAGTGAAAATAAATGTGCAAGGAAGTAAAATTAACAGAAAATTAACTTGCAGAAAAATAAAGAAAGCAAATAAAGAAAAATAATTAAAAGAAATCAAATGATCTCGATAAGACTATTTAATCAGGAGTAAAAGAGAATTTGCAAAAATGTAAATGACTGGAAATGTAAATAGACTTGAATTAAACTTGCATTAGAATTGTAAAATTTACAAAAGAAAAGCAGGATGGAGACATACTTGGCTAATTTCTGTTTGCTCGTGTTTGTCAGAGTAACTAGGAGCGTGTTTAGAAATATGTGCAAGTAAGTGAATTGCAATTCCTAAATGTTTTCATCCTCTTGATATTTATAGAAGTCCTAAGTAATTACTCTCTTTATAATATTTTGACAAGTGTCTAAAACAAAAGAAACTACCTAATCATTGTCAGCAATCCTCGTGAAGTAACTATTCAATCTTTTTCAGTAATCCTCATGCTACCAGTAATTGTCTAATTTTTGTCAACAATCCTTATATTGTCTGGAGCTTACACTCGTAACTGCTACTAACTTCTATTTTAAATTTGAATTCTATCTTATTTGAATTTAAATTTGAATCTTCAAACAACTACTGTCTTTTGGTCGAGATCTTCACTTCTGTCTTTAGAAAATTCCAAAGTGTAGTTACTAACCTTTTTGGATCTCAATTTTTGAGATCAAATCGAAATTACCATTTTGGTAACTTCAAATTTCACAACAATTTTGACTCTAATAGAATTAGAGTATGTGTAAGTTCATAACTTAGTAAATATCACTCATACTAAGCTTTCAAATACACATCAAAATTGTCTAAATCGAAAAGTGTTATTGATTGGAGAGTCACATTTTAGAGAACCAATTCGACTTTATGCCAAGTAGGTCAACTGTGGAAGCAATATTCCTTCTTCAAAAATTAATGGAGAGATATTGGAAAAAAATAAAAGGATCTACACATGGTTTTCATTGATTTGGAAAAGGCTAATGATAAGGTGCAAAGAGAGATCTTGTGGAAGGCAAGGCCAATGATGAGGTGCTAAGAGAGGTCTTATGAAAGGCTTTGGGGAAGAAAAAAGTTCATATTGCTTATATTCAAACAATTAAAAATATGTATGATGGGGTTAATACTTGTGTGCGAACACATGGTAGGGTCATAGAAGATTTCCCTATAGTTACACCAAAGGTCAACTTTAATCTCATATCTTTTTACTTTGATTTTGGATGTACTTGCTGAGCATATCTAAGAGCAAGTGCAACAATGTATGCTTTTTGCAGATGATATAATCCTAGTGGGAGAATCTTATAATCGAAAGAAGGAATAGATGGTAAGCTAGAAGAGAAAGTTGGAGATTATACCATCTCCAACGTTACACGATTTAGGTATATTAGATCTATCATACAAAATGACGAAAAAATAGAGGGAGATATAAACCATATGATTCAAGAAGGGTGGATGAAGTGGAGAAGTGTTTCAGGTGTTATTTGAGATCAAAATATGCTTCTTAAGCTTAAAGGAAAATTTTACTGCACAACTATAAGACCTGTGATGCTTTATGGTTCTAAATAATAGGCAAAAAAGTGGCAACAAGAGCATAAGATTATTGTTATAGATATGGAGATGTACTTGCGTTGGATAAATGAATATACAAGATATAATAGGATTAGGAATGAATGAATTAGAGAAAAAGTAAGGATAACATCTATTGACTAAAGGATGAGAGAATCTCTTGTCGTAAGTGGTTTGACCATGTGAGGAGAAGACCATTAGAAGCCCCAATAAAAAGAGTAGATCATGTGGAGGATAATCCAATAGTTAGAGGTAGAAAGAGACCAAGAAAAACTATAAGAGAAACTATTATAAAGGACTTTGAGCTAAATGACCTTTATGAATACATGATTTATGATAGATCACAATGACATCGTCTGATCCTTGTAGCAAACCTCACTTACTTGGATAAGGCTTTGTTGTTATTGTTGATGTTGTTGTTGTTGTATTGTTGCTTAATGAGTTCAATTTACATATTTAAAAAGTTTATATCCATTTAAATTTAAATTAGATTTACATAGAATCATATTAAAAATATTTACAAAATTTTATATTCCTTTTTATGTAGTTAAGTTTATTCTTTTTTATTCTTACGAGGTATCCCATACTCATTTGATGTGAGACTAATCCTTACTCAGAGTACTGAAGCTATCCATCCTCACAAAGTAATCTTCAGCGAAATTCAATCCCCTAAAATTGTAGGTAAAGCTCGCCTAAGTTTACATTATAGAAAAGTTCACATAAGTTTTTATTTCTTTATAGGTTAAATTATTTATTTGATACTATAATTTCACTTCAAATTTAATCTAGTTCCTACAACAACAATCAAACTCTTTTTCTCATTAGATAAGGTCGGCTACATAGATCGAATAACGTTACTATGTTCTATTAAAAACCAAATTATCCTATAGGCCATTTAGGTCTAAACCCTTTC
The DNA here is from genome assembly GCA_029884605.1 of Ormosia emarginata. Taxonomy (NCBI): domain Eukaryota; kingdom Viridiplantae; phylum Streptophyta; class Magnoliopsida; order Fabales; family Fabaceae; genus Ormosia; species Ormosia emarginata. The sequence continues at coordinate 24,234,043 of JAQQTP010000085.1, forward strand.
TAATGGCTTCCCTTATAGTTTTTTTTAGTCTTTCTCTCCCTCTAATTATGAGGTTATCCTCTATCTGATCAATTCTTCTAGCTAGGGCTTCTATTGGTCTTCTTCTCATATGTCCAAATCATCTTAGACACAATTCTACTATCTTTTCCTCAATAGATGTCATTCTTACTTTCTCTCTTATACATTCATTCATGATCTTATCTTTTCTTGTATGCCAACTCATCCAACGCAATATTCTCATCTCTACCACATTTATCTTATGCCCTTGTTGGCATCTTATTGCCCAGTATTCAGTACGATAAAGCATTGTTGGTCTTATGGCTATGCGATAATTTTCCTTTTAGCTTGATAGGTACCTTTCTATCACAAATAACACCTAAAGTATTTTTCCATTTCATCCACCCAACTTGAGTCCACTGATTTACATCTCTCTTTATTTCTTCATTACTTTGTATGGTAGATCTAAGGTATCTAAAATGTGTGACTTGTGGTATGGTATGATCTCCAATTTTCACCTATAAGCCAGTGCTAACACGTGTCTTATTGAACTTGCATTCCATATATTTTGTTTTACTTCTGCTTAAACGGAAACCATGTGATTCCAAAGCTTCCCTCTATAACTTTACTTTACCATTTATGCCTTCTCTCAACTCTTCCACTGAGATTATATCATCTGCAAAAAACATATATTAAGGCATTAGTTCCTAGATATGTTGAGTAAGAACGTCCAAAACTAAGGTAAAAAGATAAGGGCTCAAGGTTGACCCTTGGTGTAAACCTATGGTTATAGGGAAATCATTTGTGGCCCTCATGTGTTCATGCACTGGTTTTAACCCCATCATATATATTCTTGATGGCCTGAATATAAGTAATTCGATCCCCCTTCTTCTCTAATACCTTCCATAGGTCTTCTCTTGACACCCTATCATAGGCCTTTTACAGGTCAATGAAAAGCATGTGTAGATCTCTTAGTTTTCTCATTTACCTCTCCACCAAGCCTTGCAAAAGGTATATTGCTTCTATGGTTGACCTCCTAAGCATAAAACCAAATTGATTCTATGAAATGAGTCTTTTGTTTTAATTTCTGTTCAATTACTCTCCCCCATAGTTTCTTAGTATAACTCATGTATTTAAACCCTTTGTAATTTGTACTGTTCTGTATATCTCTTTTGTTATTATAAATAGGGATTAAAGTGTTTCTCCTTCAGTCATCTACCATTTTTTTAGACCTCAATATCTTGTTAAACAACTTTTGAGCTAACTTATACCTTTTTCTCATAGGTACTTCCATACTTCAATGGATATATTATTTGATTCAACCACTTTTCCATTGTTCATTCTCTTAAGTGTTTCTTTTACCTTAAATTCCTGAATTCTACGATAAAAGGTCAATTTTTTGTTCTCTTCTCTAGTATTTAAAATCTCTATGTCCAATAATCTCATATGTCCTTCATTAAATAATTTGTGAAAATAACTCTTCCATCGTTCCGTGATATCTCATTCTAAAACCAATACTTTACAATTTTCGTCCTTAATGCATTTCACTTGATCCACATCTCTTTTCTTTATTTCTCAACTTTTAGCAAGCCTTAAATATGGCTTTCCCAATTTTTATTGTTTCTTTTCAGTAAAGATAAATAGGACTTCAAATTCATCTGGAAGTTATATAAAAAATAATCAGAAAGATCATCTCTTTATACATTCTAATTAGGTAAAAGGTAAATTTATCTCTAGTGGTTATATCCTATAATAATAGGTATTTTCATATATATGCAAGTGAAACACTTTTGCAAAAAAAATAAAAATAAAAAATAGGATGAAGAAAGAAAGTGATGGGAGAAAGAGGCATCTCAAAATTAAACTTTGTATTCGATAATTGATGTCTATATATCATTATTGTTTTAGCTCCCTTGCCTACATTGCTTCAACTTCAACATTAGTGTGTTCCATCATGGAAGCCTTACACAAATTGGATGACTTTAGAAAATGTGACTTGTGAGTATAGAATGAGTAATCAGACTCAAATTTCCTTTCTTTTCCAAATTTTTCTTCTTAATAAAATATTATTAATTAAGTAAAAAATGATTATCAACTAAGAGAAATATTACTATCAATTAATTGGAGCAACAAGATTTGCTTATGGTATAGGAGCAACAAGATTAAGAACAAAGAATAGAAGATTAAAATCGTTAGAAATCTAACATATTTACTAAACCTCAAATTTCGACTAAATATCATGGGTCCTTTCAATTTTAAATGACGGGAAAAGTATAATTATTGAAACTAGTAGTGGCATCTGCATTTTGGTATGAGTAAAAAAAATCAAATTTTTAGATAGCTTAGAAAAATTTTAAATATAAAACATAAATAAAGATAGTAAGCATACATATAAATAAGAAAGAGAGAGAACATGATCTGATTTTAGTCAATAATATTTTAAAAATTATAAGAAAGACTATAATAAATAATAATCAATTTAAAATAGTATAGATATGCTACAAGTAAGCTCAATGCTTAAAAATAGATAACATGAATATGATGATATCTAATTACTAATATATTATTATTTATTATAAAAGAGAATTTGCACGAGCATCTTGTAAAACTAAAATGTTGAAAATAGAATAATTTACATATGGCATGGAATAAATGTATAAATATGACTTGTATACTAAATTTGATGTTTTTAATAGAATTTAAAAACATCCGTGTAATGTTCGGATACTCAATAGTTAAAGTTAAAGTATATCTTTATTTATCTTCCAGTATTATTTTTTTTTTAGTTCTATTTTAAGCTATATTTAAGGAGTCCAAAACAATTGTAGATTAATACAATTTTTTAAATGAATAATACAAATTTTATGAACATACATATTAGAAATATAAATTTTTACTCTAAGAATGAATTTTTAGAAACTTGGCATGTAATCAAGTAAACCAGACACACTCTCTATAATAGCCTTATCTATTCATTATTATGAAAATAAGATTTTTAAGTTAATTAGTGGGTTTAAGTTAATAATCCGAAGAACCAAAGAAAAAGACATTCAAAATTGATGAAAATGAAAATAAGAGCTAATATCCATGATTCATGCCTATATAAGCACTGGAAAGCAGTTTAATTATCTAAAGAATCAATAATACAGCTTAGCCTTCGAATTCCACTACGTGAGACAAAATTTGGATGAAGACTGTAAAGGTGACGATTTGTGGTCCATTGGTAAGATAGACAATATGTGTAGAATTTAGAAAGCTCCCACACTTCTTTGTGAGTCCTCTCTAATTGTCTTTTTATGTGAAAAAATAATCTTTTATCATTCAAACTAAAATTCAATAAGCTAGCTGGCATGGAACTATGTAACAACCTTTCCTAATCATGATAATGAAAAACTTAAGAGCGTGTTTGATAAGCAGATTGTAAGTTTATTGAATTAAAAAGAGAATGAAAATTAAGTGGATTCAAATGAAATAGTCATAATTTATGTGTTTAGAAGATGGTAGTAATGATGACAAGTTACTCATTAACTATATCTATCATGATGTCAGTATTTTTGTGCAAAGTTTTAGAGTATCTTTGGATAAATTTTAAAAAAATTAAGATAATAAGAAAAGTATTTTTTTTCTCTTTATTACTTTTTTTATTTTTTTAAGAAGCAAATCATCCTAACTTCTCATAAGAGCAAAAAAACTAATTATTTTTATATTATGTTTATTTTAATAATCTTATTCAAACAGTTAAAAGTAATTGAAAAGTACCTTTTTTTATTATTGCCAAAAAGAACATCAATGTCTTAATTTTGTATTTGGAAGGTCTTGTTTTCCATGGACACATTACAGATCCATTTCTTTGCAATTCTAGCTTCAGACCCAGATCCTCTTTCTTGGACTGGCTATACTTTGAGGAGTTTGTAGCTTATGCAATCAACTGGATAACTTATGGTAAGGTGTCCTGCATGGGCTCTTCTTTCCATGTCCAAAATGAAGTGAACATGAATGAGGGCACATAGGGGATCCATCTTTATCTGAGGTAGCAATTCAACTACATTGAGCAAAGAAGTTACTAAATTTTATCTTTGTAATTATGCTAGTATCTTTTACATTATGTATACTTCCCCGCAGTTCGTTTGTTGAGGGAAGTAATTATTTTTTTGATGGGTTGGGGAAGTAAGTATTACCAACACTTGTACATTGTGATGGCAATTATTTTTTTTTTGAGGTGATGAATGTTGTTGCTTTACTCCCGGTAATTAATTGAGGTTTTTTTTTTACAAGGAATAATTTTCTTCATAGTACAACTACAGTATAGGAGAAATGCTATTTGGATATCACTACTGTATGACATGCATTATTTGATCATTAAGTATAACTTACGACACTCACTATTTTATATTAAGTCAATGGTAAAAAAAGTAGACAAAGGTGTGAGTAATAATGACAAATTATGAAGTTTATATGACGTGTGTCACTTGGTTCTTTTCCTGTTGCTGTTATTATTTCTATCACATGGGGCTTAGCCTTAGAATTGCTTATGTGAATACTGAATCTTCTATGTCTAAGGAGTTAAGACGAAAGACTTCAGAATGTATCTAGACTTTGTGTGAAGCCACTTGTTTTCTTTTGGAAAAATAATCTTTCACTATTTAGTGTTGGTTGTATGAAGTTACATTCTACGTTCAATCAAACTTCAAAGTCAATGATATTAATTATTTCTTATCATGCCTTGAAATTTTGGTATGAGAAACAGTGTGACTGATTGGACAAATATCAATAGTCTTAATGGAGAAATTACAAATTGATTCATAGTAAGAATTGTCATGAGAAGGAAATTAATTAACTTGAAAGCATAAACTTTATACGTCTATTGACTAAAGATTTCCAGTAAAAATAAATAGGACTTTAAATTCATCTGAAAGTTATACAAAAAATAATCAGAAAGATCATTTCTTAATACATTCTAATCAGGTAAAAGGTAAATATATCTCTAGTGGTTCTATTCTATAATAATAGGCATTTTTATATATATGCAAGTAAAAGACTTTTGTAAAAAAAAAATGATCAAGAAAGAAAGTGATGGGAGATAGAAGCATCTCAAAATTAAACTTTGTATTCGATAGTTGATATCTACATATCATTATTGTTTTTACGCACTTGCCTTTAAGGCTTTAACTTCAATATCAGTGTGCTCCATCACGGAAGACTTACACATATTGGATGACTTTAGAAAATGTGGCATGTGAGTATGGAACGGGTAATCAGACTCATGTTTCCTTTTTTTTTCAATTATTCTTCTTAATAAAATATTATTAATTAAGTAAAAAATGATTATCAACTAAGAGAAATATAACTATCAATTAATTGGAGCAACAAGATTTGCTTATGGTATAGGAGCAACAAGATTAAGAACAAAGAATGGAAGATTTAAATCTTAAGAAATCTAACATATTCACTAAACTTCAAATTTTCACTAAATATCCTGGGTCGTTTCAATTTTAAATGATGGGAAAAGTGTTGAAAATAGAATAATTTACATATGGCATGGAATAAATGCGTAAATATGACTTGTACACTAAATTTGATGTTTTTAATTGAATTTAAAAACATTTGTGTAATGCACGGATATTCACTTATTAAAGTTAAAGTTATATCTTTATTTGTCTTACAGTAATTTTTTTTACTCTTAATTTAAGCTATATTTAAGGAGTCTAGAACAATTGTAGATTAATACAATTTTTTTAGTAAAAAGATTAATACAAATTTTATGAACATTCATATTAGAAATATAATTTTTACAATTTTTAGAAACTTAGCATGTAACCAAGTAAACCAGACACTTTCTATAATAGCCGTATGTATTCATTATTATGAAATAAGGTTTTTAAGTTAATTAGTGGGTTTACGTTAATAATTCGAAGAACCAAAGAAAAAGACAATCAAAATTAATGAAAATAAAAATAAGAGCTAATATCTACGATACAGTTAAAGTGTTGGGCGCCTATATAAGCACCGGAGAGCAGTTTAATTATCTACAGAATTAATAATACAACTTGTTTCTTTATCTTATGGCAGCTGGCATCATGGATTGTACCATCTTTACTTTTTTCTTTGTTCCACTTTGCTGCCTTACCTTATTACTAACGTCTCATTTTGGCATTTGCACAGGATCATCTGAGATTCTCTGCATTCCAAGTGAGCGTGAAGCACTTCTTAGGTTCAAGCATCATCTCATTAACTCTTCAAATAGACTCTCTTCTTGGAATGCTGCCAATCCCAATTGCTGCGAGTGGGCTGGAGTCGTGTGCAGTAATATAACACGCCACATTCTTCAGCTTCAACTCAACAATTCACCACCACCTATTGTTGATGACTATTACTATTACTTTTACACAGTTGAAGAAGCTTATGAGAGGTCAAGGTTTGGTGGTGAGATAAATCCTTCTTTGCTTGATTTGAAGCATTTGAATTACTTAGACTTGAGCGGCAATGATTTTGGAGGTATACAAATTCCTAGTTTCCTTTGTACAATCACCACCTTAACTTACCTAAACCTCTCTGATGCCAGATTTGATGGGAAGATTCCTCATCAAATTGGGAATCTCTCCAATTTGCTCTATCTTGACCTGCGCTTAAATTATGTCAATGGAACAATTCCATATCAAATTGGGAACCTCACGAATTTGCTCCATCTTGGCATTGAAAGTTATGGTGAACTGTCTGCTGAAAATCTTCATTGGCTTTCAGGTCTTTCCTCCCTCCAATATCTTGATTTGAGTTATACAAACCTATCCAAATCATTTGATTGGCTACAGACTATGCAAGCCCTTCCTTCTTTGGTGGAGTTACACTTGTCAGGATGTATGTTCTATCATTATAACCAACCATCCACATTTAACTTTTCATCTCTAGTCACTCTTGATATTTCCTATATTAAATATCCTCTTGGGATTTCTTTTGTCCCAAATTGGATACTTGGACTGACGAAACTTATTTCTCTTCAATTAAGATCTGATGACATCCAAGGTCCAATTCCCAATGGTATTCGAAACCTCACTCTGCTTGAAAATCTTGATTTGTCTAGAAATTCAGTCTCATCTTCTATACCAGATTGGTTATATGGTCTTCATCACCTCAAGGTTCTTGATTTGTCAGATAATCAACTTGAAGGAATGATTCCAACCTCTTTGGGAAATTTGACTTCTCTGGTTAGTCTTGATTTGTCAGATAATCAACTTGAAGGAATGATTCCAACCTCTTTGGGAAATTTGACTTCTCTGGTTTGTCTTGATTTGTCATATAATCAACTTGAAGGAATGATTCCAACCTCTTTGAGAAATCTATGCAACTTAAGGGAGATCTCTTTCTCATATCTCAAACTCAATCAACGAGTTTCTGAAATTTTAGAAATTCTCACTCCATGTGTTTCGCATGGACTCACAAAACTCAGAGTTCATGGTTCACAACTTTCAGGCCAACTGACAGATAAAATTGGGATGTTTAAAAATCTTATATCACTTGATTTTTCCAACAACTCAATTGAAGGTGCACTTCCTAAATCATTTGGAAAATGTTCATCATTAAGATCTCTTGACCTATCCAATAATCAATTCAATGGAAATCCATTTGGAATTCTTGGATCACTCTCCAAATTGTCATATCTTTCAATTGATGACAATTTGTTTCAAGGAATTGTTAAGGAAGATGACCTTGCAAATTTTACGAGTATAGGCATATTTTTTGCATCGGGGAACAATTTTACTTTAAGAGTGGGTCCTAATTGGCGTCCTAGTTTTCAAGCAAATAATTTGGGCATGACCTCGTGGGAATTAGGTCCTAGCTTTCCATTATGGATTCAATCACAAAAGAATCTTAAGTATTTGGAGATGTCTGACACTGGAATCTCAGATTCTATCCCCGCTTGGTTTTGGGGAGTATTTTCTAATTATTCTGAGTTGAACCTCTCCCACAATCATATCAACGGAGAGCTCCCAAATACTTTACAGAATCCAGTCATTTTTCTAAGCATTGATCTAAGCTCAAACCATTTGAGCGGCCAATTACCCCATCTTTCTTTTGATGTGATTAAGTTAGACCTTTCAAGCAATTACTTCTCTGGATCCATGGCTGAATTCCTTTGCAAAAAACATGACGAGCAAAAGAGCTTATTCCTCAATCTTGCATCAAATAATTTAACAGGGGAAATACCTGATTGTTGGCTAATGTGGCCAAATCTAGTGGATGTAGATTTACAAAGCAACTACTTGGTTGGGAACTTGCCCCCATCCATGGGTTCCTTAGCTTGGCTAAAGTCTTTGCAGATCCGTAACAACACACTCTCAGGAATATTTCTTCCCATTTTGAAGAACACTAGTAAGTTAATTGTCTTGGATCTTGGGGAAAATAAACTTACAGGAAATATTCCAGCATGGGTTGTAGAAAAGCTCTTAAATTTGAGAATTCTTCGCCTTCGATCAAATAGATTTTTGGGTCGCATTCCCAATCAAATATGTGCCTTGAAATTCCTTCAGGTTTTGGACCTTGCACAAAACAGTTTGTCTGGCAATATACCCAATTGTTTCAACCACTTGAATGCCATGATGCTAAAGAACAAAAGTTCAAATTCATTTATCTATAGCATGGCAATGAATAGCACGGAATACAATATAATCACTATGCTCCTATGGCTGAAAGGAAGAGGTGATGAGTATAGAAACATTCTCGGTATGGTGACAAGCATTGATCTTTCAGATAATAAATTATCTGGAGAAATACCTAGAGAAATCACAAATCTAGATGGATTGATTTTTTTAAATTTGTCCAAGAACCAGTTGATTGGCCAAATTCCTCAAAGTATTGGCAATATGGGATCATCAGAATCCATTGATTTCTCGAGGAATCAACTTTTAGGAGAAATCCCTCCATCCATATCAAACTTAAGCTTTCTTAGCATGCTGGACTTGTCTTATAATCATTTGAAGGGGAAAATTCCAACAGGCACTCAATTGCAAAGCTTTGAAGCATCAAACTTTATTGGCAATAATCTGTGCGGTCCACCGCTACCCATCAACTGTAGTTCCTCTGCAAAAATTCCTAATGCTGATCAAAATGACAAAGAGAGTGATGGGCATGGAATGAATTGGTTTTTTGTGAGTATGACTTTTGGATTTGTTGTGGGATTTTGGGTAGTGGTTGCTCCTTTGTTCATTTATAGATCATGGAGGTATGTTTATTTTCGCTTCCTTGATGACATGTGGTACAAAATACAATACTGTTGGTGACTGCAGATTTTGTAATGTAACACTACTATTTTATATGTTGTGGGAAATAAAACTATAATATAATTGCAACATTGCGAGCAACCTATTTAGTTTAGATTTTTGAAGTATATCTAACTAATAGTATTATCCCTATAACTTCTCACCAAATAATATCATTATGTTAAATTTTGTTCTTATAAGTATCTAAGTGAAACATCAGAAATTTTTAAGTGGCGAACAATCTTGCAAGGACAGAATTTTATGATAACAAAGAATTGAAATTGTTCTACATGGGCGTGGGAATTGGATTTGCCACTGGCTTTTGGGGAGGTTGTGTTGCCTTTTTCTTCAACAGGACATGGAGGTATACTTATTTCGGATTTCTTGATGTTGAGAAAGACCAACTTTATGTCTTGTTGGTCTCAAGGTTGAAGTTATTCCTGTGAAATCTATCTTGTTATCATTGTTCATTGAGGTATTCATTGAGTCGTATAATTTTTATTTTTCATTTAGTTGTAATACACTCTGAATATGACATTTGTGTCCTGTGATAACTGATAAGTATATATTGTTTCGCTACACTGGATTACATAAGATAAAACTGGAGATGGTTTTATACCAAATCAGATTTCAGAAAACTAGCATGAATACAGAAGAAGGAATAGACTTATTATCCAACTACCATTTGCTCTCTGTTTCTAATTTTAATGCCATATATGACCGTATATTCAACTTAACCTTCAATTACCATAGTCATCCATTACATGATTAAATTATTATTCAACCAATTACACGACCAACAATTTCTTCTATTTTTAATTCTGACCCTTTGCAAGTTTAAAAATGCAATTTCAATTCTTTAAAACCAAAATAATGTATTGAATACAATAAGCCAAGCTGTCTAATATAGTCTGCGTTGCATGACAAAGTGTTGCTCATAGTTTTACATTAAAACTAAAGGTCTGGAATATAAGCCATTCGATGAAAAGAAGAATGAAAACCATATCAAAATGAGAACATAAAGAATGCTGCAAGAAAGAGGAAAGAATGAACGAGGGATAACTAGATGACACTATTATACTGCCCGCGCTTTAATGATGTCAATGCTCATTTCACTAGGATCCGTTGCTTGTAACTCAACTTGAATACCACCAAGTTCTCTCTTGAATCTGTCCTTGGAGCTGGCATACACCATTTTTTGTCTCAATTTTGATGTATCCGGAGACCTGTGAGAAATAAGAAAATAAAGTGAAATATATGACGGGAAATAGACATCTGCTGTTTACATTGTTATCTGATCTGCACAACGATGATTTTATTAATTTGAAAAAATATATGCTCTTAGGTGGAGATCTTGTACCAAATATATGTAATATGCTTATTTGACATAAAAAATGAAGTCTTCAAGTTAAATTTGTACCTGTGGTAGTAATTACAGATAGCCTATTGTAAATACTTCGTTATTGACCCCACAAAATTTGATATTCATTTATAGACTAAGCAACAACAACAATAACAACCAAATATTTTCTCACTAGGTGGAGTCGGTTACATGAATCAACGACGCCATTGTATCATATCATAAATCAAGTCCTTAGAAATGTCATTCAAATTTAAAACTTTTTTAATCGTTTCACGTATAATATTTCTATTTATCCTATAATATTTTCTCAAGTATGTTGACGCCATTTCCACATATAGCTAAAACATGCTATGATTTTACCATGTGTACAACATGAACTTGATGAACTTCAATTACCATGCAATGAAAAAAATCTTGCTTTTCTGGCCGTTCTCATCAGTAGTGAAATCAAAATCAAAGACAGCATAACGGCATTCATTTGGAGGCAAGGATGCAGTAAAGTCGTCATAGGTTTCTTGTGGGCTTCCAACTTTGTCCACCACCACTTCTTGGTTCTCAATCTTGAAGACAATGAAATGGTAATTCCTCTTTGCCTTTAGCTCCAAGAACTTCAGTTTATATTCATCACTAACAGCCATTCTAGAAGTCGCGTTCGCCTAATTCAAAGTGATATTTTTTCATAAAACAAAATATACACATAGGTATTACACATTCTTTAAAATGCAACATGATGGCAATGTGGCATAACCAAGAAGAACGAGGCATTTTAGACATGAAACAAGACTTTGAAAAACATCATGCTCTATATAGATTCTAAAATTCTGCAGAAATTGAGTCCCAAACTCAAAAAATTTCTTTAGTCAAATTCAGCAAATAATAGTAGAATTGGCTACATTCAATAGTGCTATGAACAATTGAAAGAACACCATTCTGCCACTACATAACCATTTTCTCAAATTGCTCTCCTTCGCATTATGCTGCATATGTAGACATCAAATATTGTAAATATCTGCTCCAGAATATAAATGAATGGCCCATGAAAAGAATTGTTATTGTGATTTAAATTATCTATATTGAATTTTGTAATATGTTCATTCTTTCTACTGACATTTATCCTTAATGTAGTTCTTTTCTGATAAATTTTAATTTTGATTAAAACTTCTTATTTGAAAATATTTTGGTTTGCACCTAGTTGAATGATTAATTTCCTTATATACAACTTACTGGGTAATAAGATTACAAGGAAATATAATGAGCAAATCTTCATTAAACTTGTAATTTCTATTGTAGCATATTGCCTTGCCTTAAACAACCCAATGTCACTCATCTGTATAACAACCTTGTACCTTCTTCTAAATTTGAAGTTGTTCAGTTCGGCTGGTGTCATTGGTAATCCCTTGGGTTTTGCAAGGAGCATGGGGGCTTGGCATTAGAGATTTTTTGTCTGTGCTTGCAAAGAGGATTATGCAGGTAGAAGTCTTAAATCTGCTGGCCCTTTTTTATTTATTTTCTTTAGATTAATTAATTTAGTACTATTGATTCAATTTGCAGAGCCCTACTGGACTTACCATGGGCATGGCCCAAGGCACTACTGGTGTTTTAAGCAACACACTGTATGCTATTAGTGATGCGGCTTCTCAATTCCGTAAAGCTGCACGCAAGGTGTTTCTTGCTTCAATGTAATCATAGTTTGATTTTTAAGATTTACTTTGTTTTTAACCATTGCTAGCCTCTTCTTCTTCTTCCTAGGGTACTGTTGCATTTACATATGATGACCAAGCAGTTTCAAGGATGGAAAAACACCACGCAACTGTAGCTTCTGATAGTAAAGGCGTAACTAATGAAGTCTTAGAGGTTTGTGGATGATTTCATGTTATACCTGTCCAAAAAATGTGTGTTCTCTCTGCTGTACTCCTCCCCCTTCCCCTGTGCAGGATGCCCAAAAAGAACATAGAGAAAAAAGTCTTTACTCTATACACAATACACCTTTCGGTTTAGAGATAACACAGTCTATCAAAAATTATTTGATGGGTATTGACGTTTCTAAATAAAAGGCTGTAGGTTCTCTTGTAATCTTGTGCAACATGTTGACTTAATAATATACATTTCTTTCATTTCATGCAAGTTGAGTTCTGCAGAAAATTTAGAGACATGTCTTAAGGAAATATTCTTGCTGTGAGTATTTATGTTGCCTTTCTATCAGACACAAATTCACAGGGGAGCAAGTAGGGGTCCTGCTCCCATGTTTAATAAATTGTGAAGGGCCCTTGAGGGAGAACTAAATTTTTTTTTGCTGCTTCCTTTCCTATTTGTTCCAAGCCCCATTTCTACTCTCACTTGAGTTAATGGATGTGAATGGTGCTTTGACTCCCTAGGTACTGGAAAAGATAACAAGAAAACAAATGCATATCCTTTAAAGTTAAAGCTTAATCTTTAGAGAACTAGTAGTTAATACTAAAATAGATTTAAAAGATTTAAGTTCTTAATCATTTTCACTAGGGTGGACAACTTAAAGAAATATTATTAATAATTTATGGGTAGAACCAAAGAAACTAAAAATCTTTTATTCATCCTCTGATTGATAGTTTTATGTTTGGTGCTACTTATTTCAACTATTGCAAGTAAGAGATATTTTCATCTAAGTGTTCTTTAAAGGTAAGTGCACAAAAATAAAATCAAATGTGAGTTTCTTGCATATTATTGATTTGATTACATATATTGAGGCATGGTCTTCCTGGTGTCCTCTCCGGTAAATCAACTTGAATGAATTGTTTTGAACTCCTCCTTATAAATTTGAAGCAAATTTAAGAATTTCCAGTGGCAATTGTTGCTTGGGATGTAATATTATTTTTTCTTGGCTACTGACAATGCTTTCTGTTTCTTATTTCTTTACTGCAGGAGTTGCTTTAGGGATTACAGGACTAGTGGCAAAACCTGCAGCTAGTATACTTGAAGTTACTGGCAAAACTGCACTCAGTATTAGAAACTGCAGTAAACCCAATCAGTTAAGCTTAGGACTGTGGGCGGATCCTATATCGAGCTAATTGCGTCTCAATTCCTGGAAATTCTGAATAATTTCTACAGTACAATGTGAATCAGAGTGGGCCATAAATTGGAATTACCAAGCCTTCTGGCTTTGGCAACGAGAAAGGAAAGTAAAAAGCAAATCAATATCTTCATCTGCATTTGAAAGGGCTTGTTTTTCATGTACGCATTTCAGCTGCATTTCTCTGCAGTTCCAGCTTCAGACCCCTCCCCTTTCCCCAACTGGCAATACTTTGAGGAGTCAGCCAACTTATACAATCATTTGGATAAACTTTTGGCAAGGCCCTCCTGCTTGGTCTCTTCTTTCCTCACAACCTTCCACGTCTAAGATGAGGCAAACATGAAAGATGGAAGGAACTTTTTATGAAAAATATTCATTTCACATCACTTTTTTCTATTGCTATTTTTTATATCACATGTTAATAGTTGTGATTTAAATTAGAGAAAAGTATTCACACGTGAATGTTCATCTTAATAATATATAGTAGTAGTGTAAAAAATAATATAAAGAAAAGTATAGTAAAAAAATCGGAATTAATTTTTTATTTAACAATTTAAAAATATTGAGGAAAGAAGTTAGTTAATTTTCTCCTTGTAAATTTTGCTTGTATCTTGTACGTTATGTATATCCGCCTGCTGTCATTTTGTTAGGGGAAGTAATTATTATCAACGCTTGTACAGTATAATTTTTTCGTTTTGTTTCTTTATTCCTTGTAATTAAATGAGTTTTGCTTCACAGTAACAATAATAACTATAGTATGGGAGAAATGTTATTTGGGCACCACTAATGTTTACATGCACTATTCGATCATTGAGTAAAACTTTCATTACTCATTATTTCATATTAAATCAACAGTAAAAAGTAGGTCAAAGTGTGAATTTAATGTTACGAAGATATCATTTAGTCATTTGCGTAGATAGCATAAAGTGAAGATTTGTTCTAGTTTTTTTAAACAAAGTGACATGATAATTTTCTTATCCAATTTTTTTATTAATCTTTATAATTATTAAATAAAAAAAATTTAATATTTTTAAGACCTTAAATATATTTTTTTATTTAGTATTAAAAAATTATTATTAATAAAAACTTTTAAAAGAATATAGTAAAACTCATTGATTATATACTAACAACATATTGTTTATGGTAAAATTCCTCACGCAAGGAAACAATTGCACCCTTTGAGGAGAGATAATAAAGAGGCGTTCATATTCTTCTATCTTCTATAATATAAAAGTTCTTTTACTATTCTAATATATATGTATATATATATATATATATATATATATATATTCGCTACAATGGTCATATGACATTTTCTTTAAATATTGATTTTTTTAAAAAAAATCAAATTATTACTTTATTTATTTATTTTGACTTTTCATTTACTTCATTAATACCTTTCTTAACTTTTTATCTTTCTTATTTATTTATTAAATAAAAATTTCATAATCATGTATATTTGATTTAAAAGACCTGTGCATAACTGGTTTGGAGGTAAATTTATACTATAAAATGCCTTACCAACGAGATGGTTTGATTAAATCACGTCATTGAAAAGTTTTGAAGTTAATTATTGTTAGTGATGTCTCATCAATAGGCATCCTTTTTTTTTCTTTTTTTTTTTGTTGCCAAAGTTAGAAATTTATCATTCAAAGATAAAATCAGAGTGCAAGTGTTTCAAGAATTACAACTCAAATATTAAGACACACTCGTTGGGAGGGTAAAGTCTAATATGAACTCAATAAGTTTGGGTACATGAATAGATCATTAATGTTTTGGTCATTGCTTTATTATTAAAATAAATTAATAGTTTAGATTTAAAATTTATGTTAAATTTTTACAAATTTTAATTTGTAGTACTCAGATTATCACAAAAATTTAATCAAATTACTCTTTTTTACGAATAATTATATATATAAGTAACTTATAAATTTTAACGATAATTTTTTCATATACTTAAATTTACATATAAATACTATTAAATAAAAAATAAAAATAATCTATTTATAGATCCAAACTTATTGAGTCCATGATAGACTCCTCCCCTAAGAGTGGTTAAACATGTGACTTCCCAAAAAAAACCTAGGCCAGGTATAATTAAAAGTGTTCCTCAAAAAATTACATGGGTAAACCAAAGGCTAACCAAAATTCATGCTAGTCATTGCAAGCCTTGGACGTAGCTTCAAAGAGAAGACTATTTGCGTTTATTGAAAAGTAAATCATTTATGTCCAACCAAAATCACCAGAGTGTATATGCAGCCAACTCCATATAGCTTTTCTTTTCTTTAGCTTATCAATTAGTTATGTACACCATTGTATCATGGAGAATGCTAATATAGACTATACAAGTTTGGATCCATCAATGACTATATATTTTTTTTAATTTAACAGTATTTATATATAAATTTAAGTGTATGAAAAATTTATCGGTTAAAATATGTAAATTATTTGTATATACTGATTATTTGTAAAATAAAAAAAAAATTAATCTGACTAAATTTTTATACGAATCTAAATATTATTAATTACGATCTATCTTTTAATTAGTCATTGATTTATTTTAATAATAAATCAATAACTTAAAAGTTATAATCTATTTATGGACCTATTCTTAAGAGGTCCATATTAGACTTCTCTTTGTATCATATTAGAATGCACCAAAACAGTGTAGCCTCTAACATAAGGTGAGACACGCTCCAAGTAGCTCGAGTCTTACTGCAAGTAATAAAAACATGGATATCAGTTTCAACATGAGCATTACGCTACAGTAACTGCAGACAGGATTCCAGGTGTTGCACCCAAACAAATTAATTTTAGGGGCTATTCTAAGTTTCCGAAGGGATCTCCAAGCTTGTTTTTTACTTGTATCAGTTGCATGGAAGTCTTTCGGATATAAAAGCCTGAGAGCAATGTTTTTAAAAACGGTCCAATTAGACTTGTTGAACCAGTCACCCGTCGGTTCTAATTTATCACAAAAATCGGATGAGCAATTGAACCGCCAAAAATCAATACAAAACCCAAAAAAATTTGGTGAAAGTCAGTGAACCAACTGATTTTTTTAACCATTTTTGGCCAAAAAAGCAAGATTAAAAGCTTTGAAGTCATGGAAACCCCGCCCTCCATGCAGTTTTTTTAACAACATTTTCGCCATTTCACCCAACAAAACCTTCTCATAGATTTGTCTATATCCTCACATAAGCCATTTGGGAGAAGGAAACAATTCATTGTGAACTCATGCAGAGATGTTATAACTGATTTCAAAAGAATTTCTTTACCTGCTAGAGACAAACGTTGCTTTTTTAGATTTGTTGACTACTAAGGGATGCCCAAGGTATTTGTCTTGCAATTTTGTTATTGCTACACCCCAAACCCATCACCTCCCTCTACAACTATTATTTATGGGGAAAAGAGAATGAGAGAAGATGGAGGGAAGTGAGGGTGAAAATGATAGTGGTAAGTGTATGAGTTTGGTGTCGTTTAACATGGACCTATGGACCCCTATTATTAGCCATCGGATAGGGGTGAAAATTTGATGGATAGTTGAGATTAATGAAAGGCTACTTAATGATCAAGTATTGTGGGTTTTATCCCTCAAAGTTTTCAAAGTTTTCAACTTTGCCATCGCCGGAGGCACCGGCACTCTCGCCGGCTCTGTTGGTGGCCATGGATGGCGCTGGGTTGTAGTTGGTGGAAGGTGAACGTTTGCTATTCGGCTGTTTGGGCTAGACGACAATGGAGCTCAGGTGGTTGTGTGGTAGTGGGTGGCTGTGGGAGGAGTTCCAGAGTCAAAATTGATTAAGGATTAAATTGAAAAAATTAAGGGAAATGATTTATGTACACTAGAATATATACAATATGTTAATATAAGAGAAATGTCAAATTATATTGTATGCGACTGTAGCATTCTTGAGACATACAGAATGATTTTGTGAGTAAATTGAATAAAATTATATGTATTTTAGTTAGACAAATAACGAGACTAAAAAATTAATACTAACAAGATTGAAGAGTAAATTTACCATTGTGCCATTTTGTAAATTTCAAGAACCTGCTATCACATGTTTTATGGTAAAAGCCACCAGAGATTGGGGAGTAGAACTCTCAGATTTTGGCATGGCATTTTTGGACTTGGGAGGAGTTTGCATTGGTGTAAATGTTTAGACTTGACACTAGGGCTTGAAACCAATTTAACTAAAAAGTTAACTTTATGATTTTGGCTTATCACTATTAACTAACATGATCTTTTTCTTATCGTCCTTCAAATGTGAGACTTTGTTTTCTACCCTCCAAGTTGACAGTTCTCAACTTTCA
Organism: Ormosia emarginata; assembly: GCA_029884605.1. Taxonomy (NCBI): domain Eukaryota; kingdom Viridiplantae; phylum Streptophyta; class Magnoliopsida; order Fabales; family Fabaceae; genus Ormosia; species Ormosia emarginata. The sequence goes on from JAQQTP010000085.1 coordinate 24,252,014, forward strand.
TGCCTTTTAACACATCAAATTGAGATGTTTAAAAATCTTGTCGCACTTGATTTTTACAACAACTCAATTCAAGGTGAACTTCCTAGATCATTTGGAAAACTTTCATCATTGAGATTTCTTAGTCTTTCCAAAAATTAATTCAATGGCAATTCATTTGAAATTCTTGGATCACTCTCTGAATTGTCATATCTTTCAATTGGTGACAATTTGTTTCAAGGAGTTGTTAAGGAGGATGACCTTGCAAATTTTACTAGTTTAATGGTGTTTTCTACGTCACGGAACAATCTCACTTAAAAAGTGGGTCTTGATTGGCGTCCTAATTTTCATGTTACCTATTTCGACACGACCTGATTGTTAGAAATTGTGGCCATATCTGGTGGATGTAAATTTACAAAGCAACTATTTTGTTGGGAACTTGCCACCATCAATGGGTTCCATAGCTGGGCTAGAGTCTCTGTACATTCGTAACAATACACTCTCAAGAATATTTCCTCCCATTTTGAAGAACGCAAGCAAGTTAATTTCGTAGGACCTTGGGTTAAATAAACTTACAGGAATTATTCCAGCATAGATTAGAGAAAGGCTGTTAAATTTGAAAATTCTTCGCCTTCGATCAAACAAATTTTTGGATAACATTCCCAATCAAATATGTGAAATGAATTTTCTTCAGGATTTGGACGTTGCACAAAACAGTTTGTCTGGCAATATACCAAATTGTTTCAACCACTTGAGGGCCATGATGATGAAGAACAACAATTCAGATTCATTGATTCGTTGCCAAGGGAACCGAATTGGAGACAATGATATAGTTAGTGTGCTCCTATGGCTAAAAGGAAGAGGCATTGGGTACCGCAATCTTCCTGGCATGGTAAAAAGCATTGATCTTTCAGATAATAAATTATCAGGAGAGATACCTGGAAAAATCACAAATCTATCAAGGCTGATTTTTTTTGAACTTGTCCAAGAATCAATTAACCGGCCAGATTCCTCAAAGTATTGGAAACATGGCATGGGCTCATTAGAGTAAAATTAATATATATATATATATATATATATATATATATATATATATATATATATATATATATATATATATATATATATATATAAGTGGTTAAATTAATTTAATATTAGTTAATTTCTATGTAAGGTATTTATTTATTTTTCTTTGTATCTATCATTTCCCTTCCACTAAATATCCTGGCTCTTTTAAACTTCTAAGTATTTAATTTTTGAAATTATAGTAGTGGCAACTGCATGCGTTAAGTTAATATATTTAGAAAAATTTTAAAAATTAAAAAAAGTATTCAATAAAGGCAGTTAATATGTAAAGAAAAGAGAGAGAATATGAATTTTACTTCAACAAATTTTTTTATTTTAAGGTTATACGAGAGACTACAAATAAATATAAACTTTGAAGTTATACCCAAATACTTATTAGACATACAAGCGGAAATTAATTCCACACCCATTAAGTATAAGAACACTTCATGGGAAAAAAAAATCAATGCATTCAAATACAAAAACAGAAAACAAAATGAATATGGCGATATTTAACAATAAAATTATTAGATTAAAACTTAAAGAGATAATCAAGAAGTTGATTTAGTATGGACGAGCATGTGATGTGTGGGTACGTACACAATCATAGGTTCAAATCTTAGTTGTCTTAATTTTTTGGGATTAAGTCATAAGAAATATCCTTATGAATCCCTTATTACGGCATGACTTTTGATTGGACTGGGTCGATAGATTAATCGAGGTGCGTACAAGCTCACCTAAATACCATCTAACCACAGTATATAAAAAATAAATTAAAACTAAAAGAGTTAATAAACAAGCCTCACGCAAAATTGAAAAGATGAATATAGAACAAAGTTTAAATAAGGCATGAATAAGTGAGTAAATATAGAATAATGGTTAATTTTAGAATATCTAAATGAATGTAAAGTATATGATACATAGTTTAATTTTGATATACAATTAGTGTAAAAAAAGTTTTACGTTTTCATCCAATGATATGTTACATCATTTAATGAGTTTGATATCTTATGAAATAAGTTTTAATTTATTAAAAGAAGTGAGAATACATCATTTAATGATAGAGTAACTAAGAATGTATTAAAATTAAATTCAATGATTAAATGGTAAACAAATACATTTTATTTGTTTGAAAAGTATTTTATATTATTAACTTAAAATACACTAGTATATTAAATTAAATTTTCATTGTTATTCAAATTGAATTTAATTTTAATGCATTGTCAGTGTAAAAAAGTCTTTTACACTGTCATCAAATCATTGATAACCACGCCAAAGGCATGGTTATATGCCTGTTAGTTCTATTATAATCTCCTTTGTTTTACCCTTTTTACTGCTCATTTCCCTGATAAATTGCAAAGTTTGTTGTGAGATCTTGATTGAGCGTAGTTAATCACAAAATTGATGAATCCTCACTCTTTTACTTTGTCTTTGCAGGAAAAACACCGAAGAAGAGAGGACGTAAAGCCTCCCAAGGAAGATCAAGAGCAGTTCTGCTGGGCTTAGGGCGCCCAGGCGCTACAGAAGGAGCGCCTAAGCGCCCTTGAAGAATTCAGAGAAGACTCCCTGGACACATAGCGCCCAGGCGCTCAAGACGAAGCGCCTAGGCGCCCTGAAGCATGAAGCAAAGGACGTTATGGGTACATAGTGCCTAGGCGCTCCAGACGCAGCACCTAGGCGCTCTACACAGAGTATAAGTTAACTCTTCTGACCTAATTAGAGGCAGCGAGTGGAGAATAGAAAGGAGGAGCACAAACCATTGCTATTCTGGGGAGTGAGGCGTCCTGAAGAGAAGAAATCGTAGAAACGAATCGGATCTTCACATACCTATGGAGTTCCCTCTATTCTCTTCCCTTATTTTAGTTTTTATAATTGTTGCTATGTGTAGCTAAATTTCCCTTTGTTTGGATTGAGTGGATTTTGATGAATTTTGCTTGTAATTGACTTGGGATTCAGTTATGCTTAATGAATTCTTCTATTTTGAGTTTGTAATCTCTGTTCTTAAGGCTTTATAAGGTTTGATAATCCTTAGAATGAATTTTGGATTTATACATTGAATGGAAATCTGATGTGTGAATTTTGTTTGAGATTATAAACCTTGTGATTCATCATGCTAGGAATAGTAGATGGATGCTTGTTATCTTGTTGAATTCTTAATCTTAATGCTTTATCCTTTTTGAATTCACCTAAGGAATTAGGGATTTTGATTAGGATTTTAGGTTCTTGTGCCTAAGGAATTAGGACTTGGATATTTGAGTGAGTTCGGTAACAAAATAGAAGCTAAAATTTGTCTTAACCCCAATTTAATCTACAGCAAAAGGAAATCAAATGAAACTCAATTCCAACTCTTTTTTTAATTGATTATCTTTCATTTTACATACCAGGTATTTGTTAAATTGTCAAGTAGAAAAACCCAAAAATATTGTCTTTGCATGAGTTCATATGTTTCTTTTGTTTTGCTATTAGAGCTCCCTTCTTTCCAAACTTTGCATCTAGATAGTGATTGAGTTGTAGTGTTGGTAATTGTACTGAGTCATTGTGGGAATGATCACTCACTCACTCTTTATTACTTGTCACGATTTGGTATACTTGCCAAATTTATAACAAGTTTTTAGCGCCATTGCCGGGGACTCGGTGTTTCAATATCAGTATAAACAATTCGGTTACTAATCTAGACACAATTTTATTTTTCTATTTTATTCTTTTTGCTTTAAGAAATTTCATTATGTGCTAATCATCTTTTTAGCTTGTGTTGTTTATGCGAGGTAAAACTCCAGCTGATCAACTTCTTTACGATCCAGAAATAGAGAAAACAGCAAGGAGAAATAGTGGTTTGACAAGGAAGAAGAAGTTATTAGCCACGACAACACAACAACAAGAAGAAACTTCATCTTCCCCTGTGTTTCAACTAGTGGAGGAGGAGATGGCTGGAAATGGTGAAAGAGCTCGGAGGACACTTGGGGATTATGCCAACACTAATGCAAATCGACATGCTTCTAGTATAGTGCCTCCTCCGGTCACTGCCAATAATTTTGAGATCAAACCTGCTCTCTTGAACATTATGCAGCAAAATCAGTTTGCAGGGATGGAAAAAGAAGATCCGAATACTCATATCTCAAATTTCATTGAGTTATACGATACGGTAAAGATTAATGGTGCCACTGATGATGCAATCCGCCTAAGGTTGTTTCCTTTCTCTCTTAGAGATAGAGCTAGATCTTGGCTCCAATCTCAACCAAGTTGGAGCATTGCTACATGGGATGATCTAGAAACCAAGTTTCTTGCAAGGTTCTTCCCTGCATCTAGATTTGTGAAGACACGGGGTGATATCACAAACTATGTTCAACAGGAGGGAGAGACTCTTCATGACACATGGGAGAGGTTTAAGGAACTACTCCGAAGATGTCCAAATCATGGGTTTGATGATCTTATCCAAATACAAACATTTTGCAATGGATTGAGACCATCAACCAAGCTTATGTTGGATGCCTCAGCTGGAGGTTCTATGAACACCAAGACACCTGAAGAAGCATTGAGACTGATAGAAGCTATAGCATCTAATGACTATTTGATGCATCATGATCGAGGCATCACTTCCAGAAGGGGAATGTTGGAGCTAGACTCCAGAGATGCTATTTTGGCTCAAAATAAGTTATTGACTCAATAACTTGAGGCCATTAACAAGCAACTTATGCAGCTTCCACAGCAAATTCAAGCCATGCAAGGCACCAATATGCCGCAACAACAAGTAATGAAATGTGATTTTTGTGGAGGTGATCATAACAATGGCAATTGTGAGGCCACCCCCAATTCTTTTGAGGAAGCCAATTATATGAGGAACTATGGGAGGCAAGGAAACTATCTTTATTCCAACACCTACAATCAAGGGTGGAGGAATCACCCGAACTTTGGGTGGAAACAAGATGTTGGGTCACCAAGTAAACCTCCAACCACACAACCACCTCAGGGCCAGACTTCTGCTTTGGAAAACACTCTCAATCAATTCATGCAAATGTCTATGTCTAACCAGAAAAACACAAATGCTTCTATCAAGAACTTGGAGATTCAAGTTGGACAAATTGCAAAGCAATTGGCAAAACAATCAGGAGGGAGTTTTTCAGGTAACACTAAAACCAATCCCAAAGAGCATTGTAAAGCTATTACATTGAGGAGTGGTAAAATCCTTGAGAATGTTTGTTGTGAGCCTTTGAATGAAAAAGAGAGAGATATTGAAAAAAATGAGTCAAGTGATAAAACAAAAAGCAAGACAAATGAGAAAAATGGCAAAGAGATTGAGAGGGAAGAAACTGAAAAAGAAAAAGAAAATGAAAAGAGAGAAAAGTTAGTGGATGAAGATTCTATATTGAGGAAGAGCAAAAATCAACTTTTGAAAGATGGAGGTGCACCTCAAGAGATTCCATCATATGTTAAAGTGTCATACCCATACCCAACCAAGAAAAAAGAGAAAGAAGAACAATTTGCTCGCTTTCTTGACATATTCAAGTGGTTGCAAATCAACATTCCTTTTACTGAGGCCCTTGAGCAAATGCCAATCTATGCCAAGTTCATGAAGGAACTTCTCACAAAGAAGAGAAGGTTTAAAGAGGATGAGACCGTTGCCTTGACGGAAGAATGTAGTGTAATCCTTCAAAGGAAGTTGCCTCCAAAACGTAAAGACCCTGGAAGCTTTACAATTCCTTGCACAATTGGAAGCATTTCTATTGGTAAGGCTTTATGTGATTTGGGGGCAAGTATCAATTTGATGCCACTCTCAATCTTGAACAAGCTTGATGGTGGTGAGGTGAAACTAACAAGGATGGCACTACAACTTGCGGATAGATCAATCAAGCGACCTTATGACATCATAGAAGATGTTCTTGTGAAGGTTGATAAGTACATCTTCCCAGCTGATTTTGTGATCTTAGACATGGAAGAGGATGTTGAAGTACCTCTTATCTTGGGGAGACCATTTTTAGCAACTGGCCGGGCCTTAATTGATGTGCAACAAGGGCAGCTGATGTTGAGAGTGCAAGATGAAAAAGTGACTTTTAATGTTTTTGAAGCAATGCAACACCCGGATGATAAGGAAACTTCTTATCGGGTAAATTTGATTGATACTACAGTTGCAGAATCTATTCAGCACAATACTCCAACTACACCTCTTGAAAGAGTGATTGTGAATGCTATTGAGAATCATGGTGAGGTAGATGATGAAATCATTGAGGAATGCTTACAGTATCTAGAAGCAAATCAAGCAAAGAGTGCTATCAGTAAGATGAAAGAAGAGCTGAGGAATGACAAGGTGGAGGAAAAAGCAAAACTAGAGTTGAAACCCTTGCCATCTCACTTGAAATATGCTTTTCTTGATAATCAAGATGCAAATCCAGTGATAATCAGCAGTTCTTTATCAAAACTTGAAGAAGAGAAGCTTGTAAGGGTACTCCGAGAGTACCAAACTGCAATTGGATGGATTATTTCTGATTTAAAAGGAATAAGTCCACCTTTTTGTATGCATAAGATCAAACTCAAGGAGGAATTCAAGCCAGTGGTGCAGCCACAAAGAAGGTTAAATCCCACAATGAAAGAAGTAGTGAGAAAGGAGGTGCTGAAACTCCTTGAAGCCGAAATGATTTATCCCATTTCAGATAGTGCTTGGGTGAGTCCGGTTCAGGTTATCCCTAAAAAGGGAGGTATGACTGTGGTGATGAATGACAAGAATGAATTAATTCCCACTAGAACAGTCACTGGTTGGCGTATGTGCATCGACTACCGGAAGCTCAACCAAGCTACCCGGAAGGATCATTTTCCTCTTCCATTCATGGACCAGATGCTTGAGAGATTATCCGGACAAGCCTATTACTGCTTCCTTGATGGTTATTCCGGTTATAATCAAATTACAGTCAATCCTGAAGACCAAGAAAAGACAGCATTTACCTGTCCCTATGGAGTTTTTGCATACAGACGGATGCCTTTCGGTCTTTGCAATGCTCCCACTACTTTTCAAAGGTGTATGCTTTCTATCTTTGCTGATATGATTGAAAAATATATAGAGGTCTTTATGGATGATTTCTCTGTTTTTGGTACTTCATTTGATCATTGTTTGTCTAACCTCACTAATGTTCTTAGAAGATGCATGGAAACCAATTTAGTCTTAAATTGGGAGAACTGTCACTTCATGGTGCAGGAAGGCATTGTACTTGGCCAAAAGATTTCAGCCAGCGGTGTGGAGGTAGATCAGGCTAAGATTGAAGTGATAGCAAAGCTACCTCCACCATTGAATATGAAGGGCGTGAGAAGTTTTCTAGGCCATGCTGGCTTCTACAGAAGATTCATCAAAGATTTTTCAAAAATTGCAAAGCCATTGTGCAATCTTCTCATTAAGAGTTCTTCTTTTGATTTTGATAATGAGTGCTTGCATGCTTTTAATTGTTTGAAGGACAAATTAATTTATGCTCCTGTTATTGTAGCCCCTGATTGGGAGTTACCGTTTGAACTCATGCGTGATGCAAGTGACTATGCAGTAGGAGCTGTATTAGGGCAAAGAAGGGATAAAATTTTCTATGTAATTTATTATGCAAGTAAGGTACTTAATGAGAATCAAATTCATTATGCTACAACTGAAAAGGAATTGCTTGCCATAGTATTTGCCTTGGAGAAATTTCATTCCTATTTGATTGGATCTAAGATTACTGTGTTCACTGATCATGCAGCAATTAAATATTTGCTAACTAAGGGAGAATCAAAACCTAGACTGATTAGGTGGATTTTATTGTTGCAGGAATTTGATCTTGAAATTAAAGACAAGAAGGGAAGTGAAAATGTGGTGGCAGACCATCTTTCAAGGCTAGTGAATGAGGAAATCACAGCAAAGGAAAAAGAGCTTCGGGATGAATTTCCTGATGAAGCACTACTGATGGTGCAAGAGAGGCCATGGTTTGCTGATATGGCCAACTTTAAAGCAGCAAACGTCGTTCCAGAGCATTTTTCATGGCAACAAAAGAAGAAGTTCTTCAAAGATGCCAATCACTATCTCTGGGATGACCCGTTCCTATTCAAGTTTGGACTGGATGGATTATTGAGAAGATGTGTCACAAAGGAGGAGACTAAGGATATCATTTGGCATTGCCATAATTCCCCTTATGGTGGCCATTACAATGGACAACAAACAGCTGCAAAAGTTCTTCAATCCGGGTTCTTTTGGCCCACAATATTCAAGGACTCTCACAATCATGTGAAGAGTTGTGATAAATGCCAAAGAACTGGAAATATCTCCAAGCGAGATGAAATGCCCCTACAAAATATCTTGGAAGTTGAAGTGTTTGATTGTTGGGGTATTGATTTTATGGGTCCACTTCCTTCGTCCTTTTCGAACCAATACATTTTGGTAGCTATGGACTATGTTTCAAAATGGGTGGAAGCTGCTGCAACTCTGAAAAATGATGCTTAAATTGTGATCAAGTTCATCAAGAAGAACATTTTTGCTAGGTTTGGTGTGCCACGGGTTCTTATCAGTGATGGGGGTTCCCATTTTTGCAATTCACAGCTCTAAAAGGTCTTGACAAAGTATGATGTGAGGCATAAGGTGGCATCTCCATATCATCCGCAAACCAATGGGCAAGCGGAAGTTTCTAACAGAGAGATTAAGCGTATTTTAGAAAAAACTGTGGCAACCTCAAGAAAAGATTAGGCTAAGAAACTTGATGATGCCTTGTGGGCTCATAGGACCGCTTTTAAAACCCCGTTGGGATTATCTCCATTTCAAATGGTTTATGGCAAAGCTTGTCATTTACCAGTGGAATTGGAACATCGAGCTTTTTGGGCGTTGAAGCTCTTAAACTTTGATGCCTCGTTAGCAGGGGAAAAACGAGTCCAACAGTTACATGAATTGGAAGAGATGCGCCTCAATGCGTATGAAAATGCAATGATCTATAAGCAGAGAGTGAAGGCCTATCATGATAAGCACATTATCCAGAAAACATTTTAGCCTGGACAACAAGTTCTTTTATTCAATTCAACGCTGCAATTATTTCCGGGTAAATTGAAGTCTAAGTGGTCTGGATTATTCATTGTTAAAGAGGTTCTCCATCATGGAGCTGTGGAAGTGGAGGAGCCTTCCTCCCAGAGGAGTTTTAAAGTCAATGGTCAACGACTCAAAGTCTATTTGGGTGGTGATTTGGAGCGATCCACAGCAACTGTGCGCCTTCATGACCTTTGAAGTCCAAACGTCAAGCTAGTGACATTAAAGAAGCGCTTCTTAGGAGGCAAACCAAGCTCGGTTTTGTTTTCTTTCATTCTTGTTATATTTTACTGTTTTGCTTTTGATTAATTGTTGCGGGTTCGATGTGGTTTTGATTGGTTTCCCTGTTTTTATTAATTGATGATGATTGAAATGGTTTAGAGTGGAAAACAGGTGAAAAAGAATTGGTTTGGGGGAAGTTTTAATGAGAATCAGGGGCAAAAATAAGTCTGCGGAGGTGTTAGGATACTAGTAATAGCGCCCAGGCACTCTTATATGTAGCGCCTAGGCGCTCATACAAAAATCCTGGCCTTTTCTCTGTCTGTGTAGCGCCTAGGCGTTTCACACATGACGCCTAGGCGCCAGTGACACGTTCCTCTTGGTATATCACGCCTGGACGATGCTAATTAGCGCCTAGGCGCTAGTTTTTTTGAATTTTTTTTTAAAAAATAATAAAATAATTAAAAAAATTTAAATTAAAAATTAATAAAAATTAAAAAAAAATTAAAAAATGCTCAGCACCTAGGCGCTGCGTACATAGCGCCTAGGCGCTAATATCAGATTCTGCGTTTTAAAACGCAGAACCCTTTCTTCCTTCTCTCATTCTTTCCCTAATCTTCCTCTCCCCTTCTCACTCCCCTACCCCGAACCCTACATATCTCTTTCCCTCGCTCTCTCTCTCTCTATTTGCATCTCATTTCCCCTCCATTTTCCATTTCCCTCCCCTCTTCACTACCTTTCATCCCTTTCTTTTCTTACAACCCATAAACCCCTTTTCACGTTTCCTTTTTCGTGGTGCATTTTTGTTTTTTTTTCCTCTTGCTTCCTTGTCACCCAGGTGAGTTTTTCCTTAGCTTTATTTTCCTTCTCATTTTATTGCTTCAATTTTTTTATTGTTGATGTTGGGATTTTATGATTTTGTCATTCCTTGCACGGGTCTTCTCCTAGATTTCATAGTTATATGCAATTATTTTTTGTTAAGGAGTTCTGATGCTGGAATTTGCATGTTCTCACTGTTAAATTGATTGATACATTAACTGTGTATGGGTGATTTTGGGTGATTGTTGTTGATTTTGCCTTAATGGGTATGTTCACAATTTTGGATAATTTTTAGTCTTATTGCAAAATACCTGTTGTGATTACAAAATTTTGCATTGTATGTGTACAGGTTCTCATAGATTCCGAAACTCCTAAATTGTACACTCATTTTGTCACTGTTTTAATTACAGATTAATGGCACCCAAGCTGCAACCTACACGCAAGCGCAAGACTCAGGGTGAGAGCTCCCGCCAACAAGCTGCGTTTAATGCTAATCTTTTCTTGTCAGCGGAGCATGAGAAATGCTTGAATGACTTCTTGTGCAACTGGGGTTTTGTTCCAGAAAGAGGTATATTCTTGAACATTGGGGAATGTGATGAAATGTTCAACCAAATCCTAAGGAGGAACTGGTCAAAACTCTGCAAATTGCCAGTCGATGGGTCTGCTTCCATTGTCCGTGAGTTTTATGCCAATGCCTATCGGCCAGAAGGTGATGACCGAAACAAGTTCAAATCATACGTCCGGGGTCATCGCATTATGTTTGATGCACGCTCCCTGGATCGATTCCTAGAAACCCCAGAAGCTGTGGGCAACTGTGGGTACACAACGCTAAAGCGGGAGGCGTTGAACCCCAAGTTAGTTCTGAGCACCATATGTAGGCAAGGAGCCCAATGGGAACTTGATTCGGGGGGCTATCCCAAATTTCTAAAGAAGTCTGATTTGCTTCCAATCCCCAAGGCATGGTGCACGTTCTCTAAGGCTGGTTTCTTCCCAAACTCCCACCATCAAGAGGTGACAAGAGACCGGGCATTACTGATTTTCGCTATTGTTACTGGAAGATCAGTAGATGTGGGTCTACTCATTTCCCGTAACATTCAGACTCTAGCACAGAGTAGGACCCGGCGGTCTCGATTATGGTACCCCAGCCTTATCACGCAGCTTTGCTAAGCAGCTGGGGTGGTGACAAGTGGTAATGTCTCAATAAGGCCAGCTCCAGCTGTAGACGTGGCCATGATCAACCGGTACTTACAAGAAGATGATCCTGCTCAGATTCCTCCAGCTGCTCGAGCCCGTGCAGCCAGACCACTTCGTCCTCGCCCTGAGCCTTCCTCTAGTGCAGTTGAGCGTCGTCTCCGACGTATCGAGAACTATATGGTTTAGTCGAGCCAAGCACTAGAGACGATGCTGAGGAACCTGGCGGTCCAGCTCAATGTTGATCCAAATGCCCTAGGCAGCATCCCACTTCCAGCAGAGGAGTCAGAGAGTGAAGATGGAGTACACCTTGGTGGAGAAGACAACGATAGCAGTGATGCTCTCCAAGGTTATTTACATGTTCATTTCATTTACCTTGTACCTTGGAACCAAGGAAGTTTTGAATACTATCCTTCTTATTGTTACTCTGTATGAATCATGAGCTTACATTTGAGATGAAAATCAAATTCATGGGGGGTAGGATCACAGTATGTTGATTGAGAGAAACACAAGCCTAAACACAGGAGGGATTGAGTGAGCAGTCACCTTAAATCATCTTGCATGTATTGGTTTCCAGATCCATTAACTTCCAAGTGATGATTGAGCACTGTAATATTGGTATGACTTTAACTTCTAATTTCCAGTTGAACTTTAGTTTGCACAGTTGTGGGTTATACTCGTAGGAATGCTTGGTTGGTTGTCGTACCTATGTTTTTTTTTCTTTGCCCGAGGATGTGGCAAATGTTAAGTTTGGGGGAGTTTGATAACCACGCCAAAGGCATGGTTATATGCCTGTTAGTTATATTATAATCTCCTTTGTTTTACCCTTTTTACTACTCATTTCCCTGATAAATTGCAAAGTTTGTTGTGAGATCTTGATTGAGCGTAGTTAATCACAAAATTGATGAATCCTCACTCTTTTACTTTGTCTTTGTAGGAAAAACACCGAAGAAGAGAGGACGTAAAGCCTCCCAAGGAAGATCAAGAGCAGTTCTACTAGGCTTAGGGTGCCCAGGCGCTATAGAATGAGCGCCTAAGCGCCCTTGAAGAATTCAGAGAAGACTCCCTGGACACATAGCGCCCAGGCGCTCAAGACGAAGCGCCTAGGCGCCCTGAAGCATGAAGCAAAGGACATTCTGGGTACATAGCGCCTAGGTGCTCCAGACGCAGCAGCTAAGCGTTCTACACAGAGTATAAGTTAACTCTTCTGACCTAATTAGAGGCAGCGAGTGGAGAATAGAAAGAAGGAACACGAACCATTGCTATTCTGGGGAGTTCTAAGGCGTCCTGAAGAGAAGAAATCGTGGAAACGAATCAGATCTTCACATACCTATGGAGTTCCCTCTATTCTCTTCCCTTATTTTAGTTTTTATAATTGTTGATATGTGTAGCTAAATTTTCCTTTGTTGGGATTGAGTGGATTTTGATGAATTTGGCTTGTAATTGACTTGGGATTCAGTTATGCTTAATGAATTCTTCTATTTTGAGTTTGTAATCTCTGTTCTTAAGGCTTTATAAGGTTTGATAATCCTTAGAATGAATTTTGGATTTACACATTGAATGGAAATCTGATGTGTGAGTTTTGTTTGAGATTATAAACCTTATGATTCATCATGCTAGGAATAGTAGATGGATGCTTGTTATCTTGTTGAATTCTTAATCTTAATGCTTTATCCTTTTTGAATTCACCTAAGGAATTAGGGATTTTGATTAGGATTTTAGGTTCTTGTGCCTAAGGAATTAGGACTTAGATATTTAAGTGAGTTCGGTAACAAAATAGAAGCTGAAATTTGTCTTAACCCCAATTTAATCTACAGCAAAAGGAAATCAAATGAAACTCAATTCTAACTCTTTTTTTTATTGATTATCTTTCATTTTACATACTAGGTATTTGTTAAATTGTCAAGTAGAAAAACTCAAAAATATTGTCTTTGCATGAGTTCATATGTTTCTTTTGTTTTGCTATTAGAGCTCCATTCTTTCCAAACTTTGCATCTAGATAGTGATTGAGTTGTAGTGTTGGTAATTGTACTGAGTCCTTGTGAGAACGATCACTCACTCACTCTTTATTACTTGTCACTATTTGGTATACTTGCCAAATTTATAACAATCATGTGTTACCACATCATTGAAAATGTTTAACTCTCATAACAACTATCTCAAAAGTCACACATGTAGTCATATATGATTAGTTGATAACGTAAAAAAATTACATTGACAATGCTTCAAAATTAATCTCATTCAAATATCACATTATTTCATAAAATTATAATTTTGATGGCTTGATTTAAAATATACAAAGTATTAACAACAATTTGTATATATGATTTTTTTTTAAAGAAAAAATTTAGGGAGAGTGGAAGTCGTCCCATTCTACGGTCAGGTTATAAGCCACAAGTTTAATGATGTTTACAAATGACTTATCAATAAAAAATTCATATCAAGAATCGAACTGAAGACCTTTGACTGTTGACGTTGTCCCATTATAAATGTATTAAGGTATATAATTAAGGTATAATGGGACAATGTATTAAAATCAAATCCAAAAGAAATGATTAATTATTTGATTATACATTGATTATTTTAAAATTATAAAAACAATATTGGTGAATTATGAAATTCGTGGTGTACGTATCCCATAATTGTTTTTTTTTTTGTAATTAAATTGTGAAAGACATTGCTCTTGCAATTTTGGTGGATGAAGCATTAAAAGTTTCTCCCCTTCCCAACAAGTGCACTTTCCAGAAATCGAATTAAAAAGAGAATGAAAATTAAGTGGATTGGAACAAAATAGTCATAATTTGTGTGTTTAGAAGATGGTAATAATGATTACAACTTACTCAAAGACTATATCTGTCATGATGTCAATATTTTTGTGCAAAGTTTTAGAGTATGTTTGGATAAACTTTAAAGTAGAAAAATTGATTATTTTATATTTTGTTTATTTTATTAATCTTATCCAAAAAGTTAAAAGTAATTGAGAAGTACATTTTTTTTATTATTGCCAAAAAGAACATCAATGTCTTAATTTGCATTTGGAAGGTCCTGTTTTTCATGGACGCATTACAAATCCATTTCTTTGCAATTCTAGCTTCAGACCCTGACCCTCTTTCCTAGACTAGCTATGCTTTGAGGAGTCCGTAGCTTATGCAATCAATTGGATAAATTATGGTAAGGCGTCTTGCATGGACTCATCTTTCCATGTCCAAAATGAAGCGAACATGAATGAGAGTGGGGGATCCATCTGTATCTGAGGCAGGAATTCAACCACATTGAGCAAAAAAGTAACTAAATTTTATCCTTGTAATTATGCTAGTATCTTGTACATTATGTATATTTCCTCGCAGTCTGTTTGTTCAGGGAGGTAAATAATTTTTTGATGGGTTGGGGGAAGTAAGTATTACCAAAACTTGTACATTGTGATGATTATTGTTTCTTTTTGAGGTGATGAATGTTGTTTCTTTACTCCCTGTAATTAATTAGGGGTTATTTTCATTCTTTTTTTTTATAAGGAGTTATTTTCTATATAGTAAAACTATAGTATATGAGAAATACTATCTGGGTATCACTAGTGTATGACATGCATTATTTGATTATTAAGTGTAACTTATGGCACTTATTATTTTATATTAAGTCAATGGTAAAAAAATAGTCAAAGGTGTGAGTAAAAATGATGAATTATGAAGTTTATGTGACTTGTGTCACCTGGTTCTTTTCGTGTTATTGTGTCAAGATAGTATGCGTTGAATGGTTCTTTCCCTGTTCCTGTTATTGTTTCTATTACATGGGGCTTAGCCTTGGAATTCCTTATATGAATACTGAATCTTCTTTGTCCAACGAGTAAGGACGAAAGACTTTAGAATGCATCCAGACTTTGTATGAGGCTGGTAATTTTCTTTTTTCTTTTCTTTTAAAAAAATAATCTTTCAAAATTTGATAGTGTTAGTTGTATGAAGTTACATTCGACGTTAAATCAAACTTTGAAGTCAATGATTTTAATTATTTCTCATCACACCTTGAAATTTTGGTATGAGAAATAGGTTGACTCATTGGACAAATATTAAAATAGTCTTAAAGGAAAAATTGCAAATTGATTCATAGTACAAATTGACATGGGAAGGAAATTAATTAACTTGATAAACTTGAAAGCATAAACTGTACATGTCTACTAACAAAAGATTTTCAATAAAGATAAATAGGACTTCAAGCTCATCTAGAAGTTATATATAAAATAATCAAAGAGATCATCTTTTTTGTTGAAGTTAAATTCATATTCTCTCTCTTTTCTTTACATATTAACTGCCTTTACTGAATACTTTTTTTAATTTTTAAAAATTGTCTAAATATATTAATTTAACGCATGCAGTTGCCAGTACTATAATTTCAAAAATTAAATACTTAAAAGTTTAAAAGAGCCAGGATATTTTGTGGTAGGCAAACGATAGATACAAAGGAAAAAAAAATTCAAATACCTTACATAGAAATTAACTAACTATTAAATTAATTTAACCACTTAATTATTTACAGGTAACCACTTAATAAAAATCAAGAATTATATATATATATATATATATATATATATATATATATATATATATATATATATATATATATAACTAATGAATTTAAAAGAGATTGATAAGAAATTCGTGATTTTTATTCAGTGGTTAACTGTAAATAATTAAGTGGTTAAATTAATTTAGAACACTGCTATTTCCAACGAAAACGGTTTTTGTAAATTTTCTACGAAAGTGAAATACGTGTAATAGTAAATAAATATTTTTTAAATAAAATACTAAAATAAATATTAAACTAATAAAACGCATAACAGTTTTTTTAAATTTGAGAATTCATATGACGTTTTATGAATCTAAATTCGTGATATTGAGTATTATCCATTAATTTAATAGTTAGTTAATTTCTATGTAAGGTATTTGAATTTTTTTTCTTTGTATCTATCATTTCCCTTCCACTAAATATCCTGGCTCTTTTAAACTTTTAAGTATTTAATTTTTGAAATTATAGTAGTGGCAACTGCTTGCGTTAAATTAATATATTTAGACAATTTTAAAAAATTTAAAAAAGTATTCAATAAGGGCAGTTAATATGTAAAGAAGAGAGAGAGAATATGAATTTAACTTCAACAAAATTTTTTATTTTAAGGTTATACGCGAGGCTACAAATAAATATCAACTTTGAAGTTATACCCAAATACTTATTAGACATACAAGCGGAAATTAATTCCACACCCAATAAGTATGAGAAAACATCATGGGAAAAAAAAATCAATGCATTAACAGAAAACAAAATGAATATGGCGATATTTAACAATAAAATTATTAGATTAAAACTTAAAGAGTTAATCATGAAGTTGGTTTAGTATGGACGAGCATGCGATGTGTGGGTACGTACACAATCATAGATTCAAATCTTAGTTATCTTAATTTTTTGGGATTAAGTCATAAGAAATATCATTATGAATCCATTATTCTGACGTGACTTTTGATTGGACTAGGGAGATAGATTAATTGAGGTGCGTACAAGCTCACCTAAATACCATCTAACCACAGTATATAAAAAAAAATTAAAACTAAAAGAGTTAATAAACAAGCCTCACGCAAAATTGAAAAGATGAATATAGAACAAAGTTTAAATAAGGCATGAATAAGTGAGTAAATATAGAATAACGATTAATTTTAGAATATCTACATGAATATAAAGTATATGATATATAGTTTAATTTTGATATACAATTAGTGTAAAAAAGTTTTACGTTTTCATCCAATGATATGTTACATTATTTAATGAGTTTGATATCTTATGAAGTAAGTTTTAATTTATTAAATGTAGTGGGAATACATCATTTAATGATAATGTAACCGAAAGTGTATTAAAATTAAATTCAATGATGAAATGGTAAACAATTATATTTTATTTGTTTAAAAAGTATTTTATATTATTAATTTAAAATACACTAGTATATTAAATTAAATTTTCATTGTTATGCAAATTGAGTTAAATTTTAATGCATTGTCAGTGTAAAAAAGTCTTTTACACTGTCATCTAATCATACATTATCACATCATTAAATTTTTTTAACTCTCATAACAATTATCTCAAAAGTCACACATGTAGTCATATATGATTAGTTGATGACGTAAAAAAATTTACATTAACAATGCTTCAAAATTAATCTCATTCAAATATCACATTACATAAAATCATAATTTTGATGGCTTGATTTAAAATATACAAAGTATTAACAACAATGAGTATATATGATTTTTTTTTAAAGAAAAGATTAAGGGGAGTGGAAGTTGTCCCATTCTATGGTCAGGTTATAAGCCACAAGTTTAATGGTGTTTACAAATGACTTATCAATAAAAAAATCATATCAAGAACCGAACTGAAGACCTTTGATTGTTGACGTTGTCCCATTATAAATGTATTAAGGTATATAATTAAGGTATAATGGGACAACGTATTAAAATCATATCCAAAAGAAATGATTAATTATTTGATTATATATTGATTATTTTAAAATTATAATTTATCATGCAAGAAGAATAATATTGCTGAATTATGAAATTCGTGGTGTATCCCATAGTTTTTTTTTTTGTAATTAAAATTGTGAAAGACATTGTTGTTGCAATTTTGGTGGATGGAGCATTAAAGGTTACTCTCCCTCCCAACAAGTGCACTTTCCATAAATTGAACTTGTATTCTCTTCTTTATGGGGACTGAACCGCTTACCACCCGTCCAATAGCTTGTTGGTATCTGATAGTTATCATGTCAAGACAATATGTGTTAAATCATAACTGTTCCTCAATGCCATTTTTAAACTTGTGTATTTATTCTTGCCCTCTATCACTTGTAGCTTAGCCTTCAAATTCCACTATGCGAGACAAAATTTGGACAAAGACTGTAAAAATGAAGATTTGTGGTCCATTGGTAAGATAGACAATATGCGTAGAATTTAGAAAGCTCCCACACTTCTTTGTGACTCCCTCTCTAATTGTCTTTTTATGTGGAAAAATAATCTTTTACCATTCAAACTGAAATTCAATTAGCTAGTTGGAACTATGTAACAACCTTTCCTAATCATGATAATGAAAACTTAAGAGCGTGTTCGATACGCATAATGTAATTTTGTTGAATTAAAAAGAGAATGAAAATTAAGTGGATTGGAATGAAATAGTCATAATTTGTGTGTTTAGAAGATGGTAGTAATGATGACAAGTTACTCAAAGACTATATCTGTCATGATGTCAGTATTTTTGTGCAAAGTTTTAGAGTGTGTTTGGATAAACTTTAAAAAAGGTAATTTTAAGATAGTAAAAAAAGTATTTCTTTTTTCTCTTTATTACTTTTTTTTATTTTTTTAAGAAGCAGCTCATCCTAACTTCTCATAAAAGTAGAAAAATTGATTATTTTATATTTTATTTATTTTAATAATCTTATCCAAAAAGTTAAAAGTAATTGAGAAGTACATTATTTTTTATTGCCAAAAAGAACATCAATGTCTTAATTTGCATTTGGAAGGTCCTGTTTTTCATGGACGCATTACAAATCCATTTCTTTGCAATTCTAGCTTCAGACCCCTGATCCTCTTTACCGGACTGGCTATACTTTGAGGAGTCCGTAGCTTATGCAATCAATTGGATAACTTGTGGTAAGGCGTCTTGCATGGACTCATCTTTCCATGTCCAAAATGAAGCGAACATGAATGAGGGTGGGGGATCCATCTGTATCTGAGGTAGCAATTCAACCACATTGAGCAAAAAAGTAACTAAATTTTATCCTTGTAATTATGCTAGTATCTTGTACATTATGTATATTTCCTCGCAATCTGTTTGTTCAGGGAAGTAAATAATTTTTTGATGGGTTGGGGGAAGTAAGTATTACCAAAACTTGTACATTGTGATGATTATTGTTTCTTTTTGAGGTGATGAATGTTGTTGCTTTACTCCCTGTAATTAATTGGGGGGTTTTTTTCATTCTTTTTTTTTTTTACAAGGAGTAATTTTCTATATAGTAAAACTATAGTATATGAGAAATACTATCTGGGTATCACTAGTGTATGACATGCATTATTTGATCATTAAGTGTAACTTATGACACTTATTATTTTATATTAAGTCAATGGTAAAAAGGTAGTCGAAGGTGTGAGTAAAAATGATGAATTATGAAGTTTATGTGACTTGTGTCACCTAGTTCTTTTCGTGTTATTGTGTCAAGATAGTATGCGTTGAATGATTCTTTCCATGTTCCTGTTATTGTTTCTATCACATGGGGCTTAGCCTTGGAATTCCTTATGTGAATACTGAATTTTCTTTGTCTAACGAGTAAGGACGAAAGACTTTAGAATGCGTCCAGACTTTGTAAGAGGCTTCTATTTTTCTTTTTTCTTTTCTTTAAAAAAAAATAATCTTTCAAAATTTGATAGTGTTGGTTTTATGAAGTAACATTCGACGTTAAATCAAACTTCGAAGTCAATTATATTAATTATTTCTCATCACGCCTTGAAATTTTGGTATGAGAAATAGGTTTACTGATTGGACAAATATTAAAATAGTCTTAAAGGAAAAATTGCAAATTGATTCGTAGTACAAATTGACATGGGAAGGAAATTAATTAACTTGATAAACTTGAAAGCATAAACTGTACATGTCTACTAACAAAAGATTTTTAATAAAGATAAATAGGACTTCAAGCTCATCTAGAAGTTATATATAAAATAATCAAAGAGATCATCTCTTAATACATTCTAATCAGGTAAAAAGTAAATATATCTCTAGTGGTTCTGTCCTATAATAATATGTATTTTTATATATACGCAAGTGAAAGACTTTTGCAAAATAAAAATAAAAATACATGATCAAGAAAGAAAGTGATGAGAGATAGAGGCATCTCAAAATTAAGCTTTGTATTCGATAATTGATGTGTATATTTTATTATTGTTTTTGCTCTCTTACCTTGAAGGCTTCAACTTCAACATCAGTGTGTTCCATCATGAAAGACTTACACAAATTGGATGACTCTAGAAAATGTGGTTTGTGAGTATGGAACGGGTAATTGGACTCAAATTTTCTTCCTTTTTTCCAAATTTTTCTTCTTAATAAAATATTATTAATTAAGTAAAAAATGTTTATCAACTAATTAAGAGAAATAATACTATCAATTAATAGGAGCAACAAGATTTGTTTTTGGTATAGGAGCAACAAGATTAAGAACAAAGAATAGAAAATTTAAATCTTTAGAAATCTAACATATTCACTGAACCTGGAAATTTTCACTAAATATCACGGGTCCTTTCAATTTTAAATGACGGGAAAAGTTTAATTATTGAAATTAGTAGTGGCATCTGCATTTTGGTATGAGTAAAAACAATCTATTTTATAGATAACATAAATTTTTTTAAAAATAAAACATAAATAAAGATTGTTAGTATATATATATAATTTGGACAATGAGTGGAAGGTGGAAGACTTTAGAAGTGAAGCTTGCAATTATTCGACAATAGATTAAATGAGTAATGAACATGTGACAACAGATTAGATAGAAGTTTGAGGGAGTCCCTTCAACTAAGGTCGAAGCTAAGTTCTGTCCTTTGTTAGTGGAAACTTGGAAATCGTTGAGGAAGAAAAAAGTTTGTAACCTGCTTGTATGAAAGAATTCGGACAGCTCACAAACTCCGTGTGAACCACTCTAACTTTTCTTTTTATGTGAGAAATTCATCTTTAACAACTAAATTTAAAACTTAGACTCCATCAGCTTCCGCGAACTAGACACAAACTCTGTAACAACTTTTTTTTTTTTTGAGCAACAACCTTTTCTATTCAATAAGTTGATAAGTTGTTAAAGATGATAATATAGAGAGATGAAAAATAAATGACAAATAAAAAATTCAATCATTTTTTTAATCTATAGATAGATTTTTTTGACAGGCAAAAGTATAGAATGAATAAAAGTTCCCTAATTTTAAGATTTTATCATGAGCAAAAGATTAATCACGTAAGTCACCTTCCGTTGCTTTTATCTTTCAACTATGATATTTTTATCTATTTTTCTCTCACATCACTTTTTACACTTTTCTTAATACAATTCATCATACATATTTTTTCTTATCACTTTTTTTCATTAAATTACATTAAATTACACACTTTTAAAAAAAGTGTAAACAGTATATACACTCCTAAAAGGAGTGTATAATTAACTTTTTCCTTTATCTATAAATAGATATACAAGTATATTCACCTTCCGTTTTATAGTAGTGGCGGAACCAGGTTAATTCAATGATTCACCACATTATCTTTTCAAAATTTCAACCTACTGTATGAGAATGAGACAAATTAATCAATTTTATCTATTAATTTATTCAGTTGTAATAATGTTTACACTAACTTTACTTGCTAGTTTTTGCCTTGCAAGCTATGAAAATGAAGATAATAAAATATTGCTGAATAAAGAAGAAGCCTAGATGACTTAATAATTTACAACTTAATAAATTGAAAGGGGTGTATTTAATGTCATTGGTGATATATTAATTATAATAATTTTAAAATATGAAATTATGCTTTAGAGTGTGGACAATTATATGATGGAACATTTTTTTCACAACGACTATAGTTTGCTTTTCTGTTTTTCTATTATGTTTTAAAATTTAATCTATTAAGACCACCTTTTTAGATTAATGCTGTGTTAAATCATGAGGAAAAATTATTATGTACATGTGTAAAAGATTATAATTGCTCCATTGCTCCAAAACCTTTGGCTACACCACTGTATATCAAAATTAAACTTTGTTCGATAGTTGATGTCTATATATCATTATTATTTTTACTCCCTTGCCTTCAAGGCTTCAACTTCAACATCAGTGTGTTCCATCAAGGAAGACTTACACAAATTGGATGACTCTAGAAAATGTGCATGTGAGTATGAAACGGGTAATTGGACTCAAATTTCCTTTTCTTTTTTTTTCCAATTATTCTTAATAAAATATTATTAATTAAGTAAACAATGATTATCAACTAAGAGAAATATAACTATCAATTAATTGGAGCAACAAGATTTGTTTGTGGCATAGGAGCAACAAGATTAAGAATAAAGAATAGAAGATTTAAATCTTTAGAAATCTAACATATTCACTGAACCTCAAATTTCCACTAAATATCCTGGGTCTTTTCAATTTTAAATAATGGGAAAAGTGTTAAAAATAGAATAATTTACATTTGGCATGGAATAAATGCGTAAATATGAATTGTATACTAAATTTAATGTTTTTAATTGAATTTAAAAACATCCGTGTAATGCACAAATACTCACTAATTAAAGTTAAAGTTATATCTTTATTTGTCATACAATAATTTTTTTTTTACTTTTAATTTAACCTATATTTAAGGAGTCTAGAACAATTGTAGATTAATACAATTTTTTTTAGTAAAAAGATTAATACAAATTTTATGAACATTCATATTAAAAATATAAATTTTTACTCTAACAATGAATTTTTAGAAACTTGGCATGTAACCAAGTAAACCAGACACTCTCTATAACAGCCTTATCTATTCATTATTATGAAATAAGATTTTTAAGTTAATTAGTGAGTTTAAGTTAATAATCCGAAGAACAAAGAAAAAGACAATCAAAATTAATGAAAATGAAAATAAGAGCTAATATTCACGATAGAATTAAAGTGCTGGGCGCCTATATAAGCACTGGAAAGCAGTTTAATTATCTACAGAATCAATAATACAAACTTGTTTCTTATGTTATGGCAGTTGGCATCATGGATTGTACCATCTTTACATTTT
Organism: Ormosia emarginata; assembly: GCA_029884605.1. Lineage (NCBI taxonomy): Eukaryota > Viridiplantae > Streptophyta > Magnoliopsida > Fabales > Fabaceae > Ormosia > Ormosia emarginata. The sequence continues at coordinate 24,275,115 of JAQQTP010000085.1, forward strand.
TCTTTGTTCACCTTTGCTGCCTTACCTTACTAACGTCTCATTTTGGCATTTGCATAGGATCCTCTGAGATTCTATGCATTCCAAGTGAGCATGAAACACTTCTTAGATTCAAGCATCATCTCATTGACTCTTCAAATAGACTCTCTTCTTGGAATGCTGCCAATCCTAATTGCTGCCAGTGGGCAGGAGTTGTGTGTAGTAATATAACACTCCACATTCTTCAACTTCACCTCAACACTTCACCACCACCTACTTTTGATGACTATTACTTTTACGATTACGCAGCTTATGAAGCTTATGAGAGTTCGAGGTTTGGTGGTGAGATAAATTCATCTTTGGTTGATTTGAAGCACTTGAATTACTTGGACTTGAGCGGCAATGATTTTGGAGGTATGCAAATTCCTAGTTTCCTTTGTGCAATCACCACCTTAACTTACCTTGACCTCTCTGATGCCGGATTTAGTGGGAAGATTCCTCGTCAGATTGGGAATCTCTCCAATTTGCTATATCTTGACCTGAGCTTTAATGATGTCAATGGAACAATTCCATATCAAATTGGGAACCTTACGAATTTGCTCCATCTTGGCATTGGAAGTAATGTTGAACTGTTTGCTGAAAATCTTCATTGGCTTTCAGGTATTTCCTCCGTCCAATATCTTGATTTGAGTTATATAGACCTATCCAAATCATTTGATTGGCTACAGACTATGCAAGCATTTCCTTCTTTGGTGGAGTTACACTTGTCAAGTTATGTGCTCCATCAGTATAATCAATCATTCACAGTTAACTTCTCATCTCTAGTCACTCTTCATCTTTCCAATATTTATTCTTCTGGGATTTCTTTTGTCCCAGAGTGGATATTTGGACTGACAAAACTTATTTCTCTTCAATTAAGTTTTTTTGACTTCCAAGGTCCAATTCCCAATGGTATTCGAAACCTCACTGTGCTTGAAAATCTTGATTTGTCTTATAATTCATTCTCATCTTCTATACCAGATTGGTTATATGGTCTTCATCACCTTAAGTTTTTGAACCTAAGATTCAGCAACTTGCATGGGACTATTTCTAATTTCCTTGGGAATTTGACTTTTCTGGTTAGTCTTGATTTGTCAAGTAATCAACTTGAAGGAATGATTCCAACCTCTTTGGGAAATTTGACTTCTCTGGTTAGTCTTGATTTGTCATATAATCAACTTGAAGGAATGGTTCCAACCACTTTGGGAAATTTGACTTCTCTGGTTAGTATTGATTTGTCATATAATCAACTTGAAGGAATGATTCCAACCTCTCTGAGAAATCTATGCAACTTAAGGGAGATCTATTTCTTAAATCTCAAACTCAATCAACGAGTTTCTGAAATTTTAGAAATTCTCACTCCATGTGTTTCGCATAGACTCACAGTACTCAAAGTTCAAGGTTCTCAACTTTCAGGTCAACTGACCGATCAAATTGGGATGTTTAAAAATCTTGTCTCACTTGATTTTTCCTACAACTCAATTGAAGGTACACTTCCTAGATCATTTGGAAAATGTTCATCGTTAAGATCTCTTGATCTATCCAATAATCAATTCAATGGAAATCCATTTGAAATTCTTAAATCACTCTCCAAATTGTCATATCTTTTAATTGAGGACAATTTGTTTCAAGGAATTGTTAAGGAAGATGACCTTGCAAATTTTACGAGTTTAGACAAGTTTCATGCATCAAGGAACAATCTTACTTTAAAAGTGGGTCCTAATTGGCGTCCTAGTTTTCAACCAACTAGTTTGGCCATGACCTCGTGGCATTTAGGTCCTAGCTTTCCATTATGGATTCAATCACAAAAGAATCTTGAGTATTTGGAAATGTCTGACACTGGAATCTCAGATTCTATCCCTGCTTGGTTTTGGGGAATATTTTCTAATAATTCTGAGTTGAACCTCTCCCACAATCATATCAACGGAGAGCTCCCAAATACTTTACAGAATCCAATCATTTTCCTAAGCATTGATCTAAGCTCAAACCATCTAAGCGGCCAATTACCCCATCTTTCTTTTGAGGTGATTAAGTTAGACCTTTCAAGCAATTACTTCTCTGGATCCATGGCTGAATTCCTTTGCAAAAAACATGATGAGCAAAAGAGCTTATTAGAATTCCTCAATCTTGCATCAAATAATTTAACAGGGGAAATACCTGATTGTTGGCTAATGTGGCCAAATGTAGTGGATGTAGATTTACAAAGCAACTACTTGGTTGGGAACTTGCCCCTATCCATGGGTTCCTTAGCTTGGCTAGAGTCTTTGCAAATCCGTAACAACACACTCTCGGGAATATTTTCTCCCATTTTGAAGAACACTAGTAAGTTAATTGTCTTGGATCTTGGGGAAAATAAACTTACAGGAATTATTCCAGCATGGGTTGGAGAAAGGCTCTTAAATTTGACAATTCTTTGCCTTCGATCAAATAGATTTTTGGGTCGCATTCCCAATCAAATATGTGCCTTGAAATTCCTTCAGGTTTTGGACCTTGCACAAAACAGTTTGTCTGGCAATATACCAAATTGTTTCAACCACTTGAATGCCATGATGCTAAAGAACAAAAGTTCAGATTCAGTTATCGCAGCATTGGGTAACTCAGAATACAGTACAATCACTATGCTCCTATGGCTGAAAGGAAGAGGTGATGAGTATAGAAACATTCTCCGTATGGTGACAAGCATTGATCTTTCAGATAATAAATTATCTGGAGAAATACCTAGAGAAATCACAAATCTAGATGGATTAATTTTTTTAAATTTGTCCAAGAACCAGTTGATTGGCCAAATTCCTCGAAGTATTGGCAATATGAGATCATTAGAATCCATTGATTTCTCAAGGAATCAACTTTTAGGAGAAATCCCTCCATCCATATCAAACTTAAGCTTTCTTAGCATGCTGGACTTGTCTTATAATCATTTGAAGGGGAAAATTCCAACAGGCACTCAATTGCAAAGCTTTGAAGCATCAAACTTTATTGGCAATAATCTGTGCGGTCCACCACTACCCATCAACTGTAGTTCCTCTGCAAAAATTCCTAATGCTGATCAAAATGACAAAGAGAGTGATAGGCATGGAATGAATTGGTTTTTTGTGAGTATGACTTTTGGATTTGTTGTGGGATTTTGGGCAGTGGTTGCTCCTTTGTTCATTTATAGATCATGGAGGTATGTCTATTTTCGCTTCCTTGATGACATGTGGTACAAAATACGATACTGTTGGTGACTGCAGATTTTGTAATGTAACACTACTATTTTATATGTTGTGGGAAATAAAACTATAATATAATTGCAACATTGCGAGCAACCTATTTAGTTTAGATTTTTGAAGTATATCTAACTAATATTATTATCCCTATAACTTCTCACCAAATAATATCATTATATTAAATTTTGTTCTTATAAGTATCTAAGTGAAACATCAGAAATTTGTAAGTGACGAGCTATCTTGCAAGGACAGAATTTTATGATAACAAAGAATTGAAATTGTTCTACATGGGCGTGAGAATTGGATTTGCCACTGGCTTTTGGGGAGGTTGTGCTGCCTTTTTCTTCAACAGGACATGGAGGTATGCTTATTTCAGATTTCTTGATGTTGAGAAAGACCGACTTTATGTCTTGTTGGTCTTAAGGTTGAGGTTCTTCCTTTGAAATCTATCTTGTTATCATTGTTCATTGAGGTATTCATTGAGTCGTATAATTTTTATTTTACATTTAGTTCTATTACACTCTGAATATGACATTTGTGTCCTGTAATAACTGATAAGTATATATTGTTTCACTACACTGGATTACATAAGATAAAACTGAAGATGGTTTTATACCAAATCATATTTCAGAAAACTAGTGATGAGCATGAAAAAGATATGGTTTTACATCTTGAAAAGTGATTTGATTCCTCCTTTCCCTGTTCTTTTGTTTGATTGCTGCCTAAGTGTCTTGAAATAGTGGACGTAGATTAGGATTTAAGTTTTTTTAGTTTTTGATTAAAAAAAATTGAGTGAAAGAAATAATCATCACCACTATTATGTGTTTTTGCAAAAAAAACACCCAAGGAAAAAGAGCTTAGAGCCTTGGAAGCATATCAAAAGCAATTTTTTTGGACGTTCAATGCCCCAAACGCTCCAGACGCAGCGCCTAGACGCCCTTAATTATAACAGAAGCCATGCTTTGGACGTTCAGCGCCCGGGCTCTTAAGACGCAGCACCTAGGCGCTAATGTTTATTTCAGAAAAGTATTATCTAGACTATTAGCGCCCAGATGCAACGCCTAAGCATCCATATCAGAATAAAAATGGTAATTTTCCCTGACCTAGGTCAGAAGGAGTCGTCAGAACGTGACAAAAAGAGGACGAATCAACCTTGGGAAGTGTGAAAATGACCTTTCACCCAATAGAAGAAGGGGAATCTCTCCAAAATCATTAAAGATGATTAGGGCATCCTCTTTTCTTCTTGTTGTTTCCATTGTTTGCAACATGTATTGCTGATTTTCTCTGGTTAGGGTGATGGATCTTTCTTAACTTTGATGTAATGAACTTTTGATATTAATTCAAGTCTTTCATTCATGGTTTAGCAATTAGGCATGTTTTATCCTTTTGATTTGTATGCGAAGTAGCTAATCACATATGCTTTTATTTGAAGAATTCATACGAAATTGGAAAATGGAGTATGAATTAATTCTTGGTCTGATTGTCATGCTTTTGAGATTTCTAAAAATAGAAGTTCATGAGTATGTGATTTTAGAAAATCCAATTGAAGTTAAATCCTTATTTTCACAGATTTTAATTAAGAGATTAATTGATATTTGTGGGTTTAAGAGGGGTTCAGTTTTTAAGGAATTAAAGATGAACTAATTTCCAAGATTTAATCATAAACCACATTGAATGACTGATTTGAACTAATTGAATTGGTATTACTCATAAGGAGATTAAGTGAAATCAAATTCTAACCGCTTTTATCTTTTTGACAATCCCATTGCTATATTTGTTTCAAGTTTAATTCTTGCAAGAAGATTTCATTCCGCTTATACTTTGTGTTTGGAAGAAACTTTCTCAAAACTTGATTGTAACCAAGTAGTAAAATTGGTGAAGAAAATAGGGTTAATATCAATCCTCGTGGAAACGATATTTATTCTCTATATACTAGTACGAATCAGTACACTTGCTCATGAGTTAACAACTAACATGAATATAGAAGAAGGAATAGACTTATTATCCAACTACCATTTGCTCTCTGTTTCTAATTTTAATGCCATATATGACCGTATATTCAACTTAACATTCAATTACCATAGTCATCCATTGCATGATTAAATTATTATTCAACCAATTACACGACCAACAATTTCTTCTATTTTTAATTCTGACCCTTTGCAAGTTTAAAAATCCAATTTCATTTTTTCAAAACCAAAATAATTTATTGAATACAATAAGCCAAGCTGTCTAATATAGTCTGCGTTGCATGACAAAGTGTTTCTCATAGTTTTACATTAAACTAAAGGTTTGGAATATAAGCCATTCGACGAAAAGAAGAATGAAAACCATATCAAAATGAGAAAATAAAGAATGCTGCAACAAAAGGGGAAAGAATGAACTGTGGATAACTAGACGACACTATTATATTGCCCGCGCTTTAATGATGTCAATGCTCATTTCACTAGGATCCGTTGCTTGTAACTTAACTTGAATACCATCAAGTTCCCTCTTGAATCTATCTTTGGAGCTGACATACACCATTTTTTGTCTCACTTTTGATGTATCCGGAGACCTACATGTGAGAAATAAGAAAATAAAGTGAAATATATGACGGGAAATAGACATCTCCTGTTTACATTATTATCTGATTTGCACAATGATGATTTTCTTAATTTGAAAAAATATATGCTCTTAGGTGGAGATCTTGTACCAAATATATGTAATATGCTTATTTGACATAAAAAATGAAGTCTTCAAGTTAAATTTGTACCTGTGGTAGTAATTACAGATAGCCTATTGTAAATACTTTCTTATTGACCCCACAAAATCTGATATTCATTTATAGACTAAGCATCCTATAATATTTTTCAAGTATGTTGACGCTATTTCCACGTATAGCTAAAACATGCGATGATTTTACCATGTGTACAACATGAACTTGATGAACTTCAATTACCATGCAATGAAAAAAATCTTGCTTTTCTGGCAGTTCTCATCAGTAGTGAAATCAAAATCAAGGCATTCATTAGGAGGCAAGGATGCACTAAAGTCGTCATAGGTTTCTTGTGGGCTTCCAACTTTGTCTACCACCACTTCTTGGTTCTTAATCTTGAAGACAATGAAACGGTAATTCCTCTTTGCCTTTAGCTACAAGAACTTCAGTTTACATTCATCACTAACAGCCATTCCAAACGCCGCGTTCGCCTAACTCAAAGTTACATTTTTTCATAAAACAAAATATACACATAGGTATTACACATTCTTTAAAATGCAACAGGATGGCAATGTGGCATAACCAAGTAGAACGAGGCATTTTAGACATGAAACAAGACTTTGAGAAACATCACGCTCTATATAGATTCTAAAATTATGCAGAAATTGAGTCCCAAACTCAAAAAATTTCTTTAGTCAAATTCAGTAAATAATAGTAGAATTGGCTACATTCAATAGTGCTATGATCAATTGAAAACACCATTTCTGCCACTACATAACCATTTTCTCAAATTGCTCTCCTTCGCATTATGCTGCTCATGTAGACATCAAATGTTGTAAATATCTGCTCCAGAATACAAATGAATGGCCCATGAAAAGAATTGTTATTGTAATTTAAATTCTACTCTATTGAATCTTCCTCTCACTCATTAAAAGCAGCGTTATCAGAATCGTTCGAATCGCGATTCGATTCTCACGATACGTCACGATTCGCCCTTCCAACGAAACGGATCGTTTGCTGTTTCGTTTTCGTCTCAGAATCGCACTGCGATTCAGCCGATTCGAAGTGGAATCGCAAGAATCGCGAATCTGGAGCGATTCGTGCGATTCTTGCAGAGACGAGTCGCGCAGAAGACGTTGGGTCGCGAAGAGCAGAATGGGTCGCGGAGAAGCAGAACGGGTCGCGGGTCGCGCAGAAGCAGAACGGGTCGCGCAGAAGCAGAACGGGTCGCGCAAGGGAGAACGGGCTGCGAGCGAAAATGGGCCGGGTTTGGCGCGACCCGGTTCTGAAAAACCCAATTTTTAGTGGTTTTTTTGCAAATTTTTTTTATGGGCAGGGAGGGAAAGTGCCGAATCTTTCCCTCCCATTAATCCTAAACAATAACATTAAAGAAACCTAAAATTGGTCCCACTCTCAGCCTCTCTCTCCCACATTTTGTCACTTTGTTCTTTATTTCTTTTTCTCCCCCACGTTCTGCTTCCTTTGTCTCTCCCACATTTTGTCACTTTGCTCTTTATTCCTTTTTCTCCCCCATGTTCTACTTCTTTTGTCTCTTCAGTCTTCAGTGCTACTGCTCCATATTCTGTTGGTCCCTTGGTCACTTATTAGTAATTTTTTATTAGCTTTCTACTCTTTGTTGTTGTGTCTTTGTTGTGTGTTATTTATTGGTGGGGTGCAATGGGTCAAACTAAGAAAAAGAAGGAGGCTGATGTCACATGGAACCACTATGAAAATGTTCCACCACACAGACTTTTAGTTAAATGTAAGTATTGTTCACATACTTGTTGGGGTGGTATTGCAAGGATGAAGCATCGCCTTCTTTGGAACAAAGGAGAATGTTAGTCCTTGTACATCAGTTCGATGAAGTCGAGAGATGTTTGTAAAGTTGTTAGAAAATAGAGAAAAAGCTAAAGAGGCAAATAGCCTAGAATGTTTTGAGGAGAATGCAACTCAAGATGCTAATGCAAAAACGGGCACAATGGACTCATTTGTTAGCAAAGGGAAGGAAGGAGCTTCTAAATCTACAAAGCAAAAGACAATGAATGAGATGCTCAAAGATAGGGAGCTGGTAATTCAAGACATTTGCAAATGCATTTATGGCAATGCTTTACCATTTAATTTGGTAAGAAGCCCATTATTTGTCCAAATGTTGAAATCAGTTGGTGAATATGGAAGGGGTTTGAAACCTCCTACTTATCATGAGGTGAGAGTTTCTTACTTGAAAAAGGCATTTGATAACATCCAAAAAAATTTAGAGAAATACAAGAATGAATGGGAGAAATGGGGCTGCACTTTGATGTGTGATGGCTGGACGGATGGAAAAGGGAGGTCACTCACCAATTTTCTAGTTAACAGTCCAAGTGGGTCAGTTTTCCTTAAATCTATTGACACTAGTGATGTGATCAAGGATGCTAAACAAATGTTTGATTTATTGGATAGCATTGTGGAAGAAATTGGGGAGGATAATGTGGTGCAAGTTGTGACAGATGGTGCCTCTAATCTTGTGGCAGCGAGGGAAGATGTTAGAGGAGAAGAGAACAAAGTTATTTTGGTCCCCATGTGCAGCTCATTGCCTTGATTTAGTCCTTGAGGACATTGGGCAACTTCCGGTATTTTATAATACCATTGCAAATGCAAAGAAAATCACAACTTACATATATAGGCATACATGGGTCCTAAACTTGTATAGAAAGCATTCCAAAGGAAGGGAATTAGCTAGACCAAAGCGATCACAAGGTTTGCAACCTCTTATCTCATACTAAATTGCATCATGCAACAAAAGAATGCTCTCCGATCTATGTTTGCTTCAGAGGAATGGGCTACTAGTAATTATGCTAGTAAAAGTGAGGCTAAGGAGGTGATGAACATAGTTTTATGTGATGCTAGATTTTGGAAATCCATCCAATATTGCTTGAAGTGTGTGATTCCACTTGTGAAAGTTTTGAGGCTTGTGGATGGTGACTCAAAACCTGCCATGCCATATATTTATGAAGCCATGGATAGAGCTAAAGAGCAAATAGCTGAAAACTTCAAAAAGCAAGAGTCAAGGTATAAAAAGGTGTGGAAGATTATTGATACTCGTTGGGATTTACAACTGCATAGGCCTCTCCATGCTGCTGCCTACTTTCTTAATCCTAAGTAAGTAATTTCATTCTTTAAGTTTTATGCACTTTAATTATTTATTTTAGAGACTAAGTTACTTTGGTAATTAAAATTGTCTTATTTCTTGTTTTATTAGGTTCTATTATGACAAAAATTTCAATGCGGATAGTGAGGTTTTAATTGGGTTATATGAAACCATTGAAAGAATGGTTCCAGATAGAAGGACAAGATTTTTAATTGATCAACAACTTGAGAAATTCAAGACAGCTAAGGGACTTTTTGGAATGAGCATGGCAATAGATACTAGGGACAAAAAGCAACCCGGTAAGTTTTTACATTAATTTTCATAATTTTAGATTTTAATCCTAAAGCAAAAAGATGGTGGTAACTTACTAAGAGTCCAAGATGTAATTTTAATTTGTATGTTTGCTTTTGTTTTGATAGGTCTTTGGTGGGAAAGTTTTGGTGGAGAGGGTAAAGAGTTGCAAAAGATAGCCATGAGAGCTTTGAGTCTCACATGTAGTGCTACTGGATGTGAGAGAAATTGGAGCACATTTGACCAAGTGCATACTAAGAGAAGAAACCGCTTGGAGCAACAAAGATTAAATGCACTTGTGTATGTTAAGTATAATCTTCAACTTGAGATGAGACAAAAGTCTAGAGAGGAGAAGGGAGATACTTATGATCCTATATGCTTATCCGATATTGAATCGGATGATGAGTGGATTACTGAAAAGGAGGATCCTTGCTTACCAATTGATGCTTCATGGATGGATATACACGAGTGCTTCACTTTTGAAGAAGGAGCTCCAAGCAAGAAAAGGAAAAGAGGTATTTGTTTAAACTTAAAGTTAAAACACTCTAACTCTACACTAAAAATTAAATAATGCTATCTTACACTCTTTTTCTTTTATAGGTCCAAGAAACTTAAATACCAAGGCCAATAAGAAGGGAAAATCTATATCTATAATAGGAGATGAGAGTGAAATTGAAGAGATTGTTGGAGATGCGAGAGGAAGAGGGAGAGCATTTGACATCAAATGATGAGGATGATCTAAGTGACATTGATCTTGGGAATGATGAATGATGATTATTAGATTATGTATTAGGTTTATATTGGTTTATATCTACAATGATGATCATTGATCTTGAATATTGGTTTATATTTCAATTTATTGGCTTTGTAGTGAGTTATTTGACTTCAAAATACTAATATCTAGATGTTTTTAATATTTCTTTATGTGAAAATACATTTTATATTATTTTTAATTATTGGTCATGAATCTTACGATTCATGATACGATTCGATTCACGATTCGGAAAATAGGTCTTCCGATTCACGATTTGAATCCCGATTTGAGAACCATGATTAAAAGACTTAAGACACAATGAAAAGCAAAATGGGAATTTGAGTTAGAGGGAGACAGAGACATGGAGAGAACATACCATGTTGAAGCCGATGATAAAGAAAGCATAACAGAAAATATTGAATGCCCAATATCATCAAACTCTTGTCGATTATCTATATTGAATTTTGTAACATGTTCATTCTTTCTACTGACATTTATCCTTAATGTAGTTCTTTTCTTGTTAAATTTGAATTTTGATTAAAACTTCTTATTTGAAAATATTTTGGTTTGCACCTAGTTGAATGATTAATTTCCTTATATACAACTTACTGAGTAATAAGATTACAAGGAAATATAATGAGCAAATCTTCATTAAACTTGTAATTTCTATTGTAGCATAGTGCCTTGCCTTAAACAACCAAATGTCACTCATCTGTATAATAACCTTGCACCTTCTTCTAAATTTGAAGTTGTTCGGTTCGGCTGGTGTCATTTGTAATCCCTTGGGTTTTGCAAGGAGCATGGGGCTTGGCATTAGAGATTTTTTGTCTGTGCCTGCAAAGAGCATTATGCAGGTAGAAGTCTTAAATCTGCTGACCCTTTTTTATTTAGTTTTTTGAGATTAATTAATTTAGTACTATTGATTCAATTTGCAGAGCCCTAATGGACTTATCATGGGCATGGCCCAAGGCACTACTAGTCTTTTAAGCAACACAGTGTATGCTATCACTGATGCGGCTTCTCAGTTCAGTAAAGCTGCACGCAAGGTGTTTCTTGCGTCAATGTAATCATAGTTTGCTTCAATGTAATGCGGCTTCTTCTTCTTCTGTGCAGGATGCCCAAAAAGAACACAGAGAAAAAAAGCCTTTACTCTATACACAAAACACCTTTCGGTTTAGAGATGACACGGTCTATCAAAAATTATTTGATGTGTATTGGTTGCTCCTTTGTTCATTTATAGATCATGGAGGTATGTCTATTTTCGCTTCCTTGATGACATGTGGTACAAAATGCAATCCTGTTGGTGGCAAATCTATATGTTGTGGCAAATCTATTATATCTATTACAAAATGGACTGCCTCTCTCATCACATGTCATTATCTCATTGCTATTAAAGTAAAATTATTCCTGCTCAAAATTTGTCTTCCTCCGTTATCTATTATCTATCTAATTATATATATAATTATAATAATTTGACTACCTAATAAATCTCGTATTATATTTTCCTTATAATTAAACAATACTTTTTTCCCGCTAACCTCAGTTTCTCTCCCTCTAATCTCTGTGCCTCTCCCGCTTTTCCAGTCTCTCGCTCGCACTGCACACACGTTGTTTCATTTTTCTTTTTTTTCGTTTTTTTTTTTTTGAATTTCGTCTCCTGAATTCTGATGTCGTGTTTGTTGTGGGCTTGTGACATTTTAAGTGCAGACTATGCAGTGCCATGCCTGACCCACATAACTTATTTCATTTTTTAAATTCTTTGTATTCTTTTTTTTTTTTAATTTTGCCTTTTCTTCTTTTTTTAAAAAAAAAAATTAACTACCTACACATTTGCCTTTCCCAATCACAATATACCTAACTTCCAATTTAGATAATTGATGTAATTCAACATTTTAATTTTATATTCCTCAAGTAAGATTATTTTACTAACTTTATGTTTGCTCATTATTCTTAAGCATATTAATTTAGATTATTTTATTTTAAATTTGTTAATTGAAAATTCTTTTTTTTTTTTGGTTTTGTAAATTGAAATTGCAAGAATTAGAGTTTTAATGAAAAAAAAAAATTAAAGCATAATGTCACATTAAATTTACTTGCCAATTTGCCATCTAAATCCTTTTGTTTGGGTTGAATAATATAGTAGTCTCTCACTTAAAGGAGTCAAGGCCTGACGGTATAAGAATTTTACTTTTACTGTTCTCATTCTTTTCATACCAATGTTTTTTATTAGTGTTATATAATTTATCTCTTCTTTATGATAGATTTTTCTTTCTCAATAAAAATATCTTATTCATCTAAAAAATTTATAGATAAGAAAAAGGTGTCAATGAAGAAAAATATATGTAATTTTAAAAATAAAAACAATATAGAAAGCTCCATGCAAATTCACAGGATGATTTGTAGGAGTTTTATAATTTGATATTAATGATGAAAAAAAGTTTAAAATCTGTGGATTTAATTGGCAATCCATTATCAAATGATTTATAATTATATAAAAAATGCATAAAATATAAAATTAAATGAAAAAATATCTGTAAAACTCACAAATGGGTATACTAGTAAAATTCTAATATAATTGCAACACTGGGAGCAACCTACTTAGTTTAGACTTTAGAAGTATATCTAATTAATATTATTATCCCTGTAAATTCTTACCAAATAGTATCATTATATTAAATTTTGTTCTTATAAGTATCTAAGTGAAACATCAGAATTTTTTAAGTGGTGAGCTTTCTTGCAAGAACAGAATTTTATGAAAACAAAGGATTGAAATGGTTCTACATGGGCGTGGGAATTGGAATTGCCACTAGCTTTTGGGGAGGTTGTGCTGCCTTTTTCTTTAACAGGACATAGAGGTGTGATTATTTCAGATTTAAGGTTGAAGTTCTTCCAATGAAATCTATCTTGTTATCATTGTTCATCGAGTCGTATAATTTATATTTTTCATTTCGTTTTAATACACTCTCAATATAACATTTGTATTCTGTGATAACTGATAACTATATATTGTTTCGCTACACTAGATTACATAAAATAAAACTGGAGATAGTTTTATACTAAATTAGAATTCAAAAAAATAGCATGAATGTAGAAGGATTAGACTTATTATGTATCAACTACCATTTGCTCTTTGTTTTTAAATTTTAATGCCATATATGACCGTATATTCAACTTAACCTTCAATGACCATATTCATCCATTACATGATTAAATTATTATTCAACCAATTAACACGGCCAGCAATTTCTTCTATTTTTAATTCTGGCCCTTTGCAAGTTTAAAAAGGGGAAAAGGAGAAGGAAGATCAAGGTCACTGTGAAATGCAATTGCATTTTTTTTAAAAACCAAAAGAATGTACTGTATACAATAAGCCAAGCTATCTAATATAGTCTGAGTTGCATGATAAAGTGTTTCTCATAATTTTACTTTAAACTAAAAGTTTAGAATATAAGTCATTCGACAAAAAAGAAGAAAGAAAACCATATCAAAGAGAGAAAATAAAGAATGTTGCAAGAAAGGGGAAATAATGAATTATGGATAACTAGTTGACACTATTATATTGCCCGCGCTTTTATGATGTCAATCCTTATTTCACTAGAGGGTCTGTTGCTTGTAACTCAACTTGAATAACATCCAGTTGCCTCAGGATGTATTCGGAGACCTACATGTGAAAAATAAGAAAACAAAGTTAAATATATGACAGAAAACAGACATCTCCTATTTACATTGCTATCTAAGTTTTGTCCTTACAACAAATATATGCTCTTAGGTGGAGATCTTGTACCAAAACTATGCTTCTTTGACATCAAAACTAAAGTCCTCGCGTATAGCACATGCTGACACTGGTGATCAATAGGCTGTACATATAGTTGAAAGCAGACCAGATTCCTTATCATTGAAAAATCAGCATTCTGCCAAGATAGGTAGTGGTGGCAGAACAAGAGCAGCGACGTTGGAACCATTATCCTACTCATCTTCCACTTCCTCAGACAAACTTGGAACTAGCATATAAGGAAGATGCAGCCAACTTGTCACAGATTTTGTTGTCTGCTACAGAAAAAAGGAAGGGTAAAGCTTAGGACTGTGGGCATCCATCTTTATCTGAATTAGCAATTCAACCACATTGAGCAAAGAAGTTACAAAGTTTTCTCCTTGTAATTATGCTTGTATCTATGTATATTTCACGCCCTGTCATTTTGTTGGGGGAAGTAAATATTACCAATGCATGCACAGTATTATGATTATTTATTGTCTTGTTTCTTTACTCCCTGTGGTGTTAGAAGAGTAATTTTCTTTATAGTAATAAAAATAACTACAGTATAGGAGAAATGCAATTTGGGCACCGCTAATGTATCACATGCATTATTTGATCATTAAGTATAACTTACATAACTCATTAATTCATATTAAATCAATGGTAAAAAAGTAGGCGAAGGTTAGTACAAAAAAAAAAAAGGTAGGTGAAGGTGTGATTTTACTCTTGTCCAAATATCATTTAGTCATTTACATAGTTAGCATACAGGGATGATTAGTCCTATTTAATTTTTTGAACCAAGTGGCTCAGCTTGATACATATTGTCTTTTTTGGCATATATTGATTATAAATTCACAACATATTGCTTATATAAATTCACATATTGATTTTTTTTGACACATTGATTATAATTACTCATTGGTAAAATCTCAAACACAAGGAAACAATCACACCCTTTGAATAAAATAATAATAATAATAATAAAAACAAGAGGGTTCAAATTCATTTTGAAATAAAGAAAAATTATATTTGCCTTGCTTGCAAGGAACCAAGCGAAGTAGGCAACGGAGATAGAATCTTGACTATAATACCATGTAAGATTCTAACTTAAAATCAATTGAAATTAAGTGAAGTGATACAATAGATATATAAACTGCATCCGAAATATTGAGGTAAACGATGTGAGACTCTTAACACAAATAACTTTGTCATATGAAAATGCAACATGATAGGATCCATTCCCTCATCTACTACTTATGGTGTACTTTACCTTGGTTGTGTGGCAATTTATACACGTTTTAAATTTTATGCACAGAAAAAAGTATAGGATGTTGTAATATCATCACTGGTTTCATTAAGGGTAAGAATAAGTCACATGGTCCATACAGTCTAGTCTCTTTTCAATCTACACTGGTCTAACCAATTTATCAAACAAGTGAGATTTAGACTTTTAGAAATGTCTATTTAATTATATAGGTTAAGCTTTGAATTTTTGAAAAAGTATATTTGACCTATCAAATTGGTTCATTTATTTAATATTATATATAATTCAAAATATATATTACTCATATATTTTGTTCATTATATATTAGTATAATATATTTATTATTATTATCATATATATATATATATATAAAATAATTTCATTAAAGGTTATACTTATTTTAAAATTAAAAAGTTTAACTTTCTCAACCTATATGAAGGCTTTCACATAATGTAAGTTTTTAAATAAATTTTCAAAACACGGCAAGCTTTTGTGTTTTCATAACTAGGCCATGTTGAGCCAAAAAAAAAAGTAACAGGTTAAGTTCAAGTTGACTTTTTACAAAATAGGCCTAGGCCTATTTAAACAAAGCCTAGTCTAGCTTATTTTTGTTGGTTGCCACTAGTTGTACGGGTCAACAAGTACTATAGAGTGAGTGAAGAGTACTATTTTCCATAAGAATTGGGATGAGCAATGCATTATCAATTAACTGATTACTATTTTCATGCTTAAGCAATACAAATTTAAAAAACAATGAAGAAAAACACAAGTAATAACTAACTAATTGAACTTCACTAACAACACACCAACATTAGAGAGATAACAATGATTTAAGGGCCTATAGGGTCTTTCTTCACCCTCTATTTCACTTGGATTAAGGAAACCATACAAGCAATTATTAATGAATTAATTTTTTAGCTGAAACCAATTGTATTCAAGAGCTTATGTCTAGGTCACTTGATTGTGCATCTGTCACCTAAATCACTATGTGTTCATGTGACATAGTGTGATTTCAACTTATTAAGAACTAGTTTCAAACTAATGTTGTTAATGTCAGACTGAACACTGAATTGGAAAAGTTTCTGATTCAAGTTCAATCGGTTCAACATGTTAGATTGGATGGTCAGACCAAATATCATAATTATATCATATATATTTTTATACATAATAAGTAAACTATTTTTACATCTAAAAAAGAATATGATAATATAAATTAATAGTATCATATTCAGAAATTTATATTTATGTTTATATTGTTAAATTTATTTTTATTTAGTTGTAATTTTATATTAAACTTTTTATATAAATAAATATATAAATTATTTTATTCAAAATATCCTATTCTTCAAAAAGTCAAAAGTTGAGATATTATCATTTTCACTCCCCCACTTTCTTTTTCTTTCTCATTATCTCTCTCCATCACTCCATCGATCTTATAAATCTCATTCTTCCTCTTCCCCATTTTCCATTTTCTTTCTCATGTTTCTCTCTCTATCACTCCACTACCATTTGTCATTTCTCTCTCTATCACTCCACCACCAGATATGTGATTCTCATTTTCTCCTTTCCCAATTTTTCTTTTTCCTTCTCATTTTCTCTTTCTTTTTCACTTAATCAGATATGGATTTCATCTTCCCCCATTTTCTTTTTGTTTTTTTTTCTCTCACACACTCTCTCTCGGTCTATAACAGAGAAAAGCACATAACTATTCCTCTCTCTATCAGAGTGACAGAGAGCAAGGACGAGCAAGACAAACGACAAAGAGCAGTGGTCAGCGGGGACCAGGCATCAATGAACGACAACAAATTCATGGGTGGTCATACACTTATTGGACTGCTAGTTTTTAGCGATTTACCGATCAAACCTGATTTTTGACTGATTTTGATCGATCTAATTTGATCTGACCATTAAAGCGATTGTATCATTGAACCAAAGCCATAATAGGCTATGTTTCCTGGTTTGGGCGGTCGGACCAGCTGGTTTGGTCCGGCCTAAACAACATTGATGTGCTATGCATGACTAATAGGTATGTGTCCATTCCAATGGCTAATCAACATATTTAACCCATGTAAGTGATATTGAACATGCATTACCCAAAACTTTGGTCCCATTTACCTATCCCTATGTTTAGTTCGAGGAAAAGCCCCAAATCAATTGGTGATCAAGCAATTGCAACATTAAGAATAGAGTAGAGTAAACAAAATTGAATTCATTAACAATCACCCTAACAATTTATATCAATTCAAGATCCATAGGGGGATCCAAAAGATCTCCTAATTACAAGCTTAGCAATCCATAACAAAGGTGAAAACAAAACTAAATTGAGATATCCATTATAATACAAGTAAATCAAGAAAGAATGAGAGAGGAAGAAATAAGTGATAGGTCCTTGATGAATGGCTCTTCCTTCAAACTCCCAAGCCTTGATTCATAAGCATCCAAAGTCATTTTCTCTGGCTTCAAAAACCCAAAAAAAAAAAACAAAGCATCTCTCTCTAGATTGAAGTTGAAGATGGAGTCCCCAAAAAATGGTAACAAAATGAAGATAAAATACACCAATTTCATGGGCCTAGGCCAGTTGTGGACTATTACACACCTAGGCGTGTGAAATAGCAAAATGCAAATGTTGGTTGACCCCACGCCTAAGTGTGGAGGTCTCTGGTCCAAGCACTTTTAGTAACTACGATAGGAACAACTAGGCATGGTTGTCTGGCCCAAAATCTACTTGAATTCTTCAGTCTTCCTTTCTTTGGGCTTCCTAATCCTCTTGTTTGGTTTTTTTTCTAAGTCTCGTGCTCTTGATAACCTGCAAAACAACATCAGACATTTGCATGAGATTCTCTAGATCAAATTTAATCATCAATAATCTAAGTCATGGTCGATTTGAGGTAAGAAGAATTATAAACATGTAGTTTGCATATTAAACTTAAAAACCTATTTGAACCTTAAAAACTTTGGACTAACAATCGATTAAACAGCCCAAAAAAAGTAATAACTCAATTTTCTGGAGTTATCAATTTCCACCCTTACTTGTCATTACTCAAAAACAGTGTCAGTTTGGTCTGTCCGAGTATTGCTGAGTGTTTAGGTATGTTAAGAAATATTGAATTATTTTGTTTTATTGTTTATTAATGGTAGAATAGTTTTTTTCTTTCCTTGTTTAGCCTTTATATAGTTTTTTTGTATTTAGGTTGAATTATCCTTTTGTATTCAATTACATTATGCAGTGTTTATGAATTCATAACTTTATTTTTACAAATGTTTTGTATTTCTCTTTATTTCTTTGGATTCTTTAACAAGGTATCACAGAAAGCTAGGGGACGAAGCTTAATCTCAAACACAGCTTTCGCAGCGTGGGCGTGATCATTCGATTTTTTGTGGCATGACCGTATAATTTCGAGAAGGTATACGCTCAGTTTTTACAATCTGGTATTTCATTTTCTTTTGGCTTTCTTTGTTTTTTGATTATAGCTACTGAAAGAGACAATTCGCTTTAGTCTGTGAATGTGAGGTTGGATGAAAAAAATTATTCGTATTGGAGTTATGTGATGAGAAACTTTCTTAAGGGTAAAAAGTTGTGGGGATTTGTTTGTGGAACTTCTATGAAAGCTAAGAATACTGAGGGGGGTATGTTGATTTGATAGATACCTAGGAAGCAAACAAAGCAAAAATTATTACTTGGATTAATAATTCTGTTGAGCATTCTATAGGTACACAGTTGTCAAAGTATGATACATCAAATGAGGTTTAGGATCATCTACAAAGTTTATTCACTCAATCAAATTTTGCAAAACAGTATCAATTAGAGAATGACATACGAGCTCTTCAACAGAAGAATATGAGTATTCAAGAGTTTTATTATGCTATAACAGATCTTTGGGATCAATTGGCTCTTACAGTATTGGCATAGTTAAAGGCATGTGGTGCCTATATTACTCGTAGAGAGCAGCAACGATTGATACAATTTTTAATGGCACTTCGCAGTGATTTTAGAGGACTTAGAGGTTCAATTTTGCATTGTTCTCCACTTCCTTCTGTTGACTCAGTTGTGAAAAAGTTATTGGCTGAAGAAATACGTCTTAAGTATTATTCTGGAAAGGGAATTCTTTCTACTTCTAATCCTTTTGTGTTAGCAGTACCTTTTAAGTCACTCTCTAGTAATCAGAATAAGTCTTACACAAGGGTTGCCATCTACGAGTGCAGTTTTTGTAAGCAGAAAGGTTATTAGAAGGCTCAGTGTCCTAAGTTATCGAGATAGCAGAACCAATCGCAACAGCAATCTCAACCTTGGAAGCTTGGCAACCAGTCATAATCTAATGCTTATAGACCACCTCAGGGTTACAAACTACCATAGTCTAATATTGTGGCAGTTGTTTCATCAGGTCCTTTCACCGATCCTAGTACTCTGGCTGAGCAATTTCAGAAGTTTCTTTCCATGCAACCACAAGCTATGTTTGTCTCTTTTTTCGTAGGTCAGTTGTCTCACAGTTCTTCAGGTATGTCACATTCTATATGGGTCTTGGTTTTTGGTGCTTCACATCATATGCCTTCAGATTCTTCATATTTTGCTTTTGTGTCTCCTTCATCTTCTATTCCTATCATGACTGTTGATGGTACTCTTATGCCTTTAACAAGTGTTGGTTCTGTTGTTACACCTCACTTGTCTCTTCCTAATGTTTATCATATTCTGAAACTCAAATTAAATATTGCTTCTATTGGTCAGTTATGTGATTTTGGTAATTTTGTCACATTTTCCTCTTCTTCTTGTTATGTGCAGGATCTGCACTCTCAGAAGCTGATTGGAACAAGCCGTAAAAGGGGGGACTATATATTTTGGATGAGTTAAAAGTGTCAATTGTTGCTGCTACTAGTGTTGATTTATCTTCTTTTCGTTTGAGTCATTCTTCTTCTGATTTTTACTTATGACATTCTCGTTTAGGTCATGTTTTTCCTTCTTGTTTGAGATTTTTGGCATCCACAGGGGCTTTAAGAAATTTACAAACTTGTGATATTTTTTATTGTAGTGGATGTAAATTGGCAAAATTTTCAACTTTACTTTTTAATCGAAGTATTTATGTTTCTTCTTCTCCATTTGATTTGATTCATTCTGATGTATAGGGACCTTCTCTTGTTGCCACAAAAGGAGAGTCTCGATATTATGTTTCTTTTATTAATGATTATACTCGTTATTGTTGGGTTTATTTAATGAAACACCGTTTTAAATTCTTTGAGATATATACAACCTTTCAGGCTCTTGTGAAAACTCAACATCCTGCTGTTATCAAATGTTTTAGGTGTGATTTGGGTGGGGAATACACTTCTAATAAATTTTGTGAGTTGTTTGCCTTAGATGGAACTATTCATTAAACTTTGTGTACAGATACTCCTGAGCAAAATGATGTTGCTGAAAGAAAACATAGGCACATTGTTAAACTGCTCGTTCTCTCTTGTTGTTTGCTTCTGTTCCTAGTGTGTTTTGGGGTGAAGTTATTCTTACTGCTGTAAGTTTGATTAATACAATTTCATCTTTTCATATTTCAAGTTTGTCTCCTTTTGAAAAATTGTATAGGTATGCTCTTGATTATTCTTTCTTTAGAATTTTTTGTTGTACTTGTTTCGTTCTTCTTCCTCGTGTAGAACGCAGCAAGTTGTCCTCTTGATCTGTTATTTGTGTCTTTCTTGGTTATGGTGAAGGTAAAAATGGGTATCATTGTTTTGATCCAATAACTTAAAAACGTTATGTGTTTCATCATGTTATTTTTCTCTAGCATATACCTTTCTTTTCTATTTCATCCACTACTCATAGCTTGACTAGATCTGACCTTATTCATATAGATCCTTTTTTTTAGGATTCTGATAGTTTGTCATATCAGGTTCCTAGCACTTCAAATACCCCTTCTGCAAGTACTGACACTTTACTCTCCGGAACACCTAAAGTTCCTTCTTCTCCTATGGTCTCTCAAGTTTCGTTAGAGATTGTGGATCCACCTCTATGCCAATCCATACGCATTCGTAAGTCCATGAAGTTACCAGATTTTGCTTATTCTTGTTATTCTTGTTATTCTTCATCTTTTTCTTCCTTTTTAGCTTTTATTCATTGTCTCTCTAAGCACTCTTCCTATAAATAGGCTATTCTTGATCCTCTTTGGCAATAAGCTATGGATGATGAACTTTCTACTTTGCATAAGATAGGTACTTGAGACTTAGTTCCTCTACCTCCTGGTAAGAGTGTTGTTAGTTGTCGTTGGATGTATAAAATCATGACTAATTCTGATGGATCTATTGAGCGATACAAAGCTAAGTTAGTTGCAAAATGGTACTCTCAACAGTATGGTATGGATTATGATGAGACATTTCCTCTTGCTGCAAAAATGACTACTATTCGTACTCTTATTGCAGTAGCTTCCATTTGTCAGTGGCATATCTCTCAACTTGATGTTAAAAATGCATTCTTGAATGGAGATCTTCAAAAAGAAGTTTATATGGCGCCCTCTCCTGGTGTTTCACATGATTCTGGGTATGTCTGCAAGCTCAAGAAAGCATTATATGGTCTCAAACAAGCACCTCGTGCTTGGTTTGAGAAATTTTCTGTTGTAATCTCTTCTGTTAGATTTGCTTCTAGTAGTCATGATTCAGCTCTTTTTGTTAAGAGCACTGATGTAGGTCGTATCATTTTGTCTTTATATGTTGATGACATGATTATTACTGATGATGATATTAATGATATTTCAGTTTTGAAGACAAAGTTAGCTAGACAGTTTAAAATGAAGGATTTGGGTTCTTTACGATATTTCTTGGATATTGAGGTAGACTATTCACCCAGATGTTATTTTCTTTCTCAATCGAAATATGTTGCAGATATTCTTAAGCGAGTTAGACTTACTGATAATAAAATTGTAGATACTCTCATTGAAGTTAACACAAAGTATTCTTCTTCTGATGACTTACATTTGTTAGATCTTACTTTATACTGTACTATTGTTGGGAGTTTGGTATACCTTACTATTACTCGTCCAGATATTACATATGTTGTTCATGTTGTTAGTCAATTTATTGTTTCTCCTACTACAGTTCATTGGGTAACTGTACTTCGTATTTTGCAGTATCTTTGAGGTACAGTCTTTCATAATCTTTTACTTTCATTCACCTCTTCCTTAGAGCTGCGTGCATACTCTGATACTGATCATGACAGTAATCCCACAGATCACAAGTCTGTTACTGATTTATGTATTTTTTTGTGATTCTCTTATTTTTTGGAAGAGCAAGAAACAATCTATTGTTTCTCAATCTTCAACCGAAGCAAAATATTGTGCTATGACATCTACTACCAAAGAGATTGTTTGGTTACGTTGGTTACTTGCAGATATGGGAGTTTCTCTTTCTCATCCCACTCCTATGTATTGTGATAACCGGAGTTCTATTCAGATTGCTCACAAATCAATTTTTCATTAATGAACTAAGCACATTGAGATCGATTGTCACCTTACTCGTCATCATCTCAAGCATGACACAATTACCTTGCCCTTTGTTTCTTCTTCTTTGCAGATTGCAAATTTCTTTACCAAGTCACATTCTATTTCCCGTTTCGTTTTCTAGTTGGAAAACTTTCGATGCTTGTAGCTACCGCATTATGAGTTTGAGGAAGCGATGTTAAGAAATATTTGGTTATTTTGTTTTATTGTTTATTAAGGGTAGAATAGTTTTTTCTTTTTTTGTGTAGTTTATATATAGTTTCTTTGTATTTAAGTTAAATTATCCTTCTGTATTCAATTACATTATACAGTGTTCATGAATTCATAGCTTCCTCTTTACAAATATTTTGTATTTCTTTTTATTTCTTTGGATTCTTTAACAAGGTAGATTGAAATCATTAACAAAATGGTAGGGGGATTGTGAGTTTGTGATGTGGAATATAGCTTGGTTAGGGGACTGGTCATTAAAGATCAAATTTTAACAAAATAGGTTCAATCATTTTAATTTTAAATGAGAGAAAGCTCTAATTATTGAAATTAGTGGTGGCATTTGTTTGTGTATATAGAAAAGTAAGATAGTGTGAATCTAAATTTATCAAAATTTTATTTTGAAAAATACATGAGAGATCATAAAATAACATTATGATAAATAGATATGATACAAAGAGATGCTTAAAAATAAAAGGATTTAATTTTGATGTAACAAAGTGTAAAAGTTTTTTATGCTATTGCTCAATTATATATTATTACATTATTAAAAATATGTGTCTCTTATAATAATTACCTCGAAAGTCATGTATGTATTAATATATGATTTGTTGATAGTATAAAAAAATTTACACTGATAATATATCAAAATCAAACTCAAAATTAAAAAAAATATATGAAAATGATGATATTGTTGCAAGCTTTGCAACGGGTCGGCAAAAAATTATTAACAGCAAATGAGAATTGTCTCCAATATTTATTTAAATTGAGAAAATATTCAAAAAAAACCCTTTAGTTAAGAAAATTAGTCTTTTGAAAATAAGACTATATCGAGAGTCGATTATATATAAAAAATGTATTAGCATCCTATGCCGTCAGTTCTAAGAATGGTTACTTTAAATTAATTATGCAAATTATAATAACTTAAACATATTAAATTTATTCCATAAAATAAATAATAATAGATAATCAAAAATCAAGAAAGATAGATCAATATTTACAAGAAGAAAAAAAAAAAAGAACAACCATAAGATGTGCATTAAAGTGTTTACAAATTAAGGGGTGATAAAAATAAAGATCGAATACTAAATTACAAAAGTTTAAATTTGACTTGTACAAAAAAAAAAATTGCACTTACTATCATTGCCTAATCTTATTCTAATTTGTCTAATATGTCATTTTTTATTTTGTTTTCAAAGAACGCATATCAAATAAAAAAAAAATTGGAGCCAGAGGACTAGGGTAGTCGAAATTAAGAGCTGTCAGAACTTCATTACCTCAACAAATACACCTTAAAGAGTAAACTAAAGTATATAAACCTTTTTTCTCTCTCTTTTTTTAATTGAAAAGGAAAATGAACACCATTACATTGGTAAAGAAATTTGGACTCTATGGAATAAATCACCAACCACCAAATACATCATTTTATTTATTTTTTTTAACTTTTCTTCATAATAAAATTAAAAATCAAAAGAAAAAATTATTTATTTATTTATTTTAAAGAAGAAAACACATTCAGCCCTTAATTGAAGTAGGGATGGCAATAGGGCGGCGGGCGGGGAGGCAATGGGGCGGGCGGGGGCGGGGACGGATAGTCTTCCCCCCCCGCTACCGTTCATTTACTACATGCATGCATTTATAATCCTCGGGTAGATAGAATATTCGTGGGTATCAGCGGATATATGCAGGTATTTGATATTTTAAAATTTTAAAAATTATAAAACAAACATAAATAAAATAAATTTTAACATCACATACTACAATTTTGTTTAACAATATAAGATTCTTACAAAATTAAAAGATTATTATAAATAACAAAATAAATCCAATTATATTTTATAATAATTAGTTTACATAAATAACTATTACATAAATAAGTATATATTTTTTCAACAAATTTTATCATTATGGATTCATTTAATAAAAACATTATTTTAAAATAATAAAATATACGTATTTTCATCTCATCTCAAAATTAAAAAGAAAAAAGAATTATAATATATGATATATATTAAATAAAATATATATACTAAACGAAGTTTAAGATGCCGTGTACAGTCTTATAATCCCCGCCCCGCATTTCTCATTTATTAAGCAGATTTCATCTCCCACGTGTCGTGGGTAATCCTGCGGATCGTAGATGCATTGGTAATTTTGACATGCCTAAACTGAAGTGCACGACCCACTTGAGTAGCGTTGGTTTTGCTGTGCTTTTCCTATTGGCTGAATTGCAGTGTTTTGTTTGTGCAGAAATTCAACCTTGGGTTGCATTGACCGACAAAGGCAGGCTCTTCTCAACTTCAAAGGAAGCTTGAACTTCAATGATCAATCACCATCACGTAGGCTTTCCGCATGGGAAGGCATAGCCTGCAACAATGTTACTGGGCATGTTGTCAAGCTTGACCTCAAGTTTCCATGGCTATGCTCCCCATTCTTAGACTCGAAGACTGAGAGAGTACCTATCCTTGGAGCAGAGTATTACGATTGCCTCGATTTGGCGTATGCTTAACATGTTTCTCCATCTATTTAATTGTGGACTTGGACACTTGTAATTCCTCCTCATCCTATTAATCTCTATGATCTTACAAGTGTTCGAGTCCTCAATCTTGCTTGGAATAATCTCCAAGATCCAATTCTTGATACTTTGAGAAACATGACTTCCATTAGAGCCCTTGACCTTGGTGATAACAATCCATGTTTAGTACCATCGTGGTTAAGTAAGTTTAAGAACCTTGTGAAGTTAGGTCTTGCAAAGAATCAGATTTACGGTCCAATTCCATATGCTCTGCGGAATATATTCTTGACCTTTTTACTTCAGTTCCATTATGGTTAGGTGAGTTAAAGAATCTTATCCATCTCTATTTTAAAGGAAACAATTTCACTAGTATAGAGGAAGGTTCTCTATCATCAATTCTGAGAAATATGTGTCATTTAAAAGAATTTGAGTTGTCTGGATACAAGCTTCAAGGAAAAGTGTTTCAGAGCAGCGAAAATTTATCTTGCTGCAATAGCTACGATTTAGAGCTACTGGATTTGAGTGCTAATGAATTTGGCGGTAATTTGCCAAGTTGGTTAGGACAATTTAAAAATTTACAGCACCCTCTTCTTGACTCAAATTCATTCTCTGGCCCCATTCCCTTTTCTCTTGGAAACTTGACCAACTTGAGAGAACTATATCTTGCAGGAAATATTTTAAATGGGTCCATTCTGCATAGTCTTGGACAACTAGTGAATCTACAATCCTTGGACCTTTCTTCTCATCTTTTTAATGGTGTTTTCCCTTGGAGTCTTGGGCAGCTTGAAAACCTAAAGCTTCTAATTCTTTCAAACAATTCTTTTAATGGTGCCATTCTTGAAAGCCTAGGTCAACTTACAGAAGCAAGAATTGTGAGTCTTGACAGTCTTGGTCAACTCAAATATCTACTTATCCTGGATCTTTCTTCTAACTCCTTGGAAGACACATTTACCGATATAAAAAGTTGGCCTCCAATGATCAGTCTCACCATCTTTTCTCTCTCTAATAATCAAATAATTGGAACAATTCCAGAAAACCTTGGTGAGATAATGCCTAAATTGAGTGACTTGCAATTTGACAATAACCACATAAGTGGCTCAATACCAAGCTCATTGTGCAAAATCAAAAGCTTGAACAGGCTTGACATTTCTAACAACAGACTATCAGGCAATATTCCATGTACACTTTGGAATCTTTCATCGTTGGTGTGCTTGCATTTGAACAACAACAGTTTTCATGGTAAACTTCCATCGTCCTTGACAAACTTGAAAGATTTGTTAATTTTGGATCTTGGTGAGAATCAATTATCGGATGTCATACCTTCCTAGAATGGCAACACATTTCCCAACTTGCAAAATTCTTAGATTGCGGAGAAATATGTTCAATACTTGTGCCAATTCGCTGCGTTACAAATCTTGGACCTTGCTAACAACAACTTAATGGGTCCAATTCCTCATTGCATTGGCAATATTAAAGGAATGGTTTCAAAACATCTATCAAATGGCGCACATCTTGAAGTCGATTCGACCAAATCGTGGGATGAAGAGGATGTCAAGCAAGTCATCAAGGGAAGAGAACTCGATTAATAATAGTTTGGTTGGATCAATTCCCGAAGGAATATCTTCACTCTCTGGATTGCTTGGACTCAAATTGTCCGGAGAGATCCCTGAAATGATAGGAGACATGAGGTCACTGGAATCTATTGACTTCTCTCATAACCAGCTTTTTCGGCGCTATTCCAAAGAGCATGTCCACTTTAACTTGGCATAGTAACTTAAACTTGTCATGCAACAACTTTTCAGGACCAATTCGAACGGAAAATCAGTTTCAAGTTCTTAATGATCCATTTATTAATTTACATTGGCAACCAATATCTCCGTGGAACTTTGTAACGTCTTAGAAATTTGGATATTTATCAGGAGATTTTATTATTAAATTTAGTTATATTAATTATTTTTTTATTTAGATTATGTAGTTCTATTTAAAAGATGTGTTAATTTTCTTTTTAAATATTTTATTTTAAAAATCTTTCATTTGATTACTTCTTTTTAATTTAATTTTACATGATTAATGTAACATAAATTGTTATATATAAATATTAAGCAATAAATTGTAATTTTATTTATTTACAAGTGTATCACTTACATTGATATACACTGCCAAATTATAAGAAACTACATAATTAGATAAAGAACTAAGCATTCAAAATTCTAAGGACTTATAACATTGCCTTCATCTAGTGATACACACATAGCCTCATCAACTTACATAACCATACAACACATGAGTAGAAGATGTTAACATTTTAGATTGCCATAACAAGGCATCATTCCAATATTGATCAATAGAGTGAATACAGTCTTTACTACTTTTTTAAAAAACACCATGCACATAATGAGAATTGTATAATTCTCAATAGAAAAACAAACTAAGTAAAATACTATTATATAAACCATAGTGCTTTTAGTTGCGTCAATCACAAAGAATACTTTACACAATAAGAGAGAATATAAATCATAATAATAATTATGTCCATATATCAAATCACATAATGATTACATTTATATTCCAATTCACATAATAATCATATGCACTAGACGCAGCCTTGGGCATCATTTCATTTCCCCTCATGCAATTTCGTACACAAAGGGACTTAGCATCTGGCATAGGTTATCCCACCACAGATTAAACATAATTTTAATTGGCACCTGATGTAGGTTACCTCACCACAGGTTAAACATCATTTTCATCATAAAACATCATTTGATCATAAATCCTTTCATCATAAGACATTTCATCATAAATCATTTCTTCATAAATCATATAATCATAAATCATTTCTTCATAAACTTTTTCATAATTAATAGTTGAATCATTGTCATATGTCAAATTGAAATATCAATAATCTTTTGGCATTGCATAACTATATCATTACTTAAAACTTGAAATTAATAATATCATATTCACATATTCCATTAATGATTCAACAACCAATCTAACTTACATCACTTGTATAGTACAAATTCAAATTTCTAAGCATTTAAATAAATACATACATTTGATCATGCCAAATCTAGTTCTTGGTCACCCTTGATCATTTACTTTCCAATTATGGGATCTAAGCAAAAATTCATCAACTCAAGACCATTTAATCACACTTTACCATAATTGAAATATAGATTTAAATATAATTCTCTATTATTTTCTTGGTTTTGATCTTGGTCAAAAAGAAAGCCTAACAATTAGTCTTTTTAATTAAGATCCCCTTACATACATACCTCAATATCTTTATTATCCTCTTTTATCATCATATATTTGTCCACTTAAACAAATACGTACATCTCTAATTCCTTATTTAGAGTCCTTGGTTAAAACCTCTTCCTTGAAGATTTTTTCAACAACTTGTTTTCCAATACTTAATCCAAGCTTAATTATGAGAAATATATTTCATTTACTTCCTAATTTCATGATTAAGTCATTAATTAGAAATTGGATCCTTAAGTCCTTTGTTCTCGTGTCTCTTAATCAATCTTGGTCTAAATCTTTTTTCCACCCAAACTTCCATTCACTTATGCACTATTTCCATAATTTGTCATCACCATCATAGCCAATTGGACATAAAGCCCCAAAATCTATGCAAAGGTCACCATGACCAAGACTTACTCGTAAGGTTTTCTCCAAAAAACCTCCCATTCAAAACATTATCCAAGCTTAGAAATTGAAAGTGCAACATCTAATTTACCTTATTTCACCTTATAATCACAATATTCATCAATCCACAAATTAGGATTATTGGACCTTAACAACTCTAATTCTACGGTTTCATGATTAATGATGAAAAATTCATCCAAAAAGTTAACTTCAAGTTTAATCTTACTCTTTACTTTTCAATTTATGGTTCTTAAATCCTTAAAACTCAAACCCTAGGTTAGAACCCTAACCCTAGGTGATTTTTAATTCAAGATTGAAAGACTCATCAAATTATTTAATTCTAAACATAAACAAGATTAAGAACCAATTTAAAACCATAACCCTATTAAATTACCCAAGATCAAACATTCTTTTTAAGATCATTCCAACATAGTAGTATTCTTTAAACCAAAGATACAAGCATATAGAAGCCAAAATAACATAAAAACTCTAATCTAAAAACTAGATTTAATAAAAAAATAAAGAAAGATAGAAGTTTGTATTCCTACCTCTTTTCCAAGCTACAAAGGACATGACTTATTGGAGACAAAAGAGAGAAGATTTGAACTCCTTTATTGGTTTTCTTACTTGTTAGAAGTTTATAAGATTGCAAGAAAAATATTTCTCAATTTTTGAGGATTTTTGGAAATCTTCTTCTATTTCTTTCTCTTTCTTCTTCCTCTCTTTATTAATTTGTATGGCCATGTATTCATTCGTGGCAATGTTGTTTCAATCCTCTAATATTCACTTTTTGTTTAGGACGTTGCTGCAATCCGCTTGATAATGAATAGAAAATTTAAAGAAATAATATTAAAATTTTACTTTTATTTGTTTTTTCTCCTTCTATGTTTATTTCCATTCAAATAAAAAAGTTTAAATTTTTAAAATTTTCTTTCATCTCTATTTTTTTTTTTTTTTATTTTCAAACCCGACATAGTGACACGCAACTTGTTTTAAGGCTACAAAAAGTGGGTACGTAATTTTAGATTTATTACTTTTTGTCATATGCAATTGTGAATTTAATTATTTTGCTTTTGTGTTATCTATTTTAGAAACATGTCATATGCATACGTAATTTAATTATGTTTGTGCAGAAATTCAACCTTGGACTTGGACCAGACTGTGACGAATGCTCCTATTTGGGGTATGTTCAACAGGTCAGTCCATCGCTGTTACAGTTAGAATATTTGAGTTATTTGGACTTGAGTGGAATTTTAATTAGTGGGAGTCCTCAATCTAGCAGCGAATCATCTCCAAGATCCAATTCTTGATGCTTTGAGAAACATGACCTCCATTAGAGTTCTTGACCTTGCAATGAACAGTTTAACTTCAGTGCCACAATGGCTGGATAAGTTTAATAACCTCGTTGGTCTATCCCTTGCCTCCAATGGACTATCTGGTCACTTTCCTTCTGCTTTTCAAAACATGGCTTCCGTTAGAGCCTTCGACCTTAGGAATAACAATCTAATTTCAATACCGTCGTGGTTAAGTTTAAGAACCTTGTGAAGTAAGATCTTGAAAAGAATCAAATTTTCGGTCCAATTCCTTGACAGTTCTTGGCCTTTCTGAAAACAACTTTACTTCAGTTCCTTTGTGGTTAGGTGAGTTAAAGAGTCTTATCCATCTTTCTCTTAATGGAAATAATTTCTCTAGTGTGGAAAAGGGTTCTATATTATCAATTCTGATAAATCTGTGTCATTTAAAACTAACAGAGTTTTCGAGATACAAGGTTCAAGGGGAAGTATTTGGGAACAACGAAAGTTTATCTGGCTGCTATGGCTATGATTTAGAGATACTGGATTTGAGTGCTAATGAATTTGGCGGTAGTTTGCCAAGTTGGTTGGGACAATTTAAAAATTTACAATGCCTTCTTCTTGGCTCAAATTCATTCTCTGGTCCCATTCCCTTTTCCAACTTGATAGAACTGGAAATATTCCGCATAGTCTTGGACAACTTGTGAATCTAGAATTCTTGACCTTTCTTCTAATCTTTTTAATGGTGTTATCCCTTGGAGTCCTGGGCAGCTTGAAAACCTACAATATTTAAATCTCTCACACAATTCTTTTAATGGTGTCACTCTTCATAATCTTGGTCAACTCAAAAATCTGGTTAGCCTAGATTTTTCTTCTAACTCCTTGGAAGACACTATAACCAATATAAAAAGTTGGCCTCCAATGATGAGTCTCATCGACTTGTCACTCTCCAATAATCACATAACTGGATCACTTCCAAAAAATCTGGGCCAAATAATGCCCGAATTGAATACCTTGCAACTTGACAATAAACACATAACTGGTTCAATACCAAGTTCATTGTGCGAAATGGTAGTCTTGAACATTCTTGCTATTTCCAACAATACATTATCTAGTGATATTCCAAATTGTTGGAGGAACACTGAAACAGCTTGATTTGTCATCTAACAAATTATCATGTCTTATTCCAAGCTCACTTTGGAACCTTTCATCGTTAGTGTTGTTGCATCTGAACAACAACAATCTTCGCGGAGAACTTCCATCGTCCTTGACAAACTTTGAAGAATTGTTTATTTGGGATCTTGGTGAGAATCAAGTTTCTGGTGTCATACCTTCATGGAAGAATGACACATTTCCCAAGTTGCAAATTCTTAGATTGCGGAGAAACATGTTAAATGGCAGCATCCCTTCAAACTTATGCCAACTTGCTGCATTACAAATCTTGGACCTTGCTGACAACAATTTAATGGGTCCAATTCCTCATTGCATTGGCAATATTAGAGGAATGGTTTCAAAGGCGCCACTATCTGATGACGCTTGGCTCTCAGTCGATGAAAACGAATTGCGTTATGAGCATGTCAAGCAAGTCATCAAAGGAAGAGAACTTGAATATACCAAAAACCTGAAATTAGTTGTCAACTTGGACTTGTCAAATAAAAATTTGGTTGGATCAATTCCTGAAGGAATATCTTCCCTCTCCGGATTGGTTGGACTCAATTTGTCTTACAATAATTTGTCTGGAGAGATCCCTGAAATGATAGGAGACATGAAGCCACTAGAATCTATTGACTTCTCTCATAACCAGCTTTTCGGTGCTATTCCAAGGAGCATGTCCACTTTAACCTTTCTTAGTCACTGAACTTGTCAAACAACTACTTTTCAGGCCCAATTCCAGGAGGCAATCAGTTGCAAGTTCTTAATGATCCACTTATTTACACTGATAACCCATATCTATGTGGAGTTCCACTTCAAAATGTTTGCCCTGGTGATGATTCTCAACAAGTTCCTCACAGCGGAGGCTATGAAGATAAAGGTGGAGAAAAGGATGAGTCAGATAAAGTATGGTTTTACTTTGTCATAGCCCTTGGCTTTGCAATTGAGTTTTAGGGAGCTTTTGGGGTTTTGTTGCTCAAAAAGAATTGGAGGTATGCTTGCTTTCGACATGTGGATGAGGCAGCAGACAAGATATATGTGGCAGTTGCATTGAAAGTAGCAAAATTAAGAAGCGGATGCAGAGAAATTGTGTTGACGAGTGACACATGACTGAAGATGCCTTTTATCTCAATTTAAATAAGGTTGTGCTAGTAATGATGTTTTGTATTGACATGTGATGTACTTAAAGTTGGGTATAATTAGCAATATCCTTTGAGTTGTTGCATTTCCATTCATCTTGCACAGACTTCTCTCAGAACTTAAGGATACCTCATACGAATACCTGATCTCTTGTTTACTTTATTTGTGTTTCCATGGCAGTTGGCACCTTTTAATTGTTGCTTCACTTTTCAAAATTCTTGTTTTTCAAACTTCTAACCTTATTTTACAAATGAAGCTCAAAGATAATAAATCAGCTTCAACCATCACATTTATAAAATACAGCCTGTTCCAAATAAATCTTCCAATAAAAACCATATATTTGAGAAAATCCTAATAAAAAGAATAATACGTGCACCTATATAAAAGAAATCAATAGATAGGAGCCATTAAGGTTGCATTCCCCACATTATCTTTACTTCCTTAAATTTCACTTGTTGAATTGTACTTTAGTTTCTACTTAAAATCTGCGCGTAAAGACGAGGATTGTTGGGCAGTGCCATGGTACATGGATTGGTTTTTGCACTTTGTTGGCATCATAAATTTCTTTCATAACCTTCTGCAATACATACCAATGCTTCAGCAAAGAATTCAATAGCTTGCTATATATTCATTCCTGGCAACCTTGTATCAATGCTTTCTCTTCTTCACTTTTTGTGTATTAGTTTAGCACATGTTTATCTGTTGGATCAATTTTGCAGAATTCTATTTCTGTCTTCTTTCTTCACATGTTAACCGGTTAAATTGCTTTAATTTGTTTCATTGCACCATAGTCATGTTAAAGCAATATTTAGTTCCTTCAAAGATAATAATAGGCTTCAATAATGGAACATTAACAAGCCAAATACTAATTCTCATTAATCCTTGTGTCTTAAACTCATAATTCTCATAAATATGAATATACAGTTTATTTAGCCATCTAAGAGACAAGTTGTATCCTATTTATATCTCCCAAAAGAACCCATATGTTTGGAAGAAAAAAAAAATCTAATCTAAGAATGAATATGTTCACTCGAATATGTGAAAAATATACATTAAGATTTCATATTTTGTTTCCCCCAATAACTTTTCTCCCACAATTCCACTTGACGAATTGAACCTTCCTTTCTCCTTAATTGTGCATGCAAAGATGGAGGGTCATAAGGGGGAGGCATGGTGCACGGGTTGGTGGTTGCAGGACCCTTGACCAATGATTCCATCATAAATTTATTTTCTAATCCTTCTGCTCTACAAACCATGGACTCCACACATAGTTCAATAGCTTCAGCACTAACAGAAGGTTTGTATCTAAAGAGTTTAGCATACGAATTTAGGAGATGAAACATGTAGTCGTACACATAATCCATCTTTAATTCTTCTTGAATGAAATCACTAGCCGCCTTTCCAATATTATGTGCCTGATGAATTCCAGAAACAGCAATAAGAAATGATGAAGTTCAAATAGCAGGTCATTTCTCTCTCGAAAAAGTAGACATTAGTAATTCCTATTTATCCTTTGCTCTAAGCAAACATTTTAATATAATTAATTATATGAATTTTGCAATGATGTAAGGGATGAAACATGCGAAGCTTCTTGACCAAGGTGACCCATATTAGGTCACAAAACGAGTTCTAAATGATAGGAACTATAGGCTAAAGCTAATTATGTATAGCTTATTACAGTAGACTGTTAGAGTTATGCAGAGTTTGTTATAGATTGATTAGTTACGGTTGAGTCAGTTATAACTTAGTTTGTTACTCTTAATATACTATATAAGAGCATCTTTACAGAGGAAATTCAATGAGATGAAATTCATCATTCATACATCAACTTCACTCTGATTTCTCTCTCTCTCTTTTCGTTTGTTCTTCATTTCTCTGTGATAGCCTGATACCTTTCATGGTATCAGAGCTAGATCGATCCATGGAGAATCAAGAAAGCACATCACCATCACCACCACTCTCTTCATCGCAATTCACTCCTCACACTTTCTCAAACCCAGTTTCTTTGAAACTTGATCAAACTAATTTCTTACCATGGAAGCAGCAAGCTTTAGCCACAATCAAAGGGTTCAAATTGCAGAAATTCTTGGACAAGAATCAAATTCCCAAGAAGTATGAATCTGAAGCTGATGCAGTAATTGGAAATGTCAGCACTGAGTACGAAAATTGGGAACAACAAGATCAGTTGATCGTATCCTGGCTACTTGCTTCAATGTCAGAATCACTCACCATCAGAATGGTAGGTTGTGATTTTTGTTATCAGATTTGGGAAAAGATTGAAGCTTTCTTTGCTTCTCAAACGAGAGCAAAGATTAAGCAGCTGAAAACTCAGCTTAGAAGTATCAAGAAAACCACAGAAATCAACTTTTATCTTCTACAAATCAAGAAGATTATTGATTGCTTAGCAGCAGTGGGGTCTCCTGTGAATACAGCTGATCATATTGAAGCTATGTTAGATGGCTTACCTGAAGAATATGATCCTTTCATTACTGCAATTACATCAAGGACGGATCCTTATTCAGTGGAAGAAGTCGAAGCATTACTCATGGCACAAGAAGAAAGGTTTGAAAAACATAGAAAAGTTGATTCAGGATTATTACAAGCCAATGTTCCTCAAGCAAATATTGCTCAGTCACAAGGTCAATGGCAAAGAAGGTTTAATAGTAATGGAGGAAACAACAGCTTTGGAGGATTTAGAGGAAGAGGATTCAATAATTTTAGAGGCAGAGGTAGATTTGCTCGAGGTGGAAGATTTAACTCTGGTGCTAATCTTGGAAATAAGCCACAGTGCCAACTTTGTGGAAAATATGGTCATCTTGCTTGGGAATGTCGTCAAAGGTTCAATCAGAATCTTCAAAATCCATTTACTTTTCAGCAATCTCAACCCCAAGCATTCTTTGCAACATCTCAGCATCCTAATCAGTCAAATTCCTCTTCATCACAGTCACAATCACAGTCAAATCAGCAATGTTTTCTTACTGCACCATCAACATTGTATGACCCCTTGTGGTATCCAGATTCTAGAGCCTCCAATCACATAACACCTGATTCAACTAATCTCATGACAAGTTCAACATATGAGGGTTCTGACAGGGTCCAAATTGGTAATGGTTCAGGTATGTGTATTCAGCATATTGGGCATTCACTTCTTCATTCCAACACTTCTCAGTCCTCTTTTGTTCTTAATCAACTGTTACACGTACCAACTATAACTAAAAATTTGCTAAGTGTCTCTCAATTTGCTAGAGATAATCAAGTTTTCTTTGAATTCCATCATGATATTTGCTTTGTTAAATCTCAGGGTACCAAGGAGATTCTTCTCCAAGGAACACTTAGAGATGGACTCTATGCTTTTGACAGTGTAACTGTTGGCAACTCTTCATCCAAATCTATCAATTCTGTTGTTAGCTCAAATAAACATGTCAATTCAGTTTCTGTTTCAAATTTCCAGTTATGGCATGCTAGATTAGGACACCCATCTAGCAAAATTGTTCATCATATACTAAGATCTTGTAATATACCCACTGCAATGAATAACAATTCTAATGTTTGTGAATCTTGTTGCTTAGGTAAAGCACACCAGTTACCTTTTTCTGCATCTAATAATGTGTATACTAATCCACTTGATTTGGTTTACTCTGATATTTGGGGACCAGCTCATGTTGCTGCTACTGGTGGAGCACACTACTACATCATTTTTATAGATGCTCATTCACGTTACAGTTGGTTATATTTGCTAAACCATAAGTCTCAGGCATTTACCACTTTTTTGCAATTTAAAGTCTTAGCTGAGAATCAGTTAGGAAGAAAACTTAAAGCTCTTCAAACAGACAATGCAAAAGAATATCTCACTTTTACCAAATACCTCACTGAAAATGGCATTACTCATAGACTATCTTGTCCCTATACTCATGAGCAAAATGGCTGCTCAGAGAGAAAGCATAGACATGTGACTGAAACAGGTCTTGCTTTATTAGCAAATGCCTCTCTTCCTTTAAAATTTTGGGGTGAGGCATTTACCACTGCAACTCATCTCATAAATCTCCTACCTACTCCTATTCTCCAAAATTCCTCACCATTTGAAACCTTATTTCACAAAAGACCAGACTATCACTCCCTAAAAGTCTTTGGTTGTGCTTGTTATCCCTTACTTAGGCCATATCTTCATCACAAGCTCAATTACAGGTCTGAACAGTGTACTTTTCTAGGATATTGCTCTCAGCATAAAGGGTACAAATGTCTAGGACAAAATGGTAAGCTTTATATTTCCAGGCATGTAATATTTGATGAGAATCTTTTTCCATATAAAAAGTCTATATCAACTTCTTCATCTACTGCATCTGCTACTGCACCAGTTTTTTCCACTGTTCCTTCTATTCCTCTTGTTTCTGTACCACATGCACAGAATGCCCATAATACTGTTATACCTATCTTTTCCACTGCCACTACTAACCATGACAGCATACCCTCTCCATTAGTTTCATCGGGTTCACAACATGCTCGCCATTGACTCCTCCATCGATATGCACCTTTGCTTCATCTATTCACCGCTACCAACACTAATATTCATCCTATGGTCACTAGAGCCAATCGGCATCTATAAGCCTAAAGTATATATAGCTACTGCTTGAACCTATCTCATCAAGGTGCATTGGCCATTCTGAGTGGCATCAAGCCATGAAAGATGAGTATCTTTGCATTTTTGAAAAACAACACTGGTCTCTTGTATCATTGCCTTCGGATTGCAATAGGCTGCAAATGGGTATTTAGGATCAAATATAATCCTGATGGCTCCATTCTAAAGTACAAAGCAAGACTAGTGGCAAAGGGTTTTCACCAACAAGCAGGATTTGATTATCAAGAAACCTTCATTTCGTTATTAAGCCCAACACAGTAAGGATAATTCTTACAATTGCACTCTCTAGGCAATGGCCAATTCATCAATTGGATTTCAACAATGCCTTTCTCAATGGAGATCTCCAAGAACAGGTGTTTATGTCTCAACCTGAAGGCTTTGTCATTGAAGGATCTCATCTAGTTTGCAAGCTAAATAAGGCTCTTTATGGCCTAAAACAGGCCCCACGTGCCTGGTTTGAAAAACTCAGTGGTACTCTTCATCAGCTGGGCTTCCATACAACAAAATGCGATTCCTCTTTATTTGTCAGGGTTACTAACATCTGCACCATCTACATTTTAGTATATGTAGATGACATATTAGTTACAGGAAGTTCTCAACAAGCCATCTCACAGCTTATTTCTGAATTAAACACTGCATTTCCTTTAAAAGATCTTGGTCAGATACACTATTTCCTTGGAATAGAGGCTAAGAAAACAACAGCTGGAGGTCTTCACCTTTCTCAAACCAAATATATTGCTGATCTACTAGTTCGAGCCAATATGGATAATTGCAAGTCTCTTCCTACCCCGATGACTGCTGGACTGAAATTGTCTAGTCATGGTGCTGATGAGTTTGAGGATCCAGCTTTCTACAGGTCCATTGTTGGAGCTTTGCAGTATGCTACCATAACAAGACCTGAGATTGCCTTCTCTGTAAACAAAGTGTGCCAATTCATGCATAAGCCTCTGCTAAGTCACTGGAAAGCAGTCAAAAGAATTTTGAGGTATCTCCAAGGCACTCTCACTCACGGGCTACATCTCAGAACTCTCAAGAATCGTCAATGCATTTTGTGATGCTGACTGGGGTTCAGATCCAGATGATCGAAGGTCTACATCTGGATACTGTGTGTTTCTTGGTTCTAATCTAGTGTCTTGGCTATCTAAGAAGCAGACTGTTGTATCTCGTTCCAGCACAGAAGCTGAGTACAGGAGCCTTGCAGCAGTCATAGCTGAAATTACATGGTTACAGTCTCTGCTCACTGAACTTCATATTCCAATGTCCTCATCCCCTCGAGTCTACTGTGACAATCTAAGTGCAGTGATGCTTGCTGCCAATCCCATTCTACATAGCCGCACTAAACACTTCGAGTTAGATCTTCACTTTGTAAGAGAGAAAGTTGTCGCCAAGCTTGTTCATGTTCATCACATTCCTTCGCCGAACAACCACCGATATTTCGACCAAATCGGTTTGTCATCGAGAACCAAACTCAGAGTTGAAAAATTTTCACCCTCTGAGTTTGACGGGGGATGATAGGAACTATAGGCTAAAGCTAATTATGTATAGCTTATTACAGTAGACTGTTAGAGTTATGCAGAGTTTGTTATAGATTGGTTAGTTACGGTTGAGTCAGTTATAACTTAGTTTGTTACTCTTAATATACTATATAAGAGCATCTTTACAGAGGAAATTCAATGAGATGAAATTCATCATTCATACATCAACTTCACTCTGATTCCTCTCTCTCTCTCTGTTTTCGTTTATTCTTCATCTCCTGTAATAGCCTGATACCTTTCACTAAATAAATCCTTTCAACTATCACACATTCAGTCAGTTTTGACCTTGACCATTTAGTGATCCACCATTCAAGTATATACTTAGAAGTGAAATCTTGTTGTATATGTGATTAAATTTGGTAAGAGTTATATTATAGCCTCAGTGAATAAGTAGAACTTTGAGATTACCTTTTTCTTGTGACTGTTACCCCAATCCACAGCAAACTTAATGGACCTGCACTTGTCATCTTCCTTAATGGGCCAATAGTGGTGCACCGGAATCAACCCTCTTGTAAAAAAATCATAGTAATGGGGTTTTACAAGAAAGGTGACAGAATCACATGCTAGAATGTATTTTTCACTGACAGACCAAGCAGAACCTTCAATGTACACCTTATATCTGCGCACATCATGATTGGAATAAAATATTTTTATAGTAATAAATGCATATATCTAGTAACTTACTAGTTCCATGCAAAATTACATCATGATTGGAATAAAATATTTTTATAGCGACAAATGCATATAACTAGTAATTTACAAGTTCCATGCAAAGTTTGAATGCTATACCTATGAGTGCATTGGCTCGCCAAGTCCGATTTCTTGTACCCTTCTTGTGATTCCCGTCCCCAATCCTAGAACAAAATTTTCATTTGTTAAGATGCTTGCTATAATATTCATCATTGCAACAATATCTTATTTATGACTTTTGTTTATAAAGGAAATGGTGAACATAATTTTTTTTCCCGAATAAGGTTTAACTCTCCTTTTGGCTAGAAATAATAGATAGAAACATGTTAGAATGCTACTAGCAATGCCTACTTAGCCAACCTGACATGCTCTTTTTCCAAGCGGAAAAAACTTTGGAAATGTTTAATCCTTTTAATCAGAGAATCACTTTGCAGTTAGAAGTGCGGTATAATTAAATAGATGATTTGGAATGAAAATAGTACCAATTTCTGAAAGGCCAAATTGATAATGAATATTGATGAACCATTCAACCTAAGATCTAAACTGACTAGTAAAAGTGGATAATAGATTTATATGCACAAAAATTTACAACTTTCATTAATTAGTAGAAATTAGCAATTGAACTCAAAAGTGATATAAGGGAATTTGCAATACAAATATAGAACAAAGCAAAGAAGAATTATACCTGGGCATATAAACGAGCATTCCAATCTTGTTTGTCAGTAACATTGCATTTCATGAGGTCTTGTCTAGTCTCAGCAACAGCGGGATTACCTTTCCAGTAAGCATAAGGCTCTCTATTAATCCATGTTGTCCTCTTGTTGCCCTCTTTCAACTCTCCCAACAAAATCTCCCATGGCTTTATGTTAACCTCAGGCCTATACAAGAGACAAAATATGCCAATCAATATTAAAAAGCTTGTTCTTTTTTCTTTCCTTTTGCTGTCACAATTATGGATCATTGACAAATAAACTCTTATCTAATTTACTTTCCACAAAAAACAAAAGAATCAAACTTTTCTTTAACATATTTCCCTGCGACATACCAACACCAACTCATATCACATATGCCACAACGTTCATACTAGAATTATTTTGCACTTAAATCAAAATTCAGGGAGAATCAACTAATTAGTTTAGTACGTGATAGTAGATCAAACAGTTCATACATATTTTGTGTATAATAATAAACATCATATGAGTCTGTAAAACTAAAATAAATGCTAATGGTTCTATTCACATGGAAATCATGAATGCAAAAAACTTATAAGTAACCTTCACTTTTGTTAGATTGTATATATACTTGATATTTGATTTGATTTGATAACTCTACACCAAACTTATCCCTAATTTAAAAAAGAAAAGAAAAATAAAAAAGGGGAAAAAGTGAAATGGGCTTACCATCCCCAGAAGGACCAATCAGGGAAGACAATATCCAAGGTGGCATCATTACCACAATATCTAAAGAGTGGTGGTGGGTCCTTAGCATTAGGCCCACTATAATGATCAGATAAAACCACTGGCCAATCAACACAATCAAACATGAGCTCCAAATCAGGCAACATGCCAGGGTACCTCCGTAACAACTGTAGGATCCCCCACAGCGTAAAAACATCCCTTGTCTGAAAGGCCTTCACATATGTCTCCAAGTAAGCCTTTCCCTTCAATATCACTAACTTGAAATTTGCTGTTTCTTTAGCCCTCTCCACCATCTCCTTTGTTATTCCCGTGCGGGCCCACGGTCTAAGATCTTCATGGATCCAACGGAAGTACTCTGGACACGTGGAACCAGATGAACGGTCCTGATCTGAAATTGGTTGATTGGAGGGACATGTTCTAGTGAGGTTGTATGCACTGCAGTTCAATGGGATCTGTATTTGCTTCCGGTGCTTTTTGGGTATTTCGGTGGCTATGAAAGGACGCGTGTCGTATATTGTGGTGGTTAGTATTGGCTTGGAAGATGAACCTCCCGAAATGATCTGCTAAACACAACACAAAATGACCACAGAGAATAAGGTTTTAGACTGAGATGCTTTGTTTTTTAATGAATTAGATTCCAAATCATAGTAAAGTCAAATGAAGATATGAAATAGAGAAACTAAATAGAAGTTCACAACTAGAGCCCACCATTGATTCAACGCAACGCTGCCACTTGCCCCTATCTTATGGCACCGCCATTAGATTAGATTTCAATGCATAATTTAATAATCAATATATCATCAACATTCAACAAGGCAATTATTATAAATTTTAAAGTAATGTCACAAATATAAAAATTAAGAATATTAAATTTTACATCTGTTTAATTTTTTTAAAAATTTTATATAATGTCACATCAATAATTTTTAATATAAAGTTACAAATAGTTTAATTTCTATCTTTGAAGTTTCTATGATTTTTTACAAGAAGTTTCTATTTTTATTTGTCAAGAGTTCTCTCTAATATTATTCTAAATTACACCACTTATACTTTTGTACTTTTCAAAGTATTTTTATACCTTTTAAATGTGAAACTAATTCTTTTAAATACGGAATCATATAATTAGACTTTTGACATCTCCAAACGCCACTTATTCTTATTACATTTATGTGCATCTAACTCACATAATTTTATTCAAGTTTAATAGTAAAAATTAAGAAGAATACTAATATAACTACAAATAGTCAAACAAACAACCAAGGTTAGAAAAACGCATCACGCACATAACTTAGTTTAACTTCAAAAGCGCAAATAGATTACTCTTAATTGCATACAAATGTAAGCATAAGACTTGCTTCAAAAGTTAACCAAAAAACTAGAAAAACTAGAAAAGAGAGAGGAAAACACGCGTCCTAGTTTGGTGCAGTGCAGTTCTAGCCCAGTACCGTTAAACTAGCATCATTTAATAATGAGATTAGTTAAAAGATATTTGTTAAAAAAATTAAAATATAAAATTTTAGATAAAAATAAAGTATTTAATATACTAAATATTTAAAAAAAAATTTATTTAAGACTTTTTATTTTAATACCTAAAACCTTTTAATAATTTAAGGGAAATAAAATCCA
The DNA here is from genome assembly GCA_029884605.1 of Ormosia emarginata. Lineage (NCBI taxonomy): Eukaryota > Viridiplantae > Streptophyta > Magnoliopsida > Fabales > Fabaceae > Ormosia > Ormosia emarginata. Next base: position 24,317,558 of record JAQQTP010000085.1, read on the forward strand.
AATTAGTTTACATGCATGAAACAGGTGGCACATAATTAAAAGGTTCACGATCTGTTAAAGTCAGGAGTGGGTCCCACTTCTGGGTGTGTGATTAAGATTTGAAGGAAACGTGGCCTACAAAGACTAATTACAACTCACGTTCTTAGGATTTCTGTGTCTGGTTATCCAACACTTGCGGCGCCTGTTAGGCCTTGGAATTTTCTAGCAAGAGCCCTAAAATCTCAGTTCATTTAAAACGACATCGCTTTCCTGCTATAATTATCATAATTCATGTAAAACGACATCACTTTCCTGCTATAATTATCATATTACGACTATATATATTTTTGGTCTTCTGACTATTTTGTTATTCAAATCGCTTTCCGTGCACTATGCTATCTCAGAACTGAAGTAAAAACACTGACTACTGATGTCATTTTGAAGACTCAAAACTGAAAGGTTCCTCATGGGTTTTTTTACTTTTTTTTTTAATTTTTGACTTTGTTAGGAAGACTTAAACCTACCACTACCTTATATCTTTACACTTCCAATCAAGTTAAACCTAAACAGCCGATTGTCCTTTCACTTGTACACTTTTTATCTTTTATAAAACTTCATAGGTTACTTTTCATATTATTGAATATATTTTAATTTATCTAATATTATATTATATTTAAATTTGTTGTTACACAAATTTGTGTAGTATGTCTAAATTGAGTGAGCATGAACCACACCCTCCTAAAAAGAGGTGTGTAATTAAATTGTCTATAAAAAAAAGTACTATTATTTACGGAAGAAGATTTTGATATAGAATAATCTTATCACTACCTTAATCCTTACTTACATAGGAGTTTCATTTATTTCTTCTTACACAAGAAACCTACATGTTTGTAGGTCCTTTGGCCTAAACCATACACACAAAATAGGTGATATGAAGTATTTAAATGAATGACTTTCATGCTACATTCTACGTGCAATTATACTCCTTAAAAATAATAAAATTGTTAATATAGTAAGCTAAATTATGACTATTTAATGAATATACTAGCAAACTCAACTAATAAAATCTTTTTATAGTTGATTGTAAAAATTTAAGATCAAATCTCGTATTTATCTTCAATGTCATTTGCACAAAGTTCAAAGTCGCCCATCTCTCCCTCCCCAAGTGCAATGTGTGTGCGTTGGTGTATGTGTTCCTAAGTGAGGGTATTGTGTTGACTCGTGAGAGTTATGTACTAGTTGAAATTTATAAAGTTTCTTATATTTGCTAAAAAAAATAACTATTTAATAATTAAAATTAAAAAATTAATTATCTTTTTTTTCTCAAGTATTCCCATACTTTGGGTTTGAGACTAATTTATTCAAATAAGAAGTGATATACTTATATCTCCGCACAAGTGGAGTTTCAAAAGTTCCAAGCATTATTCTGCCTTAAGAGCACAATTCGCATACAATTATGACCAACTCCTAGTTGCAAACAAATTATCAATTTTTATGTACATTTTAACATATGCAAATAGTAAGATTTTTGTATGAAGTTGGAGTACTTGATTTACACTTGACCAATCATATTATTAATTAATTAAGAATTATTATAATGAATTAATAATTAATCATAATAACTTATTATAATTAATATGATTTATAAGTACACCTAACTTAATTTCTTATGCAAATAATGGGTAAGAAATTGACTAGACAGCTGTTACAAATTACCACACCAATGGGTTAGTGGGCTAACTGAGCAAACGACAATGTCGTTTCAATCATGCATGCCTCGGACCAAGGGAATTCACTCACCTTGGAGGAAGAGGAATTCCCCCGTCTGTATGTGTTTCAGACAACCGTAACTTTGAAAACAAGCAAACAACGTTAAAAATAGAAAACTCATAGACCCAATCAACGTTGGACGCAAAAAAGGGGTAATAATATGAATACTCACATGTGTGTCGAGCAAGCGCGTGTAAAAAAACGCGCCGACGATGAGGATGACAGAAAAGACGAGAATAACAGTGGATCTCGACAATGACTTCATAAATGGCCGCCAGATACCATCTCTGTAATGACGAAAAAGCCCCGATCCGTATTTCTCTTCACCCTGCACAACCACAACGTTGTTCTCTCGCATGCTCTGCTTTTATGTTTTTGTCCCTGTCTGATTGGCCACCCTCTTGAGAATTTGAGCTTCTTGTCCCTGAAATGATTCAAAGATGCACACTTTGAAATGGTTCTTCAATTGGGTCCGTGAGTTTCAGCTATTTGGATGTGTACCTGAGGAAATAAATATAGAAGATCACAACAACCGACACAAAGACAAAGAGATCATAGAAATGAACCTTAGAATTCTCACTGTGTTTTGATTATGTGAATTGGAGTTGAAAAGAATGGGAATGGATCTGAATAAGAATTTCAAAAAGATGTCTAACTTTTTAACAAATTAAGAGCCTGTAGATCGGAGATACAAAAGGACAGAACTTGAAAAGGTATTTAAGAGAGAGAGAGAGAGAGAGAGAGATTTTGAGTAATTACAGAGAAGCGGAAAGAGAGGGTTGAAACGAAGAAATCATAGAGAGAGAGAAAGAAAAAAAGAGGAGATGAGAAGAAAGAGTTTGAGTGTCAATTCAAAATGGAGACTTTTTTTTGAGGTTGAATCTCGTGAGTGTATACAGGTGCATGACTCTGTCTCACTCTGCTGTTTTATTTGATTGTTATTTGCTTACATGGTATGAAATCAGATGGGGCGAAGACAAAGGGCTCTTGTCTTTTATGGCGTTGGAAATGAAACTTGATGGCCACAATTTGGTAAACGTACAGAGGTTGGAGAACAACCAGTGCAAGTAGTCTGTGCTGATCTAGGGAATTTAGTTATTGCCTCCACCTGTTATTCCTCAATCATTTTTCACATTTACCTACGTATACATGATCTAATATTTACGCACTTTCTATTTTATTATAAATTATCTTACCTTAGAAATATACCTATACTCTCCATTCCTACCATGTACCCTCGAATATGAAAAATGTGCACATATATGATATGAAACAAGTTTTATTCATAATTTGTAATTTTTTTTAATCTAACAATTTTTCATTACATCCTTTTGAGTGTGAAACTAAATATCGTTTGAGATATAAAACTATCATTTTTCATGAGTGTTTCTTCATTAACTCAAATTCTTAGATTGCCAAAACCATTGAAATGTTAAACTAAAGCTTACTTATCACTTGAGATACGAATGTTAATATGTTTATAATAAATTTTGGTTGTAATCTACCAATTGAGTAATAACAAATTAATATTTCATACACAGTAAATAATTATATATTATTAATATTTCTAAACAATTATATGATAAATTGAAATTTTAGGTAAAGAATACTTTGGTGCTATGAATTTTAAATGTGATAATTAATATTTAATTTTAAGATTTATAATTTATGTGCTGTTACTATAAATATTTGTTACATCCTGATAACATGCATCAAAATTTAAATCTTTAGTAACATGTTTTCGATATAAATACGTATTTTTCACTTTCAATTATTTTTAATAATATCCCTTATAAAATGAGAACTAATTAAATTAAAAAAATTAAAAGGAAAACTCTATTTTCTCTTTGTATGGTAACAAAATTATGGAGCTAGTAAAGACGTAATTTTTTATTTATTTCAATAAAAACTTTGAGACAATCTAGTGAATATAAAAACACTTTTATGTATTTTTATTTTTTATTTTTTGACGCTTGAAAGGTAGTTTATTTAATCAAACACTTTTAGGCATTTTGATTAATTCATAATTATAAATGCATATCTTAGAAAGTTTAAATTTCCTTTTACGCTACTTTGATCAAGCTATAAAATATTTAAATTTATTTATATATTATTCAAGAAACACAATTCCTTTCATAAATTTAATTAAAATGTAAACAGAGATTTTTTTTCATCTAATTACTAAACTATAAGAGAGAGATTTAATAGCCATAAAGTAAAATAAGAACGGCAGGAAAAATATTTAAATTGGAAATGTAGGAAAGAAATCAAATTGTTGTTTTTATAACATTAAGCCTAATTTTTTGGGTAAAATTTGAAGCACGTTTCCTATTTCCTATAATTACAAGTCCATGTGGATTGTAAAAATCGGCATCCAAATGCAAATAAACGGAATGAAGTTTTCTCATCAACTATCCAGAAATTCGATTCTACGTAATCTTATGTTGAAATTCCATAATAAGCTAGTTTAGGACTTTTCTGTTGGCTAGAATTAAAGTCAACTATGTTAATTAGTTACAACTTACAAGTTTATTTTTAGGCTAGTTCATTTGTGGTATGTGGAAACAATATTTCCTGCATAGGCACACACTTATTTTTAGCACACACATAATGGGTAGGACGTACCCACCATGGGATAGACCTAGCTTAGCGGTGCACAGAGTGGGGTAAAACCTAAGTAACTTCTGAAATAATGTTGCGGCTAGAATGCACTCATAGCAATTGTCTAATATAAATATGTACTTATGCAAAAGAATATCTCCTATGAAAATAGAACACTGCATTTTCCTAAGAAAAAAGCTGTGATTAAAAATAAATAAACTAAAATGTCAAAGAGACATAAGTCTGCAATCTGCATACAGGTTCACATGTAATGGGAACCATTTCATCTCCTTGAGGAAAGTCCTCTCTCCTCGTGAAAGAAATGGAAGGTTGAACCAAAGCAGTTATTGCACGGTAACGTTTAAAATGGACCACCTAGTAAATGGTTCATGGGTGTGGACCATTTAACCACAATTGTTAGATATTTAAAATATTAGATCAACGATAAATATTAAAAGTGAATTATTTTTTCAACAGGTTAACTCATAAAATTAATAAAATTATTATTGATAATAGTGAATTGGTATTTGGCAATAATAATCAATTAAAGACATAATTAAAAACTGAATTCCATATCTTGGTTTTAAGATCCACCTTCTAACCTTTCATTCAGATCCACTTACCGGCAACGGAAGAGGTCGTGAAGATGGCAACGACTTCAGGTGGGCGGAGGAGATCAAGCGACGACATAAGGCGAGGTTGGACAGCAGTTCGTGGTGGTAGAGTGGCTCTCGATGGCGGTTAACGTCGTGATGGTGGCTAAACACAGAGGACTAGCACGGTGGTGTTGGGTCGCCAGCCAGGAGGTGTGCAACTACTTGGAGGTCCTGTCGACAGTGGAGACTGGGTTGACAGGATTCAGTGGTTAAGGTGCTAGATCGAGATGGTGGCTAAGCGGTGGTTTGCAGGATAGTGTTTTGTGGCCACCCTAGAACAGGGAAAATGGGTTTATGATGGTGGTTTCTTGGCTTGGGGTTCTCCTCTCTCAAACATGGTGGCCGCTAGGTTGTGCCATGTGTTTCTTTTTTTAAAAAAAAAAATTCGCAAATCAAGGTAAGATAAAGGTTAGACTAAGTCATTTTGATGGTCCACCGATAAATCATTGACTTATATATAATAGAGTATTGCACTCTCCAATCAATAACTTTTATTTGAAGAATTAATTTAATTATTGTTATTATTATATTTTAATAATTAATTAAGTGTAATACATTAAAAATGATTACATTATTTGTTCAATTTTTATATTCTAATTTTTTTTTAATTTATTTACAAATTTATTTTATATTTCACAAAAAAATTACAATCATATACAATTTAATTTAATATTTTTTACATAAATATATAATATAAATACAATATATATATATATATATTTTTTTATGTGCAAAAAATATTTTCCTTTAAAAATATGTATTAAAAAAAATCTCTTCAAAAGCACTTTTGTGGATGGGCCATCAATGGTTAATTGTTGGGTTTAAACTTTAAACCCCACCGCTTATTAAAAGATAGTAGTCTTTTCATCTGTAAAAGCAATGTTGTAGTGTATATAATTAACTTACTTTGCAGTACATGATTGAATCGCGACCTCCACAGACCACAAATAGAATACTAGCTTGCGCGCCAGGGTGGCCTGCGAAATAAATAATTTTAATATTTTTATTATAAATAATATATATATATATTTATATTTATATTTTATTTAATATTATTTATTATATTTATTTTTTATTCTTTTTTTCTTTTAATCATATTCTTTAAAAAAATTTGTATAATAAATACGTATCAAAAAATATATAAAATCATCTTTTTCTCAACATAAAAGGCCCTCCATATATTTCTGACAAAAGTTAACTCCTTGTATTTAAAATTGAGATAAAAGAAATAAGAAATCAAGAGTAATGTTTAAAAAATATATAAAATTTTATTTTACTTTACATATTTACCAAAAAAATTACTAATTAGTGTAGTTTATATTTCAACTTTTTTATTATGGTTAATAGTATATGAGTTAGATTATGTACACTTTGACTAATTCACTTCACTAGTCTAATCAAAATCAAATTATTATATTTATATTTTTTATCATTTTTTTATCATACTTTTTAAAAAAATATATATAATAAATATGTATCTAAAAAAAATATAAAATCATTTTTTTCTCAACATAAAAGGCCCTCCATATATTTCTGACAAAAGTTAACTCCTTGTGTTTAAAATTGAGATAAAAGAAATAAGAAATCAAGAGCAATGTTTAAAAAATATATAAAATTTTATTTTATTTTACGTATTTACCAAAAAAATTACTAATTAGTGTAGTTTATATTTCAATTTTTTTATTATGGTCAATAGTATATGAATCAGATTATGTACATTTTGACTAATTCACTTCACTAGTCTATCAAAGTCAAATTATTCATACCGAGATTAAAAAATTTACACAAATATTACTTGGATTGAACATTACATAGTTAAAATTTGAATATGTGATTGCAGACATATCCATACATTACATATATATTTACTAACCACTTGAGATTACATTCCTAATATATTTTTTTAGTCTCATATTGTATCAGAATATGGACAAAGTACCTATATTAGACTTTCACAATCATCTCCTTTTGATCTAATTTTTAAGTTAGAGTTAGATTTAATTATTTTAATATTATCTATATGTGTTTTATTTTACCTATTTTTTACGGATTAAAATCTTCTCTCCTCATTCTATGTTCTCCCAATTAAATTATGCTAAATAAGATAAAATTGATACATCATTTAACTTACATTTTGTAAAAAAATTAACGTCTTTATCTATTTCTGTTACCTTTCTCTCCACTTCTGATCGATTATCCCTTACTGCATTGCTTCCAACCATTTTGAGAATAGAGATCGTATACCCTCGTTATTTCAAGTGTTGAAGTGCATTTCTTTTTTGACTCAGACCTTTTCACTTTTTGTTTTCTTTTATTCTTGTATACTCCATTTTTGCAAATTGGCAATAGACATGATGTTTATTAGTACACCTGACCTTGAGTTTCACAGATATTTTCATCTTTTTTATTCTTTTATATTGTGTTATTTTTATATAATTATATATAATATGTTACAATTAAATGGCATGTTTATATAAAGAAATGAAAAAAATTAACTTATACTCTGTCAAAAAAATTAACGTCTTTATCTATTTCTCTTATTCTACTCTCCACTTCTGACCGATTATCCTTTACTACATTGCTTCTAACCATTTTGAGAATTGAGATAGGACATCCTCATTATCTCAAGTGTTGAAGTGCATTTCTTTTTTGACTCGAATCTTTTCACTTTTTGTTTTTTTTATCCTTGTATATCTTTATTTTTTGCATATTGGCAATAGACATAGTGTTTATTATTACACTTGACCGTGAGTTTCATAGATATTTTCTTCTTTTTATTTTTTTATATTTTGTTCTTTTTTTATTTTATTATTTTTTTGTAAATACATAATATGTTATAACTAGATCGCATGTCCACATAAAGAAATGAAAAAAATAGTAATAGACAACAGGTATGGCTAACGAGAGAAGATGTGGGATAATAACAATAATAATAATAGTTTTAACGAGAATAATTTTGATTTAACGGAAATCAAATGATAATATATAACAATTAGAGGTGATCTAATTAGTTATAGATAATAGATATTATCATACTCCAAAAATTATAATGCAACCAAACTGTTTTAATTGGTTCTGGAAACTAAAGATTTGTATCAATTATAAAACTAGAATATTGAAAAGAATTCAGGATTCAATTTATTGCAACATAGTCTCCCCAAAGATAAAGACCAATCACAATCTTTTGTTCTCCGAGATTTTACATTCTCGACAACACCTCCCTACCGTCATCCAACAATAGTCTATGCATATGGGGTTAAGAGAAATTCACATAACACTTGGATCTTAGCTAAAAAGAAAGGTCGCATTTATAATGTTGTTGGAGGTAAAAATAAAGATTTAATAATTCGTTGGTTAGATGATAGTTTTAAAAAAAATTCTAAAGTATTGAGCCGACAGAAATGCTAAATGGAGAAATCGACAGTAGCATTGAATAAGAGGAAGATTCTAATGTGTCTATAAGGTATTGATGTTAGTAAGAAGAATTATTCGACAGAAAGATTACATTGAGTCGACGAAAATTGGTCAAAAGCAGTTAAGTGCTGGTTCTGTCAGAAAGTGGATACTTGCTGATGGAAAAAACCGCTCGAACGTGTTGATCTTTTAGGGTGTCAGTTATTTTTAATTCTGTCTATAAATATCAGTAGTCACGATGTAAATAGGGAGGTTATTTGCTGATACATAATCTTAACATCTCAACTTGAGCAGATTAAAGGATTTTTATCCAAGTATACCTTCTCTTTTTCATTTCACGTCATTTAAAATTAATGCAATATTATTTTAAAATTCTTTATTTTTCAATCTTGTCCTTTAAATTTCCTTTACATTTATTCACACTTTTACCTGCTTTTCTTTATTATTTTTCTATTTAAATTTTACACTTTAATCTTGCACTATTTACACGCTTTCAATTAATTTTTTGTATTCTTACAATTCCTGCTCAGTTTCTTTAAATTTCTTTAATCTTTTCAAAGTTTCCTTTCTGCATTTTATGTTTGTTTACTTCAAATCTCTTGAATCTTTTGTGTTTACTATTAAAACCATTTTAAAAACGAGATTACCACATAACTTTGAACCCACATTCATTTTGATACATTTATTTGTTTATTGGAATTGTTACTAAGCCTCTAAACCAAAATTCTACGTAAACAAATTGGCACGCCCGGTGGGATAAGTTTAGAGTAACTTGTAGTATCATAGGAAATGGTTTTATGCATTTAAGAAGTAGAAGATTTATCTACTTTTCTCAAAATACGCAAGTCATGAGTAATGTAAGTAGTCAGGTGTCGGATATACCTTCGACAACCGTTACTGTGCCACCCTCGACTATCGTTAGTACGGGTTCAGTGGAGGATGTTATAGCAACTGGTGTTCTCTGGAGTAATCCAGTAGTAGAACAAGTGTTGCCTGGAATGTCTCAGCTATCGCCGAGTCAGCCAAGTAACCAAAGCATAATAAATTCAAATTTGAGGTTTGTACCCCAATATGGGTTGCCACTGAATTATGTGCCTCCTGTGATGGCACAAACAGGACTTGGCTCCACTTTAGCTAATACTATCATCCAATCAGTAGCTTCACAAGGCCAACCACAGATAAGTTCGGCCTTGGTAAGTTTTGGTAGTCAAAGAGTAGGGGTTGCAGGTACAAGCAATCCAACTCTCTTTCGACAAGAGAGATTGAATTTGGGACCAGTTTTCTCAAATATGTTGAGAGACAATCCCCAAAGTATAACAGGGCCAACTATGAATTCTTTGGCCAGTTTTCGACAACAAATGAATGAAAGCAACCATGACATGATGTATATGTTCACTCAGCAAATGGGTGTTGTGATTATGCAAATCATGAAAAATACAAATAATGTTTGCAGCGCATTGGCTCAGCAAATGGCAAGGCTAAACCAAGCCTTGGGAGTAGGTGATTTGGCCAATGATAATATTCAGGGAGCCCAGCCTGGGGTAAATAGAGAAATGGTTGCACCTCAGGTAAATGTGGGGCAAAATCAACAAAACTTAGATCAACCAGGCCAAAATGATCAGCCACGCTTGGAATATGGAAATGTCCATGTGCTCCGTCGAGGAAATGAAGATCAAATGGCTAGAAATGATGTAGCCATAAGGTTGCTTCGACAAAATCTTGGGGGCACCAAGTGGTTGAACAAAATGTAAACCAAGTAGTGGAACAAGTGCTGCATAGATTTGGTTTTAACGTTGGCTATGCCAACCAGCCATATTTTGTATCAGTATTTCCTGAGTGGGTCCAATAGGCAGAGTTGCCTAGAGGAGTTAAGATTCTAAAACCTTCCAAGTTTGCAGGAAAAAGTAGGGAATCGACCGTCGAACATATTGCACGGTTTACGATAGAGATGAGAGAGTTGGCCACTGTTGAAGGCCTTAAAATGAGATTCTTCCCTCCCTCACAAAAAATGTTTTTTCTTGGTTTTCGACATTGAGACCAATTTCAGTCCACTCTTGGGCTCAATTGGAAAGAAGCTTTCATGATCAATTTTTTAGAGGAGATTTGAAAATAGAACTTACAAATCTTTTCAACATCAAAAGGATGTATAATGAAACTGTGGATGACTATCTTGCTAGGTTTCGACAAATAAGGAGTAGATGTTTTACTCCTATACCTGAGGTCGAAATAGTAAAGATAACTGCAGGTGGTTTAGATTATTATATAAGGAAAAAGTTAGTGAATCAACATTTGGTTAATCTTGCCCAATTAGGTGAAAAAATTAGGCAAATAGAACAACTAAAAGTTGAAAAGATTCAAAAACAAAAAAGATTTCTTAAAAGAGAAAAGGTAGCATTTGTCGGATTAAGTGAATCCGACAATGAGTTTGAAGGCAGCGATGATGAGTTCAAAGTTAACATTGCTGAACTTCAGAACGGTCCTCCTTATGTTTGCCAGGCCTTACAGCCTACTAGAAATAAGGAGAAAATGGGTTATGTTAATAGAAAAATATATACATTCGACGTAACCAAAGCCGACAAGATTTTTTATTTGTTATTAAAAGACAAACAAATTAAACTATCGGAAGGTCATAGGTTACTAAAGTTTGATGAAATTAAAGACCAAAAATTCTGTAAGTTTCATAATAGTTTTGGTCATGTTACTAATGAATGTGTTCGTTTCAGAGACATAATTCAAAAAAGTAATAATGGATGGGCGTTTGAAGTTTGCCGACAAGCTTAAAGCGGATATAAAAGTTGACACAGATCCGTTTCAGGCTGAAGTATCTTGTGTTGATCAGCAAGTTCCTTTAAATGTTGGGATGCTCAACATAAGGAAGTTGCAAGAATTCAACGTGGATACAAAGGATGTAACCGACATATATCCCAAACCAGGTGAGTCTCTCGAGGCATTTCTTGAAAGAAAGAAAGAAGAGGGCAAGGTAAGGTTATGCCCAAGATGTAACGCAGTATACGATGAGCTTGCTGCGAAGAAAGCTGCTGAAGAACAACCAAGTATCCAGCAGCGTAATAAAAAAGTTATAGACAGAAAAACCTGGAGATCACAGAAAACTTTTCATGCTCTAAAGCCAAAGCCAGTTTACATGCCTAGGCCTAACATGAATGGTTGGTTAGTCGAACCACATGGGTTTGTGGGAAACAAAGTTCATATTGGACCAGTTAAGACTAGGGTGCCACCTGCTAATATTGTTGTGGATAGGTGGATGAAGAATTCTGTAATGGCTGGACATACGTATTTTCGACAGAATGTGTCTGCCAGGAGGAGTAACTTTCAAAAGGATCAACCTTTTTGGAATGAAGACTACAAGAACGGAAGGATCAATCTAGGAAAAACCTCGATTGACCTAGATGAAGCAAGGCCATCAAAGGTTTTTCCAATATCGAAAAGTAAGAAAAGGAGATTACAGAGATTAAGACAAGCACAAAAGAGAAGAGATATAGCTGAAGGATTAGTGATAAAGGAGCAGCCCGTGGAAACGGGTTGTTTGGTGGTCAAAAAGAAACCAGTGCTTAATCAGGATAAAGATGGTAGAAAGATAAAAAATGTTGTTACCAAGGAATCGTTCCCAAGGGAGCCGACAACAAATGCAGCTGGGCGGCTTGATACTGATGATAAATCCCGACAAGAAAGATTGGAAGGAATATGAAAGGGTAAGCAAGTTCGAAGGCCAATTCCAAATAAAACAAAGAGAAAATGGCCAATTGGATTGATAGCAGCAGAAAAAAAAGGCAAGAAAGAACAGTTTACCAGTCGAAAAGGATAAGGAGTTGATCAGCTCGAATGTTGCAAAAATGACAATAGGAAAAGAGCAGATTAAGGACTCTGGAATTGGAAATAGTAATTTTGAAGGCTAGTCGAAAGAAGAAATCAGGAGAATTTTAGAAGACCCTGATCAAGATGTTGAGTGGAGGAAGAAAGTGCTCGACGTAAGTAAAGAAAGAGAAAGATTGGCAAAGCCTGATTGCCAAAATATGGACTCAATGACTGATGAAGTTATCGAGGCCTCAAATGATCCAGAGGATCCTTTAGCCTTGGTGATGAGGAGCAATTCGACATGAACATCAACTTGGATGATAATATGGATGATATCTTAACGGCTATGGATAGTAACTTGCCGTCAGAAGATTATTTCAGGATTGGAAGGCATTTAAGTGATGAAGAACTGTCCGACGAGGAGGAATTCTTGAAGTCAATGAGTGTTAATTTAGTTTCGGTGTTACCTGCAGATTTTGAAGGGTATCACGAAATTGAGTACACTAGGGAGAATGAAGAAGATTTTGATGACCTAGATGATCATTGGCTTCTTTTCCAGGACAATATGATCATAGTCTTTAACAATACAGCTCAGCTTGAAAAACCGACAGGAGATCAGAAAGCTCATTTACGACCGTTACACATCAAGGCTCTATTAGAAGGAAAATCCACCAATAGAGTTTTGATCGACGGGAGGGCAACAATCAATTTAATCCCAAGGGCCATGCTCAAAAAACTTGGGAAAGATGAGTCAGATTTGATGTCGATAAACATGATAGTCACAGATTTCAGTGGTAAAACCTCCCCGTCGGACGGAGTGGTGATGTTGAAAGTACATGTCAGATCTATTGCAAAGCTGACACTATTTGTGGTAATTCCGACGAAGTCAAGTTACAATCTTTTGCTAGGAAGGGATTGGATTCATGCCGTCGGAGCAATACCATCAACGGTTCATCAGAAGCTTATTCTTTGGAATGAAGATGACCAAGTTGAAGTAATAGAAGCAGATGACAGTCCTTGCTATCTTCAGCAGCTTCATGTCAATTTCAGAATATATGCTTCAAGTGTTAAACCAGTAACAGCAAGTGGTGGAGTAATCAACAAAGACGCACTCGAAGTTTGCTTGAGGGATCAGTTTGGTATACGACTGGTGAAAAAGGCCGAAGAAGATCGGCCAAGCACTAGTTATGAGTGTTAAGGATTACTCAAAAAAATTGTTGGCTTATTTGGCCGACAAGGCAATATACTCTGTTGAAAGTATGTTGTCGGATTGTGTAATTGATGATGGTCCTTTAGGATTTGAAAAAAGGCTAGATGAAAAGCAAAATGTGGAAGTGGAAGATCCTTTGGAAGAAATAAACTTGGGCACTGAAGCAGAAAGGAGGCCTATTTTTGTGAGTTCAATTCTGCCAAAGGATTTCAAAGAAAAGTTTGTCGAGTTAATTATGGAATATAAAGATTGTTTTGCTTAGGATTATGATGAAATGCCTGGATTAAGTAGAGATCTTGTTGAGCACAGATTGTCTTTGAAAGAAGGATGTAGACCTATCAGACAAGCCAACAGGAGATTTGCACCTGGGGTGATTTTAAAAATAAAAGAAGAAATCGAAAGATTGCTGAAGGCCAAATTCATCAAAACAACCAGGTATGTCGAATGACTTTCTAATATTGTTCATGTAGTAAAGAAAAATGACAAGTTAAGAATATGTGTAGACTTTAGAAATTTGAATACTGCTATCCCTAAAGATGAGTATCCAATGCCAATTGCGGACATGTTAGTTGATGCCACATCTGGACATGAAATGTTAAGTTTTATGGATGGCCATGCAGGTTATAATCAAATTTTTATAACTGAAGAGGACGTGTCGAAACTGCCTTCAGATGTCCAGGAGCCATTGAGACATTTGAATAGGTAGTCATGCCTTTTGGTTTAAAGAATGCAGGGGCCACCTATCAGAAAGTAATGAATACAATTTTTCATGATGTCATTGAAAAATTTATGGAAGTTTACATCGACGATGTCATTGTCAAGTCGGAAACAAGGGAAAGCCATTTGACAAACTTGAGGCAGGCATTCGATAGGATGAGGAAGTACAGCCTTAAGATGAATCCAGAAAAATGCAATTTTGGAGTGTCGGCTGCTAAATTCTTGGGTTTTTTAGTCCATAAGAAAGGTATAGAAGTGGACAAGAATAAAGTCAAGACAGTTTTGGAGGCCACACCACCGACAAACAAAAAAGAATTGCAATCTTTTTTAGAAAAAGTTAACTTCCTAAGAAGATTTGTATCCAACTTATCGGGAAGAACCAGAATTTTTGCTCCATTGATCAAGTTGAAGGCTGAACATGATTTTGTGTGGAAACCTTGCCACCAAGAAACCTTCGATCATATAAAGCAGTATTTGACAAAACCACCAGTCATGATGCCTCCAGTGCCCCGTCGACCATTGAAATTGTATATATCAGCATCAGAAGAAACTATAGGAAGTATGCTGGCTCAAGATGTAAATGGCGTCGAAAGAGCCGTGTATTATCTTAGTCGGGTCTTAAATGATGTTGAGAGAAGATATAGTGCAATAGAAAAGCTTTGTTTAGCATTGTATTTCTCATGTACTAAACTTAAATATTACATGATGCCTTGTAATGTACTGGTTATGTCAAAAATCGATATAATAAAATATATGTTATCAAAACCAGTGTTAAATGGTCGTATTGGAAAATGGACTATTACTTTGTCAGAATTTTCTTTACAATATGTACCAATGAGAGCAGTAAAAGGCCAAGCAATTGCTGACTTCTTGGCCGACCATCCTTGTTTGGATATAGATAATATAAATATTGTCAGTTTAAAACCTTGGTGTTTATATTTTGATGGTTCAAGGCATCAGAATGGGATTGGAGTGGGGATTTTAATTGTTTCTCCTCAAGGTACTCCAACTAAGTTCATGTTTGAACTTAAATATACCTGTTCCAACAATGAGACTGAATATGAAGCCTTAATTGTCAGATTAGAAATACTTGGAGTTCTACTTGGAGGTGTGCAACTACTTGGAGGTCCTGTCGACAGTGGAGGCTGGGTTGACAGGATTCAGTGGTTAAGGTGCTAGATCGAGATGGTGGTTAAGGTGCAGGATATCGCCACCTTAGAACAGGAAAATGGGTTTAGCTAGATGGTGGTTAAGCGGTGGTTTGCAGGATAGTGTTTTGTGGCCACCTTAGAACAGGGAAAATGGGTTTATGATGGTGGTTTCTTGGCTTGGGGTTCTGCTCTCTCAAACATGATGGCTGCTAGGTTGTGCCATGTCTGTTTTTTTTTTCAAAAAAATTCGCAAATCGAGGTAAGATAAAGGTTAGACTAAGTCATTTTGATGTTCCACCGATAAATCATTGACTTATATATAATAGAGTATTGCACTCTCCAATCAATAACTTTTATTTTAAGAATTAATTTAATTATTGTTATTATTATATTTTAATAATTAATTAAGTGTAATACATTAAAAATAATTATATTATTCGTCTAACTTTTATATTTTAATTTTTTAAAATTATTCATAAATTCATTTTATATTTTATAAAAAATTATAATTATATACAACTTAAATTAATATTTCTTTTACATAAATATATAATATAAATACGTGTAAAAAATATTTTTTAAAAAATATGTATTAAAAAAATCTCTTCAAAAGCACTTTTGTGGATGGGCCATCAATGGTTAATTGTTGGGTTTAAACTTTAAACCCCACCGCTTATTAAAAGATAGTAGTCTTTTCATCTGTAAAAGCAATGTTGTAGTATATATAATTAACTTACTTTGCAATACATGATTGAATCGCGACCTCCACAGACCACAAATAGAATACTAGCTTGGGCGCCAGGGTGGCCTGCGAGATAAATAATTTTGATATTTTTATTTTGAATATATATATATATATATATATATATATATATATATATATATATATATATATATATATATATATATATTATTTAATATTATTTATTATATTTTTTTTTTTTTTTTTTTAATTATATTCTTTAAAATAATATGTACAATAAATACGTATTTAAAAAAGATGTAAAACCATCTTTTTCCCAACATAAAAGGCCCTCCATATATTTCTGACAAAAGTTAACTCCTTGTATTTAAAATTGAGATAAAATAAATAAGAAATCAAGAGCAATATTTAAAAATTATATAAAATTTTATTTTATTTTACGTATTTACCAAAAAAATTACTAATGAGTGTAGTTTATATTTCAATTTTTTTATTATGATCAGTAGTATGAGTCATATTATATACACTTTAACTAATTCACTTCACTAATTTGATCAAAATCAAATTATCTATATTAAAATTAAAAAATTTACACAAATATTACTTAAATCAAATACTGCATAGTTGAGATTTAAATATGTAATTATAAATATATCTACACATCACATATTCATTTACTAATTCCTTAAGATTACATTCCTAATATATCTTTAGTCTCATATTGGATCAGAATATGGACAAAGTACCGATAGTAGACTTTCACAATCATCTCCCATTGAACTAATTTTTAAGCTAGAGTTAGATCTAATTATTTTAATATTATCTATATGTGTTTTATTTTACCTATTTTTTACGGATTAAAATCTTCTCTCCTCATTCTATGTTCTCCCAATTAAATTATGCTAAATAAGATAAAATTGATACATCATTTAACTTACACTTTGTAAAAAAATTAACGTCTTTATCTATTTCTCTTACCTTTCTCTCCACTTCTAATCGATTATCCCTTACTGCATTACTTCCAACCATTTTGAGAATAGAGATCGCACACTCTCGTTATTTCAAGTGTTGAAGTGCATTTCTTTAATGACTCAGACCTTTTCACTTTTTATTTTCTTTTATCCTTGTATATCTCTATTTTTGCAAATTGGCAATAGACATGATGTTTATTAGTACACCTGACCTTGAGTTTCATAGATATTTTCATTTTTTTATTCTTTTATATTGTGTTATTTTTATATAATTATATATAATATGTTACAATTAAATGGCATGTTTATATACAGAAATGAAAAAAAATTAACTTACACTTTGTCAAAAAAATTAGCGTCTTTATGTATTTCTCTTACTCTACTCTCCACTTCCGACCGATTATCCTTTACTACATTGCTTCCAACCATTTTGAGAATTGAGATAGGACATCCTCATTATCTCAAGTGTTGAAGTGCATTTCTTTTTTGACTCGAATCTTTTCACTTTTTGTTTTCTTTTATCCTTGTATATCTTTATTAAAGACCAATCACAATCTTTTGTTCTCCAAGATTTTACAATCTCGACAGCACCTCCATACTGTCATCCAACAATAGTCTATGCATATGGGGTTAAGAGAAATTCACATAACACTTAGATCTTAGCGTAAAAAGAAAGGTCGCGTTTATAATGCTTATAATGACTTTTTGAGCATTGTTGTTCTAAGTATGAGAATTATTAATTTTGATGTTTATCAATTATGTATTCTCCACCTTCCCTTAGCACATTCCAGAAGATTTCAATCCCCCCAACCTTACCGCTACGGCACACAGCTCCGACGGCGATGGAGGAAGGCGCGGCACGACGCGTTGCAGGTGGTGGCGGGTTCGAGTGGTCCAGACAGCGCGGTGGTGTAGTGGATCTACAAGGGCAAGATGGCACGATGCTACGGATCCACGCAGCTGCTACAAGAAAGACAGTGGGACATCGCATATCGACACGACTGGGTGCTGGTGATGGTCCAGAATGGGTCGTTTGGGTGGCATGGTGGCTATGAAGGCTGGCCGTGGTGGCGGGACAGATTTGGACAGCTGGTGCGCGAATTGAAGCTCATGGTGAGGTGTGGAGGTGCTTGGGTAATGGCGGTGCATGGGTGGCAGATCTAGGCATTTCCAGGGCTAAGGTCGTGGTGAGTGTTGACGAGTGTGAGGTTTGGTTGCCAAGTTGGGTTTTGGTCTTGGGGTTGATGGTGGTGGCTGCGTGGCCACTGTCGATTATATTTTTAAGATGTGCAAGTGTACACAGTCAACAAGTAATAAAGTGTAAGTCAAGATCGTTCCCACGAGGATTTAAATTGTATTAAATACTAATTCTAGAGTTAACTTCTTCTATTTAAATGCAAGAAATTAAAGAGAAATTTTTAAACATGTGAAGTAAATGGAGAAATGAGATATCAAAACAGAAAATAATAAATGCAAGAAATTAATAGAAGCAATAAATGAAGTGTTCTAAATCAGAAATGGGAACAGTTAGGATTTTAATCCTTTGTAATTCTTTACTTCAGGGTAACGTATGCTTCAGGATGCTACAACATTTAGTCCAGGAAATGAAATTTGCTTTCCAGCATTAAAAACTGAGTTCATTAAAAGCTTCTTATTCCTAAGTTCAATTAATTTCCCTCAGTTATCAGAGAAGCACGTCCAGCTACTTAAAGACTTGAAGGCTATTCCTAGCTCATTCAACACAATTAATTTTCCAATTAACTGTTCTATCTTTATCTTCTAATCAAGTCCACTAACTTGGTTTTTCCAAACGAAATTAGTTGATATTTCAGATTAGTTGATCAAACTAAACCGAAATTAAACATTTAAGCAGAAAAGAAGAAAATGAATAACATCCATAACATTGGATTACCCTTCAGTACAATTACAAATTCATAAAATCCTAACTAAGAAAATTTAGCTCATAATGAGCTTGGAAACAAGGTAATCAAAGAAAATGGAAAAATAAGACATAATACGTAAAAACTGGAATTACAGACAAAATCAGGAGCTGACGGCTCTGCACAGTACCAAAAAGCTCTCCTCCTTAAAGGCAAGGTCACACTCACTATTTGTACTAGCTCCCAAAATAGGGTTACACTCTCTCTCATGCCTCACTTTTTGGGCTTTTACAAATTCAAATAATAAAATATTCCTTGGCCCAATTCTCAAGTACACACAGCTGCTGCATTGTATTCTCTTTCTTCCTTTTAAGCGTTAAACCTGACGGGTATTTTGTCTTCTAGTGGGCAAGAGTGGTGGGAATGATTTTATCTTATAGTGACTCGCTCCCCAAAGTTATGGCATTCAAAGCATCCCGAGCAACACCTTGACAATTACACCTTTATAACACGCTTTCGAGAAATAAATCAAACCCTCAAAGCAATAACAGATCAGAATTTTGACATTTCACAATTACTCAGATTAACAAAGATATTTACTAAATCAAACAAAACTTGAAGTTCTTCTCCAAAAATTGATCAAAACAAGAACAATGATTAAGTAAAAAGAATGGTAATAACTCTTATTTCTAAGAGTTATCACACTCCCAAACTTGAACCATTGCTTGCCCTTAAGTAATGACATTCAACAAGCATTAACAAAACAAAACCAGAATAGTATAAGCCAGATCCATGACAATCCTCAGATGCATTTTTCAGAATTATGCTCAACACAAAATATCATTGTCTTAATCACTTTCTATAGTGTGTGTGTGATTTCCCTAAGCTCTCAGCTCAGTTTTAGCAAGGGACTCCAACCAAACCACCTCTCAACAGAGTCTTAGGTGCATTTTTCAAATATCCTTTGGATGTTAGGGTGAAGACTTACTAGATTATCTTCCTAAAAACAAGGGCTTAACACACTATTGGGTTTGTCATATCGTTCAATTCACTCAACTTTATGTTCTGTGTTGATGTTTCACTCAATCATCATTCACATGCAACTCTCTCATATGCTTGACAAATTTCTATCAATCAAAAGCACATACACAATTTTCACACAGCAAGAGGACCTTAATGGGCTGTAATGAGGCTAAGGTTCGGGTGTGGAATTTTTGGGAAGTAGCTAACTTAGGTGGAGTTCAAGATTTTTGTCAAAAATTACCCACCCCTAAACTTAGAATTTTTTTTTTTTTACCCATACTTATGGTAACAAGGGAGAAATTCCTTTTCTTCTTCTTCTTTTTTTTTTGAATAAATAACTGAAGAAATAGAAAATCCTTTGATAATTTGCTCATTCCTCCCTTTTTATTGCGTAGGCACCCCACCCCCAAACTTATACTGCTGGTTGTCCTCAACCATTGTGGTCAGGACTTATAATTAGGTAACTCTTTGACACAGTCATAAACTCCACCTAAACAGGGTAGTACATTGTTTTTCAGGGAGTTTGAGTTTGTAATGTGGATTATCACCAACAAGAAAGTCTTAGGCTCAAAGGGGTGCACAAAGGGTAATACTTGAGGGTTGGCCATTTAAGTCTCAGTATTTAAAACAAGAACAGTGCCTCAAGTCAATTTGTGTGCAACAGTGAAATATGCAATCAATTACAGAAATAAGTCAAGTTCTGCAGAAAAAACACATGAATGGAATGCATGATGAACAAAATCTGTTGAAGCTCAAAAACTCACAGGATTGATGCTGTAGAGTGCTACAGCACCACATTCAGTCTCACTCACCCCCAAACTTAGGTTGAAATCTAATTCAGACCTCACCCTCTCTTCCTTGGACAAGGGTCTTTGTAACCCAATTCCCCCAATTGATTGGTGACTTTTGAAAGAAGTCCTTCTTCTAAGTACATTTTGAGCTAGGGATTGTGGTGAGAAAGGATTAAATCAAGGTATTAATGTATTTTACATGCAGAAGGTAAAACTTGTCTTCATCAGAATCACATGGACAACAAACACTATTCTTTCAGTAACATTTTTTTAAAAAAAAAAAAGAAGCAAGAAAAACAAACAATACTAAGATTCTAACAACAGAAATTAAAACAACTAAAACAAATTAAAACAAATTAAAGAGGGATCAAGGAAATCTGGTCATCGATTTGCCGCATCTTTCTTGGCACACAGGGTGTTCCTTCTTGCTCAAGGCTGAGCTAATCTTGCACTGCTCCTTCTGCTGCCAGATCTGGCCATCTGCTTCATTGTTGGTTTTCTTGTTCCCGAAATCTCTTTGGTAATGGTCAATTCAGCACTTTTTTCTTTTTCAACTTCATCCTTCTTCTCCCCTCCTCCAGCTCTTGGCTGAGCCTTGAGTTTCCCAATTCTTCCCATAATGGGCATATTATCTTCAGAGTCCTCACTGAGTGCAGTGGGGGTCTCCTTAGCACTTACATCAATCCCTAATTGTTTTCTAATCCTGGGAGGAGCTCTGTGCTTGATTCTGCCCTTCTTTGGTGGAGGGGGTCTTTCGGTGCTTCATCAACCAACTTTTCTTTTCCTCTTTTGGACCGCAGCTTTGGTTGAGTTGGTGGGTGGTGGTGGTTGTGGATCTACGGGTGGTGGTGGTGGTGTCCGGTCGAAATAACATCATTGTTATTGATGGAGTGCTCACTAGCGAGTGGGATGAACAGAAGGAATTTCGGAGTTCTTCTTGTGGTGAAAGAGGGTCAACAGGTGCAGCATCCTTTGCAGGATGGGTATGTGTCTTGGGTTCATAAGGAGAGTACTGGAATGGTTGAAGGATTTCTTCAGGAAACAAGGGAGGATAGCTACCTTGCCTCGGCTTGTTGATGCCAAGAGACCTTTGTACCCATAGATGTTGCTCCTTAGCAAATTCCCAGAAAAAAAGCTGCTCTTGCTTTAAAATATCTTTCTTGACATTTGATAGCATTGATCCACTTTTGTGTTCCTTACTTCATGTGGTCATGTTCTGCGGTTCGGAGGAGGGAGGGGTGAACTTTGCACCTTTGATGTCGATGCCCCAAAACGTTTGATAGCTATCAAATCTATGGCTCCCTTGTTGTCCATAATTTCATCCTCAGACAAAGCCTTGATTCCACATCTCAAACATAAAGAAGTGATCAAGGAAGGGAAAAACAACAATCCTTTCTTCTTAAATGCACAAGCAACAATTTCCCGCTCAATCAGTTGGCCCACATCTACCTTCTTTTTAGTCAAAATGCAATACAACAGGACTAACCTCTCCTTGTTTCTTGTTTCCAAGTGCTTTTGTGGGAAGAATCTTGGTTCGATTACATGATACCAAACTTTAGCCAAGGGTGTGAGATCGGGCACGGCTATTTTCCAATTTTCATCCGGCGAATCCAGTTGGCCCTTCCACTTGTAACTTCCCGCATCATGTCAGTAAGCTCTGTTTCCTCAGCATTCTTCAACAGGGTCACATATTCGTCTTCAACATCCTTCAAACCCCACCTCCTGTTCAACGTGGCGCGCAGAAAATGACACCTTTGAACCCCTCACTATGACATATTTTTGCTCTGGCGCAGTCAGATTAGCATAAAACTCGCGCACAAAAGGGACAATGGGTTCTCGTGGGTGAGATACAAAGTGCTTCCAGTTGTGGTTGTCTATGAGCTCAAGCAATGTCCTCGGTGAGCCCGTAATGAGGGGAGTCCAGTATGAAGAAACCCTTCTCCAAATGAAAGTTCCGTTTCTTGATTTCCCTCTCAAATTTTAATCTTCCTTCCTCATCCACAAACCGCAAATTGATTTCCTCATCGAAGAGGTTGGACTGGCGGCGACGAGGTGTTTGGAAAGGCGAGCTTGTGCTTTGCCCATGGTCTTTGGAATGATATAAAAGAAGAGTGGGTTGATGGTGATAGAAAGAGACGGGTGAGACGAGAATGTATGGGTGGGGCTGCGTGTGGGGCTAAGGCAAAGAAGACAATGGCTTTAATAGAGAGAAAGGGAGATTGAGGTGAGAGGTTAAGGATGAGGTGAGGTGGTTAGAGGAATTAAGTTTGTGGGTGGGTAACTTACATTCCCACGATTTACGCAACCCATCCGTGCTCACAAACTCTTCAACTTTTGAATTTGGAAATTCAAAAATATTGCGATTGAATATGGGCTCTTGCTTGTCCAAGCTGTCACCACCACTAATCTTGTTAGCTGGGCCGATGTGACCACACACCACCTTTCCATGATCAACCCTGGATTTAGGATGGTCTCTCTTGTAGCAAACACTAGTCGAAGCGATATATATATATATATATATATATATATATATATATATATATATATATATATATATATATATATATATATATATATATATATATATATATATTTTATTTATTTATTTTATATTTATATATATATATATATATATATATTATTATTTTTTATTGAAAATAACTATTATTTAAACTGAAATTTAAAAGATAAAGTAAAGGATATAAAGTTTGCCTCGAGGTAGCGCTTGGTTTTATGTCTTGACTGACTTCACCTGCTTTGTTGATTAAGGATCTGAAAGATGAGTGGTGACCCTCATTCTTGCCCACTTGCTCACCCCAATATGGCTTCACTCTTTGTCCATTCACCTTGAACTCTCTTCCAGAACTTTCCTCCAACAAATCCACTGACTCCATGAGGATGTATTTTGACCAATTTAAATGGTCGGACCACCTTGATTTCAATTTCCCAGGAACAATTTTAATGCGGAATTAAACAAGAGCACGTGCATTCCTTCAACTAACTCCCTGGGTTGGATTTTCTGATCATGCCATGCCTTTATCTTGCTCTTATAGATTTGAGCATTTTCATAGGCAACGAGCACTGAACTCTTCAAGCTCATTCAATTTGTGTGTAGTGCTTCACCGGTTTGCTTGTGCATCAAAATTCAACTTCTTAATAGCCCGAGAATGCCTTGTGTTTCAGCTCTATTGGTAAATGACAAGCCTTGCCATAAACCAATCTGTAAGGAGACATGCCAATGGGAGTCTTGAATCTTTGTTACGTAGGCCCGAGAGAGCATCATCTAAGTGCCTGAGACTAATCCTTCCTAGAAGGATTCACCATTTTCAAGGATTCTTTTGATCTCTCTGTTGGACACTTCGGCTTGCCCTTGGTTTGAGGATGGTAGGCGGTAGCCACTTTATGTTTCACTCCTATATTTTGCAAGCAAATTAGCAAATAGCTTGTTACTGAGAAATGTGTCCCTTCATCACCGATTATGCCCGAGGAGTGCGAATCTGGTGAATATGTTCTTGTGCAAAAATTTGGTAACTACCCCGGCATCATTGGAAGGCAATGCTACTTTGCTTCTACCCATTTAGAAACATAGTCCACTGCAACTAAGATGTAGGCATTTCCATAAGATATAGGGAATGGTCCCATAAAATCTATTCCCATACATCAAACAACTCAATCTCCAAAATGGTGTTGAGTGGCGGTTCTTGTCTGTTGGAAATGTTCCCTACCCTACGGCATCTATCACAAAACTTGGCAAACTCATGAGCATCTACGAACAAAGTGGGCCAAAAGTATCGATTGTAAGACTTTTGCAGTTGTCCTTCTTCCTCCAAAGTGACCACCATAAGGAGCAGCATGGCAATCATTAAGGATAGCTTGCACTTCCTCCTCAGCAACACATCTTCTCATGATCTGGTCTTGACATCTTTTATACCAGAAAAGGTTCATCCCAAGTAGAAGTGTTTAACCTGATGCATGAACCTCCTTTTCTGTTGAAAGTTCATATCCACTGGAATTATCCCACTGACCGGAAATTCACTATGTCTGCGTACCAAGGTCTTTGCAGCATTTTCAATCAGTAAAAGATGTTCATCAGGAAAATTTTCTTTGATTTCTTCTTGAAGCTTGGATTCTCCTTTCTCAATAATTCTAGACAGATGATCAGCTACCCGATTTTCAATTCCCTTCTTATCTCTGATCTCCAAATCAAATTCTTGAAGCAAAAGCACCCATCTGATAAGTCTTGGCTTTGCATCCTTCTTGTCAATGAGATACTTGATGGCTGCATGATCAGTGTACACCACTACTTTAGCTCCCACCAGATATGCTCGGAACTTGTCAAATGCAAATACAAGTGCTAACAATTCTTTTTTACGTAGTGGTGTAGTTAATCGAGCATCAACGAGAGTCTTGCTAGCATAATAGATAGTATGGAATATCTTATTATGCCTCGACCTAACACAGACTCCCCACTGCAAATTCACTTGCGTCACACATTAGTTCAAATGGCTTCTCCCAATCGGAGCTACTATCACGGGAGGAGCGGTGATCGGGGCCTTCTTCGGGGTTTCAAAAGGCGATAAACATTCCTCGTGAAATGAAATGTACTATCATGCTCTAGCAACTTGCAAAGTGGCTTGGATATTTTAGAAAAGTCCTTGATGAACCTTCTATAAAACCCTGCGTGTCCTAGAAAACTTCTGATGCCTTTGACAGAATTGGGTGGAGGGAGTTTTTCAATCACTTCAACCTTAGCTTTGTCCACCTCTAAGCATTTTCTTGACACCTTATGGCCTAGCACAATACCTTCCTTAACCATGAAATGGCACTTCTCCCAATTTAGCACTAGATTGGTTTCTTCACATCTATCCAGCACCTTTTCTAAGTTGTCCAAGCATCCTATGAATGAATCTCCAAAAACTGAGAAATCATCCATGAAGATTTCCATAGTTTTCTCAATAAAGTCAGAGAAGATGGCCATCATGCACCTACGGAAGGTTCTTTGGAGCGTTACTGAGAGCCCAAAAGGCATTCGTCGAAAGCAAATGTACTATAAGGACAAGTGAACGTAGTCTTCTGGCGATCTTCGGGTGCTACGCTATCGATTATAACGAGAATAGCCATCTAGAAAACAATAAAACTCTCTTCCGGATAACTGTCAAGTATCGATCAAGGAAAGGTAGTGGAAAATGGTCCTTCCTTGTGGCCTTGTTCAACTTTCTATAATCCATGCATATCCTCCAACACGTAATGCTTGTTCTTGTGGGAATCGGCTCATTCTTCTCATTTTTCACTACGGTAACTCCTCCTTTCTTTGGAACGCCTTGCCTTTGGACTTACCCACACACTATACGAAATGGGGTAGATGATTCTGCATCAAGCCATTTAATGATCTCCCTTTTTACCACCTCTTTCATAATTGGGTTCAATCTTCTCTGGCCTTCAATACTGTTCTTAGTATCTTTCTCTAACAGAATTCTGTGCATACAGAGACTAGGACTGATTTCTTTAATGTTTGCCATTTGCCATCCAATAGCCTTTTTGTGCTTCCTCAAAAGTGAAATAAGACTACTTTCTTGCTCAGAAGTTAAGAAGGAAGAGATGATGATAGGAAGAGTTTCCTTTTCTCCAAGATAAACATACTTCAGATGAGAAGGTAATTGCTTCAATTCAAGGATGGGAGGTCTTTCAACGAGAGGAACATTCTCGTGAAAGTGTCTGTAGATAATTGTCTAAGGATTCATATTTTCTAATCCAAGATCTGTATGCCAAGTTCCTTTCAAATTTGGTTGCTTTAGCTTTTGTTCATCTACAAAATCGGGTTCTTTATTCAATTCAGACCCTCATGCTCCAAGTCTCGGCACGATGCTATCAATTGCTCTTGCACCGAGCGTTAATATCGGTAATGAGAACAACTTTCCATATCTTCATCAGGATATTGTAATGCATTAAAAACATTGAAAGTTACTTACTGATCATTCACCCTCATAGTAAGCTCTCCTTTCTGCACATCTATCAATGTTCTTCTAGTTGCCAAGAAGGGTCTTCCGAGGATAATTGGAATTTCCTTGTCAGCCTCAAAATCTAGAATAATGAAATCCACTGGAAATACAAACCTGTCCACTTTGATTAGAATATCCTCGATCTTTCCTTCTGGATAAGCAATAGACCTATCAGCAAGTTGCAAAGTCACAGCAGTGGGCCTGGCTTCACCAATGTTCAGTTGCTTGAAAATGGACATAAGCATCAGATTAATACTAGCTCCAAGGTCACATAGGGCTTTTCCACAATAAGTATTTCCTATAGAACAAGGGGAGTGAAGCGCTGGGTCCTTCATTTTCTGAGGAACCTTGTTCTGTAACAGTTGGCTGCTCTCCTTTGTCATTGCCACTGTTTCGAATTCTCCTAATCTTTTCCTTTTAGTGAGAACATCCTTCATAAATTTGGTGTAGTTGGGCATCTGCTGTAGAGCTTCAACTAAAGGTATATTAATATGCAGTTGCTTCAGAATATCCAGAAACTTATTAAATTGCTTCTCTTGAGCTGCCTTCTTCAACCTCTGTGGAAATGGAGGAGGTGGTCTCTCTGGAACAATCTTGGGTTCGGTCCACTTAGGAATAACTTGCTCTGTATCTTCAGGCAGTGGAACTGATTCATGTTTAGGTTCCTCAGTTTCAGCTGGTTCAGTTACCTTTGTTCTCTCTGGTTAGATGTTGTAGCATCTGTAGCACTTTACCACTCCTCGGGGTTACGGCTTTAACGTGTTCCTTCCCTTTATCATCGAAGATGATGGAGACTCGTGGAAGCGGGCAAAGTACCGGCAGTCGCTAGCTAATGCAGTGGCCAACTGACCTACTTGGTTCTCCAAGTTCCTTACAGCAGCTCCTTGATTCTGGATTTAAGCTTTAGTTTCAGCCATAAAAGCTTTCAACATAGCTTCCAATGATGGCTCCTTTGCAGGAGCATGGTTCTGCTGCTGAATGTTTTGTTGTTGTTGTAGGTAATGTGGAGATGCATAACCAGAAGGAGGATTGAGTGTTGGAGTGATTCTTGTGGTGAAATTAGGATGTTGCTTCCACCAAGATTATAAGTATTGGAAAAAGAATTATTCCCTCTATTTCCCACATAATTCACGACCTTTGGATTGTCGGGGCATTCTTCAAACAGATGCCTTCCTCCACGAGAAAACACAAGCTCGAATTTCTTTGGAGCCATAGTTGGTTCAACCATAACGGGTTCCTTACTAGTGTTAGCCGAGTTAAGTTTTTCAAAGCATGTTGGTGATGGCGACAAGTGAGCGGGACATAGCGAGTCATCTCCTTTACTTCATAAACACCAGCCCCACCTTTAGAAGAATTTGCTCTATTTGGTTGGCCACTGATAACTATTGGCAGCTATGCCCTCAATTAACTCATAAGCTTCATTATAAGACTTATTCAAAAGAGCTCCTCCAGAAGAGGCATCCAACATTAACCTTGAAGGTGGTAATAATCCATTGTAAAATGTTTCCATTTGAATGCACACAGGAATGCCATGATGAGGGCACCTTCTTAACAGATCTTTAAACCTCTCCCAAGCTTCATACAGTGATTCATCTTCATTCTGCCTGAAGGAAGTAATATCATTCCTCATTCTGGCATTTTTAGTGGGAGGAAAATATTTTGTCAGGAACCTTTCAGCCAGTTCATTCCAAGTAGTAATTGAATTGGGTTCCAAAGAGTTCAACCAAGTCTTTGCTCTGTCTCTCAATGAATAAGGAAAGAGTCTCAATTTGAATGCATCATCACTTACTCCAGGGATTTTGAAATTGCTAGCCACTTCAAGAAATTGCCTTAAATGCAAGTGAGGATCTTCAGTAGGAGCACCACTGAATTGCCCAACCGTTTGAAGCATTTGAAACATCATAGGCTTGAATTCAAAGCTTTGGGTGGTTATTTCGGCCTCACTATCCCAAAGTATTCATCGTTTGGGGATCAAAGACGCATAATCCACGATAGACCTTTCTGTCATTTGCTCTGTCGATCATCTTGGGTTGCTCCTCATCATTTAAGAAAAGATCAGCCATGAGGCCTAACTCGAGAATGTTGGATTTGAGCACGTTGTTCTTTGGTTCTCTTCCTTATCCTCTTGTTGTTTTCTCTATCTCCAAGTCAATTTGAAATTCAAGTTCACCCCTGCGCATACTGATTGCAATACGACATTGTTCTTGAACACAATACACCAAACTTTTAGAAGTAACAAAATAAATTAAATTAACAAAAGAATTTAAATATTCAACACCATTGTCAATCCCCGGCAACGGCGCCAAAAACTTGTCGATTATATTTTTAAGATGTGCAAGTGTACACAGTCAACAAGTAATAAAGTGTAAGTCAAGATCGTTCCCACGAGGATTTAAATTGTATTAAATACCAATTCTAGAGTTAACTTCTTCTATTTAAATGCAAGAAATTAAAGAAAATTTTTTAAACATGTGAAGTAAATGGAGAAATGAGATATCAAAGCAGAAAATAATAAATGCAAGAAATTAATAGAAGCAATAAATGAAGTGTTCTAAATCAGAAATGGGAACAGTTAGGATTTTAATCCTTTGTAATTCTTTACTTCAGGGTAACGTATGCTTCAGGATGCTACAGCATTTAGTCCAGGAAATGAAATTTGCTTTCCAACATTAAAAACTGACTTCATTAAAAGCTTCTTATTCCTAAGTTCAATTAATTTCCCTCAGTTATCAGAGAAGTACGTCCAGCTACTTAAAGACTTGAAGGCTATTCCTAGCTCATTCAACACAATTAATTTTCCAATTAGCTGTTCTATCTTTATCTTCTAATCAAGTCCACTAACTTGGTTTTCCAAACGAAATTAGTTGATATTTGAGATTAGTTGATCAAGCTAAACCGAAATTAAACATTTAAGCGAGAAAAGAAGAAAATGAATAACATCTATAACATTGGATTACCCTTCAGTACAATTACAAATTCATAAAATCCTAACTAAGAAAATTTAGCTCATAATGAGCTTGGAAACAAGGTAATCAAAGAAAATGGAAAAATAAGACATAATACGTAAAAACTGGAATTACAGACAAAACCAGGAGCTGACGACGGCTCTGCACAGTACCAAAAAGCTCTCCTCCTTAAAGGCAAGGTCACACTCACTATTTGTATTAGCTCCCAAAATAGGGTTACACTCTCTGTCATGCCTCACTTTTTGGGCTTTTACAAATTCAAATAATAAAATATTCCTTGGCCCAATTCCCAAGTACACAATTTCTTTGCATTGTATTCTCTTTCTTCCTTTTAAAGCTGACATGAGCGGGTATTTTGTCTTCTAGTGGGCAAGAGTGAAATTTGGGAATGATTTTATCTTATAGTGACTCGCTCCCCAAAGCTACTGACATTCCAAAGCATCCCGAGCAACACCTTGACAATTACACCTTTATAACACGCTTTCGAGAAATAAATCAAACCTCAAGAATAACAGATCGAATTTTGACATTTCACAATTACTCGGATTAACAAAGATATTTACTAAATCAAACAAAACTTGAAGTTCTTCTCCAAAAATTGATCAAAACAAGAACAATGATTAAGTAAAAAGAATGGTAATAACTCTTATTTCTAAGAGTTATCAGCCACTGCGGGTGGTTCTATTTTGGGTTTTAGTTACGCGTATAGGAAAGGTGTTGCCACTCTCCAACGAAGAACTGCCGGTTGCGAACACAAAGGAGATGAAAGGAGTGGTCGGTGGCGAGAGGGAGTCGTCGACGGAGGTGGTACTGTGCAGCGACAGTGACATACAACAGGGTAGAGAAAGTGTAGAGATGAAGAAAAATATTTAGTTGAATAGTTAAAATTAAAAAAAATATATAAATAGTCAAAAAATAAATAATAAAAATACTTTTAATAAATATGTAAAACTAGTAAAAAAAAATAACAGTAACTGTTTATATTCTTTATTCTCAACCATTGATTTAGATTTTCTTAAAATTAATGATTCTCATGCTTAGAGTAGCAATGCTCACACAATTATTAGGAGCATTTAAAACAGACCACAAAGAAAACCGAATGAAATAAGCAATTTTTGCGAAAACAATGAAATTTTAAACATGAAAAAAATGAGATTTTATTGGGATGCGATTTTTTTTTTTTAAATGAAAGGCAGTGAGAAAGAAAAGCAAAAGAGAATTAGAAGTGTAGATCACTAATGAAGTATTTCATCCGAAAGACCGAAATAATTAAGTGGGGAGAAGAGAGACACTTTAGAATCAGGGAGGGGAAGAAGATGATGAGAAAATAAGATGGTGGATGGTGTTAATTTTTTTAATAAATAGTAAGGTAATGATATGTCAATTTATCTTATTTGAAATAATTTAATTAGGAGATGGGTAATTGTAGAAGAAATTGAGACAGTTGATCTCAATTTTTTTTTTACAAAAATTTGTTTATACATTATGAGAGTATTATTCAATAATTTTACAATTGTTTAAATTAAATATAATATTTTATTTTTCAATTTAATGATTATATGATTATTTAGTCTCTATATATCACTTTTTTTATTGGACGAGAGTATTACTCTCATACTATAAAATAACTTTTCTTTTTTGACACAGTAGTGTAGTACAATTAAAATTAATTACAAAGTTTAATAGTTAATAGAGGGTAAACTGTACCAATTAAGAAATTGATGAGTATAAACTGCTACGATTTTATTTGAAATTTTAAACAGATATCTTAATTTCCACACTGAATAATTTGTAGGAGTAAAATGTCACACTAAGAATTTTGAGGAATAAACTACACAAAATAAAAGCAAAGAGTTTGTTTTTAAATTTTTCCTAAAAGAAACAATGACTAGAAATTTTTTTTTTGGTACAACAATTATTTGACTTTCACTTAAATTGTAGAAGGAACTGGAGTAATACTTAGATGCAGTTAGTAGAGGAACAAATAAAAAGTTATTAAAAAATTAAAGTTAATATTAAAAAACAAGGTAAGAAGATGCAGCAACATATACAAAAGCAGGAAAGATGATAGGGATGACAAAATTATATGTTATAATAAGTGTATGCAGAGATTACTCGTGATTGAACGAGAGATAAATACTTATTTAATAAATAAAGATAGGGTCGGGATCATACTATCCGTCTCATGAATAATTATAAATTTGTCGAATATATTTTTTATTTAGTATTTTATATATATATATATATAATATATTTTTTTCACTTTGAAATAAGATGAAAAATTATATTTTCTTATTATTTTATAATAAATATTTTTTAATGAATATATTTATTCTTGTAATAATTATTTATATAAATTAATTATTACAAATATAATTAAATTTAATATATTTTTTGTGATATTTTTTTAATTTTATAAGAATTTTATATTGTTAAAAAATATTATTATATATGATATTAAATTTTATTTTATTTACGTTTTTTTTTTTTTAATTTTATTTTAAATTACATTTGTAAGAACTCTGTCTCTCCCGTAAGAATCATAAATGGGGACAGGAACAAAAGAAGCACTGTCTGTTCTTGTCTCACCTTATTGCCATTCTTAAAAGACAGAGAAACATTATATGGGGTAAAAAAAAATTTAAAGTAAAAGTCTGTTCTTATACTATTGGTCTCAAATGATGTTTAATTTCATAAAATTTGAAAATCAAACCTTTATGTATAGGATAAAGAAAAGGTAAATATAGATATATTTATATTCAAACTGAGACGCTCTAAATTTGAGGCAGATAGTGGTTCCCATGGAAGTAACAATGTAATTCCATTTCTTAAAGAAAGCACCTATGAGTTGTACAATAAGGTACTATTCTGCCATCTCAACGAACTTTTCCTGCCATAAATGAGACAATAATTAACGTAAAATGGGATGCTACGGGTATAAACGAACAAGAATGCTATTTTAGTTGTTTGACCTTAACTGGATATAAAATAACAGAATTTTTTTCTACGCCTTCCTACATGTTAATGTTTGGAGAATTTAAAGCCACACATTTAGCTACACAGGGTCTCACTTATGCTCTCAAAATTTTCAAGATCACATATTTTCTTACCCCCAAAGCTTTTTTTTTTTTTTTCCCCAAATGTTAGAACGTACGTCCAAATAAGAAAGTATATATTTATAATATTCTCAATTCTTTTTAAGAAACGTTTTAAATATTTTTAAAATATTTTTGAATATTCATGTTCCATCAAATTTACTTGCTATTATAAGTTACAATAGATTTTTTCTTATTTATTTGTTAACCTTCACATTATAAGTAATTATTTTTAAACCCTTATATTATGCTTTTTTTCTTATTTCATCCTCTCTTTTTCCATCGCCGGAAGCAACACAGACCAGATCAAACAATTGCTTCAAGTGCTAAATTACATAAAAGATGATGACCTTGATGCCCTTGCTGCCTTATGCAAGGATCTAAGGGACCAACAAACCCTCTCCCTCTCACTCCAACTATTGACCTTGTTTGGGGGTGACGGTGACTGAGTTTGGGTGTGGTCTGAAACGGTTTTAGGCGAGGTGCGGCGGTGACAAGGAGGCTGAGGCAGTTTTGGACAGTGGAACGACGATGAGGGTGTGGAGGAGTGTGACGACTCAAAGCAAAGGACAGTGAGGAGCCATGGTGAGACATGGTTCGGGTTAGACAAGGGAAACGACTTGGGGCTCGAGGTGATTCAATTCGTCTGCAACAAGGTAGCGCGGTAGTCGGTGATGGTTGGCTACCAGTGTTTTAAGGTGGTGGCAGATCTGGAGTTTTAGTGAGGCAAAGACTTCTAGTGGGTATGGTATCAGTTCTCGCGAATGGATTTTTTTTTTTCGTTTTGTGTATTTAAAGTTGGTTGTTTGATTTCTGTACAAGGTTGAGATTAATTTTTGGATGGTTTTGTTTAGGTGAAGGTGATGAAAACTTCCAATTTTAGGTGTTGAAGTGGATGTTTTGTGCTGGTGACAGTGGCAATGTACATGGAGGAGCATCTCAGTGGTCGAAGCACGGTGGTGTGACTCGACACAAAGGGGCACCTCCTGCATCTGAGTGACGACGGCCACACCAACGGCAAGACTGAGCAAGAGGAGGAAGTAGTTGGAAGAATAAGGGTCATAATCGTCATTGGAGTCTACCTGCATGTTGTCGTGGGTGGCAGCATGGCTGGTAAAGAGTTTCCTTAGTGGGATGTCAATGTCCTTGAGAGATTTCTTGAGGCAGAGGAGTTGGTGGAGAGGGTTGAAAAATAAATTATAAATCTTGACATTGTAACTTGTTAAAAATGTTGCAAGTGGTGATTCTTAGTCACATATGTTACATTCTTACAAATCAATAGAAAAAAAGCATGAATGCTCCATGCTCAAAAATATTTTAAGAGCATATTAAACTTCTCATTCTTTTTATACATATAGGTAGATAGTCCAGTGAAAGTTTTAGAAAGATTTTGAAATTATTGACATTTTAATTTTAGTGATTCTAGTGCATTAAGTAAGTTTGTTTGCCTCGAGTAACCAATTTATTTTTTTGCATTCAGCCATTCACCCACCGTTTGGCAGGACATGAGAGAGTTGGTTTGCCAAATTGCCATCAATCTATTAGCCCAATCTACCTTCTTTTTTTTAAAAAAAAAAAACCAGAAAAGAGATTTTAACATTTTAGAAAAGTTTAGGTAGAGGAAGATACTTTATTTCAAGGTTATCTGTCACATGCCTTCACACACAATTACAATAGTACTTATAAATCAGATAGCCTTACAAGTGAAATGCAGCTGAACCAACCCTGTTGACTTATTCATAGAAAATATAGTTCTTTTTTTTTTTGGCCAGGAAGAGAATATAGTTGTTGAAGAGCTTGGAAAACTGTCCTCAGTTTTCAACACATAGTTTTCCCATGTTTTTTTTTTTTCCCAAGCAGCCGATTTGTGCAAGCTAAGTTTTCGATTTGTTTGCTTGAACCTCCCCAAAATAAGTATTGCACCAACAATTAATTTGCAAAACTCCAAATCTGTTAAAAGCTTCTTCCACACATCTGTGCCAGTTTGACTAATTAAATTGTCGTATGAATCATCTTTGGAAACCGTATATGGTGGAAGTGGAATTATTTAATCATCGGTTTTGGAACTTTCCAGAATTATGAGCCTCTGTCCCATATCTGTTATTGTTTTATTTTTGTCTTGCATCCCTTAATTGGACTTCATTTACATCTGTGATATCACACAGTGACACACAGTAATGCACGGGATTTTGCAAGCCAAGTGTCCCAAAAAGTTAAAATTGCCAAATTTAGCATTTCAATTTCTCTTTATTTTTGGAGACCCATAAACAAATTCTTTTATTTTAAGACCAAAAAAAGAACTTCTTTGAAATACTTTGTAAATGATATATTTGGATGGCCAACCAGAATAATCAACTCAATAAGTATTCCTATAAAATCGGTTTGAATGGTTACATCTTACTTATCAATTGATCTTAGCTGAACCATTCTATCTTTCAAAAAGAAGGTAACCTACCAAAAAGAATGTGAAGAAGAGATGGAGATCACTTGTCCCCATTTCTTGTCTCTTTTCCTGTTCCTCCACTTAAATTCTGTCAAGTGTTTTAAATTTAATTACATATTTCATTCTATTTTTTTATTTTAATTTATTTATACTTGACAGAATTTAAATAAAAGAACAGAAAATGAGACAAGAAATAAAGACAAGTAATCTCTATCCGTAAAGAAAACACGGCCCTAAAAAGCAACACACCTATTGGGAGTTACTTTTTAAGATACGCTTAAATGGATTTAAAAAATAATAATGCTTCTTGTACATCACTTAAAAACACATCTCATATTAAGATAGGTGACAGAATGAAAGTATTAGTGTGCATAAAACAAGATGAGACTAACTACAATAAGATAATAGAAACTTTACATATGTGATATAATACGTATGTAAATGTGTGTATGTAATATTATTATTTTAAAAAGAAGCATAGACTAGGGTTGGCTGCTCAACGGATTATCATGCCCCTCAATTTATCCATCAGCGGTCATTGTCATTTGTAAGGTTGGAAAACGCATCCTCAATTTCTGAAATGATGAGCAGCCAGCCTCAGTACGCTTCTTGTTGAAATTGATATCAACATAACAAAAAAAAATGGCTTTTTAAACTTCACATGGGACAGCTTATCCATCAATTCATGCTCACTATAATGACAGCTTTTGTTATGCTATAAAGATCATGAGCAGAAGTGATTATAGATTATCTTAATCAATATGAATTTCTTTTACTCAGTGTATTTAATATTTCCATTACTAACAAATGAGGGAAAACAACAGGAGATAAATAAAAAGAGAAAATTGAAACCCCCTGTTACTTCTTCTTCCCTGCTTTTCCTTCCTTTCTTCTTACAATTTCATCAGCATATTTGATACCTTTACCTTTGTATGGCTCTGGGGGTCTCCATCTCCTAATCGAAGCAGCAAACTGGCCAATTTCAGACTTGTCATATCCACTAACTGTAACTCTGGTGTTCTCTTCCACCTTCACTTTGAGACCATCAGGGATTGTCATCTTAACAGGATGAGAAAATCCAAGATTCAACACTAAATCTTTTCCTTCTACCATAGCACGATAACCAACACCAACAAGCTGAAGTTTCTTTTCAAAACCTTTAGATACTCCAACCACCAGGTTGTCTGTCAGCGTCCTAATTAACATTTATTTGCGAACCACATGAGTCAAGTATATGAATATACAGACAAATTAAATATAATTAGAAAGATTATTCATATTTGTAGGAATCCAAATTGTGTGCTTAAGCTTTCAAACTTCAAAGGTGAAACCTATGATTCTACTCATACAACAAAAACTTTCATCCATTTAGCACATGGAACTGGAACAATAATAATAATAATAGCATTATGTCAAGCCATGAGATACCAAGAGTTCAATTCCCCCAACATTCAACAAAAGAAAAGTGAATGGAGAGTATCTGGACAATGTATTGCGTAAAATTTGTAGTTTAGAGACTATTTACAAATGCAGGCATAAGTCTAACTTGAACCCTTTACGATATTACTATATCTCAAGTTCAATAACACAAAATAACCAATCTCTGAAACTACTAGGGTTAATTGTAAAAGTTACTCGCACTGAGAGTGAGATCGATGTTCTCATCACCTCCAGCTTTAAAAAGCTGCAAAACACAAGCTTTTTGTCACATACACACACACCCAAAGAGAAGGGGACAAAAGAGTGAGGGAAGCATCAAAATGGAAGTTCCCAATCAAAATTTAATGGAACCCTATCCCCAATATGATTTGTTACTTCCATTTCTTTCTCCTTTGGGAAAATTTCTAAATGACTGCTTGATATAGACGGGCTAGGAAAAGAACAAGAACCCTTGGGGTTCTAATAACCAGGAATTCTAGGAATTCGTCGGGATTCTAAAAACAATATTCTTCATTAATCAATATCAAATCTTAATAACATAGGCACCTAAGGGGTATTTATAACCAAAAGGATATCAAAACCTAATCAAATATGCAATCTTAATCAAATAATAGTTTCCTTAAAACAAATAACTTATCAAAGATAAAATCTCTAGAAATAAGGAAACATCATAAAATCCTTAAATAACATAGTTATGATAAAATCCCTAAATTATCATGGTTACAAATAACGTAAATTAGCCTAATTTACAAGCTCAACCATTAATTGTTAACCAAATACTAACTACCAATACCTAGCTCAAATAGTTTATTGTCATGAGAAGGCAACACCAATAAATGAATCAAAGGTTATAAATTTACAACTACCATTATGCCATAAACATCAGTAATCTCTCTTGTTTACTATTATCAAATAAAATGTTTTGTTCCAATTTCTTTTAAGTGTGTTAAGAAAATAGTCTTGAACTAAACATAGGTACAAAGCAGAGTTGTCCATAGCGGCTGCTCTAGTGGCATAGCAGAGTTGAGTGGCTCTTCCCCGCTCCCAAACACCCATAGCAGAGCGCTTAAGCATTGCGGCTAGAGATAGAGCCTATAGCAGCCACTATATGCTATATGGGTGTAAAAATCCCTTAATTAACCCCACTTAAAGCCCACCTAGCAGCACCAAATTAGGACTTTTAGGCCTCTCTTTATGGTTTTCATCTTCATTTGCACACATTGAAACAATCTTCAAGTCTTCAACACTGCACAGCCAACATTTCAAACCCAAGACTGATGTCCCATCGCTGTTTTGCACTAAACCAGCCACAGCCATGACCCATCCACCATTTTTGCACTAACTGGCCTCTGTTTTGCACTCACATGGCAGAATCTTCCTCTGTTTTGCACAAGCTCCTGATTCGCACATCTTCATCCTCTACTTTCCACACAGCTCCAAAATAGATCCTATCCAGAACCCTATGGCATCATCCCAGTCAATGACAGTTACAGCACTTCTTCATCTTCTATATGTGTTTTACAAATTTTATGAAGTTTTCATTGCAACAGCTATCTTTGCTGTAGCGGCCGTTCCGCGACCACCTGTGCTGCTATAGTGTTTTTGGGGGTGGCCACTACGCACCGCGTTCTGCTAATAACTAATTTGGTACAAAGGCAATTAGCATGAATTGAGAGAAAAACAGAAATGAAATATTCCCAATTAAGACAAGGGTCAGTAAAATGAAGTACCTAAAAAGCCCATGCATTTGATTGGCCCTTCTGGTTTCGACTGCCTTTCTAATCCTTAGAGTCCCAGACTCCTCCCTCTCAACTTTCACCTCTCGAGGATAAGTTAATGCAAGTTCTCCCAAAGGGCCTTTTACTTTTATATCCTGCCCTTCCAAGTTGATTGTCACATTGGATGGCACTACAACCGGTTGCTTCCCAATTCGTGATTCCTTACATTCTGTAGTCTTTCTAAAGAAACCAACATGAGCAGCAGGAACACTTGAAACTCTGAGTTTATTTCTCTCACCAAAGAAACCAGACTTCAAATTGCTGAAATAGGATAGCAAATGACTAGTGAGGTTTCTCAAGTTTATAAAATATTTACTTTGAATTAATAAGCCTTTTCATCAACTAAGAAATTGTAGCAATCATATGAATACATTAAAAGAAGACTAGAGAAATAAAAACCCAAGGGTCCGAAATAGATACAAGGACTGGTTAACTTGATGTTTTCCTTTAATTTGGAAGTTATTTTCCATTTCATAGGCTTAAGAAAAATGCAATTTTGAAGAAAAGCAAAGTGCAATGTCCTACTAGAACATAAAATGCCTCACATCAAGATTTTGTGTAAAAGAAACTAATGAAGTGGCCACAAAATGAATC
The DNA here is from genome assembly GCA_029884605.1 of Ormosia emarginata. NCBI lineage: Eukaryota > Viridiplantae > Streptophyta > Magnoliopsida > Fabales > Fabaceae > Ormosia > Ormosia emarginata. The sequence continues at coordinate 24,356,552 of JAQQTP010000085.1, forward strand.
TCCCAAAGCCCTTTTTTTAGAGTAAAAGCTCGAATCTATTCCCCATGAATAAGTTTTTCAAGGATTTACATTCCTGTTGGACTACTAAGCAAGTATACTCATTCAACTTCACTTGCAATATCGAAAGCAGATTCAGAATGATTATTCTTCAAATAATGACTGTGCTCCTAACAAGCATTTCATCAAATATCCTCATTGCAACATCCATTATATTGAATTTCAAGCATATATTAACAAGGAGTATTATCTACAAGCAGGTCATCTTGACAACCAGATTCAATTAAAGACCCACAAATTGCTTGAGCAAACATATAATCTTTTGACGCAATTGAGATATGAAGGAGAAGGGGCCAGTCAAGTAGAAGAAAACTACATTCACATGTTGAAACAGTAACAGTCAGAGAGTTAAGAATACCGGGCTGTGTCAAGTTTGAGACTTTGTGTGCTCTTATGATAAGGGAAGATGAATCCCATAATGGGTGTTTTTGCTTTCAGTGTAATGAAACACTTTACAACCATATAAGCATCATTGAAGAACAGTGAAGTGCAATGTAACACAGGGAATGTAGAAAGGAAGTTGCATAACAGAACCAGAGAAGAGAAAGACAAAGGTAGCAGCAGGTAAAGTTAGGGTCTTGACCTGATTTGAAACGAAGAGGTAACTGAGGAAGCCATTGTTACAAGGTTCGTGAGTAGGCGAAACGCCTGTGATTCCACCAAAAAACAAGAAGCCTTATCCAAGGAGCTATTATTATCCGCTACTGTGGTGTGATCAGTAATTACGCTTTCTGACCCAAGAAATTTCCATGGTTACCCTTATTGGACTATACCTTTTAGGGCCCAAAAGCCCAACATCAATTTAAGCCTTTGAATAATCTTTCTGAAAACAATGGGGTTATATTTGTTGGTACAAGAAATGTGTGTATGTTTTTAGTTCTGAATCTATTTAACGGAATACGAGAATGACATGCTTTCCTAGTAAGATTAAAAAAATAAAAAAAAATGAAAAATATATATCTAAGTAAATTAACTCATCGTTTACGTTTAGCCTAGGGTATCAACAATTTCCTTGTTTATTTATTTATTTTTTGGCCATTTCCTTGTTTAAATTCAAATCCTCTAAAAAATAGATTATAGATCGGTGAAGGAGAAAATAAAATGGCTAAATAAATAAATAAAATAATACCTAAACTTTTTTTAATTAATCGTTATGAATTTAGAGATAATTCGATATTAAAAATATGGCCTTCCCAATGTTTGACCAATCATAGATTAAGGCAGATTTTTGTAGCACAAATGACCAACATTACTAATTATTTTTTCTTATGGAATCATATCAATCCGTTCTGCTTTTTTGTATGAAGACATTTTTTGTTTGTTTCTTCTTCTTTTTTTCTTGGGTAATTTTTGGTTTATTTCTTCAGTTAAAGTAGATTTTGTGAAGTGATTTTTAATTTGACTATATACTCACTGATTTACAATGAATAATGATTCTCCCTTAAAGTATTTCCCTTTCGTTTTTAGTTTGAAGACTCTAAATATACCACCACACTTCCTTCATTGTTCTATGGCTGCATTTATGTGGGAGATGGAGATACTATTTGACTTGATGTCTTGCGCGTAGCCCACATCTTTCCTGTAGTTATGAACTTGTTATACTTTAGCACATGTCCAGAATTTTAAAGTGAACAAAGTTATATTTTACACATTTGAGCAATTCATTGGGTATACACTTCCGAAGGCCTATGTGGAGTTCATGAGTTTAGACTCCATGTTTCATGCTCCTGTTCAATTAGTTGGTGTATGAGACCATACAAAGTGATTTAAGTTTAAATCATAAGCTTTCTTCTTTATTGTGTTTCTCTTTATTCTTCCCTTCTGATATGAATTTTTTGCAAACAAATGAATAATTCAATTAGTTAAATAAGATTGTTCTTACGAAAATTGATTTAAGTATTAACTTTTACAACAATATCAATTATTTAAATAATGGAAAAATAAATATAAAATTGCAATTTTAAACAAAATAAAATATTAATTAATAAAACAAGTAAATAAATTAAAAAGGAATATAATTCAACCAAGTTTTTAAAAGCTTAAGACTAGGATTTCATTACAATACTTACTATGCTGAATATCGATTCTATCTCTTCTAATGATTAATTATGCTCTTGAAGATGATTTGTCCTAAATTATTTAAAACGTAATCTTTTGGCACTAAAAATGTGTTAAAATCCTATTAATTTTGTCTCATAACAATTAATTGAATTATAACTCATTAAGTTTCATGGCAACCATTTTGCTCATCGAATGATTTAAGTCTATCTTTAAGTTTCATTTCCTAAGTTTAAGTCATAGATTTTTAAACAATTAGATTTCATCTCTCGATTTTTTACTTAATGCATAAGATCATGTAAATGCGTAATGTACTACAAACATTAAGAACACTAAGAATGAATCAAGAACAATAATTTTTCATTAACAAAAAATCAAATCAATAATTTAACATAAAAGAATAAAGAATTACATCACAATCCTAGAAATTAGAAAATTAGTCACACATAGTAATTGTAGCAAAAACAAAAACAATAATCAAAGAGACAATCATGATTCTACCTAAAATAATAAAATAAAAGGGAGTATGAGAAAAAGAAGAAAACTAGATATCTTAGATGAATGCTTCCTTGAACTCGTGTCAAACCTTGTACCTCTTATCTTTGGTAAAAAGTTGCCCAACCTTAATCTTGTCTATTAATAGGAGGTTTAACTTAATAAAAGTATATATTATACAAAATCGCCTTAATTAATACCCAATAAATAAATAAAAAATCAATTTAGGAAACCCAAAATGAGTTGCCTGTTTCGCACATGAGGTACCTCATGTGAGCAAGGTACCGAGTGTGAGCTGAGGATTCCACACAGGATACCTAGTGTGACTCTCTAAGATGACTTGGACACCTTACACGAGATACCCAGTATGAGGTTTTGAAGTGGGATTTTGGTCTTGGGGTCTGCATAAAAGTTGTAGACCTCCTCCTTACCTTTCCAACGCCACTGGAATCATCTCATTTCAACCTCTATAACTGGAGTTATGGCGATTTTATCACGCAAAGGTCAGGAAATCCGCGAATACTGACTATTTGAATTTCAAGATCAACTTCTTTGCGTTATACCCATCTAAGTCTTCATGAATCCATGTCAAATAACCCAGTTTAAACCTAAAATTATAGAGAATAAACAAACTCACATTACTAAGAATAATCTCATAAATATGTAACCAAAATGACATAAATTTTCACAAAAATTTACGTCAATTTCATATTAAATCAAGGACAAAATGTTTGTATTTTATCAACACATCACCTTCTCTTAGCATATCTTCATACGGATGAGGGATAATGTGTCAACTAACTGGAGACACTAGCAAGATAGGTGAACTTGGATAGAGGTTATAGGTCTTTTATGATAACATCTATGATATGTGTTAAAAAGAATTGCGTAAAATATATAATTAAAAATAAGATAGATTGTTGCTAATCCATTCTGCTTTTGTAAGAGCTATGAAGACATTTTACAATTACTAAGTAGATTTTTGTAAAGTTGGCTCAGGTCCTTGTTTCAAGAGTAACTAGCAGAGCTAGCGCTGGATATTGCAACTTTATGCTGTAAAGTGAGCGCACCACAAAACATGTCAAGTCCCTCCATCTTTACATAATATTCTCTGGTTTGTTGACTTCTTTCTGCTCATATATTGTGTCAATATGATGATGATCTTCAAGAAATAGCATGTACTTGGCTCTTTTCATCACATGAGATAAGATTGTTGCACACTGGATGAGGATGGATGCAGAATTTAAGCAGCGTGGGTTGTTCACTATTTTTCACACGTGACACAACAGCTTTTTGATTGTTTGACATATTTTTATTAAGTTTTGTTTGCAAGAATTGCTTTTTTCTGAAAAGAAGCCTGTGTGAGAAATATTTAAAATCAACTTTACCCCAGAAGATTGTTATCTGCCTTTTTATTTCGAAAGTTCTTTTAACTGGTGGTCAAACTTTATAACAAAATTAGCTAGATTAGTTAGTCCTCTGCTTCTTTTTTTTTTCTGACATGTCAGTTAGTCCTCTTCCCATATTATTTCAAGAACATCAGTGGTAAACGCTCAAGCGTGAGTCTTTTAACCTTTAGATACAGCTATGACTTTTGAGATTTGTGTTTTACTTACATAAATATGTAATAAAAAAAACTAAACATATAGAGAATAGAGAATAGAAAACTAAACATAGAGAGAAAAGAAAATAGAGTCAAGCGCATAAAGCATGAGCTTTCCATTGCACTACCCTTTCAACAATAAGTTCAAAATTGTTGCATTCACAACTCAGCATTATATAACAGTGGTTTCATCTTAAGTTTAGGTAGTTGAAATCATCATCTTCCTTTTTTTTTTTTTTTTTGCATTTAACCATTTGATTAGTATTGCTATGGGCACATACCAAACTTTAAGGGCACAACAACCACTTAGAACATTTTTGGTGCATTTACCAATATCAACTTAAATTAAGCTATACATACAATTGTGCACTGTTGTGAGCAGGAATTATGCAAATAACATCATTTAGTTTCTGCTGTTACATGTGTAGCACAAACCTCTACTCCAGACACAATAATAATTTGTCGCTCTAATTTAGCTATTAAACTCGACAAAAATGTTTGGAAGTACATGATTGCCCATTTTAAAATCTACATCATATCTATAAATTAAATGGCGGCCCACCATGCATCCTTAGAGAGTGCACCTACACTACAACATATGCAGCTAGTCATCATGCTCTCTGTCCAACAAAGAAAAGAGAAAAAGGGAAGGAATCGATCAGTGATGTCTAGCATTTCCATCATTCCAAACAGAGCTGTTTAGTTTTCTTCATATGGTGGACTAGGGTGTCAATCAACAATTCTCCCAAAAGTTTGAAATTCAACTTTTTTTATTTAGAAGAAATAAAGCTATAAGAATCAAATTCTTAATCACAAGAATAAATTCTTTCATGAATTTTTACATGACAAGATAGAAATAGACATAAAGACTTAGATAGCAAATTTTTTTAAAAATTTTGTGAGGCCTTGCATTGGAATCTTTGTATCTATATCTCTTTTTATATAACCTTGTTATATGAAATTTCTCATGAGAGAATCATTTTCCCCTAACTACTTGTTAGTTATAAATTCTCTAATATCTATAAGTTATATCATATTAATCATCAACTCTCCTAGAAGCATATGGCTCTATTTAGCATGTCGTATTAGGTTTAATAAGATAAACTAATAAAATATATTATGACATTATCAGTTGTTTGATACAAACATTGTATTGTATAAATTTATTCATCAAACTCTTCTTATATATTAAAATAATGAATAATTTAATCAAATCTTAAGAAGTAAAATTAGACTTGATTGAATTTTGATATATAAGCTCTTATAAAAAATTTCTATTACAACTCCAAATATCTCAATATTCCTAACCCTTCTATATATTATTAAATTTAATACTATCAAATTATATCCTATACTTTATACCAAATTAGTCTTAAATTATTAAGTGAAGGCTCATGAATAATTTTATATTTAACAACAGAGGTTGCATTTCTATAGAGAACATAGTTTTAAATTACGATTGCAATCATAGCTGAGATTATGTTATGTTTACTGTAATTACAAAAAATTGTACAAAAATATAACTGATGAAATTACAATTGCAATTGTAATGTAATTATAAAGATTACAAAAATTATAATATTGTGATCACTAATTATAATTGTGGTTCGCAATTTAAAATCATGATGGAGAGGGAGAGAGACACAGGCCAGGGAGTGTACCTCAAAAATTGGGGAGCGCAAGACGAAGCCACGCTTGTGCCATATCCACGCGTGAATATACTATACTGTGCATCCTTTTGGAATTTCAAAACCCAATAAGGCTTTTTCAGCCTAACTGTTTAAAAGAGACCCTTCACGGAGTTTAGTAACCATTAACCAACAACACATCACTTTGCTCGAAGCTAAAGGGTGACCACACCAAACCACCCTCTTCTTCTGGCACAGAGACTTCAGTGCTCCAAACTAAGAGCCTTCTCCATATTTTTTGTCTAAGCTAAACAAGCAATGTCTGTAAGTCCTTCCTTCTATTATCTCTCTCAGTTCCAGGCACACACAAACACAGCATGGTTCATAATACTGTGTCCTTGAAAAGAAGGTGATTATGTCTGTTATTGGTACAATTTGGGATATTGCAGAATATGGTAGAGGTGAGAGTTCCAAATCTTGATTGTGAGGGATGTGCTTCAAAATTAAAGAAAGCTCTCTTCAAGCTGAAAGGTACATTTTGAATAAGCAATTCTGATTTATTTTTTTTTCCTTTATTTCCTGAGGGCAATGAGTTGAACTTGTACACATGGGTCATAGGAACAGTTTTTGGGGTTAATCTGAGCATGTTATTTGGGCTTTGATTCCCAAAATCCCATGTGCATTCCTCACTTACACCACCATTTTTATGTACGTGTAGGCTTCCCTTTTGAGCTCCATATTTCTTCATGCGCAGTTTTAAAAACTAACAAATTAGGTTTGGCTCCTGATATCAAACTAAAGACATCACCCATCATGTTGTTAGAAACAAAAATAATTTCTAAAGGCTTACAACAAATGCATTATGTGTTTTGTAAAGAGTTGCACCTTCATATTTCTATTATTATTATCTACATCATCCATGATGGCCTGACCATGTATTTCTTTGATAAGCTTCTTGAGTAATGCTATTTCGAGGCGAAAGCTTGCAAGTTATATACCTCCACAGTTATGTTACTAATTTATTATAATGTGTAGCTATTGAAACATAATGTAGCACAGGCCAGTACTGAGATTAAACAGGAGTAGTCGTGTAGATGACGTCTTAAAGTATACAACAATCTGTTTTGGTCATAAAACATATGATGGGCTCAAGAAAAAACAGGAAACGATGGGCTCTCATTCAGCTTGAAAATAAACATGCCTAGAGCAAAGTGGCATTAGGTTATTAGGCCTATCTCCCACTTTTTTACTAAGTGATGTCCAATGGTTGCCTAGTGGCATAAAGAAACTACCACTTATTCTAAGCCACCCCCCCCCCCAAGCCCAAAAAAAGAGTTGGGTCAGCTTGAGCCATTTGCCCATTTGTATGATTAAATTGTATATTTGTATGTATCATGTTGATATTTTATTTTTTTGATGAAAGTATCATGTTGATTTTTTAATGTGTCATTTGCAGGAGTAGATGAGGTAGAGGTTGAAATGCAGGTACAAAAAATAACAGTTAGAGGCTATGGCTTGGAGGAGAAAAAGGTACTGAAAGCAATCAAACGTGCAGGCAAGGCAGCAGAGCCATGGCCGTTTCCAGGGCATGCTCATTTTGCTTCATTTTACAAGTACCCGAGTTACATTGTCAACCATTACTATGATGCATACAAAAGTGAAGCAACCACTGGAGTCCATACTTTCTTCCACACCCCTGCTGTTTATTCAGTTGCTGTGGCATCTGATGAGGCCTTTGCTTCACTCTTTAGTGATGATAACCCTCATGCTTGCACTATAATGTAAACAAGGTTCATAGATGTGTTCCTCACTTCCACTTTCTCTTTAAAAAGAAGATGAAGAATAAAAAAATTGAGTGAGGTATTTTTTGCCCTTCGAGGGAATCATGAAGAATTTTGTGTTTGTTTATTGGTTAATTTTTTGCCAATTTTCATGAGTGTCTTAATATATGCTTCCTTTCAATATCCACCGCGTTTCTTTCTTTGATTACTTTTCTTTTAGTAATTTTATTTCTACCTTATATAGCTTAATATAAGGCCTTGCCAACTTTAATGTGATATTTTTGAGGTGGTCCTTGACTTTCAAAGTGATTTTGAGAATCTAACTAAGTAAATCCTATAAAATACTAAACAGTTCTTTTTAACTTGTGGATGTATGAGAATTGTATTAAACACTGAAATTGCTTACAGGTACATGCACATAATGTGTCTAACACGCATACAAATCTAACATAACAAAAATATGAGTTTAATTTTAATGTATTATTATTATAAAAATTTTTATACTATCAATTCATTATATATTATTATATATGTAATTTTTGAAATAATTATTATGAAAATTAAATATTTTTAATAATATAATAATAAATAATTAAATAATAATATAAAACTTTTATATTAATAATATATTAAAATTAAATTTTAAAAAAATTATTTTTTCCTTTTGTATTTTTCGATATGAATATAAGGTGGACACAACTTAAGCATGATCTAAATACAATTAGAACACAAAAGCATTTTTTTCCTACACCCTTTTTTTATTGTAACCAACAAAAAAAAAAGGAAAAAAGTTAAAAAGTGACCAATTTTATATAAAACAGAAGTTCAAAAGAATCAAAATATTCGAAATGCACTCTTCGTCAAATATGTCTCAAATTAGAGATTCAAAATTCATCCTTCCTTTATATTTGTCCCTGCATTTAACAGTCACTTCCCCGTAAAAAAAAAAAAGTCACTTCTTTTTTATGAAAAACAAAAATTCATCCTTCTTTTATTTATTTTTAACAGTCACTTCTTTTATTAAGCTTTAACCATATGTTGAAGAGTTTTTTTATTATTGTCTAATTATAAATCATTCACTTTCATCCTAATTACATTTCTGTCTGTGTCCGAGTCGTTCTCTTCTATCCGTGTCATGCCCGTGTCAGTGCCACTGACTGTACTGCTTTGAGAGAGCAAGCTTGGGGCAAAGTGCCATATTATGCTCAATTCAAGTTCTATTATTGACCGTGGCTTACATCAACTTTGGATTGGGAGGGATCCTCTCTCCTGTTTTTAAAATAATATGAGAGGTCATATTTTAAAAAATAAAAAGTATAAAAATGATATTACATATTATATGTGATATAATTTAAAATACATGTATTTTAAATTAATAGGATTCTTTCTTATTTTTAAAGAATAGAAAAGGATCCTAATTCCCTTAAATTATGACTCAGTTAGCTCTACAATATTTTATTTTAGAAAAATATATAAAATCAAGAGATGTATAAATTATTGGAGAAAAAATCATACATCAAGTTATCTACTATATATCAAATTTTCTAAGATACTTGTCAACAAATTTAAAATAAGAAATTTTATATAAAAAAATAAATTAATTCTTAATGTGTTAAATACTTTTTTTCATAAAACACTTCATATTTTAAATCTTTTAACAAGTGTGCTAACAAATCCTTATCATTTATGAGCAATTTCCATCAACTTCTCTTTTACTTTTCTTTTTCTTGTTGAGACAAATTACACCTACTTTGAGTGATGTGTAACGTCTTCATCTTCCTAATAGTATTTTTGGAGTTATGCAAAAGTAATTAGGTTTAAACATGTTACTAACTATTAAATACCTTCTCTAAACATTAGTAATATATTTATATGAGCCTTTTGAGGAATAACTAATACAATTTTTAACTGAATTTCTCATAAATACAACTTATACAATATCTACAACTAGGTCTTTCAAAGCATAAATATATACAAATTGTAAAACATCCTTAATACATAAGTAAACATAAAATTGCAGTCTTAAAAAGTAAACTATATTTTGTACATCCTCATCTTGTGTTTTACGGATGAGGATTCTTTCAATTTTTTTTTCTTTCAATTAATTAATTGTAAGAGAGAGAAAGACACATAAAAAATATTGAGTGTGAGACCCGATTAAAACTTATGAATTTTTTTATAATTTTATATTTTTTTCTTTCTCTTACAATTGACTACTTGAGAGGAAAAAATTAAAAAAATCTTAATCTATGTTTTACTTTTTAGAAGTTTCATTTTCTAAAATTATCATAGAAATTTAAATATATGATGTAAGAATCTTAAAATTCTCAATAAATAAAAAATATAAATCATATCATTATAATAATTCTAACTACTTCAAATAAATCAAATAGATTATAATCATTAATTATAAAAAAAGTGACTAAAGTCAAAATGATTTCTTTTTTTTTTTCTGAAGTAGAAATCTCAATTTTAAATTATTTACGAAAAATCATTTATACATTCGAATAATTTGTCAAATCTTAGCATATTCTCAATATCACGTCAAAATTCAATAAAAGATAAGTTCATATAATAAAGCTAATCATGTAATCTTCTTTCATCCGTTGTCATCATTCTTTATTTGTCATCATACACCATCTTTCAAATCATCATTAATCATTTGTCAAAAAGGTTACGAGAGAATCATTCTTCTTTATTTAATACAATTACTAAATATCTCATAACCATTCCGATATGAAATATAATTCAACAACAATATAATAATTCTCAAATTCTTAAAACATCTAATATGATCTTCATTGATATCATTTTTGTGAGGGAATGTCGCATCCTCAGTTTAGATTTGTGAATAGAGAGGAAATGTTGTATTCTCATACTACTCATTCTAATAGGGAGAGAATTATTCTTTCTCACTTTACCAATCATCTAAGATAGAGAGAGAATCATCCTCCTTACACTACCCATCATCTAAAACAAGGAGAAAATCATCATTTCTCACACTACCTTTTATTTAAGATAGAGAGAGAATCATTATTCTTCACACTACATTTCATCTAGGATCACCCTAAATAGAGAGGGTATGCCTCATTATCAACTACCAAGTATCTAAGACAATCTCAAGTAAAGAGGGAGGAGATCATCCATCGTCAATCTCATTTACTCTAGTATAGAGGGAATGTCGCACCCTCTCGTACCATTTGTCTAAGATCAACCCTAGGTATGAGGATTATTTCCTCTATCAATATTTAGCCATAGCAAACAATGACTATCTTTCAAGAATAAATAGCATTTCAATCTATCTCATCATTTGAATATACTTAGTGCACAATTTTATCATCTTTCAAATTGATCAATTGCATATTCATGGTAATCAATGATCCAGTTAAAGATCTCATTCAATTTGATGCATATGAAATCGTATAAGTCTTTGTTTTAAGCTCCGTTATTCAAATAAGCTAGTTTACTACTCGAATAGCATTCAATTTCATGATTTTTTAGAGTTTGTTATTCGAATAACTCATTAGTCTATTCAAATAACATCTAATTTTTTAACCTTTCCGAAACAGTCTATTCGAATAGACTGTGTTTATTCGAAAACAACTTCAAGTTCTCATTCTCGTATATTTTGCCAAAGTCTATCTGAATAACCTAGAGACTTATTTGAATAACACATACTAAATTGCATTAATAACACTAGAAAACATCATTCTTTATCATCATTTCACATATTAATTCATTTCTAATCATCATATACATCTATCCAACTTCAAATCATGTTGCAAGACAATAAAATTAACACTAAAACATCAATATCAACTTTATTGGTGATGCATATATCCATATTCAAATTTCATCAATTATCATCAATACTCATACATCCTCATCCTTTTTCATCAACCTAGTTGTTCATGCAAAAGTCAAGAAAATATGAAGAAAAGAGTACAGAAAATCACACAATCCCACTACCTCAAATCCTATGTAAATGTTATTCTATTTCTTTACTTGTTCTTCCTTAGTTCTTCTTCTTTTCCTTTGTCCTCTTCCTCCTTTGCTTTCTTTCCTTTTCTTTTTCACGTTCTACTATCTTCTCTGGTTCTCTCTTTTTGTGTTTTTCTTTTTTTTTTTTCGTTTTTCTTTTCTTTCTTTTTTATATTTTTCTCTTTCGTTCTTTCTTATCCTTTTATTCTTTCTTATATATTCTTCTGTATCCTTTTTGACCGAGAAAAGGTAAGAAAATGATAAGGATAAAAATCAAGGAATGTGGTCACTATTGAGTGTTAAAATGTTGTCTCTTAAGGATATTTTATTTTTCGCTTGATGAATTTTTCTAATTTTCATGAATATTATAGAAAATTTAAAACTTTATTTAGTTTTTATACTCATCATTTAATACTTATTTATATATTTACTATGTTTTATTACTCTTTCTTAAATTAAAATAAATATAAAGAATTAAGTTAATAAGTTCACAAGTATTTACCTTAACTTACATTCATTATCAAAATAACTTTCATCTTTTACTTGACTTTTTTTCAAAATCATATAAATTTTTAGGTTATTTTTATATTTAATTTGACATTTTAACACTCATTTTATATTATGAAAAATGTCAAACTAGCTCAGTTAATCTTCTAAAAATTACTACAGCTCATTCTAACTATTTGTGACTTAGAAATAAATCTTTCCTATTTATTTTTCTCATCTAAATAATTTGTACTAAATTCTAAACTAATATGAGTTATTTTTTACATCTTGAATTATAACATCATATTTAAATGAACTCAGAATGTCTCAAAATTAACATATAACTAACACTAATATTAATGAATTTATACGTTAATTCTTATGACTAATAAATTTCAGAAAATGTTACATGATGACTGCTATTCAAACTGCGTTGAAATGAAACTATGGGAAAAAAATCTTGTTCCATCAGCCGCCTTAATAACATTTAGATAAATCCATTATAAACAATACAAATGTATGATATTATCTTGTATAATGAAAATTTAACCAATTCAACCGTTGAATAATTTTTTTGATTAACTTCAACCATTGAATAATGGGATATTATCTTAATGATCATGTATATTAAATTTTAGCTAATAGTTGAATTTTTCTTAAATTTTTTTTAAAAAAATTATGCAACAAAACAAAATGGGGCAATGAGGTATCAAGTAGTTTTTAAAATGTGAAATTTTGTATACTTGATATTTCATGATCACTTTCAATGTGACGGTTGAATTAAAAAATAAATAATAATAAAGAATCTATTTTTTTTTTTGACCCAATAAAGAATCTATTATAACTACAAAATTTTATTAAAAAAATTCTTTACAGAGTGGAAATTTGATGAGTGTTTGAACTTTAAAAGCAATTTTACAACGGTAAAGTAAGGAGCATTTATAATTTTATCTTTTTTATAATTTTTATATTTAGTTTTAATTAAATAATAATGATATTTTAAAAATGAAATTATGACCAAATCAGAAATTCTCCTTTATAACAGTAAAATTTTAAATTATTAGATTTTGTATGAAAAATCATGTAAGTTTAACATATATGATTTTATTCATTAAATAAAAAATAAAAGGGTAAAAATATACCGCACAAATATAATAATAATAATAATGTGTAGAATTATTAATTTATATATGTAAATTTGTGTAAATTTAATATGATATTATATAAATATAATTGTATATGTTCTTTGCATATATGAAATATTATAACTCTTATACTTTTATATTAAATAATGAATATATTTATTTTTATACTCTATTTAATATAATTTATTATATATATATTTTTTTATTTTTTCTCACCTTATCATATTTTTTAAAAAATGTAAATAATAATATAACTTTAAAAAAATATAAGAATAACATTTTTCGGAATATTATTTATACCAAACTTCTTCGGTAGAGTTCTGAAGCCAAGAACGTGAGTGGAGATATTCCAAATCTTTCTTGCATTTAATTATGTTGTGTACCAATTGCTACTGTACTATTATTACATGTAGGGTACGTAGGGGAGAGTCTTCCATAATTCCATTACAACTTTTTGAATAAAGAGATTTTTGATTTAGAAAAGGAGGAGCAGAAAATGGTCCTTTCCAATGGCTGGCCTGGCGTACTTGACCCACCACCTGTAATTTCAACTTTGAACCATTGAATTTGAAGTCGCTATAATTATTCATCAGCTTGACCCCTCCATCGTCCTTGCATGACTTATGGTTCAATTGTGGGTGTTTACTACGATGGATGGAGTGAATTTTGTAGAAAAGATATGAACCACTTTAGTTATATATAATGCCTTCCTAGAGAAAGGAAAAAAAATTAACATATTTATGAGATAAACTCTTGTAGGATCCTAGTTTGTTTTGGATATGTTTGATTATGTTCTAGTGGTCTTGAGAATTATAACGTTTTTCCTTTTCACAAGTTTTGTGGCAACATGAAGAAGTAGTCTGGTGAAAGCACATACTATTACAACAGACAACCTTGGAAGAATATTATACATGTAAGCCCATTTAAATGTCTGCTGCGAAGTGACAATGCTTTTCTTCAAGTTAGTTTATACAAGAATTCTTTGTCTTCATAAGGAAATTTTGGTTAGTGCCTCATTGGCATTAGTATAAAAAATAATTATGAAATGATGCATGCATTTGAATATCAATATTTATCGCATTACATCTACCACCAAGTTGAGTATTGCGTTTTGTTTTGATTTAGATTTAAAACATAATGGACTTCTGACATAGATCTTGAAAAAAATTAATTACAAAAGATCAAAAAAAGACGTTCAAACTTTTGTGCTACAAAGAAGAAAGAAACATACAATTCTAAAGCAACTTTATGAAATTGGACATTGCATTTTATCCTGTTTTTACTATTTTTTTCTTATTGAGTATTTTCTAAAATGAAATAATTAAAAAAAAAAGAAAAGGCAATATATTGAAGAAGAAAATTTTTAGTAATTATCTAATGAGTTTTTCTAAGAAACTTAAAATAAAAAATTTTATATAAAAAATATTTTTAAAATTTTTTAATATATTAAATAATCTACTTTTCATTTAAAAAATTTAATTTTAAATTCTTAACAAATATTCTTAAAATACTCTTTAACAAAACCCTTAATTATTTAACAAGTTCCTAACCATGACAATATAATTGTTTAACTTCTTCTTTAAGAATTTCTTTTTCCTTATCCTTTTGCATTTCACTTACGTTTGCATATCATAATCTGCACCCCCTGGCATGATCAAATTTCGTTTTCCTAAGTTGGAAAAGATAACAAGAAAACGAGAAAGAAAGAGAATAGTCAAATCAAATGGTACAGAACGTGCCATCGCCTGTCAAACGTTTGTCCTATGTGCTTGTTAAATTGCATTTAAAGGGTCCATCTGTTGGATGTGACTCACACAATCACACGCACAAATAAAAGAAGAACTCCACAACCTCACGCCTTACCCTATAGTACAAACCCTTCATTCCAGTTTCTTCCTTGTTTTCACACCCTCCTTCCTCTTCAAAAATGGCTCAGGTACTGATTTCCATATTCTTTTCTCTGCAGGACTCTTTTTTTCCTAATTGGATTCCTTATGCACATGTTCATGCTTGTTTTGCTATATATGATTCAGAGAAATCATTAAAAATCATTTATTTACTAATTTTATTTACCTTTTTATCTCTCTCTTTCCCTGTCTCTCTGTGCATGTTCTGTCCCTCACTGGATCCATAGCAGAAGGTTGTGTTAAGGGTCTTGACTATGATTGATGACAAAACAAAGCAGAAAGCTATAGAAGCAGCTGCAGATATCTATGGTTGGTATTGGTATTTCATAGAAAACCAAATTTTCTACCTTGAATTCATATTAATGGAATATAGTATAAGTATAACTAAGGACTGATCTGTTTAATTGTTGGTACTTTGATGAACAGGTGTTGATTCAATTGCTGCAGATATCAAGGAGCAGAAGTTGATAGTGATTGGTCAAATGGACACTGTGAAAGTTGTGAAGAAGCTGAAGAAAGTAGGGAAGGTAGATATAGTATCAGTTGGACCTGCCAAGGAAGAGAAGAAAGAAGAAAAGAAAGAAAACAAAAAGGAAGAGAAAAAGGAAGAGAAAAAGGAGGAGAAGAAGGAGGAAAAGAAGGAGGAGAAAAAATAAAGGCAATAGTTATCATCTGGTTTTTCAAATTCCTCCTTTTTTTCTTTGTTTTGCATATTTTCCTATATTGAGAAGCCATTGTAAGTTGCAAAATTTGTCCATAGAGTTTTTTTTTCCTGTGGGTTTCCTCTCAAAATCTGTTTGTCACAATCTTTTTTTTTTCATAAATCAATTGTCAAGATGGAAATGAGTTTTAAAAGAATATCCCAAAATTGACCAATAGAAAAGAAATAAAGAGAATACTTATCATCGGTTTTTTCTTTAATTATTTTTCCTTTTTTTTTCTTTTTATCGTTTTTCATGTTTTCAATATGGAGAAGCTATGGTAATTGGTAAGCAGCAAAATTGTTGTGATAATATTGGATGTTCAAATGGTTTTAGTTGTCTCTTTATTCGTTCCAGTATTAAATTTTGTTTACTTTAGTTTTATTATGCAAATGCCTACTGTGGCTGTGATAATGTCGATGCCTTTTGTTCATGCTTGTGAATTGTGACAAAATTTGGCATGTAAGACTAAGAAATTTTTGGCATCACGAAATTCCTTTCATATTGAAAAATGATGATACGTCATTTTTTTTTCGCACATTACTAAATATATTATTTTTGAATGATTATGATTAAATAAGAGAAAATGATAAAAAAAATAATGTAATTAATATTATAAAAAATAATATAAAATGTGATATGATAAAAAAGTGATGTAAAAAAATCTGTTTCATATTTGCTTGTGGGTCATTTTCTCTAAACTCAATGGCACCAAAGTCCAAAAGGTTAGCGATCAATGCATCCTTCCAAATAAGCGAATTGAGTGTAGACAAAGCTGGTTTTCAAATTAATTTTGTGAGAGCGAGAGGGGATGACTCTGCACAAGATTGCTTGATGAGCAAAGCATTTGCGTTAATCATTTTCTTTAGTCACTTGGTTGGGTTAGGCTCTAAATGATCCGTTTTGGGCATCAATGACACTCATTTTCTTTGTTAGCTGCAAAAAACAATCATGGTCCTACACTTGTCAACCCAACATATTTTGGGGTACAATATTAGGTTCTAAGAATGCCTAATCAATTTAAATTTATGGCATGCTTACTGAAGAACCGTTTTACTAGCACTAGTTTCAACTAGGGATATTTTAAAATAAAAAAAAAGTGATAAATAAAATAAATTTTCAGATAAGTTTAACAATATGTGCAAAATTAAAAGATTATTATAAATGACTGTTTAAATAATTATTCTAGGTCACTCTGCATCTTTAAGCATGCAAGTGCCAACTTAATCAATTATAATTATTATCTTAAACGTGTATAAATAATGAGAATTCAAAATAAAGTGCTATTTTTTAAATAATTATTCTATATATATGCCAACTTAATCAATTTTTATTAAAATTATTAATAATTCTTCTAATATATTTTTTTTATAATTCTTCTAAAAAATATATTAAATAAACGAATAAATTCATTGCTGGGAATGTGCCGACTGGTGTCCACATATCAATAGCGTTTATGGTCGACACACTCACAGTTATGTGTGGAACTCAATTTTTTATTTTTATTTTTGGTACATGTGTGGAACTCAAATTTTATAGTTCCATATATGCTGTGAGTGTGCCGACTAGTGTCCACACAAGAATTTTGGAGTCCGACGATGGTTATGACAGACTTGAAGACAGATGATACCACTATATACAGGCGAAGATCGATCAATTTTGTAGGATGAAAGAAAAAATTTATGTTTTCCTAATATAGCAATCAATATGATGTAGAGAGAAAAAAAAAAACACTATGAAATGAGAGATGTTAAGGCAAAAAAAAAAAAACAAAAAGGAATAGCAGGTTTTTGGTCTTATTTATTAGGAAAATGAATATTACATTCTTTTTTTTTTACACTTTTTTCTTTACACCACTCTTGTTTAGAAAAAAAAGATATAGATAGTTATTTAATCTATAAAATTATTTTAATTTATTTTTAATTTATTTTTATTTTTATTTATAGTTATATATAATTTAATTTAATATTTTTTTATATAAATATATAATATAAATATAATATGTATATTTTAAATGTATGAATAATATTATTTATATATTAAAATATGTACTTCTTTTATTTTATTATTTAAAAAATAATAATATAAAAAATATAATAATAATATGTGAATATATTATTATATTTATTATATGTCAAGTATTGGGGCCCTTGTGACTTGCAAACTCTAGGGTATATAACATGGTGATATTTGTAAAATACGAGGGGCCCTTTTCTTGTGACTCGCGAATTCTAGCTTATAATTGATGATATTGTACTTGGTTTGGTCAAAGATATGTACAACACCATGAATCAGTCAAATTTCTTTATGATGCTGAATTTGCATTAGCAGTGAATGAATCTAGACATGAATGAAGCCTGCAATAAATTGGAACGAGAAATTTCAATGGTAGTTTTGGCACCAAATGGATGATCACTATCCATTTAGGCCCTTGACGGCACACCAATAGGTTGTGCTTTAATTGCATTGATCAATTGTCTGTCTTACTAAGCGTTCATGACTTGATTTGTACGTATAGGAATGCCCACTCTGCGGACACTAAAGTATGTAATTGACCAATTCAATCAAGAATATATATAATACAACATTCACCAGAAAATGTGTACAACTACAGCCAAGAAGAAATGACCAAAATGAACCTAACGATACATAAAATCTAAGAAAGGTTTGAGGGGGAAAAGGTGTGGGTAGGACGACTCCACAGTTCTAATAGTCTCAGCAGAGTTTTGGAAGGAATAAGTTATTTTAAAACTGTTTATCAGTAAATTTAATTAATATAAATTTTAATAAATAAATATATTTTATTAATTAAATATAAATTTAAAATTACATGATAATTTCATTTAATAAAATAATTTTTAAATAAATAAAGATATTTATAATCCTTCAAGTAAGAAGTATGAAATAAATAAAAAATTTAATAAAAAAAATCTTGAAAATTAAAAAATTTAAAATAGAATAAAAAATTAGTACGGAAAATTAAAATAAAATTTAAATAGAAAGTAATAAAAGAAAGCATGTAAAGATGTAATAAAATATAAAGAAATTTAAAAAATAAGATTGAAAAGTAAAAAAATTTAAAAGGACATTGCATTAAATTAAATAACTTAAAATGAAAAGGGAAAACATACTTGGAGTCAAATCCATTAATCTACTCGGGTGAAATATTAAGATTGTATATCTAGTAACTAACTCCTTTTACATTGTAAAAACTAATATTTATAGGCAAATTATAAAAAATAACTGACATCCTAAAAATTTGACACGTATATGGCAGTTATGCCACTAACATTTTCCAATCTTTCAACAAAACCAACTCTTGATCACTTAAACCTTCTTCGTCGATTCAATCACTTGAGAAATGCAACCCTGTCGAATTACACCACTTATCCGACATCAATATCCAGTTGCTGCATTGTATCTTTCGATCATTCAACATTTCCGTCGGCTCAATACGTAGAAAATTATTCCAATATCACAATCCAGCCGTCGAATAGCCAATTTATTTATTTTCACCCCCAACAAATACCCTCCAAAATTTTTCTTTCGACACTGACAGAAGGAAGATAAATTTTAATCCAATTTCGACTTTAACCTTTTCAATCAAAATCCTTTCAAATGGAGTTTTTTTAAAAAAAAATCCAGTAAAATCTTCTGTAAATATCTGGATGGTCACAACTAAACTTATCATTGCAAATATTAAATAGTCGTTCCTAGTAAATAGGGACCATAATTACCCATATTTTCGCAGAAAATAACTTTTCAAATTCACATGTCTTTTCACTGTTCATCATCTTCAACTTTTCTCTACTGTTCATCACATTCAATCTCACTTTTGCACGTCCTCTCTGCAAATCTCTACCTCCTTTCATGGCTTCCAGCTCTCAATCTCCTAACGCACCAACAGTGGATTTAGGAAATCACGCTATTGTTCAAGACTCAACTCTCCAGAAATCCGAACTTTGGCACCTCTCGAAGGTAATTCTTCTCATCAATGATTCTCTCCTTTCTTTAGACCCTCCGACTACTTTCTTGGGCTCAGTTTTGCCCAAAGAATTCATTACCGATAAAATACACTTCTTTTCTCCTTGTAAGAATTCTCAAGAAGCTATCTTGGCTTCCCTTCCTTCCATCCCTATCAACTATTTCAACAAGTATGAAAGGCTGTTTAGAACTCTCCCTACCAACATTAATGGGCATCTTGAGTGGCTTGATAGAGTTCAAGCCTCTAAAAAAGGTTTATGGAGGGAAATAGGCATCTTCGATTGTATCCAACTTTCCCGTTATTCCATAAAAATAGACTCTTGCATGTTGGGTGCCTCGTTTTTCTTTTGGAACAAAACCACCAATTCTTTTCAATTTCCTTATGGCATGATGGGTCCTACGCTTTTAAATGTAGCTGCCATAACTGGTCTTCTACCGTATGGGGAAATTATCACACCTGTCCTTCAACCTTCAAACACTATTGACGTTTACTCAAAGGCCCCAACTTCTTTTTCAAATTTCATCAACTTTTATCTTCCTGAATCATGTCCTGTAACCGATGAAGAACATGTAGCTTTCCTTCTTCTCTGGTTATCAGCTTATGCTTTAGGATCTAGGTTAGTTCAGATATCCAAATCTTTTCTTCAGCTTGCTAACCTCCTTCATGAAGGTCGATAATTAGCTCTTGGTCAATTTCTCCTTGCTAACCTCTACCTGAACATAGGTGAAATTATCCAAAGCATTAGATCTCAGGTGAAGAAAACCAACTCTGGTGGCCCAATATGGCTACTTCAGCTTTGGTTGAATGTCATATTAGGAGATTTTTTGGTCGACACTTCTCCCCCGAAAATCTCTCTCACTACATATGGCATAAGACTTTACCATGTAAAACACAAAAAAGTTCACAAACAAAACTTGGAAAACTTCATGCACTTTTTCAGTATTTTTCATTCCATCTCCTTTAATACTGAAGATATATATTTTGCTCCCGTTGCTGACCGTTCCCTTGGTCCTGAGTGGTACACCCGAGCAATTCTTTCCAATGACCTTTCTACCCAGGCTGACAATATTTCCATTTGGTCCAATTTTCTCTGTCGACAAATTCTGGTTGCTGGTCTTCCTGGTTCGACAGACAAATCTTTAGAAATGTGTCTAGTAAACATGGTAGCTCGACAATTGGGATTTTATCAAGCCATTCTAGCACCATTTTCGCAAAAAGCCAAAGAACATCTGATCAATGACCATTTGCAAAGCAAGACAATATTTTTCGGATCTTTCTAGTGGCTTCGAGGAATGAGAGGCAAAGCGATTGAAATTCAACTTCAAGATTTCAAGCTTCATTTGCATTTACTCCTTACAAAGAAGTCTCCAAAGATTTTGTCGAATGGTAGACTAAATACTATAGTCCTTATCATAAAAACCCTAATTCCGATATTGAAATAACAAGTCGAGGTTTAGCATTCAACAAGGTAACAAGAAATCAATGACGGTTCTGTGCAAGGACAGGATCCTTCGACAAAGACCAGAAGTAAGCATGTTCAAGATATCAAGGCTTTTGAAAAATACTACAAAATCAAATGGGACTTCAGGTTCCCTAGCTTAATTGTTCGACACTGCGAAGAAATCGTGGCCAAACTGAAACAAACACACAAGGAAAAATGCTCCACTAACTTTCTTTCAGTTTCCATAAAAAACCCTTTAACACGGCTTGAACCTTTTCAAATTCCTTTTCCAAAACCAGTGCTTCTTCCTTATGCTCGTTTTGGTTTGGCCGACGAATTCTTAGGTAAACCTACAAGGGCTGATAACTTCCCAATTTCAGATAGGATTTATTCTGTGAGTAATATTTTTCTTACAAGAACTGAGCTAAAGTCAAGTTTACTCGTCGGTTTGCCTTATCGTACGAACAATTTGCCAGGAATACCCAGATCATCACTAAAATACCTGAAGGTATTCTTCCTTATATTCTATTATTTTGATTCCTTGTCCCATCTACTAAAGATATTTTCCTTCTTGCAGTACCTCCATTGAAAAGACCTTTGGAGTACAAGCAACCTCAAGAAGGAGAAGAAGAGGAAGAAGAGGAAGTCATCTCCTCAAAAAAGAAGAAAAGCAAGAAAACTCAAAATCCTTCCATTCCTAAGGTTCCAAAGGCCAAATCGACCACATCAGCTTCGACAAAACACTCCTCAAAGCATGATGATGCTGCAAAACCTCCAAAGCCTAAGACCCTCAAAGTATACATATTTTTTGACCAAACATTTAAAACTTAGTTTGTTCAAACTTGTTCAAACTAAATTTGGTGTCAAATACAGATTGATGACTCTACTTCTGTCACTTCTGTCATACTTACTACGTCTCTAAACTCATCTCCTGAACAACCTTTAAAGGTAAGTCTTCTATTATTTCCTCTTTTTATCATTTGGTAAAATCTCATTTCATTTTACCTTTACAGAGGAAAAAGAAAATGACTTAATCTTCAAGTTCCACTTTGAAACCCACTGTCGAATTGCAGACAGAAACGATCTCTCTTTCATCTGAGCTAAATTTTAATCAACACACTTCTTTCCCTCAGATTCTTGATATTTGTCTTCCATTCAATATCTGACTCCATCATTTCGGATCCAAAAAGGTGAACAAAAGCTAAGATTCATGCATAGGTCATCCTCTAAAACCCAGTGTTGAACCAAGAACTGAAGAACCAATTCGACAGTCTCCCGAGGTAGTGCATTTTACCAAACTCAACTGTTTTTATGATGTTATTTATTCTAAAATCTCCTTTGTTTATTCACAGAATTCAGCAAACCTGGTTGTGTCCAATAGTCCAAAAAGGCTAGGAACTAAGAATCTTCCAGAATCCCAAACTTCTCTAACCCCTGCAATACCTGCTATTTCTCCACCGCCTTTGACAGAAACTCAGATTGTTATAACCACGGGAAAAACTCCAATCCATCCAGGTGCTGAGAATTCTCCTCAAACGGACAGAGCTAGTCCTGTTTGAATTCTTTCAGAGGAATTCGACATGGAGACTCTTATGGCTGAATTTGCTCCAATCAACCCACCTTCATCTCCTCTAATCAACTTGATTTCTTCCGGGCCAGAAAATACTAAAGAATGGAGGTAGATTTGGATGAATTAATAACAATGTTGTCGGGCGGTCACAGAAACTCGCCACAATCAGCTCGTTCTTCGACACAGGTTGGTCAAGATTCTAATGATTCTTATGTCACCGGACTTTTAGCTAAATTGAAGAATGCCTTCACTTATTCTTTTGAGCACTTGATCTCTGATCAACCTCTCGAAGAAAGGATGGTGGTCATCGTGATTGAACTTAAACCCCTCGCCCAACAACTACCAATAACCAGTCGAGCTTTACCTACGACTGTTAAAGATTTTCTTCAAAGCTTAACAACAAATATGCCTACTATTCATCAAGTCATTCTTGCTTATACAAAAGAAGTTCAAGAAAAATCTAGAATCTTGAAGTAGTTGACCGACGCAAAAAGCGAGAATGCAAACTTGAAGGAAAATCTTGTTAAAGCAAAGAACAAAGAGGCAGAACTTGACAAAGAAATTGAAGACTTAGAGAAAAATCTTGAAGCAGCCCGATGTCGCAAACAAAAACTTCAAACAGTGTAGCAACAAGGGGTCGCCAGGCAGCAAAGTATTGCTAACAATACCAAACAATGGGCTGTCGAAGCCAAAGCCGTGTTAGCAAAAATAAATTCCCTTGAAGCACAATATCAAACTGCCTATATCGACAAACAATCTTTGGAAGATTCTTGAGGGGTCCTGCAAAAATTTTAAAGTGTAACTCTTTCCTTCCACTTTAGCTAGTTGTCGGTTTAATAATCCGACTAGATTTGTATGGCCTTTTAGGCCAATACCTAATAAACATTCCCTTTGCTTAATTCCAACACGTTTTTATCGTTGCTCTATAACTCTACACACTTAAATGTTCTTTGACTCGTTTCTTTTCAGTGTATTTCGTAACTGTGCATCATAACTATTATAATTAATAAAATGCAAGTTACCAAACATTGAACACTAACTTCATCAATAAAAATCCCCTATAAATACTGTTTCTTGGGACACCATGATCATAGAGTTCTTTCTGACCCCTTCTTTCTTATTTCTCAACAATTTTCACTATGTCTTCAGATAATTTTCTCTTATCTCCATAGGAAAAATGGTTTAATTTCTTACCATAGAAAGAAGGACTCTGTATTAATGATGATACCCATATTGAGCTTCAGTAAGAATCATAATATTCCTGATGAGCTTCAGTAATCATCGTAACAACTCGATGTTCATAAAACATGGTTGTTATGATGAAGATGACTCATCGGGAGTAGATCACAAACCAACCATCATTTCGCTCAAGGCAAATTGAAGACCGTTCGAACCTATTTCTTCTCTTCCTCTTGTTATGTCCCACGAGCTCAAACGAAACACATGCCTCATGGTTGTAGGGGAGAAGCTTTTAGTTTATTTAGAATAGGTCTATTTTTCTCTATAATATTCTAACAACTTAAACAAGTTAAAATATCAATATTTTCATGTAATTAAACACTACAATGAATAAACAAAAGAAAAAAATGTTTAAACTAAGATTTGTAATGTTGTCAAATATATGAATGAAATTTTATTTTCAATCATTCTTTATCAATCTTTACTTCACACATTGTCGGCCTATATGACTTTAAATACTTGCCATTGATGAACACCCAATTTTGTCGAAATTAGGTACTATTTAAAAAAATTAAAAATAAAAATTTAAAAAAGAGAAACAAAAGCAAAAAAAATAATCAAAAAAGGAAAATGAAATTCAAAAAAAGGAAAATATTTTTTGTTTTTTTTAAATAATAAAAAAGTAAAATAAATACTGCCACACACTCACATCATTGCACAATTTCTCTAACACACACTCATCACTGTAACAGACAATCATTTTCAGCCTAGCGCAACACACAATCAAATTTCCATTCACAGATCCACCCTCTGCACATCTTAGAAACTTAAGAGAAGAGATTATAAACTCAAAACAAGCAACATGAAAATTGGAGTCGTAACAATTAAGTTCCATTAAAATCCACCTAAAAAAGGGAGACGTATTACAAGAGAAATAAAAAAAAAACAATAGAAGCACTCTCCATGGAAGATTAAAGGGCCGCCATCTTTCCAATCACCAAACTTCCATCACCTCGCTCCAAAATGACCACCCTCTAACATCTCCAACCTTCTATCACCATCTTCAACCCACAACTTCCCGAACTCAAACCACCAATCACCACCACCCATTTCACTTTATTCATCATCTCCTTCCCCTCATCTTCCATAACCAACCAACCTCCACCACTTCAAAAAACCACCAACAACTCACCCAAAAGACAAAAAAAAAAAGAGAACCAACGGGTCATAAACCATTACACCCCAAAAAAGGTCGACGAAAGCTCACCTTCCCCCACCACTAGGTAAATCCGAAAATCTACCCCTATTTGCATAGGATTTATTCTCGTGAGTAATATCCACGAATCCAAATCCAACCGAACCGTGCTCATCGGAAGCACCGCGACGCCACCGCACCGGATCCCACTAAAATCGAATGCTCCGCCATATTCATTATTTCGATTCCGTTTTATCGCGCCGCTTCTCACCGGACCTCTAGATCCCATCAAGCAACCCAAGCACCATCCCATCAAGAAAAAAAGCAAGAAAACTCAAAATCCTTCCATTCCTAAGGTTCCAAAGGCCAAATCGACCACATCGCCGTCGCCCTCCGCCCACCGACCCGAAGTTTTCGCCCGTCTTAGCTCGCCGTCGAAGACCAACCGTACATATTTTTCGACCGAAATTAAAACGCCGCCGTTTGTTCAAACTTGTTTAAACTAAATTTGGTGCCGAATTGACTAGACTCTACCGACCGCGCCATAGCCGTCTCCAAACCGCACCGCCGCTTTAAAGGTAACCCCATGACTCTTTTGCCGCGCACCCGGGATCGCACCCGCTCATTTTACCACCGAGCCGAAAAAGACTCAATCTCTCGCCAGTTTCTTGAAACCCCGAATTGGACACGTGAATCTCTCCGTAAATTTTAATCAACCAGCTTGCCGATTCTTGACGCATCGCATTCGGTCGACTCCATCATTTTGACCGCCGAACAAACCGCTGGTGATCCTCTAAAACGCCTCGCCACCACCACGAAGCCGCCGTCAACCGAAAATGAGACCCCCCAGATTCACATCCGATCCTCTACCGCGCCAAGCAGCCAAGCCGTCGGACCACGGACCCTCCAGTGACACCGAACTGCACGCCGCCCAAGACCACGGTCGAGTTCCCCCACCGCGCTGCCACTGTCTGTTCAGTTTGGTAGGGAGTGAGTCATGTCTTCTCCCTCTCATTTCATTGTTCCAGAACACTTCTCTTTTTCTTATTTCGTTTTCAGTCTTTTTTTTTTCAAGTAAAAATCAGAAAGTATTGTTTTGTTAATTTGGTAAAAAGAAAACATGCATAAATGGGCCTAGGGTCTAGTAAGCTTCCAAAGACTTAGATGTGTGGTCTCTAATTTAGGCTTCAATTAGAAAAGGAGGGTCCAAGATGATAGAAACACAAAAAATAAAAAAAAATAAAAAAAATAAAAAAAATAAAAAATAAAAACAAAATGAGAAACTAAAATAAAAAAAGCTTTAAATCAATGCAATGATCAATGATAATGATTGAATAGCGGATGCTTATCTTCAATGTCGTTTAGATCATAAGGGTTATTACGAAGCCAAAGCCGTGTTAGCAAAAAATTCCCTAGTCTAACTTGAATCCCGTGCAAGGACGATTTTGTTTTTCAAGTAAAATCTCTTTTCAAAAATCTTTTTCTTAATTAAAATCAATTAACTCATACTTTCATTTTATATTTGTAACTACGTGACTTTAAACAGTTCCCTCATTACACCAACACGTTTTAGTGCTTAGGAGCTATATACTTAAATGCTTTTTTCTTTTCAATGTATCTTGTAAGTCAAAAATTTAATTTTTCACAATTTGGTTATTTCTTTTTTTTCTAAAAAATAAAAAAATAAAAATAAAATAATTGCAAAATATTTTTAAAAAGGATAAAATAAATAAATTTGAGATTATCGAGTTTTTTAAGAATCGTAATACCGATGAGCTTCTTCGTAACAACTCGATGTTCTATGACGATTGTTATGTGATGACTTATAGAGTAGATGACCAACCATGGGATTAAGTTTCCACCGTCTATTCCTATCGGGTAATTGACTCTCGAATCCGATTTGGTTCCAAAGACCATTTTTAAAAAAATTTCTAATTTTTCCTAAATTTAAATAAAAAGTGGCGATATCATATTTCAATGTTTTTTAAAAAAATCATGAATGAAATTTTATTTTATCATTCTTTATCAATCGATCATACATTGTCGCCCTATATGACTTTAAATACTTGCCATTAATGGACTTAACTCTCATACCTGAATTAACTTTGGCAAGTGCATAAACATTTCCTAAAAATACTTGGGTCACTTTAAATGGTCCTTCTCAATTTGGAGACCATTTCCCATATTCTCGACAATTCCTATCCATGGGTAAAATCACCTTCCAAACCAAATCATCAACTTTAAAAGATTTGTACTTAATTTGACTATCATAAAATTTGGTAATTCTTTCTTTTTGTCAAATCAAGTTTTCCAATGCAATTAATCTTTCATCACTTAATTCATCAAACATCAAGTCCCAGTAATGCTCAACTGGTAACTCATCTTATTTTTGAATATGAACTGATTGAAGATTAATTTCGACACGCAATACTGCATCATGGCCATATACCAACTTGTATGGTGATGTGCTTGTCGCTTCTCTTAGTGTATTTCTATATGCCCATAGAACTTGATTAAGGGTATTATACCAATTTCTAAGCTGTCGACCAATGTGCTTTTTAATCAGGCTTATAATTATTTTATTTATGGCCTCTACTTGGCCATTTGCCTGAGCATAATATAGAGTCGACATGAGCATTTTAATTTTCCTTGAACTGGCATATTCGACAATTTTCCTTTCAATGAATACTGACCCTTAGTCGGTTGTCAAAGTTTGTGATATTCCAAACCAACAAATTATATTATCTTTAATAAAGTCAATCACATCCTGTTGGGTTACATTCTTTAAGGCCACAACCTCAATCTATTTAGTAAAGTAATCAACTCCTACTAAAATATATTTATGTCCCTTCGACGATGCAGGATGAATTTGACTAATTAAATCCAAAGTCCATCCCCTGAATGGCCAATGTTTAACAATAGAATGTAATTCACTAGCAGGAACATTTTGTATATGACCATGTCTTTGACACTCTTTACAAGACTTAGCAAACATTATACAATCCCTAACCAGTGTAGGCCAATAATATCTTTGATGTCGAAGGACCATTTCATCTTATCACTTGCCTGATGAGCTCCACAAATTCCTTCGTGGGCTTCTGCCAAGGCAATATAAGTCTCTGCTTCACTAAGGAAAACCTCTAAATTTCCATCAACAGACTTTCTGTACAAAGCTCCTCCTAATACTACAAATTTCGACGCTCTGTACTTAAGATTTCTATCCACATTTTGACTCAGAGTCTCCAAATAACTTAGTATTGGTTGTCTCTAGTCATCAATTGTCGAAACATCATTTTGTAGTATATCTCTTTCTTCTAATGGATATAAACGTTCTCTTATTTCTATTAGATTTGTTAGAACCTTAGACGAAATCTTATATCCAGAAGCTATTTATGCTAATTCATTAGCCTCTTCATTTAAACTTCTGGAAATGTACTCGACAATTACTTCATCGAATTTCTTCATTAACTTACTTGTCACAATATAATATTTTGTCAGATTTTCACTGACACACTTATATTCCTGGACAAACTATTTAACGACCAACTGTGAATCGCCAAAAATATGTACACTATATACTTTCATTTCTATTAGTATCTCTAATCTGACAATTAAGGCTTTATACTCAGTCTCATTGTTGGAACAGATATACTTAAGTTCAAACATGAACTTAATTGGAATACCTTGAGGAGAAACAATTAAAATCCCTACTCCAATTCCATTTTGATGCCTTGAGCTATCAAAATATAAATAACAAGGTTTTAAACCGACAATACTTATGCTATCCATATCCAAACAAGGGTGGTCGGCCAAGAAATCAGCAATTGCTTGGCCTTTCACAACTTTCATTGGAACATATTGTAAAGAAAACTCCGACAAAGTAATGGTCAATTTTCCAATACGTCCATTTAACACTGGTTTTGATAACATATATTTTATTATATCAATTTTCAACATAACCAATACATTACAAGGTATCATATAATATTTAAGTTTAGTACATGAGAAATATAATGCTAAACAAAGTTTCTCTATTGCACTATATCTCCTCTCAGCATCATTCAAAACTCGACTAAGATGATACACGGCTCTTTTGACGCATTTTTCTTCTTCTTGAGCCACCATACTTCCTATGGTTTCTTCTGATGCTGATAGATACAACTTTAACGGTCTTCGACGCACTGAAGGCACCATGACCGGTGGATTTGTCAAATACTACTTTATCTGGTCGAAGGCTTCTTGGTGGCAAGGTTTCCACACAAATTCTTGTTCAGCCTTCAACTTAATCAATGAAGCAAAAACTCTGGTTCTTCCTGACAAATTGGATATGAATCTTTTCAGGAAATTCACTTTTCCTAAAAAATATTGTAATTCCTTTTTGTTCGTCGGTGGTGCGGCCTCTAAAACTGCCTTAGTTTTATTTTTGTCCACCTCAATACCTTTTTTATGGACTAAAAAACTCAAGAATTTAGCAGCCGATACTCCAAAACCACATTTTTCTGGATTCATTTTGAGGTTGTGCTTTCTCATCATGTCGAATGCCTGCCTCAAATTTATCAAATGGCTCTCCTTTGTTTCCGACTTGACAATGACATCGTCGATGTACACCTCCATAAATTTTTCAATGACATCATGGAAGATTGTGTTCATTGTTCTCTGATAGGTGGCCCCTGCATTCTTTAAACCGAAAGGCATGACTATCGATTCATGTGTCCCAATAGCTCCTGGACATCTGAAGGCAGTTTTCGACACGTCCTCCTCGACTGTAAAAATTTGATTATAACCTGCATGGCCATCCATAAAACTTAACAATTCATGTCCAGATGCGACATCAACTAACATATCCGCAATTGACATTGGATATTCATCTTTAGATGTAGCAGTGTTTAGATTTCTAAAATCTACACATATTCTTAACTTACCATTTTTTTTAATTACAAGAACAATATTAGAAAGTCATTCGACATACCTGGTTATTCTGATGAACTTGACTTTGAGCAATCTTTCGACTTCTTCTTTTATCTTCAAAATCACCTCAGGTACAAATCTTCTATTAACTTGCTTGACAGGTCTACAACCCTCTTTCAATGGCAATCTATGCTCAACAAGATCTCTACTCAATCCAGGCATTTCGTTGTAATCCCACGTAAAGCAATCTTTATACTCCTTAATTAATTTGACAAGCTTTTCCTTGAACTCCTTTGGCAGAAATGAACTCACAAATATAGGCTTTTTATCTGTTTCAGTGCCCAAGTTTATCTCTTCAAAAAGATCTTCTACCTCTGCACCTTGTCTTTCATCAAGTCCTTTCTCAAAACCCAAAGTACCATCATCTATTATACAATTTGACAGCATACCTTCAGTGGTGTACAATCTGACATCTATTATACAACTTGTTCAATTGATATTTAACACTCATAACTAGTACTTGGCCAATCCCTTTTGGCCTTATTCACCAATTGAATGCCAAATTGGTCCATCAAGTAAACTTCAAATGCATTTTTGTTAATCACTCCATCAATTGTCATGATTGGCTTGACATTTAGAGCATATATCTTAAAATCGACATGAAGTTGTTGTAGATAACAAGGACTATCATATGCCTTTATTATCTCTACCTGATCGTCCGCATTCCATAAAATAAGCTTCTGATGAGCCGTCGACGGTATTACTCCGACGGCGTGTATCCAATCTCTTCCTAACAAAAGATTATAACTTGATTTGGCTGGAATTACTACAAACAATGTCGGCCTTTCGATAGATCCGACTTGTACGTTTAGTATCACTACTCTATCCGACGGGGAAGTTTTGCCACTAAAGTCAATGACAATCATGTTGATCGACATCAAATCAAACTCATTTTTTCGAAGTTTCTTAAGCATTGTTCTTGGAATTAATTTAATAGCTACCCCCTGGTCTATCAAAACCTTATTCGTGGGCTTACCTTCTAACAGAGCCTTGATATGTAATGGGCGCAAATGAGCCTTCTGCTCTTCTGTCGATTTCTCAAACTGTGTTGTGTTATCGAACACAGTTACCATGTTGTCCTGAAAAAGAAATCAGTGATCATCCAGGTCATCAAGATCTTCTTCATTTTCCCCTGTATATTTAACCTCATGATATTCCTTGAACTCAGCAGGTAATATCGAAATCAAATTTACATTCACATTCATTGTCTTAAAAAATTCTTCTTCATCAGACAGCTCCTCATCACTTCTATACCTTCCGATTCTAAAATAATCTTCTAACGGCAAGTCACTACCCATAACCGTTATAACATCATCCAAATCTTCGTCCAAATTAAAATTCATGTCGAATTGCTCATCATCACCAAGACCTAAAAGATCAATTGGATCATGTAAGGTCTCAATAACTTCATCAGTCATTAAGTTCATGACTTGGCAATCAGGCTTCACCAATCTTTCTCTTTCTTTAATTATACCGAGCATTTTCTTCCTCAACTCAACATCTTGATCAGGATCCTCTAGAACTCTCCTGATTTCTTCTTTCGACCAGTCTTCAACATCTTTACTACTTTCAATTTCAAAGTCCTTAGTTTTGACCTTTCCCATTATCTCATTTTCAACTTTTAATCTAGTCATTTCCTTATCTTTCTCAACTGGTAAATTACTCTTCCTTGCCTCTTCTTCTGTTACTATTGATCCAATCGACAATTTCCTCTTAGTTTTATTTAGAATAGGCCTTTGAACCTGTTTGCCCTTTTTTATCTCTGCCAACTTTTCTTGTAGGAAATTATCATCCATGTTAAGCCGTCTAACTGCAGTTGTTGTCGGCTCCTTTGGAAATAATCTCCTTGTGTCCAAGAATTCTTTTGTGACAATACTTTTCAATTTTTTACCATCTTCATTTGATTCGGTACTGGCCTGTTTTCAACCACTAAACATCCTATTTCAGTGGGTTGTTCCTTGATAACTAATCCCTCAGCCATGTCTCTTTTTTTCTTTGCTTGTGTTAATCTCTGCAGTCTCCGTTTTTTACTCTTCGACATTGGTAAAGACTTTAATGACCCTACTACATGTTGGCCAATCATAACTTTATATTAATCGATCCTACCATTTTTGTAATCTTCATTCTAAAATAGTTGATCTTTTTGAAATTTATTCTTCCTGGCAGTCACATTTCGTCAAAAATACGTGTGACTTGCCATTACAGAATTCTTTACCCTTCTATCCACAGCGACATTAGAAGGTGGTACTCTGGTCTTGGCTGTCCCGATATGACCTCTGAAAAATGAATTACTTTATACAGATCCACCAGATGATTCAACCAACCAACTATTCATATTAGGCCTAGGCGTATAGACTGGCCTTGGCCTTGGAGTATAGAAAGACTTTTGTGGCCTCCAAACTTTCTTGTCGAAAAGCTTTTTCTTACTCTGCGGGTCACTTGACTGTCCCTCAGCAACTTTCTTTGGAACAAACTCATCGTATACTGCATTACATCTTGGGCACAATCTTACCTTGCCCTTCTCTTTCTTCCTCTCAAGAAATGCTTTAAGAGATTCTCCTGATTTTGGATAGATGTCCATTGCATCTTCTGTGTTAACGTCGAATTCTTGAAAATTTCTTATGTTAAGCATTCCAACATTCAAAGGAACCTGCTGATCAACATAAGACACTTCAGCCTGAAATGGATTTATATCAATTTTCATATCTGCTTTAGTCTTGTCAGCAAACTTTCTAACGTCCGTCCATTATTACTTTCTGGATTATGTCTCTGAAATGAATACAATCATTAGTAACATGACCGAAATTATTATGAAACTTACAATATTTTTGATTTTTTATTTCATCAAGTTTTAATAATATGACCTTCTGACAGTTTAATCTGTTTGTCTTTTAACAATAAATCAAAGATTTTTTCGACTTTTGTTATCGAATGTATATGTTTTTTCTATTGACATAACTCACTTATTTTTGGTCAAAGCTTGATAAATATAAGGAACTCAAGTTTAGCAATGTTAACTTCAAATCATCATTGCTATTTAAGGATTCACCTAATCGAAACCTTCTCTTTTAAGAAATCTTTTTGCTTTTGAACCTTTTCAACTTTTAGTTTCTATTTGCCTAACCTTCTCACCTTTGGGCAAGATCAACTAAATGTTGATTCACTAACTTCTTTCTTATATAATAGTCTAAGCCTCCTGTAGCGATCTTTATTATTTCGACCTCAGGTATGTGAGTAAAAAATCTACTCCTCATTTATCGAAACCTAATAAGATAATCATCCACAGTTTCATTATACATTCTTTTGATATTGAAAAGATCTGTAAGTCCCACTTTCAAATCTCATCTGGTAGAAAGTTTAAGAAGTTTGGTCTCAATGTCGAGAACCAAGAGAAAGCATTTTTGGTGAGGGAACTTGGGAAGAATCTCATTTTAAGGCATTCAATAGTAGTCAATTCCCTCATTTTTATAGTATACCACGCAATATGTGATATGTTTGAAACACTTTCTCTTCGTTTTTGAAAACTTAGAAAAGGAATTTTAGGGTTGGTGAAACAAAATAAACATATCCAATATTGAACCCAAACTTATTCAGCACTTGTTCTACTACTTAGTTTATATTTTGCTCAATTACTTGGTGTCCTCCAAGATTTTGTCGAAGCAATTTCATGGTTGCATCATTTCTAGCCATTTGATCCTCATCACCTCGACAAAACATATAGACATTTCCATATTCCAAGCGTGACTGATTATTTTGCCTAGGTTGTTCCAGATTTTGTTAATTTTGTCTTTCATTTTCCTGAGGTACAACTATTTCTCTATTTATCCCAAGCTGAGTTCTTTGAGTATTTTCATTGGCCAATTCACCTATTCCCAATACTTGATTTAACCTTGCCATCTGTTGGGTCAATGCACTACAAACGTTATTTGTGTTTTCCATGATTAGTATAATCACTGCACCCATTTGCTGAGTGAATATATGCACCATTTCATGGTTACTTTCATTTATTTGTTGTCGAAAGCTGACCAAAGAATTCATAGTTGACCCTGTTATATTTTGAGGAGTGTCTCTCGACATACTTGAAAAATCGATCCTAAATTCAATTTCTCCTGTCGAAAAAGAGTTGGATTACTTATACTTGCAACCCTTGCTCCATGACCATTAAAATTTACCAAGGTTGAACTTATTTGTAGTTGACATTGGGAAACCACTGATTGGCCGACAGTATTGGCCGACGTAGAACCAAGTCTCATTTGTGCCATCACATGAGACACATAATTGGGTGGCAAACCATATTGTGGTACAAACCTTGAATTTGAATTTTTTATGCTGTGATTACTTGGCTGACTCAGCGATAACTAAGTCATGCCAGGTAACACCTGTTCTAACACTAGATTACCCCGGAAAGCACTAGTTGTTATAGCATCATCCACCAGACCAGTATTAGCGACGGTCGAGGGTGGCGCAGTAACGACTATCGAAGGTATATCCGACGTTTGGCTACTTACATTACTCATGGTTTGTGTATTTTGAGAAAAGTAGATAAATCTTTCACTTCTTAAATGCATAAAATCATTTCTTGTGACACTACGAGTTACTCTGAATTCATCACACCAGGCGTGCCAATTTGTTTATGAATAAATTTGGTTAAAATAAATTTTAACAAACAAATATATTTTATCAGTCGAATATTGGTTCAGAGTTATGTGGTAATCTCGTTTAGTAAAATAGTTTTTAAACAAACAATAAGTATTTATAAAATTTTAAGCACGAAGCACGAAATAAATAGAAAATTTAGTAAAAAATACCTTGAAAATTGAAAAGTTTAAAAGAGAGTAAGAAAATTGGTACGAAAAATTAAAGTACAGAATTTAAATGAAAAGCAGTAAAAAAAACGTGTAAAAGTTCAATAAAATATAAAGAAATTTAAAGAACAAGATTGAAAAATAAAGAAATTTAAAAGAACATTGCACTAAATTAAATGCCTTAAAATGAAGAGAAAAGGCATACTTGGAGTCAAATCCGTTAATATGCTCGGATGAGATATTAAGATTGTATATTCAGTAACCAATCCTTTTTACATTGTGAAAACTAATATTTATATGCAAATTATAAAAATAACTGACATCTTAAGAATTTGACACTTATATGACAGTTATGCCACTAACATTTTCCAATCTTTCGACAAAACCAACTCTTGATCACTTAAACATTCTTCATCGGTTCAATCACTTGGAAAATGCAACACTGTGATATTACACCACTTATCCGACAGCAATATCTAGTTGCTGCATTGTATCTTTCGACCATTCAACATTTTTGTCGACTCAACACTTAAAAAATTCTTCTAATATCACCATCGAACTGTTGATTAACTAATTTATTTATTTTCACCCCGAACAATAACTTGCATGCCAACAAAATGATAACGAACAAACTTGAATAATATGAATGTCAAAAGGAACCAAAGAATGGCACACTGAAATAATGAGAGCTGAATTAAAAACTTGAATTTTAGTGTCCGTTTGGGTTAGGTTGAAAAACCATTGATTATAAAAGAATTTATTTATATTTGAAAAATAATATATATATTTGTAAGATTTAGGTTTATATAGATAATGTGAGGTAAAATTACCAAAATTACTAAATCAGACGTGGGGCACTGTATCAATCCAGGTTTAAAAACATCGGTGGGGCATGTAATTGGTCAATGCAGCCACACAAGATCAAATCTTTGCATCAACTCGGTGTCTCCAAAGTGGTCACCCAGCCTGCTCCAGTGACTTTCGCAAGACAATGTGAGCATTGATAAAACAGTAAGTTTATACTATAACCAAAAAAAGAAAAGTTTATCTTTGATGTAAGTAATACTAAATGAGTTTTGTTAACAAAGAATCTAAAATAAGAAAGTTTTTAATGAAAAATAGAATATTTAAAACATGTTTGGTTCAGTTTATTTTAAGAGAAATAATTGCTTATTTTGAGAGTTCTTTTTATAAATTGTTTCAAACATAAAATAAGTTAATGGAAACACAAGGCATGCATTGAAAATTGAAAAAAATTTACTTTTCATTAAAAACTTCCAATTTTAGAATTTTTAACAAATGCCCTTAGAATTCTTAAGACCCTTGTTAGCAAAACTCAAACTAAATTTAGTGAAGCAAAAGGGAACGGATTCCTTGCTCTAAAAAATAATTGATTCTAGGTGGTGAGAATTGATTCACCTCAATGCCGAAAACTCACCTAAACAACATTGTTCAATGTAGGAATCCCGTTTGTTATTCTGAGCCTGCCAAAAGCTAAACCAAACAACCACTAATCCACTCTACAGCATGTATCAAACTAACTAAACAAATGACTATCCGGGCCCCTGTGGATCCTGAAAGGATTAGCAAGATAAATCAGAGAGCAAAGAATCAAATAGAATTAAGACAACATCTGTATATAAATGTATTGAAGATGGAAAAACATTTATCCAGAAGCTCTGGGGGCAAATAGTTGCATAAACATCATGAAGCATGCAATTACATAAATGTAATCTAAAGGGGTCATTGAATTGTTTTTCACCTTCCAATGTCATTAGGTTCACAAAAGAATGAGAGTATACACGAATCTGACATTTGCGGTTTCTACCTAGGAATTTTTTAAACAAATGATAAAGTAATGGAAGTTGGTGTACAACAAAAACAACTGCAATAAGTTGTCAGAGTTAAAGCTTGCACTAAAGATCAGCAGAATTACCGGATTTAGATATACAGAAGGGAGTGTTTCACTTTTTCGAGGCCAAAAATAAGATGATATCTATAACAAACTTCAATATGCCCAACACCATAGCCATCTGAAATAGAACATGTGCAAGGGGAATATCGCATATTGCATAGGCAATAGCACTCATACATGTCTGGAAAGCATCCGACAGAACATGTCATGCAAGGTGAATATTGCATACGCAATAGCATTCACACATGTCTAGGACGGCATCTAGCTGTTCAGAATCAGCACGCACTGCTCGCCACATTCTGGATGATGTCAGAAGATGTCTATCATGAGTTAACTCAGCACAAGATATCTAGCCAACAAATGAGCCAGCCAAACAACAACCTAACAGTAAAGGGTTGCCCTTCTCAATCTTCATCTGGAACATGACAGCAGGCCAATGGTTGTATTTGAAGCCACAGAAGCAAATCTACCAATTTAACCATGTGTGTGGAATGCAACAAAATGAATACCGCACATCTAGCTCTTGGGAATAGCTTAATGCAATTTTAAGCTGATATTGCTTGCTTCAGATTTGAGGAAATTGACCAATGAACCAGGTGACCAACAACTCATTGCTCTCATTGCTTTCAATCTTAATAGTTCAACATCTGCAAGCAATAATGTAGAACTGAGTATACTCAACAAGTTTCTTCAATTTATATTATTATCAATTTATAATTATGACACTATGTAGTCATCTGCACCTCCACAGTACCACTATTATTGCTTCCAGTTTGATCACTTATTACCAGACCTGAGTCACCTGACTAAATAGTAATATTATGAATGACAAACACAAATAACAAGAAATGTTGATCATATATTATGAAAAGATGGGCCTACAGATTTACATGTCAGCCACATAGCTTTTAAAGAAAAAAATATTAGAAGGGAGAAATCACATACTTTATTTCTCCAGCTTCTACACCAGCTGAACAACCAGAAGGTAATTGGTTTCAGTTAATCAGATCAATAAGTCGATCCCCCATTAGTTAACATTTCCATTCAA
Source organism: Ormosia emarginata (assembly GCA_029884605.1). Classification (NCBI taxonomy): domain Eukaryota; kingdom Viridiplantae; phylum Streptophyta; class Magnoliopsida; order Fabales; family Fabaceae; genus Ormosia; species Ormosia emarginata. The sequence continues at coordinate 24,394,500 of JAQQTP010000085.1, forward strand.
ACAATCTACTATCTGACTATCTCTTATATCCTTTTCCTTTGAACCTTGAAAGAAGGTGGACATACTTCCCCTTCTCCATCATCTGTCTTATCAATTCATGAGCTTCAGCTAGCTTTCCAGCATTCCGCAGACTACTCACTAACGTACTATAAACAACAAAATTTGGACTACAACCTTTGGTCTCCATTTCCTTGAGCATTGAGTATGCTTCATCAACCTTTCCTGCCATACATAATCCGCGAATCATGGAATTGTATGTAAATACATTTGGGATTTGTCCTCTAGAAATCATCTCATTAAACATTTCCTGAGCTTTCTCAAGCTCACCAGCCACCACATATCCTGTGATCATTACAGTGTATGTCACCACATCTGGCACACACCCATTCTTTATCATTTCATCAAAAAAATATTTGGAAGCATCCAGATTTCCAGCTCTGCTCAGTCCATCTATCAATGTGGTGAAATGAAGAACAGTTGGCTCTATTCCTGTTTCTCTCATGTGATTTAACAGATTAAGAGCCGCAAGCGGTTTGTCTCCTTTACCAAGAACATGAAGAAGAATGTTATAAGTATGAAAATCAGGAGAAAGGCCATTTCTACCCATCTCATCAAGCAACCGGTGGAACTGATTCAACTTCCCAAGTCTATACTTGGCAAACATAACAATATTATAAGTTAAAACATCCGAGGTAAAACCATCAAGCAACATCTGTCGATAAACCCACTCAATCAACTTGTACTGGTTTAAAACAAGAAGACAATGGAGAATTGCATTATAGGAGTGCTTGAAAGGCCTGTAGTTGAATGTCTTCGACTTTATGAACTTCACCACCAATCTCCTAGCAAAACCTGCCTCGCCACAAGCACGAATCAAAATGTTGAAAGTACGGGCAGTAGCAGGGAACCCTTTCTCAATCATCTCATCAACAAGCCTCCACATTGCCTTAAACTCCTCACACTCTGCAAATATCTGCATAATCAAGTGATAGGAGTTCGCCGTGTGCCAGTAACCCTCCTGCTGACCACACCACACGAAGAACTTATATGCCAATTTCGCACACCTACCCTTATTTCCACAGTTTATGCCTTTCAACATTCCAAGCAGAACCTCTCTCACGAGAATCCCCGATGGCCTTATACGCAACTCATCTAAAGAAAACCTAAAATCAAAATCGGGACCGTCTTGTCCAAGAACCTCAAGAACCCTCTCAACATCCATCCTTAACCGATTTCTAGGTAAAAATTGATTTCGGTTGTAGCTATCGTCCTCGTTCAAATTCACGCTTTCACACGTAGCTTCACACATTTTCTTCAAAGGCTCCTCAACCAATTCAAACCCATTTCTAACCCCATCATCCTCACAACGAAACGGTTGGTTACATAATTTACGCGAAATGTTCAAACAATGGGAAATTTTGTGAACCATCCTACGACCTAAAAGGGTTATTGAATTCATGGTTCGAACCCATCATCATCTATGAAACTCTGAAACACTCAGCAAACAAAAAATTTTCAATAAAAGAATCGATTTTTTTCTTTGCGGTGGAAGCTTCGAGAAGCCCATTGTGCTACCGATTTGAGGGAAATCCATTGAATCGAAAACCCAGGCGGGTAAAGTAGATTGAATCTAGAAGCACCACGAGAAAATCAAGGGACAAAAAACCGTACCGTGTGGGGCGATAATTTAGAGTGTGGGACGACAAATTGAAGTTTGCGTGAAGAAATCGCGTCATTGCGGGATCTGGTGCATGGCTGCTGGTGTGGACTGTGATTATGTCAAACACTGCAAAACCCTAACACGAAGGAAGAAGAAGATGCAGTTGAGTGCATCTTCTGATGTCCCTTAACGCATCGTTTCATTAATATGGATATATAATAATATTTCAAATTTTTTTTGGGGCTGACAAGAATTTGGCCTTAGAATTTTTTTTTTCTTGGTACTGGATCCCACTTGACCTAGGAGAGTGTCTACTTCTGGGGGGCCCTAAGGGCAGCCCACATAGGGCCTCAAAGAAGGCAAATTTTTTTTTTTATACTTTTAGAATAATATATTGTATCAGTAAAAAGATGATATGCGAATATGTATAATCATATAAATTATTGAATTGAAAATAAAATATTATTAAATTATATTTAAATAATTATCAAATTATTAAAAGCATTACTCTCCTTCTATATAAATTTTTTTTCCGATGAAAGGAGAAGGAAAAAAGTGATTGTCAGGAGGATGAACCCCACTCCATAGAACATCAAATGCGCTTCAACTAACTGAACTATAAGTTCATGCGCAAAAATGCACTCAAATTTAATTGAATTCAATTGAATTTGGTTTGATTTTGAATGGAAAATCTTATTTTCATTTATTTAAATACTTTAAAATATTTTTTAAAGTAAGGATAAAAATAAAAATAAAAAATTAAAATAAATTTAATTTAATTCATATTAATATATTCTAAACATAAAAATTAATTTATAAATTTATTCAATAAAATTACCATTATGCCTTTATTTTGCTCTATTTGTGTGTATTATTTTTTTTATATATTTTATAAAGCGAGGTTGTGGAGTTGTATTGCCAAAAACATTTAGAAAAGATTTTAATGAGTGGATCGATGTCCAAGAAAGGGTAAACTCATAGTTGAATTGGTTGAATATAATAGTTGGGATTAAGCCCAGGGTTGTTATAACAAGTTAAACTCATTAGACTAATTCGTTTACACGCATAAATTATAGAGGTTAGGTTAGTTTTTAACAATACATTTGAATTCATTTATTTCTTGCTTGACTCATTTAGCTTAAAGGTTGAACAAGTCAAACCTATTTAATTACAAATTGGGCTATTTTCCCGTATATGTTTTTTTTTGCTAAGGTTATTCATTAACCTTAATTTTGCAACTCGTTTAGGCCTATTTAAGACATTTTTAATAGACCAAAAAACAACAAAAACAACTAATGACAAAAAGATAAATCTCTCATAACGTTAGCTAGCAACCAAGGCAATAAATTTGAAAGAAATGAATTCTAAATCAAGGAGGGAATATGTTATTTTTTAAAATTTATGTACCATATTTTGGTGATTTGTTGAGGTTCATGGGTTGACATGAATGAGTCGAATTAATATTTTGTTAATTTTTTTTTCTCATTTTTGACTCGTAATGAGTTGGACTTAAATGTGTTATCCTAATCTGTTTAATAGTTCTACTTACTAAAAAGATTCTAAAGAATTATGTCTCAACATGTGAAGGATGCATGTTCCAATTTAGATGCTGTTATTTGAATAATCTTAACGTTATTTTAACCTCCCTTCCCTCAAAAAAAAAAAATGAAGGTAGAAAGATGAAAGCTAATAAGTAATGTAACACAAAAAATGTCAAAATATAAAAATAAAAATTGTTGCATAAATATGAGTAAGAATCCTAGTATCAATATAGATATATGTATGTAGCACAATAATTTTTGAAAACTAGGATAGGGTGCAAGATAATATGTTTTATAAAAATATAAAATATAAACAAATAAGTAATTAAATAGAATGAAAAATTAATTTTTGTAACATTCTACCTTTAATTTTTCAACAAAACTACATAAAATACATTAAGCAAGCAAAAAATACTTTAAGATGACACATAATTTGAAAGAGTGATGTAGAAGACAGTTGAAAATCAAACAAATTAATAGCAAAATATTGTGTTTTGCAATGAATTGGCTTGTACTTGAATAATACCTGCTCGTTGCATGCTTGAACAATACTACTAGCTCATTGCAACTTAACCAATGTATTCAAACTTATTCAATAACAAAGTTTGAAAAAAAAAATATAGCCAATACATATATGTACTTGATATGACTATAATAAGCATTTAAAAGTATAATTATTAAATTCGGACCGAACCGGTTGATTCAATTGATAAACCGGTCACCTGACCATTCCAAGTTCTTTTGCATATCAAATTTGCAATCGAACTGATAAAACCTGGTTCAACTTGGTTGGTTAAGAGCAAACTTGGTGTGAACAAGCCGATTTTCATGAACCAGCCGAATTGAAGAAAAAAAAGTTGCAATGCAACATGAGAGGGACGATTGAGAGATATGCCGTCACCAACATGCTATAGCTTGTCCCTGTCGTTGTCGCCAGCTTGTCGCCTTGGTTCTTGACGGTGTGGTTCTTGTCCCGTCCATCTTCTTAGCGGTTGTTGGAAGGGGAAAGGGGGGTGTGAGAGGAGAAATTGAAGGGGAAATGGGTGTTGTTGGAAAGAGAGTGGGGATTCAAAGTTTTAAAGACTTTAGAGGAAGAGAAAGAGGAAGAGGGAAGGGGTAGTGAAGCTGTGAACAATGTATCTCAAAAAGAAAAGTGAGAAAGGCAACATTCTCATTTAAAAAGAACTCTAATTTTTAATAAAAGTTTTTTAGAAATTTCAAACGAAAATATTTTAAATTTTTTATAACATGGGCGAACCTCCAAAGTTCCAACGTTTAATGTTTAAGATGAGCCATCAAATTTACAATAATATTGAACCAAAAGCCTATTTCATCATTATCAAAAAATAATACACAAATGGGCAGTCTTATTTTTATTAAATATTTTTATATTTATTGAAAATGTATCTCAAAAAGAAAAGTGAGAAAGGCAACATTCTCATTTAAAAAGAACTCTAACTTTTAAAAAGTTTTTTATTTCAAATAAAATTTTAAATTTTTTATAACATGGGCCAAAGCATAATGTTTAAGATGAGCCATCAAATTTACAATAATATTGAACCAAAAGCCTATTTCATCCTTTAGAAAATAAAACACAAATTACAGTCTTATTTTTATATAAATTTTATTTATATTAAATATTTATATATTTATTTAAATATTCAATTCTAGAGACATAATGCCTGGTCGAGTCTTACAACTACCCAAAAATATGTTTAGAAGTAAATAATCATAGAGTTTTAAATGTTTAAAAGTAAATATGCATCATAGATAAAGGGCTTAAGAGGTAAAAAAGTTAAATTAAGCACTTAGTCCCTATATTTTTATTTGATTCGCATTTATTTTATCTTTATAACTACTTTTAGATTTTAATCTCTAAAACTTCACTAATTTAAATTTTAATCATTCAAAAACCAAGAACCATTTTTTATTAAAAAATAAAAACCAATACTTCAATAAATAAAAATTTATAAGGATTAAAACTTAAATAAACAAAAAATATATAAACCAATATAAAAATTATTAAACTACAATCTATGAGAAAAATAGTATCGTATACTATATACTCATTTTATTTTTTTATAAAAAAAAGCATCGTATACATAATATATTCTACTTAATGTCCCCTTTTGCTCTTAAACTTTGGCATTCTCAAAAAACCATCTTTTACTAAAGACAAATAATAAGAAGAGACGTAAAATAATGCTACATAAGGATAAAATAATAATTTTGACCGCTACTAATTGTTAACCACGTATCACTATCATTTAGTAGTTACCAGTTGTGGATGGTTATAGCTTACAAAGTCGTTGTTATTATACGCCCTACGTAGTTAAGATGTATGATGCATCATTCAAATTGATCAATAATGGCAGGTCAACTAATTAAATTTTTTTTTTATAAAACTCTCAAACACTTTTAGAACCACCTCACCCCCACCCCCACCCCCACCCCCACGCTCAGTCGACCCCCACAATCATCAAGACAATGCGGTGTTGATGATTCGACGGTGGGAGTGGACCCAAGCTGCATTCACAGTTGGTGCTGCGTGGTGGTTTGTGGACGGACATAGTGGCTTGCGATGGTGGTTCGTGGATGCGAGTGAGAGGCGGATCTACGTGGTGGTTCGCGGATCTGGCACTGAATCAGTGTGGTGGTTCACGTGAGAGGCGGATTTGCGTGGTGATTGTGGGTCGAGACAAAGGTTTGCGATGACTGGACGTGGATTTGTGGAACAGGGCGGTGGTTTCTGGCTCGACTCATGGGTCACGTGCTAGCTAGAGCGAAGGCTGAAGTCGTGGTGATTGTTGCTGAGTTTGAGTCTCAGTGGCTATGGTGGTGAGCTCACGGTGGCTGGGTGCAAGGTCGCAGTGGCCGGTTGCGAAGGCTTAGGTCGAGGTGGCCGAGCGTGGAGGCTAAGAGCGTGGAGGTTATGGTGGCCGTGTCGCGGTGGCTAGGTGGCTGGGCGTAGAGGTTGACCACTGTGAGTGCGGTGGTTTTTAGGTGGTGGTGACAGTGGAGAGACGAAGGTGGTGGTGGTGGCGGCAACAATGGAGGGAAGAAAGGTGGGAGTGGTGGTGCAATTTTTCATAACTTGCTTAGTAGGTTTCTAGTATTTGATATAAATCATGGATATTTTTTGTGATTAAATCAATAACTTAAGATGTAAAGTATATTATACACCTTATTAAATCAATGACTTAAGATGTAAAGTATATTATACACCTTAATTTTTAAGGTGTATATTAAAAATTACCTAACTTACAAACTAACAACTGACTATAAATACAAGCAAAAATAACAATAAATTATTAATATAAAGATAGGCGGTTAAAAAAAATGAACGATTACAATCCACTAGTACTTATATAAAATGTATAAAATATATTTAGTTTATTTGGTTAAAAGATTTAATCTAAAGTAACAGACCATGAACCAAACACACAGAAAATTTTAAAAACCAAACTTAATGAATGCGGTTTAATTTCTTTTAACACCCCTAATTACACAAGTATACAGCGTTTGGTCATTCTTTACTGCTTCCCTTTTTTGCCGTCTTTCTTTTTGGTGGTATCTCCATCCTTCTCTTTCAATTTTGTATGGCTTTTGAAGTCTTTAGACAAATCTTGGCTTCTACGAGCACATCTAACTATTCTTTTATCATATTTGAGGTTCTATATTTAGATACAGCCTTCTTATAAATGACGAATTTAAAGGGAAAATTAAAACTTTGTAGAGTCCATCAAACTAGGGAAAAGAACTCGTGCTGCCATTAGGTTTTCTGCTCAAACCTCAAAGGCTCAAAAGATGACCTGTTATTTTTTTCTGCTAAAAAAATGGAAATGAAAACTGAAAAGTATGTAAAACCAAATCTTATATTGAATTGAAGTGTTAAAATAAAGGACAGTATGCAATCAAATATTAAACATACAATTTATAGATAAAACATGACCTGTGAATGATTTACAAACTTCTTTCCATTTAACATAAATAATAACATATAGCCTTGTTCTCTACACAACAATAATATAATATCATGGTGTAAATTCCAACATCTACACAAACACATAATAACGAGTCCCGCACACCAATTCTTCAATTAGATGACTCATGGAGTCTTCTTTCACCTGCAGCTTAGTCAACCTGTTCCACTTTTGCACCAGAATTCCTAGACAAATCTTCACCTCCTGCAACTACAACACAAAATCAGAATTACATGTGACACTTAGAAGTATTAGCAAAAAACAGCTAGGCCCAAAATTAATACCAATTAGTTTTATAATAATCTAAACAAACAACTATGTTTCATCTTGGGCTAAAACTAGTATAAAATTTGCAATGATTTATCAAAACCAATGACCCAAAAAGCATGACTAGAAAAGGAAACTCATGGAGGCAATCACCTTGTGAAGATTGATTCTCTCCTGGTTTGGCAAACCAGGATCCAACCACACCCTTGAGCTTATCAACCACACCTGTTCCTGGGCTATCCAGATAGCTCTCTTCATACCCTTTTTTTGTCTTCTCATCCCCACTACCCAATCTCCTTTTCACCTCCTCTGACTCAGTCACCTTCCCCAAGGGTCGATGTTCTTCTCTCTCAGGCTCTTCCTCTCGCTTGTGTAGAGTATCAGAAACCATCTTCTTCACATCTCTATTCTCTTCCTCCCTAGAAACAACCTCTGTTGGCTCTTCTTTCTTATTATACAAAGTTTCTGAAATCACCTCAGAAAGAGCCTTGTCTTCATCTCCAGGCCTCAGCTTCTCAGCCAAATAGTCCTTCACAGAAACCCCTTTATCCTGTTCCATAACCAAACTCTCCCTTTCAGTTCCAGGAACCTTGGACTTCACTGCATATTCTGTAGGGGTAGAAGCATTCTCGCTTCTTTTCTCTTCATGAGTTGTCACCTTGTTGCCTCTATCACCTTTCTCGCCAAAACCAAGCTTGGAAGCTACGGTGTCTTTAGCAGAAACAGCTTTATCAGCGATAGCTGAGGTTGCAGATGAGATTTTCTCAGTGTAAGTGCTCTGGTTTGATGGTTTTTCACCACTTTTGTTCTCTTCATGGTACCTTGTTTCGTTCCGGTCTGTGTCATCTTTTTGTCCGTAACCAAGCTTGGACGCGACCGCGTTTTTAGCAGTGATAGCTTTATCAGCGATTGCAGAGGTCGCAGAAGAGATTTTATCTGCGTAACTACTTTGATTTGATGGTTTCTCCTTTGATTCATAGTGTGGTTGAGGTTTTTCTTCAACTGGGGTGGTGGTGGTAGTGGTGTTGAAGGTTTGTCCTGTTGGTTGGGGATTTTCCGGGTACCTATTGGTGCTTGTAGGAATCGGCTCCGGAGAAAACTGATCATGACTTCCGGCAGAAGGGTAGTGAGTTTTTGTTTGAGTTGATAACTCTGGCACAAACTGATCATGGCTTCCAGCATAAGGGTATTGAGTTTTTGTTGCACTAGACAGTTCTGACAAGTTTTGGTCATGGCTTTTAGCGGGAGGGTACTGAGTTTTAGGTGCAGTAGATAACAACTCTGACACAAACTGATCATGGCTTCCAGCAGAAGGGTATTGAGTTTTAGTTGCACTAGACAGTTGTGGCAAGTTTTGGTCATGGCTTTTAGCGTAAGGGTGCTGAGTTTTGGTTGAAGTATGTAACTCTGGCATAAGCTGATCATGGCTTCTAGGGTATTGAGTTTTAATTTCACTAGACAGTTGTGGCAAGTATTGGTCATGGGTTTGAGCAGATGGGTACTGAGTTTTAGTTGCAGTAGACAGCTCTGGCACAAATTGGTGGTGGGTTCCAGCAGAAGGGTACTGAGTTTCAGCAACAGTTGGAAGGACTTTAGGTTGTGGGTTAGGTTTTGGCTCATTGTGGACGTTCATCCTGGCAAAAGATTTCTGAACTGGGGTAATGTCAATTTCTGCACCACCTGTTAGCCATAAGACATGGAACATAATATCAGAGAATAGATTAGAATTAGCTCTAGGCATGGTTGCTACATGCTAACAATAACCACTTCCCTTGAATGACTTCCTAGTGAAAAAAGAAATCACATATTGAAAATCTTAAAGTACATAAGTATAGTCATGTCAAATCTTTATCCACAATATGACGATAGGACTCCTAGTACAAGATATTTAATTTTCTATATTGGATGCTTACCGGACTTGGATCACACTATGTCACCAATTGAGGACTCCACTAAAATCAAACGCCACACTATATTAAGCCAAAATAAACTCTATTAAGTGCCCATTTTATCAATTTAACAGCTTGTATCCATCCTACTTACCTGCCCCAGTTGGATCAGTGACTTTGGTTTGATAATTGGCAGGAGCATGTGCTTCAGGTCTACTTCCTGGCGCATGAGGATCTTCCTCCAATCCCATTGGTCTCTCCAAATTAACCTTACGTGCCATATCTTCCCCAACAAATTTTCTGGCAGGGTCAATGGCTCTGCTTTGATTAATTTCAGTTGTTGGAGAAACAACTACAACTCTTGGCTCGTGATGAGGCTCTTCTCCCATGACTGTTGTACCTCCAAAATTAACTCCATGCTTCCCAAAAGTTTCGCCTTGCATTGGTGTGGCACTTCTAACAGCGGCACTGTCATAAACTGCAGAACAACGAAGCATATTATCCATCATTTTTTTTTAATTCCTCTCATTAATTTTTTATTCATGTGCCTTCATCAACTTTTTTTTATCTTATTCCTCTTGTTAATGTTAGATATATGGAACTATTCATGGGCTTCATCTAGCATGTGATTAACATGATATTAGAACTTATCTTTACTGCCCTCATTTTTTTAATAAAAAAATAAATTTCAAATACAAGGTAGATAAGCTTATACATTGTCCATAATTCAAGTCTAAATAACTTAGGTGAGGGGGCATATTAGATATATAAAATTACTCATATGTTTTCACCTGAAAACTTAAACTTTCGGATGAATTGATTCGTGATCAAGTACCAAATCTTCCACAAATTTTCTTATTTCCTTTGATTTTTCAGAAATTTTCTAGAAAACTTAGAAAAGGATGTACTAACTGAAGGCCAGTTTCTATTTCACCAGATCGAAAAATTACAGAACAAATAATGACTAGTTCTTCTGTGACTGTGTGTTAGAAAAGAACATACTTGGTGCTCCATGGACTTCTGGATCTTCAACCATTTCGTCATCCTCATCATCTTCCTCATCCAAGTCATGATCATCAGGGATATGTTGATCTTCATAGTGATACTCATGACCATGTTCATGGTCAAGATGGCCATGCTTTGTAATTGTGTCCTTAATTTTCTTAGCCTTTGCCTTCACCTTCTTTAGAACCGACTTCTTCTCAAGGTCATGGTGGTGCTCTTCTTCACCATGTGGCACTACATCCAAAATTTGAAGCAAAAGAACAAATAAAAAATAAAAAATATTGCCCATTAGAGGAAACAATTGAATGTTCCTTTAAAATTTAAATCAAATCAAACTTCCAATTAAATGTACCTTGTTGTGAGCCAACATTGTGGGGATGATGATGTTCATTCTGCTCGTGTGCATCACTTTGGACTGGTGTAGAATCCATAGTTGAAAACAAAGGAAAAGAAACTGCTTGTGTTAGTTAAAAAAAGTTACCACAATTGACAGAGGCCTTACTAGGTTTATAGAGAACAACATGACACTCTGTTTTGCCACCTTTGCATGGCTGTGGCATCTCAAAATTGGGGACACGTGTGACAAACCGACACGCCTTGGTCATTTGACACGTGTTGACTAGTTTTGTGTACGTGGCTCGTATTCATACAACATGGGAGTTTTTGACATAAGAATAAACTGTTCTTATCGTCTTGGACATGCAATAAATAGATAATATCTATTGAAAAAAATGCTATATTTAGAAAGACAATGGCTCATCCAAATGTGAGTAGAACGCAAACTGTCTTTTTCGCACATGGAACTGTTCTCTATGGAGTTTGGAAGCAAAGGAAAGTTCAAGTTCTTTCATTGATTCAGTGAGATTACACGAATGATATTGGCCAACCTTGGATATGATACAGTAAATACAGGTGTGAAAATGGTTCTATTTTCTATTGGTGATCAGAAAATATGTGGACAATCTCATTTCTCAAAGCTTTTAATCGCTAATTGGGAATGACTGAATGTACTTGTGACTTGTCAATGCAGAAGGCTGGTTATTGTTTACGCCCAATGCATGACATGAGTTGCAGAATTAGGATAACTTGGGCATTTATTTCGTGTCACTTTGCAATAAAGTTACACGATAAATTTTTGTTTAAATTTAAAATAAAAATATTTAAATTGAGTGTATCAAGTTAATTAATATTTAATATTTTTATAAAATTTTATATTTTTAATTATATAATATAAAATTTTATAAAAATATTAAATATTAATTAACTTAATATATTTAATTAAATATTTTAAATTTATATAAAAATCTTTCTAGTTAAAAATGTTACTCGTTAATTAAAAAAACGTAATTGATATATAATATAAATATATATCATTAATGTATTCAAACGAAGGTTGGGGTAGTGATAAAGTTTAAATTTTAGAAATAATAATTGTCAGAAAGATTTCATTATTTAAGAAGTTAATCACATATTAATGTCTATGAAAATATCGCATCAATGACAAATATATATAATATTAGTGTAACAACAATGCTAGATAGCACCAGGAGCTTAACTAGACCAAATAATGTAAATGGTTTAAATATTTATTATTATTATTATTATTATTATTATAAGCATATAGTAGATCTAACCAAAAGCATAACAAAAATTTCTCTCCAAAGGGTGCAGCCACATCCCAAGATATACGTGGTTCTGCCTCTGAATAATACAACATGAAAGTTATGAACATTATATTTAGTAGTGTTATCCAATCACGTGAATGCCACTTATGTAAGAGAACAATAAAACTCAAGGCAATTGTACTACTATTTTTCATTCGTATAGGTATTACGAATTCATGTTCGTAACAATTAGTATTATGCTTAATGTAAATGTAACTGAAAGATATGATAATGTAATTTTTTTTCTCAAATTTTGTCGGGTATTCTTTTTTTTCAAATCGATCTAAATATTTCTTTTTTATAAAAAAAATGCTAGTAATAAATTAACAACTTCTAGACAAAAAAAGAAAGAAAGAAAGAAAGAAAGAAAGAATGAATGAGAGAAATTGAGAAAAGTAGACATAGAACTAATGGGCTTCGAAGCCAACATTGGGCCATTGGAGCGAATCTCTCTTGGTTCGGTTCATGAACCGCTCCAAAGTCCGAACCCCATGCACCATAAATACCAAATTTAAAGCGCCAAATTCAATTCGATTTCCGAGTCCGTTGTCCTTCTTCATCTTCTCTCTCTCACCAAAGAAAATGCGAACTCGCTTTCTGAATAACGATTACTTCACTCTCCCTCCATCCCAACCCTTCCTCCACCTTCCAGTCCCTCGCCTCCCCTCGCCGCCTCCCTCCGCCGTCCACTACTTCCTCCACTTCGATCTCCCCCTGCCCGTCTCCCACCACATCGACCCCTTGCCGATCGACGCCGCCCTCTCCACCTTCCTCTCCGCCGTCCTCCCTCACCGAATCCACGTCGAATTTCCTGACCTTGATGCCGCCGAATCCGCCGTTCAGTCTCCGTATCGAGAACGAGATCGGAATCCCGAGGTGAATTGAGTTTGTGTTTGTTTCTGCGTGTTTTCTTTGATGACGAGTTTATGGATCCTCTCATGGCTTGTGTGAATTATCACTATTAGTAGAATTTCGCTCTGAAATTGTGATTCTATGTGAAACACTTAGATGAGAGATTTCCTGAATGCACTTGTGATTTTTGGATGTTTTGATTCAATCGCAGCAAGAAGCAGAGGTTATCTTTGAAGATCATGTCTCTGAAGCTGATATTAAATTTCCGGAAGTATATTACGCACTTCTTGTTCTCTGCTTTTTTATTTATTTTGCTAAAACTTAGTCTTTTTTTTTTTCACAGGAGAGTAAAAGGATTGTTCTTAGTGATAAGAACGAACTCGTGTATGAAACGATTCAATTCGAAACACCTGAGCTAGATGCACTCTTGGTGAGATGCTTATTTCTAGATTTTGTAGTTAGAACTTGTTTATGTTTTTAGCATTTTCATTCAATCTTTACCGTAATTTTCTTTTTCTTTGTATTTTGAAGCAAAATGCTTGCTTCACTGAGAAGGAGAGGATGCAAATGCTGTCTCAAACTCCAGAGGTCCAAAATTGCCCGGTAACGACGTTATATAGACACTTACCACTTCACTTGGTATTATTACACATTGTACTGTTGCTGTAGGTTTGCGTGCTTGCATCTTATCCATATATGAAGTGTGTACAGATTCGTTAAACCAGTCTGTTAGTTCCCTAATGGAATAATTACATTGCTTCCTTCTTGTAAGCTTTGATTATAAGTCTGTTATTTATTGGGTGTATTTATTAAATTTTCAATATGGAGGAGCGAAATGTATTTGGTTATATTTTTAACCTTGGAAAGTAAAATAACTTATTGCATCACTCAGTATGGAGTTTTCAAGCATAACAATAGTTGTTGGAGGGATATAGGTCACAATTATATAGTTTCACGGGCTTTAAACATTTATAACATAGGACGTAAACAAAAAATTTAATATCTCTTCGTTCATGTGTATGTCTTCGAAATTCATAGAGAATTAGTTACTCTGTTTTCCTAGCAGGAAATGCTCAAGCCTGAGCCATCAATGCAGTACCCTTATGAGGGTCTGGAATCAATATCTTTCGTTGAAGATGTTATTTCAGAGTACCTGACGGGGGAAAATGTGTATTCTTTTGAAGATAATGTTTCTGTTCAGTGCCTACCGCACTCTGTCCAAAACAAATTTCTTACTTTGGAATTGGATGAGGAAAGTTTGGGAATTCCCACGTGCTTATCTATGGTAGAAATTGTTGGCTCATATTTTGGAAATATCAGACCTCAAAATTTTGATGAACAATATCAATCCATAACAGAGGGCAAGGAACTTTTGGGTTCTATGAAGTATAACATGATGAAGTTTTTCTCAGATGACTGTATATCAAAGGAGAGCCTGGTGTTATCTGACAAGTTTCCCGAAAGGGATTTTATAAATATGTTGGAAACTGAACATGTTAATGGGAATACTGCACTGCAAGGGACATCGCAGGCTGATAGTGCTTTGTTAGTGAATCTAGTTACCTTTGAGGAATTCGTGTTCCTTGATGAGGACTTAATTCAAACCTTTGAAGCCTTCTATGACACAAAAGCATCGGATGAGCTAGAAACAACTGACTGGATGTTTAAGAAAGAGTTTAACTTCAAGAATTTTGATGAATTGATTGTTAGTAATGAGATAGTATTAAAAGATGACACATTCAAATCATTGTCTGTACCTGTTATCTCTGATTACAAAAAGATGATACCTCTGCATGATATCATTCGTGAACTGTTTTCCAACTTGAAGACCCGTCCCCTATCTGCATCTGATGGAATTTACTTAAACTGGGATCTATTGGAAGAAGATAAATGCGATAGCAAAATTTCTAATTGCTATCAGAACATATTGGCCAAAATAGATCTGAACAACCAAGATTTCGGAGGAAAATCTTTTGATGATGGAAAATTGGTATTTGATCTTGTTTTCTCTGGTGATACCATAGGTGAATGTGACATTAAACAAAGTGAAGAGCTGCAGAAGTTGCTTTCCGATCGCGTGTCTCTGCTTACCAATCAGCCCGTAGAATTTGCTTCAGGCAAACTATTGGAACATGGATCTTCTAAACAAGGAAGTCGAGAACAATTAACTGAAAGAAATGCTGAGAGGGCTTCGTTATTATTTAAGTCTATGTCAGAAATCAGCAATCTTGATTATTTCTTAAACCCTCAAAAAGCGACTGTTACGGGGCATTGTAATTTTGCGGTAGAGTCCACCAATGCTAATGTTAGTGTTCCAAAAGTTACATCCGCTGAATTGAAGGCTGGTCTACAATCACAAGGATGGCACACTGTTTTGCATAGAGTTAGGTTGTCCGACAACATTGTCGCCCTTACTGGATATTTTGAAAAAAGCTATCTGGCCATTTTGCAGAGTGATACAGAGCTGGCAAAGACGCATAACTCAGATGTAGATTATTTTAAATTGCTGAGTCTTCAAAAGCACAAGCTGATGGAATGTCATGTAAATGGAAACAATATGGCGTTTATTGTGTTAGGTGCAATTAAACAGGCTGCTTGGTACTTATGCTTCTATGGCCTCCATCCAGCATGCTTGTATGTAGACAAATTATGTCAAAACTTGGACTACTTGAAATCAAGGTTAGGCTTCCTCCAATCTTTGATTAAAGATGAAAACAGGAAGGTGGGCAACAATATTACTGCGGCACACCCGTCACTAACAGTTGTCAAGGAAATTTTACAGTCAAACATCAAAACGGATAGTTTGAAAGCGTTGATTGTGGCTGAAGAAGTATTCTGGTGGTCATTGAAAAATCTCCTCCTTTCCTTGGGGTTATCATTCAGTGAACTAAATAATTCTTATAGACAGCAGCCATATGCAAATAATGTGCCTGAGGACACAGATGCTAAAATGAAGGAACTTTTGATTTCAGACTGCTTGATGGTATCATACAAGTAAGTTTTTGTTTCAGGATACTTTTGTTTGTCATGCATACATAGAATTGCCCTTTATTTTTTTTACAAGATATGTTTAGCATGTTTTTTAAACTTTCTCTCTCAGAATCAATTCTATACCATCATAGCCTGTTTAAAAACTATAAAGAAGATATTGAGCATGGCAAGTGCACACACACATAGCAGGCAACCTATGTAGATCTGTTTGGCATTTTTGCGTTTGCAGATATTCGAAGAGTTTTCAGCTTCAAGCGCTCATTTGTTTGATTAAGAGTCTATTTGTTATACTTTTAGCCATACTTTCTGCCATGAAACTATCTTAGTAATTGCTCTATTTAATTGAAGGCATGTTTCTCCGTTGTTTCCATTCAACAAGTTTGGCATTATCTTGGAATATGGAGGTCCATATGGCTCATCTAGAATATCTGAACTTTCACCAAACTTGGTTGGATTGCCTCATCTTCACTTTTTGACGGTTGAATTGGGTGGCCATGCTACTCTCAAAGCACTCTGTGATGGTGTTGAAATGCCCCCAAACACTGAAATGTTAATGGTAAGCCTCTGTGTGATTATGCCTAGCTTAATGTATATAGGATCTATATTATAGATACTAATGATATTGCAAATAAATTCTGAAATCGTTTATGTGGAAGTTTCTTATTTCATATATTTGAATTGCACAAGTTCTGCTATAGTATGATAATTTGCAATATGATCAAATGATATAGTATCTCTTGCTTTAGGATGTAAATTAGAATAGGCTTACAGGATTCAAGATAAGGTCTTTATGATAGAAAAACTGTGGATTAAGTTTCGAAATTAGGTATCAAATCTGCCATATGAAAAGAGCAGTCTTTCTCTCTAATAGAACTTCTTCATTTATGAGAAAAAAAAGTGTCTGGAGCTGTAACAGAAAAACAAGATCTAATAGTCTCACACTAAGGGAGTGCATAACATTTTCTTGGATTTTGATTGCACCAGCAACTAAAATAATTCGTAATCCATTGAAGAAAGAGTTCAAGCACAACTATATTGCGTTTCCAAATGTAGCTCTAGTGATTGACCTCATATGGGCCATCACAATACACCCCCGTGTCCCCACTCAGGATTCTCGATGAAGGAGGTTTTTGTGGCACCTCTAATTACTGCTGCCCCTGCCTTGTTAGCAGTATTATTGGTCATTGAATCGTGTAGCTAGGTTTATCCAGCATGCAGTATAAGGCATTAAGAGTCCAAAGGGCCTAAAAAATGAAAGAAATTATCTGCCTGAATAAACCCTAAATAACTGGACCCAAATAAAAGATATTAAAGTCGAAAAGTTTTATTTTGGGTAAATGGAAACCTAAAACTTTCCAAGAGAGTGTGTTGTCATGGTCCTGTGAACTGCTTTTTTGTGAGGATGGATTAGTGTGTTGTGTATAGTGATCTCAACACCTTAACTCCCAATCTTGGCTTGATTTTTCGTTGCTTCAACAAACATGCTCAGGGTCTGTAATCTATACACTTGAGTCGATTTCTATCAGTACATTAAAGGCTAAAGTTGAATCACAAGTTGATGTATAAGTTTGTGCAGAGCAGGAGGTCTGCTTGCACAAAGGCTTTTGTGTCAGCCTCCAACCAAGATACAAAAATGCATCTTATACTAAGAATTTTCAGTCGTAATAAAAGGAATGCCACAATTAACTATTGATGCTCCGGAATGTTATTATACATTAATGCCATGACGGAGACATTCGGATAGATCAACCTATTGAGATAACGTGATGATCAAACACGAATATTTTGTCAATGAGTGGCAGAATTGTTTCATTTTCTGCAGCTTACCTTGATAGTCTAGTAAGAATCTGATTATAATTGCTTTATGACTTATGTAGTTAAGATTTGAGGGACCCGCCTGTCCTTTTCTGTATCATGCTTTGTGTGCATGCTCTTGCTTCTGTTCTGTATCTCTGCATGTGTGTGCGTAAAATAGAGTCAACAGAAGGCTTGACTGAGGGTACTATATTCAAACAGATTTGGAAATGGAAAACAATTTTTGTTTTAAAGGGAGTGGTGGGTTTTAATGCCTTAGCCTGGAAATTATGAACCAAAAAGCAGTTTCGAATTCTTCTAAATCTTATGTGTGAACAAAGTTGCAAGTTTATTCCATAGTCGAAGATGGATGATTACTTCAAATTTGTGATTATAGTTTAGAACAAAGTTGCGACGTTTGTGATACTGATCTTGAAATCAAATGCTTTCATCTGTCACCTTTTTTTAATTGGAATTACTGAATTAGCTGCATCAGTTGATTGTTACTCTTAATTATTGCTTTATACTTCGTTTACCAATCAATGTGCATGCATATTACTAAACTCACTCACGCAACTAACAATGATTGTGTCCTAGGAAAGTGAGACGCATATTATTTTCAATCCTAAGGAAAGTATGATGAATCAGAAGTTAGAGAGACTACTGAATTTTTGTCCTGTGGAGCAAAGCTATGATATAAAATCTTCAAAGGTTGCACCTGAAGCAGACAATTTTGTGCCACTAATTCCTGCAGTGAAAACTGAGCATGGTCATCACAGCATGGAGCCTTTTCCTGGATCAGTTATCATCGTGAATACTCAAAATGTAGATAAGGAAATGATAGTGTCTAGAAGAAGCTCTTACCAAGTAATTCTTGCGATGGAGAAAGGAGGAATTCAAGTTGTTGAACGTGATTTAGATTTGCCTGTGGATATCATAATAAGTTCTGCAATTTGCTTGGCATGGTTCGATAGTAGAAACCTTGGGAAGAAGTCTACTCCCGTGACTGAGGCATCTTCAAGTTTGCCTTTATGTATTGAGAATATTGCAACAGATGTTCTGACATTGCTGAGTTTTTACTTCCGTGGCTGCTTTCTGGTAATTTCTATTTTTCATATTAATTACACTAGCAATATGTGATATTTATTTTTTCAACTGTTACTATAAAATCCTGCAATGTCAAGTAGTGCATGAGAAAAATGAAGGTGCTTGACATTGGCCAGATGGTTTCTTTATGAGCTATTTGAGAAGCCTTTTTGGGGAAAGAATGTCAATCTCGGAGCTCAGCTTCAGCTTTTCCATTTTAGAACTTTCCTTTAGACCCCTTGGAAGATTAATGTCTCACTGAGTAAACACTCTAATATACACCCCTTCGGAAAGGGGAATTAAGGGATTTTAATCATAATCATCATAAGATATTTAGTATTATATGCTTGGAAGAAAGTAAGCTTTAACCAGGGAACAGATAAAATTAGTTTGCTGAATCTGATTATGTTGCTATATGATATAATAGAAGCATCATAATGGATGTAAACATGATTAATTAAAATATGAAAGTCGTTGTTGTGGTGGTTGTTAGTTGAGCTTGATCACTTATGCATTGAACTTGTTTTATTATGTTTTCTTTTCCTTTCAGGTCTTTGAGGGAGAATTTAACTTTATTTCAACTGTAATGGAATCCTCAGATGGACTTTATGCAGGAGCAGCAAGCCTGGGAATTGATTTGCAGATCTTCTTCTCTTACTCACCTGAGTTGACAAATGAAGTTATAGTAAGCTGCATTAAGAGTGCTACCAAATTGACAAGGGGTCTGTATCCTAAAATGCCTGAATCAGTAACTCTTGCAGAGTCATTTCTTACGGAATTTCCTGGAATAAACCCTTTAACCGCACACTCTATACTATCTTCAGGGACCATGCTTAATGAGTTTCTTGAGTGGTCACATGAACAAAGGATGCATGTTTTAGAGAAGTATCATGTTCCAGAAGAAAGTATTTCTCTATTCAGTGTTCTCTGCAGATATGGGGAGCGGGAGGATTCAAAATCCATAATGACAGACTGCTCCTCTTCGGTATCTTCTGGTCCAGACTCAGATAGGTGTCATTTATATCAAGTTGACAATGAAAGAAAAAGAAAAAATCCTATAAGTAGTCATCAGAAAGATAAACTATGTTTTGATGAAGTGTTACAATTCGAGACATTAAATCAAGTAGTTGAGGTCCTCCCGGATTCCTCTACCTTGCCAAAACCCTGTGATCTTGGTATGTCAAAAGATGCTGGGAAATCCAGTGACTTAACAAAGGCTAATTTGTCCATGAGTGATTTTTTTGGTCAAAAGCAAAGAATCGGTGCGACTACAATGAGAAACCCTTCCAGAGTCTCCCAGTCATGTGATCTGTGGAACTGCAAAGCTCCCCAAATATCAGAGCACCTGGAACATCCCTGTTTATCTTTGAAAAATAAAGAGTTGGCTCAAAATGATATACTAGACAATGCTATGATGGGCAAAAATTTGAATTGGCATAGCCGCAGTAATTATGAGAAGCTGCATGAGGACGTTAGAGGTGAGGTGGTTGACTTGACTGATAGTCCCCTATTAGATAAAAGTTTCTCCATTTCTGACTTCATGTACTTCCCAACTTTGATGACTGAGACAGAGAAAGATCAGATAAGAAGGAACAAAATTGCAAGGAGATTGTCATTTGATAATAGCAATCACCCAGAAGCCAACTCATCGGAAATATGGAGATCTTCAAAAGATATACGAGGGGAAGTTGACGACTATCCCGAACCAGATTTTGGAAAAAAATTATTTCCTTTTGATTGCAAGCACCGTGAAAACATTTTTGAAGAGGATTTAACTCAGGCATCTATGAGAAACTTACAAGGATTACCCTTCCAGGAGGAAATGTCACATTTGGGCGAAACTCCACTCTCACGTGCCCGCCGGTCAGCTAGTCTATTAAAGAATTCACCTTTTACAGCTGAATTTATTCATAGAATGAAAGAAAAGAGCATATTGCGTCAGAAATCAGTATCATGTGAGAAATCTGCCCCTTGTTTTGGGTACCCAGGGCATATGTCGAAAGTTTCTAAGAGAAGAAGTCCTTCTGTAATTGAGTTCTTTAAGTACCAACCTAGTAGAACACCTGGAAATATTCCAGAACAGAAAAGGCTGAAGCAATCTGCACCATCTTCAAACTCAGTCAAGAAAGGAAGATATCCCGCTTCTCTACTGTCATGGACTCCTAATGATAAGATATCAACGAGGGTACGTATACATTCTATATATCAGTGTTAAAGTGAAAGTAAGTGCAGTAGATTAGCCAAATGACTTTAATCAAATTAAATATCTTTTTTTAACTGCTTTATAGCCAAAAGAGGAAAAAAAAAAAGTTCTAAAACGCAATTGATTTTATTTTTCCTTTTTATTTTGTCTTGCTCCAAATGTGTGAATGAATGCATAAATAGTGTAAACCTATGTAGGTGGGAACTTTTCACGAGGGACAGTCTTCGTCCAGTAGATATGTATTACCTCCAATCTAAAAGGTTAAGCCTAAAGACATACTAATATTCATCCTAATCCAACTACAACTTGTTATATGAAATTGAAATCCCAAGATCCAAACAACTATTTGCATTCATGGCAATTATTATTTTGTATGTTGGGCTTCTTTATTTTGGGGAAATAATACCAGTTACAAAAATACTTACAACTGTGTCCTAGATTTAGTTGACATCTATACAACTTTGCTTCTGTCCTATTATTCATTGACATTCAGTCAATGGCAGACACTGACTTTTGGGAGGGCTGAAAGTGGAAGCCAAACTAAGCTGGTCTGGAGTGATGGAAATAAGTCACGGTATCAGGCAAAATAATCTATCATTGGAGAGAAGAATGGAGATTTTATATTATATGACGATGAGTGTAAACTTCTGAAAGGTATTTTGCTTTAAAACTATAATTACAAAGTAATTGTCACACAATTTAAGTTTCATGTACTCGGCTTATTTTCCTCATACTAAGAATCTCCTAGTTCAGCTCTGTTCTGTACTTGGTATATATCATTTATACTTTGCTTCTATACTATTATTATTCATTCGCACAGTCAATGAGTCAATGGACTACGGCAGAGACTGACTTCTGATATGAATGAGTCAATGGACTGGTTTCGAGTGATGGAAATGGAATTCAAGATCAGAACAATACAGAATAATCTATCTTAAGAGCGAATATAGATTTTATATGAAGATTGATTTTATGATCCAAGTATCTTTTTCCAGTAGCTGTTTCAGTTATGTTCGTAGCTTCTTCTATGAAGTTACATATTGTCGCATCTAAAAAAAATAGAAAAATTGCACGTTTGTCAACAAGCTTAATCAATAGTTCACAAAAAGCTTGAAAATTCGTGCTATTACACATCTGTACAATATACAACTATTGAAAGTATTTTTCCGCTGCTCCTTTTCTTGTTCATTTACACGTGTCAGTCTCACAGCATTTGCAAGCGTTTCCATATGCTTTTATTTTTTATTCTTTTATTCTTTTGCTATTGGAGTGCCTTTGTTATTTGTTTTCTTTACCTATTTTGACTATTTTTTTTAAAAAAAATTTGTCTTAGCTCAATAGGCATGTGTGCCTATATCCCTTTCACGTGAGCTTTACAGTTAACTCTACTTTGTCAATGTTCAGTTGATAGACATGTGCACCTAGGCATGTGCACCTATTGTCCTATCACGGAGTCATTGTGAATTGTCTAATCAGAGGTATAGTCTTTTATGTACTTCGTCATTTCTATCACGTACACTTGATATTTGAGATGTGTATGATTTGGAGGAGTGTAAAAATATTACTTTAACGATGTGATGAGAATCAGTTAAATTTCATATAATCTAAGTCACTGTTCATCTTCAGTCATAGTAGTTTCCCTCATATTTTTTATGATTCAAATATCAAAATGTAGTCTATATAAATATGTGGATGCGTAGTCACTTCTATGTGCGGTCAATCTCACTCTCTTCTAACTTCTTTTTATGGTATTGATACAAATTCTTCCTTGGTTCTCTGCTGGTGTAACAATGGCTCCATCTATAGACTCACTGAGCAAGATTTGTGTAGGAGGAGGGGCTTAGAGGGTGAAAGTTCGGATAGTCAGAATGTGAAGTGTCCTTAGATTTATCAATCCATCCTAGCCTCAGTTGAATGGTTAGTTCGAAGAGGAAGTTAGATGATGAGTTCGAAACTGCATAAGATGTTGGGGTTGTTGTTGTACTGAAGGAAGTTAAGATAGAGCAAGAGTGATCTCTTACATTAGAGTTGTTAATATTATGTAAATATATATATTGACTTAGTCTTTCTTGATGTAAAATAGTTATGGTTGTAATGAATGAATGACAATATTTTGGTAAATGTTGTTTTATGAATATTACCTACATGCGTAATGATTCTCCTAAAGAAATATGATAGGGTCTTCCTTTTATAAGCATTCTTCTTGCCCATTGTATCTTATTGTACTTTCCCAATTACCTTGTTCGATTCGATTGTTTATTCAATGACATTCAAACCATGTTTAGTATAACCTGGTCAAAGTTGATGAGCGAAGTATAATTTGTTGGATCATAACATATTAAACATGAATAAATACTTAATTTTATTCCCAAATTAAAATCATTTCTTTCTGTTTTTTTTTTCATATCAAGCTTCTGCTTCTTCCATCAAGTTTTTGTTTCAACTTTCATCAAGCTTTTCTTTGATTTCTTGCTATCTTCGAGTTATTGTTATATTCAATTTCTTGCTATCTTCGATTTCTTCATCAAGTTTTATCATTTTCTCTATTTCTACTACGCTCTAATACCATAACAGAAGCAGGAGAATCGAAAGATCATAATCGAAGATAAAAAAGAATTGAAATTGCTGATACCATAACAATCGAAGTGGTTAGAAAGGGAAATAGAGGGGTAGTGCAATTGGTGCAACACGAATGGACTACTCAGACAGCCATTGATGAGTTTATTTTTTTTAAAAAATTATGATTCCATTGTTTAATAAATCTACTAAATGTTTAGTTGTTGATATGACTTTTACACGTAAATTTCCAATGACATTTCTTTCTCTTCTTTTTCTTATTAAGTTTCTGCTTCTTCCATCAAGTTTCTGCTACAACTTATTGCTTTAGCTTTCATCAAGCTTTTTTCATCAACATTTTCTTTGATTTCATGCCCTCTTTCGATTTCGATTCTTTGATATCATCGATTTCAATCTTTTGATTTTTCATCAAGTTTTATCAATGCTTCTATTTTTGCTACGCTTTGATACCATATCAGAAGCAGAAAAATCAAAAGATCGAAATAAAAAATAACAAAGAATCGAAATCGCTGAAACCATACCAATCGAATTGTTTAGAAAGGGAAATGAAGGGTAGTCCAATTGGTGTAACAAAAATGGACTACGTAGACAACCGTTGATGAATTTATTTATTTATTTATTTATTTTAAATTACGATTCCATTGTTTCATAAATCTTCTAAATGTTTGAGTTGTTCATATGACCTTTACACATAATTTTCTAATGTCATTTCTTTCTCCTCTTTTTCTAATCAAGCTTATGCTTCTTGAATCAAGTTTCTGCTTCAACTTTCATCAAGCTTTGGTTGTTTTCATCAAGATTTTCTTTGATTTCTT
Organism: Ormosia emarginata; assembly: GCA_029884605.1. Lineage (NCBI taxonomy): Eukaryota > Viridiplantae > Streptophyta > Magnoliopsida > Fabales > Fabaceae > Ormosia > Ormosia emarginata. The sequence goes on from JAQQTP010000085.1 coordinate 24,418,827, forward strand.
GTTATCTTCGATTTCGATCTTTCAATTATATTTCTGTTATGGTATCAGTAATTTCGATTCTTTGCTATTTTCAATTTCATTCTTTCGATTCTTCATCAAGTTTTATCATTGATTCTATGTCTACGACGCTGATAGCAAAGAATCGAAATGGTTGTTTTCATCAAGCTTTTCTTCGATTTCTTGCTATCTTCGATTTTGATATTTCGATTCTTCATCAAGTTATATCATTGCTTCTATTTCTACTACGCTCTGATACCATAACAACAGAAGAATCGAAAGATTGAAAATGAAGATAACAAAGAATCGAAATTGCTAATACCATAATAATCGAAGTGGTTTGAAAGGGAAATGGAGGGATAGTGCAATTGGTGCAACACAAATGGACTATTCCGACAACCATTGATGAGCTTTTTTTAAAAAAAATATGATTCCATTGTTTCATAATTCTTCTAAATTTTTGAATTGTTTATATGACTTTTACACGTAATTTTTCAATGACATTTATTTCTCTTCTTTTTCGTATCAAGCTTCTGCTTCTTTCATCAAGTTTCTGCTTCAGCCTTCATCAAGCTTTGGTTGTTTTCATCAAGCTTTTCTTCGATTTCTTGCTATCTTTTACTCTTTGCTATCTTCGATTTCGATCTTTTGATTCTTTCTGTTATGGTATCAGCGATTTTGATTATTTGCTATCTTCAATTTCGTTCTTTCGATTCTTCATCAAGTTTTATCATTGCTTCTATTCCTGTTACGTTGATACCATAACAGTAGAATCGAGATATCGAAGTTGAAGATAGCAAAAAATCGAAATTGTTGTTTTCATCAAACTTTTCTTCGATTTCATGCTATCTTCGATTTCGATATTTCAATTCTTCATTAGGTTTTATCATCACTTCTATTTCTGCTACACTCTGATACCATAACAGAAGCAGAATAATTGAAAGATCGAGGTCGAAGATAACAAAGAATTGAAATGGTTGTGTTTTCAAGCTTTTTTTTTCGATTTCTTGCTACCTTTGATTATGATTCTTTGCTATCTTCAATTTCAATCTCTTGATTCTTGTCAAGTTTTATCATTGCTTCCACTTCTACTATGTTCTGATACCATAACGGAAGCAGAAGAATTCAAAAATTCAACCTAGGCTCATTAAACTCATTCAACAAAGACTACAAAAAGAAGAATGTATAAATTAAACAAAAACATATATTTGACAAAAAATTAAAGCAATAATAACTTAAGAAAAATAAACTATCACTTTTATCATTCACATTATCCGTTTAATTTCAAATCACAGGGCATAAAAGAAGGAACGTTATTGTGGATGAGTTAGGTTCAAATGTTATTGGTGCAAGAGTTATGATAGGTAATCATGTTGGATGATAAGTTTACATTCTGTAGATGAATTTAATACCCTCTGATGCTAGACTACCCTTAAAATTTCAAAGAAGACAATTTCCTTTATCTCTTTGCTTTGTGATGACAATTAACAAAAGCCAATGACAAACATTATCTCATGTTGGTTTGTATTTACCTCGACCAATATTTTCACATGGACAATTATATGTTGTTATATCTCGGGTTAAATGTAGAAGCGGATTGAAGATATTGATTTGCAATGATGATGGAGATCTTTGTTCAAGAACCAAGAATGTAGTAATTAAGGAAGTTTTTCATAAGATTTAAATTCATGTTTGTAATGTTTTTTGCTAATCTCCGATACGTATATTATTTGATTGATTATTGTACAATACATGATTTGGTACATGAATTAATTAGTAAATTTATTTTCTATTAAAATGATTATTTATTATATTAGATGATTCTTGGATGACATTATACTTTTTTTTGTTCCACATTATATTTTGAATATCTATTATAGGCATAATTTGTAAACTTAAATTTTCCCATATGAATTAACAAAAAAAAGAAACATACGTTCTTTGTTTCAATTGATAGATTAATGAAAAAACTAAAGAAAAGATTTGTTCAAATTTGAAACATAATCTTAATTTTTATAACAATTGAGTTTTATCCGTAAACAATAATGACATATTTTAGCCGTACGTTGCATGGGTAAATGTACTAATTATTGGACAAACGTGCACTTCAGAAGTCCTTTAGATGTAATGTAATGCTAAGCGTTTGGATGTAAAGTAATGCTAAGCATCTAATGTAATACTGTGATAGTTTTTTTTTTTAGAGTGCTTTTAGAAGTAAGTCAGTAATTACTTCCAAACTTTGTTGGTGCATTTCATTTTGTTTTTGTCAAAATTATAAAAAAAAAATATTTACTAATGTTTTGCTATTCTCAAAATGATGCTAAGAAACTTTAATATTACATACATGTGATCTTTTCAACAATGTAAAGTACTTCAATATTTTTTTATCAAGAGCGAAACTGATTTTAAAAGTAGCTTTTTGTATGATATAAAACTGCACCAATGGTCAATTTTGAATCCATATCTTTTTACCTTAGTCTTGGATGTGCTTACTGTGTATATCTAAGAGCTGGTGTCACAATGCATGCCTTTTGCAGATGATATAATCTTAGTTGGAGAGTCGAGAAAGGAAACAAATGAAAAGCTAGAGCTATGGAGACGAGTTTTGGAAGAAAATGGTTTCCGTCTAAGCAGGAGTAAGACGGAGTATATGGAATGGAAGTTCAGTAAGAAGCGTCTTATCTAATTAGCTGATGTGATAACACACAAAGTGTAATTATTTGTCTTTATATATCGAGTTATAAAGATTGCTTAAGTCCTTGTAATCAAGCATATTTGGAAGGTTTTATGCTTATATTTGTTATATCCAATTATGATACATTTCCAATATGTTATATGAGCAAACTGAGCATATTTGATATGTGATTAAGTGAATTTATATGTGTTACTGATTTGGTGTTTTCTTTATCATAGGAAGGGCTCCAAACAAGATGATATGTGGAGCAATTGAGCTGAAATTGGAAGAGAAAGCAAAATCAGCATTTCAGCAGACAATGCCGCGGCGTGCACTGTTCAATGCCGCGGCGTGGATGTCCCCTGCATCCAAAGTCAGAGGCTACGAAATATAGAACGTCGCGGCGTGTACTATTCAATACCGCGGCGTCCCTGAATTTAACACGCGCCACGGCGTGGAAAAATCAATGCCGCGGCGTGCCTCTGTTTTGCTGAGTCTATAAATAGATTTTATTAGATTTTGTAAAGGGAGTTTTGGAGAGCTCCGTAAATAGTTTTAGGTTTTAGAGGAGCTACGGCTTTGTGCTTCATTTCTGAGCTGATTGGAGGCCTAGGGAGGCTAGGTTGGAGGTCTTCTTCCTTAAGGAAGAGGATTCAAGCTTCAAGGATCTCATCAATGGCATCCTTCCTCTTCTCCTTGAGTTTTCTTCTTCTCCTTATCTTTTGAGCATTGTTTTGCTCTGTAAATTCGTGTTCAATGGATTAAAAGCGTATTTAGGAAATACTTTGGATCTTTATATGATTATTGATGTTTATGTATGAATTTGAGTTTCTATTGATGTTTAGCTTTGTTCTTCCATGCCTATGCTTAGCTTAATGCTTGCTTGTTTGATCAAATTGCATGATCTTAATTGATGCAAATGAACTAGACATAGGGATTTGTGGAGATGGACATGGTATGGTTGATGCATGTTCGACGAGTTCAATTGGCTTGGATGAGTTGATTATTAAGCTTGGATAGAAATATACCTTTTAACCATGTATTAGCTGTTTGAGAATAGATCGTTCATTAGTGAGTTTACTAGTCATCATGCAACCATAAGAACCATAGTGGATTAGGTAAATGACAGGGGTTGATCGACCAGACATAGGCTTTTGACTAAATCCGATTCTCAAGCTAAACTAACTAAGCATTGATGTTACTTGTAAGGATTGCATATCATTAGTATGAAGTAGGAAGTGAAGAAGGACTAGATTTCAAACCCCATTTTATTGCTTTGGTAGTCTATATTTAGATTAATTGCTTTCCTTTATTTTATATGTCTTGACTAGAATCTACTGAACTATTGGTTCTACTTAGTAATGGAAACCTTGTGCTCGTGAACGAACTTTTACTTCAGATCGTATTACTTGAACGACCCGCGCACTGACAGTACACAAATGGTATAACAAGTTTTTTGGCGCCGTTGTCTGGGATCGAACTCGGGTCACCCGCGTGACAAAGGGAAGTGCACGGTCGTTCAAGTAATACGATCATGAAGAAAAAAGTTCGTTCCACGATGACAAGGTTTCCATTACTAAGAACCAATAAACTCAAGATTTACCAAGCGACATATAAAATAAAGGAAAGTAATTAATCTAAATATAGACTACCAAAGCAATAAAAGGGTTTGAAATCAGGGAATCCTTCTTCACTTCCTACTTCATACTAATGATACGCAATCCTTACAAGAACATCAATGCTAGCTTAGTTTAGCTTTGAGAATCTGATTTAGTGTATGTCTAAGTCGATCAACCCTAAGGCCATTTACCTAATCCACTATGGTTCTTATGGCATTAATGACTAGTGTAAACTCATAACGAACGATCTATTCTCAAACACACGCTAATACATATGTAAAGGTATATTTCTATCCAAGCTAATGAATCAACTCATCCAAGCCAATGAACTCGTCGAACATGCATCAACCATACCATGTCCATCTCCACAAATCCCTATGTCTAGTTCATTTGCATCAATTAAGATCATGCAATTGTTGATCAAAAAGAAACAAGCAATTAAGCATGGAAGAAGAAAAGCTAAACATCAATAAACTCAAATTCATACATAAACATCAATAATCATATAAAGATCCAAAGTATTTCCTAAATAGCCTTTTAATCCATGAACACGAATTTACAGAAGCAAAACAAAGGCTCAAAAGATAAGGAGAAGAAGAAAACTCAAGGAGAAGAGAAAGGATGCCATTGATGAGATCCTTGAAGCTTGAATCCTCTTCCTTAAGGAAGAAGACCTCCAACCTAGCCTCCCTAGCCTCCAATCACTCAGAAATGAAGCACAAAGCCGTAGCTCCTCTAAAACCTAAAACTATTTACGGAGCTCTCCAAAACTCCCTTTACAAAATCTAATAAAATCTATTTATAGACTCAGCAAAACAGAGACACGCCGTGGCGCGTGTTAAATTCAGGGACGCCGCGACATTGAACAGTACACGTCACGGCGTTCTATATTTCGTGGCCTCTGACTTTGGATGCAGGGGACATCCACGCCGCGGCATTGTCTGCTGATTTTGCTTTCTCTTCCAATTTCAGCTCAATTGCTCCACATATCATCTTGTTTGGAGCCCTTCCTATGATGAAAACACCAAATCAATAACACATATAAATTCACTTAATCACATATCAAATATGCTCAGTTTGCTCATATAACATACTGGAAATGTATCATAATTGGATATAACAAATATAAGCATAAAACCTTCCAAATATGCTTGATTACAAGGACTTAAGCAATCTTTATAACTCAGATATAGGGCACAAATAATTACACTTTGTGTAGTTATCACTTAGCGGTGAAAATTGGAAATCATATTATACCACAAGTAACACGGTTTAAGTATCTTGAATCTATCATACAAAATGATAGAGAGATAGAGGGAAATGTAAACTATAGGATTCAAGTTGGATGAATGAAATGGAAGAGTGCTTCAGGAGATATTTGTGATAGAAAAGTGCCTCTCAAGCTTAAGAGTAAATTTTATCGCACAGCTGTAAGGCCCGCGATGTTGTATGGTACTGAATGTTAAACGGTAAAAAGTTAGTAAGAGCATAAGATCAATGTTGCTGATATGAGGATGTTGTGTTGGATGTGTGGTCATGCAAAACAAGATAGGATTAAGAATGAATGCATTAGAGAGAAAGTAGGGGTAGCACCTATTGTGGAAAAGATAGGAGAATCTCACCTTAGGTAGTTTGAACATGTAAGGAAAAGACTCTTAAAAGTCCCTGTAAGAAGAGTAGAGCAAGTGGAGGATAACCAAATAGGTAGAAGTAGAGGGAGACCGAGAAAGATTATAGGTGAAACGATTAAAAAAAAAAATAGATTTGAATGACATTTTTTAGGACTTAGTTTATGATAAGACATAATGGTGTCGTTTGATCCATGTAACCGACCCCACCTAATGAAAAAATGCTTAGTTGTTGTTGTATAAAACACTACCTTTTTAATTACTTCAAAATTAATATAGGAACTTCTAAAATTAGCTTCTTACAATAGCTTTTGAAAGGCACAAGTACCAATGTAAGGTGATTGGTTTTCTAGATTCAATAGCCTTTTTGTTCTTCTGAGCATCATAGGCCTTATTTATCTGTTATAGTATTTGCAATCTTTGTACGCCAAAATTGTCAAACTGATGATAATCCATTTGCTACATAGCCTATATGAGGCAAAAACCCCTGGCTACCTTGTCAATGTATCTTTCGACCAGATATATTGGACTAGGTGGCCCTGGAAACTTTAGAGGAGGTGAACATGTTGGTTGACGTACAGGATATAGATCTCAACTGAAATGGAAAGTACTGGTTAAACTTGGTTCCACCACTGTGATTATGATATCCTGCCTCCTTCATAACCCATGTATGTTTTATGTGAGTAACAACACCTGGAAAGAATTCTAGTTCTTCTTACCATTCTTGAGATTACGTAAAGCCATAACAAGCTGTTGTCTTTCTCCCTCTACCTCTGCAAATTTAAGACTAATATCTGAATATCTTTCTTCCATTTCTTTAAGCTCACTTTCCATATATTTGTTCCTTTCCTTTAGGATTGCCACTTCATTCAACAATTCATTCGTATGGCACTCACCATCATGATCATAATTGAAGACAATCACCTCATTTGCCGAGCAAGTTTTCACTTCACTGTCAGAGTAAAAAGGAGATAAAAATTAATAAAAATGAGTTCCTGGATGAGATGTGGGGCATAAGTACAGATTTGACATCTGAGTCTGAAGCACTGATTTTTTATTACAATGATAATGAATAATATGAAGGTTAATTGTTGTGTTCAAGGGAACTAGGGACTCAGATGGACACAAATGAATTTGATTTTTACCTTATGTGTGGTGCTAGACAAACTTTGTTCTCAGCTGACTTTCCTGTTGTTCCTCCCTTTCCATACTTTCCAACAGCGGTGTATACAGCATCCATTCCCTTTTTCATGTTACAAATATAACAACAGTCTGAGTTAACCTAGAGTATCAAGCCATCGACTAATGTGTGCAAAGCAAAACTAAAGTTAAACCTTAATCAGATACTTTCTTTTCTTTTCTTTTTTCGGTTACATAGGAGGCGGAAGCACATTGGTAGGGGAGAGGGAAAGGTGGTTTGCTGGAGGATCAAACCTCCAACTTCAACATTACATGGCCCAAGTTTTAAAAGACTTGGGCCAATGCCAATTGAGCTACAAGCTCGTTGGCTAATCAGAAATGTTCTTTTATCACGGTTTTAAGTATTAGAGATCAACTTGCTGACCTTGCCATCTATAGTTGTATCATGAACTGGAAAATATTTAATATTATCATTCATGAAACAATGAGCAGAACCACTCCATGAGAAGTGCTACTAAACTGATTTTAACTTGTTTTACAGTGAAGTTTCTTTCAGTTATTGTGTTCATGTCAAATGTTTGCTTTACAGTATATAAATACTAAAATTTTATAACATGTGTGGGACATGATGATTGGAAGGTTTGTTGCAAATTCTAATTATTATATCATTTCATGAAAATTTTACTAATCTCCTTGGATTCTAACTTGATTACTCATTTATCTTTACTGTGTATTGTGTTGTGTAGTCATAAGGGAGTGGTTGTGGTGATACCATGTAACCTGACCTAATATGCGACACAGATACTTGTGTCCCTAATTTATGATTTCAAGCATGGGTGCAGGACAATTACCTTGTGCATGTTTGATTTTGACTTCTTAAAATGTTCCATAGTGGAAGAAGGAGGTGCAGCACACTCATTGTCTCTTGAAGCCAAATTCACTTGTTCTTTGTTATTCTTGAGCTTCTTTTCCATAATACTTAATTCTGCTTCTTTCTGCTTCAGCTCTCCTTCTAATTTAGATATTTGTTTCTTCATATTTTCTTTCTCCACTTGTTCTTTGTGCAAGCTATGTTTTAATTCATTGTGCTGGATCTTAAAGGTTTCTACTTCTGAGAGTAGGGTGCCAAGTATAATCTCCTCATCTTTCTTCTCCTGCATTATCATCTTGGTCATTTGCTCTGTTGGCTTCGCTTTAGACAATGCATAATCCTCTAGCATCAGCTTTTTAATTTCAATTCTGAGCAATTGAATTTGCTTTGAAAATGCCTCATCCTTTTCATCGCTGTACCTTTGTACATCTTCAAGTTGTTTAGACTTAATCTCTAGTTCTTGTGACATCATTTCTATTGTTTTTCCTTTTGAATCTGTTTGGTTCAAGAGCTCTTGCAGTTTCAATTCATTCTGATTTGTAGTAAGCCTGAGCTCTTGATTGCATTTCTGGAGCATTTCTTCCAGAAGTTTGTTCTGCTTCTGCAATTCTTCAGCTTCTACATTGGCTTTGATGATCATCTTTTCATTCTCTTCATCTTTCAATGCCATTTCAACTGAAAGCCTTCTATATTCATCCTGAAAACGCTCAGATGTGAGAGTATTATTGTGTCTTGTCTTTCTCAAGGCCTCCTCAGCTTGGATGGCCCGTTCTTCCTGCTCAATTTTTGCACATTTCATAGCATGGAGATCTTCTTGAAATTTTTCCGCCTGTGCTTTCAGTTCTCTCTCCAAATCATTGACTTGATTTTCTAGTTCATTGATGCAGACCAAAGACTCTGAAAATTCATCTGCCTGCTTCTTTATCTTTTCTTCTAATCTCTCTACTTGTGATTCAAGTTGTTCTATAGTAGCCAAAGAATCTGAATATTCATTTTGTAACATAATTTGTTGTGCTTCTCCTTGCTTTAATCTCAAAGAGATATCCAGATTTTCCTTCTTTAGAAGCTCGTACTCCATGGTGAGCTCTTTTATATGCTTATTTAGCTTTTCCCGTTGCTTATAATAAATGTCCATTTCGCTATTCTGGTCTGCAATTTTCTGCTTCAAGAGATCTAATTCTGTGGCATTATCATGCCCTTTCATATTGTCCAATATTTCTTTATTCTTTTGCTCCAGCATTGCTTCAAGCTCTCTCACAGCCAAAAGTAGTTTAGAGTTTGAGTTTTGTGTCTTCTGGAGTTGCAATTGAAGATTGGCACTCAACTCTTTTTCATAAACAAGCTCTTCCTTTATTGCTTCTAACTGAAGCCTAGTATCTTCAATCTCAGACTGCAATGTTTTTGAGGTTTTGGTCTCATTATTGAGGTTCTGCAGGGACTTGACTTGCTCATATTTAGTTTTGAGCATATCTCTCTCCTCTCTGAGGCTGAATATTTGTCTTGACATATTTTGTGCCCGACTGCATTCTTTTTCTAACAGCTTTCGAAGTGATTGTAACTCCAGTTCTGATACTTCTGCTTGCCTCTTTAGAGAAGCAATTTCACTTTTGAGGTTTTCAGTGGTATTATCTGAAGGCTCTTGTAATCTTTCTCTTGGAAGATTATCTTCCAGACTGTTTGTCCAGTCACCTAAACTCCCATCTGATGCTGAACCCAGTGACCAGTCTGTATTTGACCTCCTACGCATATGGGTTTTTGTGGCAATGGCCTCAACAGTTCCTTTTGATGGAATTGAATTCTGTCTGAAGGGTGGTATTAGCCTAGAAGAATCCTGCCATGAAGTTACCACAGGAGTGACACCATTAGATGTTTTAAGGGTGACATTTTGCTCAGTATACCCTGATCTGGTCTTGGTCAGGTTCCCATCCTATAAAATATTAATAATTACTACAATTTTATAACATGGGTCATTTCTTTTCTTAACTTATCCTCTTAAGAAGCTTCTATTTAGGAAATTTTCAACTGTGTTCAATTGAAAGTGCTAGCTATATAAAGCTAAGGTATCCTATGAGACCTTACTTCAACATTATAACTTTCATCTGCACTGCAATAGCTCAGTTGGTGTTTCAAGCTTCCATCTCCATTATATTCCCCATTTCTGAAAGTAAGGCGAAAGGTAAGTAAGCACATATAGGAGAGAAGTAAAATCAAGAAACAAAAGGAAATTTGTAGAGATTAAATTAACTGGCATTATGGTTCATTTTCACCTTTGATCTGTATATCCTTCCACATTCTGAATTGTCACCTGTCTCAAAATTGTTATGTGAGGAATTATATTGTGTTTGTAATCTGATGGTATTAAGTAATATGGGATATATCATATATGAATGGGAAAAAAGCTCCCGTGAAGCTCAGATTCTTAAAGAGATGCAAACATCAGAGAATGAATAACGTGAGCGTGCAAGTTGAGAGAAAGACAGGAAACGAGGTAGGAAGGGAGATAGAGGGTACTAACATGTAGAATTGCGCCTGAATTGGCAAACTTTAAGGGTAGAGAAACAGTAAGTGGCTCAGTTTCTGCAGCAAAATCAGCAAAGTCAATCGAGGCTTCTCCAAGAAAGCCAGATTTTGAAGATCCCTGCAAGAACACAAAGATTAAATTTTCCAACCAGCATCCTAGTCAGGTAAAGGATAGTGTGCAATTACAGCTGCTGCTTACAGTTGAAACAACAAAATGGTAGATTTTCTCATGGAGTTTTCCTGATTTTCCATCCCTAACAAGTTTAACTGATTCAAAAATAGGATTCTCCCATGAGCAGGTTCCATCCTGGATAGCAACTTTTTCTAGTTTTACCGTTGGCTTCCCAACATCATCTGGCACCAAAGCTATCATCACTGTAGAGTTTTTCATCTTTGGCACCTGATAAAAAGGAGCTACAGAACAAGGTAAGACACTGCCTGCAGAATCTGTACATTGGCATGACATTCCCCGCAATATATTAGCTATCAAAATCTACTATGTGATACTGCGTAAATTTCAAACTTCCTTGGCAATATGTTTCAAATATAACAGCTAGGCCAAACCCCATTTTTGGATTAAGTATCAGATGAAATAAAGCTTTGTTTTGTCTTGTTTTACCTGAGTTGCCTGAAATTGCAGTTTGAATACAGCTTTGATCTTGTTCTTCTTGCCCCATGACTTGAACATGTTTTCAAGCTGATAAAATGTTGCAGTTTTAGTTTTGTAGATGCCAGGCAGTACTTTTATAAGTGGCACCTCATTGGTAACTTGGGGATGCTTTGTTGGTTTGAAACTTCGAAATTTGTTTTCGACAGATTTAGTTGACTGGAATTAAGTATCGGGATGCTCGGAAATCAACGACTCTTGTACAATCCCTCATGGTTTCTTTGGTTGAGATACTAGATGCTATACTGAACTTGCATGATTAGCAAACCAAAAAACAAAAATGAATTTGACATTACAAGCTTCTCCGTAAGACTTTATGAACCAAAGATTACTAAAGGGAGTGAGGAAATAAATAAAGGAACATAGCTGAAACGTATGTTTCACTTTTTCTGTTTACTTTGGAAGTAAGGAGAAGGGAGTAACGAAATTTAAAATTACAAAATTAACCCCACATTTTTTTTTTCTCTGATGCAAGCTAGGAAATATTATTATAAATACGATATATAGATATAATATGATACTAATATGTGAAATATGATAAAAATTTAAAAAATAATTAAAAGATGTATATAAAAATAATATTAAAAAAATATAAAAAAATATATGATATAATATGTATTGATTCGACAATTATTTTAAAATGTCAATTATTAGCAACTTATTTGTGGTTGTATTTTATTGAAGAAACACGTTGAAGACAAGTAGAGTAGACAAAAGATTTGAGTTTATGATGGCGCTCATCAGGGTAAACAAATGTTTTTCAAAAAAAAAAATCTTGGGTTGACAATCCAAAGAAAAATATATTTGGAACTTGACCAGTAACGGGTGTTATAGGTAGCTTGTAAGAGTTTATAAGTTTAAAGTTTAAACATCCGTGTGTTGTTATTATAGCAAAAGGGAGGTATTTGCAAAAGTTGTTGGTTAAATGACTCGAGTAAACTTTATTTATAAATTTGAAGTATTTAAAATTTTTTATATAAATTTAGAGTATTTAATTAGATCATTAGATCAATTAATATTTAATATTTTTATAAATTTTTATGTCATATAATTTAAAATATAAAAATATTAAATATTAATTGACTTAATATATTTAACTTGGATACTCCATATTTAACTAAGTATTTTTCTGTTATTATAACCAAAAATTGCAATTACTCTATTAGCAAAAGGTGAGATCGCAGTCCTTCTATTCACTTTTGTTTTTTATTTTTTATTTTAAATGACTCAAAACTAAAAGAAATATTATAAGTTAATTTTTGAGAACCAAAAGCAGTTGGTTAAAGTGAAAATATACTGCCACTCATGTAAACTTTATTTATAATATTAGAGATTTGAATATTAGATTTATGACTTTGAGGATACATTTACTTAACCACTACCTTCAACTTAAAATTACGTGAGAATTATTATATAAACAAAAGGTTAATCTTTGAAAATTATTATTTCTTGTATTGAAAGAATATATTAATTTTTATAATCTATTTAATATGTAATGCTGGGATTCTATTAATGGAAAACTTGATGGAGCTCTTATGCAAGAGGGGATATCAGGTGCAATATTGATCTGCTAACATGAATCCCTTTTAATGTAATTAAGATTATGAAGATAAAATAATATAAATGCAATTAATATATGTGTTAAATGTTGAAGAAAATACCTAAAATTAATAGGAAAATAAGCCAAAATATTTAGAAATCAATATTCTACCGGATGGATAATATAGCAGAACTGTTGTGTTAAAAAAATATGAATACAATTAATATACACTAAATGTGGAAGAAAATATCAAGAATTAAAGAGAAATAGGTCAAAATATTTAAAATTCAATATTCTTAATATGTTCAAATATATATATATATATATATATATATATATATATATATATATATATATATATATATATATATATATATATATATATAGTCAATATGCACTAATCTGTATTTTTATATATGTTAAGAAAAAGTTTGTGTAAATCTTTAAAAGAAAGAATTTTGATTTTGTGTAATTAAAATAAGAAAAAAATAATTTACTGAATTTTTACACACATCCAAAAAAATATATTGCGACTCAAGCAAACTTTTTATAATATTAGATATTCGAATTTTAGATTTGTGACTTTGAAGAGACATTTACTTAACTATTACTTTCATGAGAATTATTATATAAACAAAAGGTTAATCTTTGAGAATTATTATTTCTAGTATTGAAAGAATAATATAATAATTTTTATAATCTATTTAATATGTAATGCTGAGATTCTATTAATGGAAAACTTGATGGAGGGGACATCAGGTGCAATATTGATCTGCTAACATGAATCCCTTAATGTAATTAAGATTATGAAGATAAAATAATATAAATGCAATTAATATATGTGTTAAATGTTGAAGAAAATACCTAAAATTATTAGAAAATAAGCCAAAATATTTAGAAATCAATATTCTTAATATATAGAAAAATATGAATACAATTAATATACAGTAAATGTGGAAGAAAATATCAAGAATTAAAGAGAAATAGGTCAAAATATTTAAAATTCAATATTCTTACTATGAAATATATATATATATATATATATATATAGTCAATATGCACTAATCTGTATCTTATATATATTAAGAAAAAGTTTGTGTAAATCTTTAAAAGAAAGAATTTTGATTTTGTGTAATTAAAATAAGAAAAAAATAATTTTCTGAATTTTTACACACGTCCAAAACTCACATTTTGGTGGGTTTAAGATGGGATGATACTAGCATTGAATGCGGTTAGAGAACTTGAGCATGAAATGTGAACTCACTGGTAGAGAGAAGGAGCTCAAGTTCGAATCAGCAGCTAGATAGTAATTGTTAAGTTCCAACGTCTTGCAGCAGGCTTGAGAATGATGTTTCATTTGACCAAATTTACCAAGCACTCGTAGTTTTCCCAAGGGTTACAGTCTTACCCAGAAGGGAGAGAGCAGAGTCCATGTAGTTCTGGGCTGTCTTTGATAAGCAACAGCACACAAATACATAAATGCAGCACCCTACTGCTGCAATGACACGATCAGGAAAGTTTAGTGGGAAACGAGTTGTAAATGCAAAAGGATTTGGTTCCCCTAATGCAGCCTTCTTCAGTTCCTTCTACAATAATAATAATAATAATAATAATAATAATAATAATAATAATAATAATAATAATAATAATAATAATAATAATAATAAACATAAACAATCAAACTTTGGTAAATCAAAGCAAACAAACTTGGCACACAGTTGGTGTACACATTCAATACGTGCCACTGTCTGCTGCCAAGTGCCAAACAAACGTTAATGAAATTAAATATTTATAATATATTTTTTTAATACATTGATATTAATGAAATTTGAACCTATGATTTTAGGCAAACTACTCGAATCTCTCACTGTATAAAAAGTAATTAGCATATCAATGATAAGGTCGGGCCTTCTTATAAAAAGATATAATTTTTGCATTTTCAGTAAGATTATGATGTGTTTTTATGTTTTTCTTAATATGAAACCAATTTCCATTTTATGATAAGTTTTTGTCCCGACTACAAGATATTTCTAATGGGATTTAAATTTTTATATTGCAAGCAAAATTCATTCAATTTTTTTTTTAATATTTTGTTGCATAGCATGTGGTATATAAAATTTGTTTTGCATAAAAAAATTAAATAGATGTAATTAAAATTTGGATGGGTCTAGTTATTTCAATATAACAATCATTCGTCTGCTTATAATGTAAATATGGGTCTATTTATTTCAATGTAATAACACTTATTCGTCTGCTTATAATGTAAATAGGAAAAAAAATCCCAAGATACTAGTGTCCCTCTCTTAACTCTTTATTTTCAAACGGCTACAGTGGAACACATGCAAAGGCAGGTATGTATAATTAAAAGAGGAAACCTTGTCCACGTAGCTCCAGCCAAATTCCATGGACGAGCATGTGAGAAACATTTGTGTTAGATTTTATTTGCGTGAGTTGTGCAAGTTAAATCAATAAATAATTGATATATTATTACTTTTAACATAAAAAAATTGAATAATTTTAAGTTATCTTATTCAATCTTTTTATTAACCATCTTAATTATTAAATATTTTTTATATTTTTAAAATATTAAATATATTTACTTTTTATTATAAAAGAGTAATATTAAAAGAATTATTAAAAAAATTAAATAAAAACTATAAAAAGCTCTAAAATAATTATATAACATAAAAATTTATATAATTATTAATTAATTTAATCTATACAATTTTATAAATAAAATCTACACAATTATTTCATCCCGCTTATAGTTATACGTCCATTAATAATTAATGTAGCCTTATATTTCTCGTTTTGCTCCAGTGCAGTCAGGTTTCTATTAATGCTTTGCAAGCCAATACCTTTGCTTATTCATTGTCAAACTTTGTGTACTGGTCTTTTGCTTATTCATTCGCCGAAATAAATAGCCTCTTTTTCTTTATTATTTCTTATTTAAAAGGATATAAGAACTAAGAAGTTCTCTCTTCAATTTTCATCCTGAGTTTATTTTCTTGGTTCCCTGTCCAAAAGAACCAGTCCTTCACTTTTGTGAGATAAAAGTTTTCAAACCCCTTCTCGCAACCACAAGGCTACAACAGTATGTTCTCCCTTTTCCCAACCCTTCAGTTTTGCATGACAATGATAATAATATTCCTCCCTCCATTTTATTATAATTGTTTTTTAAAAAAATTGTTTTGTTTTAATTTTTTTTAATTTTATCATCATTGTTTATTATCTCAACTAAATTAATAATAACTATACATAATTCATAATTAATTAATTTTTATAATTTCTTAAAAAATATAATTTAATCATATTAAATTATATATTTTTATTTAAAATTATTTAATAATATTCTTAATTTTTATTAAAAAAAATTTAAAAAGACAAATAAAATGAGACAGAAGTAGTAACAACTTAAAATGTTAAATTACCTTTTTGAAAAGTGATGCCAAATCATTGATTACAAACATGGAACATGAAGGCGGTCAGTAGAGTTCAAAAGCTAATAGTGACAATCAGAAAGCATTTTAACTCAGAACTTTAAAATATTACATTTATGTATATCTTTTCACTTATATGGTATGAGGATAAGCATTCATTTATCAGATGTGATTACAATATTTATGGATTATTATCAGATATGAACTTTAAAACATTACACTTATGTATATCTTTTCACTTATATGGTATGAGTATTCATTTATCAGATTTGATTATAATATTATCAGATATGATTCTTATAATGTGAAATTGATATTTAATGAAATTATGATAAGTTATGTCATTATGATTTATTGGCATAATAATAAGGTTAAAATTCAATGACCCCTTCAACTATATTCAATGTGCAACTTACCCGAGTTCTAAAACAGTGTAATATACTCCTTAAAATTTACATTTTGTACTAATAACACACAATTAACTAACCGTTTATATTTAATGGCTGAGAATCTTATTTTGTTCCCCACCTTCCATTTCCCTTATAAACTAAAATAATGTAAAGTTTTGTTAACAAGTGGTTAAAGAATATAAAATAAGAAGTTTTAAATAAAAATAATACATTCAATATATTAAATTTTTGAAAAAAAAGTAATTTTTTATTTAATTTTTTTTTATTTTAATATCTTTAACAAGGATTTTTATCATACTATCAATTGATGGTAAAATTAATTATCAAAATGTTACCTCCATTTTTTAAATTATTTACTCTAAAATGTTCTCTGACCCATAACTATTTATCACACACCAACTATTTTATTTTACAGCAAAAAAAAAATGTTTTTTTTTTAATATTTTACAAAGCAAATTCATAGCGTCAGAGATTCTCTTTTCCCTTTTAGTCTCAAAATTTTAAATTATAGTATAAAAAATCATATCTGTGATCTTTCCATGCCTTATTATCCTATACTTGTAATCTCTAGCATGATTTAATACCATTTAGGACAATATTTTTAGCTTAAAGCAGGAACCTTGCCAACAAGGTTGGCTTAACATGGTACTTTGTTTTGGGACAATTATGTCATTAAACTTGGCGTAATCCATTTAAAATTAATAAAAAAAAGGTAACCCACATGATTGACCAAGTATATGTTGTTAATTCCTTAAAATTTAATGTGAAACATTAACATGATAAGTAAGTATAATTCAACGAGTTAATCAAAATCATATCCTATATACAGTTATAAAATAGTACAAATATATCAAATCATGATATTAAATGGTAATAGTAGCTAATGAAAGTTAACTTAACTAGTAAAATCGAACTACGTTGACTCAAAGGTCTTAAGTTCGATTCGTACTGATTTTGTGGCATACCTTAACCTTTGAACAGGACAACCTTCCATCTCCTTAGGTCAAACTCGAGTGACCCGAGATGAGGCTTTTTTACTATATTGTCATTAGTAGAAAAACTAATTACCAAAATATCACTTTTTTTAAAATTATTTATCAAAATGTCACCATTTTAAAATTATTTACCAAACTGCTACCATTTTATCATACATGACTTTTTTAAATATTTTCTAGACCATGTAGGATGAGTTACTTTGTTTGGCGCATCCTAAGTGATTTTTACAAGGGTTGCGCCAACAAGCTTGGTTCAACTTAGTCAAATACGCTGGACTTTCTTACTAATCCTTCAAATCCCTCTACACTTTCGCACAACCTAGGTGTATAAGCTTCCCCTCTACTCTATCTCATCATTTCCTCAATTCACACTCACTCTCTCTACAAATTTTGTCGCTATAAACTCTATGAACTCTCTATTACTGCTTGAAGTGATGCATTTTGATTATATTCAAATATTATTCATTATATGTAAGTATTTATTTTAATGTTTGAATTTTTTGTTTATGATTTGTTGGAAATTTATTTTTGTTATTATAATTATGTTAATTATATATTTATGTTATTTTATAAGTATTTTGTGGTTTTATAATTTTTTTTGCTTGATGTATCAACGATCGATAGAGATCAAATCAAGTAATTCAATTTTTGAGAGGTCGTGATTTTTAAAAATATAAAAATATGATGATGAAGCCCCTTCCAATTTTATTTAAATTTAGGAAAAAAAATTGAAGTTTGTAAAGCCTTTTAGAAAATTGTCTTTGGAAGAAAGAGGACAATCGAAAGAAATGAGTGTGGTAGTCGGTTATGGACATTTGAGGAAGGGTGGAAACTTAATCCCACAAAGACCAACCTATGTGCACACCCATCCTAAGATCCGGTCTGCTTAACTCAATTGTCGCTTAAAAACTTAATAATCTCAAATTTATTTATTTCACCCTCTAAAAAACATTTTTTATTTTTTACTTTACTTTTTTTTTGTATTTTTATTTTTAAAAAAAATAAAAGAAGAACCAAATTATGAAAATTTAATTTTGACTTATCAGAATAAAAATTTATTAATCTTCCTACGATGGTAGTGCAATGAGGAACTCCATTTCTGGAAATCACGTAGTTACATTAGAAAATAAGTGTGAGTTGATTGATTTTAATTAAGAAAAAGATTTTTAGAAAGAAACATTCTTTAGGTCTAATACAAGATTCAAGACTCCAACCTGAGAAGATGATTGGTTACGCTTCAATAAGGCTCTTATGATCCAAATGACATTGAAGATAGATCCAGGTCGATATTCAATCACCATCAATCATTGGTCATTTTGATTAAAAGATTTTATTTTTATTTTTAGTTTTTTTATTTTTTCATTATTATTTTTTTTTTTTTTTTTTTAATTTTCTATTTTTTATTTTTATTTTTTTGTCCATTACTATTTTATTTACTTATATTATTATCCTAAATCTCATTTTTTTTTTACTTCTAATAAAAGTAACACACACTAACCATTTGTTTGTTTGGTTTTATTTTAGAATGGACTAGTCCACTAGCAAAAAGACAAAGCCCATCGTCAGGAGAATAAACTTAGTCCTAACCCAACCATTTATTGTCATACATTCTAATATTAGACAAAAAACTTATCAGACAAATAAGTGAGTACCTTAAACAAAAGGGAGATACAACAACAACCTCTGGCAGTGAAGTGTGGCAGCTCGCATGGCAGTTCGCGGAGGCGGACAGCGGCGTGAGCAATGGGTCGCGGTGCCATGTTATATGATTTGGAGTGGTGGAGGTCGGAGCGATCTTTGAGAATTTCTTTCCGGTGCGCGGTGTGGGCCGGACGGACGGCGGCGGTTGCGGATTGCGGCGTCATCGCGGAGGTTTGGGCTTGGTTGGATGCGAACGACGGCGTGGGTCGCATTTTCTCTGCGCGGTGCGGCACGGCGGCCGCGGGTTGGAGGGTTCGGACGACGGCGGCGTTCGGGTCTTTAGACGGGGAGCAACGGACGTGGTTCGGTGGATCGATCCACGGTGCAAGAGCATTGGGGCTCGCGGCGAAGCTATCTCGGGGATGAACTCGACTTGTGCGGATCCGGGCGGATTCTTCGGCGTTCCACGAGTCCGTGACGGACGACAACAAGGTCCTTCATACAAAAATTTTTGCGGCGCGGCTAGGAGTTGAGCGGCGGACTGGGCTATTTTCTCCCAGATCTGAATGTTGCAAAAGTGCGAAAATCGAGACCGGCGGGCTCGGGGTGAGCGGCGGCTGTGGTAAGGTGCGATGTCGATGGGTTTATGCGGGGTCATCGATGGAACGATGGGAGTCACGGTGTTGTGCGGCTGGGAGCAGACAGTGGGGGCGTGCGGTGTGCCGACGTGCTGGTAGCAATTGTTGGCCTCAGTTTGGGTTGGCTATGGAGGTATAGGGTGGAGCTGGCTTGGTGGTTATGGTGTTGTGTTCAAGTCTGTAAACTTCAAAAGGTGAGTGGTGATGGATGGTTGAGGTGGAAGGGGTGAAGGTCAGAGATAGATGGTGAAGCTTGGTGGTGAATGGTGGTTCAAAGAAGAAGGTGGGGATGATCTGGAAGAAGATGAATAGTGAAGAGAAGAAGGAAATTCACTGGGTTTTCAAAATTGATCCCTTAGATATGCGTGGGAAAAGAAAAAATCCCCCCTCCTGGCTTCGTTTTTTCTTCCCTTTCTAATAGAAGCCCAATTCTGTAATCCCCTTCTCCCCAGAAAATAGCTCAGTTAGAGTGGCTTCTCCTAGTGTAGCACAGTTTCCATTTCTATGTATTTTCCTTGTGACTGTGACCTTCTCTTGCCTGCCAATCTTACCATTTTTGTTACATTGAGCTTTGCAATTTGGTTGCAGCTCAAGGAATTTGCAACGTAACAAGTTTACCTCCATTTTATTTTTTTTTCATCTTTTTCCTTTTTTTTTTTTTTTTTTTTTTTTAACGAATCAGACTTCGGTGGCTTCAATTTTTCTTTTCTTTTTTTTTTTTTTTTTTTTTTCAAAAATAAAAAACGAAAATCAACATTTTTAAAATTTTGGTGAAAATAAAATAAAATAAAACAAACAAATAAAATATATGAGATAAAGAAATTAATCAAAGGATGTTTTACAAATATTTATTTATTCCTTTTTTGTTATTTTTTGCTTGATGTGACAAAATTTGAGGGGGTGTATTAGGACACTTGATTGTAATTAATAATGTGATTAATAAGATACGTAATGTGAATTGTATGAATTAATTGTACGTAGAATAATAATATGAACTTTTTTTCCTTGAGTATGTAACATGTTTTAATTAACTTAATGTAGTTTAATTCAAATTAGTAGGGCTTATGAAGTTATTTGTACGTAAAATAATTGAATGAATTCATTGTTAGATGTGCAATTGTGTTGTAATTGACACGTGTAAATTGAGGATTCAAGCTGGATGGATGAAATGGAGGAGTCTTGGGATTTTATTTTGTGATAGGAAAGTCAATTTAATTTATTGATAAATTTTAACTAATAAATAACAAACAAATCGTTAGGCCCGCATTTGATATTGATAGTATTGAATGTTTAGATGTATATATAAAGACAAGAAAACACAAGATCAATATGAGCGGAGATGAGGATGTGCTTGGATGTGGACTTGTAGTACGTAAAAGATAGGATTGAAAATGCATTAAAAGAAAGTATGGGTAGCCCCACCTAACATGGCAAAAGTTAGGGCTAGAACCTTTAAGTGGTTTAGATGATATTAATTTAGTCTTTTAAAATAA
The DNA here is from genome assembly GCA_029884605.1 of Ormosia emarginata. Lineage (NCBI taxonomy): Eukaryota > Viridiplantae > Streptophyta > Magnoliopsida > Fabales > Fabaceae > Ormosia > Ormosia emarginata. The sequence continues at coordinate 24,440,100 of JAQQTP010000085.1, forward strand.
GTTAAATAAAGAGTAGATCAATGCATCAAGAATATGACATCAATTTAACCTTATAAAAAAGTTAATATTAATTTAATCTCTCAATAAAAAAATATCTAATATGAATTAAATTCTTCATTAAAAGATCTCAGATTTGTTAAAGGACTATTTTTGCAAAGCTTGATGCAACTTTCGTGATAGACTAAATACGTCGTTTGATCACTAAAATGAGAATTTATTCAAAGAAAAGTTTAATTGTTGTTGTTGTTGTAATAAATAATTAAATTATAGTTTTGTCTATTCAATGAGGAATCTTCACTTTTTTTTCTTTGGTGGAGAGGATATCTTCACTCCAACTCTTTTACCACCAAAGGGAAATTATATGGTCATGGCCCATGAATCTTTGATCTTTCTTATATAAAATAAGATATAACAAATTTAAACCAATGATATTTTCTATCTCAAATTATTTAAAAAGATTGCTATTATAATTTTTGTAACAAACATAGCCAAAGATTGCCAAATATCTGTACCAAAAAAAGAAAGATTGTTATCGAAATGTCTCTTTCTAAGAGTAGCAAAGCGAAGTTCGTTAAGTTAGTGTTAAGTTTCTTGTTGTCTTTGTCATGTTCAGCAGAAATTTTCCAAGTCATGACGTATCGATCGCCTATCATACTAAATTTTTTTTATGGCACCGCTTGGCTTTTGCTCTGCATGGTACTTATCGTGCCATCACACCATATCTATCAAACTTCAAAGGTTGACAAGTGGAATTGGTTGCCAAATTCTTATCCTCTTTTCCTCAGTGATAGGTATCATAAATGGATAGATGCATTATTGAGAAGTTATTGGTTATTACCTTTCTTTTTTAACAAATACCAAAATGCCAAAAACTTAAGAAGGCTTGAAGGTGCATCTCATCTATGAACTAGTTTGATAAGCTTTACTAACGAATTTGTATCAGTCCAAATCTTTTAAAATTTGAGTGTGATGTGAATGTTAGAAGTTTTATCATCCACTAGGTTTTTTTTTGGGTGAACCATCATCACTTTTATTCCTCTCCTACATAGGTGCTTGCACCTTTAATGTAATTAAAAAATTGATATATTTTCTCTTATTTATAACTATTTTGTTCCTATTGTTCAGAGTATTAAATTGACTTTAGATGTACTAAGAATATTTTAAATAAGATAAAATTGTAAGAATATAAACACGTTGGATAGAAAATTGAAAATTCTCTCAATTGTACTCATATATCCTAATATAGTCTCGTACTCGGTATTAAGACAAAAACATTATTTTGGTCCTTCTTTAATATTTTCATTCTCAACTTAATCTTTGATAGATTAATTTTTACAATTTAATCTTTTATAAAGTATAATTAATCTCAATTTAATACTTCTGTTAACCTACCATTAGTGAAAGAGAAGTGATACTTACATGACACTATTAAAATCTTATGTGGCATTACAGTCAACAATTTTCTCATTTTTACATATCTCAATCAACATTTAACTCTTTTTCTATACCCCCGATATATCACCAATCCATGTGCTCAAAATTGCGTCCCCAAATTGGTCACCTGCGCAAATTCACTTGCACAAATGGAATATTACACCTAAAACCCATACTAATTGTTAACTCTTAGAAAACCGCATGGAACTGACTAAAGAGAGTGGGTAAGACGAACTGGTGCGTGGGATAAGTCCTCCTCCCAAAATTTGCTTGATTTGGAAAAATTCCATCGCTGCACATCATATAGGATACACAGAATTTGGAAACATATGTGACCATTGATAGTTTGAGCAATGTTTTTCCACGCAGGTGACCAAGCGTAGACCAAAATCCATCGAGAAATAATGACAAACTCATCAGTCAAGGAGAAGTGATTTTTCTTTGGGTTCCCATTGTTTGATGACAAATTCCATCAGTAATATTTTTACGTACGAGACCAAGTGTAGCGCCATCCAAAATAAAATTACATTGATAGTTTGAACTAATGTTTTCCAGATTTCATTTTTAAAAATAACGGTCATTTGGTTTGTTATTTTCGTTACCTTATCTACGGGTTATGATCCTCTCTTGTTAGTCAAAAACAGGAAATGATCATGTTAGTAAAAAACACATGCTTTTATTATATATAGCATGTGTTATGTGTAATAGAAGATAAAAAAAAAAATTATACATAAACTTGTATTTTTTACCAATAAAATTCTCACCTGTTTTTTGGCTAACATGAGAGAATCCCTGTGCCCCTGTCTATTGACATGTTGTGCAACCCATAGTAACCCACAACACCTACTGATGGCTGAGAGAATAAGAGAGAAACAAGAGCTATTAGCTATGATGAGATGTGTAAGTGAGAGTTTTTCTATACATATATATATATATATATATATATATATATATATATATATATATATATATATCTTAAAGACTTTTTGGTTTTTTTTAGGGATAAAATGAAGACTTTAATGCCAAGTAGGATCTTAATAGTGACATTTAAGCATTTCATCTCTTTTATTAACATTTGGTTAACGGAAGGATTAAATTGAGATCAATTTTAGTTAGTAGTAGACTAAATTGTAAAAATTTATCTATAAAAGACTAAATTGATGATAAAAACATTAGTAGGGTATCAAAATAAAATTTGTCCAATATTAAATTGACTCTTGATATACTAATGTATTTTCTCTGGTCGATTATATTTGATGCGAAATAACTTTCATATATTTCACTCACATTAAATTCCAAATTTACACATTTTTTATTAGTTAAAAGAAGAAAATATTTTCAATTATGTTCAGTTTTTGTATAAAGGTAATTAATATTTTATTACAAAAATTAACGCAAATTTTAATAATCAAATTTTTAATTTTATCAAATACAAATATTCATAATCATCTTCTGCATGTAATTGTGATAGCCATCTGTTGTGAAATCTACGTAGAACAATTGTGATTTTCTTGTAACTTTATGATTCTGATTCTTACTGGTGATACTAGTATTTTGCTTCCTCTGTTTTCTTTTGATACATTGGAATTGAAGTACAAGTAACAATGTAAGAAACGAGATATATGAGTTGGTGGAAAATGAAGCATCCGACATTAGCATCAAAACATAATTTTTAAGTTTTTTTTTTTTTTTTGGGACTCCATAATATAAAGTCTAAGACAACTGCAAGTTCGTTGTTTTTATTTGTTTCTTTTTTTTTTTTTGGTCATCGTTGTTGTTTTGTTTTTAACATTGCGTTTTTTGTTTTTTGGTCTTTTGTTTTTAACATTGTGTAAGTTGTCACTGACAGCACATGTGATGTCTAGTCCACACCGAAAAGCCCAAAGTTTGAGATTGTAAGCTTTTCGATGGGCTCAGGAGAATAACGATTCCACATTTAAAGCCCAATAATGCCGTAGATTAATCTTGGGAACTAGAAGACACAATTAGGTAAACTGTTAATTTTGACTAACAAATTAATATTTTAATAATAATTTTTATATTCTTACATTAAATAAGATATATATTTTTTTATATTTTATTTAATATTATTTATTATACATATTTTTTTTATTATTTTTCTTTCACTCAATCACATTTTTAAAAATAATGTAAATAATAATACACTTTTAAAAAATAGTATAAGACTATCTTTTTCTTTTCAATAATAATTTATAAAGATTTGATTTCTTTTTTTTTTAGTTTAAAAATAAAAATAACGCCGAAAAGAAATATAAGAATTATGTACGTGACTCTTACACATCTAATGATGTTTCTATGCATAAAAAACTGTCTTTTTTCATAACATAAGATTATCAAATTTTTGACTAAACTGTCTTTTGTAATAAAAATATTTATCAAAATATCATAATTTTTAAATTATTTATCAAAATGTCACCATTTTGACCACGGTGACATTTTTTAATCTTTATTGGGCCACGTGAGATACGCCAAAACGCCTGGCGTATCCACGTCGGATACACCAAGCGTTCTGGCGTATCCAACCACGCTGGATACGCCAAACTTTCTTGCGTATCCAACACACATGGCCTGTTGTGACAAAATGAGCCAAATCCGGTGGGTCGGCCCGAATAACTCGATAAAATAGATGAGTGAAATTTAGAAAATCTTAAACTTATAAATTTATATATACCGAATGAATGGTTGAGTCCGAATAGGTCTGGTCAGCCCGTTTTTTAACACTACATAAGGCTAAATGGACTGGGTTGGATTAGGAAAATGTCAGCCCAAAACTTACATGACCCGAATGGGTTGGGCCGGCCTGTTTTGACATAGTAACTCAAGTAAAGCTTCTGACTTTCAGTATGCTTTAGTTAAAATTTTTGACTCAATTAAATCTAAGGCGAGCCAAAGTTTAAAAAATTGAGTTTATGAAATTATGAAGTTAAACCTAACTAAATCTAGCAGTGAGCACCCTTAACGTATTGTAATCAAGTTTTACACTTTAAATTGATGGGTTAGAATACTAACCAAGATAGCATAACAAAATCAATTAACTTTAATAGTATAAACATTCCGATTCTATAAAAAATTTGACAGAATTTCTCCTAAAAATTAGACGTTCCCAAAAATACTCTATCTTGTATAATGAAACATATTTATATATATTGAATTCCATATCAACAAAACACGTATAAGATGCATAAGTATAACAGAAAAATCTGGTACATATACATACAGTCATCCCAAATTAAGCAAATGTAATAAAATATAGTACATATACATCAATGAGAAGGGTCAGGGTCATAATGCGGTGGTCTGTGAGGGGCATCAGAAGAAGGTCCTGGCTGTGATGGGTGAGGATATGGTGGGTAACCTATATATGGTGGATATAGAAATGACGGTGTAAGGATAAATGTATAAGGATATGGTGAGTAAGGGTAAGTAAGTGGTGGGTATACTGTAGATGGTAGATAACTTGGATATGGTAGGTACAATGGAGGTGGTAGCTGAGATGGTGGGTAAGTAGCAGTAGAAGTGGGCGGTGGTTAAGTACTAGGCACAACAGAAGAACCAGAGTCATCTGGAAGTCGTAGTCGTGATCGAGTACTCGCTAACTCTCTCTGTCTACGGCGCGACCTCTGCTCATCGGACTGCTTAGATGGCCCAGGAATCTCATCTGCAGGAGAAGTTGGACGAAGGTGATCCAATGTGATGCGATCATACTCCATCACTGAAGATAAAATGTCCTCCATGGACTGTTGAAGGCTAGCCATACTAAATCCCGAACTAGGATTCTTGGTCGACGCAAGGACGTTCTCTGCAATGTCAGCCTAAGATATGGATATAACATGTCATTATCGATACAAAACGCACAAAATAAATAGTAGAACATGTTAGTAAAAAACTTACCACAAACCCAATGGATGCACCAGTTCGGGAAATCTAATGTCTGGTAATCTGTTTGTACCAGTGCATATACTCAAACTGCACAGTAAGAGGAGCTTCCAAAGGCCAACCAATAACACACTGTTCCCTCCGATTGTCCCAGATGGCTATGTGTACAAAGTGTGTGGCTCGCCAATCCTCGTCGTGTCATCCGCCCAATGTAATCAAGTGCAACTCGTCAGGTTGGTGTGGTCTCCGTGGTATTGGTTGGTCCAGACCAAACTGACGCATCACCCTGTCTGGCTGGTACCACTCAATAATGTAGAAAAAGATAAGTGAAACTACTGCCAGAATAATGTCTCTACTAGCAACACAGAATATTGGCAGTGAAGCCACAATCTCATCCATATATGGTCGCTATGTTATTTGCAATCACAATTGTATAAAGAATTAGAAAGCAAGACAAATTAACTTATTTAAATCAATGTAAACGGATACTGACCTCATCACTCTTCATCTGATCAAAGAATCGACGGTAATACGGAAGCACCCCCATTGGGGTTTCAGTCAACACCTTATGTTTATGCCACCTATATATATGTCAAGGTCATATGATGTCAACACAAGTAGTATATATAACAAACTACTGTATATATATGTTGAGAAACTCACCAAAATCCCAGTGGACGTAGGGGACCACGGGCAACAACGTAGGCAGCCACAAGAACAGGATCAGTATTATCCATAAGTGTAGGGACAATGTGTGGAAATCTGTGTCATGCCCAATACTACAACAGTATGCAAGCACCTCCAAACTCGTGCACGCTGTAGTTCGTGGCCTTGCACAGCTCTTTGTACAAATAGGCCAAGACTGCAGATCCCTAACTGTATCTTCCGGTAGTGGTAAAGTCCTCCAACAGAGGAAGGAACGTCATGTGCATGTGTCTACCAAAATAGTCAGGAAATAGCAATCTCCCGATCAACCAAAGTATGTACGCCCGTGCACATTGCATCACGTAATCAGCTCCGTCAGCCTGGGTAAGTTGTGTACGGAATGCGCTCCAGAGTCATGACATATTAATACGTCCACCTGATACGTGTGACTCAGGCGGCTGCGATCCTAACAAGGTCTGATATAGGTGCATCCAATCTCTATGAGATGTACAGCTAGTAACTACATTGTTGTCAATAGGAAGTCCCGAGATAATACCTATGTCCTCCAATGTAATAGTGCACTCTCCAGTAAGCATATGGAATGTGTGTGTCTCGAGGTGCCATCTCTCAACTAGTGCCGTAATAGGAGAGTGATCGATGGTGTAATATCCCATATGGGAAACTCTCACGAAACCAGCCAGCTCTAGATATGGCAGTATCCGCTCATCTGGGTCCATATGTCTGAATTTATGGGCACGTCTGATACGCAGATGACGAGCTGGTCTTCCTTGCCATATATGTTATGAAACATGAAACTCCTGCAACTCTAGTACTGATGGGTCCTTTAGGCTTGGGCGCAAGTGGAATGTCATGTCTCACACTGTAATCAGGCAACAGACAATAACATTGGGTAAGTCTTCAAATAATAAAACATACTATAGAATCGAATATACATATTAATCATGAGTATTTCAAGCATAAATTAATAGACACCAGTAAAAGCACAATATCAAAATGATATTAATAAAAAATAATCACGTAGATTATCAAATTACACACTGAAAATCTTCAGCTACACATAGATAGTCATCCATTACAATACAATGGGTATGAAATTATGTCCTAATCAAGTAGATGACCCTGCTTGGTCATTCCTCAAAGAAGTCGATCCACCACGACGACAACTACGAGAGTTATGTCTAGATTCACCACATTTTTTACATCTTTGTCTCGGTCCTGGTTCACGCTAATCCATCTCATTTCTAAGCCGAGTTTATTTGAGTCAACTTTAGATAGAAGCAATTGACGATCGGGTACCAATGTAATCACCGGAGCTGGTGTCCACCATGGTTCATCCTTAATGATACCCCAATTAACCTCATATACCTTGTACAAAGTATACATTTTGTAAATACTATGCACATATTGAAAAGCATCAAGTCTCCTAGAAGAACATGCAGTTATTGCATGAGAGTAAGGGAAATGCAACGCTTGAAATAGGTCACAGTCACATGTGTCTTCTTGAAGGTTTAGGGAATATTTAACTCCACCCTGCTGTGTTATAGGGTTAAATACCTCTTCGACCAAAAATTTGGTTGGCTGTATATCAAATCGACAGACTTAGTGAGAGCTTTCCTTGAGCACATTGACATTCTAACTTTTCATAAAATCATCAAACCAATTTGCCCCATCAACAAGTTTTTCGTTTGTGTCATCCTTTCGATTAACAAAGTACTCTACCAATTTGTAATATGTCATCTAAACAAGTGCTGTTATTGGTAGGTTTCTGCCACCTTTCAACACCCAATTCATACACTCAGATAAGTTCGTCGTCATATGACCAAATCTGCGGCCATCATCATATGCTAAACTCCATTGTTCTTTTAGAATCGAATTAATTATCATTTCGGGAGTAGCAGTCTACTTTTCCAACCTAACCTGAAATTTGTATGTCATTGGTTCATACCCTAATATTAAAAAATATTAAATGAGTTGGTGTTAGCAACTAAATTGTAGTTTGATAACTAGTATAGTAAACTTATAAACAATGTGAAATATTTAACTACCTATGTTAATCAGATTTTTTTTAGGGTCAGATTGTGAAAGACATTGTTAAAATTACTACCAATATGCTGGATGCAGAAAACATGATGCGCATGCGGTGGCTGCCATCCCAGATGTAGATTCACCACTGACTGTATGATGCTTTGATGTCGATCAGATATCAAGCACATGCCCTATTGTTGTATGACATGTGTTCGACTCAAGGCTAAGAACCAACTCTAAGCATCATTTGTTTCCCCTTCAACAATGGCAAATGCGATGGGTAGAGGTTTTCTATCGCCATCCTGTATTGTTGTAATCAATAGTTTATGACGATATTTACCATACAAATGAGTGTTGTCAATCTGAATAATGGGCTTGCAGTATTGGAATCCAACAACACATGGTTTGAATGTCCAAAACAAGTGATGAAATACAAGTTTTGAACGGTAAACTCTATTGGTCTCAACATAATCAACGGTTTGCAACTCCACCACTGTGCCTGACATGTCTCTTTGCATGGCCAATAACCATCTAGGCAATACCACATGAGATTTATCCCAGTCTCTAAATACCTTCACAATGGCAATTTGTTTTGCCTTCCAAGCTTTCCATAGGACACGTCATATCCGAATTGACATTGAATCCTTTCAATAATTAAGCATACAAGTACATCGAGTTTTGGCTTAACTATCTCTAGAATGCAAGAACAAATCATACGAGAGTCTAATTTTTGATGGTCTTGTGACATAGCTGGGTTGACACAGTTGTGAGGTCCATTATATTTTCTAATTTCTCACATGTTTGATTTCTTGCTTAGAATGGCTCTGACCCTCCAATTACAACCATCAGTAGCTTTGGGACACTTAACAGTTAGCCACGTGTATCAGAATCATCAACCTTGTAATTCTTATGTCTAATAATGGAATAATGTTTTAAGGCCAAATTGACAGCATCTTTAGAGGGAAATTATAACCCGACATATAATTCTTCATCTGGACTCCAAATATCACGAGAATATAATTCAGGCAGATTATCAGGTGTACTCAGCGCATCCCAAATGATTTCAGAAAACTGAGGGCATGGAGGCACATACGTAGATTCAGGAGCAACTACCAATGGAGGGACTAGTTGTTGTATATTTACTTCAGGGTCAGATTGATATTCTTCTAAGTCAGTGTCTGTATCTTCACCCTCAGGCATCTCCCCTTCATCATCGCTTGTGTCAGATAATGCATCTGCCATAAGCGGGTTATCGGTTTCAAGGTTCAACCTAAATGAGCTCCCTTCAGGCATTGCAGACGTACCAACTTTTTGAGATTGTACTAGGACAGGAGCATGTGTCATGGAGAATTGAGTGTTGATAGGGTACGATGATTCAGCAAGATTAGAAGGACCAGCTTGTAACCCTGTTTCAGAAGGAGCTTCAGCATGCTCATTGTGCTCACTTATTTCTGTCTCGACATACAACTCCATAGAAGTTAAGTTAGGATGCTGATCAAAGCAATCAATCATGCAAGCAACATCTTCATCATCTTCTAATGGAAGAGCTATCCATCTTAGAACATTACTCCATTGTGAAAATCTGTACACAACACTGGACACAACTTGATTTTCTTAGAGCCTTAATTTTTAATGAATTCTCCTTTTTAAAAGCTCAATAGTCGTATCACGTTGAATCATGATAGACTTGGGACGATGACCTTTGTACATTAGACTCTCTTCACCTTCATACATTCTCCCATTGTAGTAAATGAGAACAACAAGGTGTTTGGTCATCTTACGTTTCTGAATAATAACAACACAAACAATTTAATTTTGTACAAACAAATTCCAAAAACCTACTAAATAACAATAAAACATATATAATAAATACATAATTAATAATAACAATAAAATAATAATAATAATAATAATAATAATAATAGTAATCAATAATAATAATAAATAATAATACTCAATTATTCTAACAATAAAACAAATATATAATACATAATTAATATAGAAACTAAAAAACATAAACAATAATTCTAACAATAAAACAAATATACAATACACAATTAATATAAAAACTCAAAAACATAAATAATAATTCTAAAAATAAAACAAATATATAAAACATAATTAATATAATAACTCAAAAACATAAACAATAATTCTAACAATTAAAATATTCAGCAATAAATATAACAATAATAATAATAATCTAATGATATAAATACTTACAAATTACAAATATGATTCTCTCACAAGTTACTGTACCACACAAGAGAGTTTGAGAGTGAGTTTAGAGAAAGTGAAATCTAGAGAGAATGTGAAAATTAGAGAAATGAAGGAAGTTACCGTGAGAGGGAGAGAGGGGGGAGGAGTTATAGGGGTTAATGTGGGATACGCCAGAATGCTTGGCGTATCTAACATGGATTAACAAAGATTAAAAAATGTCATTGTTGCCAAAACGGTGGCATTCTGATAAATAGTTTAAAAATTGTGGTATTTTGATAAATATTTTTGCCACAAAGAACAGTTTGGTCAAAACCCTAAGATTATCCTGTTCTGAAACAAATTCAAATCCTAATCTATACATGCTTCTTTGGGCTTAGCCCCGATGTTAATAAAAGAAAACTATATATGCTTCTTTTTTTTGTGTTGTTTGTGTTTATAGTTATGATAATGTGCTAAGCAGTACCCAAAATTTTATTATTATTTTTAAATTAAATTATAATTTGTCCATTGTCTAAGGACAACAGTAATGTATTATTATCGTCATTGCTTAATTCACCAAAGTTCATTCACAATCAAGACAATAGCGACGAAAAGAAGGATAGAAAAATGAGTAAACCTTCACTTTAGTCCCTGAAATTATATGCACCGGTCATATTAGTTCCTAAATTTTTAAAACTGACTACTTAGTCCTTGAAACTGTAAAACGTTAGTCACGTTAGTGCCTGCAACTTTTCTCGTCAGTTAAACTTGACGGAGACACACGCGTGGCACATTAAGTGTCATGTTGGACGATGACGTGGTTTCTACCTCCTCCTAAATGACGCAGTTTCGCTGGGGCACCAAAGTAGAGAGGTTTGCATAATTGAAACGACACTGTTTTGGAGGTTTTACTCAATTTTTCATATTCCCCCCCAATTTCAACGGCATATGGTTGAGCAAAACCCTAAGTTCCTAATTCGTATTCTAATCATAAATTCCTGAAATTCCATTAGATTTCCCTCTACAATCAATCTCGTTTTGCTTTTAAGGCTCCTCTACAACGTTGAATTTGTCATCTTCATCGTGGAATTCGAGCTTCAGAAAGGTAAGTTCCCTAAACTCCAAATATTCTCTGTGTTGTGTGGTCATTGTGGTCCCTGTTTTCCTTTTTTAGTATTGTGGTACTGCTTGTCTTCCATTTTTGCGGTAATGTGATCCCCTTGTATCGTCCTACTTGTAGAATTACTTATAAATGGTTGCTATGTGTCAGTGCGGTGTACGTTGCTCTTGTATTGGAGGTGGAGGGTGTCCTAAGTTCAATGTCGTTCTGCTTGTTTTCCACACTAGTGTGGTCCCCTGTTTATCTTCCATTGTTGCTGCGTGTGGTCTCTTGTGTGTGGTCTTGCCTTGTATGTTTTTGAACTTTTATATTTATCCACAGCACACAACGTAGTTCCCTTATATTGCATGTTTTTTTTTATGTACAACACATATGTATAAATGTTTAATAAGTTGTGTTTTTGTTATGTTTATCTATTTAGATGGTTAGACTTGTGTTCCATCATGGTGGCTCTTTTGTTCAAGAAATTGGAGGCAAAGTTTCTTATCATGGTGGTGGAGAAGAGTGGTGGCCTGAAGCTGATGACGATATGTTGGATGTCTTTAGTTTAATAAATTTTTCTAAACAAATTGGTTATCATAAGGTGGATAACTGCTATTCGTTAATGCCTGGTAAAGAACTAGAAAATGGTTTAATGGACATAAAGGCAGATTCTGATCTTCTACAGATGGTTGAGGCTTCAAGGATGAACAATGAGGTTGTTCACTTGTACTATGAATACCCCATAATTGTTGACCCTAAGATTGTGTCATTCCTTGATGAGGATGAACCAAATGATGACAATGAGACCCAACTTGAGACACATATTCTAGAGGAAGTCCAACCCTTACCAGCAAATAACTCTCAATAAGAACAACCTATTGGGAGCACATGCCACACCCAAAGCCTGTCCCACCACCAATAAAGAAGCCTATTGGAAGGCCAAAAAAACAGAGAAGAAAAGATGCAAAAGAGGAAGATGTCAACCAGAACCCACACAAACTGAAGCGAGTGTACCTTGCATTTACTTGCTACAGGTGTGGTGGGTCAGGGCATAACAGAAAAGGATGCAAAGTCCAAGGAGTTCCTAAACCCAAAAGGCAAAAAAAAATAACATGTTTCTAGGACTGGTCCAAGTACTGAGGCTGAGGTTGGGGCAAGTACTGAGCATAGGACTTCAGCAACTACTAAGGCTGGGGCTGGGCCAAGTAATGAGCATGAGCCAACCACTGAGGTTGAGGAGATAGATGTAATACAGTCTCATATCGAGCAATGTTTTCAGCCACAGTACTCTCAAGATGTAACCCCTAATGTGGAGGTACAACAATTGTCATAGAACAGTTACTATTAATTCACTTGTACTTTGTTTAACTCGTGTGCTTGTTTTTTCCTGCAAGGAATTATGTACAAACTCCCTATCAGACAATCCGATTTAAGACCACTGTATCCACCTGCCACTACATCAGCAGCAGTTGTTCCACCAGTTGTCCCACCACCTATTCTGACATACTTTGCCACTGCAAGTGCTGAAATAGGACTTGGTCCAACACCTGTTAGTGCAGAAACACTGACAGCAACAAGTAAGGGTACAACGACAAGGTTCATGAGGTTCATACCAACCCCTGGTTTGAGAGGTGCTCCACCAAAGAAGATGAATTGAAGATTTGTCCCTGTTGGATGATGTATATGAATTATAATGTAAATGATATGATTTGGTCCTTTTTTTTAAAAAAAAATATGCTTATAAAGTAATGTTCTTTCCAATGTTGGTGGTCATTTTGTAAAGTACTATCGTTTTGTAAAGGGCTTATAACATAATTGGGAATATATTTTGTAAATGATCAATATAGAAGTTTTACACCCATGGATGTGTTTTGGATGTGTTTACAGTATTGTTCGTTAGTGCACAAATGTTTCCATTTATCTTACTAGACCCTTGCTGTTCATTAGTTTTAATGTTGTCCATGAATCAATTATGTCCATTTGGCCAAGTGCCAAGAAAATTTCCACTCAACTTGGATTTTGTCACAGAGATGAGTTAAGGACCTATGGAACATACTGATTGAGTACTCACCTATCAATACATGATGCTATTGTATATGTAAATCAGTGTAACTAATGGTGTCTGTTTTAAACAGTAAAATGCTATCAAGATTTATAGATCTCTTAATTGTGGAGTAAACCAATGCACATTCATAATGAGCTTTAACAAATTAATTTTCATTCATTTAATTAGATTACAAAGGCCAAATGGCCAATTACACAATATCACATTTACCTAATTCCCCAAACTAATAACACAACATCATCATTACAAATTCAAAATCCAATTACTTACTTTCCTAAACAAATTAAAGCCCCACATTATGATAAAAACCAACATCATAATACATTGGCTAAGTACACAACATTTTAAGATCCTAACTTCAGTTTCTAAGCTTCCAATCTTCTAAGCAACATTCAATCTCCATTCTTGATTCTCACTTGTAGCAACCTTTCTACCAGGTTTACATGCAGCTTCAATGGTAGTTTCAGTAGCAGGTTCAGTGGCAGTTCCAATTCCATTATCTACTGCCACATTGTCAACCCAGCAAAAATAGTTACAATGGTCACCGTTCTGCAAACCGTCACATACACAACATAGTTCACATTACAAATAAAAAATAGAGACAACAATGCTCATTCCAACAGCTCTAGTTCACTTAACTCTTACCTTCGCCTTGTAATTAGGGCAGCCATAGAATGGTCTACCAGGATTGGCCGTGATTTTGGATCTTCTTACCACCGTTGTGTGACCACAAAGACAAACCCTATCACTACCAGTTCCTCCCCTGTAACGAGACGAGTTGGGTATGGAATTTGCACTCCCACTCCACCTTCCTTTCGTGTTTGATGATGTGAATTGGGATGGATTTCCACCACCCATCATCTCCCAGCCTTGCCAACCTGAGTTACGAATTTGGGTTTTTCTTTCTTGGTTTGCAGAAGGGAATTGAGTGTGCTAATTACTGTAATGAAATTCAATTGGGATGAGGGGAAGATGAAATTAGGCTCAATACGACGTCGTTTTAATTGTGTAGACCTTTCTACTTTGGTGCCCCAGCGAAATTGGGTCGTTTAGGGGGAGGTAGGAACCACGTCATCGTCCAACATGACACTTAATGTGTCACGCGTGCGTCTTTGTCAAGTTTAATTGACAGAAAAAGTTGCCGGGACTAACGTGACTGACGTTTTGGGTTTCAAGGACAAAGTAGTCAGTTTTAAAAATTCATGGACTAATAAGACCGGTGCATACAACTTCGGGGAGTAAAGTGAAGGTTTACTCATAAAAAAACTCAAAAAATATGAAAAAGAGACGACGCCGTTTATATTGAGCAGCACTTGCAACTTTCACCTTTCTTGCTTCTTGGTGATATCGCTCTCCAACTTGACTTCAACTTAACGTGGAAACGGATCAGGCGATGTCAGTTCTTATATTAAATGGATCTGACGTATTTTTTAAATATAAAGTTTAAGGATGTTTTATTTACTTGATATAAATAATTTTGATTTAATTATCTTTTTAGTATTTATAAATATAATTATTTTTTGTTTTGATTTTTTTAAAAAATTTTATTTTATTTTGATTTTTTAAAATTTTGAGATAGATAAAATTAGTCACAGTTGTGATTTCATTTTAAGGACTAACTTCATCTGTCTCGAAATTTAAATAGAGTTAAATGAGGTAAAAAAAAATTAAAGAGACCAAAATTAAAAATAATTATATTTAGAGAAACTAAAAAAATAATTAAATCAATAATTTTTTAAGATTTGATTTAATTTTTTAAAAGTTTAATCTAACTTAAAAATCAATTTAAAAACTTACTTTATAATAAAAATTTTAATTAAACTAATAGACATGTTTTTAAATAAGTTAACGGAATAGACAAACGAACCCAGACCTTTATATATGTTAACAAATTTAGGTTTTAAAAAAATATTATATTATTTATAAAAATAATTATATTATATAAATATTAAAATATAATAATAATATATACAGTAATAATATATATAATTAAATAAATAAGCTTATTAAGATTAAAAAAAATTTCTAAAAGCTTAAAGACTAATTTATTTAATTAAATAAGTTTTTTAAAAAAAATTGACTTAAGTTTTTTGTTAAACGTGTTAAATAAGGTCAAATTTTAAATAGATCAAACCATTAACCAATAGAGTAACTTATTTTCACCCAGATTTCAAATGTAAAATAGAAGTACGAAATCTTATTCAGTATCTATAGAATTTTTATTTCAGCTCTCATTAGTAAGACTCCATATTAATAAAAAAAAGTAAATCTCATTACTCATTAGTAAGACTAACTGACTCACTTTGGTTTTGTTTTGTTTTGTTTTTTAATTTAAATATTTAAAATAAATGTCTCACATAAGTTTGTTTATAATTTTTTTATAAAAAACATCAAATTAATTCGACACAAGCTTTTTCAAAATGCATATAAAAAATATATGGTATACAAATGTTTTATCACTTATTGTTTATCTTCCCTAATCACTAAAGTGAGAGTTGTACTTAGGAAAAACTTTTGTATAAATTTAGTTAATTGAAGTTGTGTATATTAAACTAATTATATTATTAATTAATAACTAAATATTATAATTTTTATAATTAAATATATAATTAGTTTAGTACATTTAATATTAATGTGTGTTAATTTAAATAGAAAAAATTTAATTCTTTAAAAATGTGATTTTTGATTTAGTTTTGAGATGTAAAAATATAACATTATTAAAAAAAATCACTTAAGCATTTAATCAAACTCTGATAGTTTAGTCTATCACTTATTAAATAAGAAATATTCTAAAAAAAATTAGTACACCCAAATTTAAATGCTTCATACTTATTCAAGAATTTATCTTTATTTGCATATTTACTCTATTGTTTGAAACCACTTCTTTAACTCTTTTTAAAAATTATTTATTGCCATTGATCAAACGAATCTGCAAAGTTTCCTCACATGTTTTTTTGTCTTCTAAATTAAGCTTGTTCCTTTTTTTTAAGAAACAAATTCCTATGAATAAAAATTGGAGGCCGAATAAGAGAGACATGAGGCTAAAAACAAGTTGGTTCCAACTTGTGGCATGACAACGAGCCACGTGGCGAGCAGTTAGCCAACAATAATTAGGGAGAATTCAGATATTATAGGAAGGAGATATTTTTGGATAAAAATAAATTTAATACGTTAAATTTATATATATTTTATAAATAATAAGAGAGAAGATAAATAAGTTTTATTAAATTTATTTAACACAAAAATTTATTTTTTTATTTTTTTAAAATATATATAATTTAACGTGTTAAAATTGTGTACACCAAAAAATATCTATAGTAATTTGTAAGTACTATGTACTTTCAAACCCAAGCTCATCAAGCTCAGAGACAAAGAGAGAAGATTGAAGATGGCGTTGGGAGTGCCTGCTATTCCATTCACCTTTGTGGTTCACCTTCTGGGAGTTGCTGGTATTGTGCTGGTGTTGGTTTGGAACATACACTTCAGGGGTGGCTTAGCTTGGGAATCTTCCAACAAAAGTCTCATATTCAATGTATGTTTCTCTCTTCTCTCACTCTTTTTGCGATTTTTTTTTTCCGGGTATTATGAGTATTGCTGATTCTCACTGTTTCTGACTTCCTGGGAATTCAACGTGAATGAGTCTTCTTTATCATTTCCTTTTGAAGGGCCTAAACTGAATTTGGAATTTGATTCAGAGGAATGAGTAGTGAACTTACAAGTTTGCCCTCTTTGGAAACGACATAGAGAGTAAAGTTTTGCTAGCTGTTTGAACTGCTAGATGTCACTCAGAAATCACTTTATAGTTAGCTTTTCCATGATTTAGTTTGGGATGCCTAATCTGTAGCCACATTTTCAGGGCAGGGTTCAAGTTTAAGTCTTTATTTTATGTGCTATGTGTGTCAGTATCTTGATATTTACTACTATATGGTTTTCCGTTTGGTATTTCATACTACTCTTGTACTTTTGTCTTACAGGGTTTTACATGTTTTCTAACATAAGAACCTTATTTTTATTTAATTTTCTTGGTAAATAAACTTTTTCAAATTTATCTTAATACATTGAATGAATCTATAGTTTATAGTTTTTTTTACCTTAATACTATTTTAAACAATACTATTATTTTATGATAAATTTAAATAAGATTTATTAAAAGAATAATTTAATTAAAATCATTATTAACAATCAATCAAAACTATTAATTTTATATTTTTGTGTTTTTATATGAATTTATATATTGAAATTGAAAAACTACTTGCATTGAAATGCGTAATTCGTTCAAGATTTTTGATGTTTTCTGTTTACTTTTACTTTTTCATGACCTCCTCATCTTGTTTTGTTTTGCATTCTGAACCATTGTTGGACAAGCCCTACCTTAAAGCTACAAAGGAGTTAATTAAAAATTATGCGTTTGCCTAAAACATGATTACAACTGGTGTTTATCTTGATTATTAGTGCGTGTTTGAGATAGTTGTAAAAATTTGATTATTTCAATAATTGATTATTTCAATAATCAAGTTGTGAAAGCTTGATTATTTCAATAATCGATTATGTTTACCTATGTTAGCTGAAAAACGATTTTAAACTATGTTTTTTTTGGATAGTATAAAAAAGAATTATTTTTATGCATTAAATTATTAAAATAGGTATAGAATAATTAAAAAAGTTATTTAATTGATTAAAAAAATTATTTGATTAAAGATAAAATGAAATTTATATATCAAAGTGTAAGTAATAATGTATAATCTAAAATCATAAGTTGAAATTTCAACATTATGAATTTTTTTTTTAAAATGCATTAAATTTCGTGAAAAAATAAAAATTAATTTTAACAAACATAATTGAATACTGTTAGGAGGTGGGAATAATCTTTCCCAAACACTCCTTTATTGTAGGGCTACCACTACCTTTTTTAGTGTCAAAGTTGATGATATTTAGTTTTGGCTACCACTACATTGATTAATACATTACAGTGAAAACATTTTAGTTTCTCATTCTATATAATGGGAGTCTTGAATCGCTGTTTTCCGGTCTATAAGCAATTAACGATGCGATTCGCGTGTATAACTTTCTTCTATCAAAGAATATCTATTTTTTCTTTGGTACATCAGAAAGAAAGAAGAAAAAAAGGCCTAGCTAAACCAATCTATATTTAATTTGATTAAGTAGTGCCTAATTAATATATCTGAATATTCAGAGATGGGGGTCCTTTAATTGAATCTGAATGATTTGATTCATGATCTTTGCTCACTCATCATGGCTCAGTCAAATTTGTGAAGAATAATTTATTAAACAAGTTGATACCAATGATTAATGAAAGAGCCCTGATTTCTTATAATATTAGTGACTCATCATTCTTATATATGTAGTGGATTGTTCTATCCCTTTGGTGAAGTCCCCTAATCTTGTGTATCTTTTTGTTGGTACAGATCCATCCTGTTCTTTTGCTAATTGGATTAATAATTATTGGAGGTGAAGGTAAACAAAATACTTACCTGCTAATTGTTTCTCCTCCTATTTTCTCACTTTGAACTTACCAAATTGCAGCTACTATAAGTTTCTTTTTTTTTTTTTTTGGGTGGGGGGGGGGTGTTGTACTTGTAGCTATTATAAGTTACAAATCTCTTCCTTTGAAGAAGGAAGTGAAGAAATTGATACACCTTGTTCTCCACGCAATCGCGCTAATACTTGGAGTAATTGGAATTTATGCTGCCTTCAAGTTTCATAATGAAAGTGGGATCGCCAATCTGTACAGCTTCCATTCATGGCTTGGAATTGGGGTTATTGTCCTTTATGGAATTCAGGTAAACCATTGGAATCATGGATTAAACCCTATGCTATCCTGAAACAACAATATTCCTTGAACACTAGATTCTTCTTCTTCTTCTTTGTGAATAGGATTATGAAATTTGTTGATAGAGACAGTAAAGTAATATAAGCATTATTTTGGCTCCTGATGGCTCCTGTCTGTATCTTTCTTCTTCTTCTTCTTCTTCTTCTTCTTTTTTGTGAATAGGATTATGAAAGTTGTTGATAGAGACAGTAAAGTAATATAAGCATTATTTTGGCTCCTGTCTGTAAAGGGAATTGGGTCTTCCCCATGTTAGACATTTGTGTCTATGCTCTATGGTTGAGTTTATGGTGACATATTGCCATTGTTTCTGCTGTTTACATCTGATGCCTGACTGAGGCATTATGAAATATAAGAGTTTGGGCCTTAAAAGGTGCAAACTCTGAATTGAAAATCTGGACTTTGCTTATGCTAAAATTAATATACACACTCAATGTTAATTATCAGTTTTATTTATGTCATTCAGCTATCCTCCAACTTTGTCTAACATGATATTGATTCCTGCAGTGGATATTTGGGTTTGTGATCTTTTTCTACCCTGGAGGGACTTCAGCCCTTCAAAGCCAGTCACATCCTTGGCATGTCCTATTTGGGCTTATTGTGTATGTCTTGGCTGTTGGAAATGCTTCTCTTGGGTTTCTAGAAAAGCTCACTTTCCTGGAGAACTCAGGATTGGCAAAATATGGTTCTGAGGCCTTCCTTGTCAATTTCACTGCTATTGTCACAATCACATATGGTGCCTTTGTTGTGTTATCTGCTATTTCTCAGGGTCCGACAGCAGTGACGTACTTAGAAAATTTGGATAGTGAGAGTAAGATGACTAAAGATAATACAAATGTATAAATAAATATTTATTAAATATTTATATTTACATATCAAAATACAATATTATAAGATAACAAATTTAATTTGAATTGATTACTAATGTCAATTATTTTTATATTATCATTTAAACATATGTTGTTATAATCTTAAATGATTTTAACCTTTAAGATAATTATATTAAACAAGTAATAGGGACACATCTTTATAAATTTTGAAATATATATAAGAATAACAAAATTACACATAATAATTTTTAAAAAATGCTGTAGGATTATGGGGGCATAAGTCCCAGTAGGTTTGTCCTTGGCAGAGGATGACTATGCAGCCATAGATTCCTTTTTATATCACTTGTGTAATTCAATCTAATGTTTGCTATTGGAATTAGGTATTAAGTATGAGTAACAAAGAAGGATGTGATTATGGGAAATAATGTGTATTATATACACATAACATGTGTATTTCCAATGTTCTCTTATTTTTCATAAACATAAGTAACATACATTAGTAAATGTGTGCATTATAGCAGTGAAAATGGGAAAAAAAAATGGTAGGGATAATTAATGCTGATAAAATAATTGCTGCACAACTTCTAACATAACTCTGTTAGGCTTTTGACAAGAAAAAAGAAATTAAATATGATCACTTACACTTTGCTTCCCGAAAAGACATTTATTTTCAAGTTTGGAGGTATTCCTTTAAGTAGAAGGGAGGACAAAAATGGAAGGAGCCTTGGGGAGCGGTAGGAATAGTACTATTCCGAACAAGGATTAGTCTTACATTAAAGGATTGTTTATGTGAATTTCTTTGGTTAAGTTCATTATGGGTATCTTGTTTCAAACTTTGGGCCACAGGTTAGAAATCTTCAATGAGACAGAAGCGAGAGCTGCTGCAGAAAATAGAGATTGTGATTTTTGAGGAATGAGCTAACCTTACATAAAAAAAAATATCAAAGAAGCAAATCACTGAAAATATCAAAGAAGCAAATCACTAAACAGTTGGCGTACACAGAATTTAACAATATTAGAAATACATCTTGATCAAATCAAAGAATCCAACAAAATGCGTGACAAGGAATACAATCCCAGAGATCCAATACAACAATAGTCTCCACCATACCAGATCTACAAGATCATAAATTGATGAAGCCAAGAAAACCATATCCAAAAGAAAGTACTGAAAGAAGAGATTCACAAAATTTTTCCTTCATAGCCTTTAAACTATACACTAATTTCATAATATCTCAGATCTGCAACGTCAAGTGTTTGTCACCACACTAAAAAAAAAAAGTTATTAGTGAGGATTATTGACGTAGAAGAGCATTCAATGGAATAAAAGAGTATTTACTTAAGAACGCACAAGAATTATGCTTAAAGCTTAAAAAATTCTAAGTTAAAGAGATGGAGTTGTTACATTTTCTTTATTAGTTTTATTATATAATAATACTTCAAAAGTCAATATTACTCTGTCCTATTTTCCCTCAAAATATTTTGACCGTTTCTTATACTTACTCCATCCATTTGTGTTGTTACATCACGTTGGAGAGAGGTTTTGTCATTCCTGATTAAAGATTGGTAGTAACATATTTTTTTTTATTTTTTTATTGAATTACGTCACACATTAAGTATGTATTTGATATAATTGTAAAAATTTAATTATTTCAATAATCGATTATTATATGAAAACTTTCTATTCTAATCGATTATAATAGAATCAGTTTTATGTTTGGATATGTTAGATGAAAAATAATTTTTAGTTAATCTGTTTCGTTTAGATGATATAAAAAAATCGCTTTTATATATTAAATTATAAAAATAGATATAAAATGATTAAAAAATTATTTAATTGAAGACAAAATGATATTTATATCTCAAAGTGTAAGGAATTATCTAGAATCTAGAATCATAAGCGAAAATTTTAGTATTATGAAGAAAAGCTTTTATAATACAATGAGTTTCGTGCAAAAGTTGAAACTGATTTTGCCAAACATGTGAAAATACTATTACGACAACTTTTCCCCCCCCAAAAAGCTATTGGAAACCAATTTAATCACTCCCAAACATGTTCTAAAACACAAATTCAAACTTGATTACACGTTAATTGAGTTGATTACATATTAATCGAGTTAATTACACACTAATCGAGGTTGAGTGTGTGCTTTAATGTGTAACGTGACCCAATAAAAGAGAGTGTGTTCCTAGCATTTCTCCTCCTGATTGGGTGTTGTTGTAGCATGTTAAATCTTGATATTTGCATGAAACTAGGGGTGTCAAAATGGGTTGGCCCGACCCAATTGGGGGGGTCGAGTTATTTTCGAGCCGGTCCATTCAGGCCATGTAAATTTCGGGCTAACATTTTGCTAACTCAGCTCAGCCCATTTAACCTTATGTGGTGTTAAAAGAGCGAGTTGGCTTGGCCTATTCGGGCCATGTAAGTTTCTGGCTGACATTTTGCTAGCCCAGCCAGTCCATTTTGTCGGGTTATTTGGGCCAACCCATCAGACTTGACCCATTTTAACACCCCTACATGAAAGTTTGAAATCTAGGCAGTCTTGGGTTAGTGAGAAGAAAAAAAATTTGAGATTTAGATGTGTTTAAAGGCTAATTCTAATATATACCCTCCAAATGAAGGTGTATGGTGCACCTCGTCAATTATAGTTATTGATTGTGTGGAAAAATACATTAACGACTATGATGAATGACATGTTACCATCTGATCCATTTGTTTTTCTTTTTCTTTAGTTTTTTTTTACACACCACTACCGTCATCGATGGTCATGTCGACGGTTCTGCCGCAAGGGCTGGTGGTGTGTGGGGCGTACTATTACTGTGATAGTCGGTGGGGTAATGCAGATGGTTCTTTGGTATGGCCGTGGCGGCAGCGAAACGGTGGCCGACGGTAGTTGCAGAGGGTGGTCAGTGACGGTGAACGATTGCCAACAGTGGTAACAGTGATAGTGGTGGTGTGAAAAAAAAAAACCTACAAAAAAATTGCTATTGTAGGTAAAATAAAAGGTGTATAATGTACTCAAACATAAGAGGATATATATTAATAATGACATAAGTTTAAATTGGTTTGATTGTTATTGTAACGAAGTTATATAAGTTAGAGTGTTTTTCTAGAAGAAATTAACTTGTAAGTGCAGAATTTAAAATCTTGGTTTCGGTGCAGTATGTCTACATTGGATTTTAGTCTTTTGCTTAATTATTTTATAAGTTTATGTGCTAATATAGCTAATTGTTGGAGAAGAAATCTAATTTTAAAAAATTATAGAGTTTAATTTTGATGTATTATCAGTGTAAAATATTTTACACCATTAACCAATCACATGTTATCACATGAGTGACTTTAAGGTAATTATTATGAGAATTAAATATTTTTAATGGTATGACAATACATAATTTGATGACAGTGTAAAAAAAATTTACACAGACAGTGTATTAAAATTAAATCCTAAATCATATATGAGCTAATTATGATATTAAATGGATGAAAGAAGTAATGAATTTTTTTTAATTTAGAAATTAGAATTTAAGTTTGTAATTAAGTTGTAAAACAGAATCTTAGATGTGATTTTAAAAACGTTTATTGATTAAGAGATGTCTAGTTGAACAATAAGTCAATAACCTTTTTTTTTTAAGAGATTTGTTATCAAACGATGACTTTTACCAGCTTTGGATGCATGAATTTAATTGAGATTTGTCAACTATATAATTAAACTTAAAATAAAAAAAGTGAACTTGATGCTAAACGGGAACATGAATGATAAGAATGTATGCAGGTATGTAAAGCTCGAACTTTTTACCTTTCATGTTGGAATTGTTATGTAAATTGGATCAAATTGTATTGATTTTTTAATGTCTTGTTGTGACTAAACTTCCCCCTTTTAATTGGCTTGTATGGTACAGAAATTTGATTGAACTCATGAGAATAGATGCTGCCTTGTTGTAGTCAAGTTTTAGCACAAATATGAGTCATAAAATGTTATTAAATCAAGTTTAAACATCTGTATAATAGTCTATATTGATTGTTGATTGTTTTTGGACTACTTTATATAAATTTTTGGACTGGTTCTATTATGCACCATGATTAGTTAATGTGCAGCATGCACCTTGCACTTTACCTGAGATTATAGTTTTGGCTCATGGTCAGTTTTAATTATTTAATTAAAAGCCCTTCAATGATTTATTTTTTAACTCCTTAAAGTTGTGAGGACACTAGTTTTAGAGAATGGATAATGATGGAAATATTTTTTGTGTAAAGGGCAATTTGGTCATTTGTCCTATATGTAAAAAAAAATCAAAGTCTTTTAAAAAGGAGGAAGAACAAGAAACAGAGACGTTTCTCATCCTTTGTTTCTCTTCTTCTCCTTTCTCCACCAAGATCTCACCTTTCTCTCATTTTAGCACAAAATCCCTATACCCACTTGTACCAAGGCACTACACAGCTTACTCCTCCGAATGTCGTGGGGACTGATTGAGTTGGTTCTTCATACTTGTGAGTGGATAGTTGGCACACATTTATATCTATTCTAATAGCTTTAGTTATAGCCTCAAGTTTATATTCTGGGGAAACAAAATCTTTAAGTTAACTTATGATGATTTTGAATTTTTGTTATGAGAATTGAGTTATAAGGGTTGAGTGTTGAAACTCTGCATGCCGTGGCAAAGAGATATAACAGAATGTGTTTCGCCTGCCGTGGCGAAGAGTTATAACGACATATGTTCTGCTTATCGTGGTGAAGAGATATAATGACATATGTTCCACCTGCCATGGTGAAGAGATATAACGGCTTGTGTTCTGCCTGTCGTGCTTGCCGTGACGAAGAGATGTAACGGCTAATGTGCATATAATACTTGTAGAGATTTTGTTTAAGATATGAGATGAGATTTGCTAAGTAGAGTTGTTTTGCAAAGCTTAAATATTCGGGTTATTAATTACTTGTTTTCCTTTCTTGTTCACTCTATTTATTATGCCTTCACTAAGTATATGTGACTCATCACATTCTTTTTCCCTTTAGATTTGCAGACTGTTGAGTAGGGGATTCCTGAGATTTGCTATTCTGCCCAGGGGTGTTTGTCTTTTAGTAGGCCTTCATTGTCATTGCTGGCTAGTGTTACATGTCGACTCCAGTATTTTGCAGCTATAGGAGATAAAGTTTATTTCTTTTTTTTGATGTATATATGTATGACCATAAAGTCTTGATATGTCTTTTCTGTATAGCTGACTCAGTTTGTACTTATGATTGATGCTAGATGCTTATGTTTGTGTTGGATATGGACATGTATTGTTGACCAGGTCTAAATGAAATATGTGTTTTATTCAGTTTTTAGATGAAACTCTGTTGAATTTTTGGTAGCCATAATGTAAGTTTCAAATTATTTTCTTTAATTGATGTGGTATGGTTAGGCTTGCTAGGCTAGTTGAGTACTGAGTATCACTAGCTTGTGCGTCAGTCTCGACCTAAGAAAGGGTCATGACAAAGTTGGTATCAGAGCTTTGGGTTTGTAGGTCCTAATAGCGGCAAGATTTGGGTAATTGTAGAATCTTGGTTGTAACTTGTGTACCCAGGCACAACTTACATGCAAGGAGGTATGACCCCTCACTTGTTAAACTGGAGTCTCTTGTTCAAGTTGTTGTGTTCAGTTTTAGCTTGTCTCTACAGCTTTCCATAATATTTTTTTTTGTCTAATCCTGATTCTTGTCTTAGGTGAGGATGCCACTCAGACGAGAAGTTACTGATGAGGCTTCTACTCAACCTCATGAAGCACCTCCGAGATGCTGTGGGCATGGGCGCGGTCATGGTCGTGGTCGGGGTAGACACAAAGGGGTTGATAAGGTGCTTGATGTTAAGATTCTTAGGGCCAGACGTGGTAACGCCACTATAGCTCAATTAGTCGATGAGATATAGGATATGCAGCAGGCTATACGGCAGTTGGTAGATGTTGTCAGTGGAAGACAACAAGCACATGAGAGCCAGACTCATGTGTTTTTCAAGACTAATCAGGAGGTTGGGTCGAGCGAGCAGCAGTCAGTACCCCATAGGGGAGCTGAGGTTCCTCTTACTGCATTTACAAAGCTTAATCCTCCTATATTTAGTGCTTCAGATGCCAACGAGGACCCTCAGGCTTTTATTGATGAAGTGCCTTGGATATGTAGAGGCTTGGGTTGTTCTCTAGTCAAGATGGTTGAGTTAGCGGCATTCTGACTATGGGACATGGTTAGGGGATGGTATGAGACCATGCTCAATGCTAGGCGAGCAGGTTCACCCCCTTTGGTTTGGGATGAGTTTGTTCGCTTGTTCTTAGCTCATTTTTTACTACAAAGTGTCCGAGATGGAAGAGCTCGAGAATTTGAGACCCTTGTACAGACAGAACAAATGTCAGTGATGGATTATAGCATTCACTTCATGCGACTCTCCAGGTATACACCTTACTTAGTAGCCACAGAGGAGCTACGTGTGCAGGAGTTTATTGAGGGCCTAAAATGTTATTCATTTAGGGCAGTTGCAGGGCATGATGGTATGACTTATGACCAAACCTTGAATAGGGCTCTCATGATTGAGCGTCGGAATAGAGATAGGGGTAGGACTTCCCGTGACTCGCGTAAGAGGTCACGCTTTGATATATCGCGTGGTGGCCATCAAGGCCATGGTGGCAGAGGTTCTAGAGATGATGTTGTTTAGGGTCGTCGAGGACAGCAAAGGGTTCAACAGCCATTGAGCACTCATCGCAGCTAGACAGCTAGCACAACTCATAGCTGAGGTGTTTCATAACATCAGAGGCAAGGTCTAGGGGGTGTTATTATTATGGTCAGATGAGACACTTTGTGAGAAATTGCCCTATATTATATTCTCAGCCATCTTCTAGTAGAGCTTCAACATGGCTCCAGCGGCACTATTTGGTGGTTCATTGATGCGAGGATCTGGTAGTGCTCAAGAGGGTGGTAAAGGACCAGGAGGCAGAGGTTTGGGACAAGTTGGTAGAGGACAGAGACAGGCTGGTAGAGTACAGACTCGTGTGTTTGCCTTGACTCGTCAGGATGCTCAGGCATCTAATGTTGTTGTGACAGGTATACTCTCAGTGTGCTCTCAGGTTGCACGTGTTCTGTTCGATTCTGGAGCTACGCATTCCTTTATATCTCGTTTCTTTGCTTCTCATTTTATGATAGATCCTTCACCTCTAAGTGAGCCTTTGATAGTAGCTACATTTATGGGTGAATCTTTGTCAGCTAACTCAGTGTACAGATATTGCGAGATCTTGGTGGGAGATAGATTTCTGTTAGTAGATTTGGTAGTGCTGGATATGATAGATTTTGATGTAATACTAGGCATGAACTGGTTAGCTTCTTGTCATGCTACCTTAGATTGCCACAATAAAGTGGTGAGGTTCTGTATGCCAGAGAAATCAGTGTTCATATTCCAAGGTGATCGGAATTGGTCCCCAAGTAACTTGATTTCGTCAGTTGTGGCTCAAAGATTATTGAGAAAAGGTTGTTATGGTTACTTAGCCATGGTGAAAGACATTAATATGTCAATGGCAAGCTTGGAGTAGGTTTTAGTGGTGTGTGAGTACCCTGATGTCTTTCCTGAAGAGTTACTAGGGTTACCACCTAACAGGGAGATGAAATTTTGTATAAATTTGCTTCCAAGCACTCAACCAATATCTATACCCCCATATCTCTGTAAGACTTTATGAACCAAAGATTACTAAAGGGAGTGAGGAAATAAATAAAGGAACATAGCTAAAACGTATGGTTCATTTTTTCTGTTTACTTTGGAAGTAAAGAGAAGGGAGTGACAAAATTTAAAATTTAAAATTACAAATACAATATGATACTAATATGTTGATATGATAAAAATTTAAAAAATAATTAAAAGGTATATAAAAAAATATTTAAAATTATTGAAATATCTAATATAGTATATACTGATTCGATAATTATTTTGAAATATCAATGATTGACACTTATTTGTAGTTTTATTTTATTGAAGAAACACGTTGAAGACAAGTAAAGTAGACAAAAAGATTTGAGTTCATGGCGGTGCTCATCACGGTAAACAAATGGTTTTATAAAAAAAAAATCTTGGGTTGAGAATCCAAAGAAAAATATATTGGAAACTTGACCAGTAACGGGTGTTATAGGTAGCTCGTAAGAGTTTATAAGTTTAAAGTTTAAACATCCGTGTGTTGTTATTATAACCAAAAATTGCAATTACTCTATTAGCAAAAGGTGAGGTCGCAGTCCTTCTATTCACTTTTGTTTTTAATTTTATTTTTAAATGACTCAAAACTAAAAGAAATATTATAAGTTAATTTTTTAGAACCAAAAGTAGTTGGTTAAAGTGAAAATATAATGCGATTCAAGTAAATTTTATTTATAATATTAGAGATTTGAATATTAGATTTGTGATTTTGAATAGACATTTACTTAACCACTACCTTTAACTTAAAATTACGTGAGAATTATTATATAAACAAAAGGTTAATCTTTGAGAATTATTATTTCTAGTATTGAAAGAATATATTAATTTTTATAATCTATTTAATATGTAATGCTGAGATTCTATTAATGGAAAACTTGATGGAGGGGACATCAGGTGCAATATTGATCTGCTAACATGAATCCCTTAATGTAATTAAGATTATGAAGATAATAAAATAATATAAATGCAATTAATATATGTGTTAAATGTTGAAGAAAATACCTAAAATTATTAGAAAATAAGCCAAAATATTTAGAAATCAATATTCTTAATATATATAAAAAAATATGAATACAATTAATATACACTAAATGTGGAAGAAAATTTCAAGAATTAAAGAGAAATAGGTCAAAATATTTAAAATTCAATATATATATATATATATATATATATATATATATATATATATATATATATATATATATATATATATATATATATATACACACACACACACACACAGAGTCAATATGCACTAATCTGTATCTTATATATATTAAGAAAAAGTTTGTGTAGATCTTTAAAAGAAATAATTTTGATTTTGTGTAATTAAAATAAGAAAAAAATAATTTACTGAATTTTTACACACGTCCAAAACTCACATTTTGGTGGGTTTAAGATGGGATGATACTAGCATTGTATGCGGTTAGAGAACTTGAGCATGAAATGTGAACTCACTGGTAGAGAGAAGGAGCACAAGTTCAAATCAGCAGCTAGATAGTAATTGTTAAGTTCCAACGTCTTGCAGCAGGCTTGAGAATGATGTTTCATTTGACCAAATTTACCAAGCACTCGTAGTTTCCCAAGGGTTACAGTCTTACCCAGACGGGAGAGAGCAGAGTCCATGTAGTTCTGGGCTGTCTTTGATAAGCAACAGCACACAAATACATAAATGCAGCACCCTACTGCTGCAATGACACGATCAGGAAAGTTTAGTGGGAAACGAGTTGTAAATGCAAAAGGATTTGGTTCCCCTTCTGCAGCCTTCTTCAGTTCTTCTACAAATAATAATAATAATAATAATAATAATAATAATACAAATAATAATAATAATAATAATAATAATAATAATAATAATAAACAATCAAACTTTGGTGTTGGTGTACACATTCAGTAAGTGCCACTGTCTGCTGCCAAGTGCCAAACAAACGTTAATGAAATTAAATATTTATCCTATATTTTTTTTAATACATTGGTGTTAATGAAATTTGAACCTGTAATTTTATGTAAACTACTCGAATCCTTACTGTATAAAAAGTAATTAGCATATCAATAATAAGGATGGGCCTTCTTATAAAAAGATATAATTTTTGCATTTTCAGTAAGATTATGATGTGTTTTTATGTTTTTCTTAAAATATGAAACCAATTTCCATTTTATGATAAGTTTTTGTCCCGACTACAAGATATTTCTAATGGGATTTAAATTTTTATATTGCAAGCAAAATTCATTCAATTTTTTTCTAATATTTCTTGCATAGCATGTGGTATATAAAATTTGTTTTGCATAAAAAATTTAAATAGATGTAATTAAAATTTGGATGGGTCTAGTTATTTCAATATAATAACACTTATTCGTCTGCTTATAATGTAAATAAAAAAAACCCAAGATACTAGTGTCCCTCTCTTAACTCTTTATTTTCAAACGGCTACAGTGGAACGCATGCAAAGGCAGATATGTATAATTAAAAGAGGAAACCTTGTCCACGTAGCTCCAGCCAAATTCCATGGACGAGCGTGTGAGAAACATTGAAAAAAGATAGTGATATATTATTTTTAATAGTATATATATTATTTACATATTTTTTAAGAGATATAATTAAATGAAAAAATAATAATAAAAAAATATGTATAATAAATAATATTAAATTAAATATAAAAAATATATATATTATTTAATATAAGAATATAAGAGTTAAAATAATATTTATGTAAATTTTATTTGTGTGAGTTGTGTAAGTTAAATCAATAAATAATTGATATATTATTACTTTTAACATAAAATAATGAATAATTTTAAGTTATAATATTCAATTTTTTTATTAACCATCCTAATTATTAAATAAAAAAATATTAAATACTTTTTTATATTTTTAAAATATTAAATATATTTACTTTTTTATTATAAAAGAGTAATATTAAAAGGATTATTAAAAAAATTAAATAACAACTAGAAAAAGCTCTAAAATAATTATATAACATAAAAATTTATATAATTATTAATTAATTTAATCTATACAATTTTATAAATAAAATCTACACAATTATTTCATCCCGCTTATAGTTATACGTCCATTAATAATTAATGTAGCCTTATATTTCTCGTTTTGCTCCAGTGCAGTCAGGTTTCTATTAATGCTTTGCAAGCCAATACCTTTGCTTATTCATTGTCAAACTTTGTGTACTGGTCTTTTGCTTATTCATTCGCCGAAATAAATATCCTCTTTTTCTTTATTATTTCTTATTTAAAAGGATATAAGAACTAAGAAGTTCTCTCTTCAATTTTCATCCTGAGTTTATTTTCTTGGTTCCCTGTCCAAAAGAACCAGTCCCACTTCCCCTTCTCGCAACCACAAGGCTACAACAGTATTTTCTCGCTTTTCCCAACCCTTCAGTTTTGCATGACGATGATAATAATATTCCTCCCTCCATTTTATTATAATTGTTTTTTTTAAAATTGTTTTGTTTTATTTTTTTTAATTTTATTATCATTGTTTATTATCTCAACTAAATTAATAACTATATAATTCATAATTCATAATTAATTAATTTTTATAGTTTCTTAAAAAATATAATTTAATCATATTAAATTATATTTTTTACTTAAAATTATTTAATAATATTATTTATCTTTATAAAAAAACTTTAAAAAGACAAATAAAATGAGACAGAAGTAGTAACAACTTAAAAAGTTAAATTACCTTTTTGAAAAGTGATGCCAAATCATTGATCACAAACATGGAACATGAAGGCGGTCAGTACAGTTCAAAAGCTAATACTGGCAATCAGAAAGCATTTTAACTCAGAACTTTAAAATATTACATTTATGTATATCTTTTCATTTATATGGTATGAGCATGAGCATTCATTTATCAGATGTCATTACAATATTTATGCATTATTATCAGACATGAACTTTAAAACATTACATTTATGTATATCTTTTTACTTATTATTATCAGACATGAACTTTAAAACATTACATTTATGTATATCTTTTTACTTATATGGTATGAGTACTATTCATTTATCAGATTTGATTATAATATTATCAGATATGATTCTTATAATGTGAAATTGATATTTAATGAAATTATGATAAGTTATGTCATTATGATTTATTGGCATAATAATAAAGTTAAAATTCAAATGACCCCTTCAACTATATTCAGTGTGCAACTTACCCGAGTTCTAAAACAGTGTAATATACTCCTTAAAATTTACATTTTGTACTAATAAAACACAATTAACTAACCGTTTATATTTAATGGCTGAAAATCTTATTTTGTTCCCCACCTTCCATTTCCCTTATAAACTAAAATAATGTAAAGTTTTGTTAACAAGTGGTTAAAGAATATAAAATAAGAAGTTTTAAATGAAAATAATACATTCAATATATATATATATATATTTTAAAAAGTAATTTTTTATTTAAATTTTTTATTTTAATATCTTTAACAAGGGTTTTTTTACTATATTATCATTGGTGGCAAAACTAATTATCAAAATGTCACTTTTTTTAAACTATTTATTAAAATGTCATCCTTTTGAAATTATTTATCAAACTATCACATTTTTATCTTATGTGATTTTTTTAATATTTTCTAAATCACGTAAGATGCGTCAAATAGGATGGGACATCCACGTAAATTACGCCAATCGATCCTGTTTGGCGCATTCTACGTGATTTTGCCATCTAGGATGATGTTTTTACACACAATACGCCAACAGGGTTGGCTTAACAAGGGCAATTACGCCATTAAGCTTGGCGTAATCCATTCAATTTTTTTTTTAAAAAAAGATAACCCACGTGATTGACCAAGTTGTTGGACCATTTGTGTACCGCAAGTGCACGAGTCGTTCAAGTAATACAGATACAGAGTAAAAGTTCGTTCCCACGAGGACATATGGTTTCCATTACTAAGTAACAACCAATAGCTTAGCTAAATTCTATCCAAGGACATATAAAATAAAGAAAGCATAAATAATCTAAATCTAAACTACAAAAATAATAAAGATACGGGTTTAGAGATCTAGGGAATCCTTCTTCACCTCCTACTTCATACTAATGATATGCAATCTTTATAAGCAACATCAATGATTAGTTAGTTTAGCTTGAGAATCTGATTTAGTCAAAAGCCTATGTCTAGGTCGATCAACCCTGGTGTCATTTACCTAATCCACTATGGTTCTTATGGTTGCATGAGAACTAGTATAAATTCCACTAATGAACGATCTATTCTTAAACACATGTTAATACATGGCTAAAAGGTATATTTTTATCCAGTTAGCGAATCAACTCATCCAAGCCAATTGAACTTGTCAAACATGCAACAACCATACCATGTCCATCTCCACAAATCCCTATGTCTAGTTCATTTGCATTAATTAAGATCATGCAATTGTTGATCAAACAGAAGCAAGCATTAAGTATAGACATGGAAGAACAAAGCTAAACATCAATAGAAACTCAAAAGATAACATAAACATCAATACTTATATAAAGATCCAAAGTATTTCTTAAATACAACTACTAATCCATTGAACACGAATTACAAACAAAAACCATGCTCAAAAGATAGGGAAGAGAAGAGAAACAAAGGGAGAAGAGGAAGGAATCCATGGATGTGGTCCTTGAAGCTTGAATCTCCTTCCATAAGGAAGATGGCATCCAACCTAGCCTCCCTAGGCCTCCAATCAGCCCAGAAATGAAGTACAGGCCGCAGCCTCTCTAAAACCTACGAAGCTCTCTAAACTCCCTCTAAAAATCTATTAAAATCTATTTATAGACTCGGCAAAAATAGAGGCACGCCGCGACATTCATTTTCCCACGCCGCGACAAATTAGGTCAAGGACACCGCGGCATTATTTTCCTTGCGCCGTGGCGTTTAGTTCTTCGTGCCCCCTGACTTTTGATGCAGGGGATTCTCACGCTGCGGTGTACGCTCCTCAACGCTGCGGCGTAACAAGTCTGGCTGTAGAATTCTGCAGCCAACTCAGTTTTCTGTTGCTTTTTGCTCCTTTGGGTTCCTCTTGGGCTTTCTTATCTGTGTTGGTCTAAAACTTCCACCAATCTACTCATTTGCAGCTCTTCCTGCAATAGAGAAATTACCAAAGTATTAGCAAATATAAAGTCTACTTAATCCTTTACACATTACACTCAATTTGCTCAATATCATACTGGATCAGTCTCAATATTAGATTTATCAAATATAAGCATAAAACTATCCCAATATGTATCATAACAAGGACTTTAGTAATCTGAGAAATACAGAAATAGGGTACAAATAACTACACTTTGTGAAGTTATCACAAGTATATGTTGTTAATTCCTTAAAATTTAATGTGAAAAATTAACATGATAAGTAAGTATAATTCAACGAGTTAATCAAAATCATATCCTTTATACAGTTATTAAATAGTACAAATATATCAAATCATGATATTAAATGGTAATAGTAGCTAATGAAGGTTAACTTAACTAGTAAAATCGAACTACGTTGACTCAAAGGTCTTAAGTTCGATTTGTGCTGATTTTGTGGCATGCCTTAACCTTTGAACATGACAACCTTCTGTTACCAAGTGACTTCAATACTCAAGAGAAGGGTGAATTGAGTTTATAAGACAAGTTCGCAATTCTTTCTCAAAACACTTGAATGTTGAATTTCGTTGAAGCTATTGACTATTTGAAATGAATGAATTGATAAGAACGATAGATATTGCTTAATAACCAACCAAGAGAGAAGTAATCAAGTAAGAAAATAAGCAATGCACAAATGTAAAGAGAAGGTTTAGAGAATCAAACACAATAGTTTATCCTGGTTCGGCCACCAATCCACTTATGACTTATGTCCAGTCCTCAAGCAACCATTCGAGATTTTTCACTATATCTTCAAGTTTCAATAGGTGCTTGACAACCTTTACAAACTTAAGCACTCAACTCCTTAGGATGCCTCACCTTTGAGTTTGAGCCTTTACAAACAAAGGGATGCCTCACCTTTACAATTTGAAGGGATACCTCATCCTCTCTTACAAAGCAATTAAGATTGATAGAATGAAACTCTCACTATAGTAAATGATACAAATTGAAACTCTTAGTATGCTCTCAAAAGATATCTCAAGGATTTGCCAAAAACAGAGTAATAAATGATTTTAAGGATTGATTCTCGTTTTGGTGTATTACAAAGATGTTTCAGGTTCAAGAACTTCTATTAATGATGCCTCAACATCTATATTTAAAGAGATATGCACTTAAGGAGCTGTTGGGGGATTAAAGGCAAGCATTTAATGCACCTAATATAGTCGTTGGACATGTCAGAATACTGGTAATCGATTACATGTTTCTGGTAATCGATTACATGGTAGTTAGAACGTGTTCTTGGCTTTCTGAGCAGGTTGTAATCGATTATCAGCCTTGTATAATCGATTACACGCCCTCTGACTTGCTGGTAAACGATTACATGGTTGATGTAATCGATTACCACACATGTGTAATCAATTACTTTGCACTTTGAACACATTTTTCAAGCCTAAATGAGGATTCATGTCATTTCTAACTTTAAGAAACTTGGATTGAACAATATTAGTATATGTTTAACATGATCCAAGATTAAAATCAACATCTTTTTAGAATATGAACTTTGAAAAACATATTGATTAAAAACATCTTTAAAAAACTATTTGAGATATCTTAAGAGTATTTAATATTGATGTTCTAAGGCCTATGTCTAAATAAACCTCTTGATTTCTTTCTTTGATCTTGATCTTCTCTTTTGCACTTGATCTTCATCTTTGGCTTTGTTATCATCAAAAACCATTTGACATGCTTCAAGACACATGTATTCATATTCGCTCCTTTTTTTATGATGACAAAATAAATATTGAAAAGAGGAGAACCATTTGCATTTATATATATATCAGAGATTTAAGCGCAACTCTCCCCCGTAATGTATGCACAAGATAGGGTTAGTGATGTGTTTATGTAAAAGCTTAAATTAAGCTCCCCTGTATTTATGCAATCACTAATCTCTCCCCCGTTGGCATTATCAAAAACATATAAGCATTTAGATTTACAATTAAAAAAAATTCGACAACATTTCAGCTATATTTCATGATTTCCCAAAGATTTAAACATCAGCAACCAATCAATATAGCCTAATCAAGTGTTGCAAACAGAGTATAGTTAATCCAACCAGATCAAGAAATATAACCAATCAGATCAAGACATTCATATATTCAATAAACAAATACGAAACATCAAAATATCAACTGACTTTATATAAACTAATCCAATGACATATACAACCAGTCAATAATGAAACAAGGAAAAAATATCATGGCAATGGTCCATGGTCACTAGCAGTCGCCTCACTATCACTATCCTCATCTGCAGCGACACCTCCAAGGTCGACATCATCGTCACCAGCTTCAAGATCGTCCTCAGAACCAAGGAGCTCCTCATCATCAGCAAGAACTACAACGGGAGTGGCAGAGGGATCAGCAAAAGATAGAGGAGTAGGAGGGGCAGAGGAGGTGGTACGTGCAGCAACAGCTCTCAGTGGTGCATAATCTGGTCCTTCCAAGAAGGAGCGAATAGAAGCAAGCTCCTGATCGGAGTAGTCCATCCTCAGCTCAAGATGATCCACCTTCTGCTTAATGCGATCTATCCGGGTTTCCACCATAGTTGCCAAACTACACATCTCTTGGAGCAGAAGGTCCAATGTGGCTGGAGCTGGAGTTGGCTACTGGTCTTCTTCATCATCACTCTTCGGACCGTGAGGGATATGCCTGTAGCTGCAATGGGTCAGATAGTACCATCTACCATCTACCTTGCTCAGCTGAAGCTTCTTCAAAGTATGTCATCCAATGGATTGTGGACTTTTGGAGCTGGTATCCTTGGATTCCTCAGACAAGGAGATGTGACAATGCTCCAAGATAGCAGTCACAAGCATGACATAAGGAAGAGCAGAGTTCTTCTTCTTCTTCTTCTTCACATCTAACATGTGCTGAATGATGTAGTTGGCCTAATTGATTGGCCTATTTGCGGTCATTGCCCATAAGACTACTACATCGTCTCTCAAGACTTAGGAGTAATTACCTCCCCTAGGGAATCAAGCCTCGAACAATCAGATAATGCAGCACTCTGTTCTCCATTGTCAAGCCAGTAGCCATTACCTTTTTCTTATCCCTCGGAAGCACATAACTAGATCGAATTAGGGATGTCAAAGCACTCTTATATTCAAACTCAGCTCCCCAAGCATTCTCATTTCCCTAAAAGCTTGTCCCAGTATAGGTGAACTTGGTTAATCTACGTCATTCCTCCCTAGTGATCCTAATTTGAGTTTTCTTCACCTCAGAAATTAGGCAATTATCTTCATATTTCAAATTTGCATAGAAAACTCTAACCAAATTAGGATAGATAACCTTGTGAATGCTGAAGAACCCAAGCAATCCTAGCCTTTCAATTAACTGAAAACACTCCAGGGGTTCACTTGAGCAAAACGATTGAGTTAGATACCTGGGCGAGATTAGCTTCCTCAGTTGGAAGTTTTTCTTGAATAGCTCAGCCCTTTTGGTGGTGGAGAAATGCTGTGTGAGGTCCAGCCTATAAATATTACATGGAGGAGCACTGAAGGATTCTTCAACGGTGACCCTTGTTCTTGGGTGCTTTGCATGTTGGGATGGTTCAGGCATTGAAGGGAATAGAGTTTGGAGGTGTATGGGTGAAGGGAAGGATGGTAGGAAAAGGGTTTTAGGTGGTGTGGCTCATGGGTGATGAGAGGGAGAAAGACGAAGGGGTGAGTAGATTTTGATGAGTTTTGGTGGATGAGTTGTGTGGAGAAGTGATTTGTGAGAGGGAGGTGAAATGAAGTGTTTTTGGGTGAGATTTGAGTGAGAAATTGAGAGTTTGGGATGAGGGGTTTTTGTAGGTCCAGAAGAGAATAAGGGGAGATTATGAAGAAATGACCTTTCACGCGTTAGAAAACCTTCTAAAAGCCCATGTGTAATTGATCACATTGGTTGTGTAATCGATTACCAACATTCTGTTACCCCTGTAATCGATTACAATTTTGGTGTAATCGATTACCACGCTTCTGAGAACCTTGTAATCGATTACATTATTTATGTAATCGATTATCTGAGTTCTGGGTACATTGTAATCGATTACCAGTAAGATGTAATCGATTACTTACTTGACAAAACATTTATAATCGATTACAAAGGTCTTGTAATCGATTACTAGCTTACTAAAACTCAAATTTTGCATTTCAAACAGTGAATGATCAATTTTAAACCTTTCAAATTAGTTTCAAGGCTTCTCAAATAAATTCCAAACATCATGCAAGCATATAATCCAATCACATTGTGATCCAAAATACATAATTATGCAAAATTACTACTTTTACCAAGAACTACCCCATTTGGATGGATTTGTGAGGTTTTTGAGCTTCTTTGAGGTCTTTGACATGAGGAAGTACCTGCAAAACAACTTAGGGGGAATCTCCGACGCTCAAGTCAGTATTGGATTAAAAATCAAAAGTTATGCAGCAAAAAGTCATGATTATGGAGAAAAATGTATGTTTATGCAGCAAACTTGTATTTTATGCAGCAAAATAATGTATTATGCAACAATTTAGCCTATGCATGATTGATCTAATATGTCAAGTTCATTTCTTATATAATAGAAAGCTTCTTTTGCTAATGGTTTAGTGAAAATGTCAGCTAGTTGCTTAGTGGTTTCCACAAATTCAAGCATGCAATCACCATTTTGAACATGATCTCTTATGAAATGATGTCTTATTTCAATATGCTTTGTTCTTGAGTGTAAAACGGGATTGTTAGACAAATTTGTTGCACTAGTGTTATCACATCTTATGGGGATGTGATCCAGCTCAAGACCATAGTTTAGAAGTTGTTGCTTCATCCAAAGGATTTGAGCACAACAACTTCCAAGTGCAACATATTCAGCTTCAGCTGTTGACAATGCCATACTATTTTGCTTCTTGTTATGCCAAGAAACTAATGAGCTTCTAAGTAAGTGGCATGTCCAACTAGTACTCTTCCTATCTATTTTGCAACCAGCAAAGTCAAAATCAGAATAACCAATTAGGTTACATGAAGCACCCTTAGGGTACCACAATCCCATTTGTGAAGTGCCTATTAGATATTTCATAATTCGTTTTACAGCACATAAGTGAAATTCTTTAGGATTTGCTTAATATCTAGCACACATGCATATACTACACATAATATCAGGCTTATTAGCGGTAAGGTAAATAAGTGAGCCAATCATACCTCTATACTTAGTAATTTCTATCGATTTACCTCCTTCATCCTTATCCAAGTAACAAGAAGTGTCCATTGGTGTAGTCATTTGCTTGGCACCTTCCATTCCAAACTTCTTGAGTAACTTCTTGTAATATTTGGATTGACTTATGAAAGTCTCATCCATTGTTTACCTGATTTGAAGACCAAGGAAGAAGTTGAGCTCACTCATCATGGACATCTTAAACTCACTTTGTATAATATTTATGAATTCCTTACAAAGAGAGTTATTAGTTGTACCAAATATGATATAATCAACGTATATTTGTACAAGAAGAACATCATGCTTCTTATGCTTGATGAAAAGAGTGGTGTCAACCTTTCCTCTAGAAAAGCCATTTTCTAAAAGAAACTTGCTCAACCTTTCATACCAAGCTCTAGGAGCTTGTTTAAAGTTATACAAGGCCTTTTTAAGTTAAAAAACATGGTTAGGTAGTTCAAAGTTTTCAAAATCGGGAGGTTGATCCATATACACTTCCTCTTGTATGAAACCATTTAAAAAGACACTTTTGACATCCATTTGAAAGTGCTTAAAATCCATGATATATGCATATGTAAGTAGCATTCTAATGACTTTTAATCTAGCTACGGGAGCATAAGTTTCTTTATAATCTATGTCTTCTTCTTGATTATAACCCTTAGCTACGAGCCTAGCTTTGTTTCTTATTATTAAGCTTGTTTCATCAAGTTTGTTCCTAAAGACCCATTTGGTGCCAATTATGGGATGATCATTGGGCCTTGGAACTAATTCCCAAACTTGATTTCTCTCAAATTGGTTTAGTTCATCTTGCATGGCCAAGATCCAATGTTCATCATTAATGGCCTCATTTATGTCTTTAGGTTCAACTTGAGAGACAAAAGCCATATGATTACATGCATCTCTAAGAGTTTTGCGAGTAATTACCCCTTTTGATATATCACATATTACTTTGTCAAGAGAATGATATCTTGATGTCCTCCATTCCTTGGGAATATCCATGATTTGAGAGTCTTCTTGTCTTGGGGAGTCATATGGACTTTCTTCTTGCTTCTTGACTTCTCTTTCTTTGTTCTCTAGGTGAGTCCTTGCCCAAAATTTTGCAACATCATCAACAAACTCTTTACTCGGTTTATTTGGATTAGTTTCATTAAATGCAACATGTATGGACTCTTCTATGGTCATAGTTCTTTTATTGTAAACTCTAAAGGCCCTACTATGCATAAAATAACCAAGAAATATCCCCTCATCAGATTTTGCATCAAACTTCCCCAAGTTATCCTTTCCATTATTTAAGACAAAACATTTACATCCAAAAATATGAAGATGTGAGACATTTGGTTTCCTTCCTTTATATAATTCATAGGGAGTTTTCTTTAAAATTAGCCTTATTAGAGCCCTATTCATAATATAACAAGTGGTGTTAACCGCATTCGCCCAAAAATATTTAGGAAGGTTGGCCTCACTGAGCATAGTTTTTGTCATTTCTTCTAAAGATTGATTTTTCCTTTCTACAATACCATTTTGTTGTGGTGTTTTAGAGGCCGAAAAATTATG
The DNA here is from genome assembly GCA_029884605.1 of Ormosia emarginata. Taxonomy (NCBI): domain Eukaryota; kingdom Viridiplantae; phylum Streptophyta; class Magnoliopsida; order Fabales; family Fabaceae; genus Ormosia; species Ormosia emarginata. Next base: position 24,480,721 of record JAQQTP010000085.1, read on the forward strand.
CTCAATGTCATGATCATCACAAAAGGTTTCAAATTCATGGTTTTCAAATTCACCACCATGATCACTTCTTATGGATACAATACAAAAACCTTTTTCGTTTTGGATAACTTTAGCAAGCTTTTTAAATGATTGAAAAGCTTTATATGATTATGATAGCCCACATATCCTTTATACCAACATGATCAATTATGTTTTTATGTGATTGTGAGATTAATTCTATGTTTTCCTTAAGTTTTAGTTAATTCAGCAACCGCTCAAATCAATCCCTAATCAATAGTTATTTATAAAGCAACCGCTCTTACACCTACTTATTGATTGCATTAAGATTTAGAAAACTAATCACACTAAGATCCAATCTCACACCGGGATTAAATTACTTAGATCATATGTCTCACTAGTCCTACTACCGCAACCCCGCATAGCAATCCTAGTTTTACCACTTTCGAAATTGGCAAAGAGTATAAAAACATTTATACCAAATTAAGAACAGAAACATATGAATAAAAACACAATTGTATTGATATAAAGAAATATGCAAGAATCATATAATCAAAACTAGGGTTTCATCTTCCTTTAACCATATAAGAAAACTAGCCACACATGGTAAATTCAAAACCAAAAGAATAACAGAAGAAAAACATTGTTAAGAATAGAAGTGCAGAAGAAAACTAAAGATCAAACTAGTTTCCAAAGGTTGGGGATGATTGATCTCTGATTGCTCCAACCCGAGACTCCAATCTTCGATCCGATCTCCTTCTCCCTTGTTCTTGGTCTTCTCCTCAGCCTCCTGGCAGTTCCCCAATCTAGACTCTCTTTTTAGGACCCTAGGCAACCCTATTTATAGTTTTGGATACCTAACATATCATTAGAATTCGTATCTAATGTTCTGATGCGATGACACGGGCCGTGTTATTTGACACGGCCTACCCCGTGTCAGGTTCTGGTAACACAAATTCAAGTGTTTTGCAAGTCAGAGAGAAACACGGCCCACCCCGTGTCATTTGACACGGGTCATGTTGATGGTCAATGCTCAAAACTGGATCCTCTTGTGAAGACAGAGATGTACACGGCCTACCCCGTGTCATATGACACGGGTCGTGTTGTTGGTCAGGTCCATGTTGAAAATCCAGAGAAGGACACGGCCTACCCCGTGTCATGTGACACGGGTCGTGTCACTTACTTTTTTGTAAATTCCTCTATCTTTCTTTGCTTCTAGGGGTGATATTGATCTCCTGAAAAACACAATGCAATTATGAGTGCTTATAAACATATTTAAGCATAGTTTCACAATAAAAATCCGATTAAACTTCATATCCAGAAACTTAGCTAAAAGTTAATAATTAAATACACATGAAGTCCAATTAGATCAAACATATGACACTCAAGATATAAAAATAATCGACAGATCAAATATCCCCACACTTAGCCTTTTACACTTCTGGGCAAAACATAAGACCGAACCAGGGAACAAGGGAAAATAAAACAAATTCAAAAGCTTAAAAAGACTCAATTTCTAATGATATTCAAGAAGGGCAAAAGATTGTAAGCAATAAGAGCAAGAAAAGATTCAAGAGGTCAAAACATTCAAGAGATAACAAATCTTCACATCTCAAACCAACAAGCAAGGTATCTTCAATTTGAAAAGCATGAATCAAGAATTATAGATCCTCACAAGATACACTCTCAATCTCTCAAGTGTTTACAAGGTAAGTATTTCACTCAATTTAGCCCATGAAAAATGCACTACCATAAGCTTGCTTATCTTCTACTTCTCCACTACTCAAACACATGCATACAAAAATTAAGAGGTCTTTATTCAAGGTTGTAATGGGGCCAAGGTAAGGGAAAAAAATAGTATGGATATGGCAAGATAAGTATCCAAGAGAATAAAAGAACATTGAGGAGGAACTCAATTGATAAGTAACAAGCATGAAATTTTTCCTCCAATTCTATATAATGCACATTCATTTCACATATTCCTTTCCTTTTCTTTTGTAACCTTTCTTGCATTTATTCTTGTTTTTTTTGCAAATTTTTTTTTTCAACCGACACTTTGCATTTTGCACATCAAGAACACAACTCCCACACTTGTACTATACATTGTCCACAAGCAAAAGAGTTCCTCCAATGAAAATGAATCAATATTCTCCCATTCCCTAAGGTAAGGTAAAATTATGATTTTTCACATAAGGTATATAATGAGCAAAGATAAAGAATAGGCAAATAGGCTCAAGGAGTTAATCAAAGGAAAATACTGCAAGGTTGGCTATTTGGCCAAAGTAGTTACTCAAGAAAGAAGGCCTCAATCATGTTTATGCATGCAAGTAAAAATGTAGCCTAAAAAAGAATCAAAGTAAGCTCTAGAGTGATCAAATGACATGATTGAAAATCATACAAGAAAAAAGAGAATGACATAAATGCTAAATTCATCCATCAATAGGCTCAAAATCTCACAAGGTATGCATCTATCAATCTCAATCCACTAATCAAACATCCAAAACCAAGCATGTCAAATTCAAGACGGAAGAAGAAATTTGTAAATCATAACCCTAAATTTCACTTGCTTCAAACTCAAACTTCACAAATCTCAAAACATCATTGGAAATTAATCAAAAACACACTTTTTTTTTCAAAAATAGAATCAAATAAAAATTAAAACAGAAAATAGAATGTAAACTCCTCTCCCACACTTAAATTCTACATTGTCCTCAATGTAAAGCTCAAAAGAAAATAATCATCAATTACTCCAGGACAAGTAAAATAAAAGAAAGAGAGAAGAAACATCCTTATCAAATGAGGAGACTTCCACCAGGGTCCCATTGCTTGAAATGTAATGACCAACTTATGCTTGAAATTGCATGAGAGCTTCCACCGGGTCCCATTGACCCTCCCTAATTCCCTTGGCGTCACCACTGGAATGCAATATGTGTACTTTATTAACTTCATTTGCATCATTGTTTATGTTGGACCAAGGTCCAAAAACAAAATCCACAGTAGTGACTGTCATCTTGTGCTCTTCTCCCCCCTTTGAAAATTCTTCAGTGGCCTGCAATTCCACCTCCCATTGGGTCTTAGATTCTGCAACTACGTCAAGAACATTGTTGATGGTTCCTTCAAAACTCTTAGCTGCTGCGTAAACAGAATCATTAACTTTTAAGCATGCAGAAATCTCAGTACAAATAACACATTTCACCGTCACAATGAATACATAAGTGGCAATGAATAGAATTATTGAAACCAATAAAATCAGGAAATTCATCACACAACTCATCATAACTTTCCTCCACTACAATAGGAAGGGGTTCAAGAATACTTACCTTGGGGGCCTTAAAGTTTTGCCCTTCCTCATTTACCTTTTTAGTCTCTTGTTCTTTCTCTTCAGTGGCTTGTGGAGGAAAAGTAGGTTCACCTAACAACTTATCACTTCACGATGTGATATCACTAGCATTTTCCTCCACATTCACTTCTGATTATGAGGGAAGATCTTCAGAAAATAAACTTTGCACCTTGCTTAATTCTATGGTTAACTGCCCTATTAGATTTTACAGGTTGTTAACTGAGGCCTTTGTTTCTTCTTGAAACTGAATGTTGTTAGTGGCCATTTGCCTCATTAGCTCCTCCATTGAAGGTTCAGGTTGCCTTGGTGCTTGAGCTTGCTGTGGTCTTGGGGGAAAAGGTGCTTGCCTCTACTGAAATCCTAGATGTCCATAAGCTGGAGGTTGATTTTGGGGCTGTATTCCATAGCTCAAGTTAGGATGATCCCACAACCCCGGATTATATGTATTGGAGTAGCAGTTGTAGTTGTTGGAAGGTTCATAATATCCTCTTACTTTTTTTTCCTCTACATTTGTGTCCACTAGAAAAGTGAGACACATATCAGTGATATGTCCGGGTGCCCACAAGCATGTATTGGTGTTTTCTCCATATCTATTAGTCGCGTCACCAATGATTGAAGGACATTAGCACTTACAAGACACTTAAAAACAATAAATTAAAAATTAAAAATAAAATAAAAATAGAGTAAAAAATAGGAAACAAATTAATAGCACAATTGGATAATTAGTTCTCCGGCAACAGAGCCAAAATTTGGTGTGGTGTGGATTGTGATTAAAATTTGGAATAAATATCAGTTGCCAAGTTCCACCAAAAATAAAAACCTTGCAACCAGTTGTAGTTAGCAAGGGTCGATCCACAGAGAACTAATTCAATTAACACTATAATTTGAATCCTAATTTAAAGACTTAAAAATAGTAAACAATAAAATGAGGATTTTGTTTGTTAAAATTAAAAACAGAAATTGAATCCAAAACAAAAACAGTAAATATGATTTGAAAAATCAATTAAAAGACAATGGTTAAGAGATAGAATCCGCCACTAGATTTATATGATTATGCTAGCCCACATATCCTTTATACCAACATGATCAATTATGTTTTTATGTGATTGCGAGATTAATTCTCTGTTTTCCTTAAGTTTTAGTTAATTCAGCAACCGCTCAAATCAATCCATAATTAATAGTTATTTGTAAAGCAACCGCTCTTACACCTACTTATTGATTGCATTAAGATTTAGAAAACCAATCACACTAAGATCCAATCTCACACTGGGATTAAATTACTTAGATCATATGTCTCACTAGTCCTACCACCGCAACCGTGCATAACAATCCTAGTTTTACCACTTTCGAAATTGGTAAAGAGTATAAAAACCTTTATACTAAATTAATAATAGAAACATATGAATAAAAACACAATTGTATTGATATAAAGAAATATGCAAGAATCACATAATCAAAACTAGGGTTTCATCTTCCTTTAATCATATAAGAAAACTAACCACACATGGCAAATTCAAAACCAAAAGAATAACAGAAGAAAAACATTGTCAAGAATAGAAGTGCAGAAGAAAACTAAAGATCAAACTAGTTTCCGAAGGTTGTGGATGATTGATCTCTAATTGCTCGAACCCGAGACTTCAATCTTCGATCCAATCTCCTTCTCCCTTGTTCTTGGTCTTCTCCTCAGCCTCCTGGCAGTTCCCCAGTCTAAACTCTCTTTTTAGGACCTTAGGCAACCTTATTTATATTTTTGGATACCTAACACATCATTAGAATTCGTATCTAATGTTCTGATGCGATGACACGGGCCGTGTCATTTGACACGGCCTACCCCATGTCAAGTTCTGGTAACACAAATTCAAGTGTTTTGCAAGTCAGAGAGAAACATGGCCCACCCAGTGTCATTTGACACGGGCCGTGTTGATGGTCAATGCTCAAAACTGGATCCTCTTGTGAAGACAGAGATGTACACGGCCTACCCCGTGTCATATGACACGGATCGTGTTGTTGGTCAGGTCCATGTTGAAAATCCAGAGAAGGACACGACCCACCCTATGTCATGTGACACGGGCCGTGTCACTTACTTTCTTTAAATTCCTCTATCTTTCTTTGCTTCTAGGGGTGATATTGATCTCCTGAAAAATACAATGCAATTATGAGTGCTTATAAACATACTTAAGCATAGTTTCACAATAAAAATTCGATTAAACTTCATATCCAGAAACTTAGCAAAAAGTTAACAATTAAACACACATGAAGTCCAATTAAATCAAACATATGACACTCAAGATATGAAAATAATCGGCAGATTAATTAACAATGGTATTTAGAATTTTCAACTTGTATTATAATTTGTCAGATTAATAGTTAGTTCCTAATACCAACTCAATTCATTTGTTGTATCAGGGTATGAACCAATTGCAATTAAGTTTGATGCTAGGCTAGAGACTTTGACAGCTACTACCGAGATGGCAAATTGGATTAATGCGATTCTAAAAGAAAAATAGAGTTTGACATATGATGGTGGCCGCAGATTCAGTCATATGACTACCAATTTGTCAGAGTGCATCAACGGAGTGTTGAAAGGCAGCAGAAATCTACCTATAACTGCATCAACGAAGTGTTGAAAGGTAGTAGAAATCAACGAAGTGTTGGCACATCCTACGTGATTTTGCCATCTAAGATGGCATTTTTACACACAATATGCCACGTTGGTTTAAGTAACCTGAACCGAACCAACTTGATTATAATCGGATTGGTTCAGGTCGAGTAATTGGGTTAGTCTAAAACCTGCGCTCCAGCCATCACTCCTGCCTGCGTCAAACCCTCAAAACTCACCGCTGACGATACCTCCCTCTCTGTTATGTCCAGCCCTCGCTCCACAGCCTCTAGCCCTCGCTTCACCGCCTCTAGCCCTCGCTTCACTGCCTCCAGCCTCCGTTCCGCCGTCTAAAGCCCCTTGTCAGCGGCGTCAAATCCCTCCTTGACAATCTCGACATTAAAAGTTATGTATAAGATGCACCTTCTGACTTTGGATCCATGGACCACGAAACCATAATCGTTGGATCATTAATAATTTAGATTAAGGGTTTTGATCAATCACATGCAACTTGGTAATAGGTAACCAGAAGAATGGGAAATTGCATTTTGAACTTTCACATTTCTTCTGCTGCTAGACACCATGAATCAGCGCACGACCATCGTCCTGTCGTCGGTCTCGCCCTCCACCATCGTACCTCTACTCCATTCCGGTAGCGCCATCTATGCCAGTCAGACGAGCACCTCCAAAGTGGTTTCGCACAATCCCGTTATGAGATCTGGTCCAGGGTGGGGTTCTATGATGGGGGTGGTGGTCGTTGTGAGGCTCGCGGCGGTGGCGGTGGTGGGTGTGGTTATGAGATCTCATGAGTGGTGCTATGTAGTTTCGAGATCTGGTGCATAGTTCTGAGATTTGGTTTCACCATGTGGGTGGCGATGCATGATTTTGAGATTTGGCGAAACTCGCGGCCTCACAGACCAAGCGCGAACGAAATGGGGGTGGTGGTCATTCTGAGACTCACGGTGGTGGCAGCGATGAGTGTGGTTCTGAGATTTAGTGGGTGACACTGATTAGTTTTGAGTCGGCTTGTTCCTTTGCTTTCTTCAAACTTGTATCCCGAACAAGGGAATATCCTGTGCCACAGACGTCGGCGCCGTTTCCCTCGCCGTTAATGCCATAGACGCCGTTAATGCCATAGACGCCGTCAAGAGTAAAGCAACGAACGAGTGAGAGAGAGAGCTGAGAGAAAATGAAAGATTTGGGAACTTGGGATTTGGGGAAATAAGAGAGAGAACTAGAGGCTTCGGGTTAGATCAGAAAGAAAAGGAAAAAAGAAGGTGATATAATAAGTGCTGCATCAAACGATGTCGTTTTCAATTTGGTAGTTAGGTCATCGAGTTGGATTGCTGAACCTGTCACCCGAACAAATTAGTAGACGTGTTGATTGGGTTCGACCCAAACTGACCTGATAACCCGAACCGACCCGGATATTTTATATTGGATTAAGTCGGGTTGGTCAGTTCGACCCGGACCCGTGAACACCCCTAATTTTGATGAGAAACTAAATTGATGTAATTTTCTTTAAAAGATCAAGTTAAAATTACATATATTTTTAGGACACTAAATAAATGTTTACTCATAGAATAAAATTTTCCAAATTTAATAAATAATTAAATTATAGTTTTGCCTATTCAATAAGGAATCTTCACTTTTTTTTCTTTGGTGGAGAAGGTATCTTCACTTTAATGAGTGGCAACTCTTTTACCACCAAAGGGAAATTATATGGTCATGGCCCATGAATCTTTGATCTTTCTTATATAAAATAAGATATAAAAAATTTAAACCATTGATATTTTCTATCTCAAATTATTTAAAAAGATTGCTATTATAATTTTTGTAACAAACTTACCCAAAGATTGCCAAATATATGTACAAAAAAAAAGATTGTTATCGAAATGTCTCTTTCTAAGAGTAGCGAAGCAAAGTTTTTTTTTTTGGGGTAGATAGCAAAGGTTCAGCGCTCAAAAAACTCTCCCCAACAGAGAGGAGTAAGAACCAGCAACCAATAGTACAAACAACATACTAGGGTACAACAAATCAATAACAAGAAAAAAAAAGCCACAAAACTCAACAAAACCAAGAAATCATTTGTTCCTATAAGTTTGCAATATTTTTAAGCCATAAAATTTCTTTAGGCCTATTCTGATGCACAAAGCGTAGATCCTTGAAGCACGTCCTGATAGAATGGAACTTATTCCAAAGAAAGTGCAGCTTCCACGGGACAATCTTTTCATCACCTACCCAAGTTAAGGTAAGCAAAGAGCCAGACATAATCAAGATCGGATATTGTGACACCCATGTTCTTTGAAGAAACACCTTAAGAGCAAAAACAATGGCCATAGTGGAAAATAAATGGCTTGTAACTTTTCAGGACCTAAAATTATGGGGTCTAAGAAGATCAGTCTCGGATCACTCGCCTTTGTTACTTGAAACAGAGACCTTGAACTGGGGACCAAAGCCCTTTAGGTTGCTGGATGTGTGGTTCTCGCATAAGGACTTTAATAAAATGGTGGAGATGGAATGGAAGAATATGGGTAATATAACAGTTGAGGAAAAATTAAAGAGGCTGAAAGTTCCTTTGAAAAAATGGAACAAGAAAATTTTTAGTCATATTGATAATAAAATTAAATGCATGGAGATGGAGATGTCCACAATTGATCTTGTGGCTGAGGAGGGAGATCTGGATGAAGTCAGCTTGGCTAGGAGGAATGCTCTTGTAAGTCACTTGGGCAAATGGTATATAAGAAAAGAAGACTATTGGAGGCAATTATCCCATGAGAAATTCTTGAATGCGTTAGACAAAAACACGAAATATTTTCATGCTATGGATGCTAATAGGAGAAGAAAAAAACAAATTCTGAAGTTGAAGATGGGAAGGAAGATCTTTCAGGACTCGAAGAACATTAAAAAACGGCAAGAAAATTTTTTAAGAATTTATACAAACAGGACCTTCTACCAATTATTGAAATCCAAGAAGTTATATTGTCGTGTATCAATAGGGACCAAGCGAAGACTCTTGAGGTTATGTCAACTGTGGAGGAGATAAGAAATGTTGTTTGGTGTTGTGAGCCTACAAAATCTCCTGGGTATGATGGGTTCAACTTGAAATTTATAAAGAGTATGTGAAGTATTATAGGTGAATAATTCTCTAAGTTTATTATTGACTTCTTTTCATCAGGTTCTCTTCCAAGAAAGGTAAATATGACTTGGGTGACATTAATTCCAAAGATAGAGAGGGCTAACTGTATGTTAGACTATAGACATATTAGTATGATTGGGTGTATCTACAAGGTAATTGCTAAAATTCTAGCTACACGGATAAAAAAGGTCATGCCAGACTTAGTGAGCTAGACTCAGACAACTTTTGTTAGTGGAAAGTAGGTCCTTGATGGGGCACTTATTGCAAGTGAAGCAGTTCATTGGTTCAAGAAGAAGAAAATTTCTGCAGTGATCATGTAACTAGATTTTCAAAAAGCATATGACTTAGTTAGATGGAGCTTTGTTGATCATGTGCTAAAGCGCACGGGTTTTGGGGTGAAATGGAGAATATGTGTGTTGCAATGTATCTCAACGACATCTATGTTAGTTTTGGTTAATGGTTCCCCAACGATGCCCTTTAAGATGGAGTGTGGCCTAAGACAAGGAGATCCTCTATCTCCTTTCTTATTTGTCCTGGTAGCAAAAGTTTTTAATCGGATGGTGGATCGAGCCAAGGAAGTTGGATTGGTAGAAGGAGTTTGTATTGGAAGGGATAAGGTTGAGCTGTCTCATCTCCAATTTGCAGATGACACAATAGTTTTTTGCCCTTCTAAAGAATAAGTCATCTTTAACTATAGAAGATTGTTGGATTGTTTTGGTGTCATGTCTGGTCTGAATATAAACTACACAAAGTCGGCACTCATTCTTTTTTCTTGCTCGCAATAATGGATTGGTAGGGTATGCAGCAAGATTAGATGCCTGGTTGCTTCCTTGCCAATTAAGTATTTGGGGATCCTTCTTGGATCAAGTCCGAGGAAGTTGGACACATAGAGGTCGGTTGTGGATAAGATTGAGAAGAAACTTGCCTCTTGGAAGACGAGGCTCCTGTCTAGAGTGGGTAGACTTGTGTTGATTAAGTCTGTACTTAATAACCTTCCTTTATATTATCCTGGGTTATTTAAACTCTCAGTAGCTATGGCAAAGAAAATAATAAGGATCCAAAATAGGTTTTTCTGGAGTGGTGATATTAATAAAAGAGGGCTGCCTCTTGTCAAATGGAGTGTTATTCAAAAATCAAAATTCTTGGGAGGGCTTGGTGTTGGTGATTTGGTTATTAAAAACGCCGCAATGTTATTCAAATGGTGGTGGCGGTTTTCAACTAAAGATAAACCCCTATGGAAACGAGTAGTGTGTTCTAAGTATAACTTGATCTTGGAGAGACCACTTGTTAATCAGAAGGTATCTTTTAGTGGGGGTTCTTGGGCGAATGTTTACAATCTAGTAAATTCGAGAATGGAAATAAGTAAAATTTGGCAGCATGGCTTTTGGATGAATGTGGGAAATGGTATGAAGTCTTTATTTTGGGAAGATAAGTGGATTGGTGATATGAGTCTTAAAGATAAGTTTCCACGACTATTTGTTGTCTCTTTGCAAAAAAAATAAGGTAATTGTTGAGTTCGGGGTATGGGATGAATATAGTTGGAGGTGGAACTTTATTTGGAGACGTGCGTTATTTGTATGGGAGTTGCATCAACTTAATGAGTTAAATATTTTATTATCTCAAGCCTCTTTTGATAGAGAGACTGATGACAAGCTTTATTGGAAATTTGACTCTAAAGGATCCTTTTCGATTAAATCGTTCTTGTTGACCGAAGCATCCTTATCAGGCTCCATGTGTCTTTCTAGCAATATTACAAAAGGCATTTGGCAGGGTCTAGCTACTCCAAGGGTTGAGCTGCTTGTATGGTTTATGTTGTTGGGAAGATTAGGGGTGTCAAAATGGGTCAAGCCTGATAGGCCGACCCAAATAGCCCGACAAAATGGACGGGTTAGGCTAGCAAAATGCCAACCCAAAACTTACATTGCCCGAATGGGCTGAACCCGAATGGGCCAGACAGTTCACTCTTTTAACATTACATAAGGCTAAATGGGCTGGGTTATACTAGCAAAATGCTAGCCAGAAACTTACATGGCCCGAATGGACCGACCCGAAAATGGTCCGACTCCGAATAGGCTAGGCCAAATGAGTCAGGCCGGCCCGTTTTGATACCCCTAAGGAAGATTGAACACCAAAGATTGCCTTAGGAAACTCAACTTACTTCAGGAAAGTGATGTAGGATGTCCTTTTTGTATTTCTGGTAAGGAAAGTATTGAACATCTCTTTTTTACTTGTTCTTTCTCTTGGAATTTATGGTGTACTTGCTTAGATTGGTAGGATTTTTACTGGTCTTCTCCTTCTGGCCCACGCATTTTCTTTGATTCGTGGGTGGATATTGGTTTGTTTGGTTTTCAGAAGAAGTTGTGAGTGATTTTTTTTTGTTGTTATCTAGACGATTTGGTAAGTTAGAAATAAATTGGTGTTTGACAAAATTGAATCAAACTGAAAACAAGTTCATACTCAAGTTAAGTTGAGGTTTGGGTATTGGACTAAGGGTTAGTGTTCTGATTTTCCTTTCTCACTGGAGTTTCTGAAGTCTAATTTACAAGATGTTAGAAGATGGAAGCTATCTTGCTCGATAAGACAGCAGGTTGTTAAAAGGGTTCCTATGTCTATGAGTGTCTTTTCTTGAAATTTAGATGATTCCATCAGAAGTAATTTAGAAAAGTTTGTTATTAGTGGTACTTTTAAGGATCAAAGTCATCACGTATCGCCTATCATACTAAAAAAAAATTTATGGCACCGCTTGGCTTTTACTTTACGTGGTAATTATCATGCCATCACACCATATCTATCAAACTTCAAAGGTTGACAAGTGGAATTGGTTGCCAAATTCTTATCCTCTTTTCCTCAGTGATAGGTATCATAAATGAATAGATGCATTGTTGAGAAGTTATTGGTTATTAGCTTTCTTTTTTAATAAATACCAAAATGCCAAAAACTTAAGAAGGCTTGAAGGTGCATCTCATCTATGAACTAGTTTGATAAGCTTTACTAACGAATTTGTATCAGTCCAAATCTTTTTAAAATTTGAGTGTGATGTGAATGTTAGAAGTTTTATCATCCACTAGGTTTTTTTTTGGGTGAACCATCATCACTTTTATTCCTCTCCTACATAGGTGCTTGCACCTTTAATGTAATTAAAACATTGATATATTTTCTCTTATTTATAACTATTTTGCTCCTATTGTTAAGAGTATTAAATTGACTTTAGATGTACTAAGAATATTTTAAATAAGATAGAATTGTAAGAATATAAACACGTTGGATAGAAAATTGAAAATTCTCTCAATTGTACTCATATATCCTAATATAGTCTCGTACTCAGTATTAAGACAGAAACATTATTTTGGTCCTTCTTTAATATTTTCATTCTCAACTTAATCTTTGATAGATTAATTTTTGCAATTTAATCTTTTATAAAGTATAATTAATCTCAATTTAATACTTCTGTTAACCTACCATTAGTGAAAGAGAAAGGATACTTACATGACACTATTAAAATCTTGTGTGGCATTACAGTCAATAATTTTCTCATTTCTACACATCTCAATCAACATTTAACTTTTTTTTCTATACCCCTGATATATCACCAATCCATGTGCTCAAAATTGCGTCCCCAAATTGGTCACCTGCGTAAATTCACTTGCACAAATGGAAGATTACACCTAAAACCCACACTAATTGTTAACTCTTAGAAAATCGCAAAAGAGATTGGGTAAGACGAATTGGTGTGTGGGATAAGTCTTCCTCCCTAAATTTGCTTGATTTGGAAAAATTCCATCGCTGCATATCATATAGGATACACAGAATTTGGAAACATAGGTGACCATCGATAGTTTGAGCAATGTTTTTCCATGCAGGTGACCAAGCGTAGCCCAAAATCCATTGAGAAATAATGACAAATGTTGGATTCTTAATCTAACATTGGCCTTATATGTGAATAATTATGTATTGTGAGTTGTCACTTAAGGTTGAGCCCAATTAAAAGTGATCTGATAAGGTTTAGATTATTTGAGCTTTAATGTATCTAATAGGATATGGGCCTTTAATGTGTAGAGACTAAACGGTAATTCTATTTTTGCGATGGGCTAAAATAGAAATGTCAATAGATAACCCTAGGGTTATCAATAAAATAGGTGATGGTCCCCGGGTCACACGTATCGTTCTTATCTTTCCTGACATCCCATCATTAGAAAGAAGCAGAGGGAAAGTTAAAGGGTTCTCTCAGGGAATACGTGTAGATCTGGAAGACCAAAACCGCACGACCACCGCACGACTCTGAAGAGTTATTGGTCATCATGAATTCAGGTACGCTTCCGCACAATTTCCTAATGATCAAACATGACCTATTCTGATACCAGTGTTTGATTACTATGCCAAGGTATCACTGAAAAGTTAATATTTTGTCCAAAGATAAAATATTAATGGATTCCCGGTATCTTGAGATGGGGTTTACCTTATTTGAATTTAGTATTACTTTCATTTTGAGACTTATCTGAGAATATTTTGTTTGTTTATTATTCTCAATTCAGTTATGAATGATCCTATGAGTATTACTGCCAACATTAACTCTATTCCTATGCTGAATGACTCAAACTTCAAGTCCTGGAAAGAAAATATCTTGATAGTTCTTGGAATAATGGACATTGACCCTGCGTTAAGGGTTGACTCTCCCCAGCCTCTTACAGATCAGAGTACCTCTGAAGATAAGAAGGAGATGGAAATGTGGGAGAGGTCAAATCGCATGAGTGTGATGATCATGAAGAAGGCCGTTCTAGGAGCATTCAGGGACACCATATCTAAAAAGATAACTACAACTAAGGAGTTTCTTGCAGATATTGAAAAGAGGTTTGTCAAGAACGAAAAGGCTGAAATAGGTACGCTCTTGGCAAAACTAATTTCAATGAAGTATATGGGTAAGGGCAACATCAGGGAGTATATCATGGAGATGTCTCATATTGCTTCAAAGCTGAAAGCACTTAAGCTAGACCTTTCTGAGGACTTGCTGGTGCATCTGGTTCTGATATCTCTTCCGACACAGTTTGGCCAGTTTAAGGTGAGCTATAATTGTCAGAAAGAGACTTGGCCTCTGAATGAGCTCATCTCACATTGTGTTCAGGAAGAAGAAAGGTTGAAGCAAGATAAGACAGAAAGTGCTTATTTTGCCTCTACCTCAAAGTATAAAGGCAAGGGACTGAAGAGGAAAATGGATAAGGAAGTTGCAGATACAACGCCATAAAAGAACAACAAAAGAAACCAAATGAATCAGGAGGTAGTGATTGTTTCTTTTGTGGAGCTAAAGGACATGTGAAGAAGCATTGCAGTAACTATCACGCATGGTGTGCTAAGAAAGGTATGCTTCTTAATTTGATTTGTTCTGAGGTTAATTTAATTTCGGTGCCTAAACACACATGGTGGATAGATTCTGGTGCCACAACTCACATCAGTGTGTCTACGCAGGGTTGCCTGAATTGCCGAAAACCAAGTGATGGTGAAAGATACATCTATGTAGGTGACGGCAAGACGGTTCAAGTTGAGGCAATTGGAAAATTTAGATTATTGTTAAAGACTGGATTTTATTTGGATCTTGATGAAACATTTATTGTACCATCTTTTAGACGAAATTTGATTTCTATTTCTGTTTTGGACAAATTTGGTTATTCTTGTTCATTTGGGAATGGAAAATTTAGTTTGTTTCATGATTCAAAATTGGTTGGTTCTGGTTCTTTGTCAGGTTACGATAATCTTTATTCGCTTGATACGATTGCTTCGTTTAATGAATCTCTGCAATTAAGTACACAAGGCATGAAAAGGAAATTAACCGATGAGAATTCAGGTGCGTTATGGCATAAGAGATTAGGTCACATTTCTAGACGGAGAATAGAGAGACTTGTGTCAAACGAAATTCTAGAACTCTTAGATTTTATAGATTTTGATATTTGTATCAATTGTATTAAGGGCAAACAAACCAATAAAAGAAGATTTGAGGCCAATAGGACTTTGGACGTCTTAGAACTTATACATATAAATATTTGTGAGCCATTCCCTACAGCTACTTAGAATGGTCAACAATATTATATAACATTCATAGACGATTTTTTAAGATATGGCTACGTTTATCTCATTAATGAAAAGGAAAAGTCATTGGATGTGTTCAAAAATTATAAGGCTGAAGTTGAGAACCAACTCAACAAAAGAATCAAAGGCATCAGGTCTGACCGTGGTGGTGAGTACTATGGCAGGTGAACAACGTCCAGAACCTTTTGCTAAATTCCTAGAGGAATGCGGTATCATCCCATAGTACACTATGCCGAGTTCGCCCACTATGAATGGTGTTGCTGAAAGACGAAACAGGATGCTTAAAGACATGGTAAGAAGTATAATTAGTCATTCTACCTTACCAGAATCACTCTGGGGAGAAGCACTTAAAACTGCAGCATATATCCTCAATAGAGTTCCAACTAAAGCAACTACAAAAACCCCTTATGAACTTTGGACAGGAAAAAAGCCTAGTTTAAAGCACTTGCATGTTTGGGGTTGTCCAGCTGAAGCAAGGCCTTATAGGCCAAATGAAAGGAAATTGGACTCAAGGACAGTCATTTACTATTTTATTGGATACTCTGAAAGGTCCATGGGTTACAAGTTTTATGATCCCACAACTAAGTCAATTTTTGAATCGGAAAATGCCCAATTCTTTGAGGATGTCGAGTTTGCCAGGAGAGATATAGTTAAGGACATTGTCTTTGAAGAGGAATATGTTGATATTTCCACAGGTGTTATTGACATTGTTCAGGAACCTCTTCTTGACCCTGTTGAAGACACAATAGATCAAGACAATGTTGAACCTCCCATGCAAGAAATTATTTCAGAAGAACAAACTCTTCCACCTCAAGAACCTATGTCATTAAGGAGATCCATGAGAGAAAGGAGAAGTGCAATACCAGATGATTACATTGTATTTCTCCAAGAACATGAGGCTGACATTGGAGTGATGGAAGATGATCCGATCAACTTTCGTCAAGCCATGGAAAGTTCTAACTCTCAAAAGTGGATTGATGCCATGAATGAAAAGATTAAGTCCATGAAGGACAATGACGTTTGGGATCTTGTCCCATTGCCTGAAGGTGCAAAACCCATTGGTTGCAAATGGATATTTAAGATCAAGAGGGATTCAAAATGCGATGTTAAAAGATATAAGGCTCGTCTTGTCGCCAAGGAATTTACACAGAAAGAAGGCATCGACTATAAAGAGACTTTCTCTCCGGTATCTTCGAAGGACTCTTTCAGGACTATAATGACTTTGGTGGCGCATTTCGATCTTGAGTTACATCAGATGGATGTAAAGACGACGTTTCTCAATGGTGACATTGATGAGACAATCTATATGGTGCAACTAAAAAACTTTGTTTCGAAAGACTCAAAGAATATAGTTTGCAAACTTAAGAAATCCATCTATGGGCTCAAGCAAGCATCTCAACAATGGTATTTCAAGTTTCATCAAGTAATCATCTCATTTGGTTTTGAGGTGAATTTGGTAGATGACTGTATATATCATAAGTTCTGTGGGAGCAAGTATATTTTTCTAATTTTATATGTTAATGACATTTTGCTTGCCAGCAATGATATAGAATTATTGCATGAAACCAAGAGATTTCTAGCTAAGAATTTTGAGATGAAAGACCTTAGTAATGCATCTTTTGTATTGGGCATACAGATACACTGAGATCGTTCTCGGGGTATTCTTGGATTATCACAAAAAGACTATATTAAAAAGGTTCTCAAGAGATATGGCATGCAAGAGTGTAAACCAGGTGATACCCCTGTAGCTAAGGGAGACAAGTTTAGTCTCAATCAGTGTCCTAAGAATGGCTTTGAAGAAAAGGAAATGCAGAAGATTCCCTATGCATCAGCAGTAGGGAGTCTGATGTATGCTCAAGTCTGTGTGTATCCTGATATTGCGTACATTACAGGGATGTTGGGCAGATACTTGAGTAATCCAGGATTAGACCATTGGAAAGCAGCCAAACGGGTCATGCGGTACTTACAGAGAACGAAAGACTACATGCTCATATATCGGAGGTCGGATAAGCTTGAGATCATTGGGTATACTGACTCTGATTTTGCTGGATGCCAAGATAGTATGAAATCTACATCGGGCTATATATACCTGCTAGTTGGAGGTGCTATTTCTTGGAAGAGTACTAAACAGTCTCTTATAGCCTCTTCTACTATGGCAACAGGGTTCATAGCATGTTATGAGGCATCCAATCGTGGAATTTAACTGCGAAATTTTGTCACGGGGATACGCATAGTGGATGGTATTGAAAGACCACTCAAATTATTTTGTGACAATAAATCAGCAGTTCTATTTTCCAATAACAACAGGAGCTCGACAAAGTCGAAGCACATAGACATCAAGTTCCTTGTTGTTAAAGAAAGAGTTCAGAGTGGACAGTTGTCTATAGAGCATATCAGAATAAACTCCATGGTTGCGGATCCGCTTACTAAAGGGTTACCACCCAAAATGTTTCATGAGCACACTGCTCATATGGGTGTTATGCCATTAAGTGATGTTCAGTTTTAGTAGGAGTTTGTAACTTTTAAATGCTTTTATGATATAGACTTTTTTGTTTATGTATGGTTTAAGAATATTTTCTGCAGAAATAAAGTTTTGGTATATTGACACTCTAATTTTATTATGCTTTGATCTCACTAAGGTTTAAGAATGACCAATTGAAATTAGGCATGTTAAGATCACATCACATGAAAATTCCATGCTACACATCCATATCACGATCATCATGATCCATGTCATTCATTTGTATCAGCATATATGACCATTGACGAGTTGAGTTACGATAATTGTAGTGAATATTGTTTTGATCCTATGTTGGTACAATTGATGGATCGGATTGGTTATAGATACTTTCGGTAATGACAATAACATTGAGCTCATATGTTAATTTTGCAATACATAATTATAAGGTTACACATATAGTCTAAGTAGGAGATGATTATTTTCATCTAAGAAATTTATTTCGGTTCTAACGACAAATTCATCAGTCAAGGAGAAAGTGATTTTCCTTTGGGTTCCCATTGTTTAATGACAAATTCCATCAGTAGTATTTTTACGTAGGAGACCAAGTGTAGCGCCATCCAAAAGAAAATTACATTGATAGTTTGAACAATGTTTTCCAGATTTCATTTTTTAAAATAATGGCCATTTGGTTTGCTATGTTCCTTACCCTATCTATTGCAATTTTGTGCAACCCAAAGTAACCCACAGCACCGACTGATGGCTGAGAGAATAAGAGAGAAAGAAGAGCTATTAGCTATGATGAGATGTGTAAATTGACCCTAGATATACTAATGTATTTTCTCTGGTCGATTATATTTGATGCGAAATACCTTTCATAGGTTTTACTCACATTAAATTCCAAATTAACACATTTTTAATTAGTTAAAAGAAAAAAATATTTGCAATTATTTTTATTTTTTGTATAAAGGTAATTAATATTTTATTACAAAAATTAACGCAAATTTTAATAATCAAATTTTTAATTTTATCAAATACAAATATTCATAATAATCTTCTGCGTGTAATTGTGATAGCCATCTATTGTGAAATCTACGTAGAACAATTGTGATTTTCTTGTAACTTTATGGTTCTGATTATCTTACCGGCGACACCAGTATTTTGCTTCCTCTGTTTTCTTTTGGTACATTGGAGTTGAAGTACAAATAACATGTATAAGAAAGGAGATATATGAATATATATTTGAAATAATTATAAAAATTTGATTATTTTAATAATTAATTATTTAATAATTAATTATTATATAAAAAGTTATTTATTATAATCGATTATAATATAATCAATTTTATGTTTAAATATATTAATTAAAAAATAATTTTAAACTAATATATTTCGTTTAGATAATTTTAAAAAAATTACTTTTTATATATTAAATTATAAAAAAGATATAAAAAAATTATTTAATTAAAAATAAAATGATATTTACTACTCACTCAAATGGGAATTAGAAGCTACAATTAGGTAAACTGTTAATTTTGACTAACAAATTAATATTTCAATAATAATTTATAAAGATTTGATTTCTTTTTTTTGTTTAAAAAAAAAAGATCATGCCGAAAAGAAATATAGAAATTATGTATGTGACTCTTACACATGTAATGATGCTTCTATGCATAAAAAACTGTGTCTTTTTTCATAACACAACATTATCCTGTTCTAAAACAAATTCAAATCCTAATCTATACATGCTTCTTTAGGCTTAGCCCCGATGTTAATAAAAAAAAAAATCTATACACGCTTCTAATTTTTTTTTTGGTAATGTTTGTGTTTATAGTTATGATAATGTGCTAAGTAGTACTCAAAATATTATTATTATTTTAAAATTAAATTATAATCTATCCATTGTCTAAGGAAAATAGTAATGTGTTATTATCGTCATTACTCACTTCACCAAAGCTCATTTACAATGAAGACAAAATCGACAAAAAGAAGGATAGAAAAACTCAAAAAAGAGACGACGCCATTTAGTACTGAGCAACACTTGCAACTTTAACCTTTCTCGGTGATATCACTCTCCAACCTTACTTAACGTGGAAATGGATAATGCCATTTCAATTCTTATATTAAATGGATCAGACGTATTTTTTAAATATAAAATTTGAAAATGGTTTATTTACTTGATATAAATAATTTTTATTTAATTAATTTTTTAGTTTTTTTAAATTTAGATATTTTTAAATTTTTTAAACATTTTTATTTTATTTTAATTCTTTTAAATTTTGACACAAATAAAATTAGTTATTATTGTGATCTCATCTTAAAGATTAACTTCGCATGTTTTAAAATTAAAAAAAAAACAAAATAAGATTAAAAAAAATTTAAAGAGACTAAAATAAAAAATTATTATATTTAGAGAAATTAAAAAGATAATTAAACCAATAATATTTTAAAATTTGATTTTACTTTTTTAAAAATTTAATCAAACTTAAAAATTTATTTAAAAATTTACTTTATAATAAAAAATTTTAAACAAATTAATAAGCTTACTTTTAAATAAATTAACAAAATAAATTAACGAACTTATACTTTTATATATGTTAACAAATTTAGGTTTTAAAAAAAATTATATTATTTATAAAAAAATTATATTATATAAATATTAAAATATAATAATATATATAAAATAATAATATATATAATTAAATAAATCAACTTATTAGACTTAAATATTTTTTGTAAAAGCCTAAATCCTAATTCATTTAACTAAATAAGTTTTTTAAAAAAATCTTAACTTGATTTTTTTATTTAACGTGTTAAATTAGATCAAACTTTAAATAGGCCAAACCTTTAAACAATCAACTTTGATATTCTTACCACAAATAGTACATACATTTTTTTTTATATTTTATCTAATATCATTCATCATACTTACTTTTTCTTATCACTTTCTTCCTTTCAATTACATACCTTTAAAAAAAAAATATGTACAATACCTACACC
The DNA here is from genome assembly GCA_029884605.1 of Ormosia emarginata. NCBI lineage: Eukaryota > Viridiplantae > Streptophyta > Magnoliopsida > Fabales > Fabaceae > Ormosia > Ormosia emarginata. Next base: position 24,501,332 of record JAQQTP010000085.1, read on the forward strand.
TTTAAAAGAGGTGTAAAATCATCTTTTTCCTTAAACAATTGACTAACTTATTTTCACCCAGATTTCAAATGTAAAATAGAAGTTTGAAACCTTATTCAATACCTATAAATTTCTTATTTCAGCTCTCATTAGTAAGACTCCGTATTAATAAAAAAAAAAATCTCATTACTCATTAGTAAGACTCACTGACTCACTTTGGTTTTTTTTTTTGTAATTTAAAGATTAAAATATATTCCTCACATAAGTTTGTTTATAATTTTTTTTTATAAAAAACATCAAATTAATTCGACACATGCCTTTTCAAAATGCATATAAAAAATATATGGTATACAAATGTTTTATCACTTATTGTTTATCTTCCCTAATCACTAAAGTGAGAGTTGTACTTAGGAGAAATTTTTGTATAAATTTAATTAATTTAAGTTGTGTATATTAAACTAATTATATTATTAATTAATAAATAAACATTATAATTTGTTATAATTAAATATATAATTAATTTAGTACACTTAATATTAATGTGTGTTGATTTAGTACAAAAAATTTGAATTTCTTAAATATGTAATTTTAAGTTTAATTTTAAAATATATAAAAATAATATTATTGAGAATGATTCTTACTTAAATGTTTGACTAAATCAAAGATATTAGTTTACTACTTATTAAGTAAGGAACACTCTAAAAAAAATTAATACACCCAAATTTAAATGCTTCATACTTATTCAGGAACTTATCTTTACTTACATATTTACTCTCTTATTTGAAGCCACTTCTTTAGCTCTTTTTAAAAATTATTTATTGCCATTGATCAAACGAATCTACAAAGTTTCCTGATGTTTTTTTGTCTTCTAAATTTAGCTCGTTCCTCTTTTTTGAAGAAAAAAATTCCTATGAATAAAAATTGTAGGGCGAATAAGAGAGACACGAGGCTAAAAACAAGTTGGTCCCAACTCGTAGCATGAAAACGAGCCACGTGGCGAGCAGTTAGCAAACAATAAATAGGGAGAATGCAAAATATCTGTAGTAAGTTCTAAGTACTATGTACTTTCAAACCCAAGCTCATCAAGCTCAGAGACAAAGAGAGAAGATTGAAGATGGCGTTGGGAGTGCCTGCTTTTCCATTCACCTTTGTGGTTCACCTTCTGGGAGTTGCTGGTATTGTGCTGGTGTTGGTTTGGAACATACACTTCAGGGGTGGCTTAGCTTGGGAATCTTCCAACAAAAGTCTCATATTCAATGTATGTTTCTCTCTTCTCTCACTCTTTTTGCGTTTTTTTTTTCGGGTATTATGAGTATTGCTGATTCTCACTGTCTCTGACTTCCTGGGAAGTCAATGTGAATGAGTCTTTTTATCATTTCCTTTCTCTTAAATCTTACATGTTTTCTAACACAAGAACCTTATTTTTATTTAATTTTTTTGGTACATAAACTTTTTCAAATTTATCTTAATACATTGAATGAATGTTTATCGTAAATTTTTTTTTTACCTTAATACTAATTTAAACAATACTATTATTTTATGATGAATTTAAATAAGATTTAGTAAAAGAATAATTAAATTAAAATCATTATTAACAATCAATCAAAACTATTAATTTTATATTTTTATGTTTTTATATGAATTTATATATTGAAATTGAAAAACTACTTGCATTGAAATGCATAATTCGTTCAAGATTTTTGATGTTTTCTGTTTATACCTCCTCATCTTGTTTTGTTTTGCATTCTGAACCATTGTTCGACAAGCCCTACCTTAAAGCTACAAAGGAGTTAATTAAAAATTGTGCGTTTGTCTAAAACATGATTACAACTTGTGTTTATCTTAATTATTAGTGTGTGTTTGAGATAATTGTGAAAATTTGATTATTTCAATAATTGATTATGTTTGAATATGTTAGTTGAAAAGTGATTTTAAATTAATTTATTTCGTTTAGATAATATAAAAAAGAATCACTTTTATGCATTAAATTATTAAAATAAGAATAGAATAATTAAAAAAATTACTTAATTGAAGATAAAATGATATTTGTATCTTAAAGTGTAAAAAATAATCTATAATCTAAAATGATAAATTAAAATTTCAGCATTATAAAAAAAATAATTTAAAGTGCAATGAATTTTATACAAAAATTAAAACTGATTTTTATAAATATAATTAAACACTATTATAACAATTTTTTTCAAAAAAAAAAGGTTACCGGAGATGAAAATAATCCTTCCCAAATATACCTTTATTGTAGGGCTACCACTATTTTTTTTTTAGTGTCAAAGTTGATGATATTTAGTTTTGAGAAGATTGGATGATTTATCTTTTTTAATACTTTTGATTAATTACATTGGACCCATTCCCTACCTACCCTTGTCAATTAATAATTAATGAGGTCCTAAAATTTCTAACCTGCTTGTTGGGCTAGACATGCTTATCTGTTACAATTTTGAGTGAGAAACGAATTTCATTTGCTAGTGCTTCCATCTGGTGCCAACTCATGTACGAGACGTGGAAAAATGATACGCCTTAAACTTTTCTTACTGTTTTTAGCTTTCTGTTTGCTATCATTAACTTTGAATAATCATGCCAAGGAGCTTCTAGCTCAATTGGCATTGTCTCAGTTTTTAAGACTGAGAAGGTGTGATGATGATGTAAGAGGTTTGATCCTCCACTAGATTTACCTATCCTCCTCCCTTACCCAGATGCTTGCACCTACCTGAATGTAAGACAGTGAAAACATTTTAGTTTCTCATTCTATATAATGGGAGTCTAGCTAGAATCGCTGTTTCTCAGGTCTATAAGCAATTAACCATGCCATTCGCATGTATAACTTTCTTCTATCAAAGAATATCTATTTTTTCTTTCGTACATCAGAAAGAAAGAAGAAAAAAAGGCCTAGCAAAACCAATCTATATTTAATTTGATTAAGTAGTGCCTAATTAATATATCTGAATATTCAGAGATGGGGGTCCTTTAATTGAATCTGAATGATTTGATTCATGATCTTTGCTCACTCATCATGGCTCAGTCAAATTTGTGAAGAATAATTTATTAAACAAGTTGATACCAATGATTAATGAAAGAGCCCTGATTTCTTATAATATTAGTGACTCATCATTCTTATATATATAGTGGATTGTTCTGTCCCTTTAGTGAAGTCCCCTAATCTTGTGTATCTTTTTGTCGATACAGATCCATCCTGTTCTTTTGCTAATTGGATTAATAATTATTGGAGGTGAAGGTAATCAAGATACTTACCTGCTAATTATTTCTCCTCCTATTTTCTCACTTTGAACTTGCCAAATTGCAGCTACTATAAGTTTCTCTCTTTTTTTTTGGGGGGGGGGGGGGTTGTACTTGCAGCTATTATAAGTTACAAATCTCTTCCTTTGAAGAAGGAAGTGAAGAAATTGATACACCTTGTTCTCCACACAATCGCGCTAATACTTGGAGTAATTGGAATTTATGCTGTCTTCAAGTTTCACAATGAAAGTGGGCTCGCCAATCTGTACAGCTTGCATTCATGGCTTGGAATTGGGGTTATTGTCCTTTATGGAATTCAGGTAAACCATTGGAATCATGGATTAAACCCTATACTATCCTGAAACAATAATATTCCTTGAACGCTAGATTCTTCTTCTTCTTCTTCTTCTTCTTCGTCTTCTACTACTACTTCTTTGTGAATAGGATTATGAAAGTTGTTGATAGATACAGTAAAGTAATATAAGCATTATTTTGGCTCCTGTCTGTAAAGGGAATTGGGTCTTCCCCAAGTTAGACATTTGTGTCTATGATCTATGGTTGAGTTTATGGTGTCATATTGCCATTGTCTCTGCTGTTTACATCTGATGCCTGACTGAGGCATTGCTCTCCTGTGTATATGAAATATAAGAGTTTGGGCCTTAAAAGGTGCAAACTCTTAATTGAAAATCTGGACTTTGCTTATGCTAAAATGAATATGCACACTCAATTTTAATTATCAGTTTTATTTATGTCATTCAGCTATCCTCCAACTTTGTCTAACATTGTATTGATTCCTGCAGTGGATATTTGGATTTGTGATCTTTTTCTACCCTGGAGGGACTTCAGCCCTTACAAGCCAGTCACGTCCTTGGCATGTCCTATTTGGGCTTATTGTGTATGTCTTGGCTGTTGGAAATGCTTGTCTTGGGTTTCTAGAGAATCTCACTTTCCTGGAGTACTTAGGATTGGCAAAATATGGTTCTGAGGCCTTCCTTGTCAACTTCGCTGCTATTGTCACAGTCTTATATGGTGCCTTTGTTGTGTTATCTGCTATTTCTCAGGGTCCAGCAGCAGAGGACATTGACTTACCTAAAAAATTTGGAGAGTGAGGACAAGATGACTAAGGATAATATAAATGTATAAGTAAATATTTGTTAAATATTTATATTTACATATTAAAATATAATATTATAAGATAATAAATTTAATCTGAATTGATTACTAGTGTCAATTATTTTTATATTATCATCTAAACATATGTTATAATCTTAAATGAATTTAACCTTTAAGATAATTATATTAAACAAGTAATAAGGACAAATTTTTATAAATTTTGAAATATATATAAGAATAACAAAATTATACATAATTTTTAAAAAATATTGTGGGACTATTGGGGCATAAGTCTCCAGGACCTACAATGTAGGTCCGTCCTTGGCAGAGGAAGACTATACAGCCATATAAATTCCTTTGCTATTGGGAATTAAGTATTAAGTATGAGTGACAAAGAAGGATGTGATTATGAGAAATAATGTATATTATAAACACATAACATGTGTATTTCCAATGTTCTCTTATTTTTCATAAACATAAGTAACATACATTAGTAAACATGTGCATTATAGCAGTGAAAATGGGGAAAAAAATGGTAGGGATAATTAATGCTAATAAAATAATTGCTGCACAACTTCTAACATAACTCTGTTAGGCTTTTGACAAGAAAAAAGAAATTAAATATGATCATTAATTCAATTAAGTAGAGTTAGAAGTAACAAATAAAGAATGATTAAAGGGGTAAGAAGAAAGAGTTGGAGAAAAAAAATTGAAGTCAAGTTTTGTTTAAAACTTAATAAGTAAATCAATAAACACACAACTGATAAAGACTCTTCTCAAAATGAGAGTGTCAAATTGATAACTTGCAATGAGTTTGGATCGAGATATAAATGGATGGGTAAAACAACCACTCATTTATCTATTCCGTAATCAAGTGACGTTTAATGTGCACTTCTTAACTATGAGAGCACTGGTGCTCGTCCAAAATTTAGTTGTTGGATGTGTAGAAAATTAGATGAATGGTAAATATTGAAGAATGGCCACCTATTAAATAGGTTAGTTGGATAAGTTCATAATTACAAATAGATTCCTTAATCCCTCCTCTGCTTGCATCGACACCGTCGCCAGATAATCCCTTAATTGGTGCACCGCTTACCAAAGTGGAGCACATTAAACCCACCTTAATAATCATTCTTTATTCAAACTTTTCAAGTGTTATTTCTATGACCGATGATCTATTTGCTGAGGTCGGATTAAACTTACCCATATGTATTAAACTTACCCATATGTAGTGTGCAGTTTGAATAAATGAGAGAAATAGCGGAGAGGTTGTCACCAATGACCTATCAATTAAGCTCTGATCCAACTCACCCACAGGCACTACAGTGTCGAAGAATTCTTATACACGCATAGTCTACACGAGATACAAAGACTAAGCCAATATATATCTTATTCATTATCATTTTACATTGAATACTTGCCTAAATCTTTGTTCCTTATAGTTATTTTATATTCAAAATAATTTGTCAATTGATTATTGATTTAGTCTACACAGCCACACTATTGTGAAGACTAATTCTATCCAATATTTGTAAGAGATTGAACTAGGGATGTAGTATAGGAAAAATGCTCCTCTAAAATAAATTTATTTTTAAAATGAGAAAGTGAATTAAAATTATTTAATAAATTAATATCATAATATATTTTATCCAATAAAAGATATATAGATATTTATAGTCACTTTAAAGACAAAAAGAAGTATTTCCGTAGCATAACATAGGAATTCGATTCTCTCCAATCGTTGGAGGTGTGATTATTGTATTTGGGTCATTTATTTTTTATTTAACGATCAATATTTTTATTTTTATATTTTAATATTAAAATATTTTTTAATATTAAATTAATACTAATCGTTAAATAAAAAATAAATAATATAGATATTGTTAAAACAGCTGTTAAAGGTGCAACTGCTAGAAAAAAGCTGAATCCATAAGATAGGCGATGTGTACTGGCCAGCACTAGAAAGGGAAAGGCAGGAAGACCGTGAGGTTGTGGAAGTTGCAGAATGGCGTGGAAGTTGGGCCATCTTGTTTCAATTTTGGAGAGAATTGGGCTTATGCAATTATAGAATTGGCCCTTTGAGTTGAAAGATAAATAGAGCTTATTCAATTTTTTAAAGAAAAAAAAACTTTTTCAATTTTTTTGAATTCTCTGAATTAAAAAATTTACTATATTTGATATATTTATATTATTTACCTAAAATAACTCGAAAAAAATAAACAATGTTATTTACACATCATTTTTATTAAATTTTTTTACACAACTTTTTTTAGGTAATAAAACAAAAGAAATACACAATATTTTATTAATATTTGTCAATTTTAAAAAAATTAGGAAATATATATTATGTGTTTTATTCATATTGTAAATTATTTTTATTTATTAATTTGGATATTTTTAATTTTTTTATATTTTTATTAATAAAATTATATTTTAATAAAGTTGAAATCCCTAATTAGTGACAATAAAAGTTTAATCCCTTAATTAGTTTATTATAAAAAATTTAGGTAATCAAACAATATTTCAGTAGAATAAAATGGGTAAGAATGCTCCTAATCTTATCATAAGATGACGTTACTCTTTGCTTGTTATCAGGGGCGGAAGATAATTAGGGCTCGTTTGGTGGTCAGGATAAGAGAGACAAGATAGGATAAACTATCATATCCTATCTGAAACTATTGTTTGGTGAGCTAGCAGGATATGATAAATTAATCCTGTCACTTATCCTATCCTGACTATTTAGTTCAAATTCTATCCGAGGGAGAATTTAGATTAGAACTCAACGAGGATAGGATAAGGTGATTTAAAGTATGATATAAAAAAATATTTTAAATATAAAATAATTAAAGTATAATAAAATATAACATGGTTATCAAAAAAAAATATAATAAATATAAAATATTTAAAATAATAAAATACTAATAATTAATTTTAAAAATTATTTTTATTTTATCTCAAGGCTAATTTTTTTATTTATATTATTTTAAAAACTGAAAAATATAAAATTATTCTAATAATTTAACTATATGTAAAGTAAAAACTAAAAATGAATATTTAAAATTATAAAAAATTAATTTAAGTTAAACAATATTTTCAAAATTTTAAAAATTATATGTAATTTTATCATAAGGATAAATTTGTCTTTTTATATAATTTAAAAAAAATTAAAATTATAAAAAAATAAAATCAAATAAAATATGAAAACATTCCAAATAAAAAAGAAAAATTTTAAAATCATACTAAAATTATAATGTTATCCTGCATTGGTTATCGGTGACACCAAACGTCGATAAGATAATGAACTTATCCTCGCTAATATCCTATCCTACTCCTATCCCGCTCTCTCTTATCCTATCTGCTCTTATCCTATCCTGACCACCAAACGAGCCCTTAGGGTAGAGGGGGCAGCCAAATCATGAGGATAGATGATGAACCTGTAAAACTTACAATTTTTACGGTTCATTGTGTGTGTTTTTCATTCTTTTTAATCTTTTTTAATTGGGTTTGTTCTTGAGTTTTGTTATATTTTTAGTATTTTAAATTGTGTTGTAATTATGTATTTTTATGTATTTTTACTAGGTAAATGCAAAGGATCGAAGAATGGATGTGATTGTATAGAAGATTAACCAAAAAAAAAAAACCAAAAAAAAAAAAAAAAAATTTAAATAAAAAAAATAATAATAATAATAGAGGGCGAAACTACGGTTGTACTTGATCTTTAATTAGATTAGAGCCGAGGCGGATGCCCGTCTGTCATAGACTCAGGAGAAGACCTTCACACGCCAGTATATAAATAAAGTTCGTGTGCCATGCTCTGTAGAGAGCCGTGTGCTACATTCCCAGTTCTTGGAACCAAGGCTCTGTAGCGCTGATGGACAGAAAGAAGCGTCCCGTCTTTACAGTGAACGGAAACTGTTTGCTGAGCTGTATACTTACTTTAATTAGTAGGTCTCTATGGCGTGTTCTGACTGGCTGCGGTTAGGTACCATCTTCTTAGAATACAGGCCTTTAATTAGGTTTGCAGGAAGATAGAGGGCTGTTCTTCCGTAAGCAGGACGGAAAGGATTCAAAGGTACTTGTTGTCGGTTCGGCAATCCTTGTGGAATTCATATGTTGACTGGTGACACGCAACTTAAATACATGCCACTATTGCACTCATGACGCGCAGTATAAAGATACGCCATGAAAAAGCGTACATACAGGTATGTCCTCATTTATTATTGTATTTCTTTTATCTTTGTATGATTTTGTTGTATATTGATTTTTGGACAGACGATCCTTTGAGCAGGATCCTTGGAGGTTTCTAAACTTCTTTACCCTGATGGTTTTCTTGAAGTTAAAAAAAAAAACAAAAAAACAAAAAAAAACAAAAAAAAAACAAAAAAAAAACAAAAACAAAACAAAAACAAAAACAAAAAAAAAAAAGTTTTTTTTTTTTAAAAACAAAAACAAAAAAAAAAATCGTATTTCTTAATTTCAAACCTTTCGACAACAACAACCTACCCATATAGGTGCTATGATTACTTTTTCCCTTCTTTTTCTTATTTAAACACTCCATTCTCTTCACTTTCTTCCAACTCAAAATCATTCAAAGGAAGGTGAAATTATGGGACCTCCTGTTAAGTAACATTAAAAATATCTGTGTTTTTTGTGGGTCAAGTTATGGGAAGGGTTTAGAGTTTAAACGCAGCCTACCGTTCTTGGTCGAACACTTCTTTGCAAGGAATATTCATGTTGTATATGGGGGTGGTTGTCGTGGGTTAATGGGGGCTATATCACTCTCTGCATTTATAGCGAGTGATCGAGTTTTAGGTGTCATTCCTAAACCTTTAACTCAAAATAACATCACGGCAAGACAATTGGAGAAGAAATCCAGGTATCATCTATGCATGGACGAATGAAAAAAATGCTTGACAACTCTGATGCATTTATTGCCCTACCAGGTGGTTTTGGTACTTTGGAAGAAATTTTTCAAATTGTCTCTTGGTAGAAACAGAACATCCACCATAAACCCATTGGTTTGTTGAATGTTAATAATTTCTTTGATCTTTTGTTATTTTTTCTTGATAAAGCTGTGGAACAACAATTTATCACTCCTTTGGCAAGAAAACTTCTTATCTCTGCATCCACTATTGATGGTGATTGATAAATTAGAAGCTTTTGTTTATGAACCTGATAAAGTCTTAGCTCAGATAGATTGGTCATCAGGAAGCAGTGAGGGAAGTGGCAAGAAAAGAAAGCCAGATCTGACACTTCATCTTTAATGGGTTTGATTTTATTTATCGTACTTTGTTTCTATTTCAATTTGTGTCAGATTTCTCCAGCAGGTAATATCTTCTATCCTTTACTCATCTATATTTTAACATTGCGGACAATGTTGTAATCTAGTTGGGGGGAAGGATAATTTTTGAAAAAAAAAAATTAGGAAGTATGATATGATTTTCATGAACTTGCTAAACCAATGAATATTGGCCGAGTAAGGAGTAATTTAACTTTTGAGACGCATTTAAATTGGGAAGTATGTTTAGTGAGATGATTGTCAGAAACCTAAAACAAAACCAATTAAGGATGGCAGAGTAAGGTGTAAATTTTGCCCTTAAGGTAATTTTACTCTTGAGACGCATCATAATTGAGAAAAAAAAAATGTTTTAGAAGTAGCAAAAAGCATATCTTGGGTCATAGCATAAATTTTCTTCTTTCTTAAAAATCACATGCTTGGATTTGAATGTTAAATTGGTGAATTGAGAATGATAGAAATATGCCCTGTGAGATTTTGAGCCTATTGATGAATGGATTGAACACTTGTACCATTCTCTTCTTTCTTGTGTGATTTTCACTCGTGAAATTGTTACTCTAGAACTTGCTTTGATTCTTTTTGAGGCTACATTTTCACATGCATACATAAATATGATTGAGGCATTTTAAAATAGCTACTTTGACCAAATAGCCATCCTTGTATATTTTCCCTTGTATAACCCTTTTGAGCCTACTTGGCCACTTCTTGTTTTTAGCTTATTATGTGCCCTAAAAAAAACTTGATGGGATTTAATTATAATTAAATGTTTTAACCCAAGTGTAGGTTGTCTCAAGTAATAAAGTCTCGGGAGTCCGAGGTCGATCCACAGGGAATTGACTTGCAACTATCAACTATAGGTTCAGTATCCAAGACAATAAAATCTACAGGATATATGAATTTATCAACTTGAACCAACACATCTTCCACTATTCCTCTTGGAATTTTAATTGATCTATCAGCGAGTAGAAGAGTTACAGAAGTTGGTTTTAACTCACCCAAATTGAGTTCTTGATAACTGAATATGGAAGCAAATTGACACTAGCACCAAGATCAAGTAAAGCTTTTTCAATTTTATGTTCTCCAATAATGCATGAAAGCGTAGGACAACCAGGATCTTTATATTTCAACGCATTATTATTCTGAAAAATGAAGCTTACTGTTCACCAAAAATGCTTTCTTTTCACATTTAATTTCCTTTTAACAAATTGCACAAGTCTTTCAAATATTTGGCATAAGAAGGAATCTGTTTGATAACATCTAACAAAGGAATATTGACTTTCACTTGTTTTAAAATTTCAAAAATTCCATTGTTATTGTCTAATTTCTTTGGATTATTCAAAGCTTGAGGAAATGGGGGTGAAGGCGAGAGTTTAGTCTCATTTTGGTCAACTTTTTGATTTTCTTGAAGAATTGGTTCATCTTCTCTTTCACAGGATTCAGGGATTTGTTTTTCAACAACCTTCCCACTTCTAAGGGTTATCACAGAATTGACTTGATCTATTTGTTGGTTTTTCGAACTACCCTCATTTAGACTATATTGACCTTTGGGATTTGGTTGAGGTTGAGAAGGAAATTTTCCTTTCTCGTGAATGGTGAGTGCAGAGGTAAGTTTGGAAAGAGTTTCTTTTATGTCACTCATGGTTTGATTGGTTTGTTTGTTAATGGCTTCTTGTTTTTCTATGAAAGTATGCAGTGTTTCTTCTAGGTTTTTCCTATAAGGTGCATATCCTTGAAAATTTTGAGAGTCTTGTTGTGCCTGAGGAGGTGGTGGTTGCATGAATTGTGACTGAGTATTGTTCCTCCAGCTGAAGTTAGGATGATTTTTCCATCCTGGATTGTAAGAATTTGAAAAAGAAGAGGTGAGTGGCTTTTTAAAATTATTCATTGCATTTACTTGCTCATGCACAACTTCTTTAAAAACAGGAATGTTAGGACATTCGTGTGTTGAGTGTCCTAAGTCATCACAAATACCACAAATTTCTTCATTTTGCCTGATTTGATTTCTTTTGCTTTTCTTAATTCCATAGCTTCAATCCTTCTAGCCAAACTAGCATACCTTGCATTTAAATCTTCTTCTTGACTAAGATGGTATTTTCCTTTTCCAAAGATTTGCAAGGTTATATCTAATTGAATTTTGAAGGATTAATTTCATGCCAAGATTGAGAATTTTCAGCCAAATGATTTAAATAATCTAAAGCATCTTCGGGTTCTTTATCAAGAAATTCACCATTACACATCGTTTCCACAAATTGTTTAGTTTGGTGTTAACCTTCATAAAAGAAGCTTATAGTTCGCCATTTTTCAAAACCATGATGTGGGCAAGAATTTAACAAATCTTTAAAACGTTCCCAACTTTGAAAATATGCTTCATTTGAATTTTGGGAAAAATTTTGGATTTGTCTTTTCAAAGCATTAGTTTTATGTGTTGGAAAAAATTTCTTTAAAAACTCACTTTGCATTTCTTGCCATGTGCCAATTGATCTTGGTTTCAAAGCATTAAGCCAAGTTTTTGCCTTATCTTTCAAAGAAAAAGGAAACAATTTAAGCTTAACAATTTCTTGGTGCAATTTTGATCATTGAAAGCCATACAAACTTCTTCAAATTCTTTTAGATGTAAATATGGGCTTTCATTTTCTAAACCATGAAAATTAGGCGATAAAGAAATCATACCACGGCTTAAATCTAAAATTATTAGCATTAAGTGGAAAGATAAAACATGAAGGACTAGAATTTCTAGGTGGTTGCAAATATGCACGCATAGTTCTCAATGGTTGATTTCCTTGTTCATCATGTATACTTTCATTTTCAGCTCGTTGTGTTTGATTATCATGTTCAACATGTGCACCTTCAAATTCAGTCATTGTGTTAATTGTGTGTGATTGTGATTCAAATAAATCAATATATAAATGACTTGGATTAATTTTAATCAAACGTCCAGAATTTGAATCACGATACCAGTTAAGCATAAATAAGTGACATAAAATAAAAATAAAAATAAAAATAATATACAAGTAGGCGGTATACACCGGCCGTTAAATATTAAGTAGGATGTGGTATAAACCAGCCACCCAAAAGTAAAAAAAATAAAAATGACAGAATTTAAAAGTTAGATAAGTTAGATTGCAGAAAAATAAATGACAGAATTTAAAAGTTAGATTGCAGAAAAGTAAATGACAGAATTTAAAAGTTAGATTGCAGAAAAGTAAATGACAGAATTTAAAAGTTAGATTGCAGAAAAGTAAATGACAGAATTTAAAAGGGAGAATTACCCCCACTGAGTTAGTGCGTAAAAATAAAAGGGAGAATTAACCCCATGAGTCAATATATACAAAAAGTAAAAAAAAAAAAAAAAAAAAAAAAAAAAAAAAAAAAAAAACCAAAAAAAAAAAAAAAAATTTAAATAAAAAAAATAATAATAATAATAGAGGCGAAACTACGGTTGTACTTGATCTTTAATTAGATTAGGAGCCCAGGCGGATGCCCGTCTGTCATAGACTCGGGAGAAGACCTTCACACGCCGGTATATAAATAAAGTTCGTGTGCCATGCTCTGTAGAGAGCCGTGTGCTACATTCCTGGGTTCTTGGAACCAAGGCTCTGTAGCGGCGATGGACGAAAGAAGCGTCCCGTCTTTACGGTGAACGGAAAGCCGATTTTTGAATTTGTATACTTACTTTAATTAGTAGGTCTCTATGGCGTGTTCGACCGGCCGCGGTTAGGTACCATCTTCTTAGAATACGAGGCCTTTAATTAGGTTTGCGGGAAGATAGAGGGTGTTCTTCCGTAGCAGGACGGAAAGGATTCAAAGGTACTTGTTGTCGGTTCGGCAATCCTTGTGGAATTCATATGTTGCACCGGTGACACGCAACTTAAATACATGCCACTCTTGCACTCATGACGCGCGGTATAAAGATACGCCATGAAAGCGTGTATACAGTATGTCCTCATTTATTATTGTATTTCTTTTATCTTTGTATGATTTTGTTGTATATTGATTTTGGAAGACGATCCTTTGAGCGAGGATCCTTCAGGGTTTCTAAACTTCTTTACCCGATGGTTTTCTTGAAGTTAAAAAAAAAAAAAAAAAAAAAAAAAAAAAAAAAAAAAAAAAAAAAAAAAAAACAAAAACAAAACAAAAACAAAAACAAAAAAAAGTTTTTTTTTTTAAAAACAAAAACAAAAAAAAAATCGTATTTCTTAATTTCAAACCTTTCGACAAACAAGCCAACCTACCATATATAGGTGCTATGATTACTTTTTCCTTCTTTTTCTTATTTAAACACTCCATTCTCTTCACTTTCTTCCAACTCAAAATCATTCAAAGGAAGGTGAAATTATGGGACCTCCTGTTCGTAACATTAAAAATATCTGTGTTTTTTGTGGGTCAAGTTATGGGAAGGGTTTAGAGTTTATAAACGCAGCTCTACCGTTCTTGGTCGAACACTTCTTTGCAAGGAATATTCATGTTGTATATGGGGGTGGTTGTCGTGGGTTAATGGGGGCTATATCACTCTCTGCATTTATAGCGGTGATCGGAGTTTTAGGTATCATTCCTAAACCTTTAACTCAAAATAACATCACTGGCAAGACAATTGGAGAAGAAATCCAGGTATCATCTATGCATGGACGAATGAAAAAAATGCTTGACAACTCTGATGCATTTATTGCCCTACCAGGTGGTTTTGGTACTTTGGAAGAAATTTTTCAAATTGTCTCTTGGGTCGAACAGAACATCCACCATAAACCCATTGGTTTGTTGAATGTTAATAATTTCTTTGATCTTTTGTTATTTTTTCTTGATAAAGCTGTGGAACAACAATTTATCACTCCTTCGGCAAGAAAACTTCTTATCTCTGCATCCACTATTGATGAGCTGATTGATAAATTAGAAGCTTTTGTTTATGAACCTGATAAAGTCTTAGCTCAGATAGATTGGTCATCAGGAAGCAGTGAGGGAAGTGGCAAGAAAAGAAAGCCAGATCTGACACTTCATCTTTAATGGGTTTGATTTTATTTATCGTACTTTGTTTCTATTTCAATTTGTGTCGATTTCTCCAAAGAGGTAATATCTTCTATCCTTTACTCATCTATATTTTAACATTGCGGACAATGTTGTAATCTAGTTGGGGGAAGGATAATTTTTGAAAAAAAAAAAAATTAGGAAGTATGATATGATTTTCATGAACTTGCTAAACCAATGAATATTGGCGAGTAAGGAGTAATTTAACTTCTCGAGACGCATTTAAATTGGGAAGTATGTTTAGTGAGATGATTGTCGAGAAACCTAAAACAAAACCAATTAAGGATGGCGAGTAAGGTGTAAATTTTGCCCTTAAGGTAATTTTACTCTTGAGACGCATCATAATTGAGAAAAAAAAATGTTTTAGAAGTAGCAAAAAGCATATCTTGGGTCATAGCATAAATTTTCTTCTTTCTTAAAAATCACATGCTTGGATTTGAATGTTAAATTGGTGAATTGAGAATGATAGAAATATGCCCTGTGAGATTTTGAGCCTATTGATGAATGGATTGAACACTTGTACCATTCTCTTCTTTCTTGTGTGATTTTCACTCGTGAAATTGTTACTCTAGAACTTGCTTTGATTCTTTTTGAGGCTACATTTTCACATGCATACATAAATATGATTGAGGCATTTTAAAATAGCTACTTTGACCAAATAGCCATCCTTGTATATTTTCCTTGTATAACCCTTTTGAGCCTTTACTTGCCACTTCTTGTTTTTAGCTTATTATGTGCCCTAAAAAAAAAAATATTTTTACTTGACCTTTAGGAATAAGAGAGCATTGACTTTGTTCTTAAACAAGTGTGGGGGTGTGTGTGTGTGTGTGTAAAAAAAAAAAAAAAAAAAAAAAAGAAGAAAGAAGAAAAAAAAAAAAAAGAAAAAGAAAAAGAAAAAGAAAAAGAAAAAGAAAAAGAAAAAAAAAAACCGACCATTTGATACACTATGTGACATATCCATATTTAGAATAAAGAAAGATGCTTGGAAATAACAGGAAGAGAAGGAGAAGGTTTATGCCTAAAAATGAATTCAACTCATCAATTTAGGGATTAATCTTCAACAAAACATTAGTTAGATATTGGTCATTGTCCTTATTGATGAATATTCTCAAATATCTTTTCCACTCTAACTGTACCATAACGCTCTTTTATTCTCTTTGGTATTTATCTTCTCATGTCCATATTATCCATTTTCCTTTACCATGACCCTGTTACAACCTTGAATAAAGTCCTCTTGATTTTTGTATGCATGTGTTCTGAGTAGTGGAGAAGTAGAAGATAAGCAAGCTTATGGTAGTGCAATTTTTCATGGGTTGAATCGAGTGAAATATCTACCATTTTAAACACTAGAGGGATTGAGAGTAAATCCTGTGATGATCTTTCATTCTTGATGCATTCTTTTTAACTGAAGTTTTTCCTTGTTTGATGGTTTGAGATGTGAAGAAATATTAAAAAAAAAAAAATGCTTTGTTCCCTTGAATGACTAGTTGCTCTTCTTGTTTCATTAAATCTTTTAAGTTTTTAGCTTGTTAGTTCAGTGTTATTTCCTAGCTTTGGTCTTATATATTTTGCCCAGGAGTGCAAAAGCTCAAGTGTGGGGGTGTGATGAACCTGTAAAACTTACAATTTTTACGGTTCATTGTGTGTGTTTTTCATTCTTTTTAATCTTTTTTAATTGGGTTTGTTCTTGAGTTTTGTTATATTTTTAGTATTTTAAATTGTGTTGTAATTATGTATTTTTATGTATTTTTACTAGGTAAATGCAAAGGATCGAAGAATGGATGTGATTGTATAGAAGATTTGCTAAAAAAAAAAAAAAAAAAAAAAAACAAAAAAAAAAAAAAGGGGATACAACTTGGGTTTGGCTTTGGTAACACACAACGTGAATGGGGAAATGCATGCATCTTGATCCAGCCTTCTTAATTGGAAAACAAAGAAGGTAGATTGTATCCCACATGTGAGGCGACGGTCGTATTATGGCCACTTGTCCCTTTTGGGAGCCCTATGTTCTTATTTGGTCTTGAATGGGTCTAATCTTGGTCAACAATGCTTTGGCACAAAGCCGAAAAAATGACTACCTCCATCCCAATCTCAAGTAAGTATACACCCATCTTTCATCATGTTTCTAATAACCTAAAAAAAAAAAAAAAAAAAAAAAAACCAAAAAAAAAAAAAACCAAAAAAAAAAAAAAAATTTAAATAAAAAAAATAATAATAATAATAGAGGCGAAACTACGGTTGTACTTGATCTTTAATTAGATTAGGAGCCCCAGGGCAGATGCCCGTCTGTCATAGACTCGGGAGAAGACCTTCACACGCCAGGTATATAAATAAAGTTCGTGTGCCATGCTCAGTAGAGAGCGTGTGCTACATTCCCAGTTCTTGGAACCAAGGCTCAGTAGGCCGATGGACGAGAAAGAAGCGTCCGTCTTTACGGTGAACGGAAAGCTGTTTCTTGAGGTGTATACTTACTTTAATTAGTAGGTCTCTATGGCGTGTTCGACGATTGGTTGCGGTTAGGTACCATCTTCTTAGAATACGAGGCCTTTAATTAGGTTTGCGAGGAAGATAGAGGGCTGTTCTTCCGTAGTAAGCGGGACGGAAAGGATTCAAAGGTACTTGTTGTCGGTTCGGCAATCCTTGTGGAATTCATATGTTGCATCGGTGACACGCAACTTAAATACATGCCCACTACCGCACTCATGACGCGCAAGTATAAAGATACGCCATGAAAAGTGTACATACAGTATGTCCTCATTTATTATTGTATTTCTTTTATCTTTGTATGATTTTGTTGTATATTGATTTTTGGACAGACGATCCTTTGAGCAGGATCCTTCAGGGGTTTCTAAACTTCTTTACCCTGATGGTTTTCTTGAAGTTAAAAAAAAAAAAAAAACAAAAACAGAAACAAAAACAAAAAAAAAAACAAAAACAAAAACAAAAAAAAAAGTTTTTTTTTTAAAAAAAAACAAAACAAAAAAAAAAATCGTATTTCTTAATTTCAAACCTTTCTGACAACAGCCAACCTACCCATATAGGTGCTATGATTACTTTTTCCTTCTTTTTCTTATTTAAACACTCCATTCTCTTCACTTTCTTCCAACTCAAAATCATTCAAAGGAAGGTGAAATTATGGGACCTCTGTTCGTAACATTAAAAATATCGTGTTTTTTGTGGGTCAAGTTATGGGAAGGGTTTAGAGTTTGCAAACGCAGCCTACCGTTCTTGGTCGAACACTTCTTGCAAGGAATATTCATGTTGTATATGGGGGTGGTTGTCGTGGGTTAATGGGGCTATATCACTCTCTGCATTTATAGCGAGCAAATCGGAGTTTTAGGTGTCATTCCTAAACCTTTAACTCAAAATAACATCACCGGCAAGACAATTGGAGAAGAAATCCGGGTATCATCTATGCATGGACGAATGAAAAAAATGCTTGACAACTCGATGCATTTATTGCCCTACCAGGTGGTTTTGGTACTTTGGAAGAAATTTTTCAAATTGTCTCTTGGTCGAACAGAACATCCACCATAAACCCATTGGTTTGTTGAATGTTAATAATTTCTTTGATCTTTTGTTATTTTTTCTTGATAAAGTTTGTGGAACAACAATTTATCACTCCTTGCAAGAAAACTTCTTATCTCTGCATCCACTATTGATGGTGATTGATAAATTAGAAGCTTTTGTTTATGAACCTGATAAAGTCTTAGCTCGAGATAGATTGGTCATCGAGAAGCGGTGAGGGAAGTGGCAAGAAAAGAAAGCCGGATCGACACTTCATCTTTAATGGGTTTGATTTTATTTATCGTACTTTGTTTCTATTTCAATTTGTGTCGATTTCTCCAATAGGTAATATCTTCTATCCTTTACTCATCTATATTTTAACATTGCGGACAATGTTGTAATCTAGTTGGGGGGGAAGGATAATTTTTGAAAAAAAAATTAGGAAGTATGATATGATTTTCATGAACTTGCTAAACCAATGAATATTGGCCGAGTAAGGAGTAATTTAACTTCTGAGACGCATTTAAATTGGGAAGTATGTTTAGTGAGATGATTGTCAGAAACCTAAAACAAAACCAATTAAGGATGGCAGAGTAAGGTGTAAATTTTGCCCTTAAGGTAATTTTACTCTTGAGACGCATCATAATTGAAAAAAAAAAATGTTTTAGAAGTAGCAAAAAGCATATCTTGGGTCATAGCATAAATTTTCTTCTTTCTTAAAAATCACATGCTTGGATTTGAATGTTAAATTGGTGAATTGAGAATGATAGAAATATGCCCTGTGAGATTTTGAGCCTATTGATGAATGGATTGAACACTTGTACCATTCTCTTCTTTCTTGTGTGATTTTCACTCGTGAAATTGTTACTCTAGAACTTGCTTTGATTCTTTTTGAGGCTACATTTTCACATGCATACATAAATATGATTGAGGCATTTTAAAATAGCTACTTTGACCAAATAGCCATCCTTGTATATTTTCCCTTGTATAACCCTTTTGAGCCTACTTGGCCACTTCTTGTTTTTAGCTTATTATGTGCCCTAAAAAAAAAAAAAAAAAAATATTTTTACTTGACCTTTAGGAATAAGAGAGCATTGACTTTGTTCTTAAACAAGTGTGGGGGTGTGTGTGTGTGTGTGTAAAAAAAAAAAAAAAAAAGAAGAAGAAAGAAAAAAAAAAAAAAAAAGAAAAAGAAAAAGAAAAAAAAAAAAAAAAAAAACCGACCATTTGATACACTATGTGACATATCCATATTTAGAATAAAGAAAGATGCTTGGAAATAACAGGAAGAGAAGGAGAAGGTTTATGCCTAAAAATGAATTCAACTCATCAATTTAGGGATTAATCTTCAACAAAACATTAGTTAGATATTGGTCATTGTCCTTATTGATGAATATTCTCAAATATCTTTTCCACTCTAGCTGTACTCATAATGCTCTTTTATTCTCTTTGGTATTTATCTTCTCATGTCCATATGATCCATTTTCCTTTACCATGACCATTCTATTTACAACCTTGAATAAAGTCCTCTTGATTTTTGTGTGCATGTGTTCTGAGTAGTGGAGAAGTAGAAGATAAGCAAGCTTATGGTAGTGCAATTTTTCATGGGTTGAATCGAGTGAAATATCTACCATTTTAAACACTAGAGGGATTGAGAGTAAATCCTGTGATGATCTTTCATTCTTGATGCATTCTTTTTAACTGAAGTTTCCTTGTTTGATGGTTGAGATGTGAAGAAATATTAAAAAAAAAAAAAAAATGCTTTGTTCCCTTGAATGACTAGTTGCTCTTCTTGTTTCATTAAATCTTTTAAGTTTTTAGCTTGTTAGTTCAGTGTTATTTCCTAGCTTTGGTCTTATATATTTTGCCCAGGAGTGCAAAAGCTCAAGTGTGGGGGTGTGATGAACTGTAAAACTTACAATTTTACGGTTCATTGTGTGTGTTTTTCATTCTTTTTAATCTTTTTAATTGGGTTTGTTCTTGAGTTTTGTTATATTTTTAGTATTTTAAATTGTGTTGTAATTATGTATTTTTATGTATTTTTACTAGGTAAATGCAAAGGATCGAAGAATGGATGTGATTGTATAGAAGATTTGCTAAAAAAAAAAAAAAAAAAAAAAAAAAGCAGTCTTGTATGAGATTCTTGTAGCGACGATCGGCATGACATCAAGCATCGAAGCATGTAGCAAGCAACGTAGCATCAGCTTGATCTTGTAATCTTGTAGTATCACGATATTCTTGTAGCAGATCATCCTTTATGTAGCGATTCTTGTAGCTTGTAGCATCGCGTGAAAATTCTTGTGCATCGGGATTCTTGTGCGGATGCATAGTAACCTCAAAAACTTCTATAAATAAGTAATAGGGGAGAGAAAGCGGGCTCTCTCTCGGTGTTGGGTTTTCATTCTTTTTATTTTCTTTTATTTTCTTTTTCTCATGTGTAATTAATTTTCATCTAGCTTGGGTGAAAGAGTGAAGCTTTTAATAATAAATTGAGGTTAGATTTATTTCTTTCTTGTGCTTTAAATGATATATTTTTATGTGACTTTTATATGTATTATATGTTGTTTCCAATTAATTTAAATACTATTCTTGTATAATGAATATCTTGATCCATTGTAGACAATAGGATTGGCACATTGGATGCTTTTGACGATTTACAAGTATTAGTCAATAATTATTGGAATCATAATATAATTACATGATTGAACTTTGAATGCTAAATCTTAGATTGGAATTTTCAATATGCATAATTTCAATTGAGTTATAAAATGAAATAATCTTATTCTTAATTTATTATTAAGAGTGAATCTCTAACCCAAGCAAATCTTTTCATTGTGAACAACTTAAATCATCTTAAATTTTGTGACAAATACTTTCTTTACCTCAATTAATTAGTTTCCCTTCATCAATTCCCTGTGGATCGACCTCGGACTCCCGAGACTTTATTACTTGAGACAACCTACACTTGGGTTAAAACATTTAATTATAATTAAATCCCATCAAGATGCATGCATTTTCCCCGGCAACGGCGCCAAAAACTTGATGGGATTTAATTATAATTAAATGTTTTAACCCAAGTGTAGGTTGTCTCAAGTAATAAAGTCTCGGGAGTCCGAAAGGTCGATCCACAGAAAATTGATGAAGGGAAACTAATTAATTGAGGTAAAGAAAGTATTTGTCACAAAATTTAAGATGATTTAAGTTGTTCACAATGAAAAGATTGCTGCTAAGTTAGGAGATTCACTCTTAATAATAAATTAAGAATAAGATTATTTCATTTTATAACTCAATTGAAATTATATATTGAAAATTCAATGAAGATTTAGCATTCAAAGTTCAATCATGTAATTATATTATGATTCCAATAATTATTGACTAATACTTGTAAATCGTCAAAAGCATCCAATGTGCCTAATCCTATTGTCTACAATGGATCAAGATATTCATTATACAAGAATAGTATTTAAATTAATTGGAAACAACATATAATACATATAAAAGTCACATAAAAATATATCATTTAAAGCACAAGAAAGAAATAAATCTAACCTCAATTTATTATTAAAAGCTTCACTCTTTCACCCAAGCTAGATGAAAATTAATTACACATGAGAAAGAAGAAAATAAAAGAAAATAAAAGAACTGAAAACCCAACACCGAGAGAGAGCGCTTTCTCCCTACTACTATATTTATAGAAGTTTTTGAGGTTACTATGCATCCGCACGAAGAACTGCACGCGAATTTTCACGTGATGCTACTGATGCTACATAACTAAAAACTTGATGGGATTTAATTATAATTAAATGTTTTAACCCAAGTGTAGGTTGTCTCAAGTAATAAAGTCTCGAGTCGAGGTCGATCCACAGGAATTGATGAAGGAAACTAATTAATTGAGGTAAAGAAAGTATTTGTCACAAAATTTAAGATGATTTAAGTTGTTCACAATGAAAAAGATTTGCTTGGGTTAGGAGATTCACTCTTAATAATAAATTAAGAATAAGATTATTTCATTTTATAACTCAATTGAAATTATGCATATTGAAAATTCCAATCGGAAGATTTAGCATTCAAAGTTCAATCATGTAATTATATTATGATTCCAATAATTATTGACTAATACTTGTAAATCGTCAAAAGCATCCAATGTGCCAATCCTATTGTCTACAATGGATCAAGATATTCATTATACAAGAATAGTATTTAAATTAATTGGAAACAACATATAATACATATAAAAGTCACATAAAAATATATCATTTAAAGCACAAGAAAGAAATAAATCTAACCTCAATTTATTATTAAAAGCTTCACTCTTTCACCCAAGCTAGATGAAAATTAATTACACATGAGAAAGAAGAAAATAAAAGAAAATAAAAAGAACAGAGTTGGGACAACAGAGAGAGAGAAATTCTCTCCCCCGGGACGCCCTCCCATTTGGTCGTCCGAATTTATAGAAAATTTGAGGTTCTTGTGCATATGCACGGTAAACCTGCGATAATTTTCACGTGATGCTACTGATGCTACAAGATGCTACAAGAATCGCTACGATGAATCGCTACTGATAATTTCGTGATGCTACGATCTTGCTGATGGATCTTCTGATGCTACAAGATTTGCCTTGCGTCATCGATGTCATGTTGACGTCGTCTACAAGAATGCTTAAAGATTCTGATCTTATTTTTTTTTAAGAAAATCTTTTATGCAATCACATCCATTCTTCGATCCTTTGCATTTACCTAGTAAAAATACATAAAAATACATAATTACTACACAATTTAAAATACTAAAAATATAACAAAACTCAAGAACAAACCCAATTAAAAAGATTAAAAAGAATGAAAAACACACACAATGAAGTAAAAATTGTAAGTTTTGCGGGTTCATCACACCCCACACTTGAGCTTTTGCACTCCTGGGCAAAATATATAAGATCAAAGCTAGGAAATAACACTGAACTAAAAAGCTAAAAACTTAAAAGATTTAATGAAACAAGAAGAGCAACTAGTCATTCAAGGGAACAAAGCATTTTTTTTTTTTAATATTTCTTCACATCTCAAACCATCAAACAAGGAAACTTGGATTAAAAAGAATGAATCAAGAATGAAAGATCCTCACAGATTTACTCTCAATCCCTCTAGTGTTTAAAATGGTAGATATTTCACTCAATTCAACCCATGAAAAATTTCACTACCATAAGCTTGCTTATCTTCTACTTCTCCACTACTTAAACACATGCACACAAAAATCAAGAGGACTTTATTCAATGTTGTAATGGGTCATGGTAAAGGAAAATGGATAATATGGACATGAGAAGATAAATACCAAAGAGAATAAAAGAGCATTATGGTGCAGTTAGAGTGGAAAAGATATTTGAGAATATTCATCAATAAGGACAATGACCAATATCGACTAATGTTTTGTTGAAAATTAATCCCTAAATTGATGAGTTGAATTCATTTTTAGGCATAAACCTTCTCCTTCTCTTCCTGTTATTTCCAAGCATCTATCTTTATTCTAAATATGGATATGTCACATAGTGTATCGATGATCACTTTTTCTTTTCTTTTTCTTTCTTCTCTTTTTTTTTTTTTTTTTTTATTTTTCTTTTTTTTTTACACACACACACACACCCCCACACTCGTTTAAGAACAAAGTCAATGCTCTCTTATTCCCTAAGGTCAGGTAAAAACATGTTTTTTTTTTAGGGCACGTAATAAGCTAAAAACAAGAAGTGGCCAAGTAGGCTCAAAGGGTTATACAAGGAAAATATACAAGGATGGCTATTTGGTCAAAGTAGCTATTTTAAAATGCCTCAATCATATTTATGTATGCATATGAAAATGTAGCCTCAAAAAGAATCAAAGCAAGTTCTAGAGTAACAATTTCACGAGTGAAAATCACACAAGAAAGAAGAGAATGGTACAAGTGTTCAATCCATTCATCAATAGGCTCAAAATCTCACAAGGCACATTTCTATCATTCTCAATTCACCAATTTAACATTCAAATCCAAGCATGTGATTTTTAAGAAAGAAGAAAATTTATGCTATGACCCAAGATATGCTTTTGCTACTTCTAAAACATTTTTTTTCAACTATGATGCATCTCAAAAGTAAAATTACCTCTTCAGCAAAATTTACCCCTTACTCTGTCATCCTTAATTGGTTTTGTTATAGGTTTTGAATAATTCATCTCACTAAACATACCTCCCAATTTAAATGCGTCTCGAAGTTAAGTTACTCCTTACTCGCCAATATTTATTGGTTTAGCAAGTTCATGAAAATCATATCATACTTCCCTAATTTTTTTTTAAAAAAAACAATCCTTCCCAACTAGATCACAACATTATCCGATGTTAAAATATAGATGAGTAAGGATAGAAAATAGTACCTGTTGGAGAAATCCGACGCAAATTTAAATAGAAACAAAGTACCAAAGATAAAGAAAAGTTGTAGATGACGTATCAAATCGACTTGCGTTTCATGTTGCTTCCTTCACTGTTTCCTTCTATTTTTTTTTTAATTTTTTTGTTGGCCGACACTATTTATATCCCCATACAAAGGCTCCGAAATCTGGGAGGCTTTGGTCTTCACCCAAAAATGTGTACTTCAACCCAGAAGGTAATGGCTTTAGTTCCGGTGTAGGTACTTTTTCATGAATATTATCATTCGTAGGTTGTAACTCTTCGAATTTCGGCTTCCATCTTTTGTATTCCATTGCTTGTGTACAATCAAGCAAAGAACACATTTCAGAAATATCACCATCTACTTGCGTACCTGAATCAAATGAATTAATTAAACACACTTCTAATGGGTGGAAGAACTCCCTTTTAGAAAATGATTATCTACAATGGTTTCAATTCCACCAACTTCCTCATTTTCATCAAGGACTTCCTGTGGTTGCTTTTGCACATGTTAAAAACATTTAGATCCATGGTCATGTTTCCAAATGTTAGCTTCACCACTCCATTTCTACAATTTATCAAAGCATTAGATGTTCTTAAAAATGAATGACCTAAAATAACAGGAATTGACTTGCAACTATCAACTATAGGTTCAGATATCAAGACAATAAAATCCACAGGATATATGAATTTATCAACTTGAACCAACACATCTTCCTCTACTCTTTTCATTTTTTTTATCTATCTATTAATATACTAACTAGTATTATTATTATATATAAATATATATATATATATATATATATATATATAAATAGTAATATATATACGTATATAGTAAATAGTATATAGTAAATAGTAAATAGTAAATAGTAAATAGTAAAAAGTAAAAAAAAAAAAAAAATTTTTTTTTTACCTTTTGTATATATTGACTCAGTGGGGTTAATTCTCCCTTTTATTTTTACGCACTAACTCAAATGGGGTAATTCTCCTTTTAAATTCATCATTTACTTTTCTACAGTGCTACAAGACTGTTTTTTTTTTTTTTTTTTTTTTTTTTTTTTAGCAAATCTTCTATACAATCACATCCATTCTTCGATCCTTTGCATTTACCTAGTAAAAATACATAAAAATACATAATTACAACACAATTTAAAATACTAAAAATATAACAAAACTCAAGAACAAACCCAATTAAAAAGATTAAAAAGAATGAAAAACACACACAATGAACCGTAAAAATTGTAAGTTTTACAGGTTCATCACACCAATTAAGGATGGCAGAGTAAGGTGTAAATTTTGCCCTTAAGGTAATTTTACTCTTGAGACGCATCATAATTGAAAAAAAAAAATGTTTTAGAAGTAGCAAAAAGCATATCTTGGGTCATAGCATAAATTTTCTTCTTTCTTAAAAATCACATGCTTGGATTTGAATGTTAAATTGGTGAATTGAGAATGATAGAAATATGCCCTGTGAGATTTTGAGCCTATTGATGAATGGATTGAACACTTGTACCATTCTCTTCTTTCTTGTGTGATTTTCACTCGTGAAATTGTTACTCTAGAACTTGCTTTGATTCTTTTTTTGAGGCTACATTTTCACATGCATACATAAATATGATTGAGGCATTTTAAAATAGCTACTTTGACCAAATAGCCATCCTTGTATATTTTCCTTGTATAACCCTTTTGAGCCTACTTGGCCACTTCTTGTTTTTAGCTTATTATGTGCCCTAAAAAAAAAATATTTTTACTTGACCTTTAGGAATAAGAGAGCATTGACTTTGTTCTTAAACAAGTGTGGGGGTGTGTGTGTGTGTGAAAAAAAAAAAAAAAAAAAAAAAAGAAGAAGAAAAAAAAAAAAAAAGAAAAAGAAAAAGAAAAAGAAAAAGAAAAAAAAAAAAAAAAAAAACCGACCATTTGATACACTATGTGACATATCCATATTTAGAATAAAGAAAGATGCTTGGAAATAACGGGAAGAGAAGGAGAAGGTTTATGCCTAAAAATGAATTCAACTCATCAATTTAGGGATTAATCTTCAACAAAACATTAGTTAGATATTGGTCATTGTCCTTATTGATGAATATTCTCAAATATCTTTTCCACTCTAGCTGTACTCATAATGCTTTCTTTTATTCTCTTTGGTATTTATCTTCTCATGTCCATATGATCCATTTTCCTTTACCATGACCTGTTACAACCTTGAATAAAGTCCTCTTGATTTTTGTGTGCATGTGTTCTGAGTAGTGGAGAAGTAGAAGATAAGCAAGCTTATGGTAGTGCAATTTTTCATGGGTTGAATCGAGTGAAATATCTACCATTTTAAACACTAGAGGGATTGAGAGTAAATCCTGTGATGATCTTTCATTCTTGATGCATTCTTTTTAACTGAAGTTTCCTTGTTTGATGGTTTGAGATGTGAAGAAATATTAAAAAAAAAAAAATGCTTTGTTCCCTTGAATGACTAGTTGCTCTTCTTGTTTCATTAAATCTTTTAAGTTTTTAGCTTGTTAGTTCAGTGTTATTTCCTAGCTTTGGTCTTATATATTTTGCCCAGGAGTGCAAAAGCTCAAGTGTGGGGTGTGATGAACTGTAAAACTTACAATTTTTACGGTTCATTGTGTGTGTTTTTCATTCTTTTTAATCTTTTTAATTGGGTTTGTTCTTGAGTTTTGTTATATTTTTAGTATTTTAAATTGTGTTGTAATTATGTATTTTTATGTATTTTTACTAGGTAAATGCAAAGGATCGAAGAATGGATGTGATTGTATAGAAGATTTGCTAAAAAAAAAAAAAAAAAAAAAAAAGCAGTCTTGTAAGCGATTCTTGTAGCACGACGTCAGCATGACATCAGCATGACGCAAGCAAGCATCGTAGAAGACTTTAGCGATCTTGTAATCTTTGTAGTATCACGATATTATCGTAGCAGCCATCGGCGTAGCGATTCTTGTAGCTTTGTAGCATCACGTGAAAATTCTTGTGCAAGTTCTGCGTGCGGTGCATAGTAACCTCAAAAACTTCTATAAATAGAGTAATAGCCGGGGAGAGAAACGGCTCTCTCTCTCGGTGTTGGGTTTTCAGTTCTTTTTATTTTCTTTTATTTTCTTCTTTCTCATGTGTAATTAATTTTCATCTAGCTTGGGTGAAAGAGTGAAGCTTTTAATAATAAATTGAGGTTAGATTTATTTCTTTCTTGTGCTTTAAATGATATATTTTTATGTGACTTTTATATGTATTATATGTTGTTTCCAATTAATTTAAATACTATTCTTGTATAATGAATATCTTGATCCATTGTAGACAATAGGATTGGCACATTGGATGCTTTTGACGATTTACAAGTATTAGTCAATAATTATTGGAATCATAATATAATTACATGATTGAACTTTGAATGCTAAATCTTCCGATTGGAATTTTCAATATGCATAATTTCAATTGAGTTATAAAATGAAATAATCTTATTCTTAATTTATTATTAAGAGTGAATCTCCTAACCCAAGCAAATCTTTTTCATTGTGAACAACTTAAATCATCTTAAATTTTGTGACAAATACTTTCTTTACCTCAATTAATTAGTTTCCCTTCATCAATTCCCTGTGGATCGACCTCGGACTCCCGAGACTTTATTACTTGAGACAACCTACACTTGGGTTAAAACATTTAATTATAATTAAATCCCATCAAGTTTTTAGGGCACATAATAAGCTAAAAACAAGAAGTGGCCAAGTAGGCTCAAAAGGGTTATACAAGGAAAATATACAAGGATGGCTATTTGGTCAAAGTAGCTATTTTAAAATGCCTCAATCATATTTATGTATGCATGTGAAAATGTAGCCTCAAAAAGAATCAAAGCAAGTTCTAGAGTAACAATTTCACGAGTGAAAATCACACAAGAAAGAAGAGAATGGTACAAGTGTTCAATCCATTCATCAATAGGCTCAAAATCTCACAGGGCATATTTCTATCATTCTCAATTCACCAATTTAACATTCAAATCCAAGCATGTGATTTTTAAGAAAGAAGAAAATTTATGCTATGACCCAAGATATGCTTTTTGCTACTTCTAAAACATTTTTTTTTCAACTATGATGCATCTCAAAAGTAAAATTACCTTAAGGGCAAAATTTACACCTTACTCTGTCATCCTTAATTGGTTTTGTTTAGGTTTCGACAATCATCTCACTAAACATACTTCCCAATTTAAATGCGTCTCGAAGTTAAATTACTCCTTACTCGCCAATATTCATTGGTTTAGCAAGTTCATGAAAATCATATCATACTTCCTAATTTTTTTTTTTCAAAAATTATCCTTCCCCCCAACTAGATTACTAACATTGTCCGCAATGTTAAAATATAGATGAGTAAAGGATAGAAGATATTACTATTTGGAGAAATCGACACAAATTGAAATAGAAACAAAGTACGATAAATAAAATCAAACCCATTAAAGATGAAGTGTCGATCCGGCTTTCTTTTCTTGCCACTTCCCTCACCGCTTCACGATGACCAATCTATCCGAGCTAAGACTTTATCAGTTCATAAACAAAAGCTTCTAATTTATCAATCACTCATCAATAGTGGATGCGAGAGATAAGAAGTTTTCTTCTTAGAAGGAGTGATAAATTGTTGTTCCATGACTTTATCAAGAAAAAATAACAAAAGATCAAAGAAATTATTAACATTCAACAAACCAATGGGTTTATGGTGGATGTTCGTTCGCCCAAGAGACAATTTGAAAAATTTCTTCCAAAGTACCAAAACCACCTGGTAGGGCAATAAATGCATCGAGTTGTCAAGCATTTTTTTCATTCGTCCATGCATAGATGATACCGGATTTCTTCTCCAATTGTCTTGCCGGTGATGTTATTTTGAGTTAAAGGTTTAGGAATGACACCTAAAACTTTCGCCGCTATAAATGCAGAGAGAGTGATATAGCCCCCATTAACCCACGACAACCACCCCATATACAACATGAATATTCCTTGCAAAGCAAGTGTTCGACCAAGAACAGGCTGCGTTTGCAAACTCTAAACCCTTCCCATAACTTGACCCACAAAAAACACAGATATTTTTAATGTTACGAAGCAGGAGGTCCCATAATTTCACCTTCCTTTGAATGATTTTGAGTTGGAAGAAAGTGAAGAGAATGGAGTGTTTAAATAAGAAAAAGAAGGGAAAAAGTAATCATAGCACCTATATGGGTAGGTTGGCTGTTGTCAGAAAGGTTTGAAATTAAGAAATACGATTTTTTTTTTTGTTTTTTTTTTTTAAAAAAAAACTTTTTTTTTTGTTTTTGTTTTTGTTTTTTTTTTTTGTTTTTGTTTCGTTTTTGTTTTTTTTTTTTTTTTAACTTCAAGAAAACCATCAGGGTAAAGAAGTTTAGAAACCCCTGAAGGATCCTGCTCAAAGGATCGTCTGTCCAAAAATCAATATACAACAAAATCATACAAAGATAAAAGAAATACAATAATAAATGAGGACATACTGTATGTACAGTTTTCATGGCGTATCTTTATCTTTGCGCGTCATGAGTAAAGTAGTGGCATGTATTTAAGTTGCGTGTCACCGGTGCAACATATGAATTCCACAAGGATTGCCGAACCGACAACAAGTACCTTTGAATCCTTTCCGTCCGCTTACGGAAGAACGCCCTCTATCTTCCCGCAAACCTAATTAAAGGCACTGTATTCTAAGAAGATGGTACCTAACCGCAGCCGGTCGAGAACACGCCATAGAGACCTACTAATTAAAGTAAGTATACGGCCTCAAGCAAACGGTTTCCGTTCACTTGTAAAGACGGACGCTTCTTTCGTCCATCGGCGCTACTGAGCCTTGGTTCCAAGAAGCGGGAATGTAGCACACGGCTCTCTACGAGCATGGCACACGAACTTTATTTATATACCGGCGTGTGAAGGTCTTCTCCGAGTCTATGACGGGACGGGCATCTGCCGAGGGCTCCTAATCTAATTAAAGATCAAGTACAACCGTAGTTTCGCTCTATTATTATTATTATTTTTTTTATTTAAATTTTTTTTTTTTTTTGGTTTTTTTTTGGTTTTTTTTTTTTTTTTTTAGGTTATTAGAAACATGATGAAAGATGGGTGTATACTTACTTGAGATTGGGAGCCCTATGTTGCGCTGGTCTTGAATGGGTCTAATACTGGTCAACAATGCTTTGGCACAAAGCCGAAAGAGCAGACTACGGCGCCCAACACCGAGAGAGAGCCCGTTTCTCTCCCCCGGCGCCCCTATTTATAGAAGTTTTTGAGGTTACTATGCATCTGCACAGTAACTTGCACAGTAATTTTCACGTGATGCTACGGTGCTACGATCGCTGCTACGATGGCTACAAGTAATATCGTGATACTACAAGACTACAAGATCTTGCTACGGTTCTACGTTGCTTGCTTGCGTCATGCGATGTCATCTTGACGTCGTCGTGCTACGATAGACAGCTTTTTTTTTTTTTTTTTTTTTTTTTTTTTTTTTTTAGCAAATCTTCTATACAATCACATCCATTCTTCGATCCTTTGCATTTACCTAGTAAAAATACATAAAAATACATAATTACAACACAATTTAAAATACTAAAAATATAACAAAACTCAAGAACAAACCCAATTAAAAAGATTAAAAAGAATGAAAAACACACACAATGAACCGTAAAAATTGTAAGTTTTACGGGTTCATCACACCCCACACTTGAGCTTTTGCACTCTGGGCAAAATATATAAGACCAAAGCTAGGAAATAACACTGAACTAACAAGCTAAAAACTTAAAAGATTTAATGAAACAAGAAGAGCAACTAGTCATTCAAGGGAACAAAGCATTTTTTTTTTTTTAATATTTCTTCACATCTCAAACCATCAAACAAGGAAACTTCAGTTAAAAAGAATGCATCAAGAATGAAAGATCATCACAGGATTTACTCTCAATCCCTCTAGTGTTTAAAATGGTAGATATTTCACTCGATTCAACCCATGAAAAATTGCACTACCATAAGCTTGCTTATCTTCTACTTCTCCACTACTCAGAACACATGCACACAAAAATCAAGAGGACTTTATTCAAGGTTGTAACAGGGTCATGGTAAAGGAAAATGGATCATATGGACATGAGAAGATAAATACCAAAGAGAATAAAAGAGCATTATGGTACAGTTAGAGTGGAAAAGATATTTGAGAATATTCATCAATAAGGACAATGACCAATATCTAACTAATGTTTTGTTGAAGATTAATCCCTAAATTGATGAGTTGAATTCATTTTTAGGCATAAACCTTCTCCTTCTCTTCTGTTATTTCCAAGCATCTTTCTTTATTCTAAATATGGATATGTCACATAGTGTATCAAATGGTCGGTTTTTTTTTTTTTTTTTTTTTCTTTTTCTTTTTCTTTTTCTTTTTTTTTTTTTTTTTTTCTTCTTCTTTTTTTTTTTTTTTTACACACACACACACACACCCCCACACTTGTTTAAGAACAAAGTCAATGCTCTCTTATTCCTAAAGGTCAAGTAAAAATATTTTTTTTTTTTTTTTTTTAGGGCACATAATAAGCTAAAAACAAGAAGTGGCCAAGTAGGCTCAAAAAAGGGTTATACAAGGAAAATATACAAGGATGGCTATTTGGTCAAAGTAGCTATTTTAAAATGCCTCAATCATATTTATGTATGCATGTGAAAATGTAGCCTCAAAAAGAATCAAAGCAAGTTCTAGAGTAACAATTTCACGAGTGAAAATCACACAAGAAAGAAGAGAATGGTACAAGTGTTCAATCCATTCATCAATAGGCTCAAAATCTCACAGGGCATATTTCTATCATTCTCAATTCACCAATTTAACATTCAAATCCAAGCATGTGATTTTTAAGAAAGAAGAAAATTTATGCTATGACCCAAGATATGCTTTTTGCTACTTCTAAAACATTTTTTTTTTTCAATTATGATGCGTCTCAAGAGTAAAATTACCTTAAGGGCAAAATTTACACCTTACTCTGCCATCCTTAATTGGTTTTGTTTTAGGTTTCTGACAATCATCTCACTAAACATACTTCCCAATTTAAATGCGTCTCAGAAGTTAAATTACTCCTTACTCGGCCAATATTCATTGGTTTAGCAAGTTCATGAAAATCATATCATACTTCCTAATTTTTTTTTTCAAAAATAGTGGTGAGTATTCCCGCCTGTCACGCGGGTGACCCGGGTTCGATCCCCGGCAACGGCGCCAAAAACTTGATGGGATTTAATTATAATTAAATGTTTTAACCCAAGTGTAGGTTGTCTCAAGTAATAAAGTCTCGGGAGTCCGAGGTCGATCCACAGGGAATTGATGAAGGAAACTAATTAATTGAGGTAAAGAAAGTATTTGTCACAAAATTTAAGATGATTTAAGTTGTTCACAATGAAAAAGATTTGCTTGGGTTAGGAGATTCACTCTTAATAATAAATTAAGAATAAGATTATTTCATTTTATAACTCAATTGAAATTATGCATATTGAAAATTCCAATCGGAAGATTTAGCATTCAAAGTTCAATCATGTAATTATATTATGATTCCAATAATTATTGACTAATACTTGTAAATCGTCAAAAGCATCCAATGTGCCAATCCTATTGTCTACAATGGATCAAGATATTCATTATACAAGAATAGTATTTAAATTAATTGGAAACAACATATAATACATATAAAAGTCACATAAAAATATATCATTTAAAGCACAAGAAAGAAATAAATCTAACCTCAATTTATTATTAAAAGCTTCACTCTTTCACCCAAGCTAGATGAAAATTAATTACATGAGAAAGAAGAAAATAAAAGAAAATAAAAAAAGAACTGAAAACCCAACACCGAGAGAGAGCCCTTTCTCTCCCCCCTATGCCCTATTTATAGAAGTTTTTGAGGTTACTATGCATCCGCACAAGAACTTGCAGTAATTTTCACGTGATGCTACGGTGCTACAAGAATCGCTACTGATGGCTTGCTACGGTAATATCGTGATACTACAAGATTACAAGATCTTTGCACGGTGCTACTGTAGCTTGCTTGCGTCATCATGCGATGTCATGCGACGTCGTGCTTACGATACAAGACTGCTGATGCACATTTTTTTTTTTTTTTTTTTTTTTTTAGCAAATCTTCTATACAATCACATCCATTCTTCGATCCTTTGCATTTACCTAGTAAAAATACATAAAAATACATAATTACAACACAATTTAAAATACTAAAAATATAACAAAACTCAAGAACAAACCCAATTAAAAAGATTAAAAAGAATGAAAAACACACACAATGAACCGCAGTAAAAATTGTAAGTTTTACGGGTTCATCACACCCCCACACTTGAGCTTTTGCACTCTGGGCAAAATATATAAGACCAAAGCTAGGAAATAACACTGAACTAACAAGCTAAAAACTTAAAAGATTTAATGAAACAAGAAAGCAACTAGTCATTCAAGGAACAAAGCATTTTTTTTTTTTAATATTTCTTCACATCTCAAACCATCAAACAAGGAAACTTCAGTTAAAAAGAATGCATCAAGAATGAAAGATCATCACAGGATTTACTCTCAATCCCTCTAGTGTTTAAAATGGTAGATATTTCACTCGATTCAACCCATGAAAAATTGCACTACCATAAGCTTGCTTATCTTCTACTTCTCCACTACTCGTCGAACACATGCACACAAAAATCAAGAGGACTTTATTCAAGGTTGTAACAGGGTCATGGTAAAGGAAAATGGATCATATGGACATGAGAAGATAAATACCAAAGAGAATAAAAGAGCATTATAGTACAGTTAAAGTGGAAAAGATATTTGAGAATATTCATCAATAAGGACAATGACCAATATCTAACTAATGTTTTGTTGAAGATTAATCCCTAAATTGATGAGTTGAATTCATTTTTAGGCATAAACCTTCTCCTTCTCTTCCTGTTATTTCCAAGCATCTTTCTTTATTCTAAATATGGATATGTCACATAGTGTATCAAATGGTCGGTTTTTTTTTTTTTTTTTTTTCTTTTTCTTTTTCTTTTTCTTTTTCTTTTTTTTTCTTTCTTCTTCTTCTTTTTTTTTTTTTTTTTACACACACACACAATGAACCGTAAAAATTGTAAGTTTTACAGGTTCATCACACCCCCACACTTGTTTAAGAACAAAGTCAATGCTCTCTTATTCCTAAAGGTCAAGTAAAAATATTTTTTTTTTTTTAGGGCACATAATAAGCTAAAAACAAGAAGTGGCCAAGTAGGCTCAAAAGGGTTATACAAGGGAAAATATACAAGGATGGCTATTTGGTCAAAGTAGCTATTTTAAAATGCCTCAATCATATTTATGTATGCATGTGAAAATGTAGCCTCAAAAAGAATCAAAGCAAGTTCTAGAGTAACAATTTCACGAGTGAAAATCACAAGAAAGAAGAGAATGGTACAAGTGTTCAATCCATTCATCAATAGGCTCAAAATCTCACAGGCATATTTCTATCATTCTCAATTCACCAATTTAACATTCAAATCCAAGCATGTGATTTTTAAGAAAGAAGAAAATTTATGCTATGACCCAAGATATGCTTTTTGCTACTTCTAAAACATTTTTTTTTTTTCAATTATGATGCGTCTCAAGAGTAAAATTACCTTAAGGGCAAAATTTACACCTTACTCGCCATCCTTAATTGGTTTTGTTTTAGGTTTCGACAATCATCTCACTAAACATACTTCCCAATTTAAATGCGTCTCGAAGTTAAATTACTCCTTACTAAACCAATATTCATTGGTTTAGCAAGTTCATGAAAATCATATCATACTTCCTAATTTTTTTTTTCAAAAATTATCCTTCCCCCAACTAGATTACAACATTGTCCGCAATGTTAAAATATAGATGAGTAAAGGATAGAAGATATTACCTATTTGGAGAAATCGACACAAATTGAAATAGAAACAAAGTACGATAAATAAAATCAAACCCATTAAAGATGAAGTGTCGATCGGCTTTCTTTTCTTGCCACTTCCCTCACCGCTTCCACGATGACCAATCTATCGAGCTAAGACTTTATCAGGTTCATAAACAAAAGCTTCTAATTTATCAATCATTTCATCAATAGTGGATGCGAGAGATAAGAAGTTTTTTCTTGCCGAAGGAGTGATAAATTGTTGTTCCACAAGCTTTATCAAGAAAAAATAACAAAAGATCAAAGAAATTATTAACATTCAACAAACCAATGGGTTTATGGTGGATGTTCGTTCTACAAGAGACAATTTGAAAAATTTCTTCCAAAGTACCAAAACCACCTGGTAGGGCAATAAATGCATCAGAGTTGTCAAGCATTTTTTTCATTCGTCCATGCATAGATGATACCTGGATTTCTTCTCCAATTGTCTTGCCAGTGATGTTATTTTGAGTTAAAGGTTTAGGAATGACACCTAAAACCTGACTGCCTGCTATAAATGCAGAGAGTGATATAGCCCCATTAACCCACGACAACCACCCCATATACAACATGAATATTCCTTGCAAAGCAAGTGTTCGACCAAGAACGGTAGCTGCGTTTTGCAAACTCTAAACCCTTCCCATAACTTGACCCACAAAAACACGGATATTTTTAATGTTACGAACAGGAGGTCCCATAATTTCACCTTCCTTTGAATGATTTTGAGTTGGAAGAAAGTGAAGAGAATGGAGTGTTTAAATAAGAAAAAGAAGGAAAAAGTAATCATAGCACCTATATGGGTAGGTTAATTTGTTGTCGAAAGGTTTGAAATTAAGAAATACGATTTTTTTTTTTTGTTTTGTTTTTTTTTTAAAAAAAAACTTTTTTTTTGTTTTTGTTTTTGTTTTTTTTTTGTTTTTGTTTCTGTTTTTGTTTTTTTTTTTTTTTTAAATCTTCTATACAATCACATCCATTCTTGATCCTTTGCATTTACCTAGTAAAAATACATAAAAATACATAATTACAACACAATTTAAAATACTAAAAATATAACAAAACTCAAGAACAAACCCAATTAAAAAGATTAAAAAGAATGAAAAACACACACAATGAACCGTAAAAATTGTAAGTTTTACTGGGTTCATCACACCCCACACTTGAGCTTTTGCACTCCTGGGCAAAATATATAAGACCAAAGCTAGGAAATAACACCTGAACTAACAAGCTAAAAACTTAAAAGATTTAATGAAACAAGAAGAAGCAACTAGTCATTCAAGGGAACAAAGCATTTTTTTTTTTTTAATATTTCTTCACATCTCAAACCATCAAACAAGGAAACTTGAGTTAAAAGAATGCATCAAGAATGAAAGATCATCACAGGATTTACTCTCAATCCCTCTAGTGTTTAAAATGGTAGATATTTCACTCGATTCAACCCATGAAAAATTGCACTACCATAAGCTTGCTTATCTTCTACTTCTCCACTTTACTCGAACACATGCACACAAAAATCAAGAGGACTTTATTCAAGGTTGTAACAGGGTCATGGTAAAGGAAAATGGATCATATGGACATGAGAAGATAAATACCAAAGAGAATAAAAGAAAGCATTATGGTACAGTTAGAGTGGAAAAGATATTTGAGAATATTCATCAATAAGGACAATGACCAATATCTAACTAATGTTTTGTTGAAGATTAATCCCTAAATTGATGAGTTGAATTCATTTTTAGGCATAAACCTTCTCCTTCTCTTCCTGTTATTTCCAAGCATCTTTCTTTATTCTAAATATGGATATGTCACATAGTGTATCAAATGGTCGTTTTTTTTTTTTTTTTTTTCTTTTTCTTTTTCTTTTTCTTTGGAGGTCCCACCGAGATTAACCCAAGTGATGGGATTTATTACAAGTAACTGCAAAACTTACAATTTTTACGGTTCATTGTGTGTGTTTTTCATTCTTTTTAATCTTTTTAATTGGGTTTGTTCTTGAGTTTTGTTATATTTTTAGTATTTTAAATTGTGTTGTAATTATGTATTTTTATGTATTTTTACTAGGTAAATGCAAAGGATCGAAGAATGGATGTGATTGCATAAAAGATTTTAAAAAAAAAAAAAAAAAAAAAAATCAGAACCATTGTAGTGATTCTTGTAGACGACGTCAAGATGACATCGATGCGTAATGTATGATCAAATCAGTAAGCTGTAGCGATCATTTGCAGCTTGTAGCATCACGAAATTATTGTAGGCGATTCTTGTAGCATCAGTAGCATCACGTGAAAATTGCTTGTGCAGGTGTTATGTGCATATGCACGCGATAACCTCAAATTTTCTATAAATTGGACGACCGGTAGGAGGGTCAGGGGGGGAGAGAAATTCTCTCTCTCTGTTGTTCCGTTTTGTTCTTTTTCTTTTCTTTTATTTTCTTCTTTCTCGTGTGTAATTAATTTCCATCTAGCTTGGGTGAAAGAGTGAAGCTTTTAATAATAAATTGAGGTTAGATTTATTTCTTTCTTGTGCTTTAAATGATATATTTTTATGTGACTTTTATATGTATTATATGTTGTTTCCAATTAATTTAAATACTATTCTTGTATAATGAATATCTTGATCCATTGTAGACAATAGGATTGGCACATTGGATGCTTTTGACGATTTACAAGTATTAGTCAATAATTATTGGAATCATAATATAATTACATGATTGAACTTTGAATCTTAAATCTTCCGATTGGAATTTTCAATATCGCATAATTTTGATTGAGTTATAAAATGAAATAATCTTATTCTTAATTTATTATTAAGAGTGAATCTCCTAACCCAAGCAAATCTTTTTCATTGTGAACAACTTAAATCATCTTAAATTTTGTGACAAATACTCTCTTTACCTCAATTAATTAGTTTCCTTCATCAATTCCCTGTGGATCGACTCTGACTCCGAGACTTTATTACTGAGACAACCTACACTTGGGTTAAAACATTTAATTATAATTAAATCCCATCAAGTTTTTAGCGCTTGCGCGTTCTTGAGACTTGATTTGAAGTTCTAATATATTGAGGTTCTCTTTCTCGTAAATAAACTTTTGTCAGGTATATTCTTCCTCTACTCTTTTCATTTTTTTTATCTATCTACTAATATACTAACTAGTATTATTATTATATATAAATATATATATATATATATAAATAGTAATATATATACGTATATAGTAAATAGTATATAGTAAATAGTAAATAGTAAATAGTAAATAGTATATAGTAAATAGTAAATAGTAAAAAGTAAATAGTAAAAAAAAATAATTTTTTTTTTTTACCTTTTGTATATATTGACTCAGTGGGGTTAATTCTCCCTTTTATTTTTACGCACTAACTTCGGTGGGGGTAATTCTCCTTTTAAATTAAATTCGTCATTTACTTTTCTCGCAATCTAACTTTTAAATTGTCATTTACTTTTCTGCAATCTAACTTATCTAACTTTTAAATCTGTCATTTATTTTTCTGCAATCTAACTTATCTAACTTTTAAATTCATCATTTATTTTTCTGCAATCTAACTTTTAAATTCATCATTTTTATTTTTTTACTTTTGGGTGAATTTGGTTTATACCACATCCTACTTAATATTTAACTAGGTGTATACCGCCTACTTGTATATTATTTTTATTTTTATTTTTATTTTATGTCACTTATTTA
Source organism: Ormosia emarginata (assembly GCA_029884605.1). Taxonomy (NCBI): domain Eukaryota; kingdom Viridiplantae; phylum Streptophyta; class Magnoliopsida; order Fabales; family Fabaceae; genus Ormosia; species Ormosia emarginata. The sequence continues at coordinate 24,540,528 of JAQQTP010000085.1, forward strand.
CGCTTAACTCCTGGTATCGTGATTCAAATTAAGACGTTTGATTAAAATTAATCCAAGTCATTTATATATTGATTTATTTGAATCACAATCACACACAATTAACACAATGGTGAATTTGAAGGTGCACATGTTGAACATGATAATCAAACACAACGAGCTGAAAATGAAAGTATACATGATGAACAAGGAAATCAACCATTGAGAACTATGCGTGCATATTTGCAACCACCTAGAAATTCTAGTCCTTCATATTTTATCTTTCCACTTAATGCTAATAATTTTAGATTTAAGCCAGGGTATGATTGATTTCTTTATGCCCAATTTTCATGGTTTAGAAAATGAAAGCCCATATTTACATCTAAAAGAATTTGAAGAAGTTTGTATGGCTTTCAATGATCAAAATTATTTGAAGAAATTGTTAAGCTTAAATTGTTTCCTTTTTCTTTGAAAGATAAGGCAAAAACTTGGCTTAATGCTTTGAAACCAAGATCAATTAGCACGTAGCAAGAAATGCAAAGTGAGTTTTTAAAGAAATTTTTTCCAACACATAAAACTAATGCTTTGAAAAGACAAATCCAAAATTTTTCCCAAAATTCAAATGAAGCATATTTTCAAAGTTGGGAACGTTTTAAAGATTTGTTAAATTCTTGCCCACATCATGGTTTTGAAAAATGGCGAACTATAAGCTTCTTTTATGAAGGTTTAACACTGAAACCAAACAATTTTTGGAAACAATGTGTAATGTGAGTTTCTTGATAAAGAACCGATGAAGCTTTAGATTATTTAGAAGCGGTGGCTGAAAATTCTCAATCTTGGCATGAAACTAATCCTTCTGAAAATTCAATTAGATATAACCTTACAAATGCAGGAAAAGAAAAATACCATCTTAGTCAAGAAGAAGATCTAAATGCAAGGTATGCTAGTTTGACTAGAAAGGTTGAAGCCATGGAATTAAGAAAAGCAAAAGAAGTCAAATCTTTGCAAAATGAAAAAATTTGTGGTATTTGTGATGATTTAGGACACTCAACACACGAATGTCCTAACATTCCTGTTTTTAAAGAAGTTGTGCATGAGCAAGTAAATGCAATGAACAATTTTAAAAAGCCATTCACCTCTTCTTTTTCAAATTCTTATAATTCAGGATGGAGAAATCACCCAAATTTCAGTTGGAGAAATAATACTCAGACACAATTCATGCAACCACCACCTCCTCAAGCACAACAGGATTCTCAAAATTCTCAAGGATATGCACCTTATGTCCCATCATATTGGAAAAATCTTGAAGGAACTTTGCATGCATTCATAGAAAAGCAAGAGGTCATCAATAAACAAACCACTCAAACCATGATTGACATAAAAGACACTCTTGCTAAACTTGCTTCTGCATTCACCATTCACGAAAAAGAAAAATTTTCTTCTCAACCTCAACTAAATCCCAAAGATGTTGTTGAAGAAAGTAATGAGATAGAGAGCCAAGTATCCATAATGATGAACTCCTTAAGTGTGAATGAGTTAGAAGATATGAAAAAGAATCAAGATAGTAGTGATGTCGAGTTACCCAAGGAACCTGAGGTGACAAAGAATCCTGTTAAGCCAGAAAATAAAGACAAGGGTCACCAAACATACATGATTGACTCAATCATGGAGAAGGGACTTTCTACAACCTTTGATTATGATCCCCATAAGAATCTTCTTGTTAATTCTGAGTTTAATTTTATTAGTAATCCATCTAATGTATTTGATAATTGCACTAACTTTTATTTAACTCAGGGTTATGACACTCGGGGATGGCATCCAAAGTTTAAGAAGTTGTTTAATAAAGGTTGGAGTTTTCCTGATAAAAAATGTGGTCGTCCCCTAGTCTGTTCTCATGAAATTAAATTGGAGGAAGGTAAATGGTCAGCAGTTGAAGCCATAACTTGAGTTAAAAGATCCAGATGTAGTCAAGACTTTGGTAGAAGATTCTGTCTATCAAAGCTAAGGTAAGTTTTTAGTATTTTGTTTGTATTTTTATTGAGTCGGCTTAAGTGCCTCCCAGATTTCGGAGCCTTTGTATGGGGATATAAATAGTGTCGGCCAACAAAAAAATTAAAAAAAAAAAGAAAAAAAAATAGAAGGAAACAGTGAAGGAAGCAACATGAAACGCAAGCTAGATTTGATACGTCATCTACAACTTTTCTTTATCTTTGGTACTTTGTTTCTATTTAAATTTGCGTGGATTTCTCCAACAGGTACTATTTTCTATCCTTACTCATCTATATTTTAACATTGTGGATAATGTTGTGATCTAGTTGGGGGGAAGGATTATTTTTAAAAAAAAAATTTAGGGAAGTATGATATGATTTTCATGAACTTGCTAAACCAATAAATATTGGCCGAGTAAGGAGTAATTTTGCCCTTAAGGTAATTTTACTCTTGAGACGCATCATAATTGAGAAAAAAAAATGTTTTAGAAGTAGCAAAAAGCATATCTTGGGTCATAGCATAAATTTTCTTCTTTCTTAAAAATCACATGCTTGGATTTGAATGTTAAATTGGTGAATTGAGAATGATAGAAATATGCCCTGTGAGATTTTGAGCCTGTTGATGAATGGATTGAACACTTGTACCATTCTCTTCTTTCTTGTGTGATTTTCACTCGTGAAATTGTTACTCTAGAACTTGCTTTGATTCTTTTTGAGGCTACATTTTCACATGCATACATAAATATGATTGAGGCATTTTAAAATAGCTACTTTGACCAAATAGCCATCCTTGTATATTTTCCCTTGTATAACCCCTTTGAGCCTACTTGGCCAGTTCTTGTTTTTAGCTTATTACGTGCCCTAAAAAAAAAAAATATTTTTACCTGACCTTAGGGAATAAGAGAGCATTGACTTTGTTCTTAAACAAGTGTGGTGGTGTACGTGTGTGTGTAAAAAAAAAAAAAAAAAAAAAAAAAAAAAAAAAAAAAAAAAAAAAAAAAAATCGACCATTTGATACACTATGTGACATATCCATATTTAGAATAAAGATAGATGCTTGGAAATAACAGGAAGAGAAGGAGAAGATTTATGCCTAAAAATGAATTCAACTCATCAATTTAGGGATTAATCTTCAACAAAACATTAGTTAGATATTGGTCATTGTCCTTATTGATGAATATTCTCAAATATCTTTTCCACTCTAAGCGTACCATAATGCTCTTTTATTCTCTTTGGTATTTATCTTCTCATGTCCATATTATCCATTTTCCTTTACCATGACCCTGTTACAACCTTGAATAAAGTCCTCTTGATTTTTATGTGCATGTGTTACGAGTAGTGGAGAAGTAGAAGATAAGCAAGCTTATGGTAGTGCAATTTTTCATGGGTTGAATCGAGTGAAATATCTACCATTTTAAACACTAGAGGATTGAGAGTAAATCTGTGAGGATCTTTCATTCTTGATTCATTCTTTTTAACTGAAGTTTCCTTGTTTGATGGTTTGAGATGTGAAGAAATATTAAAAAAAAAAATGCTTTGTTCCCTTGAATGACTAGTTGCTCTTCTTGTTTCATTAAATCTTTTAAGTTTTTAGCTTTTTAGTTCAGTGTTATTTCTAGCTTTGGTCTTATATATTTTGCTCAGGAGTGCAAAAGCTCAAGTGTGGGGGTGTGATGAACCTGCAAAACTTACAATTTTTACGGTTCATTGTGTGTGTTTTTCATTCTTTTTAATCTTTTTAATTGGGTTTGTTCTTGAGTTTTGTTATATTTTTAGTATTTTAAATTGTGTTGTAATTATGTATTTTTATGTATTTTTACTAGGTAAATGCAAAGGATCGAAGAATGGATGTGATTGCATAAAAGATTTTCTAAAAAAAAAAAAAAAAAAAACACGAGTATTATGCTTGATTCTTTAGCACGACGTCGGCATGACATCAAGATGATAGCAATCTTGTAGCATCAGCGTGATCCCGTAGCATTTGTAGCATCACGAATTACTGTAGCGATTCTTGTAGCATTGTAGCATCACGTGAAAATTGCGTGCGGGTTCTTGTGCATATGCACAAGTAACCTCAAATTTTCTATAAATTCGGAATGACCCGGTAGGGGAAGTGCTTGTAGGGGGAGAGAAATTCTCTCTCTCTGTTGTTCGTTTTGTTCTTTTTCTTTTCTTTTATTTTCTTCTTTTCATGTGTAATTAATTTCCATCTAGCTTGGGTGAAAGAGTGAAGCTTTTAATAATAAATTGAGGTTAGATTTTATTTTCTTTCTTGTGCTTTAAATGATATATTTTTATGTGACTTTTATATGTATTATATGTTGTTTCCAATTAATTTAAATACTATTCTTGTATAATGAATATCTTGATCCATTGTAGACAATAGGATTGGCACATTGGATGCTTTTGACGATTTACAAGTATTAGTCAATAATTATTGGAATCATAATATAATTACATGATTGAACTTTGAATGCTAAATCTTAGATTGGAATTTTCAATATGCATAATTTCAATTGAGTTATAAAATGAAATAATCTTATTCTTAATTTATTATTAAGAGTGAATCTCCTAACCCAAGCAAATCTTTTTCATTGTGAACAACTTAAATCATCTTAAATTTTGTGACAAATACTCTCTTTACCTCAATTAATTAGTTTCCGCTTCATCAATTCACTGTGGATCGAGCCTCGGACTCGAGACTTTATTACTTGAGACAACCTACACTTGGGTTAAAACATTTAATTATAATTAAATCCCATCAAGTACAAAAACTTGATGGGATTTAATTATAATTAAATGTTTTAACCCAAGTGTAGGTTGTCTCAAGTAATAAAGTCTCGAGTCCGAAAGGTCGATCCACAGGGAAATGATAAACGGGGAAACTAATTAATCGAGGTAAAGAAAGTATTTGTCACAAAATTTAAGATGATTTAAGTTGTTCACAATGAAAAAGATTTGCTTAAGGTTAGGAGATTCACTCTTAATAATAAATTAAGAATAAGATTATTTCATTTTATAACTCAATTGAAATTATGCATATTGAAAATTCCAATCGGAAGATTTAGCATTCAAAGTTCAATCATGTAATTATATTATGATTCCAATAATTATTGACTAATACTTGTAAATCGTCAAAAGCATCCAATGTGCCAATCCTATTGTCTACAATGGATCAAGATATTCATTATACAAGAATAGTATTTAAATTAATTGGAAACAACATATAATACATATAAAAGTCACATAAAAATATATCATTTAAAGCACAAGAAAGAAATAAATCTAACCTCAATTTATTATTAAAAGCTTCACTCTTTCACCCAAGCTAGATGAAAATTAATTACACATGAGAAAGAAGAAAAAAAAGAAAATAAAAAGAACTGAAAACCCAACACCGAGAGAGAGCCCGCTTTCTCTCCCCTACGCCCTATTTATAGAAGTTTTTGAGGTTACTATGCATGCGCACGAATTGCACGCAAGAATTTTCACGTGATGCTACTGATGCTACAAGAATCGCGCTACGATGACTGCTACAAGAATATCGTGATACTACAAGATTACAAGATCAAGCATATCTGATCTACTGATCGGTCATGCGTCATGCCGATGTCATGCCGATGTCGTGCTACATGCTGATACAAGAATCGCACAAGACTGCTTTTTTTTTTTTTTTTTTTTTTTTTTTTTTAGCAAATCTTCTATACAATCACATCCATTCTTCGATCCTTTGCATTTACCTAGTAAAAATACATAAAAATACATAATTACAACACAATTTAAAATACTAAAAATATAACAAAACTCAAGAACAAACCCAATTAAAAAGATTAAAAAGAATGAAAAACACACACAATGAACCGTAAAAATTGTAAGTTTTACAGTTCATCACACCCCACACTTGAGCTTTTGCACTCTGGGCAAAATATATAAGACCAAAGCTAGGAAATAACACTGAACTAACAAGCTAAAAACTTAAAAGATTTAATGAAACAAGAAGAGCAACTAGTCATTCAAGGAACAAAGCATTTTTTTTTTTTTTAATATTTCTTCACATCTCAAACCATCAAACAAGGAAACTTCAGTTAAAAAGAATGCATCAAGAATGAAAGATCATCACAGGATTTACTCTCAATCCCTCTAGTGTTTAAAATGGTAGATATTTCACTCGATTCAACCCATGAAAAATTGCACTACCATAAGCTTGCTTATCTTCTACTTCTCCACTACTCGAACACATGCACACAAAAATCAAGAGGACTTTATTCAAGGTTGTAATGTGGTCATGGTAAAGGAAAATGGATCATATGGACATGAGAAGATAAATACCAAAGAGAATAAAAGAGCATTATGCAGTACAGTTAGAGTGGAAAAGATATTTGAGAATATTCATCAATAAGGACAATGACCAATATCTAACTAATGTTTTGTTGAAGATTAATCCCTAAATTGATGAGTTGAATTCATTTTTAGGCATAAACCTTCTCCTTCTCTTCTGTTATTTCCAAGCATCTTTCTTTATTCTAAATATGGATATGTCACATAGTGTATCAAATGGTCGGTTTTTTTTTTTTTTTTTTTTTTTTTTCTTTTTCTTTTTTTTCTCTTTTTTTTTTCTTTTTTTTTTTTTTTGAACATGAAGAAGAAGAAGAAGAAGAAGAAGAAGAAGAAGAAGAAGAAGAAGAAGAAGAAAATATGTACATGTTGTGAATGTGGCTCACATCTGCCTCTGGTTTCACGTCCAGAAACGGCTTAAACGCCTTCTATGAGTCGAGGATAAGCTTCCCATCCAATTTTCTTATAAATTGGCAAACAGGGTCTTTTAGAGTCGATTCCCAGGACTATATTGCTTTTGTTCATCCTTGAAGAGATTCCACAAATTAAGAAGTTCACGATGCACAAGTCCACAAGAATGCGTATCAAGAGTCAATAAGATATCATCTAATGACTCCTTACTCGATCCATTCTTAATGAAGAAAATTTTATCTTCTCTGTTTTTGGAAACCATCCCCAAAGAACGACATCGCGTGTTACAATTCCATCGTCCACATATGTGACGGACTTGTAATCTTTTTGCTCTTCTCCTTTTAGAATATGAACTTCTACCAAGACCTGGCATGTAAGAGTCAAATGAAATTGAAGACTCACCTGCTAATCGGACTTTTGCTTCGATTATCCAACGTACATCTTCTGGCATACCTTTTTGCATTAACAATCTCAATCTTTCACATCGAACTTTGTAAATTTTTTTCAGAGCATTTAGAGGGAGAGAAGGAAAATGTTTTCTCAGGTTTGAAAGAATGACATCCATTTTAAAGGAGAAGAAGGATTCAGTTATTTTGGGAAACTGAAAGAGAGCAAACCGACTTGAGAGTCACGGAGTACCGTCATCCGCCATTTAACTTAGGGGCTAAAGAAGCGCAAAACAAAAATAAAACTACAAAATTATAGTAAATTTTACTCATAACAAGGATCGAGAAAGGAAATGAAATCTACCTCAAGAAACTTGATTTTCTAGAAATGGTTTAAGTCTTTGTCCATTGACCTTAGATACATTACCATTCCTAGGATTCTCAATATCCACGGCTCCATAAGGATATACATGTTTGACAATAAAAGGACCAGGTCCACCTAGATCTCAATTTTCCAGGGAATAAGTGAAGACGAGAATTATAAAGCGAGAACTTTTTGGCCAATTTCAAAAGATTTTCTCAAAATAAATTTGTCATGAAAAGCTTTTGTTCTTTCTTTGTAAATTTTTGAGTTTTCATATGCATCATTTCTCAATTCCTCAAGTTCATTTATTTGTAATTTGCGTAACTTACAAGCATCATCAAGATTTAAATTGAAAGCTTTAATGGCCCAAAATGCTTTATGTTCTAGTTCTACAGGCAAGTGACAAGGTTTTCCATAGACTAACCGATAGGGTGACATGCCCAAAGATGTTTTAAAAGCAGTACGGTAGGCCCAAAGTGCATCGTTTAATCTTAAAGACCAATCTTTTCGATTTGGGTTAACCGTTTTTCCAAAATTTGTTTAATTTCCTATTTGCTAATTCTACTTGTCCACTTGTCTGAGGGTGATAAGGGGTAGCAACTTTATGGGTAATACCATATTTCTTCATTAAAGATTCAAATGGTTTATTACAAAAATGTGTTCCCCCATCACTGATGATAGCTCGAGGGATTCCAAATCGACTTAAAACATTTTCTTTTAAAAATTTGAGAACAGTTTTATGATCATTTTGTCGACATGGAATCGCCTCAATCCATTTTGAGACATAATCAATTGCAACCAAAATATACACAAATCCAAATGAAGATGGAAATGGACCCATGAAATCAATTCCCCAACAATCAAAAATTTCAATGACAAGGATGGGGTTCAGAGGCATCATGTTTCTTTTTGAAATTGAGCCCAACTTTTGACAATTTTCACAACTTTTGCAAAAGGTATGGCTATCTTTAAATAAAGTGGGCCAATAAAATCCACACTTTGCAAGATTTTCGCACTGTTTTCTTTGAAGAAAAATGACCTCCACATGCTTTTGAGTGACAAAAGTTAATGACACTACTTACCTCCTCTTTGTCGGTACACATCTCCGAAAGATTTGATCGGGAGAATATTTGAACAAATATGGGTCATCCCAATAAAAATTTTTCACCTCGGTCAAAAACTTTTTCTGTCTTGATGTGACCACCGAGGCGGCATCTTTCCCGTTACAAGAAAATTTACTATGTTTGCAAACCAAGGCATAGAATTGAGAGAAAATAAAAACTCATCGGGAAAAGAATCATTGATAGGTGTGCTATCAAAAGATGAGCCTGTTGTAAGTCGGACAAATGATCTGCGACAACATTTTCGGCTCCTTTCTTATCTTTTATTGTGATATTGAATTCTTGAAGCAACAAGATCCACCGTATCAACCTAGGTTTGGCATCCCGCTTAGACATTAAATATCTAATAGCAGAAGATGATCAAGTAAAAACAACAATAGAAGAACCAATTAAATGAGCTCGAAATTTGTCCAATGCAAAAATTACAAAGCAAGTAGTTCTTTTTCAAGTAGTGGTGTAATTCATTTGTGCACTATTTAAAGTTCTACTTGCGTAACAAATCACATGAGGTTTACCTTCTTTTCTCGACCTAAAACAGCACAACAAAGCAAAATCACTTGCATCACACATTAATTCAAACGGCAAAGACCGGTCGGGAGGTTGCATGATAGAGCCGATGTCGAAGACCAATTAATTTTTCAAAAGATTTTTGACATTCTTGAGTCCAATCAAATGTTGCATCTTTTATCGAAGATTGCATAATGGTCTAGATATGACACTAAAGTCCTTAATAAATCTTCGATAGAATCCTACATGTCCTAAAAAGGAACGGACTTCTCTCGATTGTTTTTGGGGAAGGCAAATGAGCAATTAATTCAACTTTGGCCTTATCAACTTTAATTCCTTCGAGAAGATATCACATGACCTAACACGATTCCCGAGGTAACCATGTAATGACATTTTTCCCAATTTAAAACAAATCCTTTTTCTTCACATCTTTTAAGAACTTTATCCAAATTATCAAGACAATTTTCAAAAGAATTTCCAAAGACCGTCGATCATCCATGAAAACCTCTAAATAATGCTCAATCATGTCACTAAAAATACTTAGCATGCATCTTTGAAAAGTTGCCGGAGCGTTGCAAAGACCAAAAGGCATTCTTCTATATGCAAAAGTGCCAAAGGGGCATGTAAAAGTAGTCTTTTCTTGATCCTCTAATGCAATTGGTATTTGATTATATCCCGAATAACCATCAAGAAAACAATAGTAGGGATGTCCCGCTACTCTTTCTAGAATTTGATCAAGAAATGGTAAGGGAAATGATCTTTCCTAGTGGCTGCATTCAATTTTCTAAAATCAATACACATACGCCAACTAGATGAAACTCGCGTAGGTATTAACTCACCTTTTTCATTTTCAACCACCGTTATTCCAGCATTTCTTAGGCACAACTTGTGTAGGGCTTACCCACTGACTATCAGAAATAGGATAAATAATTCCAACATCAAGTAATTTAAGAACTTCAGCCCTAACTACCTCTTTCATGTGTGGATTTAATCTTCTTTGAGGTTGTTGTGATGTTTTAGCATTATCCTCTAAATGTATTCTATGTGTACAAATCAATGGATTAATGCCTTTTATATCTGTTAATGTCCATCCAATTGCACTTTTATGCCTTTTAAGTACTTCTATCAACATACCTTCTTGTTCTTGAAGAAGGACCGATGAAATTACTATCTTGGAAGGCTTTGGTCTTCACCCAAAAATGTGTACTTCAACCCAGAAGGTAATGGCTTTAGTTAGGTGTAGGTACTTTTTCATGAATATTATCATTCGTAGGTTGTAACTCTTGAATTTCGGCTTCCATCTTTTGTATTCCATTGCTTGTGTACAATCAAGCAAAGAACACATTTCAGAAATATCACCATCTACTTGCGTACCTGAATCAAATGAATTAATTAAACACACTTCTAATGGGTGGAAGAACTCCCTTTTAGAAAATGATTATCTACAATGGTTTCAATTCCACCAACTTCCTCATTTTCATCAAGGACTTCCGTGGTTGCTTGCACATGTTAAAAACATTTAGATCCATGGTCATGTTTCCAAATGTTAGCTTCACCACTCCATTTCTACAATTTATCAAAGCATTAGATGTTGCTAAAAATGGACTGCCTAAAATAACAGGAATTGACTTGCAACTATCAACTATAGGTTCAAGATTCAAGACAATAAAATCCACAGGATATATGAATTTATCAACTTGAACCAACACATCTTCCACTATTCCTCTTGGAATTTTAATTGATCTATCACGAGTAGAAGAGTTACGAAGTTGGTTTTAACTCACCCAAATTGAGTTGTCGATAAACCGAATATGGAAGCAAATTGACACTAGCACCAAGATCAAGTAAAGCTTTTTCAATTTTATGTTCTCCAATAATGCATGAAAGCGTAGGACAACCAGGATCTTTATATTTCAACGCATTATTATTCTGAAAAATGAAGCTTACCTTGTTCGCCAAAAATGCTTTCTTTTTCACATTTAATTTCCTTTTAACAGTGCACAAGTCTTTCAAATATTTGGCATAAGAAGGAATCTGTTTGATAACATCTAACAAAGGAATATTGACTTTCACTTGTTTTAAAATTTCAAAAATTCCATTGTTATTGTCTAATTTCTTTGGATTATTCAAAGCTTGAGGAAATGGGGGTGAAGGCGAGAGTTTAGTCTCATTTTGGTCAACTTTTTGATTTTCTTGAAGAATTGGTTCATCTTCTCTCTCACAGGATTCAGGGATTTGTTTTTCAACAACCTTCCCACTTCTAAGGGTTATCACAGAATTGACTTGATCTATTTGTTGGTTTTCTGAACTACCCTCATTTAGACTATATTGACCTTTGGGATTTGGTTGAGGTTGAGAAGGAAATTTTCCTTTCTCGTGAATGGTGAGTGCAGAGGTAAGTTTGGAAAGAGTTTCTTTTATGTCACTCATGGTTTGATTGGTTTGTTTGTTAATGGCTTCTTGTTTTTCTATGAAAGTATGCAGTGTTTCTTCTAGGTTTTTCCTATAAGGTGCATATCCTTGAAAATTTTGAGAGTCTTGTTGTGCCTGAGGAGGTGGTGGTTGCATGAATTGTGACTGAGTATTGTTCCTCCAAATTTGAAGTTAGGATGATTTTTCCATCCTGGATTGTAAGAATTTGAAAAAGAAGAGGTGAGTGGCTTTTTAAAATTATTCATTGCATTTACTTGCTCATGCACAACTTCTTTAAAAACAGGAATGTTAGGACATTCGTGTGTTGAGTGTCCTAAGTCATCACAAATACCACAAATTTCTTCATTTTGCACGTGATTTGATTTCTTTTGCTTTTCTTAATTCCATAGCTTCAATCCTTCTAGCCAAACTAGCATACCTTGCATTTAAATCTTCTTCTTGACTAAGATGGTATTTTCCTTTTCCAAAGATTTGCAAGGTTATATCTAATTGAATTTTGAAGGATTAATTTCATGCCAAGATTGAGAATTTTCAGCCAAATGATTTAAATAATCTAAAGCATCTTCGGGTTCTTTATCAAGAAATTCACCATTACACATCGTTTCCACAAATTGTTTAGTTTTGGTGTTAAACCTTCATAAAAGAAGCTTATAGTTCGCCATTTTTCAAAACCATGATGTGGGCAAGAATTTAACAAATCTTTAAAACGTTCCCAACTTTGAAAATATGCTTCATTTGAATTTTGGGAAAAATTTTGGATTTGTCTTTTCAAAGCATTAGTTTTATGTGTTGGAAAAAATTTCTTTAAAAACTCACTTTGCATTTCTTGCCATGTGCCAATTGATCTTGGTTTCAAAGCATTAAGCCAAGTTTTTGCCTTATCTTTCAAAGAAAAAGGAAACAATTTAAGCTTAACAATTTCTTCAAATGCAATTTTGATCATTGAAAGCCATACAAACTTCTTCAAATTCTTTTAGATGTAAATATGGGCTTTCATTTTCTAAACCATGAAAATTGGGCAAGATAAAGAAATCATACCTGGCTTAAATCTAAAATTATTAGCATTAAGTGGAAAGATAAAACATGAAGGACTAGAATTTCTAGGTGGTTGCAAATATGCACGCATAGTTCTCAATGGTTGATTTCCTTGTTCATCATGTATACTTTCATTTTCAGCTCGTTGTGTTTGATTATCATGTTCAACATGTGCACCTTCAAATTCAGCCATTGTGTTAATTGTGTGTGATTGTGATTCAAATAAATCAATATATAAATGACTTGGATTAATTTTAATCAAACGTCCAGAATTTGAATCACGATACCAGTTAAGCATAAATAAGTGACATAAAATAAAAATAAAAATAAAAATAATATACAAGTAGGCGGTATACACCGGCCGTTAAATATTAAGTAGGATGTGGTATAAACCAGCCACCCAAAAGTAAAAAAAATAAAAATGACAGAATTTAAAAGTTAGATAAGTTAGATTGCAGAAAAATAAATGACAGAATTTAAAAGTTAGATTGCAGAAAAGTAAATGACAGAATTTAAAAGTTAGATTGCAGAAAAGTAAATGATGAGAATTTAAAAGGAGAATTACCCCCCACCGAGTTAGTGCGTAAAAATAAAAGGAGAATTAACCCTTTGAGTCAATATATACAAAAGGTAAAAAAAAAATTTTTTTTTTTTTTTTTTTACTTTTACTATTTACTATTTACTATTTACTATTTACTATATACTATTTACTATATACGTATATATATTACTATTTTATATATATATATATATATATATATATATATATATTTATATATAATAATAATACTAGTTAGTATATTAATAGATAGATAAAAAAAATGAAAAGAGTAGAGGAAGAATATACCTGACAGTGAAGTTTATTTACAGAAAAGAGAACCTCAATATATTAGAACTTCAAATCAAGTCCCCGGCAACGGCGCCAAAAACTTGATGGGATTTAATTATAATTAAATGTTTTAACCCAAGTGTAGGTGGTGTCTCAAGTAATAAAGTCTCGGGAGTCGAGGTCGATCCACAGGAATTGATGAAGGAAACTAATTAATTGAGGTAAAGAAAGTATTTGTCACAAAATTTAAGATGATTTAAGTTGTTCACAATGAAAAAGATTTGCTTGGGTTAGGAGATTCACTCTTAATAATAAATTAAGAATAAGATTATTTCATTTTATAACTCAATTGAAATTATGCGATATTGAAAATTCCAATCGGAAGATTTAGCATTCAAAGTTCAATCATGTAATTATATTATGATTCCAATAATTATTGACTAATACTTGTAAATCGTCAAAAGCATCCAATGTGCCAATCCTATTGTCTACAATGGATCAAGATATTCATTATACAAGAATAGTATTTAAATTAATTGGAAACAACATATAATACATATAAAAGTCACATAAAAATATATCATTTAAAGCACAAGAAAGAAATAAATCTAACCTCAATTTATTATTAAAAGCTTCACTCTTTCACCCAAGCTAGATGAAAATTAATTACACATGAGAAAGAAGAAAATAAAAGAAAATAAAAAGAACTGAAAACCCAACACCGAGAGAGAGAGCCCGTTTCTCTCCCCTATTTATAGAAGTTTTTGAGGTTACTATGCATCCGCACGTAACTTGCATGATAATTTTCACGTGATGCTACGGTGCTACGAAGCGCACTACGGATGGCGCTACGATAATATCGTGATACTACGATACTACAAGATCGCTTTCTGGTGCTACTGGTGCTTTGCTTGCGTCATGCGATGTCATCGACGTCGTGCTTAAGATAGCCGCTACGAAGACTGCTGTTTTTTTTTTTTTTTTTTTTTTTAGGTTATTAGAAACATGATGAAAGATGGGTGTATACTTACTTGAGATTGGGATGGAGGTAGTCTGCTCTTTCGGCTTTGTGCCAAAGCATTGTTGACCAAGATATTAGACCCATTCAAGACCGGCGCAACATAGGGCTCCCAAAGGGACAAGTGGCCATAATACGATTGGTTTGCCTCACATGTGGGATACAATCTACCTTCTTTGTTTTCCAATTAAGAAGGCTGGATCAAGATGCATGCATTTCCCCATTCACGTTGTGTGTTACCAAAGCCAAACCCAAGTTGTATTCCCTCTTTTTTTTTTTTTGTCTTTTTTTTTTTCTTTAACTTCAAGAAAACCATCAGGGTAAAGAAGTTTAGAAACCCCTGAAGGATCCTGCTCAAAGGATCGTCTGTCCAAAAATCAATATACAACAAAATCATACAAAGATAAAAGAAATACAATAATAAATGAGGACATACCTGTATGTACAGTTTTCATGGCGTATCTTTATACTGCGCGTCATGAGTGCAGTAGTGGCATGTATTTAAGTTGCGTGTCACCGGTGCAACATATGAATTCCACAAGGATTGCCGAACCGACAACAAGTACCTTTGAATCTTTCTTTCCGTCACCTTACGGAAGAACAGCCCTCTATCTTCCTGCAAACCTAATTAAAGGCCTGTATTCTAAGAAGATGGTACCTAACCGCAGTCACTGAACACGCCATAGAGACCTACTAATTAAAGTAAGTATACGGCTCAAGAAACGGTTTCCGTTCACTGTAAAGACGGACGCTTCTTTACGTCCATCGGCGCTTCTGAGCCTTGGTTCCAAGAGCGGGAATGTAGCACACGGCTCTCTACAGAGCATGGCACACGAACTTTATTTATATCTTGGCGTGTGAAGGTCTTCTCCGAGTCTATGACAGACGGCCATCTGCCCAGGCTCCTAATCTAATTAAAGATCAAGTACAACCGTAGTTTCGCCCTCTATTATTATTATTATTTTTTTTATTTAAATTTTTTTTTTTTTTTTGGTTTTTTTTTTTTGTTTTTGTTTTTTTTGTTTTTTTTTTTTTTTTTTTTTTTTTTTTTTTTTACACACACACACACACACCCCCACACTTGTTTAAGAACAAAGTCAATGCTCTCTTATTCCTAAAGGTCAAGTAAAAATATTTTTTTTTTTTTTAGGGCACGTAATAAGCTAAAAACAAGAAGTGGCCAAGTAGGCTCAAAAGGGTTATACAAGGAAAATATACAAGGATGGCTATTTGGTCAAAGTAGCTATTTTAAAATGCCTCAATCATATTTATGTATGCATGTGAAAATGTAGCCTCAAAAAGAATCAAAGCAAGTTCTAGAGTAACAATTTCACGAGTGAAAATCACACAAGAAAGAAGAGAATGGTACAAGTGTTCAATCCATTCATCAATAGGCTCAAAATCTCACAGGGCATATTTCTATCATTCTCAATTCACCAATTTAACATTCAAATCCAAGCATGTGATTTTTAAGAAAGAAGAAAATTTATGCTATGACCCAAGATATGCTTTTGCTACTTCTAAAATATTTTTTTTTCTCAATTATGATGCGTCTCAAGAGTAAAATTACCTTAAGGGCAAAATTTACACCTTACTCGCCATCCTTAATTGGTTTTGTTTTAGGTTTCTGACAATCATCTCACTAAACATACTTCCCAATTTAAATGCGTCTCAGAAGTTAAATTACTCCTTACTCGGCCAATATTCATTGGTTTAGCAAGTTCATGAAAATCATATCATACTTCCTAATTTTTTTTTTCAAAAATTATCCTTCCCCCAACTAGATTACAACATTGTCCGCAATGTTAAAATATAGATGAGTAAAGGATAGAAGATATTACCTATTTGGAGAAATCGACACAAATTGAAATAGAAACAAAGTACGATAAATAAAATCAAACCCATTAAAGATGAAGTGTCGATCTCGGCTTTCTTTTCTTGCCACTTCCTCCTCCTTTGCGCTCTCGATGACCAATCTATCCGAGCTAAGACTTTATCGGGTTCATAAACAAAAGCTTCTAATTTATCAATCACTCATCAATAGTGGATGCGAGAGATAAGAAGTTTTCTTCTTAGAAGGAGTGATAAATTGTTGTTCCATGACTTTATCAAGAAAAAATAACAAAAGATCAAAGAAATTATTAACATTCAACAAACCAATGGGTTTATGGTGGATGTTCTGTTTCGGCCCAAGAGACAATTTGAAAAATTTCTTCCAAAGTACCAAAACCACCTGGTAGGGCAATAAATGCATCGAGTTGTCAAGCATTTTTTTCATTCGTCCATGCATAGATGATACCGGATTTCTTCTCCAATTGTCTTGCCAGGTGATGTTATTTTGAGTTAAAGGTTTAGGAATGACACCTAAAACACGATCACTGCTATAAATGCAGAGAGTGATATAGCCCCATTAACCCACGACAACCACCCCCATATACAACATGAATATTCCTTGCGGCAAGTGTTCGACCAAGAACGGTAGTAGCTGCGTTTGCAAACTCTAAACCCTTCCCATAACTTGACCCACAAAAACACAGATATTTTTAATGTTACGAAGCAGGAGGTCCCATAATTTCACCTTCCTTTGAATGATTTTGAGTTGGAAGAAAGTGAAGAGAATGGAGTGTTTAAATAAGAAAAAGAAGGAAAAAGTAATCATAGCACCTATATGGGTAGGTTGGTACATTGTCGAGAAA
Organism: Ormosia emarginata; assembly: GCA_029884605.1. Classification (NCBI taxonomy): domain Eukaryota; kingdom Viridiplantae; phylum Streptophyta; class Magnoliopsida; order Fabales; family Fabaceae; genus Ormosia; species Ormosia emarginata. Next base: position 24,557,627 of record JAQQTP010000085.1, read on the forward strand.
GGTTTGAAATTAAGAAATACGATTTTTTTTTTTTTTGTTTTGTTTTTTTTAAAAAAAAAACTTTTTTTTTTGTTTTTGTTTTTGTTTTTTTTTTTTTTTTTTTTTTTGTTTTTTTTTTTTTTTTTTTTAAATCTTCTATACAATCACATCCATTCTTCGATCCTTTGCATTTACCTAGTAAAAATACATAAAAATACATAATTACAACACAATTTAAAATACTAAAAATATAACAAAACTCAAGAACAAACCCAATTAAAAAGATTAAAAAGAATGAAAAACACACACAATGAAGCAAGTAAAAATTGTAAGTTTTACGGGTTCATCACACCCCCACACTTGAGCTTTTGCACTCTGGGCAAAATATATAAGACCAAAGCTAGGAAATAACACTGAACTAACAAGCTAAAAACTTAAAAGATTTAATGAAACAAGAAGAGCAACTAGTCATTCAAGGGAACAAAGCATTTTTTTTTTTTTTAATATTTCTTCACATCTCAAACCATCAAACAAGGAAACTTCAGTTAAAAAGAATGCATCAAGAATGAAAGATCATCACAGGATTTACTCTCAATCCCTCTAGTGTTTAAAATGGTAGATATTTCACTCGATTCAACCCATGAAAAATTGCACTACCATAAGCTTGCTTATCTTCTACTTCTCCACTACTCGAACACATGCACACAAAAATCAAGAGGACTTTATTCAAGGTTGTAACAGGGTCATGGTAAAGGAAAATGGATCATATGGACATGAGAAGATAAATACCAAAGAGAATAAAAGAGCATTATGGTATGCAGTTAGAGTGGAAAAGATATTTGAGAATATTCATCAATAAGGACAATGACCAATATCTAACTAATGTTTTGTTGAAGATTAATCCCTAAATTGATGAGTTGAATTCATTTTTAGGCATAAACCTTCTCCTTCTCTTCCTGTTATTTCCAAGCATCTTTCTTTATTCTAAATATGGATATGTCACATAGTGTATCAAATGGTCGGTTTTTTTTTTTTTTCTTTTTCTTTTTCTTTTTCTTTGGAGGTCCCACCGAGATTAACCCAAGTGATGGGATTTATTACAGTAACCTGCAAAACTTACAATTTTTACGGTTCATTGTGTGTGTTTTTCATTCTTTTTAATCTTTTTAATTGGGTTTGTTCTTGAGTTTTGTTATATTTTTAGTATTTTAAATTGTGTTGTAATTATGTATTTTTATGTATTTTTACTAGGTAAATGCAAAGGATCGAAGAATGGATGTGATTGCATAAAAGATTTTCTAAAAAAAAAAAAAAAAAAATCACAGCCTTTGTAATAGATTCTTGTGCACGATGACGTCAAGATGACATCAATGACGCAGTAAGGCAATCTTGTAGATCAGTATAGCCATCGTAGCACCTGTAGCATCACGAAATTATCAGTAGCGATTCTTGTAGCATCTGTAGCATCACGTGAAAATTCATGCGGTTGTTCTTGTGCATATGCACAGTAACCTCAAATTTTCTATAAATTCGGACAGCCAGCCGAGGAGGGGTGCGCCGGGGGGGAGAGAAATTCTCTCTCTCTGTTGTTCCGTTTTGTTCTTTTTCTTTTCTTTTATTTTCTTCTTTCTCATGTGTAATTAATTTCCATCTAGCTTGGGTGAAAGAGTGAAGCTTTTAATAATAAATTGAGGTTAGATTTATTTCTTTCTTGTGCTTTAAATGATATATTTTTATGTGACTTTTATATGTATTATATGTTGTTTCCAATTAATTTAAATACTATTCTTGTATAATGAATATCTTGATCCATTGTAGACAATAGGATTGGCACATTGGATGCTTTTGACGATTTACAAGTATTAGTCAATAATTATTGGAATCATAATATAATTACATGATTGAACTTTGAATGCTAAATCTTCCGATTGGAATTTTCAATATACGCATAATTTCAATTGAGTTATAAAATGAAATAATCTTATTCTTAATTTATTATTAAGAGTGAATCTCCTAACCCAAGCAAATCTTTTCATTGTGAACAACTTAAATCATCTTAAATTTTGTGACAAATACTCTCTTTACCTCAATTAATTAGTTTCCTTCATCAATTCCTGTGGATCGACTCTGACTCAGAGACTTTATTACTTGAGACAACCTACACTTGGGTTAAAACATTTAATTATAATTAAATCCCATCAAGTTTTTGGCGCGTTGCTCATGGGACTTGATTTGAAGTTCTAATATATTGAGGTCTCTTTTCGTAAATAAACTTCACCATGTCAGGTATATTCTTCCTCTACTCTTTTCATTTTTTTTTTATCTATCTACTAATATACTAACTAGTATTATTATTATATATAAATATATATATATATATATAAATAGTAATATATATACGTATATAGTAAATAGTATATAGTAAATAGTAAATAGTAAATAGTAAATAGTAAAGTATATAGTAAATAGTAAATAGTAAAAGTAAATAGTAAAAAAAAATTTTTTTTTCTTTACCTTTGTATATATTGACTCGGTGGGGTTAATTCTCCTTTTATTTTTACGCACTAACTCGGTGGGGTAATTCTCCTTTTAAATTCTGTCATTTACTTTTTCTCGCAATCTAACTTTTAAATTTGTCATTTACTTTTTCTGCAATCTAACTTATCTAACTTTTAAATTCTCATCATTTATTTTTCTGCAATCTAACTTATCTAACTTTTAAATTGCTCATTTATTTTTTCTGCAATCTAACTTTTAAATTTGTCATTTTTATTTTTTTACTTTTGGGTGGTTTGGTTTATACCACATCCTACTTAATATTTACTACGGCCGGTGTATACGCCTACTTGTATATTATTTTTATTTTTATTTTTATTTTATGTCACTTATTTACGCTTAACTTGGTATCGTGATTCAAATTCTCGGACGTTTGATTAAAATTAATCCAAGTCATTTATATATTGATTTATTTGAATCACAATCACACACAATTAACACAATGAGTGAATTTGAAGGTGCACATGTTGAACATGATAATCAAACACAACGAATTTGAAAATGAAAGTATACATGATGAACAAGGAAATCAACCATTGAGAACTATGCGTGCATATTTGCAACCACCTAGAAATTCTAGTCCTTCATATTTTATCTTTCCACTTAATGCTAATAATTTTAGATTTAAGCAGGTATGATTTCTTTTTCTTGCCCAATTTTCATGGTTTAGAAAATGAAAGCCCATATTTACATCTAAAAGAATTTGAAGAAGTTTGTATGGCTTTCAATGATCAAAATTGCACTGAAGAAATTGTTAAGCTTAAATTGTTTCCTTTTTCTTTGAAAGATAAGGCAAAAACTTGGCTTAATGCTTTGAAACCAAGATCAATTGGCACATGGCAAGAAATGCAAAGTGAGTTTTTAAAGAAATTTTTTCCAACACATAAAACTAATGCTTTGAAAAGACAAATCCAAAATTTTTCCCAAAATTCAAATGAAGCATATTTTCAAAGTTGGGAACGTTTTAAAGATTTGTTAAATTCTTGCCCACATCATGGTTTTGAAAAATGGCGAACTATAAGCTTCTTTTATGAAGGTTTAACACCTGAAACCAAACAATTTTTGGAAACAATGTGTAACTGTGAGTTTCTTGATAAAGAACCTGATGAAGCTTTAGATTATTTAGAGCGGCTGGCTGAAAATTCTCAATCTTGGCATGAAACTAATCCTTCTGAAAATTCAATTAGATATAACCTTACAAATGCAGGAAAAGAAAAATACCATCTTAGTCAAGAAGAAGATCTAAATGCAAGGTATGCTAGTTTGACTAGAAAGGTTGAAGCCATGGAATTAAGAAAAGCAAAAGAAGTCAAATCTGTGCAAAATGAAAAAATTTGTGGTATTTGTGATGATTTAGGACACTCAACACACGAATGTCCTAACATTCCTGTTTTTAAAGAAGTTGTGCATGAGCAAGTAAATGCAATGAACAATTTTAAAAAGCCATTCACCTCTTCTTTTTCAAATTCTTATAATTCAGGATGGAGAAATCACCCAAATTTCAGTTGGAGAAATAATACTCAGACACAATTCATGCAACCACCACCTCCTCAAGCACAACAGGATTCTCAAAATTCTCAAGGATATGCACCTTATGTCCCATCATATTGGAAAAATCTTGAAGGAACTTTGCATGCATTCATAGAAAAGCAAGAGGTCATCAATAAACAAACCACTCAAACCATGATTGACATAAAAGACACTCTTGCTAAACTTGCTTCTGCATTCACCATTCACGAAAAAGAAAAATTTTCTTCTCAACCTCAACTAAATCCCAAAGATGTTGTTGAAGAAAGTAATGAGATAGAGAGCCAAGTATCCATAATGATGAACTCCTTAAGTGTGAATGAGTTAGAAGATATGAAAAAGAATCAAGATAGTAGTGATGTCGAGTTACCCAAGGAACCTGAGGTGACAAAGAATCCTGTTAAGCCAAAAAATAAAGACAAGGGTCACCAAACATACATGATTGACTCAATCATGGAGAAGGGACTTTCTACAACCTTTGATTATGATCCCCATAAGAATCTTCTTGTTAATTCTGAGTTTAATTTTATTAGTAATCCATCTAATGTATTTGATAATTGCACTAACTTTTATTTAACTCAGGGTTATGACACTCGGGGATGGCATCCAAAGTTTAAGAAGTTGTTTAATAAAGGTTGGAGTTTTCTTGATAAAAATTGTGGTCGTCTCCTAGTCTGTTCTCATGAAATTAAATTGGAGGAAGGTAAATGGTCAGCAGTTGAAGCCATAACTTGAGTTAAAAGATCCAGATGTAGTCAAGACTTTGGTAGAAGATTCTGTCTATCAAAGCTAAGGTAAGTTTTTAGTATTTTGTTTGTATTTTTATTGAGTCGGCTTAAGTGCCTCCCAGATTTCGGAGCCTTTGTATGGGGATATAAATAGTGTCGGCCAACAAAAAAATTAAAAAAAAAAGAAAAAAAAATAGAAGGAAACAGTGAAGGAAGCAACATGAAACGCAAGCTAGATTTGATACGTCATCTACAACTTTTCTTTATCTTTGGTACTTTGTTTCTATTTAAATTTGCGTCGGATTTCTCCAACAGGTACTATTTTCTATCCTTACTCATCTATATTTTAACATTGTGGATAATGTTGTGATCTAGTTGGGGGGAAGGATTATTTTTAAAAAAAAAAATTTAGGGAAGTATGATATGATTTTCATGAACTTGCTAAACCAATAAATATTGGCCGAGTAAGGAGTAATTTTGCCCTTAAGGTAATTTTACTCTTGAGACGCATCATAATTGAGAAAAAAAAATGTTTTAGAAGTAGCAAAAAGCATATCTTGGGTCATAGCATAAATTTTCTTCTTTCTTAAAAATCACATGCTTGGATTTGAATGTTAAATTGGTGAATTGAGAATGATAGAAATATGCCCTGTGAGATTTTGAGCTTATTGATGAATGGATTGAACACTTGTACCATTCTCTTCTTTCTTGTGTGATTTTCACTCGTGAAATTGTTACTCTAGAACTTGCTTTGATTCTTTTTGAGGCTACATTTTCACATGCATACATAAATATGATTGAGGCATTTTAAAATAGCTACTTTGACCAAATAGCCATCCTTGTATATTTTCCCTTGTATAACCCCTTTGAGCCTACTTGGCCAGTTCTTGTTTTTAGCTTATTACGTGCCCTAAAAAAAAAAATAAAAATATTTTTACCGACCTTAGGGAAAAGAGAGCATTGACTTCGTTCTTAAACAAGTGTGGTGGTGTACGTGTGTGTGTAAAAAAAAAAGAAAAAAAAAAGAAAAAAAGAAAAAAAAAACTGACCATTTGATACACTATGTGACATATCCATATTTAGAATAAAGATAGATGCTTGGAAATAACAGGAAGAGAAGGAGAAGATTTATGCCTAAAAATGAATTCAACTCATCAATTTAGGGATTAATCTTCAACAAAACATTAGTTAGATATTGGTCATTGTCCTTATTGATGAATATTCTCAAATATCTTTTCCACTCTAACTGTACCATAATGCTCTTTTATTCTCTTTGGTATTTATCTTCTCATGTCCATATTATCCATTTTCCTTTACCATGACCCTGTTACAACCTTGAATAAAGTCCTCTTGATTTTTATGTGCATGTGTTCTGAGTAGTGGAGAAGTAGAAGAGAAAGCAAGCTTATGGTAGTGCAATTTTTCATGGGTTGAATCGAGTGAAATATCTACCATTTTAAACACTAGAGGGATTGAGAGTAAATCCTGTGAGGATCTTTCATTCTTGATTCATTCTTTTTAACTGAAGTTTCCTTGTTTGATGGTTTGAGATGTGAAGAAATATTAAAAAAAAAATGCTTTGTTCCCTTGAATGACTAGTTGCTCTTCTTGTTTCATTAAATCTTTTAAGTTTTTAGCTTTTTAGTTCAGTGTTATTTCCTAGCTTTGGTCTTATATATTTTGCCCAGGAGTGCAAAAGCTCAAGTGTGGGGGTGTGATGAACCTGCAAAACTTACAATTTTTACGGTTCATTGTGTGTGTTTTTCATTCTTTTTAATCTTTTTAATTGGGTTTGTTCTTGAGTTTTGTTATATTTTTAGTATTTTAAATTGTGTTGTAATTATGTATTTTTATGTATTTTTACTAGGTAAATGCAAAGGATCGAAGAATGGATGTGATTGCATAAAAGATTTTCTAAAAAAAAAAAAAAAAAAACACGAACCTTTATGTGACGATTCTTGTAGATGACGTCGGCATGATGCATAGCGCAAGCATCAGTAGCATCTGTAGAGCTTGATCACGTAGCATCTTTGTAGCATCACGAAATTACTGTAGCAGTTACTGTAGCATTGTAGCATCACGTGAAAATTACTGTGCAGGTTACTGTGCATATGCACAGTAACCTCAAATTTTCTATAAATTCGGACAGCCAGCCGAGGAGGGGTGCTTAGGGGGGGAGAGAAATTCTCTCTCTCTGTTGTTCCGTTTTGTTCTTTTTCTTTTCTTTTATTTTCTTCTTTCTCATGTGTAATTAATTTCCATCTAGCTTGGGTGAAAGAGTGAAGCTTTTAATAATAAATTGAGGTTAGATTTATTTCTTTCTTGTGCTTTAAATGATATATTTTTATGTGACTTTTATATGTATTATATGTTGTTTCCAATTAATTTAAATACTATTCTTGTATAATGAATATCTTGATCCATTGTAGACAATAGGATTGGCACATTGGATGCTTTTGACGATTTACAAGTATTAGTCAATAATTATTGGAATCATAATATAATTACATGATTGAACTTTGAATGCTAAATCTTCCGATTGGAATTTTCAATATGCATAATTTCAATTGAGTTATAAAATGAAATAATCTTATTCTTAATTTATTATTAAGAGTGAATCTCCTAACCCAAGCAAATCTTTTTCATTGTGAACAACTTAAATCATCTTAAATTTTGTGACAAATACTCTCTTTACCTCAATTAATTAGTTTCCCTTCATCAATTCCCTGTGGATCGACCTCGGACTCCCGAGACTTTATTACTTGAGACAACCTACACTTGGGTTAAAACATTTAATTATAATTAAATCCCATCAAAGCACTTAATTGAGGTATATAACCTCAATTTAAAGTCATCACAAATACCACAAATTTCTTCATTTTGCACAGATTTGATTTCTTTTGCTTTTCTTAATTCCATAGCTTCAATCCTTCTAGCCAAACTAGCATACCTTGCATTTAAATCTTCTTCTTGACTAAGATGGTATTTTCTTTTCCAAAGCATTTGCAAGGTTATATCTAATTGAATTTTGAAGGATTAATTTCATGCCAAGATTGAGAATTTTCAGCCAAATGATTTAAATAATCTAAAGCATCTTCGGGTTCTTTATCAAGAAATTCACCATTACACATCGTTTCCACAAATTGTTTAGTTTGGTGTTAAACCTTCATAAAAGAAGCTTATAGTTCGCCATTTTTCAAAACCATGATGTGGGCAAGAATTTAACAAATCTTTAAAACGTTCCCAACTTTGAAAATATGCTTCATTTGAATTTTGGGAAAAATTTTGGATTTGTCTTTTCAAAGCATTAGTTTTATGTGTTGGAAAAAATTTCTTTAAAAACTCACTTTGCATTTCTTGCCATGTGCCAATTGATCTTGGTTTCAAAGCATTAAGCCAAGTTTTTGCCTTATCTTTCAAAGAAAAAGGAAACAATTTAAGCTTAACAATTTCTTCAGGCAATTTTGATCATTGAAAGCCATACAAACTTCTTCAAATTCTTTTAGATGTAAATATGGGCTTTCATTTTCTAAACCATGAAAATTGGGCAGTAAAGAAATCATACCTGGCTTAAATCTAAAATTATTAGCATTAAGTGGAAAGATAAAACATGAAGGACTAGAATTTCTAGGTGGTTGCAAATATGCACGCATAGTTCTCAATGGTTGATTTCCTTGTTCATCATGTATACTTTCATTTTCAGCTCGTTGTGTTTGATTATCATGTTCAACATGTGCACCTTCAAATTCAGCCATTGTGTTAATTGTGTGTGATTGTGATTCAAATAAATCAATATATAAATGACTTGGATTAATTTTAATCAAACGTCCAGAATTTGAATCACGATACCAGTTAAGCATAAATAAGTGACATAAAATAAAAATAAAAATAAAAATAATATACAAGTAGGCGCCGTATACCGTAGTTAAATATTAAGTAGGATGTGGTATAAACCACCCACCCAAAAGTAAAAAAAAAAATAAAAATGATTTAATTTAAAAGTTAGATAAGTTAGATTTGAGAAAAATAAATGAGAATTTAAAAGTTAGATTGCGAGAAAAGTAAATGATTTAATTTAAAAGTTAGATTGCGAGAAAAGTAAATGACGAGAATTTAAAAGGAGAATTACCCCACTTGAGTTAGTGCGTAAAAATAAAAGGAGAATTAACCCCATTTGAGTCAATATATACAAAAGGTAAAAAAAAAATTTTTTTTTTTTTTTTTACTTTTTACTATTTACTATTTACTATTTACTATTTACTATATACTATTTACTATATACGTATATATATTACTATTTATATATATATATATATATATATATATATATTTATATATAATAATAATACTAGTTAGTATATTAATAGATAGATAAAAAAAATGAAAAGAGTAGAGGAAGAATATACCTGACAGTGAAGTTTATTTACAGAAAAGAGAACCTCAATATATTAGAACTTCAAATCAAGTCACTTAAGCAATGGCGCCAAAAACTTTATTACTTGAGACAACCTACACTTGGGTTAAAACATTTAATTATAATTAAATCCCATCAAGTTTTGAGCGCTGATTCTTGGGACTTGATTTGAAGTTCTAATATATTGAGGTTCTCTTTTCTGATTTATTGTGTGTGTTTAATAAATATCTGTGTTTTTTGTGGGTCAAGTTATGGGAAGGGTTTAGAGTTTGCAAACGCAGCTACCGTTCTTGGTCGAACACTTACGCAAGGAATATTCATGTTGTATATGGGGGTGGTTGTCGTGGGTTAATGGGGGCTATATCACTCTCTGCATTTATAGCAGGCAGTCAGGTTTTAGGTGTCATTCCTAAACCTTTAACTCAAAATAACATCACTGGCAAGACAATTGGAGAAGAAATCCAGGTATCATCTATGCATGGACGAATGAAAAAAATGCTTGACAACTCTGATGCATTTATTGCCCTACCAGGTGGTTTTGGTACTTTGGAAGAAATTTTTCAAATTGTCTCTTGGGCCGAACAGAACATCCACCATAAACCCATTGGTTTGTTGAATGTTAATAATTTCTTTGATCTTTTGTTATTTTTTCTTGATAAAGCTGTGGAACAACAATTTATCACTCCTTCTCGGCAAGAAAACTTCTTATCTCTCTGCATCCACTATTGATGGTGATTGATAAATTAGAAGCTTTTGTTTATGAACCGATAAAGTCTTAGCTCGAGATAGATTGGTCATCGAAGCAGTGAGGAAGTGGCAAGAAAAGAAAGCCAGATCTGACACTTCATCTTTAATGGGTTTGATTTTATTTATCGTACTTTGTTTCTATTTCAATTTGTGTCAGATTTCTCCAGCAGGTAATATCTTCTATCCTTTACTCATCTATATTTTAACATTGCGGACAATGTTGTAATCTAGTTGGGGGGAAGGATAATTTTTGGAAAAAAATTAGGAAGTATGATATGATTTTCATGAACTTGCTAAACCAATGAATATTGGCCGAGTAAGGAGTAATTTAACTTCTGAGACGCATTTAAATTGGGAAGTATGTTTAGTGAGATGATTGTCAGAAACCTAAAACAAAACCAATTAAGGATGGCAGAGTAAGGTGTAAATTTTGCCCTTAAGGTAATTTTACTCTTGAGACGCATCATAATTGAAAAAAAAAAATGTTTTAGAAGTAGCAAAAAGCATATCTTGGGTCATAGCATAAATTTTCTTCTTTCTTAAAAATCACATGCTTGGATTTGAATGTTAAATTGGTGAATTGAGAATGATAGAAATATGCCCTGTGAGATTTTGAGCCTATTGATGAATGGATTGAACACTTGTACCATTCTCTTCTTTCTTGTGTGATTTTCACTCGTGAAATTGTTACTCTAGAACTTGCTTTGATTCTTTTGAGGCTACATTTTCACATGCATACATAAATATGATTGAGGCATTTTAAAATAGCTACTTTGACCAAATAGCCATCCTTGTATATTTTCCCTTGTATAACCCTTTTGAGCCTACTTGGCCACTTCTTGTTTTTAGCTTATTATGTGCCTAAAAAAAAAAAAAAAAAAAATATTTTTACTTGACCTTTAGGAATAAGAGAGCATTGACTTTGTTCTTAAACAAGTGTGGGGGTGTGTGTGTGTGTGTGTAAAAAAAAAAAAAAAAAAGAAGAAAGAAAAAAAAAAAAAAGAAAAAGAAAAAGAAAAAAAAAGAAAAAAAAAGAAAAAAAAACCGACCATTTGATACACTATGTGACATATCCATATTTAGAATAAAGAAAGATGCTTGGAAATAACAGGAAGAGAAGGAGAAGGTTTATGCCTAAAAATGAATTCAACTCATCAATTTAGGGATTAATCTTCAACAAAACATTAGTTAGATATTGGTCATTGTCCTTATTGATGAATATTCTCAAATATCTTTTCCACTCTAACTGTACCATAATGCTCTTTTATTCTCTTTGGTATTTATCTTCTCATGTCCATATGATCCATTTTCCTTTACCATGACCCTGTTACAACCTTGAATAAAGTCCTCTTGATTTTTGTGTGCATGTGTTTCGAGTAGTGGAGAAGTAGAAGATAAGCAAGCTTATGGTAGTGCAATTTTTCATGGGTTGAATCGAGTGAAATATCTACCATTTTAAACACTAGAGGGATTGAGAGTAAATCCTGTGATGATCTTTCATTCTTGATGCATTCTTTTAACTGAAGTTTCCTTGTTTGATGGTTTGAGATGTGAAGAAATATTAAAAAAAAAAAAAAATGCTTTGTTCCCTTGAATGACTAGTTGCTCTTCTTGTTTCATTAAATCTTTTAAGTTTTTAGCTTGTTAGTTCAAGTGTTATTTCCTAGCTTTGGTCTTATATATTTTGCCCGGGAGTGCAAAAGCTCAAGTGTGGGGGTGTGATGAACCCTGTAAAACTTACAATTTTTACGGTTCATTGTGTGTGTTTTTCATTCTTTTTAATCTTTTTAATTGGGTTTGTTCTTGAGTTTTGTTATATTTTTAGTATTTTAAATTGTGTTGTAATTATGTATTTTTATGTATTTTTACTAGGTAAATGCAAAGGATCGAAGAATGGATGTGATTGTATAGAAGATTTGCTAAAAAAAAAAAAAAAAAAAAAAAAAAAAAATAAGCGATTCTTTGAAGACGACGTCAAGACATGACATCAAGCATGACGCAAGCAAGCATCGTAGACTTGTAAAGATCTTGTAGTATCTTGTAGTATCACGATATTACTTTGTAGCGATCACCGTAGCGATTCTTGTAGCTTGTAGCATCACGTGAAAATTATCGTGCAAGTTCTTGTGCGCGATGCATAGTAACCTCAAAAACTTCTATAAATATGCCGGGGAGAGAAAGCGGGCTCTCTCTCGGTGTTGGGTTTTCAGTTCTTTTTATTTTCTTTTATTTTCTTCTTTTCATGTGTAATTAATTTTCATCTAGCTTGGGTGAAAGAGTGAAGCTTTTAATAATAAATTGAGGTTAGATTTATTTCTTTCTTGTGCTTTAAATGATATATTTTTATGTGACTTTTATATGTATTATATGTTGTTTCCAATTAATTTAAATACTATTCTTGTATAATGAATATCTTGATCCATTGTAGACAATAGGATTGGCACATTGGATGCTTTTGACGATTTACAAGTATTAGTCAATAATTATTGGAATCATAATATAATTACATGATTGAACTTTGAATGCTAAATCTTAGATTGGAATTTTCAATATGCATAATTTCAATTGAGTTATAAAATGAAATAATCTTATTCTTAATTTATTATTAAGAGTGAATCTCTAACCAAGCAAATCTTTTCATTGTGAACAACTTAAATCATCTTAAATTTTGTGACAAATACTTTCTTTACCTCAATTAATTAGTTTCCCTTCATGATTCCTGTGGATCGACCTCGGACTCGAGACTTTATTACTTGAGACAACCTACACTTGGGTTAAAACATTTAATTATAATTAAATCCCATCAAGTTTTTGTCAAAAACTTGATGGGATTTAATTATAATTAAATGTTTTAACCCAAGTGTAGGTTGTCTCAAGTAATAAAGTCTCTGGAGTCCGAGGTCGATCCACAGTGGAATTGATGAAGGGAAACTAATTAATTGAGGTAAAGAAAGTATTTGTCACAAAATTTAAGATGATTTAAGTTGTTCACAATGAAAAAGATTTGCTTGGGTTAGGAGATTCACTCTTAATAATAAATTAAGAATAAGATTATTTCATTTTATAACTCAATTGAAATTATGCATATTGAAAATTCCAATCGGAAGATTTAGCATTCAAAGTTCAATCATGTAATTATATTATGATTCCAATAATTATTGACTAATACTTGTAAATCGTCAAAAGCATCCAATGTGCCAATCCTATTGTCTACAATGGATCAAGATATTCATTATACAAGAATAGTATTTAAATTAATTGGAAACAACGTACATATAATACATATAAAAGTCACATAAAAATATATCATTTAAAGCACAAGAAAGAAATAAATCTAACCTCAATTTATTATTAAAAGCTTCACTCTTTCACCCAAGCTAGATGGAAATTAATTACACACATGAAAAAGAAAATAAAAGAAAAGAAAAAGAACAAAACGGAACAACAGAGAGAGAGAATTTCTCTCCTCCCCGGCAACGGCGCCAAAAACTTGATGGGATTTAATTATAATTAAATGTTTTAACCCAAGTGTAGGTTGTCTCAAGTAATAAAGTCTCGAGTCCGAGGTCGATCCACAGGAATTGATGAAGGAAACTAATTAATTGAGGTAAAGAGAGTATTTGTCACAAAATTTAAGATGATTTAAGTTGTTCACAATGAAAAAGATTTCTTGGGTTAGGAGATTCACTCTTAATAATAAATTAAGAATAAGATTATTTCATTTTATAACTCAATTGAAATTATGCATATTGAAAATTCCAATCGGAAGATTTAGCATTCAAAGTTCAATCATGTAATTATATTATGATTCCAATAATTATTGACTAATACTTGTAAATCGTCAAAAGCATCCAATGTGCCAATCCTATTGTCTACAATGGATCAAGATATTCATTATACAAGAATAGTATTTAAATTAATTGGAAACAACATATAATACATATAAAAGTCACATAAAAATATATCATTTAAAGCACAAGAAAGAAATAAATCTAACCTCAATTTATTATTAAAAGCTTCACTCTTTCACCCAAGCTAGATGGAAATTAATTACACAAGAAGAAAGAAAAAAAAAAAAAAAAAGAAAAAGAAAAAGAAAAAGAAAAAAAAAAAAAAAAAAACCGACCATTTGATACACTATGTGACATATCCATATTTAGAATAAAGAAAGATGCTTGGAAATAACAGGAAGAGAAGGAGAAGGTTTATGCCTAAAAATGAATTCAACTCATCAATTTAGGGATTAATCTTCAACAAAACATTAGTTAGATATTGGTCATTGTCCTTATTGATGAATATTCTCAAATATCTTTTCCACTCTAACTGCATTCATAATGCTCTTTTATTCTCTTTGGTATTTATCTTCTCATGTCCATATGATCCATTTTCCTTTACCATGACCCTGTTACAACCTTGAATAAAGTCCTCTTGATTTTTGTGTGCATGTGTTCGAGTAGTGGAGAAGTAGAAGATAAGCAAGCTTATGGTAGTGCAATTTTTCATGGGTTGAATCGAGTGAAATATCTACCATTTTAAACACTAGAGGGATTGAGAGTAAATCCTGTGATGATCTTTCATTCTTGATGCATTCTTTTAACTGAAGTTTCCTTGTTTGATGGTTTGAGATGTGAAGAAATATTAAAAAAAAAAAAAAAAATGCTTTGTTCCCTTGAATGACTAGTTGCTCTTCTTGTTTCATTAAATCTTTTAAGTTTTTAGCTTGTTAGTTCAAAGTGTTATTTCCTAGCTTTGGTCTTATATATTTTGCCCGTGAGGAGTGCAAAAGCTCAAGTGTGGGGGTGTGATGAACCCGTAAAACTTACAATTTTTACGGTTCATTGTGTGTGTTTTTCATTCTTTTTAATCTTTTTAATTGGGTTTGTTCTTGAGTTTTGTTATATTTTTAGTATTTTAAATTGTGTTGTAATTATGTATTTTTATGTATTTTTACTAGGTAAATGCAAAGGATCGAAGAATGGATGTGATTGTATAGAAGATTTGCTAAAAAAAAAAAAAAAAAAAAAAACAAAATCGTAGCATCTTGTAGCAAGATCTTAGTAATCTTGTAGTATCACGATATTATCCGTAGCCATCGTAGAAGCGATCTTGTAGCATGTAGCATCACGTGAAAATTATCGTGCAAGTTCTTGTGCAGATGCATAGTAACCTCAAAAACTTCTATAAATAGGGCGTACTGGGGAGAGAAACGGGCTCTCTCTGTCGGTTTGGGTTTTCGATTTTTTATTTTCTTTTATTTTCTTCTTTCTTCTTCTTTTTTTTTTTTTTTTACACACACACACACACACACCCCCACACTTGTTTAAGAACAAAGTCAATGCTCTCTTATTCCTAAAGGTCAAGTAAAAATATTTTTTCTTTTTTTTAGGGCACATAATAAGCTAAAAACAAGAAGTGGCCAAGTAGGCTCAAAAGGGTTATACAAGGGAAAATATACAAGGATGGCTATTTGGTCAAAGTAGCTATTTTAAAATGCCTCAATCATATTTATGTATGCATGTGAAAATGTAGCCTCAAAAAGAATCAAAGCAAGTTCTAGAGTAACAATTTCACGAGTGAAAATCACACAAGAAAGAAGAGAATGGTACAAGTGTTCAATCCATTCATCAATAGGCTCAAAATCTCACAGGGCATATTTCTATCATTCTCAATTCACCAATTTAACATTCAAATCCAAGCATGTGATTTTTAAGAAAGAAGAAAATTTATGCTATGACCCAAGATATGCTTTTTGCTACTTCTAAAACATTTTTTTTTTTTAGGTTATTAGAAACATGATGAAAGATGGGTGTATACTTACTTGAGATTGGGATGGAGGTAGTCTGCTCTTTCGGCTTTGTGCCAAAGCATTGTTGACCAGTATTAGACCCATTCAAGACCAGCGCAACATAGGGCTCCCAAAAGGGACAAGTGGCCATAATACGACTGGCTGCCTCACATGTGGGATACAATCTACCTTCTTTGTTTTCCAATTAAGAAGGCTGGATCAAGATGCATGCATTTCCCCATTCACGTTGTGTGTTACCAAAGCCAAACCCAAGTTGTATTCCCTCTTTTTTTTTTTTTTGTCTTTTTTTTTGGTTTTTTTTTTTTTTTTAACTTCAAGAAAACCATCAGGGTAAAGAAGTTTAGAAACCCCTGAAGGATCCTGCTCAAAGGATCGTCTGTCCAAAAATCAATATACAACAAAATCATACAAAGATAAAAGAAATACAATAATAAATGAGGACATACCTGTATGTACAGTTTTCATGGCGTATTTTATACTGCGCGTCATGAGTGCAGTAGTGGCATGTATTTAAGTTGCGTGTCACCAAAGTGCAACATATGAATTCCACAAGGATTGCCGAACCGACAACAAGTACCTTTGAATCCTTTCCGTCCCGTTTACGGAAGAACAGCCCTCTATCTTCCCGCAAACCTAATTAAAGGCCTCGTATTCTAAGAAGATGGTACCTAACGCGGCGGCCGGTCGAACACGCCATAGAGACCTACTAATTAAAGTAAGTATACACTCAAGAAACAGTTTCCGTTCACCGTAAAGACGGACGCTTCTTCTCGTCCATCGCCGCTACTGAGCCTTGGTTCCAAGAACGGGAATGTAGCACACGGCTCTCTCTGAGCATGGCACACGAACTTTATTTATATACCGGCGTGTGAAGGTCTTCTCCGAGTCTATGACAGACGGGCATCTGCCCGGGGCTCCTAATCTAATTAAAGATCAAGTACAACCGTAGTTTCGCCTCTATTATTATTATTATTTTTTTTTTATTTAATTTTTTTTTTTTTTTTTTTTTTGGTTTTTTTTTTTTTTTTTTTTTTTTTTTTTAGGTTATTAGAAACATGATGAAAGATGGGTGTATACTTACTTGAGATTGGGATGGAGGTAGTCTACGCTTTTTCGGCTTTGTGCCAAAGCATTGTTGACCAAGATTAGACCCATTCAAGACCAAATAAGCAACATAGGGCTCCCAAAAGGGACAAGTGGCCATAATACGACATTGGCCGCCTCACATGTGGGATACAATCTACCTTCTTTGTTTTCCAATTAAGAAGGCTGGATCAAGATGCATGCATTTCCCCATTCACGTTGTGTGTTACCAAAGCCAAACCCAAGTTGTATTCCCTCTTTTTTTTTTTTTGTCTTTTTTTTTTTCTTTTTTTTTTTTTTTTTTTTTTTCTTTTTTTTTTTCTCTTTTTTTTTTTTTTTTTTTTTTTTTTTGAACATGAAGAAGAAGAAGAAGAAGAAGAAGAAGAAGAAGAGAAGAAGAAGAAGAAGAAGAAGAAGAAGAAGAAAATATGTACATGTTGTGAATGTGGCTCACATCTGCCTCTGGTTTCACGTCCATAAACGGCTTAAACGCCTTCTATGAGTCGAGGATAAGCTTCCCATCCAATTTTCTTATAAATTGGCAAACAGGGTCTTTTAGAGTCGATTCCTGACTATATTGCTTTTGTTCATCCTTGAAGAGATTCCACAAATTAAGAAGTTCACGATGCACAAGTCCACAAGAATGCGTATCAAGAGTCAATAAGATATCATCTAATGACTCCTTACTCGATCCATTCTTAATGAAGAAAATTTTATCTTCTCTGTTTTTGGAAACCATCCCCAAAGAACGACATCGCGTGTTACAATTCCATCGTCCACATATGTGACAGACTTGTAATCTTTTTGCTCTTCTCCTTTTAGAATATGAACTTCTACCAAGACCGGCATGTAAGAGTCAAATGAAATTGAAGACTCACCGCTAATCGGACTTTTTGCTTCGATTATCCAACGTACATCTTCTCGGCATACCTTTTTGCATTAACAATCTCAATCTTTCACATCGAACTTTGTAAATTTTTTTCAGAGCATTTAGAGGAGAGAAGGAAAATGTTTTCTCGGTTTGAAAGAATGACATCCATTTTAAAGGAGAAGAAGGATTCAGTTATTTTGGGAAACCGAAAGAGAGCAAACCGACTTGAGAGTCACGGAGTACCGTCATCCGCCATTTAACCGGGGGGGCTAAAGAACCGCAAAACAAAAATAAAACTACAAAATTATAGTAAATTTTACTCATAACAAGGATCGAAAAAGGAAATGAAATCTACCTCGTGACTTGATTTTCTAGAAATGGTTTAAGTCTTTGTCCATTGACCTTAGATACATTACCATTCCTAGGATTCTCAATATCCACGGCTCCATAAGGATATACATGTTTGACAATAAAAGGACCGGTCCACCTAGATCTCAATTTTCCAGGGAATAAGTGAAGACGAGAATTATAAAGCGTAACTTTTTGGCCAATTTCAAAAGATTTTCTCAAAATAAATTTGTCATGAAAAGCTTTTGTTCTTTCTTTGTAAATTTTTGAGTTTTCATATGCATCATTTCTCAATTCCTCAAGTTCATTTATTTGTAATTTGCGTAACTTACAAGCATCATCAAGATTTAAATTGAAAGCTTTAATGGCCCAAAATGCTTTATGTTCTAGTTCTACGGTGCAAGTGACAAGGTTTTCCATAGACTAACCGATAGGGTGACATGCCCAAAGATGTTTTAAAAGCAGTACGGTAGGCCCAAAGTGCATCGTTTAATCTTAAAGACCAATCTTTTCGATTTGGGTTAACCGTTTTTTCCAAAATTTGTTTAATTTCCCTATTTGCTAATTCTACTTGTCCACTTGTCTGAGGGTGATAAGGGGTAGCAACTTTATGGGTAATACCATATTTCTTCATTAAAGATTCAAATGGTTTATTACAAAATGTGTTCCCCCGCTGATGATAGCTCGAGGGATTCCAAATCGACTTAAAACATTTTCTTTTAAAAATTTGAGAACAGTTTTATGATCATTTTGTCGACATGGAATCGCCTCAATCCATTTTGAGACATAATCAATTGCAACCAAAATATACACAAATCCAAATGAAGATGGAAATGGACCCATGAAATCAATTCCCCAACAATCAAAAATTTCAATGACAAGGATGGGGTTCAGAGGCATCATGTTTCTTTTTGAAATTGAGCCCAACTTTTGACAATTTTCACAACTTTTGCAAAAGGTATGGCTATCTTTAAATAAAGTGGGCCAATAAAATCCACACTGCAAGATTTTCGCAGCTGTTTTCTTTGAAGAAAAATGACCTCCACATGCTTCTGAGTGACAAAAGTTAATGACACTACTTACCTCACTGTCGGGTACACATCTCCGAAAGATTTGATCAGGAGAATATTTGAACAAATATGGGTCATCCCAATAAAAATTTTTCACCTCAGTCAAAAACTTTTTTCTGTCTTGATGTGACCACTGAGGCGGCATCTTTCCTGTTACAAGAAAATTTACTATGTTTGCAAACCAAGGCATAGAATTGACAGAAAATAAAAACTCATCAGGAAAAGAATCATTGATAGGTGTGCTATCAAAAGATGAGCCTGTTGTAAGTCTGGACAAATGATCTGCGACAACATTTTCGGCTCCTTTCTTATCTTTTATTGTGATATTGAATTCTTGAAGCAACAAGATCCACCGTATCAACCTAGGTTTGGCATCCTGCTTAGACATTAAATATCTAATAGCAAAGATGATCAAGTAAAAACAACAATAGAAGAACCAATTAAATGAGCTCGAAATTTGTCCAATGCAAAAATTACAGCAAGTAGTTCTTTTTCAGTAGTGGTGTAATTCATTTGTGCACTATTTAAAGTTCTACTTGCGTAACAAATCACATGAGGTTTACCTTCTTTTCTCTGACCTAAAACAGCGCCAACAAGAAAATCACTTGCATCACACATTAATTCAAACGGCAAAGACCAGAGGTTGCATGATAGGAGCCGATGTCGAAGACCAATTAATTTTTCAAAAGATTTTTGACATTCTTGAGTCCAATCAAATGTTGCATCTTTTATCAGAAGATTGCATAATGGTCTAGATATGACACTAAAGTCCTTAATAAATCTTCGATAGAATCCTACATGTCCTAAAAAGGAACGGACTTCTCTCGATGTTTTTGGGGAAGGCAAATGAGCAATTAATTCAACTTTGGCCTTATCAACTTTAATTCCTTCAGAAGATATCACATGACCTAACACGATTCCTGAGGTAACCATGTAATGACATTTTTCCCAATTTAAAACAAATCCTTTTTCTTCACATCTTTTAAGAACTTTATCCAAATTATCAAGACAATTTTCAAAAGAATTTCCAAAGACTGTCGATCATCCATGAAAACCTCTAAATAATGCTCAATCATGTCACTAAAAATACTTAGCATGCATCTTTGAAAAGTTGCCGGAGCGTTGCAAAGACCAAAAGGCATTCTTCTATATGCAAAAGTGCCAAAGGGGCATGTAAAAGTAGTCTTTTCTTGATCCTCTAATGCAATTGGTATTTGATTATATCCCGAATAACCATCAAGAAAACAATAGTAGGGATGTCCCGCTACTCTTTCTAGAATTTGATCAAGAAATGGTAAGGGAAATGATCTTTCCTAGTGGCTGCATTCAATTTTCTAAAATCAATACACATACGCCAACTAGATGAAACTCGCGTAGGTATTAACTCACCTTTTTCATTTTCAACCACCGTTATTCCGCATTTCTTAGGCACAACTTGTGTAGGGCTTACCCACTGACTATCGAAATAGGATAAATAATTCCAACATCAAGTAATTTAAGAACTTCAGCCCTAACTACCTCTTTCATGTGTGGATTTAATCTTCTTTGAGGTTGTTGTGATGTTTTAGCATTATCCTCTAAATGTATTCTATGTGTACAAATCAATGGATTAATGCCTTTTATATCCGTTAATGTCCATCCAATTGCACTTTTATGCCTTTTAAGTACTTCTATCAACATACCTTCTTGTTCTTCAAGAAGGACCGATGAAATTACTCTTTGGAAGGCTTTGGTCTTCACCCAAAAATGTGTACTTCAACCCTGTAAGGTAATGGCTTTAGTTCCTGTAGGTACTTTTTCATGAATATTATCATTCGTAGGTTGTAACTCTTCGAATTTCGGCTTCCATCTTTTGTATTCCATTGCTTGTGTACAATCAAGCAAAGAACACATTTCAGAAATATCACCATCTACTTGCGTACCTGAATCAAATGAATTAATTAAACACACTTCTAATGGGTCGAAGAACTCCCTTTTAGAAAATGATTATCTACAATGGTTTCAATTCCACCAACTTCCTCATTTTCATCAAGGACTTCCTGTGGTTGCTTGCACATGTTAAAAACATTTAGATCCATGGTCATGTTTCCAAATGTTAGCTTCACCACTCCATTTCTACAATTTATCAAAGCATTAGATGTTGCTAAAAATGGACGGCCTAAAATAACAGGAATTGACTTGCAACTATCAACTATAGGTTCAGTATCCAAGACAATAAAATCCACAGGATATATGAATTTATCAACTTGAACCAACACATCTTCCACTATTCCTCTTGGAATTTTAATTGATCTATCAGCGAGTAGAAGAGTTACAGAAGTTGGTTTTAACTCACCCAAATTGAGTTGCTGATAAACTGAATATGGAAGCAAATTGACACTAGCACCAAGATCAAGTAAAGCTTTTTCAATTTTATGTTCTCCAATAATGCATGAAACTGTAGGACAACCAGGATCTTTATATTTCAACGCATTATTATTCTGAAAAATGAAGCTTACATTTCACCAAAAATGCTTTCTTTTTCACATTTAATTTCCTTTTAACAAAGGCACAAGTCTTTCAAATATTTGGCATAAGAAGGAATCTGTTTGATAACATCTAACAAAGGAATATTGACTTTCACTTGTTTTAAAATTTCAAAAATTCCATTGTTATTGTCTAATTTCTTTGGATTATTCAAAGCTTGAGGAAATGGGGGTGAAGGCGAGAGTTTAGTCTCATTTTGGTCAACTTTTTGATTTTCTTGAAGAATTGGTTCATCTTCTCTCTCACGGGATTCGGAGGATTTGTTTTTCAACAACCTTCCCACTTCTAAGGGTTATCACAGAATTGACTTGATCTATTTGTTGGTTTTCCGAACTACCCTCATTTAGACTATATTGACCTTTGGGATTTGGTTGAGGTTGAGAAGGAAATTTTCCTTTCTCGTGAATGGTGAGTGCAGAGGTAAGTTTGGAAAGAGTTTCTTTTATGTCACTCATGGTTTGATTGGTTTGTTTGTTAATGGCTTCTTGTTTTTCTATGAAAGTATGCAGTGTTTCTTCTAGGTTTTTCCTATAAGGTGCATATCCTTGAAAATTTTGAGAGTCTTGTTGTGCACGAGGAGGTGGTGGTTGCATGAATGTGGTCGAGTATTGTTCCTCCAAATTTGAAGTTAGGATGATTTTTCCATCCTGGATTGTAAGAATTTGAAAAAGAAGAGGTGAGTGGCTTTTTAAAATTATTCATTGCATTTACTTGCTCATGCACAACTTCTTTAAAAACAGGAATGTTAGGACATTCGTGTGTTGAGTGTCCTAAGTCATCACAAATACCACAAATTTCTTCATTTTGCACAGATTTGATTTCTTTTGCTTTTCTTAATTCCATAGCTTCAATCCTTCTAGCCAAACTAGCATACCTTGCATTTAAATCTTCTTCTTGACTAAGATGGTATTTTCCTTTTCCAAGATTTGCAAGGTTATATCTAATTGAATTTTCGAAGGATTAATTTCATGCCAAGATTGAGAATTTTCAGCCAAATGATTTAAATAATCTAAAGCATCTTCGGTTCTTTATCAAGAAATTCACCATTACACATCGTTTCCACAAATTGTTTAGTTTCGGGTGTTAAACCTTCATAAAAGAAGCTTATAGTTCGCCATTTTTCAAAACCATGATGTGGGCAAGAATTTAACAAATCTTTAAAACGTTCCCAACTTTGAAAATATGCTTCATTTGAATTTTGGGAAAAATTTTGGATTTGTCTTTTCAAAGCATTAGTTTTATGTGTTGGAAAAAATTTCTTTAAAAACTCACTTTGCATTTCTTGCCATGTGCCAATTGATCTTGGTTTCAAAGCATTAAGCCAAGTTTTTGCCTTATCTTTCAAAGAAAAAGGAAACAATTTAAGCTTAACAATTTCTTCAGTGCAATTTTGATCATTGAAAGCCATACAAACTTCTTCAAATTCTTTTAGATGTAAATATGGGCTTTCATTTTCTAAACCATGAAAATTGGGCAAGAAAGAAATCATACCTGGCTTAAATCTAAAATTATTAGCATTAAGTGGAAAGATAAAACATGAAGGACTAGAATTTCTAGGTGGTTGCAAATATGCACGCATAGTTCTCAATGGTTGATTTCCTTTGTTCATCATGTATACTTTCATTTTTTCGTTGTGTTTGATTATCATGTTCAACATGTGACCTTCAAATTCAGCCATTGTGTTAATTGTGTGTGATTGTGATTCAAATAAATCAATATATAAATGACTTGGATTAATTTTAATCAAACGTCCGAATTTGAATCACGATACCGTTAAGCATAAATAAGTGACATAAAATAAAAATAAAAATAAAAATAATATACAAGTAGCGGTATACACCTACCGTTAAATATTAAGTAGGATGTGGTATAAACCAGCCACCCAAAAAAAAAAAAAAAATAAAAATGATGAGAATTTAAAAGTTAGATAAGTTAGATTTGAGAAAAATAAATGCATGTAATTTAAAAGTTAGATTGCGAGAAAAGTAAATGACGAGAATTTAAAAGTTAGATTGCAGAAAAGTAAATGACAGTAATTTAAAAGGAGAATTACCCCACCGAAAGTTAGTGCGTAAAAATAAAAGGGAGAATTAACCCCATCGAGTCAATATATACAAAAGGTAAAAAAAAATTTTTTTTTTTTTTTTTTTTTTACTATTTACTATTTACTATTTACTATTTACTATATACTATTTACTATATACGTATATATATTACTATTTATATATATATATATATATATATATATATATATTTATATATAATAATAATACTAGTTAGTATATTAATAGATAGATAAAAAAAAATGAAAAGAGTAGAGGAAGAATATACCCGACAGTGAAGTTTATTTACGTAAAAGAGAACCTCAATATATTAGAACTTCAAATCAAGTCCTTTGCAAGAACGGGCGCTAAAAACTTGATGGGATTTAATTATAATTAAATGTTTTAACCCAAGTGTAGGTTGTCTCAAGTAATAAAGTCTGGGAGTCGGGTCGATCCACGAGGAATTGATGAAGGAAACTAATTAATTGAGGTAAAGAAAGTATTTGTCACAAAATTTAAGATGATTTAAGTTGTTCACAATGAAAAAGATTTGCTTGGGTTAGGAGATTCACTCTTAATAATAAATTAAGAATAAGATTATTTCATTTTATAACTCAATGAAATTACATATTGAAAATTCCAATCGGAAGATTTAGCATTCAAAGTTCAATCATGTAATTATATTATGATTCCAATAATTATTGACTAATACTTGTAAATCGTCAAAAGCATCCAATGTGCCAATCCTATTGTCTACAATGGATCAAGATATTCATTATACAAGAATAGTATTTAAATTAATTGGAAACAACATATAATACATATAAAAGTCACATAAAAATATATCATTTAAAGCACAAGAAAGAAATAAATCTAACCTCAATTTATTATTAAAAGCTTCACTCTTTCACCCAAGCTAGATGAAAATTAATTACACATGTGAGAAAGAAGAAAATAAAAGAAAATAAAAAGAACTGAAAACCCAACACCGAGAGAGAGCCCGCTTTCTCTCCCCTGCTACTTATTTATAGAAGTTTTTTGAGGTTACTATGCATCCGCACGAACTTGCACAAGAATTTTCACGATGATGCTACAGCTACAAGAATCGCTACGATTGATCGATACAAGAATATCGTGATACTACAAGATTACTAAAGATCTTGCTGATTAACTGCTTGCTTAACGTGCCTTTGATGTCACGCTTGACGTCGCTACAAGCATACAAGAACGTTTTTTTTTTTTTTTTTTTTTTTTTTTAGCAAATCTTCTATACAATCACATCCATTCTTCGATCCTTTGCATTTACCTAGTAAAAATACATAAAAATACATAATTACAACACAATTTAAAATACTAAAAATATAACAAAACTCAAGAACAAACCCAATTAAAAAGATTAAAAAGAATGAAAAACACACACAATGAACCGTAAAAATTGTAAGTTTTACAGGTTCATCAACAGACGATCCTTTGAGCAGGATCCTTCAGGGTTTCTAAACTTCTTTACCCCGATGGTTTTCTTGAAGTTAAAAAAAAAAAACAAAAACAGAAACAAAAACAAAAAAAAAACAAAAACAAAAAAAAAAAAAAAAAAGTTTTTTTTTTAAAAAAAAAAACAAAACAAAAAAAAAAAATCGTATTTCTTAATTTCAAACCTTTTTCGACAAATGTACCAACCTACCCATATAGGTGCTATGATTACTTTTTCCTTCTTTTTCTTATTTAAACACTCCATTCTCTTCACTTTCTTCCAACTCAAAATCATTCAAAGGAAGGTGAAATTATGGGACCTCCTGTTCGTAACATTAAAAATATCCGTGTTTTTTGTGGGTCAAGTTATGGGAAGGGTTTAGAGTTTGTAAACGCAGCCTACCGTTCTTGGTCGAACACTTGCGCAAGGAATATTCATGTTGTATATGGGGGTGGTTGTCGTGGGTTAATGGGGGCTATATCACTCTCTGCATTTATAGCAGGCAGTCAGGTTTTAGGTGTCATTCCTAAACCTTTAACTCAAAATAACATCACTGGCAAGACAATTGGAGAAGAAATCCAGGTATCATCTATGCATGGACGAATGAAAAAAATGCTTGACAACTCTGATGCATTTATTGCCCTACCAGGTGGTTTTGGTACTTTGGAAGAAATTTTTCAAATTGTCTCTTGAAACAAACAGAACATCCACCATAAACCCATTGGTTTGTTGAATGTTAATAATTTCTTTGATCTTTTGTTATTTTTTCTTGATAAAGTCGTGGAACAACAATTTATCACTCCTTCTCGCAAGAAAACTTCTTATCTCTCGCATCCACTATTGATGAGTGATTGATAAATTAGAAGCTTTTGTTTATGAACCCGATAAAGTCTTAGCTCGATAGATTGGTCATCAGGAAGCAGTGAGGAAGTGGCAAGAAAAGAAAGCCAGATCTGACACTTCATCTTTAATGGGTTTGATTTTATTTATCGTACTTTGTTTCTATTTCAATTTGTGTCAGATTTCTCCAGCAGGTAATATCTTCTATCCTTTACTCATCTATATTTTAACATTGCGGACAATGTTGTAATCTAGTTGGGGGGAAGGATAATTTTTGAAAAAAAAAAATTAGGAAGTATGATATGATTTTCATGAACTTGCTAAACCAATGAATATTGGCCGAGTAAGGAGTAATTTAACTTCTGAGACGCATTTAAATTGGGAAGTATGTTTAGTGAGATGATTGTCAGAAACCTAAAACAAAACCAATTAAGGATGGCAGAGTAAGGTGTAAATTTTGCCCTTAAGGTAATTTTACTCTTGAGACGCATCATAATTGAGAAAAAAAAATGTTTTAGAAGTAGCAAAAAGCATATCTTTGGGTCATAGCATAAATTTTCTTCTTTCTTAAAAATCACATGCTTGGATTTGAATGTTAAATTGGTGAATTGAGAATGATAGAAATATGCCTGTGAGATTTTGAGCCTATTGATGAATGGATTGAACACTTGTACCATTCTCTTCTTTCTTGTGTGATTTTCACTCGTGAAATTGTTACTCTAGAACTTGCTTTGATTCTTTTTGAGGCTACATTTTCACATGCATACATAAATATGATTGAGGCATTTTAAAATAGCTACTTTGACCAAATAGCCATCCTTGTATATTTTCCCTTGTATAACCCTTTTGAGCCTACTTGGCCACTTCTTGTTTTTAGCTTATTATGTGCCCTAAAAAAAAAAAAAAATATTTTTACTTGACCTTTAGGAATAAGAGAGCATTGACTTTGTTCTTAAACAAGTGTGGGGGTGTGTGTGTGTGTGTGTAAAAAAAAAAAAAAAAAAAGAAGAAAGAAAAAAAAAAAAGAAAAAGAAAAAGAAAAAGAAAAAGAAAAAAAAAAAAAAAAAAAACCGACCATTTGATACACTATGTGACATATCCATATTTAGAATAAAGAAAGATGCTTGGAAATAACAGGAAGAGAAGGAGAAGGTTTATGCCTAAAAATGAATTCAACTCATCAATTTAGGGATTAATCTTCAACAAAACATTAGTTAGATATTGGTCATTGTCCTTATTGATGAATATTCTCAAATATCTTTTCCACTCTAACTGTACCATAATGCTCTTTTATTCTCTTTGGTATTTATCTTCTCATGTCCATATGATCCATTTTCCTTTACCATGACCCTGTTACAACCTTGAATAAAGTCCTCTTGATTTTTGTGTGCATGTGTTCTGAGTAGTGGAGAAGTAGAAGATAAGCAAGCTTATGGTAGTGCAATTTTTCATGGGTTGAATCGAGTGAAATATCTACCATTTTAAACACTAGAGGGATTGAGAGTAAATCCTGTGATGATCTTTCATTCTTGATGCATTCTTTTTAACTGAAGTTTCCTTGTTTGATGGTTTGAGATGTGAAGAAATATTAAAAAAAAAAAAATGCTTTGTTCCCTTGAATGACTAGTTGCTCTTCTTGTGATGAAAGGGAAATTGATGAAGGGAAACTAATTAATTGAGGTAAAGAAAGTATTTGTCACAAAATTTAAGATGATTTAAGTTGTTCACAATGAAAAAGATTTGCTTGGGTTAGGAGATTCACTCTTAATAATAAATTAAGAATAAGATTATTTCATTTTATAACTCAATTGAAATTATGCATATTGAAAATTCCAATCGGAAGATTTAGCATTCAAAGTTCAATCATGTAATTATATTATGATTCCAATAATTATTGACTAATACTTGTAAATCGTCAAAAGCATCCAATGTGCCAATCCTATTGTCTACAATGGATCAAGATATTCATTATACAAGAATAGTATTTAAATTAATTGGAAACAACATATAATACATATAAAAGTCACATAAAAATATATCATTTAAAGCACAAGAAAGAAATAAATCTAACCTCAATTTATTATTAAAAGCTTCACTCTTTCACCCAAGCTAGATGGAAATTAATTACACATAAAAAAGAAGAAAATAAAAGAAGAGAAAAAGAACAGAGTTGGGACAACAGAGAGAGAGAAATTTCTCCCCCTAGGGACGGCCCTCCTACCGTCGTCCGAATTTATAGAAAATTTGAGGTTATGTGCATATGCAGAACCGCACAATAATTTTCACGTGATGCTACAGATGCTACAAGAATCGCTACAAGAATCGCTACAAGTAATTTCGTGATGCTACAAAGTGCTACAAAGTTGATCAGCATTGCTAAGCTTCAAGATTTAATTGCGTCATGCGATGTCATGTTGACGTCGTGTTACAAGAATGCTTACAAGATTATTTTTTTTTTTTTAAGAAAATCTTTTATGCAATCACATCCATTCTTCGATCCTTTGCATTTACCTAGTAAAAATACATAAAAATACATAATTACTACACAATTTAAAATACTAAAAATATAACAAAACTCAAGAACAAACCCAATTAAAAAGATTAAAAAGAATGAAAAACACACACAATGAACCGTAAAAATTGTAAGTTTTGCAGGTTCATCACACCCCCACACTTGAGCTTTTGCACTCCTGGGCAAAATATATAAGATCAAAGCTAGGAAATAACACTGAACTAAAAAGCTAAAAACTTAAAAGATTTAATGAAACAAGAAGAGCAACTAGTCATTCAAGGGAACAAAGCATTTTTTTTTTTAATATTTCTTCACATCTCAAACCATCAAACAAGGAAACTTCAGTTAAAAAGAATGAATCAAGAATGAAAGATCCTCACAGGATTTACTCTCAATCCCTCTAGTGTTTAAAATGGTAGATATTTCACTCAATTCAACCCATGAAAAATTTCACTACCATAAGCTTGCTTATCTTCTACTTCTCCACTACTTAGAACACATGCACACAAAAATCAAGAGGACTTTATTCAATGTTGTAACAGGGTCATGGTAAAGGAAAATGGATAATATGGACATGAGAAGATAAATACCAAAGAGAATAAAAGAGCATTATGGTACAGTTAGAGTGGAAAAGATATTTGAGAATATTCATCAATAAGGACAATGACCAATATCTGACTAATGTTTTGTTGAAAATTAATCCCTAAATTGATGAGTTGAATTCATTTTTAGGCATAAACCTTCTCCTTCTCTTCCTGTTATTTCCAAGCATCTATCTTTATTCTAAATATGGATATGTCACATAGTGTATCGATGATCGACTTTTTCTTTTTTTTTTTTTCTTTCTTCTTTTTTTTTTTTTTTTTTTTTTTTTTTTTTTTTTTTTACACACACACACACACCCCCACACTCGTTTAAGAACAAAGTCAATGCTCTCTTATTCCCTAAGGTCGGTAAAAACATGTTTTTTTTTTAGGGCACGTAATAAGCTAAAAACAAGCGGCCAAGTAGGCTCAAAGGGT
This sequence comes from Ormosia emarginata, assembly GCA_029884605.1. Classification (NCBI taxonomy): domain Eukaryota; kingdom Viridiplantae; phylum Streptophyta; class Magnoliopsida; order Fabales; family Fabaceae; genus Ormosia; species Ormosia emarginata. The sequence continues at coordinate 24,587,172 of JAQQTP010000085.1, forward strand.
TATACAAGGGAAAATATACAAGGATGGCTATTTGGTCAAAGTAGCTATTTTAAAATGCCTCAATCATATTTATGTATGCATATGAAAATGTAGCCTCAAAAAGAATCAAAGCAAGTTCTAGAGTAACAATTTCACGAGTGAAAATCACACAAGAAAGAAGAGAATGGTACAAGTGTTCAATCCATTCATCAATAGGCTCAAAATCTCACAAGGCACATTTCTATCATTCTCAATTCACCAATTTAACATTCAAATCCAAGCATGTGATTTTTAAGAAAGAAGAAAATTTATGCTATGACCCAAGATATGCTTTTTGCTACTTCTAAAACATTTTTTTTTTTCAACTATGATGCATCTCAAAAGTAAAATTACCTCTTCGGCAAAATTTACACCTTACTCTGCCATCCTTAATTGGTTTTGTTTTAGGTTTCTGACAATCATCTCACTAAACATACTTCCCAATTTAAATGCGTCTCAGAAGTTAAATTACTCCTTACTCGGCCAATATTCATTGGTTTAGCAAGTTCATGAAAATCATATCATACTTCCTAATTTTTTTTTCCAAAAATTATCCTTCCCCCCCAACTAGATTACAACATTGTCCGCAATGTTAAAATATAGATGAGTAAAGGATAGAAGATATTACCTGCTGGAGAAATCTGACACAAATTGAAATAGAAACAAAGTACGATAAATAAAATCAAACCCATTAAAGATGAAGTGTCAGATCTGGCTTTCTTTTCTTGCCACTTCCCTCACTGCTTCCTGATGACCAATCTATCTGAGCTAAGACTTTATCAGGTTCATAAACAAAAGCTTCTAATTTATCAATCACTCATCAATAGTGGATGCAGAGATAAGAAGTTTTCTTGCCGAAGGAGTGATAAATTGTTGTTCTACAGCTTTATCAAGAAAAAATAACAAAAGATCAAAGAAATTATTAACATTCAACAAACCAATGGGTTTATGGTGGATGTCTACGTTCTACCAAGAGACAATTTGAAAAATTTCTTCCAAAGTACCAAAACCACCTGGTAGGGCAATAAATGCATCGAGTTGTCAAGCATTTTTTTCATTCGTCCATGCATAGATGATACCGGATTTCTTCTCCAATTGTCTTGCCGGTGATGTTATTTTGAGTTAAAGGTTTAGGAATGACACCTAAAACTCCGATCGCTCGCTATAAATGCAGAGAGTGATATAGCCCCCATTAACCCACGACAACCACCCCCATATACAACATGAATATTCCTTGCAAAGAAGTGTTCGACCAAGAACGGTAGCTGCGTTTGCAAACTCTAAACCCTTCCCATAACTTGACCCACAAAAACACAGATATTTTTAATGTTACGAATGGAGGTCCCATAATTTCACCTTCCTTTGAATGATTTTGAGTTGGAAGAAAGTGAAGAGAATGGAGTGTTTAAATAAGAAAAAGAAGGAAAAAGTAATCATAGCACCTATATGGGTAGGTTGGCTGTTGTCAGAAAGGTTTGAAATTAAGAAATACGATTTTTTTTTTTGTTTTGTTTTTTTTTAAAAAAAAAACTTTTTTTTTTGTTTTTGTTTTTGTTTTTTTTTTTGTTTTTGTTTTGTTTTTGTTTTTTTTTTTTTTTAACTTCAAGAAAACCATCGGGGTAAAGAAGTTTAGAAACCCTCAAGGATCCCGCTCAAAGGATCGTCTGTCCAAAAATCAATATACAACAAAATCATACAAAGATAAAAGAAATACAATAATAAATGAGGACATACTGTATGTACAGTTTTCATGGCGTATCTTTATACTGCGCGTCATGAGTGCAGTAGTGGCATGTATTTAAGTTGCGTGTCACCAGTGCAACATATGAATTCCACAAGGATTGCCGAACCGACAACAAGTACCTTTGAATCCTTTCCGTCCTGCTTACGGAAGAACAGCCCTCTATCTTCCTGCAAACCTAATTAAAGGCCTGTATTCTAAGAAGATGGTACCTAACCGCAGCCAGTCAGAACACGCCATAGAGACCTACTAATTAAAGTAAGTATACAGCTCAGCTAACAGTTTCCGTTCACTGTAAAGACGGGACGCTTCTTTCTGTCCATCAGCGCTACAGAGCCTTGGTTCCAAGAACTGGGAATGTAGCACACGGCTCTCTACAGAGCATGGCACACGAACTTTATTTATATACTTGGCGTGTGAAGGTCTTCTTCTCCTGAGTCTATGACAGACGGGCATCCGCCGGGGCTCCTAATCTAATTAAAGATCAAGTACAACCGTAGTTTCGCCTCTATTATTATTATTATTATTTTTTTTATTTAAATTTTTTTTTTTTTTTTTTTTTTTGGTTTTTTTTTTTTTTTTTTTTTAGGTTATTAGAAACATGATGAAAGATGGGTGTATACTTACTTGAGATTGGGATGGAGGTAGTCTGCATTTTCTTTCGGCTTTGTGCCAAAGCATTGTTGACCAAGATAGACCCATTCAAGACCAATAAGCAACATAGGGCTCCCAAAAGGGACAAGTGGCCATAATACGATTGTTTGCGCTCACATGTGGGATACAATCTACCTTCTTTGTTTTCCAATTAAGAAGGCTGGATCAAGATGCATGCATTTCCCCATTCACGTTGTGTGTTACCAAAGCCAAACCCAAGTTGTATTCCCTTTTTTTTTTTTTTTTTGTCTTTTTTTTTTTTTTTTTTTTTTTTTTTTTTTTTTTTTTTTTTCTTTTTTTTTTTTTTTTTTTTTTTTTTTTTTGAACATGAAGAAGAAGAAGAAGAAGAAGAAGAAGAAGAAGAAGAAGAAGAAGAAGAAGAAGAAGAAGAAGAAGAAGAAAATATGTACATGTTGTGAATGTGGCTCACATCTGCCTCCTGGTTTCACGTCCGTAAACGGCTTAAACGCCTTCTATGAGTCGAGGATAAGCTTCCCATCCAATTTTCTTATAAATTGGCAAACAGGGTCTTTTAGAGTCGATTCCCCGACTATATTGCTTTTGTTCATCCTTGAAGAGATTCCACAAATTAAGAAGTTCACGATGCACAAGTCCACAAGAATGCGTATCAAGAGTCAATAAGATATCATCTAATGACTCCTTACTCAGTCCATTCTTAATGAAGAAAATTTTATCTTCTCTGTTTTTGGAAACCATCCCCAAAGAACGACATCGCGTGTTACAATTCCATCGTCCACATATGTGACAGACTTGTAATCTTTTTGCTCTTCTCCTTTTAGAATATGAACTTCTACCAAGACTTGGCATGTAAGAGTCAAATGAAATTGAAGACTCACCGCTAATCGGACTTTTGCTTCGATTATCCAACGTACATCTTCTGGCATACCTTTTTGCATTAACAATCTCAATCTTTCACATCGAACTTTGTAAATTTTTTTTCAGAGCATTTAGAGGGAGAGAAGGAAAATGCTTTCTCAGGTTTGAAAGAATGACATCCATTTTAAAGGAGAAGAAGGATTCAGTTATTTTGGGAAACTGAAAGAGAGCAAACCGACTTGAGAGTCACGGAGTACCGTCATCCGCCATTTAACCGGGGGGCTAAAGAACTGCAAAACAAAAATAAAACTACAAAATTATAGTAAATTTTACTCATAACAAGGATCAGAAAGGGAAATGAAATCTACCTCAGCAGCTTGATTTTCTAGAAATGGTTTAAGTCTTTGTCCATTGACCTTAGATACATTACCATTCCTAGGATTCTCAATATCCACGGCTCCATAAGGATATACATGTTTGACAATAAAAGGACCAGTCCACCTAGATCTCAATTTTCCAGGGAATAAGTGAAGACGAGAATTATAAAGCAGAACTTTTTGGCCAATTTCAAAAGATTTTCTCAAAATAAATTTGTCATGAAAAGCTTTTGTTCTTTCTTTGTAAATTTTTGAGTTTTCATATGCATCATTTCTCAATTCCTCAAGTTCATTTATTTGTAATTTGCGTAACTTACAAGCATCATCAAGATTTAAATTGAAAGCTTTAATGGCCCAAAATGCTTTATGTTCTAGTTCTACTGTGCAAGTGACAAGGTTTTCCATAGACTAACCGATAGGGTGACATGCCCAAAGATGTTTTAAAAGCGAGTACGGTAGGCCCAAAGTGCATCGTTTAATCTTAAAGACCAATCTTTTCGATTTGGGTTAACCGTTTTTCCAAAATTTGTTTAATTTCCCTATTTGCTAATTCTACTTGTCCACTTGTCTGAGGGTGATAAGGGGTAGCAACTTTATGGGTAATACCATATTTCTTCATTAAAGATTCAAATGGTTTATTACAAAAATGTGTTCCCCCATCGCTGATGATAGCTCGAGGGATTCCAAATCGACTTAAAACATTTTCTTTTAAAAATTTGAGAACAGTTTTATGATCATTTTGTCGACATGGAATCGCCTCAATCCATTTTGAGACATAATCAATTGCAACCAAAATATACACAAATCCAAATGAAGATGGAAATGGACCCATGAAATCAATTCCCCAACAATCAAAAATTTCAATGACAAGGATGGGGTTCAGAGGCATCATGTTTCTTTTTGAAATTGAGCCCAACTTTTGACAATTTTCACAACTTTTGCAAAAGGTATGGCTATCTTTAAATAAAGTGGGCCAATAAAATCCACACTGCAAGATTTTTTGTTGTTCTTTGAAGAAAAATGACCTCCACATGCTTCTGAGTGACAAAAGTTAATGACACTACTTACCTCACTGTCGGGTACACATCTCCGAAAGATTTGATCAGGAGAATATTTGAACAAATATGGGTCATCCCAATAAAAATTTTTCACCTCAGTCAAAAACTTTTTTCTGTCTTGATGTGACCACTGAGGCGGCATCTTTCCTGTTACAAGAAAATTTACTATGTTTGCAAACCAAGGCATAGAATTGACAGAAAATAAAAACTCATCAGGAAAAGAATCATTGATAGGTGTGCTATCAAAAGATGAGCCTGTTGTAAGTCTGGACAAATGATCTGCGACAACATTTTCGGCTCCTTTCTTATCTTTTATTGTGATATTGAATTCTTGAAGCAACAAGATCCACCGTATCAACCTAGGTTTGGCATCCTGCTTAGACATTAAATATCTAATAGCAGCATGATCAAGTAAAAACAACAATAGAAGAACCAATTAAATGAGCTCGAAATTTGTCCAATGCAAAAATTACAGCAAGTAGTTCTTTTTCAGTAGTGGTGTAATTCATTTGTGCACTATTTAAAGTTCTACTTGCGTAACAAATCACATGAGGTTTACCTTCTTTTCTCTCGACCTAAAACAGCGCCAACAAACAAAATCACTTGCATCACACATTAATTCAAACTAAGAAAGACCAATCAGGAGGTTGCATGATAGGAGCCGATGTCGAAGACCAATTAATTTTTCAAAAGATTTTTGACATTCTTGAGTCCAATCAAATGTTGCATCTTTTATCGAAGATTGCATAATGGTCTAGATATGACACTAAAGTCCTTAATAAATCTTCGATAGAATCCTACATGTCCTAAAAAGGAACGGACTTCTCTCGATTGTTTTGGGGAAGGCAAATGAGCAATTAATTCAACTTTGGCCTTATCAACTTTAATTCCTTGAGAAGATATCACATGACCTAACACGATTCCTGAGGTAACCATGTAATGACATTTTTCCCAATTTAAAACAAATCCTTTTTCTTCACATCTTTTAAGAACTTTATCCAAATTATCAAGACAATTTTCAAAAGAATTTCCAAAGATTGTCAGATCATCCATGAAAACCTCTAAATAATGCTCAATCATGTCACTAAAAATACTTAGCATGCATCTTTGAAAAGTTGCCGGAGCGTTGCAAAGACCAAAAGGCATTCTTCTATATGCAAAAGTGCCAAAGGGGCATGTAAAAGTAGTCTTTTCTTGATCCTCTAATGCAATTGGTATTTGATTATATCCCGAATAACCATCAAGAAAACAATAGTAGGGATGTCCTGCTACTCTTTCTAGAATTTGATCAAGAAATGGTAAGGGGAAATGATCTTTCCTAGTGGCTGCATTCAATTTTCTAAAATCAATACACATACGCCAACTAGATGAAACTCGCGTAGGTATTAACTCACCTTTTTCATTTTCAACCACTGTTATTCCAGATTTCTTAGGCACAACTTGTTGTAATTACAACAGTTTTTTTGACTTTTATACATAATCATTGTAGCTTGTATTCTATTGTAGCACTTGTAGATTTATTATTGTTTGATCCAATCCTTCTTGATGGGATTTAATTATAATTAAATGTTTTAACCCAAGTGTAGGTTGTCTCAAGTAATAAAGTCTCGGGAGTCCGAGGTCGATCCACAGGGAATTGATGAAGGGAAACTAATTAATTGAGGTAAAGAAAGTATTTGTCACAAAATTTAAGATGATTTAAGTTGTTCACAATGAAAAGATTTGCTTGGGTTAGAGATTCACTCTTAATAATAAATTAAGAATAAGATTATTTCATTTTATAACTCAATTGAAATTATGCATATTGAAAATTCCAATCTAAGATTTAGCATTCAAAGTTCAATCATGTAATTATATTATGATTCCAATATTATTATTGACTAATACTTGTAAATCGTCAAAAGCATCCAATGTGCCAATCCTATTGTCTACAATGGATCAAGATATTCATTATACAAGAATAGTATTTAAATTAATTGGAAACAACATATAATACATATAAAAGTCACATAAAAATATATCATTTAAAGCACAAGAAAGAAATAAATCTAACCTCAATTTATTATTAAAAGCTTCACTCTTTCACCCAAGCTAGATGAAAATTAATTACACATGAGAAAGAAGAAAATAAAAGAAAATAAAAAGAATCAGAAAACCCAACACCGAGAGAGAGCAAGTTTTCTCCCTATTACTCCTATTTATAGAAGTTTTTGAGGTTACTATGCATCTCGACAAGAATCTGCACAAGAATTTTCACGTGATGCTACACAGCTACAAGAATCGCATACAAGATCGCTGATCAAGCATACAAGAATATCGTGATACTACAAATAAGCTACAAGATCGTTTAAGCTTGCTTGCTTGCTTATTAATGCCATGTCATGTCATGCCGACGTCGTGCTACAAGAATCACATACAAACTGCTTACAAGATTTTTTTTTTTTTTTTTTTTTTAGCAAATCTTCTATACAATCACATCCATTCTTCGATCCTTTGCATTTACCTAGTAAAAATACATAAAAATACATAATTACAACACAATTTAAAATACTAAAAATATAACAAAACTCAAGAACAAACCCAATTAAAAAGATTAAAAAGAATGAAAAACACACACAATGAACCGTAAAATTGTAAGTTTTACAGTTCATCACACCCCACACTTGAGCTTTTGCACTCGGGCAAAATATATAAGACCAAAGCTAGGAAATAACACCGAACTAACAAGCTAAAAACTTAAAAGATTTAATGAAACAAGAAGAGCAACTAGTCATTCAAGGGAACAAAGCATTTTTTTTTTTTTTTTTAATATTTCTTCACATCTCAAACCATCAAACAAGGAAACTTCAGTTAAAAAGAATGCATCAAGAATGAAAGATCATCACAGATTTACTCTCAATCCCTCTAGTGTTTAAAATGGTAGATATTTCACTCGATTCAACCCATGAAAAATTGCACTACCATAAGCTTGCTTATCTTCTACTTCTCCACTACTCGTAACACATGCATACAAAAATCAAGAGGACTTTATTCAAGGTTGTAACAGGGTCATGGTAAAGGAAAATGGATAATATGGACATGAGAAGATAAATACCAAAGAGAATAAAAGAAAGCATTATGGTACAGTTAGAGTGGAAAAGATATTTGAGAATATTCATCAATAAGGACAATGACCAATATCTAACTAATGTTTTGTTGAAGATTAATCCCTAAATTGATGAGTTGAATTCATTTTTAGGCATAAACCTTCTCCTTCTCTTCCCGTTATTTCCAAGCATCTTTCTTTATTCTAAATATGGATATGTCACATAGTGTATCAAATGGTCGGTTTTTTTTTTTTTTTTTTTCTTTTTCTTTTTCTTTTTCTTTTTCTTTTTTTTTTTTTTTTTTTTTCTTCTTTTTTTTTTTTTTTTTTACACACACACACACACACACCCCCACACTTGTTTAAGAACAAAGTCAATGCTCTCTTATTCCTAAAGGTCAAGTAAAAATTTTTTTTTTTTTTTTTTAGGGCACATAATAAGCTAAAAACAAGAAGTGGCCAAGTAGCTCAAAAAAGGGTTATACAAGGGAAAATATACAAGGATGGCTATTTGGTCAAAGTAGCTATTTTAAAATGCCTCAATCATATTTATGTATGCATGTGAAAATGTAGCCTCAAAAAGAATCAAAGCAAGTTCTAGAGTAACAATTTCACGAGTGAAAATCACACAAGAAAGAAGAGAATGGTACAAGTGTTCAATCCATTCATCAATAGGCTCAAAATCTCACAGGCATATTTCTATCATTCTCAATTCACCAATTTAACATTCAAATCCAAGCATGTGATTTTTAAGAAAGAAGAAAATTTATGCTATGACCCAAGATATGCTTTTTGCTACTTCTAAAACATTTTTTTTTCTCAATTATGATGCGTGCCTCAAGAGTAAAATTACCTTAAGGGCAAAATTTACACCTTACTCGCCATCCTTAATTGGTTTTGTTTTAGGTTTCGACAATCATCTCACTAAACATACTTCCCAATTTAAATGCGCCTCGAAGTTAAATTACTCCTTACTCGGCCAATATTCATTGGTTTAGCAAGTTCATGAAAATCATATCATACTTCCTAATTTTTTTTTTTCAAAAATTATCCTTCCCCCAACTAGATTACAACATTGTCCGCAATGTTAAAATATAGATGAGTAAAGGATAGAAGATATTACCCATTGGAGAAATCGACACAAATTGAAATAGAAACAAAGTACGATAAATAAAATCAAACCCATTAAAGATGAAGTGTCGATCCGCTTTCTTTTCTTGCCACTTCCTCACCGCTCGATGACCAATCTATCTCGAGCTAAGACTTTATCGTGTTCATAAACAAAAGCTTCTAATTTATCAATCACTCATCAATAAGTGGATGCAGAGATAAGAAGTTTTCTTGTCAAGGAGTGATAAATTGTTGTTCCATGCCTTTATCAAGAAAAAATAACAAAAGATCAAAGAAATTATTAACATTCAACAAACCAATGGGTTTATGGTGGATGTTCTGTTTCGCTACCAAGAGACAATTTGAAAAATTTCTTCCAAAGTACCAAAACCACCTGGTAGGGCAATAAATGCATCGAGTTGTCAAGCATTTTTTTCATTCGTCCATGCATAGATGATACCGGATTTCTTCTCCAATTGTCTTGCCGTTGATGTTATTTTGAGTTAAAGGTTTAGGAATGACACCTAAAACTCCGACCGCCGCTATAAATGCAGAGAGTGATATAGCCCCCATTAACCCACGACAACCACCCCCATATACAACATGAATATTCCTTGCAAAGAAGTGTTCGACCAAGAACGGTAGCTGCGTTTGCAAACTCTAAACCCTTCCCATAACTTGACCCACAAAAAACACAGATATTTTTAATGTTACGAAACAGAGGTCCCATAATTTCACCTTCCTTTGAATGATTTTGAGTTGGAAGAAAGTGAAGAGAATGGAGTGTTTAAATAAGAAAAAGAAGGGAAAAAGTAATCATAGCACCTATGGGTAGGGTCATTGTTGTCGAAAGGTTTGAAATTAAGAAATACGATTTTTTTTTTTTTTTTTTTTTTTAAAAAAAAAAACTTTTTTTTTTGTTTTTGTTTTTGTTTTTTTTTTTTTTTTTTTTTTTTTTTTTTTTTTTTTTTTTTTTTTTTTTTTTTTTTTTTAACTTCAAGAAAACCATCGTGGTAAAGAAGTTTAGAAACCCCTCAAGGATCCCGCTCAAAGGATCGTCTCATTCAAAAATCAATATACAACAAAATCATACAAAGATAAAAGAAATACAATAATAAATGAGGACATACCGTATGTACAGCTTTCATGGCGTATCTTTATACCGCACATGATGAAAGTAGTGGCATGTATTTAAGTTGCGTGTCACCAAGTGCAACATATGAATTCCACAAGGATTGCCGAACCGACAACAAGTACCTTTGAATCCTTTCCGTCCCGCTTACTAAGAATGCCCTCTATCTTCCCGCAAACCTAATTAAAGGCCTCGTATTCTAAGAAGATGGTACCTAACCGCAGCACCGCCGAACACGCCATAGAGACCTACTAATTAAAGTAAGTATACCAACAAAATCAGTTTCCGTTCACCGTAAAGACGGACGCTTCTTTTCGTCCATCGCCGCTTGCTGCAGCCTTGGTTCCAAGAACTGAATGTAGCACACGCTCTCTACAGCAGCATGGCACACGAACTTTATTTATATACGGGCGTGTGAAGGTCTTCTCCCGAGTCTATGACAGATCGGCATCCGCCGGGGCTCCTAATCTAATTAAAGATCAAGTACAACCGTAGTTTCGCCTCTCTATTATTATTATTATTTTTTTATTTAAATTTTTTTTTTTTTTTTTTTTTTTTTTTTTTTTTTTTTTTTTTTTTTTTTTTAGGTTATTAGAAACATGATGAAAGATGGGTGTATACTTACTTGAGATTGGGATGGAGGTAGTCTGCTCTTTCGGCTTTTGTGCCAAAGCATTGTTGACCAAGATAGACCCATTCAAGACCAGCGCAACATATGGCTCCCAAAAGGGACAAGTGGCCATAATACGACTGGCTGCCTCACATGTGGGATACAATCTACCTTCTTTGTTTTCCAATTAAGAAGGCTGGATCAAGATGCATGCATTTCCCCATTCACGTTGTGTGTTACCAAAGCCAAACCCAAGTTGTATTCCTTTTTTTTTTTTTTTTTTTTTTTTTTTTTTTTTTTTTTTTTTTTTTTTTTTTTTTTTTTTTTTTTTTTTTTTTTTTTTTTTTTTTTTTTTTTTTTTTTTTTTTTTTTTTTGAACATGAAGAAGAAGAAGAAGAAGAAGAAGAAGAAGAAGAAGAAGAAGAAGAAGAAGAAAATATGTACATGTTGTGAATGTGGCTCACATCCGCTTCCTCGGTTTCACGTCCGTAAACGCTTAAACGCCTTCTATGAGTCGAGGATAAGCTTCCCATCCAATTTTCTTATAAATTGGCAAACAGGGTCTTTTAGAGTCGATTCCCGTACTATATTGCTTTTGTTCATCCTTGAAGAGATTCCACAAATTAAGAAGTTCACGATGCACAAGTCCACAAGAATGCGTATCAAGAGTCAATAAGATATCATCTAATGACTCCTTACTCACCCATTCTTAATGAAGAAAATTTTATCTTCTCTCGTTTTTGGAAACCATCCCCAAAGAACGACATCGCGTGTTACAATTCCATCGTCCACATATGTGACAGACTTGTAATCTTTTTGCTCTTCTCCTTTTAGAATATGAACTTCTACCAAGACCCGGCATGTAAGAGTCAAATGAAATTGAAGACTCACCGCTAATCGGACTTTTGCTTCGATTATCCAACGTACATCTTCGTATACCTTTTTGCATTAACAATCTCAATCTTTCACATCGAACTTTGTAAATTTTTTTCAGAGCATTTAGAGGGAGAGAAGGAAAATGTTTTCTCGTGTTTGAAAGAATGACATCCATTTTAAAGGAGAAGAAGGATTCAGCTTATTTTGGGAAACCGAAAGAGAGCAAACCGACTTGAGAGTCACGGAGTACCGTCATCCGCCATTTAACCGGGGGGGCTAAAGAACGCAAAACAAAAATAAAACTACAAAATTATAGTAAATTTTACTCATAACAAGGATCGAAAGTGGAAATGAAATCTACCTCAAGAACTTGATTTTCTAGAAATGGTTTAAGTCTTTGTCCATTGACCTTAGATACATTACCATTCCTAGGATTCTCAATATCCACGGCTCCATAAGGATATACATGTTTGACAATAAAAGGACCAATCCACCTAGATCTCAATTTTCCAGGGAATAAGTGAAGACGAGAATTATAAAGCGTAACTTTTGGCCAATTTCAAAAGATTTTCTCAAAATAAATTTGTCATGAAAAGCTTTTGTTCTTTCTTTGTAAATTTTTGAGTTTTCATATGCATCATTTCTCAATTCCTCAAGTTCATTTATTTGTAATTTGCGTAACTTACAAGCATCATCAAGATTTAAATTGAAAGCTTTAATGGCCCAAAATGCTTTATGTTCTAGTTCTACTGTGCAAGTGACAAGGTTTTCCATAGACTAACCGATAGGGTGACATGCCCAAAGATGTTTTAAAAGCAGTACGGTAGGCCCAAAGTGCATCGTTTAATCTTAAAGACCAATCTTTTCGATTTGGGTTAACCGTTTTTTCCAAAATTTGTTTAATTTCCCTATTTGCTAATTCTACTTGTCCACTTGTCTCGAGGGTGATAAGGGTAGCAACTTTATGGGTAATACCATATTTCTTCATTAAAGATTCAAATGGTTTATTACAAAATGTGTTCCCCATCGCCGATGATAGCTCGAGGGATTCCAAATCGACTTAAAACATTTTCTTTTAAAAATTTGAGAACAGCTTTTATGATCATTTTGTCGACATGGAATCGCCTCAATCCATTTTGAGACATAATCAATTGCAACCAAAATATACACAAATCCAAATGAAGATGGAAATGGACCCATGAAATCAATTCCCCAACAATCAAAAATTTCAATGACAAGGATGGGGTTCAGAGGCATCATGTTTCTTTTTGAAATTGAGCCCAACTTTTGACAATTTTCACAACTTTTGCAAAAGGTATGGCTATCTTTAAATAAAGTGGGCCAATAAAATCCACACCGCAAGATTTTCGCACTGTTTTCTTTGAAGAAAAATGACCTCCACATGCTTCGAGTGACAAAAGTTAATGACACTACTTACCTCACTGTCGGTACACATCTCCGAAAGATTTGATCAGAGAATATTTGAACAAATATGGGTCATCCCAATAAAAATTTTTCACCTCACCAAAAACTTTTTTCTGTCTTGATGTGACCACCAGGCGGCATCTTTCCCGTTACAAGAAAATTTACTATGTTTGCAAACCAAGGCATAGAATTGATGTAAAATAAAAACTCATCAGAAAAGAATCATTGATAGGTGTGCTATCAAAAGATGAGCCTGTTGTAAGTCCGGACAAATGATCTGCGACAACATTTTCGGCTCCTTTCTTATCTTTTATTGTGATATTGAATTCTTGAAGCAACAAGATCCACCGTATCAACCTAGGTTTGGCATCCCGCTTAGACATTAAATATCTAATAGCAAAGATGATCAAAAAAACAACAATAGAAGAACCAATTAAATGAGCTCGAAATTTGTCCAATGCAAAAATTACAAAGAAGTAGTTCTTTTTCAAGTAGTGGTGTAATTCATTTGTGCACTATTTAAAGTTCTACTTGCGTAACAAATCACATGAGGTTTACCTTCTTTTCTCTCGACCTAAAAAATACGCCAACAAAGAAAATCACTTGCATCACACATTAATTCAAACGCAAAGACACGGTCAGGAGGTTGCATGATAGTGAGCCGATGTCGAAGACCAATTAATTTTTCAAAAGATTTTTGACATTCTTGAGTCCAATCAAATGTTGCATCTTTTATCGAAGATTGCATAATGGTCTAGATATGACACTAAAGTCCTTAATAAATCTTCGATAGAATCCTACATGTCCTAAAAAGGAACGGACTTCTCTCGATCGTTTTTGGGGAAGGCAAATGAGCAATTAATTCAACTTTGGCCTTATCAACTTTAATTCCTTCAGAAGATATCACATGACCTAACACGATTCCCGAGGTAACCATGTAATGACATTTTTCCCAATTTAAAACAAATCCTTTTTCTTCACATCTTTTAAGAACTTTATCCAAATTATCAAGACAATTTTCAAAAGAATTTCCAAAGACCGTCGATCATCCATGAAAACCTCTAAATAATGCTCAATCATGTCACTAAAAATACTTAGCATGCATCTTTGAAAAGTTGCCGAGCGTTGCAAAGACCAAAAGGCATTCTTCTATATGCAAAAGTGCCAAAAGGGCATGTAAAAGTAGTCTTTTCTTGATCCTCTAATGCAATTGGTATTTGATTATATCCCGAATAACCATCAAGAAAACAATAGTAGGGATGTCCCGCTACTCTTTCTAGAATTTGATCAAGAAATGGTAAGGGAAATGATCTTTCCTAGTGGTCGCATTCAATTTTCTAAAATCAATACACATACGCCAACTAGATGAAACTCGCGTAGGTATTAACTCACCTTTTTCATTTTCAACCACCGTTATTCCGGATTTCTTAGGCACAACTTGTGTAGGGCTTACCCACTGACTATCAGAAATAGGATAAATAATTCCAACATCAAGTAATTTAAGAACTTCAGCCCTAACTACCTCTTTCATGTGTGGATTTAATCTTCTTTGAGGTTGTTGTGATGTTTTAGCATTATCCTCTAAATGTATTCTATGTGTACAAATCAATGGATTAATGCCTTTTATATCTGTTAATGTCCATCCAATTGCACTTTTATGCCTTTTAAGTACTTCTATCAACATACCTTCTTGTTCTTCAGTAAGGACTGATGAAATTACTACTGGAAGGCTTTGGTCTTCACCCAAAAATGTGTACTTCAACCCAGAAGGTAATGGCTTTAGTTCCGGTGTAGGTACTTTTTCATGAATATTATCATTCGTAGGTTGTAACTCTTCGAATTTCGGCTTCCATCTTTTGTATTCCATTGCTTGTGTACAATCAAGCAAAGAACACATTTCAGAAATATCACCATCTACTTGCGTACCTGAATCAAATGAATTAATTAAACACACTTCTAATGGGTCGAAGAACTCCCTTTAGAAAATGATCATCTACAATGGTTTCAATTCCACCAACTTCCTCATTTTCATCAAGGACTTCCCGTGGTTGCTTGCACATGTTAAAAACATTTAGATCCATGGTCATGTTTCCAAATGTTAGCTTCACCACTCCATTTCTACAATTTATCAAAGCATTAGATGTTGCTAAAAATGGACGGCCTAAAATAACAGGAATTGACTTGCAACTATCAACTATAGGTTCAAGATTCAAGACAATAAAATCACAGGATATATGAATTTATCAACTTGAACCAACACATCTTCCACTATTCCTCTTGGAATTTTAATTGATCTATCGCAAGTAGAAGAGTTACGTGTAAGTTGGTTTTAACTCACCCAAATTGAGTTGTCGATAAACCGAATATGGAAGCAAATTGACACTAGCACCAAGATCAAGTAAAGCTTTTTCAATTTTATGTTCTCCAATAATGCATGAAATCGTAGGACAACCAGGATCTTTATATTTCAACGCATTATTATTCTGAAAAATGAAGCTTACCTGCTCAGCCAAAAATGCTTTCTTTTTCACATTTAATTTCCTTTTAACAAAGGCACAAGTCTTTCAAATATTTGGCATAAGAAGGAATCTGTTTGATAACATCTAACAAAGGAATATTGACTTTCACTTGTTTTAAAATTTCAAAAATTCCATTGTTATTGTCTAATTTCTTTGGATTATTCAAAGCTTGAGGAAACGGGGGGGGTGAAGGCGAGAGTTTAGTCTCATTTTGGTCAACTTTTTGATTTTCTTGAAGAATTGGTTCATCTTCTCTCTCACAAGATTCAGGATTTGTTTTTCAACAACCTTCCCACTTCTAAGGGTTATCACGTAATTGACTTGATCTATTTGTTGGTTTTCTCGAACTACCCTCATTTAGACTATATTGACCTTTGGGATTTGGTTGAGGTTGAGAAGGAAATTTTCCTTTCTCGTGAATGGTGAGTGCAGAGGTAAGTTTGGAAAGAGTTTCTTTTATGTCACTCATGGTTTGATTGGTTTGTTTGTTAATGGCTTCTTGTTTTTCTATGAAAGTATGCAGTGTTTCTTCTAGGTTTTTCCTATAAGGTGCATATCCTTGAAAATTTTGAGAGTCTTGTGTTGTGCCTCGAGGAGGTGGTGGTTGCATGAATCAGGATCGAGTATTGTTCCTCCAAATTGAAGTTAGGATGATTTTTCCATCCTGGATTGTAAGAATTTGAAAAAAAGAAGAGGTGAGTGGCTTTTTAAAATTATTCATGCATTTACTTGCTCATGCACAACTTCTTTAAAAACAGGAATGTTAGGACATTCGTGTGTGTGTCAGTGTCCTAAGTCATCACAAATACCACAAATTTCTTCATTTTGCATTGATTTGATTTCTTTTGCTTTTCTTAATTCCATAGCTTCAATCCTTCTAGCCAAACTAGCATACCTTGCATTTAAATCTTCTTCTTGACTAAGATGGTATTTTCCTTTTCCAAAGATTTGCAAGGTTATATCTAATTGAATTTTCGAAGGATTAATTTCATGCCAAGATTGAGAATTTTCAGCCAAATGATTTAAATAATCTAAAGCATCTTCGGTTCTTTATCAAGAAATTCACCATTACACATCGTTTCCACAAATTGTTTAGTTTTCGGGTGTTAAACCTTCATAAAAGAGTTTTATAGTTCGCCATTTTTCAAAACCATGATGGGCAAGAATTTAACAAATCTTTAAAACGCTCCCAACTTTGAAAATATGCTTCATTTGAATTTTGGGAAAAATTTTGATTTGTCTTTTCAAAGCATTAGTTTTATGTGTTGGAAAAAATTTCTTTAAAAACTCACTTTGCATTTTTGCTACGTACAATTGATCTTGGTTTCAAAGCATTAAGCCAAGTTTTTGCCTTATCTTTCAAAGAAAAAGGAAACAATTTAAGCTTAACAATTTCTTCAAATGCAATTTTGATCATTGAAAGCCATACAAACTTCTTCAAATTCTTTTAGATGTAAATATGGGCTTTCATTTTCTAAACCATGAAAATTCAAGCAAGAAAGAAATCATACCCGCTTAAATCTAAAATTATTAGCATTAAGTGGAAAGATAAAACACATGAAGGACTAGAATTTCTAGGTGGTTGCAAATACGCACGATAGTTCTCAATGGTTGATTTCCTTGTTCATCATGTATACTTTCATTTTCAAATTTCGTTGTGTTTGATTATCATGTTCAACATGTGCACCTTCAAATTCACCTATGTGTTAATCATTGTGTGTGATTGTGATTCAAATAAATCAATATATAAATGACTTGGATTAATTTTAATCAAACGCCCGTAATTTGAATCACGATACCGCTTAAGATAAATAAGTGACATAAAATAAAAATAAAAATAAAAATAATATACAAAGTAGGTGATACACCTAAGTTAAATATTAAGTAGGATGCAGTATAAACCACCACCCAAAAGTAAAAAAAAAAATAAAAATGACAGAATTTAAAAGTTAGATAAGTTAGATTGCAGAAAAATAAATATTGAATTTAAAAGTTAGATCACAGAAAAGTAAACGATGTAATTTAAAAGTTAGATTGCAGAAAAGTAAACGATTAATTTAAAAGTTAGATCAGAAAAGTAAATGACATTTAATTTAAAAGGAGAATTACCCCCACCGAAGTTAGTACAAAAAAAAAAAGGAGAATTAACCCCATCGAGTCAATATATACAAAAGTAAAAAAAAAAAAAAAAAAAAAAAAAAAAAAATTTTTTTTTTACTTTTACTTTTACTATTTACTATTTACTATTTACTACTATTTACTATTTACTATTTACTATTTACTATATTTACTATTTACTATTTACTATATACTATTTACTATACTATATATATATATATATATATATATATATATATATATATATATATATATATATATATATATATATATATATATATATATATATATATAATAATAATACTAGTTAGTATATTATAGATAGATAAAAAAAATGAAAAGAGAGATAGGTTAATATACCCGATAAAGTTTTATTTACGAAAAAGAGAACCTCAATATATTAACTTCAAATCAAACTGCAAGAACGGCTACTAAAAACTTGATGGGATTTAATTATAATTAAATGTTTTAACCCAAGTGTAGGTTGTCTCAAGTAATTCTGAGTCCGGCGTCGATCCACAGGAATTGATGAAGGAAACTAATTAATCGAGGTAAAGAAAGTATTTGTCACAAAATTTAAGATGATTTAAGTTGTTCACAATGAAAAAGATTTGTTTTAAGTTAGAGATTCACTCTTAATAATAAATTAAGAATAAGATTATTTCATTTTATAACTCAATCAAATTATGATATTGAAAATTCCAATCTAAGATTTAAGATTCAAAGTTCAATCACGTAATTATATTATGATTCCAATAATTATTGACTAATACTTGTAGAATCGTCAAAAGATCCAACGCGCCAATCCTATTGTCTACAATGGATCAAGATATTCATTATACAAGAATAATAAGATTTAAATTAATTGGAAACAACATATAATACATATAAAAGTCACATAAAAATATATCATTTAAAGCACAAGAAAGAAATAAATCTAACCTCAATTTATTATTAAAAGCTTCACTCTTTCACCCAAGCTAGATGAAAATTAATTACACATGGAAAGAAGAAAATAAAAGAAAATAAAAAGAATCGAAAACCCAACACCGAGAGAGAGCAAGTTTCTCTCCCTATTACTCTATTTATAGAAGTTTTTGAGGTTACTATGCATCCAAGACAAGAACTTGCACAAGAATTTTCACGTGATGCTGCTACAATGCTACAAGAATCGCTACAAATGATCGCTACAAGAATATCGTGATACTAAGCAGCATACAAGATCGCATACAAATCTACGCTACAGCATGCATTGCTGCACACATATGATGATGTCATGCCGACGTCATACATACAAGAATCGCTACAAGACTGCTTTTTTTTTTTTTTTTTTTTTTTTTTTTTAGCAAATCTTCTATACAATCACATCCATTCTTCGATCCTTTGCATTTACCTAAGTAAAAATACATAAAAATACATAATTACAACACAATTTAAAATACTAAAAATATAACAAAACTCAAGAACAAACCCAATTAAAAAGATTAAAAAGAATGAAAAACACACACAATGAACCGTAAAATTGTAAGTTTTACAGGTTCATCACACCCCCACACTTGAGCTTTTGCACTCGGGCAAAATATATAAGACCAAAGCTAGGAAATAACACCTGAACTAACAAGCTAAAAACTTAAAAGATTTAATGAAACAAGAAGAAGCAACTAGTCATTCAAGGAACAAAGCATTTTTTTTTTTTTTTTAATATTTCTTCACATCTCAAACCATCAAACAAGGAAACTTCAGTTAAAAGAATGCATCAAGAATGAAAGATCATCACAGGATTTACTCTCAATCCCTCTAGTGTTTAAAATGGTAGATATTTCACTCGATTCAACCCATGAAAAATTGCACTACCATAAGCTTCGCTTATCTTCTACTTCTCCACTACTCGTAACACATGCACACAAAAATCAAGAGGACTTTATTCAAGGTTGTAACAGGGTCATGGTAAAGGAAAATGGATCATATGGACATGAGAAGATAAATACCAAAGAGAATAAAAGAAAGATTATAGTACAGTTAGAGTGGAAAATATTTGAGAATATTCATCAATAAGGACAATGACCAATATCTAACTAATGTTTTGTTGAAGATTAATCCCTAAATTGATGAGTTGAATTCATTTTTAGCATAAACCTTCTCCTTCTCTCCCGTTATTTCCAAGCATCTTTCTTTATTCTAAATATGGATATGTCACATAGTGTATCAAATGGTCGGTTTTTTTTTTTTTTTTTTTTCTTTTTCTTTTTCTTTTTTTTTTTTTTTCTTTCTTCTTCTTTTTTTTTTTTTTTTACACACACACACACAATGAACCGTAAAATTGTAAGTTTTACGGGTTCATCACACCCCCACACTTGTTTAAGAACAAAGTCAATGCTTCTCTTATTCCTAAAGGTCAAGTAAAAATATTTTTTTTTTTTTTAGGGCACATAATAAGCTAAAAACAAGAAGTGGCCAAGAGTTCAAAAGGGTTATACAAGGAAAAATATACAAGGATGGCATTTATTTGGTCAAAGTAGCTATTTTAAAATGCCTCAATCATATTTATGTATGCATGTGAAAATGTAGCCTCAAAAAGAATCAAAGCAAGTTCTAGAAAGTAACAATTTCACGAGTGAAAATCACACAAGAAAGAAGAGAATGGTACAAGTGTTCAATCCATTCATCAATAGGCTCAAAATCTCACAGGGATATTTCTATCATTCTCAATTCACCAATTTAACATTCAAATCCAAGCATGTGATTTTTAAGAAAGAAGAAAATTTATGCTATGACCCAAGATATGCTTTTGCTACTTCTAAAACATTTTTTTTTCAATTATGATGCGTCTCAAGAGTAAAATTACCTTAAGGGCAAAATTTACACCTTACTCGCCATCCTTAATTGGTTTTGTTTTAGGTTTCGACAATCATCTCACTAAACATACTTCCCAATTTAAATGCGTCTCGAAGTTAAATTACTCCTTACTCTACCAATATTCATTGGTTTAGCAAGTTCATGAAAATCATATCATACTTCCTAATTATTTTTTTTTCAAAAATTATCCTTCCCCCCAACTAGATTACAACATTGTCCGCAATGTTAAAATATAGATGAGTAAAGGATAGAAGATATTACCTGCTGGAGAAATCTGACACAAATTGAAATAGAAACAAAGTACGATAAATAAAATCAAACCCATTAAAGATGAAGTGTCGATCTCGCTTTCTTTTCTTGCCACTTCCCTCATTGCTTCGATGACCAATCTATCTGAGCTAAGACTTTATCAGGTTCATAAACAAAAGCTTCTAATTTATCAATCAGCTCATCAATAGTGGATGCAGAGATAAGAAGTTTTCTTGCCGAAGGAGTGATAAATTGTTGTTCACACTTTATCAAGAAAAAATAACAAAAGATCAAAGAAATTATTAACATTCAACAAACCAATGGGTTTATGGTGGATGTTCTGTTCGGCCCAAGAGACAATTTGAAAAATTTCTTCCAAAGTACCAAAACCACCTGGTAGGGCAATAAATGCATCAGAGTTGTCAAGCATTTTTTTCATTCGTCCATGCATAGATGATACCTGGATTTCTTCTCCAATTGTCTTGCCAGTGATGTTATTTTGAGTTAAAGGTTTAGGAATGACACCTAAAACCTGACTGCCTGCTATAAATGCAGAGAGTGATATAGCCCCCATTAACCCACGACAACCACCCCCATATACAACATGAATATTCCTTGCAGCAAGTGTTCGACCAAGAACGGTAGCTGCGTTTGCAAACTCTAAACCCTTCCCATAACTTGACCCACAAAAAACACAGATATTTTTAATGTTACGAACAGGAGGTCCCATAATTTCACCTTCCTTTGAATGATTTTGAGTTGGAAGAAAGTGAAGAGAATGGAGTGTTTAAATAAGAAAAAGAAGGAAAAAGTAATCATAAAGACCTATATGGGTAGGTTGGTTCATTGTCGAAAGGTTTGAAATTAAGAAATACGATTTTTTTTTTTTTTTTTTTTTTTTTAAAAAAAAAACTTTTTTTTTGTTTTTGTTTTTGTTTTTTTTTTTTTTTTTTTTTTTTGTTTTTTTTTGTTTTTTTTTTTTTTTTAACTTCAAGAAAACCATCGGGGTAAAGAAGTTTAGAAACCCCGAAGGATCCCGCTCAAAGGATCGTCTGTCCAAAAATCAATATACAACAAAATCATACAAAGATAAAAGAAATACAATAATAAATGAGGACATACTGTATGTACGCTTTTATGGCGTATCTTTATACGCGCGTCATGAGTGCGGTAGTGGCATGTATTTAAGTTGCGTGTCACCAAGTGCAACATATGAATTCCACAAGGATTGCCGAACCGACAACAAGTACCTTTGAATCCTTTCCGTCCCGCTTACGGAAGAACGAATGCCCTCTATCTTCCCGCAAACCTAATTAAAGGCCTCGTATTCTAAGAAGATGGTACCTAACCGCGCAGCCGTCGAACACGCCATAGAGACCTACTAATTAAAGTAAGTATACGGCTCAAGAAACAGTTTTTCCGTTCACCGTAAAGACGGACGCTTCTTTCTCGTCCATCGGGCCGCTACTGAGCCTTGGTTCCAAGAACGGGAATGTAGCACACGCTCTCTCTACAGAGCATGGCACACGAACTTTATTTATATACCGGCGTGTGAAGGTCTTCTCCCGAGTCTATGACAGACGGGCATCTGCCAGGGCTCCTAATCTAATTAAAGATCAAGTACAACCGTAGTTTCGCCCTCTATTATTATTATTATTTTTTTTATTTAAATTTTTTTTTTTTTTTTTTGGTTTTTTTTTGGGTTTTTTTTTTTTTTTTTTTTTTTAGGTTATTAGAAACATGATGAAAGATGGGTGTATACTTACTTGAGATTGGGATGGAGGTAGTCGCTTCTTTCGGCTTTGTGCCAAAGCATTGTTGACCAAGATTAGACCCATTCAAGACCAAATAAGCAACATGGGCTCCCAAAAGGGACAAGTGGCCATAATACGACCGGGTCGCCTCACATGTGGGATACAATCTACCTTCTTTGTTTTCCAATTAAGAAGGCTGGATCAAGATGCATGCATTTCCCCATTCACGTTGTGTGTTACCAAAGCCAAACCCAAGTTGTATTCCCTCTTTTTTTTTTTTTGTTTTTTTTTTTTTTTTTTTTTTTTTTTTTTTTTTTTTTTTTTTTCTTTTTTTTTCTCTTTTTCTTCTTTTTTTTTTG
The DNA here is from genome assembly GCA_029884605.1 of Ormosia emarginata. Classification (NCBI taxonomy): domain Eukaryota; kingdom Viridiplantae; phylum Streptophyta; class Magnoliopsida; order Fabales; family Fabaceae; genus Ormosia; species Ormosia emarginata. The sequence goes on from JAQQTP010000085.1 coordinate 24,609,950, forward strand.
AAGAAGAAGAAGAAGAAGAAGAAGAAGAAGAAGAAGAAGAAGAAGAAGAAGAAGAAGAAGAAGAAGAAAATATGTACATGTTGTGAATGTGGCTCACATCCGCCTCTCGGTTTCACGTCCAGTAAACGCTTAAACGCCTTCTATGAGTCGAGGATAAGCTTCCCATCCAATTTTCTTATAAATTGGCAAACAGGGTCTTTTAGAGTCGATTCCCAGACTATATTGCTTTTGTTCATCCTTGAAGAGATTCCACAAATTAAGAAGTTCACGATGCACAAGTCCACAAGAATGCGTATCAAGAGTCAATAAGATATCATCTAATGACTCCTTTTCATCCATTCTTAATGAAGAAAATTTTATCTTCTCTGTTTTTGGAAACCATCCCCAAAGAACGACATCGCGTGTTACAATTCCATCGTCCACATATGTGACAGACTTGTAATCTTTTTGCTCTTCTCCTTTTAGAATATGAACTTCTACCAAGACCTGGCATGTAAGAGTCAAATGAAATTGAAGACTCACCGCTAATCGGACTTTTGCTTCGATTATCCAACGTACATCTTTTGGCATACCTTTTTGCATTAACAATCTCAATCTTTCACATCGAACTTTGTAAATTTTTTTCAGAGCATTTAGAGGGAGAGAAGGAAAATGTTTTCTCAGGTTTGAAAGAATGACATCCATTTTAAAGGAGAAGAAGGATTCAGTTATTTTGGGAAACTGAAAGAGAGCAAACCGACTTGAGAGTCACGGAGTACCGTCATCCGCCATTTAACCGGGGGGCTAAAGAACTGCAAAACAAAAATAAAACTACAAAATTATAGTAAATTTTACTCATAACAAGGATCAGAAAGGGAAATGAAATCTACCTCAGCAGCTTGATTTTCTAGAAATGGTTTAAGTCTTTGTCCATTGACCTTAGATACATTACCATTCCTAGGATTCTCAATATCCACGGCTCCATAAGGATATACATGTTTGACAATAAAAGGACCAGTCCACCTAGATCTCAATTTTCCAGGGAATAAGTGAAGACGAGAATTATAAAGCGAACTTTTTGGCCAATTTCAAAAGATTTTCTCAAAATAAATTTGTCATGAAAAGCTTTTGTTCTTTCTTTGTAAATTTTTGAGTTTTCATATGCATCATTTCTCAATTCCTCAAGTTCATTTATTTGTAATTTGCGTAACTTACAAGCATCATCAAGATTTAAATTGAAAGCTTTAATGGCCCAAAATGCTTTATGTTCTAGTTCTACAGTGCAAGTGACAAGGTTTTCCATAGACTAACCGATAGGGTGACATGCCCAAAGATGTTTTAAAAGCAAGTACGGTAGGCCCAAAGTGCATCGTTTAATCTTAAAGACCAATCTTTTCGATTTGGGTTAACCGCTTTTTTCCAAAATTTGTTTAATTTCCCTATTTGCTAATTCTACTTGTCCACTTGTCGAGGGTGATAAGGGGTAGCAACTTTATGGGTAATACCATATTTCTTCATTAAAGATTCAAATGGTTTATTACAAAATGTGTTCCCCATCGCCGATGATAGCTCGAGGATTCCAAATCGACTTAAAACATTTTCTTTTAAAAATTTGAGAACAGCTTTATGATCATTTTGTCGACATGGAATCGCCTCAATCCATTTTGAGACATAATCAATTGCAACCAAAATATACACAAATCCAAATGAAGATGGAAATGGACCCATGAAATCAATTCCCCAACAATCAAAAATTTCAATGACAAGGATGGGGTTCAGAGGCATCATGTTTCTTTTTGAAATTGAGCCCAACTTTTGACAATTTTCACAACTTTTGCAAAAGGTATGGCTATCTTTAAATAAAAGGGCCAATAAAATCCACACCGCAAGATTTTCGCAGCTGTTTTCTTTGAAGAAAAATGACCTCCACATGCTTTTGAGTGACAAAAGTTAATGACACTACTTACCTCATTGTCGGTACACATCTCCGAAAGATTTGATCGGAGAATATTTGAACAAATATGGGTCATCCCAATAAAAATTTTTCACCTCACCAAAAACTTTTTTCTGTCTTGATGTGACCACCGAGGCGGCATCTTTCCTGTTACAAGAAAATTTACTATGTTTGCAAACCAAGGCATAGAATTGACAGTAAAATAAAAACTCATCAGAAAAGAATCATTGATAGGTGTGCTATCAAAAGATGATTTGTTGTAAGTCCGGACAAATGATCTGCGACAACATTTTCGGCTCCTTTCTTATCTTTTATTGTGATATTGAATTCTTGAAGCAACAAGATCCACCGTATCAACCTAGGTTTGGCATCCCGCTTAGACATTAAATATCTAATAGCGAAGATGATCAAGTAAAAACAACAATAGAAGAACCAATTAAATGAGCTCGAAATTTGTCCAATGCAAAAATTTGACAAGTAGTTCTTTTTCAAGAAGTGGTGTAATTCATTTGTGCACTATTTAAAGTTCTACTTGCGTAACAAATCACATGAGGTTTACCTTCTTTCTCTCGACCTAAAACAAGCGCCAACAAACAAAATCACTTGCATCACACATTAATTCAAACAAGCAAAGACCAAATACAGAGGTTGCATGATAGGAGCCGATGTCGAAGACCAATTAATTTTTCAAAAGATTTTTGACATTCTTGAGTCCAATCAAATGTTGCATCTTTTATCGAAGATTGCATAATGGTCTAGATATGACACTAAAGTCCTTAATAAATCTTCGATAGAATCCTACATGTCCTAAAAAGGAACGGACTTCTCTCGATTGTTTTTGGGGAAGGCAAATGAGCAATTAATTCAACTTTGGCCTTATCAACTTTAATTCCTTCAGAAGATATCACATGACCTAACACGATTCCTGAGGTAACCATGTAATGACATTTTTCCCAATTTAAAACAAATCCTTTTTCTTCACATCTTTTAAGAACTTTATCCAAATTATCAAGACAATTTTCAAAAGAATTTCCAAAGACCGTCAGATCATCCATGAAAACCTCTAAATAATGCTCAATCATGTCACTAAAAATACTTAGCATGCATCTTTGAAAAGTTGCCGGAGCGTTGCAAAGACCAAAAGGCATTCTTCTATATGCAAAAGTGCCAAAGGGCATGTAAAAGTAGTCTTTTCTTGATCCTCTAATGCAATTGGTATTTGATTATATCCCGAATAACCATCAAGAAAACAATAGTAGGGATGTCCCGCTACTCTTTCTAGAATTTGATCAAGAAATGGTAAGGGAAATGATCTTTCCTAGTGGTGCATTCAATTTTCTAAAATCAATACACATACGCCAACTAGATGAAACTCGCGTAGGTATTAACTCACCTTTTTCATTTTCAACCACCGTTATTCCGCATTTCTTAGGCACAACTTGTGTAGGGCTTACCCACCGACTATCGAAATAGGATAAATAATTCCAACATCAAGTAATTTAAGAACTTCAGCTCTAACTACCTCTTTCATGTGTGGATTTAATCTTCTTTGAGGTTGTTGTGATGTTTTAGCATTATCCTCTAAATGTATTCTATGTGTACAAATTAATGGATTAATGCCTTTTATATCTGTTAATGTCCATCCAATTGCACTTTTATGCCTTTTAAGTACTTCTATCAACATACCTTCTTGTTCTTCAAGAAGGACCTGATGAAATTACTATTTGGAAGGCTTTGGTCTTCACCCAAAAATGTGTACTTCAACCCAGAAGGTAATGGCTTTAGTTAGGTGTAGGTACTTTTTCATGAATATTATCATTCGTAGGTTGTAACTCTTCGAATTTCGGCTTCCATCTTTTGTATTCCATTGCTTGTGTACAATCAAGCAAAGAACACATTTCAGAAATATCACCATCTACTTGCGTACCTGAATCAAATGAATTAATTAAACACACTTCTAATGGGTCGAAGAACTCCCTTTTAGAAAATGATTATCTACAATGGTTTCAATTCCACCAACTTCCTCATTTTCATCAAGGACTTCCCGTGGTTGCTTGCACATGTTAAAAACATTTAGATCCATGGTCATGTTTCCAAATGTTAGCTTCACCACTCCATTTCTACAATTTATCAAAGCATTAGATGTTGCTAAAAATGGACGGCCTAAAATAACAGGAATTGACTTGCAACTATCAACTATAGGTTCAAGATTCAAGACAATAAAATCCACAGGATATATGAATTTATCAACTTGAACCAACACATCTTCCACTATTCCTCTTGGAATTTTAATTGATCTATCAGCGAGTAGAAGAGTTACAGAAGTTGGTTTTAACTCACCCAAATTGAGTTGTTGATAAACTGAATATGGAAGCAAATTGACACTAGCACCAAGATCAAGTAAAGCTTTTTCAATTTTATGTTCTCCAATAATGCATGAAATCGTAGGACAACCAGGATCTTTATATTTCAACGCATTATTATTCGAAAAAAAATGAAGCTTACCTGTTCACCAAAAATGCTTTCTTTTTCACATTTAATTTCCTTTAACAAAGGCACAAGTCTTTCAAATATTTGGCATAAGAAGGAATCTGTTTGATAACATCTAACAAAGGAATATTGACTTTCACTTGTTTTAAAATTTCAAAAATTCCATTGTTATTGTCTAATTTCTTTGGATTATTCAAAGCTTGAGGAAATGGGGGTGAAGGCGAGAGTTTAGTCTCATTTTGGTCAACTTTTTGATTTTCTTGAAGAATTGGTTCATCTTCTCTCTCACAGGATTCAGGGATTTGTTTTTCAACAACCTTCCCACTTCTAAGGGTTATCATTGTAATTGACTTGATCTATTTGTTGGTTTTTTCGAACTACCCTCATTTAGACTATATTGACCTTTGGGATTTGGTTGAGGTTGAGAAGGAAATTTTCCTTTCTCGTGAATGGTGAGTGCAGAGGTAAGTTTGGAAAGAGTTTCTTTTATGTCACTCATGGTTTGATTGGTTTGTTTGTTAATGGCTTCTTGTTTTTCTATGAAAGTATGCAGTGTTTCTTCTAGGTTTTTCCTATAAGGTGCATATCCTTGAAAATTTTGAGAGTCTTGTTGTGCTCGAGGAGGTGGTGGTTGCATGAATTGTGGTGAGTATTGTTCCTCCAAATGAAGTTAGGATGATTTTTCCATCCTGGATTGTAAGAATTTGAAAAAGAAGAGGTGAGTGGCTTTTTAAAATTATTCATTGCATTTACTTGCTCATGCACAACTTCTTTAAAAACAGGAATGTTAGGACATTCGTGTGTTGAGTGTCCTAAGTCATCACAAATACCACAAATTTCTTCATTTTGCACTGATTTGATTTCTTTTGCTTTTCTTAATTCCATAGCTTCAATCCTTCTAGCCAAACTAGCATACCTTGCATTTAAATCTTCTTCTTGACTAAGATGGTATTTTCCTTTTCCAAAGATTTGCAAGGTTATATCTAATTGAATTTTGAAGGATTAATTTCATGCCAAGATTGAGAATTTTCAGCCAAATGATTTAAATAATCTAAAGCATCTTCGGGTTCTTTATCAAGAAATTCACCATTACACATCGTTTCCACAAATTGTTTAGTTTTGGTGTTAAACCTTCATAAAAGAAGCTTATAGTTCGCCATTTTTCAAAACCATGATGTGGGCAAGAATTTAACAAATCTTTAAAACGTTCCCAACTTTGAAAATATGCTTCATTTGAATTTTGGGAAAAATTTTGGATTTGTCTTTTCAAAGCATTAGTTTTATGTGTTGGAAAAAATTTCTTTAAAAACTCACTTTGCATTTCTTGCCATGTGCCAATTGATCTTGGTTTCAAAGCATTAAGCCAAGTTTTTGCCTTATCTTTCAAAGAAAAAGGAAACAATTTAAGCTTAACAATTTCTTCAGTGCAATTTTGATCATTGAAAGCCATACAAACTTCTTCAAATTCTTTTAGATGTAAATATGGGCTTTCATTTTCTAAACCATGAAAATTGGGCAGTAAAGAAATCATACCTGGCTTAAATCTAAAATTATTAGCATTAAGTGGAAAGATAAAACATGAAGGACTAGAATTTCTAGGTGGTTGCAAATATGCACGCATAGTTCTCAATGGTTGATTTCCTTGTTCATCATGTATACTTTCATTTTCATTTCGTTGTGTTTGATTATCATGTTCAACATGTGCACCTTCAAATTCAGCCATTGTGTTAATTGTGTGTGATTGTGATTCAAATAAATCAATATATAAATGACTTGGATTAATTTTAATCAAACGTCAATTTGAATCACGATACCGCAGTTAAGCATAAATAAGTGACATAAAATAAAAATAAAAATAAAAATAATATACAAGTAGGGTATACACCGTACCGTTAAATATTAAGTAGGATGTGGTATAAACCAGCCACCCAAAAGTAAAAAAAAAATAAAAATGACAGAATTTAAAAGTTAGATAAGTTAGATTGCAGAAAAATAAATGACAGAATTTAAAAGTTAGATTGCAGAAAAGTAAATGACAGAATTTAAAAGTTAGATTGCAGAAAAGTAAATTACTGTGCAAGTTACTGTGCAGATGCATAGTAACCTCAAAAACTTCTATAAATAAAGGGCTACTGGGGAGAGAAAGCGGCTCTCTCGGTGTTGGGTTTTCGATTCTTTTTATTTTCTTTTATTTTTTTCTTTCACATGTGTAATTAATTTTCATCTAGCTTGGGTGAAAGAGTGAAGCTTTTAATAATAAATTGAGGTTAGATTTATTTCTTTCTTGTGCTTTAAATGATATATTATTGACTAATACTTGCGTCATCCTGGAATTTTATAATTAAAGGTTATATAATACATTCAATTTCTTATTATTGCAGGTTAGATTTAATAATTTTAAAAAGCCACTCACCTCTTCTTTTTCAAATTCTTACAATCCAGGATGGAAAAATCATCCTAACTTCAGCTGGAGGAACAATACTCAGTCACAATTCATGCAACCACCACCTCCTCAGGCACAACAAGACTCTCAAAATTTTCAAGGATATGCACCTTATAGGAAAAACCTAGAAGAAACACTGCATACTTTCATAGAAAAACAAGAAGCCATTAACAAACAAACCAATCAAACCATGAGTGACATAAAAGAAACTCTTTCCAAACTTACCTCTGCACTCACCATTCACGAGAAAGGAAAATTTCCTTCTCAACCTCAACCAAATCCCAAAGGTCAATATAGTCTAAATGAGGGTAGTTGAGGAAAACCAACAAATAGATCAAGTCAATTCTGTGATAACCCTTAGAAGTGGGAAGGTTGTTGAAAAACAAATCCCTGAATCCTGTGAGAGAGAAGATGAACCAATTCTTCAAGAAAATCAAAAAGTTGACCAAAATGAGACTAAACTCTCGCCTTCACCCCCATTTCCTCAAGCTTTGAATAATCCAAAGAAATTAGACAATAACAATGGAATTTTTGAAATTTTAAAACAAGTGAAAGTCAATATTCCTTTGTTAGATGTTATCAAACAGATTCCTTCTTATGCCAAATATTTGAAAGACTTGTACATTGTTAAAAGGAAATTAAATGTGAAAAAGAAAGCATTTTTGGTGAAGGTAAGCTTCATTTTTCAGAATAATAATGCGTTGAAATATAAAGATCCTGGTTGTCCTACAGTTTCATGCATTATTGGAGAACATAAAATTGAAAAAGCTTTACTTGATCTTGGTGCTAGTGTCAATTTGCTTCCATATTCAGTTTATCAGCAACTCAATTTAGGTGAGTTAAAACCAACTTCTGTAACTCTTCTACTACATCACGATAGATCAATTAAAATTCCAAGAGGAATAGTGGAAGATGTGTTGGTTCAAGTTGATAAATTCATATATCCCTGTGGATTTTATTGTCTTGGATACTGAACCTATAGTTGATAGTTGCAAGTCAATTCCTCGTTATTTTAGGCCGTCCATTTTTAGCAACATCTAATGCTTTGATAAATTGTAGAAATGGAGTGGTGAAGCTAACATTTGGAAACATGACCATGGATCTAAATGTTTTTAACATGTGCAAGCAACCACGGGAAGTCCTTGATGAAAATGAGGAAGTTGGTGGAATTGAAACCATTGTAGATGATCATTTTCTAAAAGGAGTTCTTCTGACCCATTAGAAGTGTGTTTAATTAATTCATTTGATTCAGTGTACGCAAGTAGATGGTGATATTTCTGAAATGTGTTCTTTGCTTGATTGTACACAAGCAATGGAATACAAAAGATGGAAGCCGAAATTCGAAGAGTTACAACCTACGAATGATAATATTCATGAAAAAGTACCTACACCGGAACTAAAGCCATTACCTTCGGGTTGAAGTACACATTTTTGGGTGAAGACCAAAGCCTTCCAAAGTAGTAATTTCATCAGTCCTTCCTGAAGAACAAGAAGGTATGTTGATAGAAGTACTTAAAAGGCATAAAAGTGCAATTGGATGGACATTAACAGATATAAAAGGCATTAATCCATTGATTTGTACACATAGAATATATTTAGAGGATAATGCTAAAACATCACAACAACCTCAAAGAAGATTAAATCCACATATGAAAGAGGTAGTTAGGGTGAAGTTCTTAAATTACTTGATGTTGGAATTATTTATCCTATTTCGATAGTCGGTGGGTAAGCCCTACACAAGTTGTGCCTAAGAAATGCGGAATAACAAAGTGGTTGAAAATGAAAAAGGTGAGTTAATACCTACGCGAGTTTCATCTAGTTGGCGTATGTGTATTGATTTTAGAAAATTGAATGCAGCCACTAGGAAAGATCATTTCCCTTACCATTTCTTGATCAAATTCTAGAAAGAGTAGCAGGACATCCCTACTATTGTTTTCTTGATGGTTATTCGGGATATAATCAAATACCAATTGCATTAGAGGATCAAGAAAAGACTACTTTTACATGCCCCTTTGGCACTTTTGCATATAGAAGAATGCCTTTCGGTCTTTGCAATGCTCCAGCAACTTTTCAAAGATGCATGCTAAGTATTTTTAGTGACATGATTGAGCATTATTTAGAGGTTTTCATGGATGATTTACGGTCTTTGGAAATTCTTTTGAAAATTGTCTTGATAATTTGGATAAAGTTCTTAAAAGATGTGAAGAAAAAGGATTTGTTTTAAATTGGGAAAAATGTCATTACATGGTTACCTCAGGAATCGTGTTAGGTCATGTGATATCTTCTGAAGGAATTAAAGTTGATAAGGCCAAAGTTGAATTAATTGCTCATTTGCCTTCCCCAAAAACAAAAGAGAAGTTCGTTCCTTTTTAGGACATGTAGGATTTTATCGAAGATTTATTAAGGACTTTAGTGTCATATCTAGACCATTATGCAATTTTCTGATAAAAGATGCAATATTTGATTGGACTCAAGAATGTCAAAAATCTTTTGAAAAATTAATTGGTCTTCTGACATCGGCTCCTATCATGCAACCTCCGATGGTCTTTGCCGTTTGAATTAATGTGTGATGCAAGTGATTTTTCTTTGTTGCGTATTGTTTTAGGTCGAGAGAAAAGAAGGTAAACCTCATGTGATTTGTTACGCAAGTAGAACTTTAAATAGTGCACAAATGAATTACACCACTACCGAAAAAGAACTACTTGTGTAATTTTTGCATTGGACAAATTTCGAGCTCATTTAATTGGTTCTTCTATTGTTGTTTTTTCTTGATCATCTTTGCTATTAGATATTTAATGTCTAAGCGGGATGCCAAACCTAGGTTGATACGGTGGATCTTGTTGCTTCAAGAATTCAATATCACAATAAAAGATAAGAAAGGAGCCGAAAATGTTGTCGCAGATCATTTGTCCGGACTTACAACAGCTCATCTTTTGATAGCACACCTATCAATGATTCTTTTCGATGAGTTTTTATTTTCTGTCAATTCTATGCCTTGGTTTGCAAACATAGTAAATTTTCTTGTAACAGAAAGATGCCGCCTCGGTGGTCACATCAAGACAGAAAAAAGTTTTTGACCGAGGTGAAAAATTTTTATTGGGATGACCCATATTTGTTCAAATATTCTCCGATCAAATCTTTCGGAGATGTGTACCCGACAAAGGTGAGGTAAGTAGTGTCATTAACTTTTGTCACTCAAAAGCATGTGGAGGTCATTTTTCTTCAAAGAAAACAGCTGCGAAAATCTTGCAAGTGTGGATTTTATTGGCCCACTTTATTTAAAGATAGCCATACCTTTTGCAAAAGTTGTGAAAATTGTCAAAAGTTGGGCTCAATTTCAAAAAGAAACATGATGCCTCGAACCCCATCCTTGTCATTGAAATTTTTGATTGTTGGGGAATTGATTTCATGGGTCCATTTCCATCTTCATTTGGATTTGTGTATATTTTGGTTGCAATTGATTATGTCTCAAAATGGATTGAGGCGATTCCATGTCGACAAAATGATCATAAACTGTTCTCAAATTTTTAAAAGAAAATGTTTTAAGTCGATTTGGAATCCTCGAGCTATCATCAGCGATGGGGGAACACATTTTTGTAATAAACCATTTGAATCTTTAATGAAGAAATATGGTATTACCCATAAAGTTGCTACCCCTTATCACCCTCGGACAAGTGGACAAGTAGAATTAGCAAATAGGGAAATTAAACAAATTTTGGAAAAACGGTTAACCCAAATCGAAAAGATTGGTCTTTAAGATTAAACGATGCACTTTGGGCCTACCGTACTGCTTTTAAAACATCTTTGGGCATGTCACCCTATCGGTTAGTCTATGGAAAACCTTGTCACTTGCTCGTAGAACTAGAACATAAAGCATTTTGGGCCATTAAAGCTTTCAATTTAAATCTTGATGATGCTTGTAAGTTACGCAAATTACAAATAAATGAACTTGAGGAATTGAGAAATGATGCATATGAAAACTCAAAAATTTACAAAGAAAGAACAAAAGCTTTTCATGACAAATTTATTTTGAGAAAATCTTTTGAAATTGGCCAAAAAGTTCTCGCTTTATAATTCTCGTCTTCACTTATTCCCTGGAAAATTGAGATCTAGGTGGACTGGTCCTTTTATTGTCAAACATGTATATCCTTATGGAGCCGTGGATATTGAGAATCCTAGGAATGGTAATGTATCTAAGGTCAATGGACAAAGACTTAAACCATTTCTAGAAAATCAAGCTGCTGAGGTAGATTTCATTTCCCTTTCTGATCCTTGTTATGAGTAAAATTTACTATAATTTTGTAGTTTTATTTTTGTTTTGCAGTTCTTTAGCCCCCCGGTTAAATGGCGGATGACGGTACTCCGTGACTCTCAAGTCGGTTTGCTCTCTTTCAGTTTCCCAAAATAACTGAATCCTTCTTCTCCTTTAAAATGGATGTCATTCTTTCAAACCTGAGAAAACATTTTCCTTCTCTCCCTCTAAATGCTCGAAAAAAATTTACAAAGTTCGATGTGAAAGATTGAGATTGTTAATGCAAAAAGGTATGCCGAAGATGTACGTTGGATAATTGAAGCAAAAGTCCGATTAGCGGTGAGTCTTCAATTTCATTTGACTCTTACATGCCAGGTCTTGGTAGAAGTTCATATTCTAAAAGGAGAAGAAAAAAGATTACAAGTCTGTCACATATGTGGACGATGGAATTGTAACACGCGATGTCGTTCTTTGGGGATGGTTTCCAAAAACAGAGAAGATAAAATTTTCTTCATTAAGAATGGACTGAGTAAGGAGTCATTAGATGATATCTTATTGACTCTTGATACGCATTCTTGTGGACTTGTGCATCGTGAACTTCTTAATTTGTGGAATCTCTTCAAGGATGAACAAAAGCAATATAGTCTGGGGAATCTGACTCTAAAAGACCCTGTTTGCCAATTTATAAGAAAATTGGATGGGAAGCTTATCCTCGACTCATAGAAGGCGTTTAAGCCGTTTCTGGACGTGAAACCAGAGGCAGATGTGAGCCACATTCACAACATGTACATATTTTCTTCTTCTTCTTCTTCTTCTTCTTCTTCTTCTTCTTCTTCTTCATGTTCAAAAAAAAAAAAAAGAAAAAAAAAAGAAAAAAAAAAAAAAAAAAAAAAAAAAAAAAGAAAAAAAAAAAAAAAAAAAAAAAAAAAAGAGGGAATACAACTTGGGTTTGGCTTTGGTAACACACAACGTGAATGGGGAAATGCATGCATCTTGATCCAGCCTTCTTAATTGGAAAACAAAGAAGGTAGATTGTATCCCACATGTGAGGCAGCCAGTCGTATTATGGCCACTTGTCCCTTTTTGGGAGCCCTATGTTGCTTATGTTGGTCTTGAATGGGTCTAATCTTGGTCAACAATGCTTTGGCACAAAGCCGAAAGAGCAGACTACCTCCATCCCAATCTCAAGTAAGTATACACCCATCTTTCATCATGTTTCTAATAACCTAAAAAAAAAAAAAAAAAAAAAAAAAAAAAAAAAAAAAAAAATTAAATAAAAAAAAAATAATAATAATAGAGGGCGAAACTACGGTTGTACTTGATCTTTAATTAGATTAGGAGCCCCGGGCAGATGCCCGTCCTGTCATAGACTCAGGAGAAGACCTTCACACGCCAGTATATAAATAAAGTTCGTGTGCCATGCTCTGTAGAGAGCCGTGTGCTACATTCCCGTTCTTGGAACCAAGGCTGTAGCGCTGATGGACGAGAAAGAAGCGTCCGTCTTTACGAGTGAACGGAAACTGTTTGCTGAGCTGTATACTTACTTTAATTAGTAGGTCTCTATGGCGTGTTCTGACTGGCTGCGGTTAGGTACCATCTTCTTAGAATACAGGCCTTTAATTAGGTTTGCAGGAAGATAGAGGGCTGTTCTTCCGTAAGCAAGACGGAAAGGATTCAAAGGTACTTGTTGTCGGTTCGGCAATCCTTGTGGAATTCATATGTTGCACTGGTGACACGCAACTTAAATACATGCCACTACCGCACTCATGACGCGCAAAGTATAAAGATACGCCATGAAAGCGTACATACGGGTATGTCCTCATTTATTATTGTATTTCTTTTATCTTTGTATGATTTTGTTGTATATTGATTTTTGGAATGACGATCCTTTGAGCGAGGATCCTTCAGGGTTTCTAAACTTCTTTACCCCGATGGTTTTCTTGAAGTTAAAAAAAAAAAACAAAAACAAAAACAAAAACAAAAAAAAAAAACAAAAACAAAAACAAAAAAAAAAGTTTTTTTTTTTAAAAAAAAAAAAAAAAAAAAAAAAAAAAAAAAATCGTATTTCTTAATTTCAAACCTTTCGACAAATGTACCAACCTACCCATATAGGTGCTATGATTACTTTTTCCTTCTTTTTCTTATTTAAACACTCCATTCTCTTCACTTTCTTCCAACTCAAAATCATTCAAAGGAAGGTGAAATTATGGGACCTCCTGTTCGTAACATTAAAAATATCCGTGTTTTTGTGGGTCAAGTTATGGGAAGGGTTTAGAGTTTGCAAACGCAGCTACCATTCTTGGTCGAACACTTGCTTTGCAAGGAATATTCATGTTGTATATGGGGGTGGTTGTCGTGGGTTAATGGGGGCTATATCACTCTACTGCATTTATAGCAAGGATCAGTTTTAGGTGTCATTCCTAAACCTTTAACTCAAAATAACATCCTTTGGCAAGACAATTGGAGAAGAAATCCAGGTATCATCTATGCATGGACGAATGAAAAAAATGCTTGACAACTCGATGCATTTATTGCCCTACCAGGTGGTTTTGGTACTTTGGAAGAAATTTTTCAAATTGTCTCTTGGTAACAGAACATCCACCATAAACCCATTGGTTTGTTGAATGTTAATAATTTCTTTGATCTTTTGTTATTTTTTCTTGATAAAGTTTGTGGAACAACAATTTATCACTCCTTCTAAGAAGAAAACTTCTTATCTCTGCATCCACTATTGATGAGTGATTGATAAATTAGAAGCTTTTGTTTATGAACCTGATAAAGTCTTAGCTCGGATAGATTGGTCATCGAAGCTTAAAGTGAGGGAAGTGGCAAGAAAAGAAAGCCGAGATCGACACTTCATCTTTAATGGGTTTGATTTTATTTATCGTACTTTGTTTCTATTTCAATTTGTGTCGATTTCTCCAAAGGTAATATCTTCTATCCTTTACTCATCTATATTTTAACATTGCGGACAATGTTGTAATCTAGTTGGGGGAAAGATAATTTTTGAAAAAAAAAAAAAAATTAGGAAGTATGATATGATTTTCATGAACTTGCTAAACCAATGAATATTGGCCGAGTAAGGAGTAATCTAACTTCGAGACGCATTTAAATTGGGAAGTATGTTTAGTGAGATGATTGTCGAAACCTAAAACAAAACCAATTAAGGATGGCGAGTAAGGTGTAAATTTTGCCCTTAAGGTAATTTTACTCTTGAGACGCATCATAATTGAGAAAAAAAATGTTTTAGAAGTAGCAAAAAGCATATCTTGGGTCATAGCATAAATTTTCTTCTTTCTTAAAAATCACATGCTTGGATTTGAATGTTAAATTGGTGAATTGAGAATGATAGAAATATGCCTGTGAGATTTTGAGCCTATTGATGAATGGATTGAACACTTGTACCATTCTCTTCTTTCTTGTGTGATTTTCACTCGTGAAATTGTTACTCTAGAACTTGCTTTGATTCTTTTTGAGGCTACATTTTCACATGCATACATAAATATGATTGAGGCATTTTAAAATAGCTACTTTGACCAAATAGCCATCCTTGTATATTTTCCTTGTATAACCCTTTTGAGCCTACTTGCCACTTCTTGTTTTTAGCTTATTATGTGCCCTAAAAAAAAAAAAAAAAAAAATATTTTTACTTGACCTTTAGGAATAAGAGAGCATTGACTTTGTTCTTAAACAAGTGTGGGGGTGTGTGTGTGTAAAAAAAAAAAAAAAAAAAAAAAAAAAAAAAAAAAAAAAAAAGAAAAAGAAAAAGAAAAAAAAAAAAAAAAAAAAAAAAACCGACCATTTGATACACTATGTGACATATCCATATTTAGAATAAAGAAAGATGCTTGGAAATAACAGGAAGAGAAGGAGAAGGTTTATGCCTAAAAATGAATTCAACTCATCAATTTAGGGATTAATCTTCAACAAAACATTAGTTAGATATTGGTCATTGTCCTTATTGATGAATATTCTCAAATATCTTTTCCACTCTAACTGTATATAATGCTCTTTTATTCTCTTTGGTATTTATCTTCTCATGTCCATATTATCCATTTTCCTTTACCATGACCCTGTTACAACCTTGAATAAAGTCCTCTTGATTTTTGTGTACATGTGTTCGAGTAGTGGAGAAGTAGAAGATAAGCAAGCTTATGGTAGTGCAATTTTTCATGGGTTGAATCGAGTGAAATATCTACCATTTTAAACACTAGAGGGATTGAGAGTAAATCCTGTGATGATCTTTCATTCTTGATGCATTCTTTTTAATGAAGTTTCCTTGTTTGATGGTTTGAGATGTGAAGAAATATTAAAAAAAAAAAAAAATGCTTTGTTCCCTTGAATGACTAGTTGCTTTCTTCTTGTTTCATTAAATCTTTTAAGTTTTTAGCTTGTTAGTTCGGTGTTATTTCCTAGCTTTGGTCTTATATATTTTGCCTGTACAAGAGTGCAAAAGCTCAAGTGTGGGGTGTGATGAACCGTAAAAATTGTAAGTTTTACGGTTCATTGTGTGTGTTTTTCATTCTTTTTAATCTTTTTAATTGGGTTTGTTCTTGAGTTTTGTTATATTTTTAGTATTTTAAATTGTGTTGTAATTATGTATTTTTATGTATTTTTACTAGGTAAATGCAAAGGATCGAAGAATGGATGTGATTGCATAGAAGATTTGCTAAAAAAAAAAAAAAAAAAAAAAAAAAAAAAAAAAATCTTGTACTGATTGTAGCACGAACGTGCATGACATCGGCATGACGCTTGCAACGCAAGCAAGCACTGTAGCATCTTTGTAGCGATCGTATAACCGTAGTATCACGATATTCTTGTAGCGATCCACATGTAGCGATTCTTGTAGCACCGTAGCATCACGTGAAAATTGCGTGCAAGTTCATGCTTGAGCATGCATAGTAACCTCAAAAACTTCTATAAATAGAAGTAAGGGAGAGAAAGCTCTCTCTCTCGGTGTTGGGTTTTCAGTTCTTTTTATTTTCTTTTATTTTTTTCTTTCACATGTGTAATTAATTTTCATCTAGCTTGGGTGAAAGAGTGAAGCTTTTAATAATAAATTGAGGTTAGATTTATTTCTTTCTTGTGCTTTAAATGATATATTATTGACTAATACTTGTTATTGTAAAATATCATAATTACGTCATGCACTCAAGAATGAAAGCATATAATAAAGCATTTAATCAAATGGTCGGTTTTTTTTTTTTTTCTTTTCTTTTTTTTTCTTTTCTTTTTTTTTTTTTTTTTTCTTCTTTTTTTTTTTTTTTTTTTTTTTACACACACACACACACACCCCCACACTTGTTTAAGAACAAAGTCAATGCTCTCTTATTCCTAAAGGTCAAGTAAAAATATTTTTTTTTTTTTTTTTAGGGCACATAATAAGCTAAAAACAAGAAGTGGCCAAGTAGGCTCAAAAGGGTTATACAAGGAAAATATACAAGGATGGCTATTTGGTCAAAGTAGCTATTTTAAAATGCCTCAATCATATTTATGTATGCATGTGAAAATGTAGCCTCAAAAAGAATCAAAGCAAGTTCTAGAGTAACAATTTCACGAGTGAAAATCACACAAGAAAGAAAGAATGGTACAGTGTGTTCAATCCATTCATCAATAGGCTCAAAATCTCACGGGGCATATTTCTATCATTCTCAATTCACCAATTTAACATTCAAATCCAAGCATGTGATTTTTAAGAAAGAAGAAAATTTATGCTATGACCCAAGATATGCTTTTTTGCTACTTCTAAAACATTTTTTTTTCAATTATGATGCGTCTCAAGAGTAAAATTACCTTAAGGGCAAAATTTACACTTTACTCTGCCATCCTTAATTGGTTTTGTTTTAGGTTTTTGACAGTCATCTCACTAAATATACTTCACAATTTAAATGCGTCTCAGAAGTTAAATTACTCCTTACTCGACCAATATTCATTGGTTTAGCAAGTTCATGAAAATCATATCATACTTCCTAATTTTTTTTTCAAAAATTATCCTTCCCCCCAACTAGATTACAACATTGTCCGCAATGTTAAAATATAGATGAGTAAAGGATAGAAGATATTACCTGCTGGAGAAATCTGACACAAATTGAAATAGAAACAAAGTACGATAAATAAAATCAAACCCATTAAAGATGAAGTGTCAGATCTGGCTTTCTTTTCTTGCCACTTCCCTCACTGCTTCCTGATGACCAATCTATCTGAGCTAAGACTTTATCAGGTTCATAAACAAAAGCTTCTAATTTATCAATCATCATCAATAGTGGATGCAGAGATAAGAAGTTTTCTTCTAGAAGGAGTGATAAATTGTTGTTCCTGCTTTATCAAGAAAAAATAACAAAAGATCAAAGAAATTATTAACATTCAACAAACCAATGGGTTTATGGTGGATGTTCCGTTTACCCAAGAGACAATTTGAAAAATTTCTTCCAAAGTACCAAAACCACTGGTAGGGCAATAAATGCATCGAGTTGTCAAGCATTTTTTTCATTCGTCCATGCATAGATGATACTGGATTTCTTCTCCAATTGTCTTGCCGGTGATGTTATTTTGAGTTAAAGGTTTAGGAATGACACCTAAAACCACAATCGTACCGCTATAAATGCAGAGAGTGATATAGCCCCCATTAACCCACGACAACCACCCCATATACAACATGAATATTCCTTGCAGCAAGTGTTCGACCAAGAACGGTAGAAGCAACGTTTGCAAACTCTAAAC
The DNA here is from genome assembly GCA_029884605.1 of Ormosia emarginata. Taxonomy (NCBI): domain Eukaryota; kingdom Viridiplantae; phylum Streptophyta; class Magnoliopsida; order Fabales; family Fabaceae; genus Ormosia; species Ormosia emarginata. The sequence continues at coordinate 24,627,788 of JAQQTP010000085.1, forward strand.
CCTTCCCATAACTTGACCCACAAAAAAACACAGATTGCAGATATTTTTAATGTTACGAACAGGAGGTCCCATAATTTCACCTTCCTTTGAATGATTTTGAGTTGGAAGAAAGTGAAGAGAATGGAGTGTTTAAATAAGAAAAAGAAGGGAAAAAGTAATCATAGCACCTATATGGGTAGGTTAGGTACCGTTGTCGAAAGGTTTGAAATTAAGAAATACGATTTTTTTTTTGTTTTTTTTTTTTAAAAAAAAAAAAAACTTTTTTTTTTTGTTTTTGTTTTTGTTTTTTTTTTTTGTTTTTGTTTTGTTTTTGTTTTTTTTTTTTTTTTTTTAACTTCAAGAAAACCATCGGGGTAAAGAAGTTTAGAAACCCCGAAGGATCCCGCTCAAAGGATCGTCTCGTCCAAAAATCAATATACAACAAAATCATACAAAGATAAAAGAAATACAATAATAAATGAGGACATACTGTATGTACAGTTTTCATGGCGTATCTTTATACTTGCGCGTCATGAGTGCGAGTAGTGGCATGTATTTAAGTTGCGTGTCACCAAGTGCAACATATGAATTCCACAAGGATTGCCGAACCGACAACAAGTACCTTTGAATCCTTTCGTCGTCACGCTTTACGGAAGAAATTGCCCTCTATCTTCCCGCAAACCTAATTAAAGGCACGTATTCTAAGAAGATGGTACCTAACCGCAGCCGGTCGAACACGCCATAGAGACCTACTAATTAAAGTAAGTATACGGCTCAAGAAACAGTTTCCGTTCACCTTGTAAAGACGGGACGCTTCTTTTCGTCCATCGGCGCTACTGAGCCTTGGTTCCAAGAACGGGAATGTAGCACACGGCTCTCTGAGCATGGCACACGAACTTTATTTATATACCGGCGTGTGAAGGTCTTCTCCCGAGTCTATGACAGACGGGCATCTGCCGGGCTCCTAATCTAATTAAAGATCAAGTACAACCGTAGTTTCGCCCCTATTATTATTATTATTTTTTTTTATTTAAATTTTTTTTTTTTTTTTTTTTTTTTTTTTTTTTTTTTTTTTTTTTTTAGGTTATTAGAAACATGATGAAAGATGGGTGTATACTTACTTGAGATTGGGATGGAGGTAGTATATCGCTTCTTTCGGCTTTGTGCCAAAGCATTGTTGACCAAGATTAGACCCATTCAAGACAATAAGCAACATAGGGCTCCCAAAAGGGACAAGTGGCCATAATACGTTGTTGCCTCACATGTGGGATACAATCTACCTTCTTTGTTTTCCAAATAAGAAGGCTGGATCAAGATGCATGCATTTCCCCATTCACGTTGTGTGTTACCAAAGCCAAACCCAAGTTGTATTCCCTCTTTTTTTTTTTTTGTCTTTTTTTTTCTCTTTTTTTTTTCTTTTTTTTTTTTTTTTTTTCTCTTTTTTTTTTCTTTTTTCTTTTTTTTGAACATGAAGAAGAAGAAGAAGAAGAAGAAGAAGAAGAAGAAGAAGAAGAAGAAGAAGAAGAAGAAGAAGAAGAAGAAGAAGAAAATATGTACATGTTGTGAATGTGGCTCACATCTGCCTCTGGTTTCACGTCCAGAAACGGCTTAAACGCCTTCTATGAGTCGAGGATAAGCTTCCCATCCAATTTTCTTATAAATTGGCAAATTGTGGTCTTTTAGAGTCGATTCCCAGACTATATTGCTTTTGTTCATCCTTGAAGAGATTCCACAAATTAAGAAGTTCACGATGCACAAGTCCACAAGAATGCGTATCAAGAGTCAATAAGATATCATCTAATGACTCCTTACTCAGTCCATTCTTAATGAAGAAAATTTTATCTCTCTGTTTTTGGAAACCATCCCCAAAGAACGACATCGCGTGTTACAATTCCATCGTCCACATATGTGACAGACTTGTAATCTTTTTGCTCTTCTCCTTTTAGAATATGAACTTCTACCAAGACCTGGCATGTAAGAGTCAAATGAAATTGAAGACTCACCTGCTAATCGGACTTTTGCTTCGATTATCCAACGTACATCTTCCTCGGCATACCTTTTTGCATTAACAATCTCAATCTTTCACATCGAACTTTGTAAATTTTTTTCAGAGCATTTAGAGGGAGAGAAGGAAAATGTTTTCTCAGGTTTGAAAGAATGACATCCATTTTAAAGGAGAAGAAGGATTAAGTTATTTTGGGAAACGAAAGAGAGCAAACCGACTTGAGAGTCACGGAGTACCGTCATCCGCCATTTAATTTAGGGGGCTAAAGAAGCGCAAAACAAAAATAAAACTACAAAATTATAGTAAATTTTACTCATAACAAGGATCGAAAGGAAATGAAATCTACCTCAAGAAACTTGATTTTCTAGAAATGGTTTAAGTCTTTGTCCATTGACCTTAGATACATTACCATTCCTAGGATTCTCAATATCCACGGCTCCATAAGGATATACATGTTTGACAATAAAAGGACCGGTCCACCTAGATCTCAATTTTCCAGGGAATAAGTGAAGACGAGAATTATAAAGCGAGAACTTTTTGGCCAATTTCAAAAGATTTTCTCAAAATAAATTTGTCATGAAAAGCTTTTGTTCTTTCTTTGTAAATTTTTGAGTTTTCATATGCATCATTTCTCAATTCCTCAAGTTCATTTATTTGTAATTTGCGTAACTTACAAGCATCATCAAGATTTAAATTGAAAGCTTTAATGGCCCAAAATGCTTTATGTTCTAGTTCTACGAGTGCAAGTGACAAGGTTTTCCATAGACTAACCGATAGGGTGACATGCCCAAAGATGTTTTAAAAGCAAGACGGTAGGCCCAAAGTGCATCGTTTAATCTTAAAGACCAATCTTTACGATTTGGTTAACCGTTTTTTTCCAAAATTTGTTTAATTTCCCTATTTGCTAATTCTACTTGCCCACTTGTCTGAGGGTGATAAGGGGTAGCAACTTTATGGGTAATACCATATTTCTTCATTAAAGATTCAAATGGTTTATTACAAAAATGTGTTCCCCATCGCCGATGATAGCTCGAGGATTCCAAATCGACTTAAAACATTTTCTTTTAAAAATTTGAGAACAGCTTTTATGATCATTTTGTCGACATGGAATCGCCTCAATCCATTTTGAGACATAATCAATTGCAACCAAAATATACACAAATCCAAATGAAGATGGAAATGGACCCATGAAATCAATTCCCCAACAATCAAAAATTTCAATGACAAGGATGGGGTTGAGGCATCATGTTTCTTTTTGAAATTGAGCCCAACTTTTGACAATTTTCACAACTTTTGCAAAAGGTATGGCTATCTTTAAATAAAGTGGGCCAATAAAATCCACACTGCAAGATTTTCGCAGCTGTTTTCTTTGAAGAAAAATGACCTCCACATGCTTCTGAGTGACAAAAGTTAATGACACTACTTACCTCACTGTCGGGTACACATCTCCGAAAGATTTGATCAGGAGAATATTTGAACAAATATGGGTCATCCCAATAAAAATTTTTCACCTCAGTCAAAAACTTTTTTCTGTCTTGATGTGACCACTGAGGCGGCATCTTTCCTGTTACAAGAAAATTTACTATGTTTGCAAACCAAGGCATAGAATTGAGAAAATAAAAACTCATCGTGAAAAGAATCATTGATAGGTGTGCTATCAAAAGATGAGCTCTGTTGTAAGTCCGGACAAATGATCTCGCGACAACATTTTCGGCTCCTTTCTTATCTTTTATTGTGATATTGAATTCTTGAAGCAACAAGATCCACCGTATCAACCTAGGTTTGGCATCCCGCTTAGACATTAAATATCTAATAGCAGCATGATCAAGTAAAAACAACAATAGAAGAACCAATTAAATGAGCTCGAAATTTGTCCAATGCAAAAATTACAAACAAGTAGTTCTTTTTCGTAGTGGTGTAATTCATTTGTGCACTATTTAAAGTTCTACTTGCGTAACAAATCACATGAGGTTTACCTTCTTTCTCTCGACCTAAAACAGCGCCAACAAAGCAAAATCACTTGCATCACACATTAATTCAAACGGCAAAGACCAGGTCAGAGGTTGCATGATAGGAGCCGATGTCGAAGACCAATTAATTTTTCAAAAGATTTTTGACATTCTTGAGTCCAATCAAATGTTGCATCTTTTATCGAAGATTGCATAATGGTCTAGATATGACACTAAAGTCCTTAATAAATCTTCGATAGAATCCTACATGTCCTAAAAAGGAACGGACTTCTCTGACTGTTTTTGGGGAAGGCAAATGAGCAATTAATTCAACTTTGGCCTTATCAACTTTAATTCCTTCAGAAGATATCACATGACCTAACACGATTCCGAGGTAACCATGTAATGACATTTTTCCCAATTTAAAACAAATCCTTTTTCTTCACATCTTTTAAGAACTTTATCCAAATTATCAAGACAATTTTCAAAAGAATTTCCAAAGACTGTCAGATCATCCATGAAAACCTCTAAATAATGCTCAATCATGTCACTAAAAATACTTAGCATGCATCTTTGAAAAGTTGCCGGAGCGTTGCAAAGACCAAAAGGCATTCTTCTATATGCAAAAGTGCCAAAGGGGCATGTAAAAGTAGTCTTTTCTTGATCCTCTAATGCAATTGGTATTTGATTATATCCCGAATAACCATCAAGAAAACAATAGTAGGGATGTCCTGCTACTCTTTCTAGAATTTGATCAAGAAATGGTAAGGGGAAATGATCTTTCCTAGTGGTGCATTCAATTTTCTAAAATCAATACACATACGCCAACTAGATGAAACTCGCGTAGGTATTAACTCACCTTTTTCATTTTCAACCACCGTTATTCCGCATTTCTTAGGCACAACTTGTGTAGGGCTTACCCACCGACTATCGAAATAGGATAAATAATTCCAACATCAAGTAATTTAAGAACTTCACTCTAACTACCTCTTTCATGTGTGGATTTAATCTTCTTTGAGGTTGTTGTGATGTTTTAGCATTATCCTCTAAATGTATTCTATGTGTACAAATCAATGGATTAATGCCTTTTATATCTGTTAATGTCCATCCAATTGCACTTTTATGCCTTTTAAGTACTTCTATCAACATACCTTCTTGTTCTTCAAGTAAGGATGATGAAATTACTATTTGGAAGGCTTTGGTCTTCACCCAATGTGTACTTCAACCCGAGAAGGTAATGGCTTTAGTTAGGTGTAGGTACTTTTTCATGAATATTATCATTCGTAGGTTGTAACTCTTTGAATTCGGCTTCCATCTTTTGTATTCCATTGCTTGTGTACAATCAAGCAAAGAACACATTTCAGAAATATCACCATCTACTTGCATACACTGAATCAAATGAATTAATTAAACACACTTCTAATGGGTCAGAAGAACTCCCTTTTAGAAAATGATTATCTACAATGGTTTCAATTCCACCAACTTCCTCATTTTCATCAAGGACTTCCTGTGGTTGCTTGCACATGTTAAAAACATTTAGATCCATGGTCATGTTTCCAAATGTTAGCTTCACCACTCCATTTCTACAATTTATCAAAGCATTAGATGTTGCTAAAAATGGACGGCCTAAAATAACAGGAATTGACTTGCAACTATCAACTATAGGTTCAGTATCCAAGACAATAAAATCCACAGGATATATGAATTTATCAACTTGAACCAACACATCTTCCACTATTCCTCTTGGAATTTTAATTGATCTATCAGCGAGTAGAAGAGTTACAGAAGTTGGTTTTAACTCACCCAAATTGAGTTGCTGATAAACTGAATATGGAAGCAAATTGACACTAGCACCAAGATCAAGTAAAGCTTTTTCAATTTTATGTTCTCCAATAATGCATGAAACTGTAGGACAACCAGGATCTTTATATTTCAACGCATTATTATTCTGAAAAATGAAGCTTACCTGTTCAGCCAAAAATGCTTTCTTTTTCACATTTAATTTCCTTTTAACAGTGCACAAGTCTTTCAAATATTTGGCATAAGAAGGAATCTGTTTGATAACATCTAACAAAGGAATATTGACTTTCACTTGTTTTAAAATTTCAAAAATTCCATTGTTATTGTCTAATTTCTTTGGATTATTCAAAGCTTGAGGAAATGGGGGTGAAGGCGAGAGTTTAGTCTCATTTTGGTCAACTTTTTGATTTTCTTGAAGAATTGGTTCATCTTCTCTCTCACAGGATTCAGGGATTTGTTTTTCAACAACCTTCCCACTTCTAAGGGTTATCACAGAATTGACTTGATCTATTTGTTGGTTTTCTGAACTACCCTCATTTAGACTATATTGACCTTTGGGATTTGGTTGAGGTTGAGAAGGAAATTTTCCTTTCTCGTGAATGGTGAGTGCAAGAGGTAAGTTTGGAAAGAGTTTCTTTTATGTCACTCATGGTTTGATTGGTTTGTTTGTTAATGGCTTCTTGTTTTTCTATGAAAGTAAGTGTTTCTTCTAGGTTTTTCCTATAAGGTGCATATCCTTGAAAATTTTGAGAGTCTTGTTGTGCCTGAGGAGGTGGTGGTTGCATGAATTGTGACTGAGTATTGTTCCTCCACTGAAGTTAGGATGATTTTTCCATCCTGGATTGTAAGAATTTGAAAAAGAAGAGGTGAGTGGCTTTTTAAAATTATTCATTGCATTTACTTGCTCATGCACAACTTCTTTAAAAACAGGAATGTTAGGACATTCGTGTGTTGAGTGTCCTAAGTCATCACAAATACCACAAATTTCTTCATTTTGCACTGATTTGATTTCTTTTGCTTTTCTTAATTCCATAGCTTCAATCCTTCTAGCCAAACTAGCATACCTTGCATTTAAATCTTCTTCTTGACTAAGATGGTATTTTCCTTTTCCAAAGATTTGCAAGGTTATATCTAATTGAATTTTGAAGGATTAATTTCATGCCAAGATTGAGAATTTTCAGCCAAATGATTTAAATAATCTAAAGCATCTTCGGGTTCTTTATCAAGAAATTCACCATTACACATCGTTTCCACAAATTGTTTAGTTTCGGTGTTAAACCTTCATAAAAGAAGCTTATAGTTCGCCATTTTTCAAAACCATGATGTGGGCAAGAATTTAACAAATCTTTAAAAGCGTTCCCAACTTTGAAAATATGCTTCATTTGAATTTTGGGAAAAATTTTGGATTTGTCTTTTCAAAGCATTAGTTTTATGTGTTGGAAAAAATTTCTTTAAAAACTCACTTTGCATTTCTTGCATGTGCCAATTGATCTTGGTTTCAAAGCATTAAGCCAAGTTTTTGCCTTATCTTTCAAAGAAAAAGGAAACAATTTAAGCTTAACAATTTCTTCAAATCTGCAATTTTGATCATTGAAAGCCATACAAACTTCTTCAAATTCTTTTAGATGTAAATATGGGCTTTCATTTTCTAAACCATGAAAATTAAAATTAAGTTAAAGAAATCATACCTGGCTTAAATCTAAAATTATTAGCATTAAGTGGAAAGATAAAACATGAAGGACTAATTTCTAGGTGGTTGCAAATATGCACGCATAGTTCTCAATGGTTGATTTCCTTGTTCATCATGTATACTTTCATTTCAAATTTCGTTGTGTTTGATTATCATGTTCAACATGTACCTTCAAATTCAGCCATTGTGTTAATTGTGTGTGATTGTGATTCAAATAAATCAATATATAAATGACTTGGATTAATTTTAATCAAACGTCAGAATTTGAATCACGATACCAGTTAAGCATAAATAAGTGACATAAAATAAAAATAAAAATAAAAATAATATACAAGCAGGCGTAGTTAAATATTAAGTATGTGGTTAAATATTAAGTAGGATGTGGTACCAATGACCACCCAAAAGAAAAAATAAAAATGATGAGAATTTAAAAGTTAGATAAGTTAGATTGCGAGAAAAATAAATAAAAGTTGAATTTAAAAGTTAGATTGCGAGAAAAAGTAAATGACCAATTTTAAAAGTTAGATTACGAGAAAAAGTAAATGATTTAATTTAAAAGGAGAATTACCCCAGAGTTAGTGCGTAAAAATAAAAGGGAGAATTAACCTAATTTATGTTGAGTCAATATATACAAAAGGTAAAAAAAAATTTTTTTTTTTTTTTTTTTTTTTTACTTTTTACTATTTACTATTTACTATTTACTATTTACTATATACTATTTACTATATACGTATATATATTACTATTTATATATATATATATATATATATATATATATTTATATATAATAATAATACTAGTTAGTATATTAATAGATAGATAGATAAAAAAAATGAAAAGAGTAGAGGAAGAATATACTGATTTTTTATTTACGAAAGAGAACCTCAATATATTAGAACTTCAAATCAAGTCCCCAAGAATTACGCCAAAAACTTGATGGGATTTAATTATAATTAAATGTTTTAACCCAAGTGTAGGTTGTCTGCAAGTAATAAAGTCTCTAAAAGTCAGGAGTCGATCCATGAGGAATTGATGAAGGGAAACTAATTAATTGAGGTAAAGAAAGTATTTGTCACAAAATTTAAGATGATTTAAGTTGTTCACAATGAAAAAGATTTGCTTGGGTTAGGAGATTCACTCTTAATAATAAATTAAGAATAAGATTATTTCATTTTATAACTCAATTGAAATTTTATATTGAAAATTCCAATCGGAAGATTTAGATTCAAAGTTCAATCATGTAATTATATTATGATTCCAATAATTATTGACTAATACTTGTAAATCGTCAAAAGCATCCAATGTGCCAATCCTATTTCTTCAATGGATAAGATATTCATTATCAAGAGTAAAGTATTTAAATTAATTGGAAACAACATATAATACATATAAAAGTCACATAAAAATATATCATTTAAAGCACAAGAAAGAAATAAATCTAACCTCAATTTATTATTAAAAGCTTCACTCTTTCACCCAAGCTAGATGAAAATTAATTACACATGAGAAAGAAAAAATAAAAGAAAATAAAAAGAATCTGAAAACCCAACACCGAGAGAGAGCCCTAGTTTCTCTCCCCTACTCTATTTATAGAAGTTTTTGAGGTTACTATGCATCTGCACATTATAACTTGCCGATAATTTTCACGTGATGCTACGGTGCTAAGGATAGAAGATTCGCTTGATGGATCGCTATTTGATTTTAAAATATATCGTGATACTACGATTACTAAGAAGTGCTTCTGATTAAATGCTTGCGTAAATAATGATGTCATTGACGTCGTGATAATCAAACCCATTAAAGACTGCTTTTTTTTTTTTTTTTTTTTTTTTTAGCAAATCTTCTATACAATCACATCCAATTCTTGATCCTTTGCATTTACCTAGTAAAAAATACATAAAAATACATAATTACAACACAATTTAAAATACTAAAAATATAACAAAACTCAAGAACAAGTGGATTAAAAAGATTAAAAAGAATGAAAAACACACACAATGAACCGTAAAAATTGTAAGTTTTACAGGTTCATCACACCCCCATGGGTGTGATGAAAGGAACTTTATTAACATTGTTTTGTTTATTATTAACATTCAACAAACCAATGGGTTTATGGTGGATGTTCTGTTCGGCCCAAGAGACAATTTGAAAAATTTCTTCCAAAGTACCAAAACCACCTGGTAAGGCAATAAATGCATCAGAGTTGTCAAGCATTTTTTCATTCGTCCATGCATAGATGATACCTGGATTTCTTCTCCAATTGTCTTGCCAGTGATGTTATTTTGAGTTAAAGGTTTAGGAATGACACCTAAAACTCCGATCGCCGCTATAAATGCGAGAGAGTGATATAGCCCCCATTAACCCACGACAACCACCCCATATACAACATGAATATTCCTTGAAAGCAAGTGTTCGACCAAGAACGGTAGCTGCGTTTGCAAACTCTAAACCCTTCCCATAACTTGACCCACAAAAACACAGATATTTTTAATGTTACGAACAGGAGGTCCCATAATTTCACCTTCCTTTGAATGATTTTGAGTTGGAAGAAAGTGAAGAGAATGGAGTGTTTAAATAAGAAAAAGAAGGAAAAAGTAATCATAGCACCTATATGGGTAGGTTGTATTGTTGTCGAGAAAGGTTTGAAATTAAGAAATACGATTTTTTTTTTTGTTTTGTTTTTTTTTTAAAAAAAAAACTTTTTTTGTTTTTGTTTTTGTTTTTTTTTTTTGTTTTTGTTTTTTTGTTTTTTTTTTTTTTTTTTAACTTCAAGAAAACCATCGGGGTAAAGAAGTTTAGAAACCCCTGAAGGATCCTGCTCAAAGGATCGTCTGTCAAAAATCAATATACAACAAAATCATACAAAGATAAAAGAAATACAATAATAAATGAGGACATACCTGTATGTACGGTTTTCATGGCGTATCTTTATCCGCGCGTCATGAGTGCGATAGTGGCATGTATTTAAGTTGCGTGTCACCGGTGCAACATATGAATTCCACAAGGATTGCGAACCGACAACAAGTACCTTTGAATCCTTTCCGTCTCCGCTTACGGAAGAACAGCCCTCTATCTTCCCGCACGCAAACCTAATTAAAGGCACTCGTATTCTAAGAAGATGGTACCTAACCGCAGCCCGGTCGAACACGCCATAGAGACCTACTAATTAAAGTAAGTATACGGCCTCATTTGCCAAACGGTTTTTCCGTTCTTTGTAAAGACGGGACGCTTCTTTACGTCCATCGGCGCTTACTGAGCCTTGGTTCCAAGAACTGGGAATGTAGCACACGGCTCTCTGAGCATGGCACACGAACTTTATTTATATACCGGCGTGTGAAGGTCTTCTCCGAGTCTATGACGGGACGGGCATCGCCCGGGGCTCCTAATCTAATTAAAGATCAAGTACAACCGTAGTTTCGCCCCTCTATTATTATTATTATTTTTTTTATTTAAATTTTTTTTTTTTTTTTTTTTTGGTTTTTTTTTTTTTTTTTTTAGGTAGGTTATTAGAAACATGATGAAAGATGGGTGTATACTTACTTGAGATTGGGATGGAGGTAGTCTAACTCTTTCGGCTTTGTGCCAAAGCATTGTTGACCGATATTAGACCCATTCAAGACCAGTAACATAGGGCTCCCAAAAGGGACAAGTGGCCATAATACGATTTTTGCCTCACATGTGGGATACAATCTACCTTCTTTGTTTTCCAATTAAGAAGGCTGGATCAAGATGCATGCATTTCCCCATTCACGTTGTGTGTTACCAAAGCCAAACCCAAGTTGTATTCCCTCTTTTTTTTTTTTGTCTTTTTTTTTTTTTTTTTTTTTTTTTTTTTTTTTTTTTTTTTTGTCTTCTTTTTTTTTTTTTTTTTTTTTTTTTTGAAGAATGAAGAAGAAGAAGAAGAAGAAGAAGAAGAAGAAGAAGAAGAAGAAGAAGAAAATAAGTACATGAAAATATGTACATGTTGTGGATGTGGCTCACATCTGCCTCTGGTTTCACGTCCAGAAACAGCTTAAACGCTTCTATGAGTCGAGGATAAGCTTCCCATCCAATTTTCTTATAAATTGGCAAACAGGTCTTTTAGAGTCAGATTCCCAGACTATATTGCTTTTGTTCATCCTTGAAGAGATTCCACAAATTAAGAAGTTCACGATGCACAAGTCCACAAGAATGCGTATCAAGAGTCAATAAGATATCATCTAATGACTCCTTACTCGATCCATTCTTAATGAAGAAAATTTTATCTTCTCTGTTTTTGGAAACCATCCCCAAAGAACGACATCGCGTGTTACAATTCCATCGTCCACATATGTGAGACTTGTAATCTTTTTGCTCTTCTCCTTTTAGAATATGAACTTCTACCAAGACTGGCATGTAAGAGTCAAATGAAATTGAAGACTCACTGCTAATCGGACTTTTGCTTCGATTATCCAACGTACATCTTCGGCATACCTTTTTGCATTAACAATCTCAATCTTTCACATCGAACTTTGTAAATTTTTTTCAGAGCATTTAGAGGGAGAGAAGGAAAATGTTTTCTCGGGATTTGAAAGAATGACATCCATTTTAAAGGAGAAGAAGGATTCAGTTATTTTGGGAAGCGAAAGAGAGCAAACCGACTTGAGAGTCACGGAGTACCGTCATCCGCCATTTAACCGGGGGGCTAAAGAACTGCAAAACAAAAATAAAACTACAAAATTATAGTAAATTTTACTCATAACAAGGATCAGAAAGGGAAATGAAATCTACCTCAGCAGCTTGATTTTCTAGAAATGGTTTAAGTCTTTGTCCATTGACCTTAGATACATTACCATTCCTAGGATTCTCAATATCCACGGCTCCATAAGGATATACATGTTTGACAATAAAAGGACCAGTCCACCTAGATCTCAATTTTCCAGGGAATAAGTGAAGCGAGAATTATAAAAGAACTTTTTGGCCAATTTCAAAAGATTTTCTCAAAATAAATTTGTCATGAAAAGCTTTTGTTCTTTCTTTGTAAATTTTTGAGTTTTCATATGCATCATTTCTCAATTCCTCAAGTTCATTTATTTGTAATTTGCGTAACTTACAAGCATCATCAAGATTTAAATTGAAAGCTTTAATGGCCCAAAATGCTTTATGTTCTAGTTCTACAGGCAAGTGACAAGGTTTTCCATAGACTAACCGATAGGGTGACATGCCCAAAGATGTTTTAAAAGCAGTACGGTAGGCCCAAAGTGCATCGTTTAATCTTAAAGACCAATCTTTTCGATTTGGGTTAACCGTTTTTTCCAAAATTTGTTTAATTTCCCTATTTGCTAATTCTACTTGTCCACTTGTCTGAGGGTGATAAGGGGTAGCAACTTTATGGGTAATACCATATTTCTTCATTAAAGATTCAAATGGTTTATTACAAAAATGTGTTCCCCCATCGCTGATGATAGCTCGAGGGATTCCAAATCGACTTAAAACATTTTCTTTTAAAAATTTGAGAACAGTTTTATGATCATTTTGTCGACATGGAATCGCCTCAATCCATTTTGAGACATAATCAATTGCAACCAAAATATACACAAATCCAAATGAAGATGGAAATGGACCCATGAAATCAATTCCCCAACAATCAAAAATTTCAATGACAAGGATGGGGTTCGAGAGGCATCATGTTTCTTTTTGAAATTGAGCCCAACTTTTGACAATTTTCACAACTTTTTGCAAAAGGTATGGCTATCTTTAAATAAAGTGGGCCAATAAAATCCCACTCTGCAAGATTTTCGCAGCTGTTTTCTTTGAAGAAAAATGACCTCCACATGCTTCTGAGTGACAAAAGTTAATGACACTACTTACCTCACTGTCGGGTACACATCTCCGAAAGATTTGATCAGGAGAATATTTGAACAAATATGGGTCATCCCAATAAAAATTTTTCACCTCAGTCAAAAACTTTTTTCTGTCTTGATGTGACCACTGAGGCGGCATCTTTCCTGTTACAAGAAAATTTACTATGTTTGCAAACCAAGGCATAGAATTGACAGAAAATAAAAACTCATCAGGAAAAGAATCATTGATAGGTGTGCTATCAAAAGATGAGCTGTTGTAAGTATGGACAAATGATCTGCGACAACATTTTCGGCTCCTTTCTTATCTTTTATTGTGATATTGAATTCTTGAAGCAACAAGATCCACCGTATCAACCTAGGTTTGGCATCCTGCTTAGACATTAAATATCTAATAGCAGCATGATCAGTAAAAACAACAATAGAAGAACCAATTAAATGAGCTCGAAATTTGTCCAATGCAAAAATTACTGACAAGTAGTTCTTTTTCGGTAGTGGTGTAATTCATTTGTGCACTATTTAAAGTTCTACTTGCGTAACAAATCACATGAGGTTTACCTTCTTTTCTCGACCTAAAACAGCGCCAACGACAAAATCACTTGCATCACACATTAATTCAAAGCGGCAAAGACCGGTCGGAGGTTGCATGATAGGAGCCGATGTCAGAAGACCAATTAATTTTTCAAAAGATTTTTGACATTCTTGAGTCCAATCAAATGTTGCATCTTTTATCAGAAGATTGCATAATGGTCTAGATATGACACTAAAGTCCTTAATAAATCTTCGATAGAATCCTACATGTCCTAAAAAGGAACGGACTTCTCTCACTGTTTTTGGGGAAGGCAAATGAGCAATTAATTCAACTTTGGCCTTATCAACTTTAATTCCTTCAGAAGATATCACATGACCTAACACGATTCCTGAGGTAACCATGTAATGACATTTTTCCCAATTTAAAACAAATCCTTTTTCTTCACATCTTTTAAGAACTTTATCCAAATTATCAAGACAATTTTCAAAAGAATTTCCAAAGACTGTCAGATCATCCATGAAAACCTCTAAATAATGCTCAATCATGTCACTAAAAATACTTAGCATGCATCTTTGAAAAGTTGCGGAGCGTTGCAAAGACCAAAAGGCATTCTTCTATATGCAAAAGTGCCAAAGGGGCATGTAAAAGTAGTCTTTTCTTGATCCTCTAATGCAATTGGTATTTGATTATATCCCGAATAACCATCAAGAAAACAATAGTAGGGATGTCCTGCTACTCTTTCTAGAATTTGATCAAGAAATGGTAAGGGGAAATGATCTTTCCTAGTGGCTGCATTCAATTTTCTAAAATCAATACACATACGCCAACTAGATGAAACTCGCGTAGGTATTAACTCACCTTTTTCATTTTCAACCACTGTTATTCCAGATTTCTTAGGCACAACTTGTGTAGGGCTTACCCACTGACTATCAGAAATAGGATAAATAATTCCAACATCAAGTAATTTAAGAACTTCAGCCCTAACTACCTCTTTCATATGTGGATTTAATCTTCTTTGAGGTTGTTGTGATGTTTTAGCATTATCCTCTAAATGTATTCTATGTGTACAAATCAATGGATTAATGCCTTTTATATCTGTTAATGTCCATCCAATTGCACTTTTATGCCTTTTAAGTACTTCTATCAACATACCTTCTTGTTCTTGATGAAGGTGATGAAATTACCTCTTTGGAAGGCTTTGGTCTTCACCCAAAAATGTGTACTTCAACCCGAAGGTAATGGCTTTAGTTAGGTGTAGGTACTTTTTCATGAATATTATCATTCGTAGGTTGTAACTCTTGAATTTCGGCTTCCATCTTTTGTATTCCATTGCTTGTGTACAATCAAGCAAAGAACACATTTCGAGAAATATCACCATCTACTTGCGTACCTGAATCAAATGAATTAATTAAACACACTTCTAATGGGTCAGAAGAACTCCCTTTTAGAAAATGATCATCTACAATGGTTTCAATTCCACCAACTTCCTCATTTTCATCAAGGACTTCCTGTGGTTGCTTGCACATGTTAAAAACATTTAGATCCATGGTCATGTTTCCAAATGTTAGCTTCACCACTCCATTTCTACAATTTATCAAAGCATTAGATGTTGCTAAAAATGGATGGCCTAAAATAACGAGGAATTGACTTGCAACTATCAACTATAGGTTCAGTATCCAAGACAATAAAATCCACAGGATATATGAATTTATCAACTTGAACCAACACATCTTCCACTATTCCTCTTGGAATTTTAATTGATCTATCAGCGAGTAGAAGAGTTACAGAAGTTGGTTTTAACTCACCCAAATTGAGTTCGATAAGCTGAATATGGAAGCAAATTGACACTAGCACCAAGATCAAGTAAAGCTTTTTCAATTTTATGTTCTCCAATAATGCATGAAAGCGTAGGACAACCAGGATCTTTATATTTCAACGCATTATTATTCGAAAAATGAAGCTTACACCATTCACCAAAAATGCTTTCTTTTTCACATTTAATTTCCTTTTAACAAAGTGCACAAGTCTTTCAAATATTTGGCATAAGAAGGAATGTTTGATAACATCTAACAAAGGAATATTGACTTTCACTTGTTTTAAAATTTCAAAAATTCCATTGTTATTGTCTAATTTCTTTGGATTATTCAAAGCTTGAGGAAATGGGGGTGAAGGCGAGAGTTTAGTCTCATTTTGGTCAACTTTTTGATTTTCTTGAAGAATTGGTTCATCTTCTCTCTCACAGGATTCAGGGATTTGTTTTTCAACAACCTTCCCACTTCTAAGGGTTATCACAGAATTGACTTGATCTATTTGTTGGTTTTTGAACTACCCTCATTTAGACTATATTGACCTTTGGGATTTGGTTGAGGTTGAGAAGGAAATTTTCCTTTCTCGTGAATGGTGAGTGCAGAGGTAAGTTTGGAAAGAGTTTCTTTTATGTCACTCATGGTTTGATTGGTTTGTTTGTTAATGGCTTCTTGTTTTTCTATGAAAGTATGCAGTGTTTCTTCTAGGTTTTTCCTATAAGGTGCATATCCTTGAAAATTTTGAGAGTCTTGTTGTGCACGAGGAGGTGGTGGTTGCATGAATTGTGGTGAGTATTGTTCCTCAAATTTGAAGTTAGGATGATTTTTCCATCCTGGATTGTAAGAATTTGAAAAAGAAGAGGTGAGTGGCTTTTTAAAATTATTCATTGCATTTACTTGCTCATGCACAACTTCTTTAAAAACAGAATGTTAGGACATTCGTGTGTTGAGTGTCCTAAGTCATCACAAATACCACAAATTTCTTCATTTTGCCTGATTTGATTTCTTTTGCTTTTCTTAATTCCATAGCTTCAATCCTTCTAGCCAAACTAGCATACCTTGCATTTAAATCTTCTTCTTGACTAAGATGGTATTTTCCTTTTTATAAAGCATTTGCAAGGTTATATCTAATTGAATTTTGAAGGATTAATTTCATGCCAAGATTGAGAATTTTCAGCCAAATGATTTAAATAATCTAAAGCATCTTCGGGTTCTTTATCAAGAAATTCACCATTACACATCGTTTCCACAAATTGTTTAGTTTGGTGTTAAACCTTCATAAAAAGAAGCTTATAGTTCGCCATTTTTCAAAACCATGATGTGGGCAAGAATTTAACAAATCTTTAAAAGCGTTCCCAACTTTGAAAATATGCTTCATTTGAATTTTGGGAAAAATTTTGGATTTGTCTTTTCAAAGCATTAGTTTTTATGTGTTGGAAAAAATTTCTTTAAAAACTCACTTTGCATTTCTTTTGCCATGTGCCAATTGATCTTGGTTTCAAAGCATTAAGCCAAGTTTTTGCCTTATCTTTCAAAGAAAAAGGAAACAATTTAAGCTTAACAATTTCTTGAAGTGCAATTTTGATCATTGAAAGCCATACAAACTTCTTCAAATTCTTTTAGATGTAAATATGGGCTTTCATTTTCTAAACCATGAAAATTAGGCGATAAAGAAATCATACCTTGGCTTAAATCTAAAATTATTAGCATTAAGTGGAAAGATAAAACATGAAGGACTAGAATTTCTAGGTGGTTGCAAATTGCACGCATAGTTCTCAATGGTTGATTTCCTTGTTCATCATGTATACTTTCATTTTATTTCGTTGTGTTTGATTATCATGTTCAACATGTGCACCTTCAAATTAAGCCATTGTGTTAATTGTGTGTGATTGTGATTCAAATAAATCAATATATAAATGACTTGGATTAATTTTAATCAAACGTCAATTTGAATCAACGATACTGAGTTAAGCATAAATAAGTGACATAAAATAAAAATAAAAATAAAAATAATAATATACAAGTAGGCGGTATACAGTAGTTAAATATTAAGTAGGATGTGGTATAAACCTTGCCACCCAAAAGTAAAAAAATAAAAATGATGAAATTTAAAAGTTAGATAAGTTAGAAGGAGAAAAATAAATGAGAATTTAAAAGTTAGATTGCTTGAAAAGTAAATGAAGATGCTTTAATTATTTAAAGTTAGATTGCAGAAAAGTGAAAATTGTGCAAGTTCTTGTGCGCATGCAAAGTAACCTCAAAAACTTCTATAAATAAAGTGGAAAAGGAAAGCGGCTCATCTCTCGGTGTTGAAGATTTCGATTCTTTTTATTTTCTTTTATTTTTTTCTTTCAGATGTGTAATTAATTTTCATCTAGCTTGGGTGAAAGAGTGAAGCTTTTAATAATAAATTGAGGTTAGATTTTTTTTCTTTCTTGTGCTTTAAATGATATATTATTGACTAATACTTGCGAATGTCATCCTGGAATTTTATAATTAAAGGTTATATAATACATTCAATTTCTTATTATTGCAGGTTAGATTTAATAATTTTAAAAAGCCACTCACCTCTTCTTTTTCAAATTCTTACAATCCAGGATGGAAAAATCATCCTAACTTCAGCTGGAGGAACAATACTCAGTCACAATTCATGCAACCACCACCTCCTCAGGCACAACAAGACTCTCAAAATTTTCAAGGATATGCACCTTATAGGAAAAACCTAGAAGAAACCTTTGCATACTTTCATAGAAAAACAAGAAGCCATTAACAAACAAACCAATCAAACCATGAGTGACATAAAAGAAACTCTTTCCAAACTTACCTCTGCACTCACCATTCACGAGAAAGGAAAATTTCCTTCTCAACCTCAACCAAATCCCAAAGGTCAATATAGTCTAAATGAGGGTAGTTGAAAACCAACAAATAGATCAAGTCAATTCTGTGATAACCCTTAGAAGTGGGAAGGTTGTTGAAAAACAAATCCCTGAATCCTGTGAGAGAGAAGATGAACCAATTCTTCAAGAAAATCAAAAAGTTGACCAAAATGAGACTAAACTCTCGCCTTCACCCCCATTTCCTCAAGCTTTGAATAATCCAAAGAAATTAGACAATAACAATGGAATTTTTGAAATTTTAAAACAAGTGAAAGTCAATATTCCTTTGTTAGATGTTATCAAACAGATTCCTTCTTATGCCAAATATTTGAAAGACTTGTGCACTGTTAAAAGGAAATTAAATGTGAAAAAGAAAGCATTTTTGGCTGAACAGGTAAGCTTCATTTTTTGAGAATAATAATGCGTTGAAATATAAAGATCTGGTTGTCCTACTGAGTTTCATGCATTATTGGAGAACATAAAATTGAAAAAGCTTTACTTGATCTTGGTGCTAGTGTCAATTTGCTTCCATATTCGGTTTATCAAAGCAACTCAATTTAGGTGAGTTAAAACCAACTACGTAACTCTTCTACTCGCCATTGATAGATCAATTAAAATTCCAAGAGGAATAGTGGAAGATGTGTTGGTTCAAGTTGATAAATTCATATATCCTGTGGATTTTATTGTCTTGAATCTTGAACCTATAGTTGATAGTTGCAAGTCAATTCTGTTATTTTAGGCGTCCATTTTTAGCAACATCTAATGCTTTGATAAATTGTAGAAATGGAGTGGTGAAGCTAACATTTGGAAACATGACCATGGATCTAAATGTTTTTAACATGTGCAAGCAACCACGGGGAAGTCCTTGATGAAAATGAGGAAGTTGGTGGAATTGAAACCATTGTAGATGATCATTTTCTAAAAGGGAGTTCTTCGACCCATTAGAAGTGTGTTTAATTAATTCATTTGATTCAGATACGCAAGTAGATGGTGATATTTACGAAATGTGTTCTTTGCTTGATTGTACACAAGCAATGGAATACAAAAGATGGAAGCTTCGAAATTGAAGAGTTACAACCTACGAATGATAATATTCATGAAAAAGTACCTACACGCAGGAACTAAAGCCATTACCTACGGGTTGAAGTACACATTTTGGGTGAAGACCAAAGCCTTCCGAGTAGTAATTTCATCGGTCCTTCTTGAAGAACAAGAAGGTATGTTGATAGAAGTACTTAAAAGGCATAAAAGTGCAATTGGATGGACATTAACAGATATAAAAGGCATTAATCCATTGATTTGTACACATAGAATATATTTAGAGGATAATGCTAAAACATCACAACAACCTCAAAGAAGATTAAATCCACATATGAAAGAGGTAGTTAGGGAAGCTTGAAGTTCTTAAATTACTTGATGTTGGAATTATTTATCCTATTTCGATAGTCGGTGGGTAAGCCCTACACAAGTTGTGCCTAAGAAATGCGGAATAACGGTGGTTGAAAATGAAAAAGGTGAGTTAATACCTACGCGAGTTTCATCTAGTTGGCGTATGTGTATTGATTTTAGAAAATTGAATGCAGCCACTAGGAAAGATCATTTCCCACTTACCATTTCTTGATCAAATTCTAGAAAGAGTAGCGGGACATCCCTACTATTGTTTTCTTGATGGTTATTCGGGATATAATCAAATACCAATTGCATTAGAGGATCAAGAAAAGACTACTTTTACATGCCCCTTTGGCACTTTTGCATATAGAAGAATGCCTTTTGGTCTTTGCAACGCTCAAGCAACTTTTCAAAGATGCATGCTAAGTATTTTTAGTGACATGATTGAGCATTATTTAGAGGTTTTCATGGATGATCGACGGTCTTTGGAAATTCTTTTGAAAATTGTCTTGATAATTTGGATAAAGTTCTTAAAAGATGTGAAGAAAAAGGATTTGTTTTAAATTGGGAAAAATGTCATTACATGGTTACCTCGGGAATCGTGTTAGGTCATGTGATATCTTTGAAGGAATTAAAGTTGATAAGGCCAAAGTTGAATTAATTGCTCATTTGCCTTCCCAAAAACTTGATCGAGAGAAGTCCGTTCCTTTTTAGGACATGTAGGATTCTATCGAAGATTTATTAAGGACTTTAGTGTCATATCTAGACCATTATGCAATCTTCGATAAAAGATGCAACATTTGATTGGACTCAAGAATGTCAAAAATCTTTTGAAAAATTAATTGGTCTTCGACATCGGCTCTACATCATGCAACCTCATTTGGTCTTTCTTAGTTTGAATTAATGTGTGATGCAAGTGATTTTCTTTGTTAGCGCTGTTTTAGGTCGAGAGAAAAGAAGGTAAACCTCATGTGATTTGTTACGCATAAGTAGAACTTTAAATAGTGCACAAATGAATTACACCACTTGCTTTGAAAAAGAACTACTTCTTTGTAATTTTTGCATTGGACAAATTTCGAGCTCATTTAATTGGTTCTTCTATTGTTGTTTTTCTTGATCATCTTGCTATTAGATATTTAATGTCTAAGCGGGATGCCAAACCTAGGTTGATACGGTGGATCTTCTTGTTGCTTCAAGAATTCAATATCACTGATAAAAGATAAGAAAGGAGCCGAAAATGTTGTCGCAGATCATTTGTCCGGACTTACAACAGGCTCATCTTTTGATAGCACACCTATCAATGATTCTTTTTTCCGATGAGTTTTTATTTTCTGTCAATTCTATGCCTTGGTTTGCAAACATAGTAAATTTTCTTGTAACAGGAAAGATCGCCTCGAGTGGTCACATCAAGACAGAAAAAAGTTTTTGGTGAGGTGAAAAATTTTTATTGGGATGACCCATATTTGTTCAAATATTCTCCTGATCAAATCTTTCGGAGATGTGTACCGACGGTGAGGTAAGTAGTGTCATTAACTTTTGTCACTCAAAAGCATGTGGAGGTCATTTTTCTTCAAAGAAAACATATTGCGAAAATCTTGCGGTGTGGATTTTATTGGCCCACTTTATTTAAAGATAGCCATACCTTTTGCAAAAGTTGTGAAAATTGTCAAAAGTTGGGCTCAATTTCAAAAAGAAACATGATGCCTCTGAACCCCATCCTTGTCATTGAAATTTTTGATTGTTGGGGAATTGATTTCATGGGTCCATTTCCATCTTCATTTGGATTTGTGTATATTTTGGTTGCGATTGATTATGTCTCAAAATGGATTGAGGCGATTCCATGTCGACAAAATGATCATAAAAGCTGTTCTCAAATTTTTAAAAGAAAATGTTTTAAGTCGATTTGGAATCCCTCGAGCTATCATCGCGATGGGGAACACATTTTTGTAATAAACCATTTGAATCTTTAATGAAGAAATATGGTATTACCCATAAAGTTGCTACCCCTTATCACCCTCGGACAAGTGGACAAGTAGAATTAGCAAATAGGAAATTAAACAAATTTTGGAAAAAACGGTTAACCCAAATCGAAAAGATTGGTCTTTAAGATTAAACGATGCACTTTGGGCCTACCGTCTTGCTTTTAAAACATCTTTGGGCATGTCACCCTATCGGTTAGTCTATGGAAAACCTTGTCACTTGACCTGTAGAACTAGAACATAAAGCATTTTGGGCCATTAAAGCTTTCAATTTAAATCTTGATGATGCTTGTAAGTTACGCAAATTACAAATAAATGAACTTGAGGAATTGAGAAATGATGCATATGAAAACTCAAAAATTTACAAAGAAAGAACAAAAGCTTTTCATGACAAATTTATTTTGAGAAAATCTTTTGAAATTGGCCAAAAAGTTCTACGCTTTATAATTCTCGTCTTCACTTATTCCCTGGAAAATTGAGATCTAGGTGGTGGTCCTTTTATTGTCAAACATGTATATCCTTATGGAGCCGTGGATATTGAGAATCCTAGGAATGGTAATGTATCTAAGGTCAATGGACAAAGACTTAAACCATTTCTAGAAAATCATTTCTTGAGGTAGATTTCATTTCCTTTTCGATCCTTGTTATGAGTAAAATTTACTATAATTTTGTAGTTTTATTTTTGTTTTGCGGTTCTTTAGCCCCGGTTAAATGGCGGATGACGGTACTCCGTGACTCTCAAGTCGGTTTGCTCTCTTTCGGTTTCCCAAAATAAGCCGAATCCTTCTTCTCCTTTAAAATGGATGTCATTCTTTCAAACACGAGAAAACATTTTCCTTCTCTCCCTCTAAATGCTCTGAAAAAAATTTACAAAGTTCGATGTGAAAGATTGAGATTGTTAATGCAAAAGGTATGCCGAGAAGATGTACGTTGGATAATCGAAGCAAAAGTCCGATTAGCAGGTGAGTCTTCAATTTCATTTGACTCTTACATGCCAGGTCTTGGTAGAAGTTCATATTCTAAAAGGAGAAGAGCAAAAAGATTACAAGTCTGTCACATATGTGGACGATGGAATTGTAACACGCGATGTCGTTCTTTGGGGATGGTTTCCAAAAACAGAGAAGATAAAATTTTCTTCATTAAGAATGGACTGAGTAAGGAGTCATTAGATGATATCTTATTGACTCTTGATACGCATTCTTGTGGACTTGTGCATCGTGAACTTCTTAATTTGTGGAATCTCTTCAAGGATGAACAAAAGCAATATAGTCTGGGGAATCTGACTCTAAAAGACCCTGTTTGCCAATTTATAAGAAAATTGGATGGGAAGCTTATCCTCGACTCATAGAAGGCGTTTAAGCGTTTACGGACGTGAAACCAGAGGCAGATGTGAGCCACATTCACAACATGTACATATTTTCTTCTTCTTCTTCTTCTTCTTCTTCTTCTTCTTCTTCTTCTTCTTCTTCTTCTTCTTCTTCTTCTTCTTCTTCATGTTCAAAAAAAAAAAAAAAGAAAAAAAAAAAAAGAAAAAAAAAAAAAAAAAAAAAAAAAAAAAAAAAAAAAAAAGAAAAAAAAAAAAAAAGAGGGAATACAACTTGGGTTTGGCTTTGGTAACACACAACGTGAATGGGGAAATGCATGCATCTTGATCCAGCCTTCTTAATTGGAAAACAAAGAAGGTAGATTGTATCCACATGTGAGGCGTGTGGCCGGTCGTATTATGGCCACTTGTCCCTTTTGGGAGCCACTATGTTGCTTATTTGGTCTTGAATGGGTCTAATCTTGGTCAACAATGCTTTGGCACAAAGCCGAAAAAGCAGAGACTACCTCCATCCCAATCTCAAGTAAGTATACACCCATCTTTCATCATGTTTCTAATAATAAAAAAAAAAAAAAAAAAAAAAAAAACCAAAAAAAAAAAAAAAAATTTAAATAAAAAAAAAATAATAATAATAATAGAGGCGAAACTACGGTTGTACTTGATCTTTAATTAGATTAGGAGCCCGAGGAGATGCCCGAATCTGTCATAGACTCGGGAGAAGACCTTCACACGCCGGTATATAAATAAAGTTCGTGTGCCATGCTCTCAGAGAGCCGTGTGCTACATTCAGTTCTTGGAACCAAGGCTCAGCAGCGGCGATGGACGAGAAAGAAGCGTCCGTCTTTACGGTGAACGGAAAGCGCATTTCCATTTGTATACTTACTTTAATTAGTAGGTCTCTATGGCGTGTTCGGCGGCTGCGGTTAGGTACCATCTTCTTAGAATACGGGCCTTTAATTAGGTTTGCGGGAAGATAGAGGGTTGTTCTTCCGTAAGCGGGACGGAAAGGATTCAAAGGTACTTGTTGTCGGTTCGGCAATCCTTGTGGAATTCATATGTTGCACTTTGGTGACACGCAACTTAAATACATGCCACTACGCACTCATGACGCGCGTGATATAAAGATACGCCATGAAAAGCTGTACATACAGGTATGTCCTCATTTATTATTGTATTTCTTTTATCTTTGTATGATTTTGTTGTATATTGATTTTTGAATGAGACGATCCTTTGAGCGAGGATCCTTGAGGGTTTCTAAACTTCTTTACCACGATGGTTTTCTTGAAGTTAAAAAAAAAAAAAAAAAAAAAAAAAAAAAAAACAAAAACAAAAAAAAAAAAAACAAAAACAAAAACAAAAAAAAAAAAAAGTTTTTTTTTAAAAAAAAAAAAAAAAAAAAAAAAAAAATCGTATTTCTTAATTTCAAACCTTTTCGACAACGACAGTTGACCAACCTACCCATATAGGTGCTATGATTACTTTTTCCCTTCTTTTTCTTATTTAAACACTCCATTCTCTTCACTTTCTTCCAACTCAAAATCATTCAAAGGAAGGTGAAATTATGGGACCTCTGCATTCGTAACATTAAAAATATCTGTGTTTTTGTGGGTCAAGTTATGGGAAGGGTTTAGAGTTTGCAAACGCAGACTACCGTTCTTGGTCGAACACTTTCTGCAAGGAATATTCATGTTGTATATGGGGGTGGTTGTCGTGGGTTAATGGGGGCTATATCACTCTCTGCATTTATAGCAGGCAGTCAGGTTTTAGGTGTCATTCCTAAACCTTTAACTCAAAATAACATCACTGGCAAGACAATTGGAGAAGAAATCCAGGTATCATCTATGCATGGACGAATGAAAAAAATGCTTGACAACTCGATGCATTTATTGCCCTACCAGGTGGTTTTGGTACTTTGGAAGAAATTTTTCAAATTGTCTCTTGGTAGAACAGAACATCCACCATAAACCCATTGGTTTGTTGAATGTTAATAATTTCTTTGATCTTTTGTTATTTTTTCTTGATAAATTTGTGGAACAACAATTTATCACTCCGCCCGGCAAGAAAACTTCTTATCTCTGCATCCACTTATTGATGGTGATTGATAAATTAGAAGCTTTTGTTTATGAACGATAAAGTCTTAGCTCGGATAGATTGGTCATCGAGGAAGCGGTGAGGAAGTGGCAAGAAAAGAAAGCGGATCGACACTTCATCTTTAATGGGTTTGATTTTATTTATCGTACTTTGTTTCTATTTCAATTTGTGTCGATTTCTCCAAGTGGGTAATATCTTCTATCCTTTACTCATCTATATTTTAACATTGCGGACAATGTTGTAATCTAGTTGGGGGAAGGATAATTTTTAAAAAAAATAAAAAAAAAAAATTAGGAAGTATGATATGATTTTCATGAACTTGCTAAACCAATGAATATTGGTAGAGTAAGGAGTAATTTAACTTCGAGACGCATTTAAATTGGGAAGTATGTTTAGTGAGATGATTGTCAGAAACCTAAAACAAAACCAATTAAGGATGGCAGAGTAAGGTGTAAATTTTGCCCTTAAGGTAATTTTACTCTTGAGACGCATCATAATTGAAAAAAAAAATGTTTTAGAAGTAGCAAAAAGCATATCTTGGGTCATAGCATAAATTTTCTTCTTTCTTAAAAATCACATGCTTGGATTTGAATGTTAAATTGGTGAATTGAGAATGATAGAAATATGCCACTTGTGAGATTTTGAGCCTATTGATGAATGGATTGAACACTTGTACCATTCTCTTCTTTCTTGTGTGATTTTCACTCGTGAAATTGTTACTCTAGAACTTGCTTTGATTCTTTTTGAGGCTACATTTTCACATGCATACATAAATATGATTGAGGCATTTTAAAATAGCTACTTTGACCAAATAGCCATCCTTGTATATTTTCCCTTGTATAACCCTTTTGAGCCTACTTGGCCACTTCTTGTTTTTAGCTTATTATGTGCCCTAAAAAAAAAAAAAAATATATTTTTACTTGACCTTTAGGAATAAGAGAGCATTGACTTTGTTCTTAAACAAGTGTGTGGTGTGTGTGTGTGTGTGTAAAAAAAAAAAAAAAAAAAAAAAAAAAAAAAAAAAAAAAAAAAAAAAAAAGAAAAAAAAAGAAAAAAAAAAAAAAAAAAAAAAAAAAACCGACCATTTGATACACTATGTGACATATCCATATTTAGAATAAAGAAAGATGCTTGGAAATAACGGGAAGAGAAGGAGAAGGTTTATGCCTAAAAATGAATTCAACTCATCAATTTAGGGATTAATCTTCAACAAAACATTAGTTAGATATTGGTCATTGTCCTTATTGATGAATATTCTCAAATATCTTTTCCACTCTAAGTGTACCATAATGCTCTTTTATTCTCTTTGGTATTTTTATCTTCTCATGTCCATATTATCCATTTTCCTTTACCATGACCCTGTTACAACCTTGAATAAAGTCCTCTTGATTTTTGTGTGCATGTGTTACGAGTAGTGGAGAAGTAGAAGATAAGCAAGCTTATGGTAGTGCAATTTTTCATGGGTTGAATCGAGTGAAATATCTACCATTTTAAACACTAGAGGGATTGAGAGTAAATCTGTGATGATCTTTCATTCTTGATGCATTCTTTTTAAGCTGAAGTTTCCTTGTTTGATGGTTTGAGATGTGAAGAAATATTAAAAAAAAAAAAAAAATGCTTTGTTCCCTTGAATGACTAGTTGCTCTTCTTGTTTCATTAAATCTTTTAAGTTTTTAGCTTGTTAGTTCGGTGTTATTTCCTAGCTTTGGTCTTATATATTTTGCCCAGGAGTGCAAAAGCTCAAGTGTGGGGGTGTGATGAACTGTAAAACTTACAATTTTTACGGTTCATTGTGTGTGTTTTTCATTCTTTTTAATCTTTTAATTGGGTTTGTTCTTGAGTTTTGTTATATTTTTAGTATTTTAAATTGTGTTGTAATTATGTATTTTTATGTATTTTTACTAGGTAAATGCAAAGGATCGAAGAATGGATGTGATTGTATAGAAGATTTGCTAAAAAAAAAAAAAAAAAAAAAAAAAAAAAAGCAGTCTTGTAGCGATTCTTGTGACTGACGTCAGCATGACATCGCATGCAATGTATGCGCAATATTGCTTTATGCCTTGTAGCGATCTTGTATGCTTGTAGTATCACGATATTCTTGTAGCGATCCTTGTAGCGATTCTTGTAGTATTTTGTAGCATCACGTGAAAATTCTTGTGCAAGTTCTTGTCATGATGCGATGCATAGTAACCTCAAAAACTTCTATAAATAAGTAGGGGGGAAGCGGCTCTCTCTCGGTGTTGGGTTTTCAGTTCTTTTTATTTTCTTTTATTTTCTTCTTTCTCATGTGTAATTAATTTTCATCTAGCTTGGGTGAAAGAGTGAAGCTTTTAATAATAAATTGAGGTTAGATTTATTTCTTTCTTGTGCTTTAAATGATATATTTTTATGTGACTTTTATATGTATTATATGTTGTTTCCAATTAATTTAAATACTATTCTTGTATAATGAATATCTTGATCCATTGTAGACAATAGGATTGGCACATTGGATGCTTTTGACGATTTACAAGTATTAGTCAATAATTATTGGAATCATAATATAATTACGTGATTGAACTTTGAATGCTAAATCTTAGATTGGAATTTTCAATATGCATAATTTCAATTGAGTTATAAAATGAAATAATCTTATTCTTAATTTATTATTAAGAGTGAATCTCTAACCCAAGCAAATCTTTTTCATTGTGAACAACTTAAATCATCTTAAATTTTGTGACAAATACTTTCTTTACCTCAATTAATTAGTTTCCCTTCATGATTCCTGTGGATCGACCTCGGACTCAGAGACTTTATTACTTGAGACAACCTACACTTGGGTTAAAACATTTAATTATAATTAAATCCCATCAAGTTTTGGTATGTTTGTGACGTGACTTGATTTGAAGTTAATATATTGAGGTTCTCTTTTACGTAAATAAACTTTTATGGGTATATTAACTCTCTTTTCATTTTCTTTTCATTTTTTTATCTATCTATTAATATACTAACTAGTATTATTATATTATATATATAAATATATATATATATATATATATATATATATATAAATAGTAATATATATACATATATAGTAAATAGTATATAGTAATAGTAAATAGTAAATAGTAAATAGTAAAAGTAAATAGTAAAAAAAAAGTAAAAAAAAAAAAAAATTTTTTTTTTTACCTTTTGTATATATTGACTCGAAGTGGGGTTAATTCTCCCTTTTATTTTTACGCACTAACTTCGATTGGGGGTAATTCTCCTTTTAAATTCTGTCATTTACTTTTCTCAATCTAACTTTTAAATTCTGTCATTTACTTTTCTGCAATCTAACTTTTAAATTCTGTCATTTATTTTTCTGCAATCTAACTTATCTAACTTTTAAATTCTGTCATTTTTATTTTTTTACTTTTGGGTGGCTGGTTTATACCACATCCTACTTAATATTTAACGGCCGGTGTATACCGCCTACTTGTATATTATTTTTATTTTTATTTTTATTTTATGTCACTTATTTATGCTTAAGCGGTATCGTGATTCAAATTGCAGACGTTTGATTAAAATTAATCCAAGTCATTTATATATTGATTTATTTGAATCACAATCACACACAATTAACCATGATAATTTGAATTTGAAGGTGCACATGTTGAACATGATAATCAAACACAAGCAGTGAAAATGAAAGTATACATGATGAACAAGGAAATCAACCATTGAGAACTATGCGTGCATATTTGCAAATACCTAGAAATTCTAGTCCTTCATGTTTTATCTTTCCACTTAATGCTAATAATTTTAGATTTAAGCCAGGTATGATTTCTTTTCTTGCCCAATTTTCATGGTTTAGAAAATGAAAGCCCATATTTACATCTAAAAGAATTTGAAGAAGTTTGTATGGCTTTCAATGATCAAAATTCAGATTTGAAGAAATTGTTAAGCTTAAATTGTTTCCTTTTTCTTTGAAAGATAAGGCAAAAACTTGGCTTAATGCTTTGAAACCAAGATCAATTAGTACGTAGCAAGAAATGCAAAGTGAGTTTTTAAAGAAATTTTTTCCAACACATAAAACTAATGCTTTGAAAAGACAAATCCAAAATTTTTCCCAAAATTCAAATGAAGCATATTTTCAAAGTTGGGAGCGTTTTAAAGATTTGTTAAATTCTTGCCCACGTCATGGTTTTGAAAAATGGCGAACTATAAGCTTCTTTTATGAAGGTTTAACACCGAAACTAAACAATTTGTGGAAAGCGATGTGTAATGGTGAATTTCTTGATAAAGAACCCGAAGATGCTTTAGATTATTTAAATCATTTGTCATAGAAAATTCTCAATCTTGGCATGAAATTAATCCTTATGAAAATTCAATTAGATATAACCTTGCAAATGCTGGAAAAGGAAAATACCATCTTAGTCAAGAAGAAGATTTAAATGCAAGGTATGCTAGTTTGGCTAGAAGGATTGAAGCTATGGAATTAAGAAAAGCAAAAGAAATCAAATCTGTGCAAAATGAAGAAATTTGTGGTATTTGTGATGACTTAGGACACTCAACACACGAATGTCCTAACATTCTGTTTTTAAAGAAGTTGTGCATGAGCAAGTAAATGCAATGAATAATTTTAAAAAGCCACTCACCTCTTCTTTTTCAAATTCTTACAATCCAGGATGGAAAAATCATCCTAACTTCAGCTGGAGGAACAATACTCAGTCACAATTCATGCAACCACCACCTCCTCAGGCACAACAAGACTCTCAAAATTTTCAAGGATATGCACCTTATAGGAAAAACCTAGAAGAAACACTGCATACTTTCATAGAAAAAAACAAGAAGCCATTAACAAACAAACCAATCAAACCATGAGTGACATAAAAGAAACTCTTTCCAAACTTACCTCTGCACTCACCATTCACGAGAAAGGAAAATTTCCTTCTCAACCTCAACCAAATCCCAAAGGTCAATATAGTCTAAATGAGGGTAGTTCAGAAAACCAACAAATAGATCAAGTCAATTCTGTGATAACCCTTAGAAGTGGGAAGGTTGTTGAAAAACAAATCCCTGAATCCTGTGAGAGAGAAGATGAACCAATTCTTCAAGAAAATCAAAAAGTTGACCAAAATGAGACTAAACTCTCGCCTTCACCCCCATTTCCTCAAGCTTTGAATAATCCAAAGAAATTAGACAATAACAATGGAATTTTTGAAATTTTAAAACAAGTGAAAGTCAATATTCCTTTGTTAGATGTTATCAAACAGATTCCTTCTTATGCCAAATATTTGAAAGACTTGTGCACTGTTAAAAGGAAATTAAATGTGAAAAAGAAAGCATTTTTGGCTGAACAGGTAAGCTTCATTTTTCAGAATAATAATGCGTTGAAATATAAAGATCCTGGTTGTCCTACAGTTTCATGCATTATTGGAGAACATAAAATTGAAAAAGCTTTACTTGATCTTGGTGCTAGTGTCAATTTGCTTCCATATTCAGTTTATCAGCAACTCAATTTGGGTGAGTTAAAACCAACTTCTGTAACTCTTCTACTCGCTGATAGATCAATTAAAATTCCAAGAGGAATAGTGGAAGATGTGTTGGTTCAAGTTGATAAATTCATATATCCTGTGGATTTTATTGTCTTGGATACTGAACCTATAGTTGATAGTTGCAAGTCAATTCCTGTTATTTTAGGCCGTCCATTTTTAGCAACATCTAATGCTTTGATAAATTGTAGAAATGGAGTGGTGAAGCTAACATTTGGAAACATGACCATGGATCTAAATGTTTTTAACATGTGCAAGCAACCACAGGAAGTCCTTGATGAAAATGAGGAAGTTGGTGGAATTGAAACCATTGTAGATAATCATTTTCTAAAAGGGAGTTCTTCGACCCATTAGAAGTGTGTTTAATTAATTCATTTGATTCAGTGCACGCAAGTAGATGGTGATATTTCTGAAATGTGTTCTTTGCTTGATTGTACACAAGCAATGGAATACAAAAGATGGAAGTTAGAAATTCGAAGAGTTACAACCTACGAATGATAATATTCATGAAAAAGTACCTACAGGAACTAAAGCCATTACCCTGGGTTGAAGTACACATTTTTGGGTGAAGACCAAAGCCTTCCAGTAGTAATTTCATCAGTCCTTACTGAAGAACAAGAAGGTATGTTGATAGAAGTACTTAAAAGGCATAAAAGTGCAATTGGATGGACATTAACAGATATAAAAGGCATTAATCCATTGATTTGTACACATAGAATACATTTAGAGGATAATGCTAAAACATCACAACAACCTCAAAGAAGATTAAATCCACACATGAAAGAGGTAGTTAGGGTGAAGTTCTTAAATTACTTGATGTTGGAATTATTTATCCTATTTCTGATAGTCAGTGGGTAAGCCCTACACAAGTTGTGCCTAAGAAATCTGGAATAACAGTGGTTGAAAATGAAAAAGGTGAGTTAATACCTACGCGAGTTTCATCTAGTTGGCGTATGTGTATTGATTTTAGAAAATTGAATGCAGCCACTAGGAAAGATCATTTCCCCTTACCATTTCTTGATCAAATTCTAGAAAGAGTAGCAGGACATCCCTACTATTGTTTTCTTGATGGTTATTCGGGATATAATCAAATACCAATTGCATTAGAGGATCAAGAAAAGACTACTTTTACATGCCCCTTTGGCACTTTTGCATATAGAAGAATGCCTTTTGGTCTTTGCAACGCTCCGGCAACTTTTCAAAGATGCATGCTAAGTATTTTTAGTGACATGATTGAGCATTATTTAGAGGTTTTCATGGATGATCGACGGTCTTTGGAAATTCTTTTGAAAATTGTCTTGATAATTTGGATAAAGTTCTTAAAAGATGTGAAGAAAAAGGATTTGTTTTAAATTGGGAAAAATGTCATTACATGGTTACCTCAGAATCGTGTTAGGTCATGTGATATCTTCTGAAGGAATTAAAGTTGATAAGGCCAAAGTTGAATTAATTGCTTGCTCATTTGCCTTCCCCAAAAACAACGATCGAGAGAAGTCGTTCCTTTTAGGACATGTAGGATTCTATCGAAGATTTATTAAGGACTTTAGTGTCATATCTAGACCATTATGCAATCTTCGATAAAAGATGCAACATTTGATTGGACTCAAGAATGTCAAAAATCTTTTGAAAAATTAATTGGTCTTCGACATCGGCTCCTATCATGCAACCTCTGATTGGTCTTTGCCGTTTGAATTAATGTGTGATGCAAGTGATTTTCTTTGTTGGCGTTGTTTTAGGTCGAGAGAAAAGAAGGTAAACCTCATGTGATTTGTTACGTAAGTAGAACTTTAAATACATAGTGCACAAATGAATTACACCACTCTTGAAAAAGAACTACTTCTTTGTAATTTTTGCATTGGACAAATTTCGAGCTCATTTAATTGGTTCTTCTATTGTTGTTTTTCTTGATCATCTTTTGCTATTAGATATTTAATGTCTAAGGGATGCCAAACCTAGGTTGATACGGTGGATCTTGTTGCTTCAAGAATTCAATATCACAATAAAAGATAAGAAAGGAGCCGAAAATGTTGTCGTGAGATCATTTGTCCGGACTTACAACAGCTCATCTTTTGATAGCACACCTATCAATGATTCTTTTCCGATGAGTTTTTATTTTTGTGTCAATTCTATGCCTTGGTTTGCAAACATAGTAAATTTTCTTGTAACAGAAAGATGCCGCCTCAGTGGTCACATCAAGACAGAAAAAGTTTTTGGTGAGGTGAAAAATTTTTATTGGGATGACCCATATTTGTTCAAATATTCTCCTGATCAAATCTTTCGGAGATGTGTACCCGACAGTGAGGTAAGTAGTGTCATTAACTTTTGTCACTCAAAAGCATGTGGAGGTCATTTTTCTTCAAAGAAAACAGCTGCGAAAATCTTGCAGTGTGGATTTTATTGGCCCACTTTATTTAAAGATAGCCATACCTTTTGCAAAAGTTGTGAAAATTGTCAAAAGTTGGGCTCAATTTCAAAAAGAAACATGATGCCTCTGAACCCCATCCTTGTCATTGAAATTTTTGATTGTTGGGGAATTGATTTCATGGGTCCATTTCCATCTTCATTTGGATTTGTGTATATTTTGGTTGCAATTGATTATGTCTCAAAATGGATTGAGGCGATTCCATGTCGACAAAATGATCATAAAACTGTTCTCAAATTTTTAAAAGAAAATGTTTTAAGTCGATTTGGAATCCCTCGAGCTATCATCAGCGGAGCATTGACTTTGTTCTTAAACAAGTGTGGGGGGTGTGTGTGTGTGTGTGTAAAAAAAAAAAAAAAAAAAGAAGAAAAAAAAAAAAAAAAAAAAGAAAAAGAAAAAGAAAAAGAAAAAAAAAAAAAAAAAAAAACCGACCATTTGATCATTTATGTGACATATCCATATTTAGAATAAAGAAAGATGCTTGGAAATAACAGGAAGAGAAGGAGAAGGTTTATGCCTAAAAATGAATTCAACTCATCAATTTAGGGATTAATCTTCAACTAGCTTGGGTGAAAGAGTGAAGCTTTTAATAATAAATTGAGGTTAGATTTATTTCTTTCTTGTGCTTTAAAAGATATATTTTTATGTGACTTTTATATGTATTATATGTTGTTTCCAATTAATTTAAATACTATTCTTGTATAATGAATATCTTGATCCATTGTAGACAATAGGATTGGCACATTGGATGCTTTTGACGATTTACAAGTATTAGTCAATAATTATTGGAATCATAATATAATTACATGATTGAACTTTGAATGCTAAATCTTCCGATTGGAATTTTCAATATGCATAATTTCAATTGAGTTATAAAATGAAATAATCTTATTCTTAATTTATTATTAAGAGTGAATCTCTAACCCAAGCAAATCTTTTTCATTGTGAACAACTTAAATCATCTTAAATTTTGTGACAAATACTTTCTTTTACCTCAATTAATTAGTTTCCCTTCATCAATTCCAAGGATGGATCGAGCCTTGATCAAAGAGACTTTATTACTTGAGACAACCTACACTTGGGTTAAAACATTTAATTATAATTAAATCCTTCCTCTACTCTTTTCATTTTTTTTTATCTATCTATTAATATACTAACTAGTATTATTATTATATATATATAAATATATATATATATATATATATATATATATATAAATAGTAAATATATATACGTATATAGTAAATAGTATATAGTAAATAGTAAATAGTAAATAGTAAATATATATGTATATACGTATATATATATGAGCTAAGGCTTGAGTTCTTAACGTCATGCTTGATGTCATACTTGACGTCGTCGTGCTACTGATAGAATCAATCGCTTACAAGATGCTTTTTTTTTTTTTTTTTTTTAGCAAATCTTCTATACAATCACATCCATTCTTCGATCCTTTGCATTTACCTAGTAAAAATACATAAAAATACATAATTACAACACAATTTAAAATACTAAAAATATAACAAAACTCAAGAACAAACCCAATTAAAAAGATTAAAAAGAATGAAAAACACACACAATGAAGCGTAAAAATTGTAAGTTTTGAGGTTCATCACACCTTCACACTTGAGCTTTTGCACTCGGGCAAAATATATAAGACCAAAGCTAGGAAATAACACTTGAACTAACAAGCTAAAAACTTAAAAGATTTAATGAAACAAGAAGAGCAACTAGTCATTCAAGGGAACAAAGCATTTTTTTTTTTTTTTTAATATTTCTTCACATCTCAAACCATCAAACAAGGAAACTTCAGTTAAAAGAATGCATCAAGAATGAAAGATCATCACGGGATTTACTCTCAATCCCTCTAGTGTTTAAAATGGTAGATATTTCACTCGATTCAACCCATGAAAAATTGCATTACCATAAGCTTGCTTATCTTCTACTTCTCGGTTACTCGAACACATGCACACAAAAATCAAGAGGACTTTATTCAAGGTTGTAACAGGGTCATGGTAAAGGAAAATGGATCATATGGACATGAGAAGATAAATACCAAAGAGAATAAAAGAGCGTTATGAGTACAGGTTAGAGTGGAAAAGATATTTGAGAATATTCATCAATAAGGACAATGACCAATATCTAACTAATGTTTTGTTGAAGATTAATCCCTAAATTGATGAGTTGAATTCATTTTTAGGCATAAACCTTCTCTTCTCTTGTTCGTTATTTCCAAGCATCTTTTTTATTCTAAATATGGATATGTCACATAGTGTATCAAATGGTCGGTTTTTTTTTTTTTTTTTTTTCTTTTTTCACTCTTCTTTTTATTTTCTAAACCATGAAAATAGTAACCATGAACCATGAACTAACCAGAATAATAGTAACCTCTCTTATTTTGTTTTTTTTTAAAAAAAAAACTTTTTTTTTTTGTTTTTGTTTTTGTTTTTTTTTTTGTTTTTGTTTCTGTTTTTGTTTTTTTTTTTTTTAACTTCAAGAAAACCATCAGGGTAAAGAAGTTTAGAAACCCCTGAAGGATCCTGCTCAAAGGATCGTCTGTCCAAAAATCAATATACAACAAAATCATACAAAGATAAAAGAAATACAATAATAAATGAGGACATACATGTATGTACGTTTTTTTCATGGCGTATCTTTATACTTACACTTGCGTCATGAGTGCATAGTGGCATGTATTTAAGTTGCGTGTCACCCGGTGCAACATATGAATTCCACAAGGATTCCGAACCAGACAACAAGTACCTTTGAATCCTTTCCGTCCCGCTTACGGAAGAAATTGGCCCTCTATCTTCTGCAAACCTAATTAAAGGCCGTATTCTAAGAAGATGGTACCTAACGCGGCCGGTCGAGAACACGCCATAGAGACCTACTAATTAAAGTAAGTATCATCTCGACAGAAAGCGGTTTCCGTTCACTTGTAAAGACGGGACGCTTCTTTACGTCCATCGGCGCTTCTGAGCCTTGGTTCCAAGAAGCTGGGAATGTAGCACACGGCTCTCTACTGAGCATGGCACACGAACTTTATTTATATCTTGGCGTGTGAAGGTCTTCTCTGAGTCTATGACGGAGACGGGCATCTGCCGGGGCTCTAATCTAATTAAAGATCAAGTACAACCGTAGTTTGGCCTCTATTATTATTATTATTTTTTTATTTAAATTTTTTTTTTTTTTGGTTTTTTTTTTTTTTTTTTTTTTTTTTTTTAGGTTATTAGAAACATGATGAAAGATGGGTGTATACTTACTTGAGATTGGGATGGAGGTAGTCTGCTCTTTCTGGCTTTGTGCCAAAGCATTGTTGACCAAGTATTAGACCCATTCAAGACCGGCCGCAACATAGGGCTCCCAAAAGGACAAGTGGCCATAATACGACCATTTGCCTCACATGTGGGATACAATCTACCTTCTTTGTTTTCCAATTAAGAAGGCTGGATCAAGATGCATGCATTTCCCCATTCACGTTGTGTGTTACCAAAGCCAAACCCAAGTTGTATTCCCTCTTTTTTTTTTTTGTCTTTTTTTTTTCTTTTTTTTTTTTTTTTTTTTTTTTTTTTTTTTCTCTTTTTTTTTTCTTTTTTTTTTTTTTTTGAACATGAAGAAGAAGAAGAAGAAGAAGAAGAAGAAGAAGAAGAAGAAGAAGAAGAAGAAGAAGAAGAAGAAGAAGAAAAATATGTACATGTTGTGAATGTGGCTCACATACGCTCTCTGGTTTCACGTCGAGAAACGGCTAAACGCCTTCTATGAGTCGAGGATAAGCTTCCCATCCAATTTTCTTATAAATTGGCAAACAAGTGGTCTTTTAGAGTCAGATTCCCCGGACTATATTGCTTTTGTTCATCCTTGAAGAGATTCCACAAATTAAGAAGTTCACGATGCACAAGTCCACAAGAATGCGTATCAAGAGTCAATAAGATATCATCTAATGACTCCTTACTCGATCCATTCTTAATGAAGAAAATTTTATCTTCTCTGTTTTTGGAAACCATCCCCAAAGAACGACATCGCGTGTTACAATTCCATCGTCCACATATGTGACATGACTTGTAATCTTTTTGCTCTTCTCCTTTTAGAATATGAACTTCTACCAAGACCTGGCATGTAAGAGTCAAATGAAATTGAAGACTCACTGCTAATCGGACTTTTGCTTCGATTATCCAACGTACATCTTCGGCATACCTTTTTGCATTAACAATCTCAATCTTTCACATCGAACTTTGTAAATTTTTTCAGAGCATTTAGAGGGAGAGAAGGAAAATGTTTTCTCGGGTTTGAAAGAATGACATCCATTTTAAAGGAGAAGAAGGATTGATTATTTTGGAAAGCGAAAAGAAGCAAACCGACTTGAGAGTCACGGAGTACCGTCATCCGCCATTTAGGGGGCTAAAGCGCAAAACAAAAATAAAACTACAAAATTATAGTAAATTTTACTCATAACAAGGATCGAAAGGAAATGAAATCTACCTCAAGCAAACTTGATTTTCTAGAAATGGTTTAAGTCTTTGTCCATTGACCTTAGATACATTACCATTCCTAGGATTCTCAATATCCACGGCTCCATAAGGATATACATGTTTGACAATAAAAGGACAGTCCACCTAGATCTCAATTTTCCAGGGAATAAGTGAAGCGAGAATTATAAAGCGAGAACTTTTGGCCAATTTCAAAAGATTTTCTCAAAATAAATTTGTCATGAAAAGCTTTTGTTCTTTCTTTGTAAATTTTTGAGTTTTCATATGCATCATTTCTCAATTCCTCAAGTTCATTTATTTGTAATTTGCGTAACTTACAAGCATCATCAAGATTTAAATTGAAAGCTTTAATGGCCCAAAATGCTTTATGTTCTAGTTCTAGGCAAGTGACAAGGTTTTCCATAGACTAACCGATAGGGTGACATGCCCAAAGATGTTTTAAAAGCAGTACGGTAGGCCCAAAGTGCATCGTTTAATCTTAAAGACCAATCTTTTCGATTTGGGTTACCGTTTTTTCCAAAATTTGTTTAATTTCCCTATTTGCTAATTCTACTTGTCCACTTGTCTGAGGGTGATAAGGGGTAGCAACTTTATGGGTAATACCATATTTCTTCATTAAAGATTCAAATGGTTTATTACAAAAATGTGTTCCATCGCTGATGATAGCTCGAGGATTCCAAATCGACTTAAGACATTTTCTTTTAAAAATTTGAGAACAGTTTTATGATCATTTTGTCGACATGGAATCGCCTCAATCCATTTTGAGACATAATCAACTGCAACCAAAATATACACAAATCCAAATGAAGATGGAAATGGACCCATGAAATCAATTCCCCAACAATCAAAAATTTCAATGACAAGGATGGGGTTCAGGAGGCATCATGTTTCTTTTTTAAATTGAGCCCAACTTTTGACAATTTTCACAACTTTTGCAAAAGGTATGGCTATCTTTAAATAAAGTGGGCCAATAAAATCCACACTTGCAAGATTTTCGCATTTGTTTTCTTTGAAGAAAAATGACCTCCACATGCTTTTGAGTGACAAAAGTTAATGACACTACTTACCTCACCTTTGTCGGGTACACATCTCGAAAGATTTGATCAGGAGAATATTTGAACAAATATGGGTCATCCCAATAAAAATTTTTCACCTCGGTCAAAAACTTTTTTCGTCTTGATGTGACCACTGAGGCGGCATCTTTCTGTTACAAGAAAATTTACTATGTTTGCAAACCAAGGCATAGAATTTGAGAAAATAAAAACTCATCGGAAAAGAATCATTGATAGGTGTGCTATCAAAAGATGAGCCTGTTGTAAGTCTGGACAAATGATCTGCGACAACATTTTGAACTCCTTTCTTATCTTTTATTGTGATATTGAATTCTTGAAGCAACAAGATCCACCGTATCAACCTAGGTTTGGCATCCTGCTTAGACATTAAATATCTAACAGCAGCATGATCAGTAAAAACAACAATAGAAGAACCAATTAAATGAGCTCGAAATTTGTCCAATGCAAAAATTACAGCAAGTAGTTCTTTTTCAGTAGTGGTGTAATTCATTTGTGCACTATTTAAAGTTCTACTTGCGTAACAAATCACATGAGGTTTACCTTCTTTTCTCTGACCTAAAACAGCGCCAGCATGACAAAATCACTTGCATCACACATTAATTCAAACGGCAAAGACCGATCCAGGAGGTTGCATGATAGGAGCCGATGTCAGAAGACCAATTAATTTTTCAAAAGATTTTTGACATTCTTGAGTCCAATCAAATGTTGCATCTTTTATCAGAAGATTGCATAATGGTCTAGATATGACACTAAAGTCCTTAATAAATCTTCGATAGAATCCTACATGTCCTAAAAAGGAACGGACTTCTCTGACTGTTTTTGGGGAAGGCAAATGAGCAATTAATTCAACTTTGGCCTTATCAACTTTAATTCCTTCAGAAGATATCACATGACCTAACACGATTCCTGAGGTAACCATGTAATGACATTTTTCCCAATTTAAAACAAATCCTTTTTCTTCACATCTTTTAAGAACTTTATCCAAATTATCAAGACAATTTTCAAAAGAATTTCCAAAGACTGTCAGATCATCCATGAAAACCTCTAAATAATGCTCAATCATGTCACTAAAAATACTTAGCATGCATCTTTGAAAAGTTGCCGGAGCGTTGCAAAGACCAAAAGGCATTCTTCTATATGCAAAAGTGCCAAAGGGGCATGTAAAAGTAGTCTTTTCTTGATCCTCTAATGCAATTGGTATTTGATTATATCCCGAATAACCATCAAGAAAACAATAGTAGGGATGTCCTGCTACTCTTTCTAGAATTTGATCAAGAAATGGTAAGGGGAAATGATCTTTCCTAGTGGTGCATTCAATTTTCTAAAATCAATACACATACGCCAACTAGATGAAACTCGCGTAGGTATTAACTCACCTTTTTCATTTTCAACCACTGTTATTCCAGATTTCTTAGGCACAACTTGTGTAGGGCTTACCCACTGACTATCAGAAATAGGATAAATAATTCCAACATCAAGTAATTTAAGAACTTCAGCCCTAACTACCTCTTTCATGTGTGGATTTAATCTTCTTTGAGGTTGTTGTGATGTTTTAGCATTATCCTCTAAATGTATTCTATGTGTACAAATCAATGGATTAATGCCTTTTATATCTGTTAATGTCCATCCAATTGCACTTTTATGCCTTTTAAGTACTTCTATCAACATACCTTCTTGTTCTTCAGTAAGGACTGATGAAATTACTACTGGAAGGCTTTGGTCTTCACCCAAAAATGTGTACTTCAACCCAGAAGGTAATGGCTTTAGTTCCGGTGTAGGTACTTTTTCATGAATATTATCATTCGTAGGTTGTAACTCTTCGAATTTCGGCTTCCATCTTTTGTATTCCATTGCTTGTGTACAATCAAGCAAAGAACACATTTCAGAAATATCACCATCTACTTGCGTACCTGAATCAAATGAATTAATTAAACACACTTCTAATGGGTCAGAAGAACTCCCTTTTAGAAAATGATTATCTACAATGGTTTCAATTCCACCAACTTCCTCATTTTCATCAAGGACTTCCTGTGGTTGCTTGCACATGTTAAAAACATTTAGATCCATGGTCATGTTTCCAAATGTTAGCTTCACCACTCCATTTCTACAATTTATCAAAGCATTAGATGTTGCTAAAAATGGACGGCCTAAAATAACAGGAATTGACTTGCAACTATCAACTATAGGTTCAAGATATCAAGACAATAAAATCCACAGGATATATGAATTTATCAACTTGAACCAACACATCTTCCACTATTCCTCTTGGAATTTTAATTGATCTATCGCCGAGTAGAAGAGTTCTGAAGTTGGTTTTAACTCACCCAAATTGAGTTCTTTGATAAACTGAATATGGAAGCAAATTGACACTAGCACCAAGATCAAGTAAAGCTTTTTCAATTTTATGTTCTCCAATAATGCATGAAAGCGTAGGACAACCAGGATCTTTATATTTCAACGCATTATTATTACGAAAAATGAAGCTTACCTGTTCACCAAAAATGCTTTCTTTTTCACATTTAATTTCCTTTTAATGATTACAAGTCTTTCAAATATTTGGCATAAGAAGGAATTGTTTGATAACATCTAACAAAGGAATATTGACTTTCACTTGTTTTAAAATTTCAAAAATTCCATTGTTATTGTCTAATTTCTTTGGATTATTCAAAGCTTGAGGAAATGGGGGTGAAGGCGAGAGTTTAGTCTCATTTTGGTCAACTTTTTGATTTTCTTGAAGAATTGGTTCATCTTCTCTCTCACAGGATTCAGGGATTTGTTTTTCAACAACCTTCCCACTTCTAAGGGTTATCACTGTAATTGACTTGATCTATTTGTTGGTTTTTACGAACTACCCTCATTTAGACTATATTGACCTTTGGGATTTGGTTGAGGTTGAGAAGGAAATTTTCCTTTTCGTGAATGGTGAGTGCAGAGGTAAGTTTGGAAAGAGTTTCTTTTATGTCACTCATGGTTTGATTGGTTTGTTTGTTAATGGCTTCTTGTTTTTCTATGAAAGTATGCAAAGTGTTTCTTCTAGGTTTTTCCTATAAGGTGCATATCCTTGAAAATTTTGAGAGTCTTGTTGTTACGAGGAGGTGGTGGTTGCATGAATTGTGGTGAGTATTGTTCCTCAAGTGAAGTTAGGATGATTTTTCCATCCTGGATTGTAAGAATTTGAAAAAGAAGAGGTGAGTGGCTTTTAAAATTATTCATTGCATTTACTTGCTCATGCACAACTTCTTTAAAAACAGGAATGTTAGGACATTCGTGTGTTGAGTGTCCTAAGTCATCACAAATACCACAAATTTCTTCATTTTGCCTGATTTGATTTCTTTTGCTTTTCTTAATTCCATAGCTTCAATCCTTCTAGCCAAACTAGCATACCTTGCATTTAAATCTTCTTCTTGACTAAGATGGTATTTTCCTTTTCAAAGCATTTGCAAGGTTATATCTAATTGAATTTTGAAGGATTAATTTCATGCCAAGATTGAGAATTTTCAGCCAAATGATTTAAATAATCTAAAGCATCTTCGGGTTCTTTATCAAGAAATTCACCATTACACATCGTTTCCACAAATTGTTTAGTTTCGGGTGTTAAACCTTCATAAAAGAAGCTTATAGTTCGCCATTTTTCAAAACCATGATGTGGGCAAGAATTTAACAAATCTTTAAAACGTTCCCAACTTTGAAAATATGCTTCATTTGAATTTTGGGAAAAATTTTGGATTTGTCTTTTCAAAGCATTAGTTTTATGTGTTGGAAAAAATTTCTTTAAAAACTCACTTTGCATTTCTTGCCATGTGCCAATTGATCTTGGTTTCAAAGCATTAAGCCAAGTTTTTGCCTTATCTTTCAAAGAAAAAGGAAACAATTTAAGCTTAACAATTTCTTCAGTGCAATTTTGATCATTGAAAGCCATACAAACTTCTTCAAATTCTTTTAGATGTAAATATGGGCTTTCATTTTCTAAACCATGAAAATTGGGCAGTAAAGAAATCATACCTGGCTTAAATCTAAAATTATTAGCATTAAGTGGAAAGATAAAACATGAAGGACTAGAATTTCTAGGTGGTTGCAAATATGCACGCATAGTTCTCAATGGTTGATTTCCTTGTTCATCATGTATACTTTCATTTTCAGCTCGTTGTGTTTGATTATCATGTTCAACATGTGCACCTTCAAATTCAAATTCAGCCATTGTGTTAATTGTGTGTGATTGTGATTCAAATAAATCAATATATAAATGACTTGGATTAATTTTAATCAAACGTCCGAGAAATTTGAATCACGATCTTGAGTTAAGCATAAATAAGTGACATAAAATAAAAATAAAAAAAAAAATAATATACAAGTAGGCGGTATACACCGTAGTTAAATATTAAGTAGGATGTGGTATAAACCAGCCACCCAAAAGTAAAAAAAATAA
Organism: Ormosia emarginata; assembly: GCA_029884605.1. NCBI lineage: Eukaryota > Viridiplantae > Streptophyta > Magnoliopsida > Fabales > Fabaceae > Ormosia > Ormosia emarginata. The sequence goes on from JAQQTP010000085.1 coordinate 24,670,950, forward strand.
AAATGACGAGAATTTAAAAGTTAGATAAGTTAGATTGCGAAAAAAAATATTTAATTTAAAAGTTAGATTGCAGAAAAGTAAATGACCAATTTAAAAGTTAGATTCGAGAAAAGAAAAGTAAATGATTAATTTAAAAGGGAGAATTACCCCCACTGAGTTAGTGCGTAAAAATAAAAGGGAGAATATACCTGACAGTGAAGTTTATTTACAGAAAAGAGAACCTCAATATATTAGAACTTCAAATCAAGTCCCCGGCAACGGCGCCAAAAACTTGATGGGATTTAATTATAATTAAATGTTTTAACCCAAGTGTAGGTTGTCTCAAGTAATAAAGTCTCGAGTCGAGGTCGATCCATGAGGGAATTGATGAAGGAAACTAATTAATTGAGGTAAAGAAAGTATTTGTCACAAAATTTAAGATGATTTAAGTTGTTCACAATGAAAAAGATTTGCTTGGGTTAGGAGATTCACTCTTAATAATAAATTAAGAATAAGATTATTTCATTTTATAACTCAATTGAAATTATGCATATTGAAAATTCCAATCGGAAGATTTAGCATTCAAAGTTCAATCATGTAATTATATTATGATTCCAATAATTATTGACTAATACTTGTAAATCGTCAAAAGCATCCAATGTGCCAATCCTATTGTCTACAATGGATCAAGATATTCATTATACAAGAATAGTATTTAAATTAATTGGAAACAACATATAATACATATAAAAGTCACATAAAAATATATCATTTAAAGCACAAGAAAGAAATAAATCTAACCTCAATTTATTATTAAAAGCTTCACTCTTTCACCCAAGCTAGATGAAAATTAATTACACATGAGAAAGAAGAAAATAAAAGAAAATAAAAAGAACTGAAAACCCAACACCGAGAGAGAGCGTTTCTCTCCCCCGGCGCCCTATTTATAGAAGTTTTTGAGGTTACTATGCACCCGCATTAACTTGCATGCAAGATAATTTTCACGTGATGCTACGTCTGCTACAAGATCGCTAGCTGATGATCCCTTCTGATAATATCGTGATACTACAAGATTACAAGATCTTGCTACTTCGATTGCTACGATTTGCTTGTCGTCATGTCGATGTCATATTGACGTCGTGCTACAAGAACTGCTACAAGACTTTTTTTTTTTTTTTTTTTTTTTTTTTTAGCAAATCTTCTATACAATCACATCCATTCTTGATCCTTTGCATTTACCTAGTAAAAATACATAAAAATACATAATTACAACACAATTTAAAATACTAAAAATATAACAAAACTCAAGAACAAACCCAATTAAAAAGATTAAAAAGAATGAAAAACACACACAATGAACAGTAAAAATTGTAAGTTTTACGGGTTCCTTGAAATAGACTTTATTTACTATTTACTATATACTATTTACTATATACGTATATATATTACTATTTATATATATATATATATTTATATATAATAATAATACTAGTTAGTATATTAGTAGATAGATAAAAAAAATGAAAAGAGTAGAGGAAGAATATACCTGACAGTGAAGTTTATTTACAGAAAGAGAACCTCAATATATAAGAACTTCAAATCAATTCCCCAAAAAACATTGTGTTTATGTCAACAATACTTTGTTTCTATTTCAATTTGTGTCAGATTTCTCCAGCAGGTAATATCTTCTATCCTTTACTCATCTATATTTTAACATTGCGGACAATGTTGTAATCTAGTTGGGGGGAAGGATAATTTTTGAAAAAAAAAATTAGGAAGTATGATATGATTTTCATGAACTTGCTAAACCAATGAATATTGGCCGAGTAAGGAGTAATTTAACTTCTGAGACGCATTTAAATTGGGAAGTATGTTTAGTGAGATGATTGTCGAAACCTAAAACAAAACCAATTAAGGATGGCGAGAGTAAGGTGTAAATTTTGCCCTTAAGGTAATTTTACTCTTGACGCATCATAATTGAAAAAAAAAATGTTTTAGAAGTAGCAAAAAAGATTACAAGTCTGTCACATATGTGGACGATGGAATTGTAACACGCGATGTCGTTCTTTGGGGATGGTTTCCAAAAACGAGAGAAGATAAAATTTTCTTCATTAAGAATGGTGAGTAAGGAGTCATTAGATGATATCTTATTGACTCTTGATACGCATTCTTGTGGACTTGTGCATCGTGAACTTCTTAATTTGTGGAATCTCTTCAAGGATGAACAAAAGCAATATAGTCCGGGAATCGACTCTAAAAGACTTCTGTTTGCCAATTTATAAGAAAATTGGATGGGAAGCTTATCCTCGACTCATAGAAGGCGTTTAAGCAAGTTTCGGGACGTGAAACAGAGGTGAGATGTGAGCCACATTCACAACATGTACATATTTTCTTCTTCTTCTTCTTCTTCTTCTTCTTCTTCTTCTTCTTCTTCTTCTTCTTCTTCTTCTTCTTCTTCATGTTCAAAAAAAAGAAAAAAGAAAAAAAAAAGAGAAAAAAAAAAAAAAAAAAAAAAAAAAAAAAAAAAAAAAAAAAAAGACAAAAAAAAAAAAGAGGGAATACAACTTGGGTTTGGCTTTGGTAACACACAACGTGAATGGGGAAATGCATGCATCTTGATCCAGCCTTCTTAATTGGAAAACAAAGAAGGTAGATTGTATCCACATGTGAGGCAAGGTCGTATTATGGCCACTTGTCCCTTTTGGGAGCCCTATGTTGCGCTTGGTCTTGAATGGGTCTAATATCTTGGTCAACAATGCTTTGGCACAAAGCCGAAAGAGCAGACTACCTCCATCCCAATCTCAAGTAAGTATACACCCATCTTTCATCATGTTTCTAATAACCTAAAAAAAAAAAAAAAAAAAAAAAAAAAAAAAAAAAAAAAAAAAAAAAAAAAATTTAAATAAAAAAAATAATAATAATAATAGAGGCGAAACTACGGTTGTACTTGATCTTTAATTAGATTAGAGCCCTGGGAGATGCCCGTCTGTCATAGACTCGGGAGAAGACCTTCACACGCCGGTATATAAATAAAGTTAGGTGTGCCATGCTCTGCAGAGAGCTCGTGTGCTACATTCCCAGTTCTTGGAACCAAGGCTCAGATGGCCGATGGACAGAAAGAAGCGTCCGTCTTTACAAAGTGAACGGAAAGCTGTTTTTGAGGCCGTATACTTACTTTAATTAGTAGGTCTCTATGGCGTGTTCGATTGTGCGGTTAGGTACCATCTTCTTAGAATACGTGCCTTTAATTAGGTTTGCGCAGGAAGATAGAGAGGGTGTTCTTCCGTAAGCGGGACGGAAAGGATTCAAAGGTACTTGTTGTCGGTTCGGCAATCCTTGTGGAATTCATATGTTGCACTTATTTGGTGACACGCAACTTAAATACATGCCACTTTTGCACTCATGACGCGCCAAAGTATAAAGATACGCCATGAAAACTGTACATACAGGTATGTCCTCATTTATTATTGTATTTCTTTTATCTTTGTATGATTTTGTTGTATATTGATTTTTGGACAGACGATCCTTTGAGCAGGATCCTTCAGGGGTTTCTAAACTTCTTTACCCTGATGGTTTTCTTGAAGTTAAAAAAAAAAAAAAAAAAAACGAAACAAAAACAAAAAAAAAACAAAAACAAAAACAAAAAAAAAGTTTTTTTTTTAAAAAAAAAACAAAACAAAAAAAAAAAAAATCGTATTTCTTAATTTCAAACCTTTCGACAACAATGACCAACCTACCCATATAGGTGCTATGATTACTTTTCCCTTCTTTTTCTTATTTAAACACTCCATTCTCTTCACTTTCTTCCAACTCAAAATCATTCAAAAGGAAGGTGAAATTATGGGACCTCTGCATTCGTAACATTAAAAATATCCGTGTTTTTGTGGGTCAAGTTATGGGAAGGGTTTAGAGTTTGCAAACGCAGCTAGTTCTTGGTCGAACACTTCTTTGCAAGGAATATTCATGTTGTATATGGGGTGGTTGTCGTGGGTTAATGGGGGCTATATCACTCTCTGCATTTATAGCGAAAAATCGAGAGTTTTAGGTGTCATTCCTAAACCTTTAACTCAAAATAACATCACCGGCAAGACAATTGGAGAAGAAATCCAGGTATCATCTATGCATGGACGAATGAAAAAAATGCTTGACAACTCGATGCATTTATTGCCCTACCAGGTGGTTTTGGTACTTTGGAAGAAATTTTTCAAATTGTCTCTTGGTCGAACAGAACATCCACCATAAACCCATTGGTTTGTTGAATGTTAATAATTTCTTTGATCTTTTGTTATTTTTTCTTGATAAAGTCGTGGAACAACAATTTATCACTCCTTCAAGCAAGAAAACTTCTTATCTCTCGCATCCACTATTGATGAGTGATTGATAAATTAGAAGCTTTTGTTTATGAACCACGATAAAGTCTTAGCTCGGATAGATTGGTCATCAAAGTGAAGCGGTGAGGAAGTGGCAAGAAAAGAAAGCGGATCGACACTTCATCTTTAATGGGTTTGATTTTATTTATCGTACTTTGTTTCTATTTCAATTTGTGTCGATTTCTCCAAAGGTAATATCTTTCTATCCTTTACTCATCTATATTTTAACATTGCGGACAATGTTGTAATCTAGTTGGGGGAAGGATAATTTTTGAAAAAAAAATTAGGAAGTATGATATGATTTTCATGAACTTGCTAAACCAATGAATATTGGCCGAGTAAGGAGTAATTTAACTTCGAGACGCATTTAAATTGGGAAGTATGTTTAGTGAGATGATTGTCGAAACCTAAAACAAAACCAATTAAGGATGGCGAGTAAGGTGTAAATTTTGCCCTTAAGGTAATTTTACTCTTGAGACGCATCATAATTGAAAAAAAAATGTTTTAGAAGTAGCAAAAAGCATATCTTGGGTCATAGCATAAATTTTCTTCTTTCTTAAAAATCACATGCTTGGATTTGAATGTTAAATTGGTGAATTGAGAATGATAGAAATATGCCCTGTGAGATTTTGAGCCTATTGATGAATGGATTGAACACTTGTACCATTCTCTTCTTTCTTGTGTGATTTTCACTCGTGAAATTGTTACTCTAGAACTTGCTTTGATTCTTTTTGAGGCTACATTTTCACATGCATACATAAATATGATTGAGGCATTTTAAAATAGCTACTTTGACCAAATAGCCATCCTTGTATATTTTCCCTTGTATAACCCTTTTGAGCCTACTTGGCCACTTCTTGTTTTTAGCTTATTATGTGCCCTAAAAAAAAAAAAAATATTTTTACTTGACCTTTAGGAATAAGAGAGCATTGACTTTGTTCTTAAACAAGTGTGTGTGTGTGTGCAAAAAAAAAAAAAAAAAAAAAAAAAAAGAAGAAAAAAAAAAAAAGAAAAAGAAAAAAAAAAAAAAAAAAAAAAGAGGGAATACAACTTGGGTTTGGCTTTGGTAACACACAACGTGAATGGGGAAATGCATGCATCTTGATCCAGCCTTCTTAATTGGAAAACAAAGAAGGTAGATTGTATCCCACATGTGAGGCGGCAATCGTATTATGGCCACTTGTCCCTTTTGGGAGCCCTATGTTCAATTTGGTCTTGAATGGGTCTAATTGGTCAACAATGCTTTGGCACAAAGCCGAAAAAAGCAGACTACCTCCATCCCAATCTCAAGTAAGTATACACCCATCTTTCATCATGTTTCTAATAACCTAAAAAAAAAAAAAAAAAAAACCAAAAAAAAAAAAACCAAAAAAAAAAAAATTTAAATAAAAAAAAATAATAATAATAATAGAGGGCGAAACTACGGTTGTACTTGATCTTTAATTAGATTAGGAGCCCAGGGCAGATGCCCGTCTGTCATAGACTCGGGAGAAGACCTTCACACGCCAAGTATATAAATAAAGTTCGTGTGCCATGCTCAGCAGAGAGCCGTGTGCTACATTCCCAGTTCTTGGAACCAAGGCTCAGAGGCTGATGGACGAAAGAAGCGTCCCGTCTTTACAGTGAACGGAAACTGTTTGCTGAGCTGTATACTTACTTTAATTAGTAGGTCTCTATGGCGTGTTCTGACTGGCTGCGGTTAGGTACCATCTTCTTAGAATACAGGCCTTTAATTAGGTTTGCAGGAAGATAGAGGGCTGTTCTTCCGTAAGCAGGACGGAAAGGATTCAAAGGTACTTGTTGTCGGTTCGGCAATCCTTGTGGAATTCATATGTTGCACTGGTGACACGCAACTTAAATACATGCCACTACTGCACTCATGACGCGCAAAGATAAAGATACGCCATGAAAACGTACATACAGGTATGTCCTCATTTATTATTGTATTTCTTTTATCTTTGTATGATTTTGTTGTATATTGATTTTTGGACAGACGATCCTTTGAGCAGGATCCTTCGTGGGTTTCTAAACTTCTTTACCCACGATGGTTTTCTTGAAGTTAAAAAAAAAAAAAAAAAAACAAAAAAAAAAAAAAAAAAAAAAACAAAAACAAAAACAAAAAAAAAAGTTTTTTTTTTTAAAAAAAAACAAAACAAAAAAAAAAAATCGTATTTCTTAATTTCAAACCTTTCTCGACAACAACAACCTACCCATATAGGTGCTATGATTACTTTTTCCTTCTTTTTCTTATTTAAACACTCCATTCTCTTCACTTTCTTCCAACTCAAAATCATTCAAAGGAAGGTGAAATTATGGGACCTCCTGATTCGTAACATTAAAAATATCCGTGTTTTTTGTGGGTCAAGTTATGGGAAGGGTTTAGAGTTTTGCAAACGCAGCCTACCGTTCTTGGTCGAACACTTCTTTGCAAGGAATATTCATGTTGTATATGGGGTTGGTTGTCGTGGGTTAATGGGGGCTATATCACTCTCTGCATTTATAGCAAAAATGAGTTTTAGGTGTCATTCCTAAACCTTTAACTCAAAATAACATCACTGGCAAGACAATTGGAGAAGAAATCCAGGTATCATCTATGCATGGACGAATGAAAAAAAATGCTTGACAACTCTGATGCATTTATTGCCCTACCAGGTGGTTTTGGTACTTTGGAAGAAATTTTTCAAATTGTCTCTTGGTCGAAACAGTAACATCCACCATAAACCCATTGGTTTGTTGAATGTTAATAATTTCTTTGATCTTTTGTTATTTTTTCTTGATAAAGTTTGTGGAACAACAATTTATCACTCCTTGGCAAGAAAACTTCTTATCTCTCGCATCCACTATTGATGAGTGATTGATAAATTAGAAGCTTTTGTTTATGAACACGATAAAGTCTTAGCTCGAGATAGATTGGTCATCGAAGCAAAGTGAGGGAAGTGGCAAGAAAAGAAAGCGAGATCGACACTTCATCTTTAATGGGTTTGATTTTATTTATCGTACTTTGTTTCTATTTCAATTTGTGTCAGATTTCTCCAATAGGTAATATCTTCTATCCTTTACTCATCTATATTTTAACATTGCGGACAATGTTGTAATCTAGTTGGGGGAAGGATAATTTTTGAAAAAAATTAGGAAGTATGATATGATTTTCATGAACTTGCTAAACCAATGAATATTGGCCGAGTAAGGAGTAATTTAACTTCTGAGACGCATTTAAATTGGGAAGTATGTTTAGTGAGATGACTGTTAAAAACTTAAAACAAAACCAATTAAGGATGACAGAGTAAGGTGTAAATTTTGCCCTTAAGGTAATTTTACTCTTGAGACGCATCATAATTGAAAAAAAAAAATGTTTTAGAAGTAGCAAAAAGCATATCTTGGGTCATAGCATAAATTTTCTTCTTTCTTAAAAATCACATGCTTGGATTTGAATGTTAAATTGGTGAATTGAGAATGATAGAAATATGCCCTGTGAGATTTTGAGCCTATTGATGAATGGATTGAACACTTGTACCATTCTCTTCTTTCTTGTGTGATTTTCACTCGTGAAATTGTTACTCTAGAACTTGCTTTGATTCTTTTTGAGGCTACATTTTCACATGCATACATAAATATGATTGAGGCATTTTAAAATAGCTACTTTGACCAAATAGCCATCCTTGTATATTTTCCCTTGTATAACCCTTTTGAGCCTACTTGGCCACTTCTTGTTTTTAGCTTTTTATGTGCCCTAAAAAAAAAAAAAAATATTTTTACTTGACCTTTAGGAATAAGAGAGCATTGACTTTGTTCTTAAACAAGTGTGGGGGTGTGTGTGTGTGTGTGTAAAAAAAAAAAAAAAAAAAGAAGAAAGAAAAAAAAAAAAAAGAAAAAGAAAAAGAAAAAGAAAAAGAAAAAAAAAAAAAAAAACCGACCATTTGATACACTATGTGACATATCCATATTTAGAATAAAGAAAGATGCTTGGAAATAACAGGAAGAGAAGGAGAAGGTTTATGCCTAAAAATGAATTCAACTCATCAATTTAGGGATTAATCTTCAACAAAACATTAGTTAGATATTGGTCATTGTCCTTATTGATGAATATTCTCAAATATCTTTTCCACTCTAACTGCTGTACTATAATGCTCTTTTATTCTCTTTGGTATTTATCTTCTCATGTCCATATGATCCATTTTCCTTTACCATGACCCATTTACAACCTTGAATAAAGTCCTCTTGATTTTTGTGTGCATGTGTTACGAGTAGTGGAGAAGTAGAAGATAAGCAAGCTTATGGTAGTGCAATTTTTCATGGGTTGAATCGAGTGAAATATCTACCATTTTAAACACTAGAGGGATTGAGAGTAAATCCTGTGATGATCTTTCATTCTTGATGCATTCTTTTTAACTGAAGTTTCCTTGTTTGATGGTTTGAGATGTGAAGAAATATTAAAAAAAAAAAAATGCTTTGTTCCCTTGAATGACTAGTTGCTCTTCTTGTTTCATTAAATCTTTTAAGTTTTTAGCTTGTTAGTTCAGTGTTATTTCCTAGCTTTGGTCTTATATATTTTGCCCGAGTGAGTGCAAAAGCTCAAGTGTGGGGGTGTGATGAACCTGTAAAACTTACAATTTTTACGGTTCATTGTGTGTGTTTTTCATTCTTTTTAATCTTTTTAATTGGGTTTGTTCTTGAGTTTTGTTATATTTTTAGTATTTTAAATTGTGTTGTAATTATGTATTTTTATGTATTTTTACTAGGTAAATGCAAAGGATCGAAGAATGGATGTGATTGTATAGAAGATTTGCTAAAAAAAAAAAAAAAAAAAAAAAAAAAAGCAGTCTTGTAGTGATTCTCTATCAGAAGACGACGTCAAGATGACATCAAGCATGACGCAAGCAAATCAGAAGCATCAGAAGTAAAGATCTGTAGTAATCTCGTAGTATCACGATATTATCAGTAGGGCCATCGTAGCGATTCTTTGTAGACTGTAGCATCACGTGAAAATTACTGTGCAAGTTACTGTGCAGATGCATAGTAACCTCAAAAACTTCTATAAATAGGGGCGCCGGGGGAGAGAAACGGGCTCTCTCTCGGTGTTGGGTTTTCAGTTCTTTTTATTTTCTTTTATTTTCTTCTTTCTCATGTGTAATTAATTTTCATCTAGCTTGGGTGAAAGAGTGAAGCTTTTAATAATAAATTGAGGTTAGATTTATTTCTTTCTTGTGCTTTAAATGATATATTTTTATGTGACTTTTATATGTATTATATGTTGTTTCCAATTAATTTAAATACTATTCTTGTATAATGAATATCTTGATCCATTGTAGACAATAGGATTGGCACATTGGATGCTTTTGACGATTTACAAGTATTAGTCAATAATTATTGGAATCATAATATAATTACATGATTGAACTTTGAATGCTAAATCTTCCGATTGGAATTTTCAATATGCATAATTTCAATTGAGTTATAAAATGAAATAATCTTATTCTTAATTTATTATTAAGAGTGAATCTCCTAACCCAAGCAAATCTTTTTCATTGTGAACAACTTAAATCATCTTAAATTTTGTGACAAATACTTTCTTTACCTCAATTAATTAGTTTCCCTTCATCAATTCCCTGTGGATCGACCTCTGACTCCCGAGACTTTATTACTTGAGACAACCTACACTTGGGTTAAAACATTTAATTATAATTAAATCCCATCAATAGGTTCAAAATCTCACAGGGCATATTTCTATCATTCTCAATTCACCAATTTAACATTCAAATCCAAGCATGTGATTTTTAAGAAAGAAGAAAATTTATGCTATGACCCAAGATATGCTTTTTGCTACTTCTAAAACTCTTTTTTTTTTTTTTTTTTTAATTAGAATTTAAAAGACAAAAACTTTGTTACTTCTACAAATTAATACTAGTTAAATACTAACTAAAAACTCAACTTCTACAAATTAATACTAGTTAAATACTAACTAAAAACTCCTTACTCGCCACCAATTAAGATGCGTCTCAAGAGTAAATCACCGCAAGGGCAAAATTACTCCTTACTCTACCACCCTTCATTAGTTTAGTAAGTTACTGACAATCATATCAAACATTCCACAGCTGTATTTTTTTTTTTTTTTTAGTATTTTTTTTATAAAACTATCCTTTCCCCCAACTAGATCACAACAGTATCCGCAATGTTAAAATATAGATGAGTAAAGGATAGAAGATATTACCTGCTGGAGAAATCTAACACAAATTGAAACAGAAACAAAGTACGATAAATAAAATCAAACCCATTAAAGATGAAGTGTCAGATCTGGCTTTCTTTTCTTGCCGCTTCCCTCACTGCTTCCTGATGACCAATCTATCTGAGCTAGGACTTTATCAGGTTCATAAACAAAAGCTTCTAATTTATCAATCAGCTCATCAATAGTGGAGGCAGAGATAAGAAGTTTTCTTGCCGAAGGAGTGATAAATTGTTGTTCCACAGCTTTATCAAGAAAAAATAACAAAAGATCAAAGAAATTATTAACATTCAACAAACCAATGGGTTTATGGTGGATGTTCTGTTTCTACCAAGAGACAATTTGAAAAATTTCTTCCAAAGTACCAAAACCACCTGGTAAGGCAATAAATGCATCAGAGTTGTCAAGCATTTTTTTCATTCGTCCATGCATAGATGATACCTGGATTTCTTCTCCAACTGTCTTGCCAGTGATGTTATTTTGAGTTAAAGGTTTAGGAATGACACCTAAAACCTGACTGTCTGCTATAAATGCAGAGAGTGATATAGCCCCCATTAACCCACGACAACCACCCCCATATACAACATGAATATTCCTTGCAAGAAGTGTTCGACCAAGAACGGTAGCTGCGTTTGCAAACTCTAAACCTTTCCCATAACTTGACCCACAAAAACACAGACATTTTTAATGTTACGAATAGGAGGTCCCATAATTTCACCTTCCTTTGAATGATTTTGAGTTGGAAGAAAGTGAAGAGAATGGAGTGTTTAAATAAGAAAAAGAAGGGAAAAAGTAATCATAGCACCTATATGGGTAGGTTGGCTGTTGTCAGAAAGGTTTGAAATTAAGAAATACGATTTTTTTTTTTTGTTTTTTTTTTTTTTTGTTTTTGTTTTTTGTTTTTTTTTTTGTTTTTTTTTTAACTTCAAGAAAACCATCAGGGTAAAGAAGTTTAGAAACCCCTGAAGGATCCTGCTCAAAGGATCGTCTGTCAAAAATCAATATACAACAAAATCATACAAAGATAAAAGAAATATAATAATAAATGAGGACATACCCTGTATGTACGGTTTTCATGGCGTATCTTTATCTCGCGTCATGAGTTAAAGAAGATAGTGGCATGTATTTAAGTTGCGTGTCACCGTGCAACATATGAATTCCACAAGGATTGCCGAACCGACAACAAGAACCTTTGAATCCTTTCCGTCTCCGCTTTTACGGAAGAACAACCCTTTATCTTCCCGCAAACCTAATTAAAGGCACGTATTCTAAGAAGATGGTACCTAACCGCAGCCCGGTCGAACACGCCATAGAGACCTACTAATTAAAGTAAGTATACGGCCCATTCGGCTAACGAGTTTCGTTCACCGTAAAGACGGACGCTTCTTTCTCGTCCATCGGCCGCTACTGAGCCTTGGTTCCAAGAAGCGGGAATGTAGCACACGGCTCTCTACAGAGCATGGCACACGAACTTTATTTACATACTTGGCGTGTGAAGGTCTCCTCCCGAGTCTATGACGCAGAGACGGGCATCCGCCAGGGCTCCTAATCTAATTAAAGATCAAGTACAACCGTAGTTTCGCCCCTCTATTATTTATTTATTTTTTTGATGATTTTTTTTATTTGATTTTTTTTATTTGATTTTTTTTTTTTTATGGCCGATACTATTTACATCCCCATACAAAGGCTCGAAATCTGGGAGGCACTTAAGCCGACTCAATAAAAATACAAATAAAATACTAAAACTTACCTTAGCTTTGGTAGCAGAATCTTCTACCAAAGTCTCAACTACATCTGGATCTTTTAACTCAAGTTATGGCTTCAACTCAGCCGACCATTTACCTTCCTCCAATTTAATTTCATGAGAACAGACTAGGGACGACCACATTTTTTATCGGAAAACTCCAACCTTTATTAAACAACTTCTTAAACTTTGGATGCCATCCCGAGTGTCATGATCCCGAGTTAAATAAAAGTTAGTGCAAATATCAAATACATTAGATGGATTGCTTGATAAAATTAAACTCAGAATTAACAAGAAGATTCTCAAGGGGTTCAAAGGTTGTAGAAAGTTCCTTCTCATGATTGAGTCAATCATGTATGTTTGGTGACCCTTGTCATTATTTTATGGCTTAACAGATTCTTTGTCACCTCAGTGTTCCTTGGATAGTTTGACATTAATACTATCTTGATTCTTTATCACATCTTCTAACTCTTTCACACTTAAGGAGTTCATCATTATGGATACTTGGCTCTCTATCTCCTCACTTTCTTCAACAACATCTATGGGATTTAGTTGAGGTTGAGAAGAAAATTTTTCTTTTTCGTGAATGGTGAATGCAGAAGTTAAGTTTAGAAGAGTGTCTTTTATATCAATCATGGTTTGAGTGTTTTGTTCATTGATGGCCTCTTGCTTTTCTATGAATGCATGCAAAGTTCCTTCAAAATTTTTCCAATATGATGGGACATAAGGTGCATATCCTTGAGAATTTTGAAAATCCTGTTGTGCCTGGGAAGGTGGTGGTTGCGATAAATTGTGACTGAGTATTATTTCTCCAACTGAAATTTAGGTGATTTCTCCATCCTGGATTGGAAGAATTTGAAAAAGAAGAAGTGAATGGCTTTTTAAAATTGTTCATTGCATTTACTTGTTCATGCACAACTTCTTTAAAAATAGGAATATTAGGACATTCATTTGTGAAGTGTCCTAATTCATCACAAATGTCACAAATTTCTTCATTTTGCACAGATTTGATTTCTTTTACTTTTCCTAATTCTATGGCTTCAATTTTTCGAACCAAACTAGCAATCCTAGCATTTAGATCTTCTTCTTGACTAAGATTATATTTTTCTTTATTAGCATTTGCAAGGTTAGATCTCATTAAATTTCTAGAAATATTAGTATCATGCCAAGATTGAGAATTTTCACCAACTGGTCTAAATAATCTAAAGCTTCATTAGGTTCTTTATCAAGAAACTCTCCATTACACATCATTTCCAAAATTGTTTAGTTTGGTGTTAAACCTTCATAAAAAAGAAGCTTATAGTTCGCCATTTTTCAAAACCATGATGTGGCAAGTAATTTAACAAATCTTTAAAACGTTCCCAACTTTGAAAATACGCTTCATTTGAATTTTGGGAAAAAATTTTGATTTGTCTTTTCAAAGCATTGGTTTTATGTGTTGGAAAAAATTTCTTTAAAAACTCACTTTTGCATTTCTTGCCATGTGCCAATTGATCTTGGTTTCAAAGCGTTAAACCAAGTTTTTGCTTTATCTTTCAAAGAAAAAGGAAAACAGTTTAAACATAACAATCTCTTCAAATGCAATTTTGATCATTGAAAGCAATACAAAATTTCTTCAAATTCTTTTAGATGAAAATATGACTTTCATTTTCTAAACCATGAAAATTAGGCGAAAAGAAATCATCACGATTTAAATCTAAAATTATTAGTAGTAAGTGGAAAGATAAACACATGATGATTAGAATTTTGAGGTGGATGCAAATATGCACGCATAGTTTGTAATGGTTGATTTCTTGTTCATCATGTATACTTTCAAATTCATCCATTGTGTTAATCATGTGTGATTGTGATTCAAATAAATCAATATATACATTACTTGGATTAATTTTAATCAAACGTCAGAATTTGAATCACTATAAGATTAAAGATAAATAAGTGACATAAAATAAAAATAAAAATAATATACAAAGTAAAGGTGAGACACGGCCGTTAAATATTAAGTAGGATGTGGTATAAACCAGCCACCCAAAAATAAAAAAAAAAAAAAAAAAATCAAAATACGTAAATTAAAATGCAGAAAAATAAAAAATCAAAATACAGTAAATTAAAATGCGAAAAAAATAAATGACAGTAATTTAAAAGTTAGATTGAGAAAATAAATGATGAGAATTTAAAAGGAGAGTTACCCCACTTCCAGTTAGATTACGAGAAAAGTAAATGGATGTAATTTAAAAGTTAGATGCAGAGAAAAGTAAATGACAGAATTTAAAAGGAGTTTAATTACCCCACTGAGTTAGTGCGTAAAAATAAAATGGAGAATTAACCCCACTGAGTCAATATATACAAAAGGTAAAAATTTTTAAAAGGGAGGATTAACCCCACTGAGTCAATATATACAAAGGTAAAAAAAAAAAATTTTTATTTTTTTTTACTATTTATTTTTTACTTTTTACTATTTACTATTTACCATTTACTATTTACTATTTACTATTTACTATATACTATTTACTATATACGTATATATATTACTATTTATATATATATATAATATATATATATATATATAATAATACTTAGTTAGTATATTAAGTAAATAAATAAATAAAAATTGAAAAGAGTAGAGGAGAGATACTATACCGATGACAATGAAGTTTATTTACGTAAAAGAACCTCAATATATTAACTTCAAATCGTCCTCAAGAACGGCGTCAAAAACTTGATGGGATTTAATTATAATTAAATGTTTTAACCTGTAGGTTAATGTCCCAGTAATAAAGTCTCGGGAGTCGGAGTCGATCATCCAGGGAATTGATGAAGGGAAACTAATTAATTGAGGTAAAGAGAAAATGCGTCCCGAGGGGGGAGAGAATTTCTCTCTCTCTGTGGTCCTAACTCTGTTCTTTTTCTCTTTTTTTATTTTCTTCTTTCTCATGTGTAATTAATTTTCATCTAGCTTGGGTGAAAGAGTGAAGCTTTTAATAATAAATTGAGGTTAGAATGGATGTGATTAAAACATTGTGATGAACCTGCAAAACTTACAATTTTTACGGTTCATTGTAAATGCAAAGGATCGAAGAATGGATGTGATTGCATAAAAGATTTTCTTAAAAAAAAAAAAGATAATCTATGAAGACGACGTCAAACATTATGACATCAAGATGACGCAAGTTAGATCAGAAGATCAGAAGTAGCCATCAGAAGATCAGAAGCATCAATGAATTATCAGAAATTAGAAGCATCTTCATAGCGATTCATCAGAAGATCAGAAGATCATGCGTGAAAATTCTTCATGTGCAGGTTAATGCGCATATGCACAAGATAACCTCAAATTTTCTATAAATTCGGACAACAAACAGGAGGAGTCAGTCTCCGTGGGGGAGAGAATTTTTCTCTCTCTGTTGTCCCAACTCTGTTCTTTTTCTCTTCTTTTTTATTTTCTTCTTTTTATGTGTAATTAATTTCCATCTAGCCAAAAAGAAAGTGAAGCTTTTAATAATAAATTGAGGTTAGATTTATTTCTTTCGCGTCTTTAAATGATATATTTTTATGTGACTTTTATATGTATTATATGTTGTTTCCAATTAATTTAAATACTATTCTCAGTATAATGAATATCTTGATCCATTGTGATGATAGGATTGGACGTTGGATGCTTTTGACGATTTACAAGTATTAGTCAATAATTATTGGAATCATAATATAATTACGTGATTGAACTTTGAATGCTTAAATCTTCCGATTGGAATTTTCAATATGCATAATTTCAATTGAGTTATAAAATGAAATAATCTTATTCTTAATTTATTATTAAGAGTGAATCTCCTAACCCAAACAAATCTTTTTCATTGTGAACAACTTAAATCATCTTAAATTTTGTGACAAATACTTTCTTTACCTCAATTAATTAGTTTCCTTCATCAATTGGATCATGATCGACGCCTGACTCGGAAACTTTATTACTTGAGTACAACCTACACTGGGTTAAAACATTTAATTATAATTAAATCCCATCAAGTTTTTATGGCGTCATTCTTGAATTGATTTGAAGTTTATATATTGAGTTTTCTTTCGTAAATAAACTTTCATTGCAATGTATATTCTTCCTCTACTCTTTTCATTTTTTTTTTATCTATCTACTAATATACTAACTAGTATTATTATTATATATAAATATATATATATATATAAATAGTAATATATATACGTATATAGTAAATAGTATATAGTAAATAGTAAATAGTAAATAGTAAATAGTATATAGTAAAAAGTAAATAGTAAATAGTAAAAAGTAAATAGTAAAAAAATAAATAAATTTTTTTTTTTTACCTTTTTGTATATATTGACTCGAGTGGGGTTAATTAATTCTCCCTTTTATTTTTACGCACTAACTCAAATGCAGAACTCTCCTTTTATTTTACTTGTAATTTACTTTTTCTGTAATTTTTTTTATTTGGTGGTGGTTAATTACCCCATCCTTTTTACTATTTAACGGTGTATACCACTTTTTTTTTTTATTTATTTTACGTAATCTAACTTTTAATTTCTGCAATCTAACTTTTAATTTCGTCATTTTTATTTTTCTCGCAATCTAACTTATCTAACTTTTAAATTCTGTTATTTATTTTTCTCGCAATCTAACTTATCTAACTTTTAAATTTGTCATTTATTTTTCTCAATCTAACTTATTTAACTTTTAAATTTGTCATTTATTTTTTTTGCAATCTAACTTATCTAACTTTTAAATTTGTCATTTATTTTTCTCAATCTAACTTTTAAATTATGTCATTTTTATTTTTTTACTTTTGGGTGGTGGTTTATACCACATCCTACTTAATATTTAACAAAGTAGGTTCACCGCCTACTTACTTGTATATTATTTTTATTTTTATGTCACTTATTTACGCTAACTCCAGTATGATTCAAATTGATCATTTGGTTAAAATTAATCCAAGATCTTTATATATTGATTTATTTGAATCACAATCACACACAATTAACATCAATGACTGAATTTGAAAGTATACATGATGAACAAGGAAATCAACCATTGCAAACTATGCGTGCATATTTGTATCCACCTCGAAATTCTAGTCCATCATGTTTTATCTTTCCAATAACGCTAATAATTTTAGATTTAAGCTCGGGTATGATTTCTTTACTTCCAAATTTTCATGGTTTAGAATATGAAAGTCCATATTTTCATCTAAAAGAATTTGAAGAAGTTCAGTATTGCTTTCAATGATCAAAATTAGATCAAGAGATGTTATGTTTAAACTGTTTCCTTTTTCTTTGAAAGATAAAGCAAAAACTTGGTTTAACACTTTGAAACCAAGATCAATTGCACATAAAAAAAATGCAAGGTGAGTTTTTAAAGAAATTTTTTTCAACACATAAAACCAATGCTTTGAAAAGACAAATCCAAAATTTTTCCCAAAATTCAAATGAAACGTATTTTCAAAGTTGGGAACGTTTCTGATTTGTTAAATTTCGCCCACATCATGGTTTTGAAAAAAATGGCGAACTATAAGCTTCTTTTATGAAGGTTTAACACTGAAACCAAACAATTTTTGGAAACAATGTGTAATCGTGAGTTTCTTGATAAAGAACCCGATGAAGCTTTAGATTATTTAGACCTAATTGGTGAAAATTCTCAATCTTGCATTTAAACTAATCCTTCGAAAATTCAATTAGATATAACCTTACAAATGCAGGAAAAGAAAAATACCATCTTAGTCAAGAAGAAGATCTAAATGCAAGGTATGCTAGTTTGGCTAGAAAGGTTGAAGCCATGGAATTAAGAAAAGCAAAAGAAGTTAAATCTATGCAAAATGAAAAAATTTGTGGTATTTGTGATGATTTAGGACACTCAACACACGAATGTCCTAACATTCTTGTTTTTAAAAGAAGTTGTGCATGAACAAGTAAATGCAATGAACAATTTTAAAAAGTCATTCACCTCTTCTTTTTCAAATTCTTATAATTCAGGATGGAGAAATCACCCAAATTTCAGTTGGAGAAATAATACTCAGACACAATTCATGCAACCACCACCTCCTCAAGACAACAGATTCTCAAAATTCTCAAAGATATGCACCTTATGTCCCATCATATTGGAAAAATCTTGAAGGAACTTTGCATGCATTCATAGAAAAGCAAGAGGTCATCAATAAACAAACCACTCAAACCATGATTGACATAAAAGACACTCTTGCTAAACTTGCTTCTGCATTCACCATTCACGAAAAAGAAAAATTTTCTTCTCAACCTCAACTAAATCTCAAAGATGTTGT
The DNA here is from genome assembly GCA_029884605.1 of Ormosia emarginata. NCBI lineage: Eukaryota > Viridiplantae > Streptophyta > Magnoliopsida > Fabales > Fabaceae > Ormosia > Ormosia emarginata. Next base: position 24,689,553 of record JAQQTP010000085.1, read on the forward strand.
TGAAGAAAGTAAGGAGATAGAGAGCCAAGTATCCATAATGATGAACTCCTTAAGTGTGAATGAGTTAGAAGATATGAAAAAGAATCAAGATAGTAGTGATGTCGAGTTACCCAAGGAACCTGAGGTGACAAAGAATCCTGTTAAAGCAGGAAAATAAAGACAAGGGTCACTAAACATACATGATTGACTCAATCATGGAGAAGGGACTTTTACAACCTTTGATTATGATCCCCATAAGAATCTTCTTGTTAATTCTGAGTTTAATTTTATTAGTAATTCATCTAATGTATTTGATAATTGCACTAACTTTTATTTAACTCAGGGTTATGACACTGGGATGGCATCCAAAGTTTAAGAAGTTATTTAATAAAGGTTGGAGTTTTCCGATAAAAAATGTGGTCGCCCCTAGTACCTTTCTCATGAAATTAAATTGGAGGAAGGTAAATGGTCACGATTGAAGCCATAACTTGAGTTAAAAGATCCAGATGTAGTCAAGACTTTGGTAGAAGATTCTCATCTATCAAAGCTAAGGTAAGTTTTTAGTATTTTGTTTGTATTTTTATTGAGTCGGCTTAAGTGCCTCCCAGATTTTGAGCCTTTGTATGGGGATATAAATAGTGTCGGCCAACAAAAAAATTAAAAAAAAAAATAGAAGGAAACAGTGAAGGAAGCAACATGAAACGCAAGTCAGATTTGATACGTCATCTACAACTTTTCTTTATCTTTGGTACTTTGTTTCTATTTAAATTTGCGTCGGATTTCTCCAACAGGTACTATTTTCTATCCTTACTCATCTATATTTTAACATCGGATAATGTTGTGATCTAGTTGGGGGGAAGGATTGTTTTTTTTAAAAAAAAAAATTAGGGAAGTATGATATGATTTTCATGAACTTGCTAAACCAATAAATATTGGCCGAGTAAGGAGTAACTTAACTTCGAGACGCATTTAAATTGGGAGGTATGTTTAGTGAGATGATTGTCGAAACCTATAACAAAACCAATTAAGGATGACAGAGTAAGGGGTAAATTTTGTCGAAGAGGTAATTTTACTTTTGAGATGCATCATAGTTGAAAAAAAATGTTTTAGAAGTAGCAAAAAGCATATCTTGGGTCATAGCATAAATTTTCTTCTTTCTTAAAAATCACATGCTTGGATTTGAATGTTAAATTGGTGAATTGAGAATGATAGAAATGTGCCTTGTGAGATTTTGAGCCTATTGATGAATGGATTGAACACTTGTACCATTCTCTTCTTTCTTGTGTGATTTTCACTCGTGAAATTGTTACTCTAGAACTTGCTTTGATTCTTTTTGAGGCTACATTTTCATATGCATACATAAATATGATTGAGGCATTTTAAAATAGCTACTTTGACCAAATAGCCATCCTTGTATATTTTCCCTTGTATAACCCCTTTGAGCCTACTTGGCCAGTTCTTGTTTTTAGCTTATTACGTGCCCTAAAAAAAAACATGTTTTTACCTGACCTTAGGGAATAAGAGAGCATTGACTTTGTTCTTAAACGAGTGTGGGGGTGTGTGTGTGTGTAAAAAAAAAAAAGAAAAAAAAAAAAAAAGAAAAAAAAAAGAGAAGAAAGAAAAAGAAAAGAAAAAGTCGATCATCGATACACTATGTGACATATCCATATTTAGAATAAAGATAGATGCTTGGAAATAACAGGAAGAGAAGGAGAAGGTTTATGCCTAAAAATGAATTCAACTCATCAATTTAGGGATTAATTTTCAACAAAACATTAGTCAGATATTGGTCATTGTCCTTATTGATGAATATTCTCAAATATCTTTTCCACTCTAACTGTACCATAATGCTCTTTTATTCTCTTTGGTATTTATCTTCATCTCATGTCCATATTATCCATTTTCCTTTACCATGACCATGTTACAACATTGAATAAAGTCCTCTTGATTTTTGTGTGCATGTGTTCTAAGTAGTGGAGAAGTAGAAGATAAGCAAGCTTATGGTAGTGAAATTTTTCATGGGTTGAATTGAGTGAAATATCTACCATTTTAAACACTAGAGGGATTGAGAGTAAATCCTGTGAGGATCTTTCATTCTTGATTCATTCTTTTTAATCAAGTTTCCTTGTTTGATGGTTTGAGATGTGAAGAAATATTAAAAAAAAAAAATGCTTTGTTCCCTTGAATGACTAGTTGCTCTTCTTGTTTCATTAAATCTTTTAAGTTTTTAGCTTTTTAGTTCAGTGTTATTTCCTAGCTTTGATCTTATATATTTTGCCCAGGAGTGCAAAAGCTCAAGTGTGGGGGTGTGATGAACCTGCAAAACTTACAATTTTTACGGTTCATTGTAAATGCAAAGGATCGAAGAATGGATGTGATTGCATAAAAGATTTTCTTAAAAAAAAAAAAAATAATCTTGTAGTGATTCTTGTATACGACGTCAACATGACATCAAGATGACAAGCAAGTCTTTATCAGTAGCTTGATCAGAAGGGGTATTGTAGCATCACGAAATTTGTAGCGATTCTTGTAGCGCATGTGTAAGCATCGTTGTAGCATCACGTGAAAATTATCATGCGGGTTCTTGTGCATATGCACAAGAACCTCAAATTTTCTATAAATTCGGACAACGGTGAGGAGGGGTCTTCCCGAGGGGAGAGATTTCTCTCTCTCTGTTGTCCCAACTCTGTTCTTTTTCTCTTCTTTTATTTTCTTCTTTTTTATGTGTAATTAATTTCCATCTAGCTTGGGTGAAAGAGTGAAGCTTTTAATAATAAATTGAGGTTAGATTTATTTCTTTCTTGTGCTTTAAATGATATATTTTTATGTGACTTTTATATGTATTATATGTTGTTTCCAATTAATTTAAATACTATTCTTGTATAATGAATATCTTGATCCATTGTAGACAATAGGATTGGCACATTGGATGCTTTTGACGATTTACAAGTATTAGTCAATAATTATTGGAATCATAATATAATTACATGATTGAACTTTGAATGCTAAATCTTAGATTGGAATTTTCAATATGCATAATTTCAATTGAGTTATAAAATGAAATAATCTTATTCTTAATTTATTATTAAGAGTGAATCTCCTAACCAAGCAAATCTTTTTCATTGTGAACAACTTAAATCATCTTAAATTTTGTGACAAATACTTTCTTTACCTCGATTAATTAGTTTCCTCTTCATGATTACTGTGGATCGACCTCGGATTTCTCGAGACTTTATTACTTGAGACAACCTACACTTGGGTTAAAACATTTAATTATAATTAAATCCCATCAAGTTTTTGACCCAAGTGTAGGTTGATGGGATTTAATTATAATTAAATGTTTTAACCCAAGTGTAGGTTGTCTCAAGTAATAAAGTCTCGGGAGTCCGAGGTCGATCCATGAGGGAATTGATGAAGGAAACTAATTAATTGAGGTAAAGAAAGTATTTGTCACAAAATTTAAGATGATTTAAGTTGTTCACAATGAAAAAGATTTGCTTGGGTTAGGAGATTCACTCTTAATAATAAATTAAGAATAAGATTATTTCATTTTATAACTCAATTGAAATTATGCATATTGAAAATTCCAATCGGAAGATTTAGCATTCAAAGTTCAATCATGTAATTATATTATGATTCCAATAATTATTGACTAATACTTGTAAATCGTCAAAAGCATCCAATGTGCCAATCCTATTGTCTACAATGGATCAAGATATTCATTATACAAGAATAGTATTTAAATTAATTGGAAACAACATATAATACATATAAAAGTCACATAAAAATATATCATTTAAAGCACAAGAAAGAAATAAATCTAACCTCAATTTATTATTAAAAGCTTCACTCTTTCACCCAAGCTAGATGAAAATTAATTACACATGAGAAAGAAGAAAATAAAAGAAAATAAAAAGAACTGAAAACCCAACACCCAGAGAGAGCCGTTTCTCTCCCCCGCTACTCTATTTATAGAAGTTTTTGAGGTTACTATGCATGCACCGCATGTAACTTGCACATAATTTTCACGTGATGCTACGGTGCTACGAAGAATCGCTACAATGTGGCTCGCTACAAGAATATCGTGATACTACAAGTGCTACAAGATGCTCTTTTCTGATCTTGCTACAGTGCTTTTCATGCGTCATGCCGATGTCATGTTGACGTCGTCTTAAGAATCGCGATACAAGACTGATTTTTTTTTTTTTTTTTTTTTTTTAGCAAATCTTCTATACAATCACATCCATTCTTGATCCTTTGCATTTACCTAGTAAAAATACATAAAAATACATAATTACAACACAATTTAAAATACTAAAAATATAACAAAACTCAAGAACAAACCCAATTAAAAAGATTAAAAAGAATGAAAAACACACACAATGAAAGTAAAAATTGTAAGTTTTACGGGTTCATCACACCCCCACACTTGAGCTTTTGCACTCTGGGCAAAATATATAAGACCAAAGCTAGGAAATAACACTGAACTAACAAGCTAAAAACTTAAAAGATTTAATGAAACAAGAAGAGCAACTAGTCATTCAAGGGAACAAAGCATTTTTTTTTTTTTTTAATATTTCTTCACATCTCAAACCATCAAACAAGGAAACTTCAGTTAAAAAGAATGCATCAAGAATGAAAGATCATCACACGGGATTTACTCTCAATCCCTCTAGTGTTTAAAATGGTAGATATTTCACTCGATTCAACCCATGAAAAATTGCACTACCATAAGCTTGCTTATCTTCTACTTCTCCACTACTCAGAACACATGCATACAAAAATCAAGAGGACTTTATTCAAGGTTGTAACAGGGTCATGGTAAAGGAAAATGGATAATATGGACATGAGAAGATAAATACCAAAGAGAATAAAAGAAAGCGTTATGAGTACAGTTAGAGTGGAAAAGATATTTGAGAATATTCATCAATAAGGACAATGACCAATATCTAACTAATGTTTTGTTGAAGATTAATCCCTAAATTGATGAGTTGAATTCATTTTTAGGCATAAACCTTCTCCTTCTCTTCTGTTATTTCCAAGCATCTTTCTTTATTCTAAATATGGATATGTCACATAGTGTATCAAATGGTCGGTTTTTTTTTTTTTCTTTTTCTTTTTCTTTTCTTTTTCTTTTTCTTTTTCTTTTTTTTTTTTTTTTTTCTTCTTTTTTTTTTTTTTTTTTACACACACACACACACACCCCCACACTTGTTTAAGAACAAAGTCAATGCTCTCTTATTCCTAAAGGTCAAGTAAAAATATTTTTTTTTTTTTAGGGCACATAATAAGCTAAAAACAAGAAGTGGCCAAGTAGGCTCAAAAGGGTTATACAAGGAAAATATACAAGGATGGCTATTTGGTCAAAGTAGCTATTTTAAAATGCCTCAATCATATTTATGTATGCATGTGAAAATGTAGCCTCAAAAAGAATCAAAGCAAGTTCTAGAGTAACAATTTCACAGTGAAAATCACACAAGAAAGAAGAGAATGGTACAAGTGTTCAATCCATTCATCAATAGGCTCAAAATCTCACGGGGCATATTTCTATCATTCTCAATTCACCAATTTAACATTCAAATCCAAGCATGTGATTTTTAAGAAAGAAGAAAATTTATGCTATGACCCAAGATATGCTTTTTGCTACTTCTAAAACATTTTTTTTTTCTCAATTATGATGCGTCTCAAGAGTAAAATTACCTTAAGGGCAAAATTTACACCTTACTCTGCCATCCTTAATTGGTTTTGTTTTAGGTTTCGACAATCATCTCACTAAACATACTTCCCAATTTAAATGCGTCTCGAAGTTAAATTACTCCTTACTCGGCCAATATTCATTGGTTTAGCAAGTTCATGAAAATCATATCATACTTCCTAATTTTTTTTTTCAAAAATTATCCTTCCCCCAACTAGATTACAACATTGTCCGCAATGTTAAAATATAGATGAGTAAAGGATAGAAGATATTACCTATTTGGAGAAATCGACACAAATTGAAATAGAAACAAAGTACGATAAATAAAATCAAACCCATTAAAGATGAAGTGTCGATCGGCTTTCTTTTCTTGCCACTTCCCTCACCGCTTACGATGACCAATCTATCTCGAGCTAAGACTTTATCAGGTTCATAAACAAAAGCTTCTAATTTATCAATCGGCTCATCAATAGTGGATGCGAGAGATAAGAAGTTTTCTTCTTAGAAGGAGTGATAAATTGTTGTTCCATGACTTTATCAAGAAAAAATAACAAAAGATCAAAGAAATTATTAACATTCAACAAACCAATGGGTTTATGGTGGATGTTCTGTTCGGCCCAAGAGACAATTTGAAAAATTTCTTCCAAAGTACCAAAACCACCTGGTAGGGCAATAAATGCATCAGAGTTGTCAAGCATTTTTTTTCATTCGTCCATGCATAGATGATACCTGGATTTCTTCTCCAATTGTCTTGCCAGTGATGTTATTTTGAGTTAAAGGTTTAGGAATGACACCTAAAACCTGACTGCCTGCTATAAATGCAGAGAGTGATATAGCCCCCATTAACCCACGACAACCACCCCCATATACAACATGAATATTCCTTGCAGCAAGTGTTCGACCAAGAACGGTAGCTGCGTTTGCAAACTCTAAACCCTTCCCATAACTTGACCCACAAAAAACACAGATATTTTTAATGTTACGAACAGGAGGTCCCATAATTTCACCTTCCTTTGAATGATTTTGAGTTGGAAGAAAGTGAAGAGAATGGAGTGTTTAAATAAGAAAAAGAAAGGAAAAAGTAATCATAGCACCTATATGGGTAGGTTGGTTTGTTGTCGAAAGGTTTGAAATTAAGAAATACGATTTTTTTTTTTTTGTTTTTTTTTTTTAAAAAAAAAAACTTTTTTTTTTTTTGTTTTTGTTTTGTTTTGTTTTTTTTTTTTTTTTTTGTTTTTTTTTTTTTTTTTTGTTTTTTTTTTTTTTTTTAACTTCAAGAAAACCATCAGGGTAAAGAAGTTTAGAAACCCTGAAGGATCTGCTCAAAGGATCGTCTGTCCAAAAATCAATATACAACAAAATCATACAAAGATAAAAGAAATACAATAATAAATGAGGACATACCTGTATGTACAGTTTTCATGGCGTATCTTTATATTGCGCGTCATGAGTGCAATAGTGGCATGTATTTAAGTTGCGTGTCACCGGTGCAACATATGAATTCCACAAGGATTGCCGAACCGACAACAAGTACCTTTGAATCCTTTCCGTCCCGCTTACGGAAGAACGGACCCTCTATCTTCCCGCAAACCTAATTAAAGGCACGTATTCTAAGAAGATGGTACCTAACCGCAGCCAGTCGAACACGCCATAGAGACCTACTAATTAAAGTAAGTATACGGCTCTAGCAAACAGTTTCCGTTCACTGTAAAGACGGGACGCTTCTTCTTTCGTCCATCAGCGCTACAGAGCCTTGGTTCCAAGAAGCGGGAATGTAGCACACGGCTCTCTACAGAGCATGGCACACGAACTTTATTTATATACTGGCGTGTGAAGGTCTTCTCCTGAGTCTATGACAGGACGGGCATCTGCCCGGGGCTCCTAATCTAATTAAAGATCAAGTACAACCGTAGTTTCGCCCTCTATTATTATTATTATTTTTTTTATTTAAATTTTTTTTTTTTTTTTTTTTTTTTTTTTTTTTTTTTTTTTTTTTTTTTTTTTTTTTTTAGGTTATTAGAAACATGATGAAAGATGGGTGTATACTTACTTGAGATTGGGATGGAGGTAGTCGCTCTTTCGGCTTTGTGCCAAAGCATTGTTGACAAGTATTAGACCCATTCAAGACCGGCGCAACATAGGGCTCCCAAAAGGGACAAGTGGCCATAATCGTTGTTTGCCTCACATGTGGGATACAATCTACCTTCTTTGTTTTCCAATTAAGAAGGCTGGATCAAGATGCATGCATTTCCCATTCACGTTGTGTGTTACCAAAGCCAAACCCAAGTTGTATCCCTCTTTTTTTTTTTTGTCTTTTTTTTTTTTTTTTTTTTTTTTTTTTTTTTTTCTTTTTTTTTTCTTTTTTTTTCTTTTTTTTCTTTTTTTTTGAACATGAAGAAGAAGAAGAAGAAGAAGAAGAAGAAGAAGAAGAAGAAGAAGAAGAAGAAGAAGAAAATATGTACATGTTGTGAATGTGGCTCACATCCGCCTGCGGTTTCACGTCCAAACGCTTAAACGCCTTCTATGAGTCGAGGATAAGCTTCCCATCCAATTTTCTTATAAATTGGCAAACAGGGTCTTTTAGAGTCGAGATTCCCAGACTATATTGCTTTTGTTCATCCTTGAAGAGATTCCACAAATTAAGAAGTTCACGATGCACAAGTCCACAAGAATGCGTATCAAGAGTCAATAAGATATCATCTAATGACTCCTTACTCAGTCCATTCTTAATGAAGAAAATTTTATCTTCTCTGTTTTTGGAAACCATCCCCAAAGAACGACATCGCGTGTTACAATTCCATCGTCCACATATGTGATGACTTGTAATCTTTTTGCTCTTCTCCTTTTAGAATATGAACTTCTACCAAGACCTGGCATGTAAGAGTCAAATGAAATTGAAGACTCACCTGCTAATCGGACTTTTGCTTCGATTATCCAACGTACATCTTCTGGCATACCTTTTTGCATTAACAATCTCAATCTTTCACATCGAACTTTGTAAATTTTTTTCAGAGCATTTAGAGGGAGAGAAGGAAAATGTTTTCTCAGATTTGAAAGAATGACATCCATTTTAAAGGAGAAGAAGGATTCAGTTATTTTGGGAAACTGAAAGAGAGCAAACCGACTTGAGAGTCACGAGTACCGTCATCCGCCATTTAACCGGGGGGCTAAAGAACTGCAAAACAAAAATAAAACTACAAAATTATAGTAAATTTTACTCATAACAAGGATCAGAAAGGGAAATGAAATCTACCTCAGCAGCTTGATTTTCTAGAAATGGTTTAAGTCTTTGTCCATTGACCTTAGATACATTACCATTCCTAGGATTCTCAATATCCACGGCTCCATAAGGATATACATGTTTGACAATAAAAGGACCAGTCCACCTAGATCTCAATTTTCCAGGGAATAAGTGAAGACGAGAATTATAAAGCGAGAACTTTTTGGCCAATTTCAAAAGATTTTCTCAAAATAAATTTGTCATGAAAAGCTTTTGTTCTTTCTTTGTAAATTTTTGAGTTTTCATATGCATCATTTCTCAATTCCTCAAGTTCATTTATTTGTAATTTGCGTAACTTACAAGCATCATCAAGATTTAAATTGAAAGCTTTAATGGCCCAAAATGCTTTATGTTCTAGTTCTACGAGCAAGTGACAAGGTTTTCCATAGACTAACCGATAGGGTGACATGCCCAAAGATGTTTTAAAAGCGATACGGTAGGCCCAAAGTGCATCGTTTAATCTTAAAGACCAATCTTTTCGATTTGGGTTAAGTTTTTTTCCAAAATTTGTTTAATTTCCCTATTTGCTAATTCTACTTGTCCACTTGTCGAGGGTGATAAGGGGTAGCAACTTTATGGGTAATACCATATTTCTTCATTAAAGATTCAAATGGTTTATTACAAAAATGTGTTCCCCATCGCGATGATAGCTCGAGGATTCCAAATCGACTTAAAACATTTTCTTTTAAAAATTTGAGAACAGTTTTATGATCATTTTGTCGACATGGAATCGCCTCAATCCATTTTGAGACATAATCAATTGCAACCAAAATATACACAAATCCAAATGAAGATGGAAATGGACCCATGAAATCAATTCCCCAACAATCAAAAATTTCAATGACAAGGATGGGGTTCGGAGGCATCATGTTTCTTTTTGAAATTGAGCCCAACTTTTGACAATTTTCACAACTTTTGCAAAAGGTATGGCTATCTTTAAATAAAGTGGGCCAATAAAATCCACTTAATGCAAGATTTTCGCATGTTGTTTTCTTTGAAGAAAAATGACCTCCACATGCTTCGAGTGACAAAAGTTAATGACACTACTTACCTCCTGTCGGGTACACATCTCCGAAAGATTTGATCAGGAGAATATTTGAACAAATATGGGTCATCCCAATAAAAATTTTTCACCTCAGTCAAAAACTTTTTCTGTCTTGATGTGACCACTGAGGCGGCATCTTTCTGTTACAAGAAAATTTACTATGTTTGCAAACCAAGGCATAGAATTGACAGAAAATAAAAACTCATCAGGAAAAGAATCATTGATAGGTGTGCTATCAAAAGATGAGCCTGTTGTAAGTCTGGACAAATGATCTGCGACAACATTTTCGGCTCCTTTCTTATCTTTTATTGTGATATTGAATTCTTGAAGCAACAAGATCCACCGTATCAACCTAGGTTTGGCATCCTGCTTAGACATTAAATATCTAACAGCAGCATGATCAGTAAAAACAACAATAGAAGAACCAATTAAATGAGCTCGAAATTTGTCCAATGCAAAAATTACAGCAAGTAGTTCTTTTTCAGTAGTGGTGTAATTCATTTGTGCACTATTTAAAGTTCTACTTGCGTAACAAATCACATGAGGTTTACCTTCTTTTCTCTGACCTAAAACAGCGCCAACAGCAAAATCACTTGCATCACACATTAATTCAAACGGCAAAGACCCAGTCAGGAGGTTGCATGATAGGAGCCGATGTCAGAAGACCAATTAATTTTTCAAAAGATTTTTGACATTCTTGAGTCCAATCAAATGTTGCATCTTTTATCAGAAGATTGCATAATGGTCTAGATATGACACTAAAGTCCTTAATAAATCTTCGATAGAATCCTACATGTCCTAAAAAGGAACGGACTTCTCTGACTGTTTTTGGGGAAGGCAAATGAGCAATTAATTCAACTTTGGCCTTATCAACTTTAATTCCTTGAGAAGATATCACATGACCTAACACGATTCCGAGGTAACCATGTAATGACATTTTTCCCAATTTAAAACAAATCCTTTTTCTTCACATCTTTTAAGAACTTTATCCAAATTATCAAGACAATTTTCAAAAGAATTTCCAAAGACCTTGTCGGATCATCCATGAAAACCTCTAAATAATGCTCAATCATGTCACTAAAAATACTTAGCATGCATCTTTGAAAAGTTGGGAGCGTTGCAAAGACCAAAAGGCATTCTTCTATATGCAAAAGTGCAAAGGGGCATGTAAAAGTAGTCTTTTCTTGATCCTCTAATGCAATTGGTATTTGATTATATCCCGAATAACCATCAAGAAAACAATAGTAGGGATGTCCTGCTACTCTTTCTAGAATTTGATCAAGAAATGGTAAGGGGAAATGATCTTTCCTAGTGGCTGCATTCAATTTTCTAAAATCAATACACATACGCCAACTAGATGAAACTCGCGTAGGTATTAACTCACCTTTTTCATTTTCAACCACTGTTATTCCAGATTTCTTAGGCACAACTTGTGTAAGGCTTACCCATCGACTATCGAGAAATAGGATAAATAATTCCAACATCAAGTAATTTAAGAACTTCAACCTAACTACCTCTTTCATGTGTGGATTTAATCTTCTTTGAGGTTGTTGTGATGTTTTAGCATTATCCTCTAAATGTATTCTATGTGTACAAATCAATGGATTAATGCCTTTTATATCTGTTAATGTCCATCCAATTGCACTTTTATGCCTTTTAAGTACTTCTATCAACATACCTTCTTGTTCTTGAAGGTGATGAAATTACTCTTTGGAAGGCTTTGGTCTTCACCCAAAAATGTGTACTTCAACCCGAGAAGGTAATGGCTTTAGTTCGGTGTAGGTACTTTTTCATGAATATTATCATTCGTAGGTTGTAACTCTTCGAATTTGGCTTCCATCTTTTGTATTCCATTGCTTGTGTACAATCAAGCAAAGAACACATTTCAGAAATATCACCATCTACTTGCATGTACTGAATCAAATGAATTAATTAAACACACTTCTAATGGGTCGAAGAACTCCCTTTTAGAAAATGATTATCTACAATGGTTTCAATTCCACCAACTTCCTCATTTTCATCAAGGACTTCCTGTGGTTGCTTGCACATGTTAAAAACATTTAGATCCATGGTCATGTTTCCAAATGTTAGCTTCACCACTCCATTTCTACAATTTATCAAAGCATTAGATGTTGCTAAAAATGGATGACCTAAAATAACAGGAATTGACTTGCAACTATCATTATAGGTTCAAGTATCCAAGACAATAAAATCCACAGGATATATGAATTTATCAACTTGAACCAACACATCTTCCACTATTCCTCTTGGAATTTTAATTGATCTATCGGCCCAGTAGAAGAGTTACGAAGTTGGTTTTAACTCACCCAAATTGAGTTCTTCGATAAACTGAATATGGAAGCAAATTGACACTAGCACCAAGATCAAGTAAAGCTTTTTCAATTTTATGTTCTCCAATAATGCATGAAGCGTAGGACAACCAGGATCTTTATATTTCAACGCATTATTATTCGAAAAAATGAAGCTTACCTGTTCACCAAAAATGCTTTCTTTTTCACATTTAATTTCCTTTTAACGAGTGCACAAGTCTTTCAAATATTTGGCATAAGAAGGAATCTGTTTGATAACATCTAACAAAGGAATATTGACTTTCACTTGTTTTAAAATTTCAAAAATTCCATTGTTATTGTCTAATTTCTTTGGATTATTCAAAGCTTGAGGAAATGGGGTGAAGGCGAGAGTTTAGTCTCATTTTGGTCAACTTTTTGATTTTCTTGAAGAATTGGTTCATCTTCTCTTTCACAGGATTCAGGGATTTGTTTTTCAACAACCTTCCCACTTCTAAGGGTTATCACAGAATTGACTTGATCTATTTGTTGGTTTTTGAACTACCCTCATTTAGACTATATTGACCTTTGGGATTTGGTTGAGGTTGAGAAGGAAATTTTCCTTTCTCGTGAATGGTGAGTGCAGAGGTAAGTTTGGAAAGAGTTTCTTTTATGTCACTCATGGTTTGATTGGTTTGTTTGTTAATGGCTTCTTGTTTTTCTATGAAAGTATGCAGTGTTTCTTCTAGGTTTTTCCTATAAGGTGCATATCCTTGAAAATTTTGAGAGTCTTGTTGTACTGAGGAGGTGGTGGTTGCATGAATTGTGGTCGAGTATTGTTCCTCCAAATTTGAAGTTAGGATGATTTTTCCATCCTGGATTGTAAGAATTTGAAAAAGAAGAGGTGAGTGGCTTTTTAAAATTATTCATTGCATTTACTTGCTCATGCATAACTTCTTTAAAAGCAGGAATGTTAGGACATTCGTGTGTTGAGTGTCCTAAGTCATCACAAATACCACAAATTTCTTCATTTTGCACTGATTTGATTTCTTTTGCTTTTCTTAATTCCATAGCTTCAATCCTTCTAGCCAAACTAGCATACCTTGCATTTAAATCTTCTTCTTGACTAAGATGGTATTTTCCTTTTCCAAAGATTTGCAAGGTTATATCTAATTGAATTTTGAAGGATTAATTTCATGCAAGATTGAGAATTTTCAGCCAAATGATTTAAATAATCTAAAGCATCTTCGGGTTCTTTATCAAGAAATTCACCATTACACATCGTTTCCACAAATTGTTTAGTTTGGTGTTAAACCTTCATAAAAAGAAGCTTATAGTTCGCCATTTTTCAAAACCATGATGTGGCAAGAATTTAACAAATCTTTAAAACGTTCAACTTTGAAAATATGCTTCATTTGAATTTTGGGAAAAATTTTGGATTTGTCTTTTCAAAGCATTAGTTTTATGTGTTGGAAAAAATTTCTTTAAAAACTCACTTTGCATTTCTTGTATGCCAATTGATCTTGGTTTCAAAGCATTAAGCCAAGTTTTTGCCTTATCTTTCAAAGAAAAAGGAAACAATTTAAAACTTAACAATTTCTTCAAATATAATTTTGATCATTGAAAGCCATACAAACTTCTTCAAATTCTTTTAGATGTAAATATGGGCTTTCATTTTCTAAACCATGAAAATTAGGAAGAAAGAAATCATACCTGGCTTAAATCTAAAATTATTAGCATTAAGTGGAAAGATAAAACATGAAGGACTAGAATTTCTAGGTGGTTGTAAATAATGCACGCATAGTTTCAATGGTTGATTTCCTTGTTTCATCATGTATACTTTCATTTTCATTTCGTTGTGTTTGATTATCATGTTCAACATAATGCACCTTCAAATTCACCGTTGTGTTAATTGTGTGTGATTGTGATTCAAATAAATCAATATATAAATGACTTGGATTAATTTTAATCAAACGTCAGAATTTGAATCACGATCTGGAGTTAAGCGTAAATAAGTGACATAAAATAAAAATAAAAATAAAAATAATATCAAGTAAGCGGTATCTGTGGTAGTTAAATATTAAGTAGGATGTGGTATAAACCAAACCACCCAAAAGTAAAAAAAATAAAAATGACAATTTAAAAGTTAGATAAGTTAGATTGAGAAAAATAAAATGACGGAATTTAAAAGTTAGATTGCAGAAAAGTAAATGTGAGAATTTAAAAGTTAGATTGAGAAAAGTAAATACAGTAATTTAAAAGTTAGATTGAGAAAAGTAAATGACGAGAATTTAAAAGGAGAATTACACTTGCGAGTTAGTGCGTAAAAATAAAAGGGAGAATTAACCCACATTTTGAGTCAATATATACAAAAAGTAAAAAAAAAAAAAAAAAAAAAAAAAATTATTTATTTTTACTATTTACTTTTTACTATTTACTATTTACTATTTACTATATACTATTTACTATTTACTATTTACTATTTACTATATACTATTTACTATTTATTATATACTATTTACTATATATGTATATATATTACTATTTATATATATATATATATATATATATATATATATATATATATATATATATATATATATATATATATATATATATATATATTTATATATAATAATAATCTTAGTTAGTATATTAGTAGATAGATAAAAAAAATTGAAAAGAGTAGAGGAAGAATATTTTGAGCAATTGAAGTTTATTTACGAGAAAGAGAGCACCTCAATATATTAACTTCAAATCAAGTCACAAGAATGCTATGTAAAAACTTGATGGGATTTAATTATAATTAAATGTTTTAACCCAAGTGTAGGTTGTCTCAAGTAATAAAAAGTCTCGGGAGTCCGGAGTCGATCCATGAGGAATTGATGAAGGGAAACTAATTAATTGAGGTAAAGAAAGTATTTGTCACAAAATTTAAGATGATTTAAGTTGTTCACAATGAAAAAGATTTGCTTGATCTTGGTGCTAGTGTCAATTTGCTTCCATATTCAGTTTATCAGCAACTCAATTTGGGTGAGTTAAAACCAACTTCTGTAACTCTTCTTCTTGATAGATCAATTAAAATTCCAAGAGGAATAGTGGAAGATGTGTTGGTTCAAGTTGATAAATTCATATATCCTGTGGATTTTATTGTCTTGAATCTTGAGCCTATAGTTGATAACAAGAGTCAATTCATTGTTATTTTAGCCGTCATTTTTAGCAACATCTAATCTTTGATAAATTGTAGAAATGGAGTGGTGAAGCTAACATTTGGAAACATGACCATGGATCTAAATGTTTTTAACATGTGCAAGCAACCACAGGAAGTCCTTGATGAAAATGAGGAAGTTGGTGGGTATGTATAATTAAACATCTTGCTTACTGTATTTATATGAGAGTTTTAGGGTATGTAATGCCTGAGCATTCAGTGCGTGTGATGAACCTGTAAAACTTACAATTTTTACGGTTCATTGTGTGTGTTTTTCATTCTTTTTAATCTTTTTTAATTGGGTTTGTTCTTGAGTTTTGTTATATTTTTAGTATTTTAAATTGTGTTGTAATTATGTATTTTTATGTATTTTTTCTTAGGTAAATGCAAAGGATCGAAGAATGGATGTGATTGTATAGAAGATTTGCTAAAAAAAAAAAAAAAAAAAAAAAAAAAAAAAAAAGCAGTCTTTAGCTTGATCAGAAGACGACGTCAAGATGACATCAAATAATAATGACGTGTAGTTAGTATTTGTACTTATGCTTGATCTTAGCGATTTGAAGATTTCAGAAGTATCACGATATTCTTATGCATATTGAGCAGAATAGCCATCTTTAGTATCAGAAGATCAGTAGCATCACGTGAAAATTCTTGTGCAAGATGCTTTGTGCAGATCGTAGTAACCTCAAAAACTTCTATAAATAGAAGTAACGGGAGAAAGCGGCTCTCTCTCGGTGTTGGGTTTTCAGTTCTTTTTATTTTCTTTTATTTTCTTCTTTTCTACCGTGTGTAATTAATTTTCATCTACTTGGGTGAAAGAGTGAAGCTTTTAATAATAAATTGAGGTTAGATTTATTTTTCTTGTCTTTAAATGATATATTTTTATGTGACTTTTATATGTATTATATGTTGTTTCCAATTAATTTAAATCTTATTCTTGTATAATGAATATCTTGATCCATTGTAGACATGATAGGATTGGCGACGTTGGATCTTTTGACGATTACAAGTATTAGTCAATAATTATTGGAATCATAATATAATTACATGATTGAGCTTTGAATCTTAAATCTTCCGATTGGAATTTTGATATCGTAATTTGATTGAGTTATAAAATGAAATAATCTTATTCTTAATTTATTATTAAGAGTGAATCTCTAACCCAAGAAATCTTTTTCATTGTGAACAACTTAAATCATCTTAAATTTTGTGACAAATACTTTCTTTACCTCAATTAATTAGTTTCCTTCATCGTGATTCCGTGGATCGACGCCTGACTCTAAGAGACTTTATTACTTGAGACAACCTACACTTGGGTTAAAACATTTAATTATAATTAAATCCCATCAAGTTTTGCAGATTCGTGACTTGATTTGAAGTTAATATATTGAGGGTTCTCTTTTACGTAAATAAACTTCATTTATCGGGTATATTCTTCCTCTACTTCTTTTCGATTTTTTTTTTTATCTATCTACTTAATATACTAACTAAGTATTATTATTATATATAAATATATATATATATATATATATATATATATATATATATATATATATAAATAGTAATATATATACATATATAGTAAATAGTATATAATAAATAGTAAATAGTATATAGTAAATAGTAAATAGTAAATAGTAAATAGTATATAGTAAATAGTAAATAGTAAATAGTAAAAAGTAAATAGTAAAAAATAAATAATTTTTTTTTTTTTTTTTTTTTACTTTTTGTATATATTGACTCGAGTGGGGTTAATTCTCCTTTTATTTTTACGCACTAACTCGGTGGGGTAATTCTCCTTTTAAATTCATCGTCATTTACTTTTCTGTGATCTAACTTTTAAATTGTCATTTACTTTTTCTGTAATCTAACTTTTAAATGCGTTATTTACTTTTCTGCAATCTAACTTTTAAATTTCATCATTTATTTTTTACGCAATCTAACTTATCTAACTTTTAAATTCATCATTTTTTTTTTTTACTTTTGGGTGGTGGTTTATACCACATCCTACTTAATATTTAATTTAGATTATCGCCTACTTGTATATTATTTTTATTTTTATTTTTATTTTATGTCACTTATTTACGCTTAACTGGTATCGTGATTCAAATTACGGACGTTTGATTAAAATTAATCCAAGTCATTTATATATTGATTTATTTGAATCACAATCACATATGATTAACATGATAATTTGAATTTGAAGGTGCACATGTTGAACATGATAATCAAACACAACGAAATTTGAAAATGAAAGTATACATGATGAACAAGGAAATCAACCATTGAGAACTATGCGTGCATATTTACAACCACCTAGAAATTCTAGTCGCCGTGTTTTATCTTTCCACTTAATGCTAATAATTTTAGATTTAAGCGGGGTATGATTTCTTTCTCGCCCAATTTTCATGGTTTAGAAAATGAAAGCCCATATTTACATCTAAAAGAATTTGAAGAAGTTTGTATGGCTTTCAATGATCAAAATTATTTGAAGAAATTGTTAAGCTTAAATTGTTTCCTTTTTCTTTGAAAGATAAGGCAAAAACTTGGCTTAACGCTTTGAAACCAAGATCAATTAGTACGTAGCAAGAAATGCAAAGTGAGTTTTTAAAGAAATTTTTTCCAACACATAAAACTAATGCTTTGAAAAGACAAATCCAAAATTTTTCCCAAAATTCAAATGAAGATATTTTCAAAGTTGGGAACGTTTTAAAGATTTGTTAAATTCTTGCCACATCATGGTTTTGAAAAATGGCGAACTATAAGCTTCTTTTATGAAGGTTTAACACCGAAACTAAACAATTTGTGGAAACGATGTGTAATGGTGAATTTCTTGATAAAGAACCCGAAGATGCTTTAGATTATTTAAATCATTTGGCTGAAAATTCTCAATCTTGGCATGAAATTAATCCTTCGAAAATTCAATTAGATATAACCTTGCAAATTTGGAAAAGGAAAATACCATCTTAGTCAAGAAGAAGATTTAAATGCAAGGTATGCTAGTTTGGCTAGAAGGATTGAAGCTATGGAATTAAGAAAAGCAAAAGAAATCAAATCATGCAAAATGAAGAAATTTGTGGTATTTGTGATGACTTAGGACACTCAACACACGAATGTCCTAACATTCCTGTTTTTAAAGAAGTTGTGCATGAGCAAGTAAATGCAATGAATAATTTTAAAAAGCCACTCACCTCTTCTTTTTCAAATTCTTACAATCCAGGATGGAAAAATCATCCTAACTTCAATTTGGAGGAACAATACTACGGTCACAATTCATGCAACCACCACCTCCTCGTGCACAACAAGACTCTCAAAATTTTCAAGGATATGCACCTTATAGGAAAAACCTAGAAGAAACACTGCATACTTTCATAGAAAAACAAGAAGCCATTAACAAACAAACCAATCAAACCATGAGTGACATAAAAAAACTCTTTCCAAACTTACCTACCGCACTCACCATTCACGAGAAAGGAAAATTTCCTTCTCAACCTCAACCAAATCCCAAAGGTCAATATAGTCTAAATGAGGGTAGTTGAAAACCAACAAATAGATCAAGTCAATTCTGTGATAACCCTTAGAAGTGGGAAGGTTGTTGAAAAACAAATCCCTGAATCCTGTGAAAGAGAAGATGAACCAATTCTTCAAGAAAATCAAAAAGTTGACCAAAATGAGACTAAACTCTCGCCTTCACCCCCATTTCCTCAAGCTTTGAATAATCCAAAGAAATTAGACAATAACAATGGAATTTTTGAAATTTTAAAACAAGTGAAAGTCAATATTCCTTTGTTAGATGTTATCAAACAGATTCCTTCTTATGCCAAATATTTGAAAGACTTGTGCACTGTTAAAAGGAAATTAAATGTGAAAAAGAAAGCATTTTTGGTGAGCAAGGAAAGCTTCATTTTTCAGAATAATAATGCGTTGAAATATAAAGATCCTGGTTGTCCTACTGATTTCATGCATTATTGGAGAACATAAAATTGAAAAAGCTTTACTTGATCTTGGTGCTAGTGTCAATTTGCTTCCATATTCGGTTTATCAAACAACTCAATTTGGGTGAGTTAAAACCAAACGTAACTCTTCTACTCACTTTGATAGATCAATTAAAATTCCAAGAGGAATAGTGGAAGATGTGTTGGTTCAAGTTGATAAATTCATATATCCTGTAGATTTTATTGTCTTGATCTTGAACCTATAGTTGATAGTTGCAAGTCAATTCCTGTTATTTTAGGCCGTCCATTTTTAGCAACATCTAATGCTTTGATAAATTGTAGAAATGGAGTGGTGAAGCTAACATTTGGAAACATGACCATGGATCTAAATGTTTTTAACATGTGCAAGCAACCACAGGAAGTCCTTGATGAAAATGAGGAAGTTGGTGGAATTGAAACCATTGTAGATGATCATTTTCTAAAAGGGAGTTCTTCTGACCCATTAGAAGTGTGTTTAATTAATTCATGTGATTTGTTACGCAAGTAGAACTTTAAATAGTGCACAAATGAATTACACCACTACTGAAAAAGAACTACTTGCTGTAATTTTTGCATTGGACAAATTTCGAGCTCATTTAATTGGTTCTTCTATTGTTGTTTTTTCTACCGATCATCTTGCTATTAGATATTTAATGTCTAGCGGGATGCCAAACCTAGGTTGATACGGTGGATCTTGTTGCTTCAAGAATTCAATATCACAATAAAAGATAAGAAAGGAGTAGAAAATGTTGTCGAGATCATTTGTCGGACTTACAACAGCTCATCTTTTGATAGCACACCTATCAATGATTCTTTTCGATGAGTTTTTATTTTGTCAATTCTATGCCTTGGTTTGCAAACATAGTAAATTTTCTTGTAACTTGGGAAAGATGCCGCCTCGGTGGTCACATCAAGACAGAAAAAAGTTTTTGTGAGGTGAAAAATTTTTATTGGGATGACCCATATTTGTTCAAATATTCTCCGATCAAATCTTTCGGAGATGTGTACCGACAGTGAGGTAAGTAGTGTCATTAACTTTTGTCACTCGAAGCATGTGGAGGTCATTTTTCTTCAAAGAAAAAACATTGCGAAAATCTTGCGGTGTGGATTTTATTGGCCCACTTTATTTAAAGATAGCCATACCTTTTGCAAAAGTTGTGAAAATTGTCAAAAGTTGGGCTCAATTTCAAAAAGAAACATGATGCCCTCAACCCCATCCTTGTCATTGAAATTTTTGATTGTTGGGGAATTGATTTCATGGGTCCATTTCCATCTTCATTTGGATTTGTGTATATTTTGGTTGCAATTGATTATGTCTCAAAATGGATTGAGGCGATTCCATGTATCGACAAAATGATCATAAAACTGTTCTCAAATTTTTAAAAGAAAATGTTTTAAGTCGATTTGGAATCCCTCGAGCTATCATCGGCGATGGGGAACACATTTTTGTAATAAACCATTTGAATCTTTAATGAAGAAATATGGTATTACCCATAAAGTTGCTACCCCTTATCACCCTCGTAGACAAGTGGACAAGTAGAATTAGCAAATAGGGAAATTAAACAAATTTTGGAAAAACGGTTAACCCAAATCGAAAAGATTGGTCTTTAAGATTAAACGATGCACTTTGGGCCTACCGTACTGCTTTTAAAACATCTTTGGGCATGTCACCCTATCGGTTAGTCTATGGAAAACCTTGTCACTTGCCTGTAGAACTAGAACATAAAGCATTTTGGGCCATTAAAGCTTTCAATTTAAATCTTGATGATGCTTGTAAGTTACGCAAATTACAAATAAATGAACTTGAGGAATTGAGAAATGATGCATATGAAAACTCAAAAATTTACAAAGAAAGAACAAAAGCTTTTCATGACAAATTTATTTTGAGAAAATCTTTTGAAATTGGCCAAAAAGTTCTGCTTTATAATTCTCGTCTTCACTTATTCCCTGGAAAATTGAGATCTAGGTGGATTTGGTCCTTTTATTGTCAAACATGTATATCCTTATGGAGCCGTGGATATTGAGAATCCTAGGAATGGTAATGTATCTAAGGTCAATGGACAAAGACTTAAACCATTTCTAGAAAATCAAGCTGCTGAGGTAGATTTCATTTCCCTTTCGATCCTTGTTATGAGTAAAATTTACTATAATTTTGTAGTTTTATTTTTGTTTTGCAGTTCTTTAGCCCCCGGTTAAATGGCGGATGACGGTACTCCGTGACTCTCAAGTCGGTTTGCTCTCTTTCGGTTTCCCAAAATAAGCCGAATCCTTCTTCTCCTTTAAAATGGATGTCATTCTTTCAAATCGAGAAAACATTTTCCTTCTCTCCCTCTAAATGCTCGAAAAAAATTTACAAAGTTCGATGTGAAAGATTGAGATTGTTAATGCAAAAAGGTATGCCGAGAGAAGATGTACGTTGGATAATCGAAGCAAAAGTCCGATTAGCGGGTGAGTCTTCAATTTCATTTGACTCTTACATGCCAGGTCTTGGTAGAAGTTCATATTCTAAAAGGAGAAGAGCAAAAAGATTACAAGTCTGTCACATATGTGGACGATGGAATTGTAACACGCGATGTCGTTCTTTGGGGATGGTTTCCAAAAACGAGAGAAGATAAAATTTTCTTCATTAAGAATGGATCGAGTAAGGAGTCATTAGATGATATCTTATTGACTCTTGATACGCATTCTTGTGGACTTGTGCATCGTGAACTTCTTAATTTGTGGAATCTCTTCAAGGATGAACAAAAGCAATATAGTCCTGGGAATCTGACTCTAAAAGACCCTGTTTGCCAAGTTATAAGAAAATTGGATAGAAAGCTTATCCTTGACTCATAGAAGGCGTTTAAGCCGTTTATGGACATGAAACCAGAGGCAGATGTGAGGCACATCCACAACATGTACATATTCTTCTTCTTCTTCTTCTTCTTCTTCTTCTTCTTCTTCTTCTTCTTCTTCTTTATGTTCAAAAAAAAAAAAAAAGAAAAAAAAAAGAGAAAAAAAAGAAAAAAGAAAAAAAAGAGAAAAAAAAAAAAGACAAAAAAAAAAGAGGGGATACAACTTGGGTTTGGCTTTGGTAACACACAACGTGAATGGGGAAATGCATGCATCTTGATCCAGCCTTCTTAATTGGAAAACAAAGAAGGTAGATTGTATCCCACATGTGAGCGTGTACCCGGTCGTATTATGGCCACTTGTCCCTTTTGGGAGCCCATGTTCTTATTTGGTCTTGAATGGGTCTAATCTTGGTCAACAATGCTTTGGCACAAAGCCGAAAGAGCAGACTACCTCCATCCCAATCTCAAGTAAGTATACACCCATCTTTCATCATGTTTCTAATAACCTAAAAAAAAAAAAAAAAAAAAAAAAAAAAAAAAAAAAAAAAAAAAAAAAAAAATTTAAATAAAAAAAATAATAATAATAGAGAGGCGAAACTACGGTTGTACTTGATCTTTAATTAGATTAGGAGCCCCAGGCAGATGCCCGTCCTGTCATAGACTCAGGAGAAGACCTTCACACGCCAGTATATAAATAAAGTTCGTGTGCCATGCTCTGTAGAGAGCCGTGTGCTACATTCCCAGTTCTTGGAACCAAGGCTCAGCCAGCGGCCGATGGACGAGAAAGAAGCGTCCGTCTTTACGGTGAACGGAAAGCTGTTTCTTGAGGCTGTATACTTACTTTAATTAGTAGGTCTCTATGGCGTGTTCGACCGGCTGCGGTTAGGTACCATCTTCTTAGAATACGAGGCCTTTAATTAGGTTTGCGGGAAGATAGAGGGTGTTCTTCCGTAAGCGGGACGGAAAGGATTCAAAGGTACTTGTTGTCGGTTCGGCAATCCTTGTGGAATTCATATGTTGCACTTGGTGACACGCAACTTAAATACATGCCACTTGCGCACTCATGACGCGAGTATAAAGATACGTATGAAAGCGTACATACTGGTATGTCCTCATTTATTATTGTATTTCTTTTATCTTTGTATGATTTTGTTGTATATTGATTTTTGGATGAGACGATCCTTTGAGCAGGATCCTTCAGGGGTTTCTAAACTTCTTTACCCTGATGGTTTTCTTGAAGTTAAAAAAAAAACAAAAAAACAAAAAAAAACAAAAAAAAAACAAAAAAAAAACAAAAACAAAACAAAAACAAAAACAAAAAAAAAAGTTTTTTTTTTTAAAAACAAAAACAAAAAAAAAATCGTATTTCTTAATTTCAAACCTTTCTGACAACAGCCAACCTACCCATATAGGTGCTATGATTACTTTTTCCCTTCTTTTTCTTATTTAAACACTCCATTCTCTTCACTTTCTTCCAACTCAAAATCATTCAAAGGAAGGTGAAATTATGGGACCTCCATTCGTAACATTAAAAATATCTGTGTTTTTGTGGGTCAAGTTATGGGAAGGGTTTAGAGTTTGCAAACGCAGCCTACCGTTCTTGGTCGAACACTTGCTTTGCAAGGAATATTCATGTTGTATATGGGGGTGGTTGTCGTGGGTTAATGGGGCTATATCACTCTCTGCATTTATAGCAGCGGTGCGGTCGGTCCAGTTTTAGGTGTCATTCCTAAACCTTTAACTCAAAATAACATCACTTTGCAAGACAATTGGAGAAGAAATCCAGGTATCATCTATGCATGGACGAATGAAAAAAATGCTTGACAACTCGATGCATTTATTGCCCTACCAGGTGGTTTTGGTACTTTGGAAGAAATTTTTCAAATTGTCTCTTGGTAGAAACAGAACATCCACCATAAACCCATTGGTTTGTTGAATGTTAATAATTTCTTTGATCTTTTGTTATTTTTTCTTGATAAATTTGTGGAACAACAATTTATCACTCCTTCTAAGCAAGAAAACTTCTTATCTCTGCATCCACTATTGATGGTGATTGATAAATTAGAAGCTTTTGTTTATGAACACGATAAAGTCTTAGCTCGAGATAGATTGGTCATCGGGAAGCGGTGAGGAAGTGGCAAGAAAAGAAAGCCGGATCGACACTTCATCTTTAATGGGTTTGATTTTATTTATCGTACTTTGTTTCTATTTCAATTTGTGTCGATTTCTCCAAAGCGGGTAATATCTTTATCCTTTACTCATCTATATTTTAACATTGCGGACAATGTTGTAATCTAGTTGGGGGAAGGATAATTTTTGAAAAAAAAAAATTAGGAAGTATGATATGATTTTCATGAACTTGCTAAACCAATGAATATTGGTAGAGTAAGGAGTAATTTAACCACGAGACGCATTTAAATTGGGAAGTATGTTTAGTGAGATGATTGTCGAAACCTAAAACAAAACCAATTAAGGATGGCGAGTAAGGTGTAAATTTTGCCCTTAAGGTAATTTTACTCTTGAGACGCATCATAATTGAGAAAAAAAAATGTTTTAGAAGTAGCAAAAAGCATATCTTGGGTCATAGCATAAATTTTCTTCTTTCTTAAAAATCACATGCTTGGATTTGAATGTTAAATTGGTGAATTGAGAATGATAGAAATATGCCCTGTGAGATTTTGAGCCTATTGATGAATGGATTGAACACTTGTACCATTCTCTTCTTTCTTGTGTGATTTTCACTCGTGAAATTGTTACTCTAGAACTTGCTTTGATTCTTTTTGAGGCTACATTTTCACATGCATACATAAATATGATTGAGGCATTTTAAAATAGCTACTTTGACCAAATAGCCATCCTTGTATATTTTCCCTTGTATAACCCTTTTTGAGCCTACTTGGCCACTTCTTGTTTTTAGCTTATTATGTGCCCTAAAAAAAAAAATATTTTTACTTGACCTTTAGGAATAAGAGAGCATTGACTTTGTTCTTAAACAAGTGTGGGGGTGTGTGTGTGTGTGTGTAAAAAAAAAAAAAAAAAAAAAAAAGAAGAAGAAAAAAAAAAAAAAAGAAAAAGAAAAAGAAAAAGAAAAAGAAAAAGAAAAAAAAAAAAAAAAAACCGACCATTTGATACTTATGTGACATATCCATATTTAGAATAAAGAAAGATGCTTGGAAATAACAGGAAGAGAAGGAGAAGGTTTATGCCTAAAAATGAATTCAACTCATCAATTTAGGGATTAATCTTCAACAAAACATTAGTTAGATATTGGTCATTGTCCTTATTGATGAATATTCTCAAATATCTTTTCCACTCTAAGTGTACCATAACGCTCTTTTATTCTCTTTGGTATTTATCTTCTCATGTCCATATTATCCATTTTCCTTTACCATGACCCTGTTACAACCTTGAATAAAGTCCTCTTGATTTTTGTATGCATGTGTTCTGAGTAGTGGAGAAGTAGAAGATAAGCAAGCTTATGGTAGTGCAATTTTTCATGGGTTGAATCGAGTGAAATATCTACCATTTTAAACACTAGAGGGATTGAGAGTAAATCCTGTGATGATCTTTCATTCTTGATGCATTCTTTTTAACTGAAGTTTCCTTGTTTGATGGTTTGAGATGTGAAGAAATATTTAAAAAAAAAAAAAAATGCTTTGTTCCCTTGAATGACTAGTTGCTCTTCTTGTTTCATTAAATCTTTTAAGTTTTTAGCTTGTTAGTTCAGTGTTATTTCCTAGCTTTGGTCTTATATATTTTGCCCAGGAGTGCAAAAGCTCAAGTGTGGGGTGTGATGAACTGTAAAACTTACAATTTTTACGGTTCATTGTGTGTGTTTTTCATTCTTTTTAATCTTTTTAATTGGGTTTGTTCTTGAGTTTTGTTATATTTTTAGTATTTTAAATTGTGTTGTAATTATGTATTTTTATGTATTTTTACTAGGTAAATGCAAAGGATCGAAGAATGGATGTGATTGTATAGAAGATT
Source organism: Ormosia emarginata (assembly GCA_029884605.1). Lineage (NCBI taxonomy): Eukaryota > Viridiplantae > Streptophyta > Magnoliopsida > Fabales > Fabaceae > Ormosia > Ormosia emarginata. Next base: position 24,715,843 of record JAQQTP010000085.1, read on the forward strand.
TGCTAAAAAAAAAAAAAAAAAAAAAAAAAAAAAAAGCAGTCTTGTATGTGATTCTTGTAGTATGACGTCAAAGATGACATGCATGACGTAAGCAAGCCTTGTATGCATCAGTATGCAAGATCTTGTAGTAACCTTGTAGTATCACGATATTCTTGTAGCGATCCTTTATGCGATTCTTGTAGCAGCTTGTAGCATCACGTGAAAATTCTTGTGCAAGTTCTTGTGTGCAGATGCATAGTAACCTCAAAAACTTCTATAAATAAGTAATGGGGGAGAAAGCGGCTCTCTCTCGGTGTTGGGTTTTCAGTTCTTTTTATTTTCTTTTATTTTCTTCTTTCTCATGTGTAATTAATTTTCATCTAGCTTGGGTGAAAGAGTGAAGCTTTTAATAATAAATTGAGGTTAGATTTATTTCTTTCTTGTGCTTTAAATGATATATTTTTATGTGACTTTTATATGTATTATATGTTGTTTCCAATTAATTTAAATACTATTCTTGTATAATGAATATCTTGATCCATTGTAGACAATAGGATTGGCACATTGGATGCTTTTGACGATTACAAGTATTAGTCAATAATTATTGGAATCATAATATAATTACATGATTGAACTTTGAATGCTAAATCTTAGATTGGAATTTTCAATATCATAATTTCAATTGAGTTATAAAATGAAATAATCTTATTCTTAATTTATTATTAAGAGTGAATCTCCTAACCCAAGCAAATCTTTTTCATTGTGAACAACTTAAATCATCTTAAATTTTGTGACAAATACTTTCTTTACCTCAATTAATTAGTTTCCCTTCATCAATTCCCTGTGGATCAACCCTATGTTGCGCTGGTCTTGAATGGGTCTAATACTGGTCAACAATGCTTTGGCACAAAGCCGAAAGAGCAGACTACCTTGATGAACCTGTAAAACTTACAATTTTTACGGTTCATTGTGTGTGTTTTTCATTCTTTTTAATCTTTTTAATTGGGTTTGTTCTTGAGTTTTGTTATATTTTTAGTATTTTAAATTGTGTTGTAATTATGTATTTTTATGTATTTTTACTAGGTAAATGCAAAGGATCGAAGAATGGATGTGATTGCATAGAAGATTTGCTAAAAAAAAAAAAAAAAAAAAAAGCAGTCTTGTGGCAGTTCGTATGTGACGTCAAACATGACATCGCGCATGACGCAAGCAATCTTTGTAGCTTGTAGCGATCTTGTAGCTCTGTAGTATCACGATATTAATGTATGATCCTTCGTAGCGATTCTTGTAAGCATCGTAGCATCACGTGAAAATTCTTGTGCAGTTCTTGTCGTATGCATAGTAACCTCAAAAACTTCTATAAATAGGAGCGGGGGGAGAGAAACCGGCTCTCTCTCGGTGTTGGGTTTTCAGTTCTTTTTATTTTCTTTTATTTTTTTCTTTCACAGTGTGTAATTAATTTTCATCTAGCTTGGGTGAAAGAGTGAAGCTTTTAATAATAAATTGAGGTTAGATTTATTTCTTTCTTGTGCTTTAAATGATATATTTTTATGTGACTTTTATATGTATTATATGTTGTTTCCAATTAATTTAAATACTATTCTTGTATAATGAATATCTTGATCCATTGTAGACAATAGGATTGGCACATTGGATGCTTTTGACGATTTACAAGTATTAGTCAATAATTATTGGAATCATAATATAATTACATGATTGAACTTTGAATGCTAAATCTTAGATTGGAATTTTCAATATCATAATTTCAATTGAGTTATAAAATGAAATAATCTTATTCTTAATTTATTATTAAGAGTGAATCTCTAACCCAAGCAAATCTTTTTCATTGTGAACAACTTAAATCATCTTAAATTTTGTGACAAATACTCTCTTTCTCAATTAATTAGTTTCCCTTCATGATTCTCCTGTGGATCGACCCGGACTCGAGACTTTATTACTTGAGACAACCTACACTTGGGTTAAAACATTTAATTATAATTAAATCCCATCAAGTTTTTGGCGCCGTTCCAGGACTTGATTTGAAGTTCTAATATATTGAGGTTCTCTTTTACGTAAATAAACTTATTTATCGGGTATATTCTTCCTCTCTACTCTTTTCATTTTTTTTTATCTATCTATTAATATACTAACTAGTATTATTATATATAAATATATATATATATATATATATATATATATATATAAATAGTAATATATATACGTATATAGTAAATAGTATATATATAGTAAATAGTATATAGTAAATAGTAAATAGTAAAAGTAAAAAAAAAAAAAAATTTTTTTTTTTTTACCTTTTGTATATATTGACTCGGTGGGGTTAATTCTCCCTTTTATTTTTACGCACTAACTCGGTGGGGTAATTCTCCTTTTAAATTTCATTTACTTTTCTGCAATCTAACTTTTAAATTCTGTCATTTACTTTTCTGCAATCTAACTTTTAAATGCACGTCATTTACTTTTCTCAATCTAACTTTTAAATTCATCATTTATTTTTACGCAATCTAACTTATCTAACTTTTAAATTTGTCATTTTTATTTTTTTTTACTTTTGGTGGTGGTTTATACCACATCCTACTTAATATTTAACGTGTAGGTGTATCTACTTTCTTGTATATTATTTTTATTTTTATTTTTATTTTATGTCACTTATTTATGCTTAAGCGGTATCGTGATTCAAATTCGGACGTTTGATTAAAATTAATCCAAGTCATTTATATATTGATTTATTTGAATCACAATCACACTATGATTAACATGATAAGCTGAATTTGAAGGTGCAGCATGTTGAACATGATAATCAAACACAAGTGAAAATGAAAGTATACATGATGAACAAGGAAATCAACCATTGAGAACTATCGTGCATATTTGCAACCACCTAGAAATTCTAGTCCTTCATGTTTTATCTTTCCACTTAATGCTAATAATTTTAGATTTAAGCGGGGTATGATTTCTTTTTCTTGATTTTCATGGTTTAGAAAATGAAAGCCCATATTTACATCTAAAAGAATTTGAAGAAGTTTGTATGGCTTTCAATGATCAAAATTATTTGAAGAAATTGTTAAGCTTAAATTGTTTCCTTTTTCTTTGAAAGATAAGGCAAAAACTTGGCTTAATGCTTTGAAACCAAGATCAATTGTACGTGGCAAGAAATGCAAAGTGAGTTTTTAAAGAAATTTTTTCCAACACATAAAACTAATGCTTTGAAAAGACAAATCCAAAATTTTTCCCAAAATTCAAATGAAGCATATTTTCAAAGTTGGGACGTTTTAAAGATTTGTTAAATTCTTGCCCACATCATGGTTTTGAAAAATGGCGAACTATAAGCTTCTTTTATGAAGGTTTAACACCGAGAAACTAAACAATTTGTGGAAACGATGTGTAATGGTGAATTTCTTGATAAAGAACCCGAAGATGCTTTAGATTATTTAAATCATTTGGCTGAAAATTCTCAATCTTGGCATGAAATTAATCCTTACGAAAATTCAATTAGATATAACCTTGCAAATCTTTGGAAAAGGAAAATACCATCTTAGTCAAGAAGAAGATTTAAATGCAAGGTATGCTAGTTTGGCTAGAAGGATTGAAGCTATGGAATTAAGAAAAGCAAAAGAAATCAAATCTTGTGCAAAATGAAGAAATTTGTGGTATTTGTGATGACTTAGGACACTCAACACACGAATGTCCTAACATTCCTGTTTTTAAAGAAGTTGTGCATGAGCAAGTAAATGCAATGAATAATTTTAAAAAGCCAACTCACCTCTTCTTTTTCAAATTCTTACAATCCAGGATGGAAAAATCATCCTAACTTCAGTTGGAGGAACAATACTCAGTCACAATTCATGCAACCACCACCTCCTAGGCACAACAAGACTCTCAAAATTTTCAAGGATATGCACCTTATAGGAAAAACCTAGAAGAAACACTGCATACTTTCATAGAAAAACAAGAAGCCATTAACAAACAAACCAATCAAACCATGAGTGACATAAAAGAAACTCTTTCCAAACTTACTCTGCTGCACTCACCATTCACGAGAAAGGAAAATTTCCTTCTCAACCTCAACCAAATCCCAAAGGTCAATATAGTCTAAATGAGGGTAGTTCGAGAAAACCAACAAATAGATCAAGTCAATTCTGTGATAACCCTTAGAAGTGGGAAGGTTGTTGAAAAACAAATCCCTGAATCCTGTGAGAGAGAAGATGAACCAATTCTTCAAGAAAATCAAAAAGTTGACCAAAATGAGACTAAACTCTCGCCTTCACCCCCATTTCCTCAAGCTTTGAATAATCCAAAGAAATTAGACAATAACAATGGAATTTTTGAAATTTTAAAACAAGTGAAAGTCAATATTCCTTTGTTAGATGTTATCAAACAGATTCCTTCTTATGCCAAATATTTGAAAGACTTGTACCTTTGTTAAAAGGAAATTAAATGTGAAAAAGAAAGCATTTTTGGCTGAGCAGGTAAGCTTCATTTTTGAGAATAATAATGCGTTGAAATATAAAGATCCTGGTTGTCCTACAGATTTCATGCATTATTGGAGAACATAAAATTGAAAAAGCTTTACTTGATCTTGGTGCTAGTGTCAATTTGCTTCCATATTCGGTTTATCGACAACTCAATTTAGGTGAGTTAAAACCAACTTCAGTAACTCTTCTACTTTGATAGATCAATTAAAATTCAAGAGGAATAGTGGAAGATGTGTTGGTTCAAGTTGATAAATTCATATATCCTGTGGATTTTATTGTCTTGATCTTGAACCTATAGTTGATAGTTGCAAGTCAATTCTGTTATTTTAGGTAGTCCATTTTTAGCAACATCTAATGCTTTGATAAATTGTAGAAATGGAGTGGTGAAGCTAACATTTGGAAACATGACCATGGATCTAAATGTTTTTAACATGTGCAAGCAACCACAGGAAGTCCTTGATGAAAATGAGGAAGTTGGTGGAATTGAAACCATTGTAGATGATCATTTTCTAAAAGGGAGTTCTTCTGACCCATTAGAAGTGTGTTTAATTAATTCATTTGATTCAGGTACGCAAGTAGATGGTGATATTTCTGAAATGTGTTCTTTGCTTGATTGTACACAAGCAATGGAATACAAAAGATGGAAGCCGAAATTCGAAGAGTTACAACCTACGAATGATAATATTCATGAAAAAGTACCTACAGGAACTAAAGCCATTACCTTCTGGGTTGAAGTACACATTTTTGGGTGAAGACCAAAGCCTTCCAGTAGTAATTTCATCAGTCCTTACTGAAGAACAAGAAGGTATGTTGATAGAAGTACTTAAAAGGCATAAAAGTGCAATTGGATGGACATTAATGATATATAAAAGGCATTAATCCATTGATTTGTACACATAGAATATATTTAGAGGATAATGCTAAAACATCACAACAACCTCAAAGAAGATTAAATCCACATATGAAAGAGGTAGTTAGGGTGAAGTTCTTAAATTACTTGATGTTGGAATTATTTATCCTATTTCGATAGTCGGTGGGTAAGCCCTACACAAGTTGTGCCTAAGAAATCTGGAATAACGGTGGTTGAAAATGAAAAAGGTGAGTTAATACCTACGAGTTTCATCTAGTTGGCGTATGTGTATTGATTTTAGAAAATTGAATGCGACCACTAGGAAAGATCATTTCCCCTTACCATTTCTTGATCAAATTCTAGAAAGAGTAGCGGGACATCCCTACTATTGTTTTCTTGATGGTTATTCGGGATATAATCAAATACCAATTGCATTAGAGGATCAAGAAAAGACTACTTTTACATGCCCCTTTGGCACTTTTGCATATAGAAGAATGCCTTTTCGGTCTTTGCAACGCTCAAGGCAACTTTTCAAAGATGCATGCTAAGTATTTTTAGTGACATGATTGAGCATTATTTAGAGGTTTTCATGGATGATCGACGGTCTTTGGAAATTCTTTTGAAAATTGTCTTGATAATTTGGATAAAGTTCTTAAAAGATGTGAAGAAAAAGGATTTGTTTTAAATTGGGAAAAATGTCATTACATGGTTACCTCGGGAATCGTGTTAGGTCATGTGATATCTTGAAGAAGGAATTAAAGTTGATAAGGCCAAAGTTGAATTAATTGCTCATTTGCCTTCCCCAACAGTCAGAGAAGTTCGTTCCTTTTTAGGACATGTAGGATTTTATCGAAGATTTATTAAGGACTTTAGTGTCATATCTAGACCATTATGCAATTTTCTGATAAAAGATGCAATATTTGATTGGACTCAAGAATGTCAAAAATCTTTTGAAAAATTAATTGGTCTTCGACATCGGCTCCTATCATGCAACCTCATTTGGTCTTTGCCGTTTGAATTAATGTGTGATGCAAGTGATTTTCTTTGTTAGTTTTTTTAGGTCGAGAGAAAAGAAGGTAAACCTCATGTGATTTGTTACGCAAGTAGAACTTTAAATAGTGCACAAATGAATTACACCACTCTTGAAAAAGAACTACTTGCTTTGTAATTTTTGCATTGGACAAATTTGAGCTCATTTAATTGGTTCTTCTATTGTTGTTTTTCTTGATCATCTTTGCTATTAGATATTTAATGTCTAAGCGAGGATGCCAAACCTAGGTTGATACGGTGGATCTTGTTGCTTCAAGAATTCAATATCACAATAAAAGATAAGAAAGGAGCCGAAAATGTTGTCGCGAGATCATTTGTCGGACTTACAACAGGCTCATCTTTTGATAGCACACCTATCAATGATTCTTTTCCGATGAGTTTTTATTTTTGTCAATTCTATGCCTTGGTTTGCAAACATAGTAAATTTTCTTGTAACGGGAAAGATGCCGCCTCGGTGGTCACATCAAGACGAGAGAAAAAGTTTTTGACCGAGGTGAAAAATTTTTATTGGGATGACCCGTATTTGTTCAAATATTCTCTGATCAAATCTTTCGGAGATGTGTACCGATGAGGTGAGGTAAGTAGTGTCATTAACTTTTGTCACTCAAAAGCATGTGGAGGTCATTTTTCTTCAAAGAAAACATTGCGAAAATCTTGCGGTGTGGATTTTATTGGCCCACTTTATTTAAAGATAGCCATACCTTTTGCAAAAGTTGTGAAAATTGTCAAAAGTTGGGCTCAATTTCAAAAAGAAACATGATGCCTCTGAACCCATCCTTGTCATTGAAATTTTTGATTGTTGGGAATTGATTTCATGGGTCCATTTCCATCTTCATTTGGATTTGTGTATATTTTGGTTGCAATTGATTATGTCTCAAAATGGATTGAGGCGATTCCATGTCGACAAAATGATCATAAAACTGTTCTCAAATTTTTAAAAGAAAATGTTTTAAGTCGATTTGGAATCCCTCGAGCTATCATCAGCGATGGGGGAACACATTTTTGTAATAAACCATTTGAATCTTTAATGAAGAAATATGGTATTACCCATAAAGTTGCTACCCCTTATCACCCTCAGACAAGTGGACAAGTAGAATTAGCAAATAGGAAATTAAACAAATTTTGGAAAAAGCGGTTAACCCAAATCGAAAAGATTGGTCTTTAAGATTAAACGATGCACTTTGGGCCTACCGTACTGCTTTTAAAACATCTTTGGGCATGTCACCCTATCGGTTAGTCTATGGAAAACCTTGTCACTTGCCTGTAGAACTAGAACATAAAGCATTTTGGGCCATTAAAGCTTTCAATTTAAATCTTGATGATGCTTGTAAGTTACGCAAATTACAAATAAATGAACTTGAGGAATTGAGAAATGATGCATATGAAAACTCAAAAATTTACAAAGAAAGAACAAAAGCTTTTCATGACAAATTTATTTTGAGAAAATCTTTTGAAATTGGCCAAAAAGTTACGCTTTATAATTCTCGTCTTCACTTATTCCCTGGAAAATTGAGATCTAGGTGGATTGGTCCTTTTATTGTCAAACATGTATATCCTTATGGAGCCGTGGATATTGAGAATCCTAGGAATGGTAATGTATCTAAGGTCAATGGACAAAGACTTAAACCATTTCTAGAAAATCAAGCTGCTGAGGTAGATTTCATTTCCCTTTCTGATCCTTGTTATGAGTAAAATTTACTATAATTTTGTAGTTTTATTTTTGTTTTGCAGTTCTTTAGCCCCCCGGTTAAATGGCGGATGACGGTACTCCGTGACTCTCAAGTCGGTTTGCTCTCTTTCAGTTTCCCAAAATAACTGAATCCTTCTTCTCCTTTAAAATGGATGTCATTCTTTCAAACCTGAGAAAACATTTTCCTTCTCTCCCTCTAAATGCTCTGAAAAAAATTTACAAAGTTCGATGTGAAAGATTGAGATTGTTAATGCAAAAAGGTATGCCAGAAGATGTACGTTGGATAATCGAAGCAAAAGTCCGATTAGCAGGTGAGTCTTCAATTTCATTTGACTCTTACATGCCAGGTCTTGGTAGAAGTTCATATTCTAAAAGGAGAAGAGCAAAAAAGATTACAAGTGTCACATATGTGGACGATGGAATTGTAACACGCGATGTCGTTCTTTGGGGATGGTTTCCAAAAACGAGAGAAGATAAAATTTTCTTCATTAAGAATGGTGAGTAAGGAGTCATTAGATGATATCTTATTGACTCTTGATACGCATTCTTGTGGACTTGTGCATCGTGAACTTCTTAATTTGTGGAATCTCTTCAAGGATGAACAAAAGCAATATAGTACTGGGAATCGACTCTAAAAGACCACTGTTTGCCAATTTATAAGAAAATTGGATGGGAAGCTTATCCTCGACTCATAGAAGGCGTTTAAGCGGGTTTACGGACGTGAAACAGAGAGAGGCGGATGTGAGCCACATTCACAACATGTACATATTTTCTTCTTCTTCTTCTTCTTCTTCTTCTTCTTCTTCTTCTTCTTCTTCTTCTTCTTCTTCTTCTTCATGAAAAAAAAAGAAAAAAAAAAAAGAAAAAAAAAAAAAAAAAAAGAAAAAAAAAAAAAAAAAAAGAAAAAAAAAAAAAAAAAAAAAAGAAAAAAAAAAAAAAAGAGGGAATACAACTTGGGTTTGGCTTTGGTAACACACAACGTGAATGGGGAAATGCATGCATCTTGATCCAGCCTTCTTAATTGGAAAACAAAGAAGGTAGATTGTATCCACATGTGAAGCGTGACCGGTCGTATTATGGCCACTTGTCCCTTTTGGGAGCCACATGTTCTATTTGGTCTTGAATGGGTCTATCTTGGTCAACAATGCTTTGGCACTGGCCAGAAAAAACGGAACTACCTCCATCCCAATCTCAAGTAAGTATACACCCATCTTTCATCATGTTTCTAATAACCTAAAAAAAAAAAAAAAAAAAAAAAAAAAAAAACCAAAAAAAAAAAAAATTTAAATAAAAAAATAATAATAATAATAGAGGGCGAAACTACGGTTGTACTTGATCTTTAATTAGATTAGGAGCCGAGGCGGATGCCGAATCTGTCATAGACTCAGGAGAAGACCTTCACACGCCAGTATATAAATAAAGTTCGTGTGCCATGCTCTGTAGAGAGCCGTGTGCTACATTCCCAGTTCTTGGAACCAAGGCTCATGCAAGCGCTGATGGACAGAAAGAAGCGTCCGTCTTTACAGTGAACGGAAGCGTTTCTTGGTTGTATACTTACTTTAATTAGTAGGTCTCTATGGCGTGTTCGGCCCATTTGCGGTTAGGTACCATCTTCTTAGAATACGAGGCCTTTAATTAGGTTTGCGGGAAGATAGAGGGCTGTTCTTCCGTAGCGGGACGGAAAGGATTCAAAGGTACTTGTTGTCGGTTCGGCAATCCTTGTGGAATTCATATGTTGCACTTGGTGACACGCAACTTAAATACATGCCACTCTTTGCACTCATGACGCGCGGTATAAAGATACGCCATGAAAGCGTACATACGGTATGTCCTCATTTATTATTGTATTTCTTTTATCTTTGTATGATTTTGTTGTATATTGATTTTTGGAATGACGATCCTTTGAGCGGGATCCTGGGGGGTTTCTAAACTTCTTTACCACGATGGTTTTCTTGAAGTTAAAAAAAAAAAAAAAACAAAAACAAAAACAAAAAAAAAAAAAAAAAACAAAAAAACAAAAACAAAAAAAAAAAAAAAGTTTTTTTTTTTAAAAAAAAAAAAAAAAAAAATCGTATTTCTTAATTTCAAACCTTTCGACAATGACCAACCTACCCATATAGGTGCTATGATTACTTTTTCCCTTCTTTTTCTTATTTAAACACTCCATTCTCTTCACTTTCTTCCAACTCAAAATCATTCAAAGGAAGGTGAAATTATGGGACCTCATATTCGTAACATTAAAAATATCTGTGTTTTTTGTGGGTCAAGTTATGGGAAGGGTTTAGAGTTTGCAAACGCGACTACCACCATTCTTGGTCGAACACTTCTTTGCAAGGAATATTCATGTTGTATATGGGGGTGGTTGTCGTGGGTTAATGGGGGCTATATCCTCTCTGCATTTATAGCGAGCGGATCGGAGTTTTAGGTGTCATTCCTAAACCTTTAACTCAAAATAACATCACGGCAAGACAATTGGAGAAGAAATCCAGGTATCATCTATGCATGGACGAATGAAAAAAATGCTTGACAACTCGATGCATTTATTGCCCTACCAGGTGGTTTTGGTACTTTGGAAGAAATTTTTCAAATTGTCTCTTGGTAGAACAGAACATCCACCATAAACCCATTGGTTTGTTGAATGTTAATAATTTCTTTGATCTTTTGTTATTTTTTCTTGATAAATTTGTGGAACAACAATTTATCACTCCTTGGCAAGAAAACTTCTTATCTCTGCATCCACTTATTGATGGTGATTGATAAATTAGAAGCTTTTGTTTATGAACACGATAAAGTCTTAGCTCGAGATAGATTGGTCATCGGGAAGCGGTGAGGAAGTGGCAAGAAAAGAAAGCCGAGATCGACACTTCATCTTTAATGGGTTTGATTTTATTTATCGTACTTTGTTTCTATTTCAATTTGTGTCGATTTCTCGTGCGGGTAATATCTTCTATCCTTTACTCATCTATATTTTAACATTGCGGACAATGTTGTAATCTAGTTGGGGGAAAGATAATTTTTGAAAAAAAAAATTAGGAAGTATGATATGATTTTCATGAACTTGCTAAACCAATGAATATTGGTAGAGTAAGGAGTAATTTAACACGAGACGCATTTAAATTGGGAAGTATGTTTAGTGAGATGATTGTCGAGAAACCTAAAACAAAACCAATTAAGGATGGCGAGTAAGGTGTAAATTTTGCCCTTAAGGTAATTTTACTCTTGAGCGCATCATAATTGAGAAAAAAAAATGTTTTAGAAGTAGCAAAAAGCATATCTTGGGTCATAGCATAAATTTTCTTCTTTCTTAAAAATCACGTGCTTGGATTTGAATGTTAAATTGGTGAATTGAGAATGATAGAAATATGCCCTGTGAGATTTTGAGCCTATTGATGAATGGATTGAACACTTGTACCATTCTCTTCTTTCTTGTGTGATTTTCACTCGTGAAATTGTTACTCTAGAACTTGCTTTGATTCTTTTGAGGCTACATTTTCACGTGCATACATAAATATGATTGAGGCATTTTAAAATAGCTACTTTGACCAAATAGCCATCCTTGTATATTTTCCCTTGTATAACCCTTTTGAGCCTACTTGGCCACTTCTTGTTTTTAGCTTATTATGTGCCCTAAAAAAAAAAAAAAATATTTTTACTTGACCTTTAGGAATAAGAGAGCATTGACTTTGTTCTTAAACAAGTGTGGGGGTGTGTGTGTGTGTGTGTAAAAAAAAAAAAAAAAAAAAAAAAAAAAAAAAAGAAAAAGAAAAAGAAAAAAAAAAAAAAAAAAAAAAAAAAAACCGACCATTTGATACACTATGTGACATATCCATATTTAGAATAAAGAAAGATGCTTGGAAATAACGGGAAGAGAAGGAGAAGGTTTATGCCTAAAAATGAATTCAACTCATCAATTTAGGGATTAATCTTCAACAAAACATTAGTTAGATATTGGTCATTGTCCTTATTGATGAATATTCTCAAATATCTTTTCCACTCTAAGCTGTACCATAATGCTTTCTTTTATTCTCTTTGGTATTTATCTTCTCATGTCCATATTATCCATTTTCCTTTACCATGACCCTGTTACAACCTTGAATAAAGTCCTCTTGATTTTTGTGTACATGTGTTACGAGTAGTGGAGAAGTAGAAGATAAGCAAGCATGGTAGTGCAATTTTTCATGGGTTGAATCGAGTGAAATATCTACCATTTTAAACACTAGAGGGATTGAGAGTAAATCTGTGATGATCTTTCATTCTTGATGCATTCTTTTTAAGCTGAAGTTTCCTTGTTTGATGGTTTGAGATGTGAAGAAATATTAAAAAAAAAAAAAAAAAAAATGCTTTGTTCCACTTGAATGACTAGTTGCTCTTCTTGTTTCATTAAATCTTTTAAGTTTTTAGCTTGTTAGTTCGGTGTTATTTCCTAGCTTTGGTCTTATATATTTTGCCCGGGAGTGCAAAAGCTCAAGTGTGGGGGTGTGATGAACTGTAAAACTTACAATTTTACGGTTCATTGTGTGTGTTTTTCATTCTTTTTAATCTTTTTAATTGGGTTTGTTCTTGAGTTTTGTTATATTTTTAGTATTTTAAATTGTGTTGTAATTATGTATTTTTATGTATTTTTACTAGGTAAATGCAAAGGATCGAAGAATGGATGTGATTGCATAGAAGATTTGCTAAAAAAAAAAAAAAAAAAAAAAAAAAAGCAGTCTTGTGCGATTCTTGTAGCACTGACGTCGGCATGACATCGACATGGCCTATGGCTTAAGCCTTTGTGCCTTTGTAGCGATCTTGTATGCACTTGTAGTATCACGATATTCTTATGTTGATCAACTGTGTGATTCTTGTAGCTTGTGCAGCATCACGTGAAAATTCGTGCAGGATTCGTCGGATGCATAGTAACCTCGAAAACTTCTATAAATAAGCGTAGGGGGGAGAAAGCGGCTCTCTCGGTGTTGGGTTTTCGAGTTCTTTTTATTTTCTTTTATTTTCTTCTTTCACATGTGTAATTAATTTTCATCAGCTTGGGTGAAAGAGTGAAGCTTTTAATAATAAATTGAGGTTAGATTTATTTCTTTCTTGTGCTTTAAATGATATATTTTTATGTGACTTTTATATGTATTATATGTTGTTTCCAATTAATTTAAATACTATTCTTGTATAATGAATATCTTGATCCATTGTAGACAATAGGATTGGCGCATTGGATGCTTTTGACGATTCTACAAGTATTAGTCGATAATTATTGGAATCATAATATAATTACGTGATTGAACTTTGAATGCTAAATCTTAGATTGGAATTTTCAATATGCATAATTTCAATTGAGTTATAAAATGAAATAATCTTATTCTTAATTTATTATTAAGAGTGAATCTCTAACCAACAAATCTTTTTCATTGTGAACAACTTAAATCATCTTAAATTTTGTGACAAATACTCTCTTTACCTCGATTAATTAGTTTCCGCCATGATTACTGTGGATCGACCTCGGACTCCGAGACTTTATTACTTGAGACAACCTACACTTGGGTTAAAACATTTAATTATAATTAAATC